>CM054112.1:135983810-137233810 GCA_028673005.1 Tanypteryx hageni | reverse complement strand
GGCCGAAAATAGAGTTACTGATGTGGAATTACAGGTTACTGACGATCATAGAAATTTATTATACAGAAATTCATGCGCATTCTTGTTTTCTAAAGTTGACATTTTGAGATTGAAGTTCCGAATTTTGAAGATAAAAACAGTATCGATAGCTCCATACACTACATCAGCGGTTTTCATGCAAAAGTTACTGTGTTCGCAATATATGCCTTAAAACTCTTCTAAGATTAGAAATTTAGTTATTAATATTAATTTACTGGTTAAAATACATACCATTTATGCTAGAGAATATTATTAAACGGAAATTCATCCACACTCCTGTCCTCTACAGCTATCGGAGCGCGGCTTCAAGATTCCATACCATTGTATACCAAATTATATATATTACTACTTAACGTACTTTATACGCGAAACTTTACTTGTACATTATCACTGAATGGTGTCCGGTAACGTTTGTTAAGTTTCACTGTCACATCAAGGTAAGAATACTTTTGATTAAGACTCGACAGACGCATGTTATTTTATGCAATGTCCACTGAAACATGGGTGAAAAATTCGAGAACTAAGCACTCAGCACAGTATTTTAGCAGCAGACAATCCGTATGCGAGACGAACCTACTTCCTAACTTCAGACCCTTCAGACGCACTCGATTACGAATTATTTTTCTAAAGCTGTTCCCTCTTAACTTGGTGAGTAAAAAAGGCATCTGTTTTCTAATATAGTCTCCTCACGAGCAATATTGGATCTGTAACATCCTCTAGCAAGTTATGAGCCGTTTTCCTTGGTCAGCACTTAAAGTTAATTAAATTTTCTTTGCAAATATAGGGACGCATCTGGACCATATCTTCTTCTACTGATCCTGACAAGGGCAGCATTCATTCGGTCTGTCTATTCAAAACAATTATGTGAAATGTTTGAGACTTCATAGATGAAAAATATCGATTGCATTGAGAATCTCTTATGTGAAGGGGAAGTTATTGGTGGCCGCACTGAAATTCTCTGGTGGCCGCATTTGAGAATAGCTGCGCTAAACGTCATCTGTAACCTTTAACACATCAAAACCATCGTCGTAATAAAATCATTTTAAGTGGAAATATACAAATTTTCTTTACATTAGAATATGGAGAAATTCCACAAAATAACGCCTACAGCAGATAACTTTGTTAAAAAAGCAAATGTTAAATTACTTTGAAAATGAAGGCAACGAATGAGTGTAATAGAAAACTAAATCTTTTATTTCCATTTAAACGGACGTAATGAAGCGGAAAGCAATTACCGCGCGTACAGTTGTCCAACAACACTCAACCACGGTCTGTTTTATCTTCTAGCGTACCGACAATATATCAAAATGCTGATGAAACGAAATGGAAAATAAAGCTGAAGAATGCACAAGAGGGGAAAAGATTCTTTTCCAGATTTTTTCTCGCGCAGGCAAACAAAATTCTCGGAGAGGCCGATTTAATCTCGTCCTTTGTCCACGTTATCTAGAACAGTTCGCACCTAATTTCGAGGCTCTCCTACAGGAGCGAAAATAAAACCCACGCGTGTGAAATACGGGCACGTTGCGAGAAGTAAGGCTAGCCTTCGTTCACGGGCTCCAAAGAGCACGAAATTGTCGAGAGAATTGGGAATCCAGAGTGCAATCCGAAGGCAGAGGACGAGTGCCGGGGGGGGGGGGGAGGCGCAGAACACGTTTCCATTGCATCCAACGTAGTTCCAAAGGAGGGGGATGCACATCTCCTCCCATTCCGCTTCTCCTTCCCTTTTTCCTCCTCCCCTCTATCCCTCTGCCTCGACACGCGCATGGGCTTTCCCTCCTGTGAGATGCGAGGCTTGGGGCCCGTCAGGATTTTCTAATTCCTCGTAGTCTGGAAGGATATCAGTTGAAACGGTACCCAAGACATGTTCAGCCACCGCTGTAAAACTAATGGAATCTTCGAGCCTTATCTGAAACCTCTCGTCTTAATTCATGGGTTAAAGAGGTCTTATGCGGTACTTTATGTGGATGCCTCATCTGGAGTCTGAAGTTGAATAGAAACTCCTTCAGTGATAGATGCCTAATCTCAAGATTGATGTGCATGGAAACTGGGAATTTTTTCATTCTATTCGATTGATAAAGCAGTTTTTGCGAATTGCCTAATACTCATGCCGTCCAAGAAGAGACAAAAAATCCGAGAAAATGCGAAATTTTATAGAAATTTCATTTAAATATAAACCATGTATATTTGGTTCATAATTTACTTTGAACATTGGTTTACATCGAGGTCATAGGAGTCCTATTTTTTCTTTCGTCCGGTCTCCTTTGCAAAGTAATGTTAAGAACGGTTGCATCCACTAGATGGGCAGCGTTCATTCTGTCAAATAGAGACAAGTCATCCAAAACGAATTCTTTATTCTTGCTTAAACTATGTTCAACCCCCTTTAGTGCCTCTTCGTGAATACCAAACTTAGGCATCCTCTCCACCTCACGTATTTACCAAATCAAATTCCTTTCCTATTAAATTTATCGGCCTCTAGATTGTGTTTCACGTATAGAGTAGTATAACAACACCACAACAAAGTTATATGTTCCCAGTGTGCTAAAATCATCAATATGGCATTGATATGAAGTCAGTTAATGAACATAGTGCAGTTCCGTGTGACACGTTGTCTTATGTGTAATGAATAAATGTTATATATTTTCTATTTTAATAGTTAATATGTATTCATAATTATCGCTAAGTTCTTTAAACTGCTTTAAATTTGTGCAAGAATATTTTTTTATCGATTGACAGTTTATTTGACCACCCCTAATGTTATTCAGCAAGTTTATATGTAATCTATACTCATCCTTAATCTTAATGCAACCTTCGTTGCATTTTTGGATGTTAAAGATAATTGGTTCCCTAACGTTTTTGATCGAAGGAACCCTAAATCCATTCATAAAGTTTCGCGGCAGCCTAAAGCCACTTTAAATATTTCCCGACATAAAGTTTAGACCAACATGGGGGATCCGTATAATGGCAAGAATGTGAGATTTTTTCTAATCGTGTAAAAGTTTTTCATTTGTTTAAAAAACAAACAGCAAAGAAACAGGTAATAGCATGTTTAAAGAGAAACAGGATTGATGGGATTTACAGATGTCTTTCATTCGGGGACGAATAGTAAACAACCACACTTGCATCTCTTTCATAATAGCCTCTAATCTCCCTCTCATCTTACTTACGATATTCACTAGTGCAGAGAATCCCAAGCAATATAAATAAGATGTGGAGTATTTCAAGAGAACTCCTTGTGCCTTATTCCATATCTTGAAAAATTTCTTCCCGATCAATATTTGGCGATAGTTCTATGGATTATAATTTCGACCTAATTACATTTAAAACATCTGCCAACTCCTCTTCCTCTGCAGTACAAAGATTCACTTCTTTGTATGCAGATTCCATCCTATCCTATATTATCCACCCGTGACTGGTAATCCGGAATGTATTGCTTATTTTTTCCTCGGGAGATGTCAAGTGTTCACAAATAAGCTCGGTTGATGTTTTATTTATTGATGCAGCGGTATTCAGAAGCATTTTTTGTGACCTTATTTCGCTATGTCTTTTCCTTCAAAGCGTAGAGTTCGTCTGAACAAGATAAAATGTCCTCATTTCTCCCTTGTATGCCAAAACCATCTTGGTAAAAAATGTCTCTAAGGAAAACTAAACTCTTGTTTCCCTACAATTGCAAACCACGGAAGTATGTATTCATTTAACACATAAATACGACATAACATCCGTCTTCTATAAAATTATCTGTGAGTTCAATATGCAGAATAAGATTCACTTACTGAGTTACATCTACTTTGTATAGTATATGCTTCACTCGAGTAATCTGCTGTTAATGTAATTCACCACCTTGATAACTTCATTAAAGACAATTTTTTCAGGCCTAATGTTTTTGCAACAAAACTTCGGGATGCAAAAAATGAAGATAGATTTTCATTTTCTCTTTCTTAATTCATGAAACAAGTCCTTTAATGACCCAACCATATGCTTACACACGATTTTTCCTTTAAGTTAATATATTGTAGGCCTTCGTTCAACGTGTTAAAAATACCATTACCTGTAGTAATTTTTCTAGTTATCACAGCATAAAAATTGTTCTATGATCTTTTCTTTATTAACAAAACAAATAAAAGCAAGCACCAGAGCCTTCGCGCCAGTGCAGTGGCGGCTTTAGCCAGAGTGGGGCCCTAGGCGCGACGAAATGCGATGCCTCAAGCTCAACAATTGTATAATGCAACAATTTATTTGTTTTAAAGAAACAATTGTTAAACACGATTTTTGAGTTAAATAATAGAAAATAAATGTAGGTAAATGGAAGTATGATAAATTTAAAAAAGAACTATATATATATTAAGCTGCAAACATTAGTTCGATACATATATTGTAAGAATTTTAAATTATGAGAAGAATTCTGCCATGACTGGGAATCAAACACGGGGTCCTTCACTTGCCTGGCGGATATTCTACCACTGAACTATCGTGATATACTAATTCTTACGTTTCAGAACTTGGATTTTTTCTTAATTGGTGCCAGGCTAACCAAGCTAATTTGTACCAGCCCTAACGGATGAGATGCATCAAAGAAAATCACTCACTACCTTCTCGGCGGTTAGATTGTATTTTTTTAAATTGACTGGTAATAAGATCTCTGTGTGGTTGGCATAGGCTGAATTATGGGAATGATTGGAAATAAGCATAAAAAATCTGCAATGACCGAGAATCGAAGAAAACAACCACATTATAGAATAAGTGGATTAATCTGGCACGATAGTTCAGCGGTTGAAAATCCGCCCGGTGGTAGTTTTGGTAGTTTTAAAGCTAACTTAAATGAGGCTTATCCGCGTTTCTTTGAAATTAATGAATACGCTAGTATAAAAGGCATGTGTAGTGTATTTAAGAGTATAAACAAGTTTGTTCCAAACAAATGCAAAGGAAACAGCAATGAACTTTGAGTGAGAAGAAAAAGAAACTTTTACAGTGAATTAAATAAGAATTAACTTACCATTTCTAGTGAGCAGAAAGAAGTGCTTTAACAAATTTTTGGAGAATCGTGTTCCAAGACCGAAGTGATAATGGGTAGGTTGTTATACGAGTTAAATGTGTGTTAAATCTTTTCTGTAGAGGGAGCTATGCAGGGTTTCCAAAATAAATTGGAAAATGTCGTTAAATCTATCCTAAAATGTAGCTAAAATGTCGCTAAACTCAAATAAATATCGCTAAAAATAAAAACTACATAAATACTTCAGAATAATTCTTATTATATCTAATTGGTAAACTTATCTTTTTTATAAATGAATAGGAATTAAGATAATATTTAATTGATTATTATAAATATGGTAGATTTTTTACAATTAATAAAACATAATAGCAAGTTTAATTCATAGGTTAAGCTTTTAAAATAAAAAGAAAAAATCTGATGTGGCCACCACATGACTTTCTCCATACCTGTAATATTTCTAAAAATTCCTAATGCGTTACATGATGATAAATAATTTATGGAACTGAGAGAAAAATTTAGAGACTTTACAAAGAGCAAAAATAAACTCCAATCATAGCCTTCTGATATTGCATATAGCCACGAAACTCCAACAATTAATAAAATTACAAGGTGCGCTACTAAGACGTAACTAGGTGCCAAGTGTTTACAAGTCGCCGGCATATAGTGCGATTGTGGCAGCTAAGAAATTTAGTTTATGAGATATCTCTTAAACAACACATATGCGTATGGGAAAATATTTCAAAGGTTGTGAAAAATTTAAATTTCTACATCTTTTATTTCAATAATTTTTTATATTCATCATATATTAAAGCAAATATTTAAAAAAAATCTGATGTGGCCACCACATGACTTTCTCCATATCTGTAATATTTCTAAAAATTCCAAATAGGTTACATAATATATATATATTATATTTTAAGAAACTGCGAGAAAATTTTAGAATTCACAAAGAACAGAAATAAACTCAAACCATAGCCTTCTGATGTTGGATATAGCCACAAAGTTCCAACAATTAAGAAAAGAAAAAGGAGCGTTACTAATACGTAACTAAGCGTCAATTGTCGGTAGGTGGCGGATACCTTTTATATTTATCAAGTATTAAAGTAAATACTTCAAAATAACGGATGTGGCAAGACTAAACGCCCTCTTTCGGTTGATCGATTTTTACCAAAAACTAATCAATCAGTTCTTCTGACTTTTATAAAAATGTTAAATATAAAATTTCGCGTTGACCTGATTAATAGTTATTGAATTAGAGCACCCACAAAAAGCAATCACACACACACACACGGACATAATCGAGAAAATGGTCAAATCGTGTTCAGGGGACCTCAAAACGTGTATTTCCGTTGAAATTTCGAAGTCGATTTTTTTCATGACTACAATACTTTCCCCTATACTACGTATACGGAGCAAGTAAAAATGGATGTGACAAGAGTAAACACCTACTTCCGATTGACCGATTTTTACCATAAACTAATCAACTCTTGTCCCTTGAACAAAAATGACAAATATAAACTTTTGCGTTGACATGATTAATATTTGTTGAGTTAGAGCACCCACAAACTTTAAATCACACAAACAGACATCATTGAGAAAATGGTCAAAACATGTTCAGGGGATCTCAAAACGTGAATATCAGTTGAAATCTTGAAATCGATTTTTTTCATGAAAAAAATACTTGCCCCTATACTACGTATGGAGAATGTAATAAAAGATATTAAAAATTCACTATAAAAAAGTACTGCATTAACGTTTCATACACAAGTCACATTCGGATAATTCTTCACCACTTATATGACTACTTTTGGTTTCATCTTTAGGTAAATTCTCATATGCATCAGTGTAACCAATTTTGTTTATTACCCTTTCGAGCAGTTTGTAATTGTAGCAACATTTCTCGTCTTCTTAAATCATATCTAATGACCAAAATTGCCTTTAGAGTATTGCTGTATCTGTTTCGTAATTTTGATTTTAAGATGTCCATGACACTAAATTTACGTTCAACATCAGCATTTGAGTGTGGTAATGTGAGTACAATTAAAGCTAGATTTGAAATATCCTCAAAAATATTTTCACCAGTTGAATCCCGGCAGCTAGCGATTTCCGGCCAAGTTTCAACATATCTGAGGTTTCCGTCCACATGACAGTATGTAGTTTTTTTCACTAAAAGTCAATACGAGTCAGAATTGTTCAATCTTCAACAAACATTTTTGCTAGATTAAGTATTCCTGGTTTCGTTGATTTCAAACATTCACTTGCACTCAAACAAGACATTGACTGCAAAGCAGCAACATTCTCTGGCAACCTTTGTCGAAGTTCTTATAAAAGAAACTAGAAAATTATAACACCTTTCACGGTTTACTTAATCAGAAAATTTGCACTCTGATATTTCCTTTTCAAATTCATATCCTAAGTAAGGATGAGGATCCAGTCGATTTGCAGTTTCAGTATTTTCTGAAATATTGATGTTTGAACATAGGAGAACTAGGAGACCGTTGCAGTACTTCCTGCAAACATCTAGAGACCCTTTCCTGAAGTGACCCAATGCGATAGTTCCTATGACAAAAAATTGTTACGAAGAGTGTTATTAGTTGAACCACTTTTTTGTCCCTCTTAAAATAATTATATAGATCACGCCATTTTCATTAACAAAAGCACATACCTACATGATTTAGACAACCGGTACACAATATTTTCTGTTTTGTTCATTATTTCTGATGGTACAGCATATCGTATGTTCTGTGGTTTGTTTAATATTAAGTAATCAATGCACCGGCCACGCGTCAATATCGAAAGAAATTAATCACAAACATTATCAATATAGTAATTTGCTTAAACTGCACAATAAAAATTTCAAACGAAACGATATTTTTAATGTATGCTTGAAATATCTTTCTATTTGAAATGTTAAGTTGTCCATGATTACAATGCATTGGAACCGTATCTTTTCTTCGTTACGTGTTTCATTTGTTTTATATTTACACGAAACTTTTCACAAAAATTTTCGATCGGTTATTGTCCTTGATTCGTTTGATTCATTGTAAGCATAGTGCAAATGCACTTGAAAGTCCGAGTCTATCAATGCAAAAATTCGAGATCAACAATTGAAATGTTGAAAAATCTGAAAAAATGGAATATAAACTTAAAATACGAGCAAACACAAATTAAACAACAGAATAGAAAGTAATAATAAGAATCTTCATTTCTTTCTACATGAAATACTGTAAATCTCGAGTCAAGTTTCGATCATAAGATATTTTAAAATGTTAAAGAATAAAGCTCTACACATCGTATTCTAGCCGATTATGTGTTAATCAAATGCAAAAACGAAAACTATCCTGGTATCAAACCCATGCCTTTCCGGGGTACTACTAACCACTTAAAACCTCGAGGAGTTCGCGCCGAGTATTCAGGTGAAAAATTTGTCGAAATCGAGCGGACCATTCCCGGATTATTTGCGTTCATGCTGGAAGGTAACGTCACTCGAGGCTTCAGACGCAGGCAGGGAATCAGGAAGGGAAGCAGGCAGGGAAGCAGGCAGGGAAGCAGGCAGGGAAGCAGGCATGGACGCAGGCAGGGGCGCAAGCAGGGACGCAGGCAGAGACACAGCGGTTATAATACTTATATTAGATGTACCAAATCATTGAGTAACTTAGTGGGATCATTCTCTTTGGTTTCAAAAATAACAGAAAAACGGGACAACGGCTGATGTGCTGATAATATATAATAACAAATAATTGCAATTTTTTCAGAATAAATTGTCTTGAAAGAGGCAGACGTTCGGTAATCATTAAAAGCAAAATCTACTTATTATTTAATATTCTAATAAAACTCGATATCTAATTTCTACATCTACCTTCTTTCATTTTTAATGGAAATCAAATTTTCTGTCATTTTAACTGCATTTTATGAAAATATTCTTTAACGCAAATTACAATGTGATCTTTTAAAATTAGTCTGAAATATATTAAAACATTTATGTAGCTGGGGAAATGACTGTGAAAATTATTTAAAGATTTATGAAAAACATATATTTTAATAAACCTACCATAAAAGTAATTCGTTTAGTTTGTGCTGAATATTCATGTATTTGTGCACAAATACAGAAATAGCTAAATTTGTCGCTAGATTCGGCGAAAATTGCTAAGTTAGTGGCATGTCGCTTAACCCTAAAGAAAGTCGCTGAACGAAGTAAAAAGTCACTAACTTGGCAACTAAGGAGCTATGGCCTTGGTGATTTATGCAGAGAGAGAGAGAAGAAAAAGATATACGAGCTGTACCTCGGTACTGACTGTATTGTTGAGTTTGAGTGCCCAGCCGATTCGCTTCTGTCCTACGCACAGTGGATATCTCACAGAGGTAGTGCAGTGAATAGCCGGGGAAGGGAGGAGGGAAACCCGGTGCCGACATTTGCCTGCTCTTACGAAGAACACCAGGGGGGCCAACGGCTTAACGTCCCTTCCGAAGGACGGAACAGCTGAATCTGCGCGGTCTCCTCAAACCACACAAACAGGGGGCCGGGCGAACTTGGAAAAATCCTACTTTGCACAGGATTCGTACCTTTTCAAGTAGCAGGCGAGCAGCAGCCAGCGTTCTAACCACTACACCACCGGCACCCCCTGACTATATTGTGTCGTCCACCCACTGCAATTAAATAGTATTGTCCGTTGTAAAGCGCGGGGTCGTAAGCTCCTTTTGCTCCCAGTGAGAAATCCGCCGCTGCTTCACACCAGTACCTTCTACTTCTTTTACCTTACAAGAAATGTGTTTTCGATATCATTTGGCATATAGTAAATACTTCTATATAACACATTGTCAGACAGATATTTTCATCATTTATCCTTCAGCTTTAGTAGAAAATATTGTAAAATAATTTCACAAGCTGGGCGTGTTAATCTTTATCAATAGTATGAAACTTAATTTATTAAGCAATAATTTCAGCCAACAAATAATTGGCCTCGCCCCTCGAGCCTTCTCAGAAACGTTTAATAAAACTAAATCTCAGTTTTTCTTTGTTACTTAAAATGACTTTTAGATTTATTAGAGCGTTAGTCATGTTTTGCTGAGAAATATCGCCATAATTTTATGGGAACCGAAGCCTCATTTGTCAATGCTTCCCTGCATATGAAACATCTGTCATTTGGATAAATTTCATCAACACACCAATTAAAATCCATTTCTTGATAACTGCCGCAATATAGACGAGTTTTCTTACTCTTACTTGAAGGCATTTTAATGCTATCCCAGTTATTGGAAGTACCTAAGTCTCTGCCAACTACTATGATTATCCATTACTAATTTTTGTTTGCTGCATTCATATTATCTTTTTCTTTTTCTTAATTAATTTATCCATGTTAGCCATGTTAAAAAGCATTTAAAAACAGAAAAAAATATATATAAAATTTTATAACGCTGTTTTAACACGCCTCACACAAACGCACTGAACTATGGTATGTGTGGTAGTAATTAATAACAATTACATAAAATCTATGTTATTATTATTTGAGTTTTTATTTAAAAACTGCCCGTTGCATTGTTGCTTGCGATTTGGATGTAACGGTTAAAGGAGAGGAAATAAGCTGGGTGTAGAGCGGATACTTTTGGAAATTAATAATTTACTAACGAAGGTGTAACTATGTGGAACTGTATTTTAATAAAATAAGGATTAACGCAACTTTACATTATTTCCACCGTTACTTAACAAATGACTAGCGTATTAGGAAAACCTCTTTCGGTTCTAGGAGGTGGATGGATTTCGAGGATTGGGGGTTGAAAAATTTCATGACGCTGTATATGTGACCCTCTGTGTTAATTCTTTCATTAAATTTTAATTTATTTATGACTATTGGGAGAAGTCATCGTACCTTGTCGTATAAAATACACAAGTGGCACCAGAAAGACCGCTTTAGGTAAGTGGATGCTGATCGTAACATTAATATGAGCCGGAGAGCGTAGGAATTATCGGGCCTAGTCAATTGTAGCGGTAGGGTACACCGTATATAGGTACCAAGCACATTGTTTACCCCTCACTTGGATCAATGGATACGAGGGCGGCACGGTATGAAAAAGGGGAAATAAACTTCGTTCTTGGTATTTCTAAAAACCTTCGGAAGTCTTTGAAGACGTCTATGGCTCTGAGTTTTGGAACCACTCTCATAGATACTGAAAAACGTAGCTTTTCATAAAATATGCAAAAAAGTAGTCGCTATTCCATATTTTAATGAGGAAAATAAACTGTGGAAGCAGCAAGAGAGAATGTGGGAAACAAATATGAGTGCATTACCAAGAGTTTCTCTGAATAATTCTAGGCCTTGATTAGCCAAGTATTGTGATAAAAGTGATTTTAAAACATCCCATTTCTTAGCTCCATGAAAAATCTATTAGTTCAGTATTACTTTTATGCTGTCAGAAAAAAATAAGGTTTAAATAGACTCCGTTGAAATGCTCCAAGTCAGAAAGTGAGAGAACGGTGAAGGACGTAAAATAAGTTAATGGGTAAACCACATTGTTTGAAGAAGGCGACCACTCTATTGACCCAATGAAAGAATGAGAAATGGTTGAAAGTGAAGCATCTACGCATAAAATTTACTGAAAATTTGAGGATAAAATAATTCGACTCAATAAATTTGCGGTCTAACCTCAGTTGGTCCATTTTTTTCTCTCAAGGTTACCGAACTAGCAATGACTTCTCTATCATTATATATCGACGTTACTTACAGAGGAGGAGGAGGAGGATATAGGAGGGTACTAATATTTAGGCACTTTCAGACGAGCTGTAGATTCGAAATTTTTTTCTTAGGTAGGATTTTGTGCAAAACCTACTAGAAAAAAACGAAAATATTGAAAAAGTTAACAATGCGGCTGCTAAAAATTCGCAATTGTTTAAACAAATTTTCAAGGTTTATGTATTTCCGAATGTGCCACGGAGCTGATATTTTTTTAGAGGTATGATTTGTAAAAAACGAAATAGGTATTATAGAAATTTAGATATTTTAATTTGTTTGGCAGTTAAAAATTCTTAAAGTTTAAACAAATAGGTAGATGCTTAGACACTACGCCGTAAGTTAGGGAGCTGAAATTTTTAAATTATTTGTTATTTGTTTAAACAAATTTTCAGGCTTATGTATTTCCGAATGTGCTACGGAGCAGAAATTTTTTTAGCGTTAGTAAATGTAAAAAAACGAAATAGGGATTATACAAATTTTGATACTTTAATTTGTTTGGCAGTTAAAAATTCTTAAAATTTACACAAATAGGTAAAATAGGTAAATGTTTAGATACTACGGGGCGAGTTAGAGAGCTGAAATTTTCAAGGCATTTAGAATTAAGTCTATGCTGCGGAGGTGAAATTTATAGAATTAAAAAAATATATGTAATGATGAAATATCTGTTTGAAAAATGAATGTTATTTCAAGGTGAGATGATATGCTTGCAGCATGCAAGCACCTTCTACTAGTTTTAATATACATGAGGAAAAAATATTGTGAAGCACGTCAGCACCTAATTTATTATAAACTGTATTAAGTGATGTCTTTTTTTTGTCAAGAAGTTTTTGAAGGACTTGCATTTTACATCAAACTCTTTATACTTCAATACCTAAGTTTTATAAGTTACATTTATCAATAAAAAAATATTATAATGGGACAGAATTTTATGCGCTTTTAAGAGATCCCTTCTCGGTCAAGGCTTTGCTCAAAATTTTAGAATAAAATTTGTAAAAGGATTTTATTCCACGTTTAAATCGCAAAAGACACTACCCATTCATAATTTACTATTAATACATATTTTGCATTTAAAATAGCTATTTTACTATTGTTTGCGTACCACATGAAATGTTTTTCTTTTACCCAAAGTATAGAGAAGTCTCTTACAATATTTTGAAGTCACTAATAGCTTTTGCTGCGATCCCATCCCTTTCGAAACAATAATAATTTAAATCCAATAATTTTACCTAATCTCAAATTTTAGTCCTCAGGGTACCTTTAGAATCAGTTGGTAACTTCTTGCGTTAGAAAAATTATCTTCTGCAACATGAACAAATCGGAAAAGTTGGGTTTTATTGGAAAATCGGGTGAAAATATCATTGCATACGACGGAATATATATGATCTTTTTAATATAAAACTCCCGGTACACCGCACTTAGGAGTCGACACGAACAACTTTTAATCGAAAAAAAACCTCAAACACCATTCCACGTAAGATGAAATTTCCTCGGAGAGCTCCGAATAGCCCTTCAATTCTAATTCCCTCCCCTCCCTTTCTCCAACCTCACCTCCCACTATCCTCCCTTCATCGCAACCCGACCCTATTTGTACCCGTAAACGGTCGCTCAGAATCCAGGAGGGAAACGCGATAAGCCGTCAATGCGGCGATTAGCATGCATTCACCCGTTGCTTGTTATGCCAGTGTGTCACGGAAGAGTATCATGTTTTCACTCGATGGCGCTATGCGCGCGCGGCCGCGGATTCTCACGGAATGCAACGCAAATAAAGCGATTTTGAGGCAGGTCATTCAGATCGTCCGAGCGCGATTTTTTGCCCTCCTCTCTACCCCATCCTCTCCCTCCACCCACACTTTCTTTCTCTCCCTCTGTTGTTTTCCGAAAATGGACGGCCCACGAATTCCACGTGCACGTCCCTTTTCAACATTCATAGAGTAACTGCGCGTACCGGTCGCTCTGTTTGCAAAATCGCCCTCCGCTGGAAACGTATTGGACGCCATATAATTTAATTTGATTGATTGATGAAACTAGAAATACTTGTTCCCTCGGTTACACGGACTGTTATAAACGCGTTTGAAAAAAGTAATCCAATTTCGCCGCTGCGGATCGGCAATCTGTCGCGGATGCGAGCTTCCTGGGTTTGTCCCGGGAATGAATGAACGACTCGTCGCTCGGAACGGAGTATTTTTCCGGAATGATGAATATCCTCCCGGTTTTATATTCTGTTTGTGATTCCATCGCTTGAAATAATTGAATAAATATTTGAACGTGTTAACTGTCTCGTTCATTCCTGGTCGCCGTCCAGTAGTGAATTGGTTGAGTGTGCATGCACGTATACATACGCGATGGCTATCTATTTCGGCGAAAATCGGTTATAAAAAAATAAAAACTTCATCGCGATCCAAAAATGTAGAGCGCGTTCTTTCATTAAAAAAAAAACAAACAAAATGTTGAGATTTGACTTTTAAACTAGCGAGCTAGCGGTTTTTATCGTACGTTTGCATTTTCCCTCGGAACTGATAATTCCGCATAATAGGTGTCCGGTAACAAATCAGACATTTAACGCTTGGAATTAAAACTAAACTAAAACTCTATAAAGATTAAATGAGGGAAAAACTCTTTCTTTGTTTAAGTCTTTTTCCCTCGTCTCTTCCAATCGATATTTTTATACGACTTCAAATTGATCCTTAAAACGACGGAAAGGGGTTCTGCGTTTTCCTCCATCTCTTTCGAAAAGGTTAGGCAGAGAAATATGGGGAAAGGTGGAGGGCGAGAGAGACAGGACAAAATTTTTGGGGAAAAAGACAGGGAGAGTGAAAGAGAGAGAAAAGGGAAAAGAGGTGTAAGTGGGCGGGGACCCGTAATGTGGGCGGTCTGCAGCCATTCTTATCAGCGGATAAATGAGCAACAAGATTGCCTCTCGGCAGAGGCGAGGAGTGGAGGGGAGAATGGGAGGGCAAAAGGAGAGGGAGAGAGAGTGGCCGTGTAAAAGGAAAGGGGCGTTGGGGGAGATAAGACGGAGGGTAGGTGGGAGGAGGATTATGTAGAAAGGGGGAAAAAGACTCTGGAATTAGGGAAAAGAATGAAAGGGAAACGCGAGGCGGAGAGAATGTTAAAGAGAGATAAAAAGGGGCGAAAGATAAAAGTTATTAGGAAAGAGTCGTCTTAAGAGGGGACAATGGGAGAAGCATTTTTGCGGACAGTCCCGTCTGGAAAAGAAAGGAAGAAAGCGTGTCCTTCCAGAATAAGCCGTTTATTTTTCGGCGCCTAACGCTCGTTCCCTTCCCTTCGCTCCTTTAATCCAGCAGTCAAGTCCGTGAGGTTTTACATTCGTCCCACTTTAAGCTTCTTGCTACACTGCGGAATCCAACAAGAACACAGACACATACGTACACCTATCGGTACGTTTCTCATCGTCCTCTTCCTCCTCCCTTTACTCTTGCTTGTGCTTGGCCTTTCTTTCTCTCTCCTCCTCTCCTTCCTCCACCATCTCCCGCACTTTTACCATTTCTGCCTTCATCCTCGCCTATTCTCCGGCCCATCTGAATAATTTAAAGTCCACTGCAGGAACAAGGAGCATTTAGAAGTGCCGTTTCTGATGGGGCGGTGATGTTCCAATTCCGTCCCGTGCTGTAGCGACGATTCCTTAGGCCCCTTAATCCTTTGCCCTTTAATCTACACACTCCTTCGTTCCCTCTCTCCCTTTTCTGCATGCAGACTAATACTGAGAGTGACCGCTAGGTGGCCTTCCTCTGCCCTCGGTTTACATTTGCGGTTTTTCATTATGCACGTCTTCCCCGCTCTGTTCTCATTGCCTCTACCTCCCCTCTCTCTCTCCTACCCTAGATTTCGAGGTCGCGGACCCTCCCTCTAATTTCCCCACACATATACATCTTCCTCTCCTCCCTATTCCTAGCGCGGGTTCACATGCGAACCGGAATCTCAGATGCTTTAGGATGGATTAGGAGTCCTTTCGGGCGGAGGAGACGCGACCTGGCGATGCCCGCGGCTGTTTCTCCCGGTTGAAAAGCCGCAGAGATGTGTATCTTTCGCGGATTCCTATTGTAGAGCCGGTTAATTCTCTCTTTTCCCACTGCGCCTTTCTGGGTCGAAAAATGTGTTTGCGCTTCTAAAGTGAGACTTAATTAAAATGCGCCGCTCCTTTGAAATGCTAAAAATAAAAAAGGTCTCATAATTAATTAATTATGTTTGATGAAGCCCGTCTTTAATTTATCTACTTCATCAATATAGTTGAATAAAAATGGAGTTATCAAAAAATCAAAGGGAATAATTGAGTTTACAGAAAATTGTGAATTTATACGATATAAAGTTTCAAGAAGCCTGGCAGTTAAGTAATATATACCTTAATTATTTACGGTTAATCATAATCTGCCTCTTAAATATGAGATTTAATCTTTTAATTTTCGTAAACACGAGTAGTTTGTTGCTTTTAAAAGCTGTAATTATACATCTGAATCTAGTTTTTGCGATGTAATATAATAAAAAGGAATCTCCAACGATCAGAGAAATGGAACTCACATTTTTCATCGTGGTATTCCAGTTACGTTTCGGGCAAATAACACGTAATTTATTGAAAATCGCCGCTTCATGGAGAGTTTCTGAAATAAGGTATTTTTATCCGTAGATCCAATGATTCAGAACTAGAAAAAAATGCGCGATAGCATTTCCAGCGGAAAATGCTCGCTTCTCATTTCGTGAAAGAAATATCGAACTTTTTCCTCTTTTTCTCTCTCTCCACTCTATTCCTACCGCGACAGTGATTCTTTCCCTCCTCCTTCCTTTCCTCTTTTGTCGGACCGATTTTTTTCCCTCTCAAACAGAGAATCTCCTGCCGACTTTTAATTCGGTAAGTGAAACACGAGTAGGAGTCGTAAGAGTGCTTTATCCTCGGCTAGGCATCACGGGTGGAGCTTCGGGCGAAGCGCGCTGGTCGTAAAGAAAACCCTTTTTCGTTGCCTCGCATCCATTCGTCTCTTCTCGCCCCCCCCCCCCTCCCCAACTCCCCCCCCCCGCTCCGTTCCCCCAGACCCCTACGGGCCTTTCCGCAGCCAATTCCTCCCAACCCCAACCGTCCCTCCGAACCCCTTACGTATATCACCGAGCGCGCGCTCACACACGCGCCCCCGTGCCGTGATTCACAACCAAACCAGGAAATCATAATCCTAACACATTTCCTGCGAGGTTGACGTGCTCCACATTCGAGAAAAACTTATACTCGATATTTCCTTCCTTCCCTCTCCTTCCCCCTCCAGTTTGTGTCCAAGGGAATGCGTTATGGGAGAGAGACATGGGAAGTTTTAAGAATGAAACGTCCGCAGTTTCTGTTACCCGGTCTAGGACCTACTATTTTATCCTCCCACAAACACTCCATACGAGTGGAGAATTTGGGGAATTTCCTTTTTGCCGGCGTCGAGCTTATACGTCCCGGTTCCTTCGGAGTTGATTTTATTTTTTTTCTCGTTTTTTACGAGTCGAATAAAAGAGCGCTGTAGAATAATGATACGCCTCCGCTCTCGGTGTAAATTACCTTAAATTAATCCAGGTCATCGCCATAATCGTACATTCGCTTGCATATTGCCAGTTCCGCGCAATTTCAATATTCCATTCCTTTTAAATGGTTTTAGAGGAATTTTTATAACGTATTTTTTACCTTCCATTCCTTCGTGCTCCCATAAAAACTATATTTCGATGAATTTTGAAGGGATTTTCAATAACCAATTTTAAATTAAAAGTGCTTTTTATTAAAGGCATAAACTTAGGAGGAATTTTCAGATAATATTAACGATGCGTATTAATTCCTATATTCAACCTTTCGTCGCCCAAGGGGTTGACTATGTTATTTTAATTTTTATAATAAATATTTTATATATATATATATATATATATATATATATAAGAGATGTTGTAAAGAAAGAACTACGGCAGTTTAGAGCAAACGCTTTCTTCAGAAAAAAATAAAAGATATTTCGCTTTGGCTTTCGGTTTTCTATTCAATATGAATTCGAAATTTGAGGGAAAAATCTCGCGTTAAACTGACCGTGGTCCCGCTTTATCCCTTCTCTCGTGTAGACGGTTTAATCCGAAAAAAAAGCCTAAAAACAAGAGGTCAACCAGTTCGAAAAAGGAGAGGGCGATAGAGGTTTTTTTGGCCAACCATTTCGCGCGGTAAGGATCCTCTGAAAGAGTAAGGGACGGAAGGGAAATAGAGGAGGGGTGGCAGGGTATGTGTAAGGGGCGATGGGGGATGAGTGGAGTAAGGAAAGGGAGGCGTGCGGTGACGAAGGAGAGGGAGGGGGAGGTCGCCGAAAGGGAGAGAGTGCGGCTCACGTTCTCGGTTCCGGAGTCGTATGGAAAAGAGGTCGGTGGGAAATTCTTCCAATCCATAACTCGGTAATGCAAAGAAATAAAGAAAATGTCTGAATAAAATCGGGCCCCTCGACCTTTACTCCACCCCCTTCTCCACTCCCCCCAATCGCCCTTCCACATCCACTTGGCTCAACTCTTATGCCATGGAGGTTTTCGGCTGGAAAACGAGCTGAGACCATCCACTTTGGAGCCTCTCCGAGAGTAAGACTCACGGCCAAGAATATCTTCCTCACGAGCACAGTCGCTTCTCCACATTATTCTCTCTCTCTCCCTCAAGGAATGGAACGCCACCTTCCCGCCCATTCTCAAACACAACCCTTCTACCCCATCCATCGGATGGAGACAAATCATCCCACGGCTGAGGGCATATCCTCTTTCCCACCTCCCCCAAACATCTCTTTCTCGACCGACCAACTTCCTCCCCCTCCCTTTCTCATCCCCCGTATACTCCAAACCCTTCTTCACTTTGCCCATACTGCCCTCTATTCATCTCTCCCACCTCCTGAGGCTTTTCTTTTCTGCCGTTTCTTTGCTTGTTCTGCATAAAGCTGACCTCGTCCTTATAAAAGAGTTAACGGTTTACCTAATGGGACCGTTTTGTCACTGTGATTTGTTTCATGTTTTCTTTTTAAATACGCTTGCCGGTCGCCTCATTTCTATCACGTAAAATCCATAACAGAAGTTGCTTTTAAAAGCAGGAAACTTCCACAAAAGGAAAAATAAAGAAAGTCAAACGTAAGGGACTGATGAAAATGCTGTATAGAGGTATTGCTTTGTGTGAAGCAGAAACACGGGAACTCATAAAAAATTATTTGAAATATTTGAGAAACTTCGAAATATGAACATGGAGAAGAATGCTGAAGATAAAATGTACAGATTAGATGAAAAATGAGGAAATACTAAAAAGAACAGGAGAAAACTGAATGATTATACAGACTGTAAGGAAAACAGGCAGTATCAAATGCCACCTGAGGACAGAGAAAGCTTGATTAAAGACTTGTAGAATGAAAAAGAAAAAGAGGAAGGAAACTAATTCAGCTGACAGGTGACTTGAAAGGGAATGAGAACGAACGAGGAATGAAGAAGATCGCGCCAAGTATGTGAGAAGCAGGCTACCTATGATGAAATTATTAATTATGATTCTAATTATGTCAGAACTAAAATAGCAGTAATGTATCGTCGAAATGAATTAATTCCTTTTGAGATATTTCTTTATACATCATTGGTCTTCTTTATTGAGAAATCTCTTGTAAGCAGTCATAAATACAAAATCATAGGTTTAAAAGGTCTACCTAAATTCCTTCCCTTTTCGAAGAAATTTTCCCGGCAATAGACAATTCTGGCCAATCGGTCCCTTTATATTGTTTCTAATTTTCTATTGCTGATGTCTTTTTGAACATTTCACCCCTTTTGGAAGAAATGTTTTACTGAAAGTATTTAGCAGGGTCAAAATGCATTCGTATTAAAAAAAACGACGATGTGTTATGGGCATTTTTCAGAACCTTTTGTTGATTTATTCCATCTCCACCTAAAAGCGTATTCAGCGCCTAATGGCGAGCGCGAGTACCCCTCTCTGTCCCTCACCCGACACCTCCTGCCTCCCGTGACCCTAGCGTGGCAGAGAGATACCCACAGTTGGAGGTGTGGAAGGAGAAGATAGAGAGAGAAAGGGAGATAGAAAGGGAGAGGATGATGGAAAAGCAGGAATAGGGGCGGCGAGCCCCTTACGGCCACTTCGCGTGCTGCCCTATCAGTCCGCTCCCGATAATCCATCTACGGAGGCCTCCGCGTGTATGGGGTGAGGGAGAACTCCCGCGATGCTCAAAGGCCTTCGTGCGCTACCGTGTTACGCCTCCTCCTCCATCCCTCCTCAGCTCCCCCTTTACACGCTTTCTCCCTCCCTCTTTGCCCCCTCCGTCTTCCCGAACAATGCTCAATTCCCTCCCAACGTCGCCTCACGTTCATTCCAGCACCGCCCGACGCCTTTCGCCCACTCCTCCGCCTCCCCATTTCTCTCCTTCCTCCCCCTCCCCTCCCTTCCTTCAGCCTCCTCACTCCTTGGGTCGTCTCTCTCGTCTTATCCCGTCCTTCCTTCCTTTCCGTCCTCTCTTCCACTTTTCTGCTCTCCCGCATTTTTCTCCCCCTCTCACTCGATCTCCCTTAAGGATGTTCTTCGACACATTCGTTTCTTCAAATCCCCTCCTTGTTCTTCAGCCCTCGACCCTCTCCGTTCGCCTACTATCTCAACAAATCCGAAACACCCCTCGGTTCGACGTCATCCGACCGAACAGGATTCCAAAATGTCTTCGCACGCATGCCTCCGGAATATTGGACTTGCGAGCGTCGCATGCAGTGTCGTGGCTCTGCTAGTTCGATTTTGACGAAGGGCAAGGTTACTCGAGATAGGACGGCAGCATAAGATGATATGATACATCAGGAATTTGGAGGCTGATGGAGTGATCTCTCATATGTTTACCCTTTCCTTCTTATTTCCTCTTCAGGGTCATAACTGATCTGAAACGTTACGTTCATTGCGTTGCGGATTTAAGATGTTTTTTATTAGTTTATTCAGAAAATAATTGTCAGTATCAACGATGTTAAAAATGGAATTGGAGACTACGGTGTACAGATTGGAATTAAAATTTAAATCTCCTAAACCGTAAATTAACCCAGAGAGCACTCACACGTCAATAAGAAATAAAGGAAAATTAAAATTATACTTACTTCTTTTTAGGCTAGTTTTTGACAACAGGTCCCTGTAGGCCATCATCGTCCTGCAAACTTGGAAGTATAGTTTTCATTTTCCTTTATTTCTTATTGACGTGTGAGTGCTCTCTGGGTTAATTTACGGTTCAGGAGGTTTAAATTTTAATTCCAGTATCAACGAGAAAATTTTTCCAGTTTTTAATTGACATGGATTTGAAAATAATATGCATTTCTGCATGCATTTGACTTAAAATGTTGTTTTTTATGTAACGCTATCGTTTTTTGTGGAGTAGCTCAATATGGGACAGTGTCATATTAGATAACCATATGAAACAATATTTTAATTCATATTTGTGTAATATCCAAAAAGTACAACGAAACAGAAACGAAATGTTTATTGAAACGTTGATATGGTACGCAAGTATCGCAAGTTTAATATATGAGCTTGGATGAGAGTTTCTCGGGAAACAGCGTGAAAAGTCCAGGCATCGGCTATTGCAGTGATTTAGATCACAAGAAAGATGAATTATCAGACGTAATTAAGAGCCCATCGTACGTAGGACGCCACGACCACACTGATAAGTTAAAATTGTCTGCAAAACGAATAGATACAAGGGATCCTTTTTTCCTAGGATATTAAGAGACCATAAGAGTGGAATGATGGTTCGGTGATATACTCCCTCTGCCGCACACCAATTGCGGTGGCTTTCTGGGGATTTATTCAGATTCAGATGCCTTGTAAATTATCGTCACCCAAACCACTGCGCAATTTAGGACTCCTTTCGAAAACAGGAAAAAGCTGCCATTTTTACTGAGCCGCTGCCTGGATGTTAAAAAATCAGTAAGTCATAGGTACTTACTTAAACGGAATCTAATCCTAAAAGTAAACAAGGCAAACAGTGATCGGCTGTGGCTTCATTATTTACAGAACCACCTTATAAAAACACACTGGGTCTGGTTGAAGAGTGAAAAAATCCGTGGAAGAAGAAGAAAAAACTTTTCCGAAAAAGAAACACTCGCTATTCCAGATAAGTTCTCCAAGAAGGATTCTGATGAAAAATATCCCTGCAATGTCTGTAAAGGACTTTAAGAAAACTCAAAAACAAACTGCTTGCAATGTAAAGCTTGTCAGAATTGAGCTCACGAAAGATAGTCCTTTAAAGGTGATGGTTAAAATACTTTCAAGTCTTCTTGGAGTATAATTCGTTTAATGTCAAACTTATGACAGTTTTGGTGTCCAATTTCTTTTCTTTATGAAATAGATGTAAGTAACAAATCAAGAAAACTTAGTTGCTCATTTATTGATCTTGATTCATATAAGTTTACTTGTTAGTCACGACGAGTATATTACACTACTTAAACATGTGTCCTCTTATTCGTAATTCATATTGTGAGCGAATTTTATAGTCTGGAACCAACGCAGGGCTCACACTATGTTTTACAAGTTATTGTTTTCGCAAAACGATAATAAAATTTTTAAAAGATAAATAGGCCAATCCTAGCTCTCAAAAGTAGAATAGAGAAATATGACGTCACGATAAGATTTTACGACGTTAACTCCAATACAATATTTCATTAAAAGGCTAACGTCATTCTTATGCAAAAATAAGGATTTTAGTGATTTAAAGATTACCATATAAATGAAAATTAATATTTTGCAATACTTTGTATATGATTGGCCGATGTGGTAATCGAAGCATATTTTGTCTCCTAAAAATCGCAATGAATGTCTCTGTGGCATTCGAAAAAGCTATCAATCCAATCAATCCCTACGTCAAGTTCGCGTATGTATTTCGGTCCATTTCTGCTCTCATAAATACAGTATATCTGTAAATTCATGCATCAAACTTCGTTTTTTATTTAAAACGTCATTTTTAGAAATATTTCACGTCATTTATTTTTCTACTCGACAAACATTGTCAACCTGAATTTCCCCCAATATACCCATACATAAAGTCCTGGTTTGTGTATGGCTGCTAAATCTTATCTTCACCTATAATTTAATCGCAAGAATTTAATTTGCATTTTATTTTTCCACTTAATCTAATACGTTTAGTGAAACTTTTAACATCCTCCAACACACATCTGCAACACTTTATAACTTGAAGTAACCATTTAACGGTAAAGTTATATTTGAAGTAACCATTTAATGGTAAAGTTATATTTGAAGTAACCTTTAACGGTAGAGTTATATTTGACGTAACCATTTAACGGTAAAGTTATATTTGAAGTAACCATTTAACGGTAAAGCTATATTAGCTATCATTTTTAACATGCACCGGATAAATAGAATAAAAATTAATATAACTGCAATTTTTAATTATAAAAATTATTACTTTAGTAAAAGAAAAAATTGCCGTCTTTACTGTTATCGATGGACGACTACGGCTCCGGGAGTAAACTATATCAAACATTCTAAAGGTCCCAGGTACTCGGGTCTCCCACAGGTGTCTGCAGTTGAAGGTTATTAAATGGCTGGGCAAAACTTCCTCACAACCACGCCGAGAGGGACAATATGTGAGAGGCTTTTCAACATAAAAATGCCGCCTTTTTTATTTTACGACGGAAAGAAACATCGGAGAAAATACTTTTATAACTTCCTCTGTCACTTTGAACCGACACAAGGCGAGGCGCCAAGGCCTGGGTTTTGTCTCCTTTTGTCTGTTTCTCGGTGAGGCAGAGAGAGAAAGAAAGAGGAGGAAAGAGGGCGGAGGTAGGGCCGGGCTGCTGCTCACGGAGATAAGAAAAGCGAGGGCTTCAAAGTGAAGAGCATTCTACCGATTAATTGGGGCAGCCCTTTATCTCAGATTCCTTTCCTCTCGAATATTTCCCGGATATCTGGCGATGCCCCGGCGATTGCGTCGGCCCCGGTATGTCGCGAGGGTGCCTCTGGAACGACGGCGGCGGGTCGGGCGGAAGACGGGGCGGAATAATTCTCGTTGCCGGGATTTGGAAGGAAAAAAAGAATGAGCACGCCGAGTCTGATGCGAGCTGTTGTCGACACGTTCCCTTTAGTTAGGCATCGGCGCGTGTCGGTTTTGCGTGCAGATCGATAGGTCGATATGCAAGCGGTAGATTGATTGGAACGACATAATTGAGTCGGCCTCGTTTTGTTTACTCTCGGGTGAAAGATTGATGCTACGCGCTGGTGTCACTCGCAATCGCATCACTTCTGGCGTAATCGTGGCGCACATTTTGCTCGTCATTTCGTTTGACTCGTAAAGACTGTCCGGAGAATTAATTTTCTCCCCTTAACGGCCGCGATCGATTGAAGCGCTTTGGCAAAAGGTTTTCCTTTGATGAAGGGAGCCCGGTCATTCGTTTTTTAAAACTACGAATCAAGCTTTTTATCCAAAAGTGACATTTAAACTGATTATCTCTGTTTTTCATACTCAGTTTGCATTAGAAATAAGCTGTCAAATTGCTGAAAGTTCAGTACTTGAATCACTTTACAGGGCATTCTTAATGTCTATTTTTCCGAATTAAATTATAATTTCAACATTATTTCTCCGTTTCTTAACGTTCGTTTCAATTTAATATTGTTTTAATTTAATGGCTCCGAATGTGGAAAATAAGAAATAAAAATGTCTGAAAATATTAGGGAGTGATGAAACAAACAGCGTGGAAGGTGTTCTCGACGAAAGTATACTAGAAAATAAATGGAGAGGATGGCCTGGAAGTAGGATCTTGTCCTCACCATTCCCCTTACTCCCAACGCCTCTCCTCAATAAATAAAACGAGAGAGAAATATAGGACGAGGAAACGTTGAAGAGGGATGAATGTTGAATGAGAGAGAGAGAAGGGTAGGAAGGATGTCGAGGGGAAGGCATAGCGTAAACGAAGAGAGTGCATCCCGTGAAGGAATCCTCGTCTCACATCAAAGGAAGAAGTGTACTGACATGTTAGCGTTGGAAAAGGGATGCAGCGAAATGCAGCCGCCTAGTGGGCGAGGAGGGAGCAGGTGGGGTTGGTTTGAAAGCGGAAGGGAAGGTGGGGGGAGAGGTAAAGAAAGAGAACGGAATCGAATGGGTTATGAGATACTTTCCACTGGCACTATTTGATAATGAACTAGCTTCCCTTGGTAATTTTCGAAAATATCATGCATTCGACGTAATGGAAGATTCGTCGCTGTAGGTCAAGTCAATGATTAGCCGGCGGACTTAGAGAATACATTATCTACCCTGAAAAACCGTCACGCTAATGATAGCTGAATCACACTCAGTGATTGATTTCGATTAACAAAAACCAGACATACAGATTATTTCTCATTAAACTGCAATATATTTGATATTCTTTCAATTGCAGATGTTTTCAGCTACATATAGTCAGTGCATCTATTCAGTTGTTTAAAAAACGAAATTTTCGCTGCTAGTCTGATTGATCTTTCCGTTTATTCTATCAAATAATATTCAAATAACATTGTTACATATTGAATACACGATATGTTACGAATCAGGTATTGGCTAGTAAGGTGTACATTCAAAGTAATATTAATCTTAAATATGATTAAAGTCTCAATTTGGATAGGAAGTTATTAATCTCGTTTCAAAGTAAGGACATTGTTAATCAGAAACAGATTATCATTAAAATTATTAATAACGAAAAGTTAATTTTTAGCCCAATTTGTAAAATGATTATCTTAACTTTCAAACTCTATTATTGCAAAAATAACTAGAGTTGATTGAAGAGGATTTCATATCTATCTTTGCGAGTCCATAAGGAAATTATCAAACCATTATTCGAAGAAGCAATTAGAAATTCCAGGAGTTGAAAGAATCGTTTATTGATCTCAGTTTGAGGACCTCGTCAGCCTGATTGGCGCTGATCTAAAGAGACGACTTTGTCACGTTCAATAGTGCCCTAAAGAGAGCGACCATGCGACTGCCTACCCCGTCTCCTCTTAATTCCCCCTTCCCCCTCGCCATTCTTTTTGTTCTGCTTCCCCACTCCCATCTCCTCCCCTTACGCCGAATGATGCGAAAACCTTCATCTGCCCTCTGGCGACTGGGAGAGGAAGTAATGGCCTTCGGCGTATCTGGGACGTCCCTGCGAAAGGGATTGACGTCTAGGGGATTAGAGAAGGGATTGGCGGACACCCCTAGAGGGCATGAGAATCGGGTGGAGGAGAGAGAGGAGGAGAGAGAGAAAGAGAGAGAGCTACGGAGGAAGTGGAGAGAGGCTTGAAGAGAGAAGAGGGGAGAAGATGCTGGATTGGTTGTGGTGAGGGGAAGGAAGAAGGCTGGTTCAGGATCGAAAAATTTCTTCGAAGATGAGTAAAATTCCTAAAGATTCCAACATTGTTGTTTTGCGTTTGGACGAAGCCAAAAAGGAGCTGAGTTACGAGACGAGGTTGGCTGAACAATAACCAGAAGGTTGTTACCATCTCCACCCACCTATTTCTTCATCTCTATCTCTTCTTCTTCCTTCCGTTGAATTAGCTTGTAAAATGTAGTTTAGGAGTATTTTTCTAGCAAAAATATTGGGTGCGACGGACAGAGAGAAAAAGAGGAGAGAGAGTTAAGTAAATCCGCGTGATTAAAATTTGACATGGTTTTTAGAAGACAATCACAGGGCGTAAGATGTCGGAAAAGAAAGAGAGTTAGTCACTAATTGAATTAAGAAGATGGAGGTAGGGCATCCTTATTGCAGCTCAGGAAAAGGTTTAGGGTCGATAAGAGAGAATCGCGAAAGAAACGACGCGACGAGGCGAAGAGAGCGAAGGAATGTGACGAGATATGCAAATGTGATCAGTAATGGGTAATGATTTGGAATGCTGTAAAAAGGGTAGGGAAAAATGAAGGAAGAGGGGAAAATGGGAAAAGAGGAAGAGCTTTTTTTAGAGTGAATAAGATCGTTGTGAGGAAAAGTACGTAAGATCGTACGTAAGATCGTACGTAAGATCGTACGTAAGATCGTACGTAAGATCGTACGTAAGATGTGAATTAAAGAAGTTACTGCGTTGTAAATTGAAAATCTATCCACTTGTAAAAGAAATGTTAGCATATTTGCACGCTCTATATCCGGAATAAAGTTTCCGATACGACGGGTTTATTGTGCCGTAATTAAACCGAGAATAATGTCGTTTGATTAAACGCTGAAAATGATGAACGAGAATGAATGCATTGTTTCGATGTGATTATTTATCATAATAATTGGAAAACGAGTGACTTGGAAAGAATTAATGATCAATGCCCAAAATGATGGCAAGAAGAAATATTGACAAAGTTAAAATATAAATAAACGAGGAAAATATTTATTGAGAAGAGCATGAAAAAAATGACAAATATATTGAGAAAACCTACAGAAGAAATGAGAGAAAAATGGAATCTGGAAACATTACAGTGAGGCAGAAATTAAATAATTCGCGTTAATGGGCTGACCGGGTATAAAAACGACGAAAAAGAGGGAAGCGAAAGCGAAGATAGAGATGGAATGATAGACGGTTAATGGGGCGGGCTAAGGATCGAGGAAAGACGGGATTGCAGCATAATGCCGAGAAAATAAAACGCCCACTGCCAGATCCTCCTTCCCCCTCCGAAGCCCATCCCTTTCCGAGGGAGCGACATCAACAACGAAGCAAGACAACAAATGAACAGCTATTTTCCCTTCCCTCACACATCATGTGACGACGTCGGAAGAGCTTGTTTTGATAGAATGAATGATAAGGGAGGGAAATGGCGGAGTGAAGAGTATTTTATATAAGGAGACGACAGAGTGAGGGCGAGAGATGAGTTAGGAGGGGAGGGCAAAAGGGAGGAGCGGGATCGAAAGACTGGAAGAGAAGAGAGAGTGTTCATTTCTATGGTTAGAAAGAGAGAGAGAGCGATTTTTGGATCGATTTTCTTATTGGAGCGACTTAGGAGTTGACTTCAGGAATTGCTTCGCTTGCTCGCTAATCCCCTCACTCCCATCACTTCTATTCGCCTTGTGCTCTCCTCTCTCTCTGTCTTTCCTTTCTCTGTCTTCTTTTACAATTCATTCCTCTATTCTCATTCCATTCCGATCGCATCCCGCCCCCATCCCCGCACTCTCTCCGCAGTCACTCCATTAAACGGAAACCCCTATCTCCAAACCCCTGGCTTCCTATATATATATATATATATATATATATATATATATATATATCGCTCTTGTTCTCTCTCTCTCTCTCTTCGCCAGACCTCATTTTCCTTTTGTAACTGGGGTTCCGGGCAAATGTGTGTTCCGTTTCTGTGATGGAACTTGACTTTTAAGCTGACACTCTTGGATGGGGTTATACATTCTGCGCCGGTGGTTGCGAGATTGAGATGCTCCCACTTCGCCCATAACCTCTCTGAAAGGTTTGCGGGAAGGATATTAGACGGAAGTTGCTTAAGATGTGTTTTGCCTCGGGAAATTTGTCTCACCGGATGAATACGAGAGGTGATGGTGCTCGAAATTTTCTTCGCGTTTTAAGGGGTTAAGAATTGAAATTGAATAGAATTGAATGACAATATAATTATTTTCCTTCAAAATTTACTTCTTTCGTTTCATTTCTTCAGTAATTTTGGTATGATATAATTGTATTTGCTTTGTAACAGCAGTTCAGACATCATTATTGGCCGTAATACAGCATATGCGTCGTTCGTCTAAATTGAACCTCCAGTTATATCAAAAGTATTTCTTTCGAACGTTAGCAGGTTGAGTTTCAATTTTAACTTTTATTTAAAAATTCTTTTATAACAATCATTTCCAAATTACCCCGCTGCTTTGGTCAGATCTATTACTCACAGGAGGATTCGTCCTACGTCTTATAACATTTTGAGCCCTTACTATTGCCAAATTGGGGTATGAGCTTATTTTTCGGTTATAACAAGCTTAAAGATTTTCATATTACGTTGGATTTCATTTTCACCCGAAAACATCGCACATTATCTTTAAAAATTAACTTGGAAACATTGCGTCAGATTTTTGAAGCGTGGTACAGCATGACCGATTCATCAAACTGCCACCAGAACTTTATCATTAAACCTACTCATCTTCTCAAATTTAATTAGCGCAGTCGCGGAAACGCATACAGTGGAAAAGGAAGAGTTTTGGCTTGAGTCCGAAATTAATAAAGGAATAATGAATCCGAAATATTACTCTTTCGCTTTAATTTGAGACAGCTCAGGAGTGTACATCCAATTACAGATGTTGATATTCTCGTTCCAATTCGTTTCCAAAATAGGAAAAAAATAAAAAAAATCCATAGCCTAATTACTGGAATGATGACATCAAAACGCGCTAATTAAAGGAGTTAATTTTTTGAGGTACGCAACACCTGCTTTCCCTTTTCTTAAAAATATTTTAACTTTTTTAATAAAATCTCATACTCTGCTTAAAGTTTATGTATGTTTGATATGTCAAATATTGTAAAAAATATGTTCCATAGAAAAACATTTCCAAAAGAAAACTTACGGGAAAAAAATAACTTACTGTAGCGATCAGTTATTTATAATTCATTGCGATTATAATCAAACTCTAATTGTAACTATAGCCTACTTAAAATTAAAAATAACTTAACTAAACTCTCCTTTGCGTACGTTGTTATTTTATTCATAGTTCATTTCGTGGGTCAACAAGTTAGATATAATTTTTTTAATGACAAGTTGATTGTTGTGGATTTTCATGAATTCAGAAAGATAAAAAATTATATAATTTAAATGATAAAAGCTTATTTGGGTTACGACACAAATATTCCACTCAAAACTCACTATAACATATTTACAATTTAATTTGATGTTAATGTATTCGCTGAAACTATTTACTATACGCTGTGATGTCACTCTGTAATGCAATTGGCGAGGATTTTAGAAATCGGGTTAGGGATATTAGTTCCTCGTTTAAGCAGGTTTTACGTCTTAATGTTAAAGGCAGAATATGCTATTAAATCCACAAGGACAATTTTTTTTTTCGAATTAATTTTTAATGTTTAAAATAACATTTCGTAAATTCCGTGGTGAAATTTTCTTCGGTAATAACATTTGAGAAAAATCATGAACCGAAATTATTCATAAAACTACCATAGAGCTGTTAGAATCTGTAAATTGGTTATGTAATCATAGGTTGGACCTCTGCAAAAATTCGTGTCTTGCGACAAAATATCCCGAATGTTCATTCTAACTAATCATTACTATATAAATTGTCTGAAGCAGTTATAGAAAATTTGCACATTATTTTCGACATCGTTGAGCTTAATTTCGCAATATCTAATTAATGACTCGTGCTATAGTGTAACTGATGGATATTCAATGTTTAAAAAGCGTTCTCAGACAGAATGAGGTTGTATCCATTAGATGAGAAGCTTTTCAGCAAACACACAATATCTTTATTTGTTTTTTTCCAAAATCATTAAGAACTCACTCAAACCCGCAAGCTTTATTTTCCCATTTCTTTTAAATTTACTGACATTGCACCGTCACATATGCATTAGCCGAATGCTATTCAAACAATTTCTACTCCTAAAAAAGACTTGGAAAGGAAAACACTTGGTTAAGTTACGTGTTGAGCCTGGATATGGGAATAAATAGTATTTTCTCGAACGTAGGAGCTAGAAAGAGTGCTACTGAAAAGATGAAAACTCAAGACGAAAGGTATGGAATAATTCATTTTTTTGTGCCATAAGTTGATATATCTTGTCAAAGTTTTTTTTGGTGATTTTGAACTATCGCATTCTTAATTAGTATTGAAAATAATTAATCAGAATTAGAATTAATAAAATCTCGAATGCTGAAGATCCAGCTTGAAATATCAACGCCATTCTAGAATCCTCTTTCTGCGAAAATATTGTAAGAGAGGAAAGTACCTATTAAAGGGCGTAACGAAAAGCTGCGTCCATTTCTTTTTATGATAACAGCTAACGATATCGCGCCTAAGTGCTGCGAAAATCTCACGCGAGTATCTCAAACGAATCCGTTTGCACACGCGTGGCGCCCCAAAACCAGGCGTAAAATACGTATATAACACACACACTCTCTCTCTCTCTCTCTCCCTTTCTTCCACCCTCCATTTCCCTCGAACCGATTAAAATGCATTCGTCACGGCAAATATCGCGGCATTAGCAAATGTGAAGAGCCGGCCCGGGAGATGAGGGGAAAAATGTAGCCGCGCGAAACAAAAGAAGATCGTACGTCGTCCACTTGCGAAGAGAGAGAGAGAGGGCGGCATCCCGAAAGGCGAACGGCGATATAAAGAAGCGAATGGAAACTCGGCTAGCGAACGAGTAGAAAGGATGGCAGTATTTTTTTCCTGAAGAGGGAGCCGCTGGTGCGCGGTGTGAGATGAGTTATATTTTCCGAGCGGTCCGGAGAGGCAGAAGTGGGTCGTAATGAATCGTGGGCATACCACCGCAAAATTAGACTGAATGCACATTATAATCCCCCATCGACCTCCCTCCTTTTCTTCTCCTCCGACCATACCTGCTACCCCTCCCTCCCTCCCCTCCCCCCTCCCCTCCCAGCCCGCTCTCCTCCGAATCCTTCTCCCATGAGAATAGGAACCCGAGTCTACTTCCTCTCCTCCACGCTGCCCCTCGTGGGATCCCTTTACGCCTTTACATTCCCTCTCCCACCCACCCCCCGTTCCCGCAGGATCTTTCGCGAGGGGAGAGGATAAAGAAAGAAGGGAACGGGTGGAGGAGTCCGGTGCCGCGAACGAATTCATATTTCAAGTCCGGCGTTCATGCAAATCCGGCCACAGCGCGGATTGATGTCCCCGCATCTCTTCCGCTGTAATAACTGCTCGAGGAGTGAGGAATCAAGAGAGAGAGAGAGAGAGAGAGAGAGAGAAAGGGAAGGAGAGAGTGTGTGTGGTGGAAGGAGAGGCCGTAATAAGTCTCGTCCCGCGTCGCTCAGATTTACATTCCAAATTGAAAACGGATCATTTTCGATTTTTTGTCCCTCTCTCGTTCGTTCGTTCTTTTTTGTTATTTTTGCGACGGTATCGTCGACGATGGGTCGGACGCTTTTAATACGCGGCGATATGGCGCCACCTGATGTGTTTTTTTTCGGGGAACAATGCGAGAGATTCTTTTTATTCATGCGAGACCGATCGGCCATTTTTCTTCCTGCCGCTGCGTCATGGAAACGCGGAAGGAGAACTTATATGAGGATATATTGGAGAGAGAGAGCGCGCTCCATGTTACGGCTTCCCTAAAAATCCAGCTCGGGAGAAGTCAGGTGAGCAAGCGGAAAATTGCGGAATTGTTTTCTCGGCTGGGATTTTTTAAAATGGCTAAATTTTGAAGTTTATCGGTGTATGGGAATGCAAATACGCATTTTCGACTCATTTACATCGTTCGCGTCCGGAAAGGATCATAAATACTTTATTATTTAACTTCTGATTATAAATTTCAATCAGACGGCCGCTTCCGATCGAATTAGCGTCGTCCTCCGCAGCTGACAAGGAAAAACGACCTCCTCATTCCAGATGATAGACGTTAATTTGGAATGAATGGAACGAAACTTCGTCACTAATGCGGTGTAAATAGTATTTCAGCTCTTGTGGTTTTCCTTCTCGTAAATAACGCAACGAATGTTGTTTGCAGAATATCATTTCCCTCTCCTTCCACCTTTCTCTCCTTCTCGTATGAAAATCCTTCAATACGCGCTTAAACTTATAGGAGTAGAGATAACAATAGGATTTCGAGGTTTAACAATGTAATTGGTAGGCATGGCAACTTCCCGTTAAAATGGCAAGATTTCTCCAAAATATGTGAATTAAACGTTTAACATGAGTAATTTCGAACTGTAGGCAGAAAAACACGAACAGAATAAGAAACCTTATAATGTTTTCTTTAAAATGGTTAACATCCGAATATTATAGGTTAGTTCTTTATAATTTTAATCTCAAAAAGAAGAAAAGCCTGCACGTCAAAAAGTCGATTTTTACGTGTTATCTTATAAGGAATGCAAATCATCGTCTGGAGTCGAACCCTGGACGTTATTCGTAAGTTTTCCTTGGTCACAAGATTTTCATATCCGAGTGGATTATCTCTGGCAAATTTCAAATTTATATTTACATATTTGATCGAGTTATTCGCGTTTTAAGAGCGTGACATGGACCAACCAACCAACATAGCTTTTTATTATAAGGGGGGATGAACGTTTATGCTTGATGTCGATATATAATGTCTCTTGAAGCAATTTATGATTTATTTGCGAATAAATTCAGACTTTATTTTGTTGTACCCTACTCATTATAAGACTTTATTATAAAATACACTTAATATTTTAATATTAAATACGTTCAATCAAGCATTTATATATATATATATATATATATATATATATATATATATATAGTTATGGTCTTATATAGTAGATATGACCTATTTTGAAATCTCGAAGATATTGTTCACTCCTAGCCTATAATCATGAGGTCGTTCATACACAAAGCCTTGCGTGCCAATAAAAATGTAAACTCAATGCTGTAAACCAGTGGTGAACATCCTGCGGCCCACGGGCCACATGCGGCCCACGAAACTATGATTAAAAGGGAATTTAACACAAATTTGTACCGCATATACATTCAAATTAGGGGAATAAAACACTTGATATTGAATCATCTCAACTGCTGATGTAAAAGATAACATTCTTTACGTTTATTTGCATAGAAAATCTTCATTACCAACGTTTTCATGGGGATAACTGTGGAAAACCGAGGAAAATATTAAAAACTGAACTCAATTGTGCGTTCTATGGATAATTATTAAAACATACGTTGTAGATATTTATATCATCTACATATGTTATGAATCATTTTCTTACTGAAATATTAAAGGACATGTTCGAGTAAAATGAGAATATGACGTCACAATACCCCACTTCAGGTATGCAGACTGTTGTCAAAAAGTTATCAGTTCATTGTTGGGTTAAATAAGTTGTGGATGTTAAATTTTGTGAATCGTGGTGATAGGATTGTAACTATTTGAGTTGCCGTGTCCTCAAACGTTTGTAACACAGACATCATCACACCATCGCTAAATTTATCAAAACGTATTCATGGGATCTCAAAACGTGTATCTCCGTCAAAATCAGGAAATCGATAATTTCCATGAATACAATATTTTCTCTATATACGTCGTATGCATGGAGAAAGTAAAAATGTAAGTTATTTGTTTTTCCTCGCATCCTCCTTGCATGGCTTCAAAGGAAGTATGGAAAAACAGGCGTCGTGGTGAAGCCATCTGCCACAACAATGAAAATCGCGACAGCTCAAACTACATGCGTCTACTTCGGACACAACGCGTTGACATTAACGCGGGCGGACAGGCAGCGCAACGCACACACCGATATGCCGTTCACGTAGGACACAGCCGAACAAAAAAGTAATCAATGGAAAAATCGTAACTTCGCACATCAATGTTTAAATTCCGCAGAATAGAAGACATCATGCCCAAAATTAAGGTAGTTTCAAAGGTCACTTATCTGTTGATAAATAAAATCATCCGCGAATAGCGACGTCACTGAGGGAAGCATAATATTATCTAAAATCTGAACGTATTTCTCACCGTTCAAATTTCCTTCCGCCCTCCAGCATACCCCTGGGCCGTCTGCACATATCCATGCCCAGGCGTGAACCGAAAAGCGTCCACTCCTTGCCCGCTCGTGAATGTATCTTGGATCAAATCGAGTATTTTGGGGCCGATACACCAGCACTGGACCAGAAGACGCCGACGAAAATGTTTTCTCGTCGGAAAAAATCACTCTGCCCCAGAATTCTTCTCCTTTCCTTAAGTGTTCATTAGCAAACTCGAGGCGAGCAGCACGGTGAGCAGGAGTTAAAATTTCTTTTATCGCTGCTCGTCTTGACCGCAGATCAGTGGCCAAGATCCGCCGACGGACCGTCCTCGTACTTGCATGAAAATTTGTTTCAATTCGGGCCTGGGTTGAGGATGTGAAGGGATTTTCCCTGACATACTCCAGCAGTCTAATATCTTCTTCAGCGGTGGTTGACTTCGGCCTTCCCTGACCTTCTTTTCGTTCAACGGAATTTTCTGTCTCCCGCCTAGTTTTTATTCTGGAAATTGTTGAAGGCGCAACGCCTATGCGTCGAGCTATCTCTCGACAGGATAGGTTGGCTTCTAATAAGCTCACCACCCGATTCTTCCTCCGTGGAGTGAGAGGTGGCATTTCAACCAAGAATCTATATTATTTCTCGTAAATTAAATACAAGTTCACACTACAAGTATAGTTCACTACCACTAATTTCACACGGGAAGTATGGTTCACTGCGGTTATGCGGGTGATACTGAGGACAGACGGAGTTCAGCAAGCTTCTTGGAAGAATCACTCACGAACGAACTAAACACACGTGTGCTGATACAAATTTGCGACCTATTCACCAAACTATTAGTCCGAATCCAAAATGTGCTATTGCGCATGGCTATGACGTAGACTTTCACCTTAAAGGTTCCCCTCCCAAGTCTTTGCCTTCCACTCTCACGAGTCGCCAAGTGCTACGGCTTGATAATATACAAATTAAGACTGGAAAAATGGGCCTACATTTACAGAGGCAAGTGAGTATCGATAACAGCTTTTCAGACCAGAAGAAAAGGATCGGCAATAGGTATGGAAGGCGGGAGGAAGAGAGGAATGTTACCAGAGGCCGGCATTTGCCTGCTCTTACTGTTAGAGAAAGATGCCAAGGAAGGGAAGTCCGGTCCCATCTGACAGACGGCGCACTTACGGTTTCTCCTGAGAATATCCCAGGCCAGCCGCCTCGTATGTTTTAACCTCAGTGGTTATTCAGGAGTTTATTAAGGCAGAATGGGATAGCATAAGCACTGGATTATGCGGGAACGTTCTTAAATCCATGCCGAAGAGATTGGAAATAGTTATCCAGAACAGAGGAGGGTGGATTTATTATTAATTAAAGATATAATGTTAGATTTATCATTTTATTTGTATTTCATTCGCATTGCCTGGGCAAAGGTTTTGGTGATAAATAGCATTTAGCGTTTTTTCTCCGTCGACTCTCTCTCCGTGCTTTCTAAATTGTAAGATCGCTTCCTGAATTCCGAGAGTAGAAAGCTCGGATGCAACGAGAAAACTTCGCTACACAACCGAGAAACCTTTAACCATACCCCTAATTTATCAAATACACTGTCGGCACTTCCTCATCCCCTCAGCGCTCGGATCCTCCCCTACGCCTGCACAGGGTTGCCATTCCGTCGAAAGAGACTTCGCTCGTTTAAGTTCGCGCAGATGCCGCCGTAGAACGCCACGAGGTGTTGCGTTAATTTTGGCCAGGACTGTACAAACGACAAATTTCCATGATAGTTCTACATTAGGGCTTCATATAATTTAAATGTGGTGTATCTAGAATTAGCTGCTGAGGAGTAATAGGAAAAAAGTTTTAAAAAGTACATGATGCTAGAGGTCTGCACGGGACCGAGCCTGGCCCTCGGGCCTCAGTCCGACCCGGCCCGCGTTGCACAGATAATGTTCGGATTCGGGCCGGGTTCAGGCCTAATTCAAATGATATCACTCAAACGTTATATATATATATATATATATATATATATATATATATATATATATATATATATATATATATAATTTCGGGCTTTCTCGGGCCTTTCTCTTTTCACAAAGAAAAGATAACTCGTAGTAGTGTTCATTTTATGCTCTTGACACACAAAAATCAAGAAGTGTTCCATCTACAAGCAGTTATTAAGGAGGGACCCACTTACACAAATCTGTCATGCCATGCTTCTCCTTGTCTCCATTAGAATGATCACTTGATTCCACTTATTCAAACTTCGTCTTTCCATTCACTCGGATGCAGCTGTGTAAATACGCCAGATCAATCTGTGTATATAAACATCTTGCCCTTCTGTGGCAGTTAATCCGACTATGTTTGGGAAAAAGAATTCAACATCCTAGGAATCCACCTCACCCCACTGCACACACCACCGAAAAACAACTTATTCCTTACTTCTCCATTCTTACTCCTGTCGCTCTCTACTCCCGACCCCACTTCACAGCTCATCACCACTTGGATCAAAAGTGTGATTTTTCAAACTTCGAACACGTTGAGGACCTAGAAGAGGGGCAGCGGATGGAGGCGTGTATGAAATCGAATTCTCTCTAATTCAATAAAAGTTATCCTGAGCGTTCAGACTTCTTCAACGCCACGCGTCTTGGCGTGTGGTAGGCCGTAGTTGAAAAAGTCGGGTCCCGCCTTTATTGGGAATTCCCGGTCACCATTCGGTGTCAGAGAGGGGATGTACAGGTGAGCAGACACGAATCGAGCAGTTCGAACACGGCAGCCGTTACTAACTTTTGTTTCTGTATCGTTCGGGTTCAATCTAATTACTAACCGTAATTATTTTTGTAAGTGATTTTTTTAAATGTTTGGTTTAAAAAGTGATTTTTGAAAAAGTTTTTAAAAAGTGATTTTATAATTTTGCCTCAAAAACCAGATGTTCGCATTTAAGTCGCCATTCTTGTCAAGTCAGTGCCGCCGTAAGTAATATTGTGAAACATTTACATCCCTTATCTTCACGTATACCACAAAGAGTAGAAGACGAAGTGACTAAAGCATGTGTCTCATTGTGCTGCAAAGACATTAGACTTTTTGACATTGTGAGTGGTACAGGTTTCATAAACTATTCCCGATCCTTGATATAAATAGGGTCATTGCATGGAAATTTGAATATTAAAGATTTGGTACCACATCCTACCACAGTTTCCCGCAATACGCAAAAGGAAGCTGATACATCGCGGAAATAACACATCCATAGTATTAAATCATTAATTGACCTACGACAATGTAGTGTATCTATGGACATGTGGACGGATGACTATAAACACATATCCTACACAATACTAACTTTGCACTTTATTGATGAAAACTGGAAGCTGTGTAGTAAAGTACTGTTTACATGTGAATGCCCTGACGATCGTAAAACTGCCATTAATGTCAGAATGGAATTGAGTCGTAGGCTTGTCAAATTGGGACTTAAGACAGACATTCTCTCCAAGTGTGCGCCCTTTAACAGTGCATCTGACTAAACTGCAGTTTCCATATGATCAATAACAAAATTAAGGAATACCTTCAAAAAGGAGTTCCTGGAAACAAATTTCCCGCATATTTACGTATTAACACTCGAAATCAAAGACGTTGTGACATATTTGAAACAGTCTGGTCACGTACATAACCTGAATAAGACCGTTCATCAAGAGTGTGAGTCACGTTGGTACAGCAGACTAGACATGTACGAATCTTTTGATGCCAATTATGAAGACATTGAAAATATTCCAATAGAACTTCGGGAAGAAGAGATAATGGCTCACGTCCAACATGCGACCCTAAAAATGCTAATTAATTTCCTTACACCGTTCAAAGAAGCATCTTTGCAACTTGAGGGAGATAGATATGCAACTCTTCCGCTTGTTCTACCAATAAGATTCAACTTTCTGAGTCATCTGAACGTGTCGTCTTCTGATTCTCATGACCTGGCTGAATTAAGAAATCATGCTCGGAGAATTCTGAACGAAATATTTTCCATGCATAAATTGCACAGGATCGCTTCGTTCTTGTGGTCAAATTTTCGCCAATTAAGAATGCTTTCAACCCAAGAACAAGAAGAAACAGTGCCGGATGTGCGAGATATATTAGACGGATTTAACGTGACGAAATGCATTTAGAGTTACAAGAACCGATTGCAGTTACAACATCAGCAAACCTGTGTGAGATAAGTGTGAGCGATAGTTACAATGATCAACATTCTAGAAAGAGACGAAAAATTATGGATTTCAGTGTGTTCGAGGACGGAGAGTCAAAAAATCAAGACGACGAAATTGAGAAATATTTGCATATTAATGTGGGTCACGTTGAACGTAATGGCTTACTGGACTGGTGGAAAAACCATGACGAAGAATTCAGATATTTATCTAGAGCAGCCAGATGTGTACTTAGTGTTCCAGCCACCATTTTAGTGTAGTCGGTTTTGTAGTACAGGACCGTCGAACCATCTTAAGCAGCGAAAGTGTTTACTCCATTTTTTTTGCACAACAGCATGCAGTAAGTAAGTGAGGAGGAATTTCATCTGGAAAGTGCATTAAATTTGGTGAGTTGACAATTTATTTCATGAATGATTTTCATGCATGAGCTCGGGAAGTTGGGGTCGGTAGAACGTCAGTCTCGGGCACAAATCTCACCGACTTCTTTTTCTCGGGGAGTTTCATAGCCCCGAAATAGTTCAAGATAACACCTTACCAATATGGCGTCCGATATTTTTGTACCATTCCTTAATCGTCAAAATAATCTCAGATGTTCTTATAGCGTAGTTAAATCAAGTCAATTCAAGGATTATTGGCGTTTACGCATTAAAGGAAATATGCACATATTACTGACACCGAGGTCAGGGCAGATTGTGTGTATATCGGGCCAGATTGAAAAGAAGTCGGGCTTCGGACGGGTACGGGTAAAATATTTTAAGGTAAACGTAGGGTTCGGGCCGGGTCGGGCCAAATGCTCTTCGGGTCGAGCCGGACAACATTCTAAAAATTCGGCCCGTGCAGACCTCTACGTGGTGCTACAAACACAGGCAACCGACAATACATCGAATTTGCGATTCTTTATTCCGATGGAAAGATAGTAGTCGGTGAAAAAAGAGCCTTATGTAATTTGATCTGCAATTATTCCCTCACTTATTACTTATTTCCTTTGATAACCATGTTTCTAGCATATTAATAAGTTAGCCTTGGTTATATAAAATTCGATTATACAGGAAAGAAACTAGAATTTATTTCAGAATAACTTGGTTTAATTTAACTTTAAAAATTTTCAGCAATTGGATCTAGGTTTCGGCATTTAGCATCGTCATCAGGCAAAAAAGTTATTAGAATTGCGAAATATAATGTAGAGGAAAGGTGTTAGGGTGAAGAAAAATCAATGGTAGCCATGTAGTTAGTAAGATGAAACGACTGGGGAGGCGGGCAGTTATTGCTCCTCTGGCGGAGGGACACAAAGTGACCCAAGTTGCAGGGAGCTGGAAGAAAAAAGGTGTTCTTTAACTAACTCGTGTTTATCTTTCTGAGACTGCTGGAGAATCTCTAACTGCTCAAGAACCTTGAGTGCGTATCTTTTGTCTTCAAGATGAAGAATTTCGAGAATGAAATTTGAAATTGGCTCTATTTAAAAAGGCAAAATTCTGAGCGTCAAAAACTCTCTTGAAGAAAGAAAAATGTTCATTTACCCGTGTTTTGGAAAATCTTTCCGCTTGGCCTGTGGAGAAGACTAAACAGTCACTACATTTTAACTTATGCGCCCGAATTTGTCTTTAGGTTTGATGAGAACGTTCTATAGGACAGGTCTTAATTTAATTTTCTGGAAAAGTTTTGTTGTTTATTGGTTAAAGGATTTAATGAATTGTAACCTGAACGATTTAGTGGATTCAGCCGTGGGATTGGGAAGCGTGGAGGAAAGAGAATAGGTTCAGTTGAAATGTTACTCATATGAAAATAACGGAAACGGTCCCCAAACAAATTTAAATAAAATTAATTAATCATTTAAGATATTAGCCAAAACATGTCAAGCTAGTTTGCTAGATATCTCGATATCCGTACCGATACGTTATCTGTGGGAGGATTCACATAAGATTCACGTTCCAATATTTAGTTTCAATCCAAATTCTTTCTTTCTTATGAAAAACTGGCCCATTTATGAAAAAGCATGGGAGAAAATTCGAACTATAAAAGCACCATTTTTCTATATCACATCTCAAATACGCTGCCCGCCAGTTATTAGAATGTGACTTACTCATTACCCCAATTCTACTTTATATAGTCACAGAGTCACACTAGAAGAATATTTTGTGTTCAGGAATCGTTAGCTAATTGAATTTTTTACTTAAAAGTATACCATTTACAGTGGTGTATGCTCATTAATGCAGAATGCAGCTCGCTATATATGTCAACATAATCTATTTCGCTCTCATGCAGTTTGAGTTTATTACTCCTTGTCCTAAATTGCTATCATATGCCCCAGCAAAATTTTCGTAGCAAAGTGAACCTGAAATAAAATTATCTGAAAACCATTAGGAAGAAATTTTGCATCCAATCATGTCGCAGAAAACGCCATAAAATTCATTTTTATTCCAACTTGATGATGAATTTTATTTTACTGTGATACTATTACTGAAAAACTTCAAATGAAACAAAATTTTGTTATAAGAATCCATTAGAAATAAAGAAAAACCTGCTCTTTACCAGAATTTGTCTCCTTTCTGTTAGGAATCTCTGAGACCTATTCTTCCTGCTTATAAATTTAACTGCATTATCAGTATTACACTTATGTAAATACCAATCTAATTCAAGGATTTAATATCGAACCATTTCATTTTTTTTTCTTTGAAAAGAAAAAATCTCTCATTTCACGATTTGTAATCTACCTGCCTTTCTCGGATAATGAGGGAAGATGTTGTAGTTAAGTAAATGGAATTCCTAAAGGTTTTGACAACTCACGCAAACGATGATTGCTTCCAAAACCGTAAAAGGAGTTAGTGAGGGGCACGAAGAAATGATCGAATAAACCAGCTTCGCAAAGGGCGTCAAAGAGAGAGAGGGATGGGGGAGAGGAAGTTGATGGCGATTGAGAGAGTCGGGAGTTGGGTCGGAGATAAAAGGGTGTCCAGGATACTTCTCGCCAAGAGAATACCCAAACCCGTCTTTACCATTCCTCTTCCTTTACTCTGACCCATAACCGCCCACACTTTTTCAAACCTCCGCCTCCTCCCCACCCTTTCAAACCCAACTCTCAAAACCTCTCCCTTCTCCTTTCCTCGAGCCCAAAAGGAGGCAAGGGAAGTCAAGAGCGAAGCAGGAAGTCTTATCATAATTTCCCATGCATTAGAAGCCCGATCCAATATCTCGCTCCAACGGATAAGATTGCTTTAAGAGTATTTTTATTCACCTTCGCTTCGATTACCTCCGCACCGTTCCCTCTAGCTTCCCCCGTTTCCATTCCTTCCTCTCTAAGATACCCTTTTGCCCTTCCCCCCTTCACACGTCCCACCTCTCTCTCTTTTCCCTTTCTCCGCCTTCCATCTCTCCTTCTCGATTTTCATCTTCCATTCGCACCTTACTCCCAAGCGGCCCCTTCCCTCCTTCTTTCGAACCTCTCATCCTCATAACCCATCCCTCTCCCACCCTCCCCTCCCAGAATCCGTTCCTCGTGTCATCCCGCTCATCCTACGGAGCAGCGCCTCATCCCTACGGGGCACTTACTCTCTCTCGTCCTCCACCTCTCCCTCACTCCTCTCCCTCACTCCTCTCCCTCACTCCTCTCCCTCACTCCTCTCCCTCACTCCTCTCCCTCACTCCTCTCCCTCACTCCTCTCTCTCCCTCCTCTCTCTCTCCTCTCCCTCACTCCACTCTCTCTCACTCCCCCCTCTCTTTCTCTCACTCCTCCGCTTCTCACTCTCTGCCCGCCCACCCATTTCTTTGACGCGAGCAATGAAGTGGGCCCAAGGAAGAAGGAGGTAGGAAGGGCGAGGCGGAGAGAGAGAGGGAGAAGGGGGCGTCAGGACGAGAGGGAGGGGAGCGACGATCGGCGGGTGCGAGAGACACGTTGATGAAATCGAGGTGGCGGCTGATATGCTACGTGGGGCGGAGGTAGGAGGCGGATCGAGGTGTGATTGGCAGTCTCCGATAAAGCAGGAGGCAGGGAGGTATACGACGGTATTTAGATGGACAGCGAGATGGGTTTTTATGTGAAAGAAGGAGCATGGGCAAAAGAAGGAAGGAGTGGGGAGGAGAAAAATCGAGAGATGGAATAGATGGGAAGGGATAAGAAGGGAGGAAAGGGCGAGGGTGAGTAATTGGGGAATGTGGAGGGCGTGATGAATATGCAGAGGCGATGGAAGAGGGCGGATTTTAAAGAAGGATTTTGAGGCGAGCGGAGGAAGAAGAATGTCGGGCGAGATAAGGAGAATGGGCGGGAAATAAATAGGGGAAAATTTCAAAGGGAAGCGTGAGTGCGGGAGACAGGGAGGCGGTAGGAAAGGGGGGGAGCGAGATGAGGCTTTAATTTGTGATTTTCTGAGATGAGAAACGAGATGGAGGAGGTCGGTTCACATGGAAGCACAGAATCGCAGTGGATTCGTAATAAGGGAAATTAATTACAGAAATGGGAGATGAAAACGAATATTTGAAAGGTTTTAAAAGAAACAATAACCTGGCTCATGGACATTAGTTGTAATTCCAAGTAACCACCAGGTATTCAGAAGATGTAAGTTCTTAAAAGAGTTTTTAAATGTAATTTTGCTTCCGGTTTACAAAAAAAACATTTCCATTTAGCCAAGGAAAATTGCATATAAACGATACATCACGGAATTGATAATTTTATGTTCAGTTCAATGGTGTTTATGAAATTCACGGGAAAACTCTAAAAAGGTACCAAAATATACTAATTATAACGGAGTAACTGCGCGGATTGATACATAGATTGTTAATGCATGGATTGGTTTTGTCGCTAATGCGTGAACTTGGGATTCAATCGTTTGTTTATTGTTATTTTTACGTACCTATTGTAAATTTTTATTTCTGTTTCCCGGGTTTGCTTTATTACTTTTGATTTATATGAATGAATATTATTAGGTATTTCGTATTTTTCGGTTGTTATTTCTGCGTCACTAACAACAAACCCAGGTACTATTGACCTAAGTAAGCGATGTTGATTACATTAGAGTAAGTGTAGCAGCTAAGAAGCTCTGAGATTCGTGGCTTTTGAGGAAAATTCAGGCCAATTATCGTACGTAAGTGCTGTCTTTGAATGTATTCGTGATTGTGGCATGCAAATGATGATTTTATTCAAAAGAAAAGGGAGGTTGTGAGAAAGTACGTACAATCGTTGGTTATTTATTAATTTTGATATCTTTGAGAAAGTACGTACGATCGTTGGATATTTATTAATTTTGATATCGTACCTAAATGCTGTATTAGAATGTATTCGTTAATATGGAATGCAAATGGTGTATTTATTCATAAGAAAAGTCAGGTTGTGAGAAAGTACGTACGATCATTGGATATTACACGAGAAGACCAGAAGGTCTCTAAAAAAAACAAAATTACTATACTACTATCCATCACGGGATAATTTCATGTTCAGTTCGATGGTGTTCATTTCATGTTCAGTTCAATGGTGATCATGAAATTCACGGGAAAACTCTAGCATTGTGCTAAATTTAACTTAATTCCTATTCCTTTAAATAGATGTCCAGCTGCTTTTCTATACAAGACGTCTTCTTATTTCTTCTGGACAGTATGTCTTATCGATTGTTTACTTAACGACTATTAAGATGGTGTATGTAGACATAAGTCGCTAATTCTACCTGATTTATAGACAATTTCGAGAGTGTAAGATCGTTGGATAGTGTTAGAGTGCATGTTATCGATGGGCCAAAACAAGGAAAAATTGGTGAACACACTTTTACTCTCAATATAGTTTTTCAAGAGATTCTTCATGTTTAGCCCACATTGACCCCGGTCGACTGGTTCGATGCTAAGATCAAAAATAAAATTTTCGAATTTAAATGTTTTTATTTCTTGGACGACATGTGCCGTTACAAGCCACTAGTGTATATATATATATATATATATATATATATATATATATATATATATATATATATAAATCAGTGTTTGTGCATATAAATCCATTTTATTCATTAGTAAAAAACCCCTGCCATTTGACAGATTGACGCATTTTCAGAATCATCAACTCAAAGAGTTACTGTTTACAGACTACTTATGATTGCAACATAACCATTCCGGTGAAAATGAGCATCATCACTCATTAGTAGTAGTTATTGTTTTTATCCATCCCCCCTTATCCCAACTTATAATAAAAAGCTATGTTGGTACGTTGGTTGATTGGTCCATGTCACGCTCTTAAAACGCGAATAACTCGTTCAAATATGTATATATAAACTTGAAATAAGGCAGAGATAATCTACTTGGATATGAAAGTGCTGTGACGAAAGAAAATTTACGATAAACGTGCAGGGTTTGACTCCAGGGGATGACTTACATTCCTCATAAGATAACACGTAAAAATCGATTTTTTTGACGTGCAGGCTTACCTTCTTTTTGACATTAAAATTAAAAAATATTAACTCAAGACCTCTAGATCAAGACCATTTAAAAAAAAGACAATGCTTCTTATTCTGTTTATCGTTTTTTGTCTACAGTTCGAAATTTTTCATGTTAAATGTTTAGTTCACATATTTTGGGGAAATCTTGCCATTATAACGGGATATTGCCTTGCCTACCATTACGTAGTTTAATCTCGAAATCCTATTGTTATTCCAATCCTTAATGTGTTTATGCGTGCCTTTGAATGCTTTTCATACGAGAAGAAGAGAAAGACGGAATGAGAGGGAAATGATTTTCTGCAAAGAACATTCGTTGCATTATTTACGAGAAGGAATACCTAAAGAGCTGAAATATTTTTAAAAATATTAAAAATCATTATTAATGAAATAGAAACTTTATAACAATCTGAGAAAAGTTTTGGACGTTTTAATAAACAAACCGAGTTTGTAAAAAATGTATAGAGTGAAGGATTTGGCTATAGGTTACGTGAGTTAGGTTAAAGAATTGAGGACGGTTTGGAAAATAGGAAGAGAAAGAGAGGTTTAAAAGACTCAAAGAATCAGAAAAATAATAATAAAAGGCTATGTTGTCCATCCGTTGGGCTAACAATGAGCGTAGATTATTAAAACGCGAATAGCTCGAACAAGATGTAGATAGAAAATTGAAATTTGGCAGAAATTTATATAATGAGGTAATCAGAATTCGTTTATTTAGGGTTGATATGGTAATTTAAGAAATAAATCTCCGTTTGTGGCGCTATTTTGAGGGAGGATACATAGCACTTTCTTCAAATAAAACTAATAAATTTTAATCTAATGAAGCAATATTTTATGTAGACTGAAAATTAAATAATATAAAATGCACATTATGGTATGTTCCAGAGTGTTGAATTCTATTCTTATAGTTAGATGGAGGAAGGAAAAGGGAATGGAAATGAGCAAAAATGAAGAGGACGACGTAGCATTTGCATAGGATTAATAAGAGCTGCGATACAAAAATTACAATAATACATTATAACTCATTCTAAAACATTTTATACAATCGAATCATGCGCCATTGCCAAATGGTGAGATTTCATAACGTTATTTTCAATGGATTTCTTTAAATGATAATACAGGTAATATATTGAACCAAATTTCTAAGAGGATTGAAAAAATAACATTTTATGACTTTTATTTAAAATTCTTTAAATAAAGCCAATTTTATGAAAATTTTCAAAACTATATAACTAACTATAACAAAACTATATAACAAAACTATAACTATAGTTAAAAGAAAATTGCGATCTTAAAATATAGTTAAAACTCATTGCAGTTTATATAAGTATTTATTTCATAGTAAGTTACTACACATTTTTCCTTTAATGGTAAATTGACTGTTCTTTCACATTTTATCCTATTTTCACGCGTAAAAAAGAGTAAAATAATTCAGTTATCAAGTTAAATTCTACACCTTTCAAATAATTTATAATTTTCTCAAATATTTCAAGTGAATTTCTGAAGATTCTTCAGACATTATATCTTATTATTTCAATTTTACTCTTATTTTCAGCAAATATTTGGCCTCTCTGATAATAATTTTTTAACAATATAATTAAAACAAAGATAACTTTCAAAAACGCTGATTTGATTATGCATGAAAGCCAAACCAGTTCATAGCAAATTTTACTGATTTTTCATAAGGAAATCAAATATCTTTGTAATAATTCTATGGTGCTTTAATACGAGAGAGAAGGAAAGAGAGGAAGAAAGGAAGGAGAGAGAGAGAGAGACAGAGGGTGAGAGAAAATTAAATGTTCCATAAATTAAAAATAGTTTTGAAAGTATATAACAATTGTATAGCGTCAAGTATTTCTTTGTCATAAAATTTCTATTCGCCTAAAATCATTTTACTCTTTGGAACACCCAATTATGTGAATTTTATATCCACTGATTACTATTTAGTGCATATAAAACTTAGTTTCATTAATATTTTATTTAAATTTTATTTTAACTTAATACTTAATTAACACATACTCGTCATATTTGACGGGATATTACGCTAGTGTTCTAATAAAGTGCGTGAGAAATGGATTAGTGAGTCGTTATCGGTAGGTTGAAACTCTTGGACTGACTGAATTTTGTACGGAAAACAAATCAAATCAATTTCAGAATTCTTCTTGATCTTTTGAGGAATCGAAGTTCCAAAGATCGTCTTCTTGTTCATTACTTTGAAGTACCCGATACACTGGCATGCACTGGTTTGATGTTTCTCTCAGTTCTGGAAGAGCGTTGTCTACCAGACTGGTGTGCATTTGATAGAGTCATCTTTACGGGATTTGTACACACATATTCTGATGACATGTTTTGATGGGACTTTGTGAACTCGAAATATTATGCGGAAAGCTCTTTGCGCGGCAATAATGTAAGATCTGTTTTAAAGCTAGAGCTCCACAATAGCAGAGTACACGTTAATTGCCCACTTTTCATGTCTTAAACACAAGGGTCTACACTATTACCTGAAGTAAAGAAGACAATGATGCACAGGGTGCCCCAAAAGTCGCGCTCCATAGAGATTTTAATTAATACAAGGGCAGATTATAATAAATGGTAATTTTGTCACCTGGATGACTAGAGACATTATTTCAGTAACAAAATTATTCCAGTAACAACATTTTTATAATAAAAATATTATTTTAGTAAACATTCAGAATCCTACGGGGCTAGTTTATACAAATCCCTATGTCGCGACTTTTAGGCCACCATGTTTATTGTAATTCCGAAGTTATGAAAAAATAAAATGGCTCTATGATTTTTGCCGCGCCCTGTATATACTTTTGAGTACAAATTTAATGAATTTCAGTCAGTTTGTTAATTGGCTAGGACATTTGAAATTTTCATTTTGTCTAGATACTTAACGTTTTTTCCGGGCAGGGAGGATTTTATGAGCGTTTTCAGTTTTTTGTTGTAATTTAAAATTATTTTCTTTAATTTCATGAAGTTCGAAAATTTCTTTAGTCCTAATATTATCATATAGAAAAATATCAGACTTTGTTATACAAAGGAAAAACAGAAACTACTGTTATCATCTGTTGCTCCATATATTGGTTTTTATCCAGAATATCATTACTGAAGTCAGATATAGCGAAATAGGAGCTGTCGTTTTGCGGAGTTCATCTTTTCGTGGACGTCAACTTTTTTTTATGATATCTCTTAAAGATTTGTCAAAAATGATAAAATTATTTTTCTATAATCTTCTTTTGCTGCAGTGTATTCTGGAACAATTTATATTTCTAATCCGTAATTAAAGCCTCTTCGGAAACCGAAAATTAGCTCTGCTTTTGGTAAAATACTGATAAATAACTGTACATAATTGCCTTGCAGTTATTAAAATGAACAGTGGTATCTATGGTAGTACTATGGGAACGATATTGACAAAGTTGGGGGATAATAAAGACGGCAAATTTACTTCAAACACTGAAAATATATAACTATATAACATAATGGGTAACTCGAGCGTATACCAGAGAAAACGTGAAAACGATTAAGGATGACTTCGTGCAAGAGCTCGGTTAGGTTTTGGAAGCGCGGGGTGAGTGACAAAGAGAGTGAAGAAAGAAATATCTTTTGGTAAATTTCTCCGAGGATTGTTAATCCCTGCAAAAGAAGTCGGGAAACACCTTCGATTGCATGGAAACCTTACTGGTACGTTAATTAATTGGGGAACATTTGGAGTTGGCGACTAAGCTTTACAATGTAAACTGTACGGCAAAGGGAACTAATCTGCGTTACGTACACGCAGAATCGTGGCCGCATAAACCTGTCTATATTCTTGCCATTCACATCCATTAAAGTTCAATTCATATCCATTATAGCTATGCCAATTAATTTCTCATGAATAGGCACTTTAATTAGACATATAGTGTGGATTACACAGGATTCAGGCGAATTGAGCAGTTACTGTATAGTGCTTGCACATGTTCAAAAATTTAAATCTGTGAAACTGAAAAAGGAAAGTGTTTTTCTTTGTTTATAATTCCACTCCTTATTAAAACATAACTGAATTTTAACATTTAAATGACCAGTCAATCTGCTAATTTTTTGTGTTATTATATATCGTATGTAGTACGCATTGATATGGGAATTAAGTTATTCCAATAATTACGATTGGAAAAACGCTAAACTTCCTGTGATATATACACAAGTAGTTGGTGCTTGCATTCTGCAAGCATTTCATCTCACTCTGATAAACATTAATTTTTCAGAGAGATATAACTTTATTAGAAATATTTTTTTAATTCAAAAGATTTCACCTCTGCACCCAATTTCTATCTTTCCTTATTGAATAATATTTGATTTTAAAAAATGCCTTAAATATGCAATTTTAAGATTATTATACTTTATCCAATGTAAGGTACTAATTCCACATTTTTCTCAAATTTTGAAGTTGTAGCACATATAGAAGTGAAATAATATTATTTTATTGTTTAAAATTTCAAAATGCATTACGGCTGCAATAATACTTTGTTGGATATTTTCAAATGTTTGTTAGTTTCAATGCACTAAGCTCTACATAACTTTAAATTTCAACTTCCTAGCTTACTCTGAATTACCTAAACATCTATCTGTTTAAACTTTAAGAATTTTTAACAGCCAAACAAATTAAAATATCAAAATTTCTATAATCCTAATTTCGTTTTTTACCAGGTCTACCAGTATAAACATTTCAGCTTCGTAGCACATTCGGGAATACAAAAATCTTAAAAATATGTTTAAACAATTGCAAATGTGTAGTGGTGGCATTGCTGAACTTATTCAAAATTTTCTTTTTACTAAGTATAATTTTATACAAAATTTTTTGAAATACTCGAATCTACTACTTATAGTATCCAAGATAAAAATTATTAAATTTAATGTGCAACTGTGGTTAAAACAACTCATAAAAATTAACAATTTTGATATTTTCGATTTTTATAGTTGTTAATGAGCAAAATTCTATAATCCTGATAATTTTCAGCTTTCTAAACCTATTAGATTGCTCTACACACTAGAATAACCTTTTTCCATTATAACTTATGGGAGATTTTCCTAGGCATCTGGAGTCGAACCCAGGAAACTATAAGCAAAAGTAACAATAATTCGTAATAGATATTGTGGCCATCTAGCAACTCTGAAAATTTCATATATATATATATATATATGTGTGTGTGTGTGTAAATTATTGCATTAACTAAAATAGCATCTAAATAAAGACAGTTTGTAGAATGTCTTAAAAATTCATGAAGTACGCTTTATATCAATATTTTAAAAAAAATCCGCTTATAAGTGGAAGCAGGACAAATTCCCGCAGGTTCCTCGAGAAAATAATGAAGATTGATTGCTAAGTGCATAGACTAAACACAAACGCACTTAACAATTTATGCACACTTATGAGGCCATTTCTGAAAATGGATGGCTGTCAAAAGTCTCATACGTTCTCGTTAATGCAGCAGCTGCAGGGCGAATGAAATATTACGCAAGATAAATTACTCTGCACCATCGCCCGAATAAATATGCAGTTTCGAGAATGGTGTCCGCCGTCGGATAGAAATAGAAGTAAAAACACAGTGAGAGACAAGTTTAGTCGAAATTGTTCGAGAAAAAGAGGAGTTATTACCGATTAAGACCGAATTTACTTTTTAAGTTGCCTTCTCTCTAGAAGCGTTTACGTATAACTAAAAGCTGTATTTTTTTATTTTTGCAATGGGCTGAAACTGATATCAACTCAAGGTTTCATCGCAGTTGTCGTAAATTGAATAGTAATTTTTGAAAGTTTTCTGTGAATGGTGTTGTTAACCAGAATAACACTCATGAAAAATCTTTATCAGAATTATTAAAAAGTGTCGAGGTCGAGTTTATGTAATAACTGGTATCCAAAGATGAAAAAGGCCAATGTGATTAACAAAGGTGTACTAGTTTTAATGGGGAGCACTTTAATCATTTAATGTGATTGTAATATATGCAATTGTATTGACTCGTAAAATTCCATAAAATTTATGGCGCTTGCTAAGTTTTTGTTCATTTTATTTTCCATTATGTGGTTTGTTCAAGAAAAATACATGGGCCCTTTTTATCTTAGGATATCCTATATTATGAGTAATGTATTTAATAACAAGCGCTATTTTATGATAAAGGAATTGCCATTTTAAGTATTCATATTCACGTATCAAATAATACACTATTATAATAGCATATTGAGTTACTAATTCTGTACTAGTTTTGCTAAATTAAATAACAATTTCATTTCACTTCCACCAAAAACAACAATTATTCTTAAGTTTGGCTTGAAGGAGACTTTTCTCATGTTGAATTTTATGTGAGGCAAGACATTGATTTTCTACTCTCATCCATTTGCTACCCAAAAAGATATCCCTGCCTTCGAGATATAGGCATCAAGACAACAAGACACCATTGATATCATCTCATCTGAAACCGCGGAGGCAATCACGACTTCCATCAAAACGTCTTTCCCTCCTCCAGCCCAGATTCTCCCTCCCCCCTACACTTCCCAACCACCGTAATCTTCCTCCCGCCCACATTTTCCTGGATCCTTCTCGAGTTCCAACTTAGACGCCGAAATTCCTCCCCAAACTATACGTCACCAAGTTTCCCACCGTCTCAGCAGAGCTCCCGATCAGACGCCGTTCGAAAGGGCGGGTTTGAATGGGATCCGGAGGGAGGCAGGATGGAAGGGGAAGGAGGGCGGAAAGATGGCCCAGAACTCTTGTCTCATTCTCTCCCCCTTCCCTACCCTCAACCTATCAGATCCCCGTTTCTAAGCAACCTGCTTCATCCGAACCCCTCCGAGAACCACGCACATCCCCACCCCTTGGTCTCCCCACCTCCGAGCACAACCTCCAAAAGCTCTCTTGTTCTTTCGATCGCCTGCCCCCGGAATTTCCGCCCTCACGCCCCTCCCCCCTAAGCCCTCCTCGCCGATTCCTTCATCCCCCAATGAACCTCCCTCCTGCTCCTAAGAATCCGCAGTGATTTCCCGCTCTCCTCCGTTTTTTTACATCCGTGTTGCTTCTAATGACTCGCCCCAACCCTGGATCTCCATCTACCAGGTCTCCTACCCCTTCCTCTTTTATACCACCCCTCGTGCGGTCTACCAATATATTTTTTCCTTCATTTTCCGCTCGCTTCTCAGAGCACTTGATCACCGCTCTACGTCTTCCATTTCCTTACATTTCTCTCTCTCTCCCTCCTCACTTCCTTTCCTTCTTCTTTCTTCTTCGAACTTCTCCAATCACTTCTCTTTTTGTCTTACCAGACCTCATCCTATATCCCCTCTCTTTTTCCCTCCCGCCCTTTCCCTCATCCTCTCTTCCTCCTTTCTTTCCTTCCATTTTCCTCTTCGGGTCGCTCGCTCTCTTTACTTCTTGAGAAAAGACACCCGAATCAATTGGGGAGTGAAAGTTGTTGATTAAGGGATGAGGCGCTTTTGCTAAGGTAGAAAATCACGCCATGTCAATGTCGATTAAGGCCCTCATCTATATTCTATGCTGAAGGACGTCAGCGTTAATTACCTATTAGATTTTTCAATAAGTTTCTTTCATATGCGTCAAAGAACCATTGTGGAGGTTCCTAAAGGAAATGATGCGTCCGTAAGATATAAAACAGCCACTGCATTTCGTTTCAATGGTTACTGAAACATTAACTGGACCCTTGAAATTTTTTGGTTGCCTTCTTACACACCGGAAAACTTATAGAAATTGATTTCATGGGCAAATAAAAATACTCTGAGGAAATTAGATGGGTATAACTTAAAGTAAAAGTATAATTATATTAACGATAAGGAATATTTTCCTAACTTAATCGAAACTTCCAATAATGTTCGTTTGAGTCACAGAGGTTAAAATAAAACATTTTTCCTGAATTTAATGTTACTTGTATTTTGATGTACACTTAATTTATGCCCACGAAATATAATATTTTATGTAATTTAAAATTTTCGAATATGGAGTCATTTCCGCGTTTTTTCTTTCTACTCATCTTTTCATTAGAATATGTTGATTTTTATGTAAAAAATGTGTTTATTATTTCAATTATTTTAGCCTTAAAAGTCGAAACCAAAACTGTTACTAAGTTTAGTTTTTAGTTTAGTTTAGTTTTAGTTTCGTTTTTAACTTATTGTTCTCAATTTTAAATACGTATCATTATATTGTATTTTATTATAAGTAAACATTAATTTCTTGGTGGCAGCATCCATTTAAACACGGAATTTTGGTTATATTCTCACAAACGATTCGTTTAAATAACGTATTGACTTAGTTTCTGTCAGAAACACACCCAACGAATATGACTTTAATCCTCTCATCCTCTTTCCTCCTCACCTCCACTCTTTCTCCTCCACTTCCACCCGATACCATCCAATCCATTCTTCCCTCTCCTATACTTCCTTTCACTCCCCCGTCTCCTCTTCCTACTTTCAAAAACAAAAAATAATAATTTCCGACGCAAAATGTAACGAAAAACTTGTCACTAAAAATGAGGATCGTAGCGGCTCTTTCTTAAAGTGGGGCGGGAAGGGAGCTTGGAAGAGAGGAGAGCGAAGGAAGAGGAGGAAATTTGAAGGGGTGGGGTCCGGCCGGAAGTGTCTTAAGCAAAAAGGCAACATTTGCCCTTTGAAGCATAGAAAAGCCAAATCTTTGCAGTATTTCCAGAGTCACCCCCGCCGAATTTACCCTTGGCTTAGATAAAGGGGGAGAGGGGAGAAGTAGGAGAGGGGAAGCAGTGTGTACCACTTCGTCCTTTCTCTCCCCTCTCCCGCACACTCAATCATTCTTCTCGGCCGACTGACTGGAGACTTCCTACCGAATGTTCGCTTCGTTTGAGCCGACGACGAGAGAAGACAAAAGAGGAGTGAGGAGGAGATGTAATGGGGTGGGGCTGGGGAAAAAGGCGAGCGGGATACCAAAAGAGGGGGATGGATTGTGACAAGCAGAGATCTGGAGTTTGAGTGAGAGAAGATGAGGAAGAGAGAGAAAGAGAGAATGAAGAGCAGAGTATTGTAGAAGAAAAAAAACGTATCAGATAATAAACGGAGAGAAATCTTAAAGCCAAAGCTCTGTTCATTAAATACATATTTTATAATATATTAACTACATTTTTTCAACAAAAAATGCCATAAATGTATTAATTTCTATAAATATTTTACCCATGGTCTGTCATCCCATTCCTCCTTATCCCTTTTATTGTGATCTCATGGGTATACGTCGACAGACTTAAAACTACAGTTGAAAAAATTATATGAATGAAAGTCTATACATAAAATATATTTAAGATAGATCCGTGATGGACCGATATTGAGAGAATGAGGAAGATCAAAGGAGGGTGAAAATGTGCGGGCGTCGGAGAAGGAGAGAGGTCGGAGGTAACCACAAGATGAGAAGGATCTCAGGATATTGCATGAAAAGAAGGGAGAGAGAGAGAGAAAGAGGGTGGGGAAGACAGTGGGTGGGCAAGATGAGGCTATAAAGGTGCGGGAGGGAAAGTTGGAGAGCTTGGAGGAGGTGAGGAAGGAGGAGTTTTGCGTGACGTTTTCTGGACGAAAGAGTCCTGCTGCAATTTGTCTCCTTCATCTCGCTCTCTCCTCTCAGGACTGTCCCGGCTTTTCTACCTCCCCCGTCCTCTCCATAAGCTCCCCACCATTCCTCTCATTCGCAACAGATCTGCCCCTCCCTGCCTTCTCCGTTTTACTCGACTCATTCTTTTTCCACCCTATACTGCTCCCTCCCCCTTGTCTCCTTTTTAATCCGGACATTACGTCATGTTCTGGAACAATTTCTACCGAAGAGAGAAAGAGAGATAACTTGGAAGATATCTTGGGGTTGTCACTGCCTGTTGATTTTTTTATGGCTGGGGAGTTAGGAAGCGAAAATGAAAATCGAAAACACGGCGACAGTCGTTTTGATGATTTTTAATTTCCTTTCCAGCTGGCATTTCGGCCACATCTCATCTCCCATCGCGCTTTCTCTTTTAATTTCCTCATTACCGCGTCCTCTCATCTTCACGGATCGATATTTGAAAAAATTTAATATGCTTCTTTTAACTTGGCTATCTTTTCATTTCGATCGCGCCATTTATTCAGCTCTTTCCTCCTTCGCGCAGCACATTGTCTCGGTTCCATCTGCTTGAATATTCCGATTTATCCAACTTCTGCTTTTATGGCTTATTTAGTATCATATGGGAGTGATATCATATCCGCTGCGTACATTGATCTTCCCTTTGTCCACTGTTTTATTTACATATATCCTTTTCTATCCTTTTGTCATAGCTCAATCGCACCTCTCATTTTTCCACTCTCTTTTATTATTCACAACTAACCTTTAACCGTCCTTTCTCCCTTCTCTATTCCTTCCCGACCTCTTGATTTTCCTTTTCTTACTTCTTCGTCATTGGAAACATTGTATGTAAACTTCCGATAGGACATACATAAATGACCTTAGGTTTTTTTATTCAAATTAAATATAAATAAGCTTATCAAACGGATTTTATTCATTTAACGTTTTTTATTCTTTGTTTATTTTATTGTGCTCAATATCAGTACATATTGGCATACTGTTTAAATTAATATTTATCAAAGAAAAATAGTAGCTTTTACTTATATTTCATAATATTTTACTATGTAATACCACTAAGTTATGACCAATGCCTTCGAATTTATTGCCACCTTTATTGAAATCTGTGAATGACTACATTATATATACGGATAAATAAATATAAATGCCACATTTCAATTTCATTGCTATCTCTCAGATCGAGAATAACCAAGTAATTTAACTGAAATTTTCTAAGATTATCCTCACTTCCTCCATATGTTGCTGGGTTCCATAGCTCTGCACTGCGCAGAAATAATTTTATCTCCTCTCTCTCATTTCATTACCTCATTACACCTCATATCCTCTTTCTTCATTAATGAGTTTCTCTGCCTTCATTTCGTCCTGATTCTTCAATTACCATTCGCAAAGTCCCCCATGTCGCAATTTGCAATCGGGATTGTATCCGTAAAGCTCTCCTTTCCTTCCTTATCCCCTCCCTTATCCCTCACCGCCCTCCTCCGCATCTCTCTTACCCTTCCCTTCAAGTTCCTCCCTCTGAACCCAATATTACCCCTCCCCCCTACTCCTTCCATTCCCCGGAATCCTAGAATGCACCAACCCGTTCAAAACACGCCTCGTTCGACTCGCCTCATCCGATCTTCCGCTCCATTTTGTGCCGCGGTCTCGACCCATCGGCAACGGGGAGTCGTTGATAAAATCAAATCACACTCGGCGTTACGAAATTATTGACTGGGGTTTGTTTCGCCATTTAGTTTCCCTTGTTTTATCGGTCGTCTTCATTTGCCAATTTGCAGGGAGAAGAGCGTTTTAAAGAAAGTTATCTGTTTTATCTAAGCGTTACTAAGAAATGTTGCGTTTATATTATTGAAATCGTAATGTGATGATGCTAAAAACAACAATGATTCACACATTTTCATGATATTATATATTATCCCTCTGTGGGGCTTTACAGCAAAACGAAATATTTACGCAAAGTATGCTGTTGCTTGTTGACCATGATAACTCCTTCTTGTACATTTTTACTAGATTAATTATGAAGTTAATCACCTTTAATATTTTAAAAGTCAATTGATCACTCAACGCTTCAATTTCCTATAATTAATAAATAGTCATAGTCATAAATAGTCATCTGTCGAATAGTCTTTCTTCGTATTCATCTCAGACTTGGTTTGTCCTCAATGTTTTGAGCTCCATTGTTTACTGGCTCATCGCCCGACCTCCTTATCCACAGGGAATCCAGAGACTTTCCCTCGCACGGTCCGGTCTTTCATTTTCCTTTTTTGCCGAACCACGCCTGGAACATAAAGTTCCCGCAAGAATTGGCCTCCGGGTCAACGAAGACCATAAACCCTCATTCTCCCAGCGCCGCATTAGACAGAAAGGGGATGTTTATATTCGCATCGAATATTGATAAGTCACGCGTATGATTTATACCTTCTGATGTATGCGGTTTCTCTGCGTTAATTTGCATAGAAATGGCACCTAGGGAAATATCAGCTTATTATAATTCAAAATATGATTTTACTAAACTCTCCTTACATTTTAATGAGCAGGAAAGAGATTATTAAACAGTTTTGTTCTCGCGAAAAAAATAAGAATATTTCCCCTTCCCGGATGTGGCGCAAATAAACTTCGGCACTGGGTCGCACTGTGAATTGGATGGATATTGGAATACCGAGATGGCGCACTTCCCGTTCAATATATGTACGCCTGTTGAACTCGGCTTGCGTCGTTACACAAGATGGCCCCTTCTTTATATTTTGGAGCACATTCTGCACTTTCCTCCGTCAAAATCATTTCGTTCACAAAACTCCATTTTCGTACATCCCATTCGGCTCCGACCCGCCGTCCCTGTACTCGCCAGACCCTTCCTCAGCCCCAATTCCTCTTCTCCCTCCCGCCGCCTTCACCTCGCCGCCTCGTCCCTTTACCCATCCTGCTCATCATCTAGGGCTCCTCAGCCCTTATCGGCAACAATCTCTCATCGACCTCCAGTCCAATTCCTTCCTTCCCTTGGCCTATCCCCGGGCCTTCCATTACTCCACTCCTCAAATCTCTCCCTCCACCTCCTCTCCCTCCTTCCACTCCGCACCCGTTTCTACTACGTGCAATTCCAGTCTTACACAAAATCATCGGTCACATTCTATCTCCTCACCGTCTTCCCCTCTACGGCCTCTTCTCTCGGTTCCTCAAATGTTGGTCCTTTGCTCCTTTTCGCCTCTCCATTCCTCATCCATCTCTCGTTTGCTTCCTTTATCTTTTCTCTTTAGAAGTTGTCCGCTTCTTTTTGTAACTTCCACCTATATTCTACATAACCTCGCTTTTGCTTTCTCGTCGTCTATTTTCTCTTTCCAAATCCCTGTCCCCATCCCGCATTTCGCAGTCTTCCTTTATTCTTATCTTCCTTCCTCTACCGTCCCCTACTTTTCCGTCTATCTACATCATTACCGTCCCCCTATCTTCCACCCGAGTACTATTTGGAATCCTCATAGGCTCCTTATCTCCGTTCATGTTTCTTTACCCCAAGGCTTCTGTCCTCCTGCTCTCGCCTCTCCTCCGTACTTCCTGCCTCTCACTACCATAAAATGCTTTCCCTTCCATAGGTCCCTCCCTCCCATTTCTCTCCTCTGCTATCCCTCCCTCCCTTCACGCTTCTCCCTTCTCCGTTGCTCCATCTTCCGATTTCTGCAGACTCTCCACATCTCCCAAACCGTTTTCCTTATCGCGATGAAGATCCCTTCTTCCTCTCATTCCCTTGAAACCGCGATCCCCAACCCCCTTCGCATTGTGTCAATTTCTCTGCCTCCGGGATATCTTCCCTTCGCCTTTGCTCCTATATCATTTCCCATTTTTTGGATCGTTTAGAGTCAGGTTTCACCAAATAGCTCCGAAGGCAGTTCTCCCTCCGTAACCACGCGTCTGAGAACTTCGCAGTAAAGGATCAGGCTGGACGTCGACATTTGTCCGTACCCATCTCGCATCTCTGCTGTTTTTAGCCATTTTCTATCGGGCCCTTGGTCATTTAATAAAATTTTAAATAGATCCTGAGTTTTGTGTATGCATGCATAAACACACACTCCCTTTCTATTATCGATTCTCCTCACATTTCTCCAGATTTTATTCGATTCGATCTCTTTCTCCTTCTCTTGTCCTCTCTTTTTCCCATCTAAAATTTATGTCAATGGGACTGAGACCGTTGATGTAAGAAGGGACTCACTGACGTCAATCTTGCTCATATGTATTATCCACTTGCTTCCTCTCTCACTTCCTTAAATGCGCTTAATATACGATCCTTCGTATGTTTTTCTCCCTATACCCATCTGCTCTTCCTCACTTCCTCTTCCTAGAGTTGAGGAAAATGATTCCATATTCCAACTCGGAATCCTTAAGACTTCTTCCTACTCAACATCTTTATGAGTATTTCAACTTCTCCGGTATTCCCCTTCCATTTCACGTCCTCGGCATTTCCAAATTATTTTTGTTTTCCTCGCCCACCTTCTCTTGATATTTTCCTTCTGGCGCAACGCTAAGTGCCCCTAAGACTTTAAGTTCCGAAACAAAAGTTTTATAAATTATGGTCTCGGAGAATCATTGCTGCCTTATTATTTTATAATCATAGTGGGGTGAAATTTAATTACACGGGAGAGTTTCTTTAAGCCGAATTTATTACGATCACGCTTCGAGAACCATTTGAATATTATTAAAATGTCTTAAACTAGAATGTTTTTTCACTAGTTTACTCGAAAACCATTTCTGCCAGGTCATGATCTCCATTTTCTCCGGGTTGCAAGGCATACAACGCTAAGATATGCTTAACCTGAATTCTTACTAGCGTATCCTATTACACATTCAACCTCTCGTACTTTGCTTAAGCCACCACTAACGGACACGTTCTGAATCGCTAAGTTCACTCCATTCCAGCTGGATATTTTAATCACAAAACTGCTTGGAAGATTATGATTTGCTATCTTAAAACACCTTACAACATACTAAAAGCTCCGAATTTGGGTTTAATTTGATTAAAAATATTTACAATTATTTTTTGTTTATAAAATCAATTTAAACCTTGTTTTAACACGTAGTTATGACAATTTCACAGTAAGTTAGACTGAATGTAATATTAAAGACAAAAATTGCTAATATTTGATAGAGAGAAAACATCTGAAGCTTCATCCTCTTGTTAAATTCATGCAATAATGACATGAACACTATAGGCATTGGGTTATTTTTAGGCACTTTTATTTCTTAAATAAACAGTTTTGAATAACAGAAAAATCAAAATGTTTTTCTAACTACTGTTAATTATTACCTATACAAACAAGCATAAAGTACTTTCTCAAAGTTTTCACTAATGATTAATCGCTCATTCATAAGGAAATTTGTATTTTTACAAATGTCGCAACATTTTCTTTACACTTCGATTATTTTTTAACTCTTCCTTGTTATTTCCTATCTTTGGAATTTTCATATCTTATCATTTAGGTTTAAAAATAGTTCTTAGGCTTAAATGTAAGATTTAATTTCTATATTATAACATTTCTTTAACGAATGTTGAGGATATATGCAATTACCCTTTCAGAAATTTAAAATCAACATTTAAGTCCGTGAAAATATGCGCTTGTTTTTGGATTGTAGTGTGCCAATTTTGTCGATGTCCTTGCTCTAAAGGAATGTTTTTTCTTACGAGCATCTGCGTACTTTACTTTTCATTAATTTTAATTCTATTAAATAGATTCTTGTTTTGTTATTTTTCCCGTACCTGTATCTTTCCATCTGTCTAAAACATATTATGATTACAAAAACATACTTACAGGTATATTATTTGATACTTATATTATAATTTTTATATTTGATTCAAACTAGTTTTGATTATAACCCTATAAGATATTGACGCTAAATATCTATAAAATATCTTGTGACTTGGAAAAGTTGTCCAAAGCAAAGTCTTACAAATAATGTAAGTAGCATTTTCAAAGTTTAAATTCAATTTTATTTTACTATATTCATTCAATTTTTGCAATGAGCGATGAATTTGTTTACGTTGCTGCTTTGGATAGCTAAGGCTTTAAGCATTTTGATTGCTATCATAAAGACGTTTATTAACGGCATTTAATTTTGAAAATCCTAATTTTGCCGAGTAATTCAGATAAAATAGTGAATTTAGTAAAGTTTAAGGATATTAATAGTTTCTCATTGAGCAATTAACTGTGATACATAATTGATAATTTCTTCGAAAATACCAAGATGTATCCTTTCAATTTTTAACATGATTTTAAAAATGCGATAAGTATTTTAATATAGGTTTAGCTTAAAAATAACTGTCATTATATAATATTCATCCCTCAAATGAGGGGCATCTATACTTGTGTATGCATAACATTCATTTTATAATGGATTTTAATCATATAAATAAAAGAGAATGTTTGCCTGTCTGTGGCAGCCATAACTCTTCATAAAATAAACGTAGGTGCTTCAAAATTTGGCAGGAGCTTTAGGTTAAACTTAAGAGTTGCAGTGCCAAAAATAATTCAAATCGCCTTGCGGGGGCCCGAGGGTCCCCATTGTTGGTCCAAATTCCGGTTTTATGAAGATATCTCAGCGACCAATTGACCGATTTTGAAGAATTCTCCAATAATATCAATGTTTTGGTGAAAAACATTTTCGAGTCTAAAATGGATAAAATCGGTCTACGGGGTCAAGGATCGTAATGCAGGGTCGATCCAAATTTCACGATTTTGAAGGGTCCCCATGGAACGGTCGGTCCAAATTTCGGCAATGTCAGTCTGGCTGTACGTATATCAAGAAAGATCTGACTGGACCGATTTCAACCAAATTAGGCAAATACATAGAATCTTCACATAAATACATGACCAAGATGACATATTTGGACCGGGTAGACCACGCAGGAGTGCCACAATTGCAAAATAAAATTTCCTGTAGTTATAAATAACCATATTATAATATTATGTGCGCATATGTAAAGCCATAATATCATATTTGGACCGGATCAACTAAACAGGGGTGCTACAATTACCAATTAAACTTTCAGTAACTATGGATTTGGAAGGAATTTGCACAGCGGATGTCAACTAAATTTTATATATATGGTTTTTAAAAGATTCCATACTGTAATCAAGATTTTTAAAGCGGAGCTTAATAGCAGAGCTACCACAATTAATAAATAATAAAAATCGTTTACAACTTAAAGAAAACTCTTTACCGAGCGTAGCCGGGCGTTTCTGCTAGTAAGGAATAAGCCTGGAAAATGAAATCACACAACTATATGTTTTCTATTGTGTATTCAAAATGATATGAAATGGGGCACAATTGAAAGCTGATGCTCAAAGCATTTTCACTTATCGGGATATCGGGTAATATTTTCAGTGATTTAAAAAAAGATTTTTCATTGTGCATACAATCACAAGCCATAGACTTGCTATCAAGGCTCGCTGAATCCCGCCATTGGATTAATTATGCTGTGTAATCACCTATTTACCTAATATAAAGATGAAGCAACTTAATACAACAACATTATATTAAAGCAAGTCGTATTTCATCATGTGCACATTCGAATTGTTTTGAAGCAAACGACGCATGTGCTCAGGACGAAGAGCATAAGATACTTGTTGATGTGACTTTATAAACAACCGGTTATTAAAACATGCAAACTGAAGTGTGAAGTGGAAGCCGATCCGGGCGCCAGAAAACGCAAACCTCAAGTTCGTGCTCAGAAAATTTAGCTCTACTTTTGCTGCGTAGAACGCTCGCGCACCTTAGACATTCCATGTCTCCCCATATTCAATGACATCATACCCCCTTTGAATATCGCCCTAATAACTTGCCCTCATCTTCATCTTCCTCTTCTCTCGCAGTTCCTCCCTTCGACTCCTCGTGATTCACTTCTGATTCCCTGCTCTCCTCCATCTAACCTTTCTCGTGCTACTCCAGCTAAATAAGGGAGAGCAACGCGAGCGACCCCTTCCGTGCCCCGCTCCCACATCTTCACTATTGCCTCCACTCCTCTTCCATCCCTCCATCCTTTCTTTAAACACCTTTTTTCCTCTTATTTCTCCGTCTTAATGTTTTTCGCTTCTGTTGTCTTTGTGGCAGTGCCGGAATACTCGGAGAAATGAGGAAAGGGGCTCGAGGGAGCGCTCGAGCTGAAATCGAGGAACGTGATTATCTCATCAAAGATTTGGAGTGGAATTACGCGAGGATGAGGGAAAAGGAGGAGCTGAAGTATGAAAGGCATAAGACAAGAGTTATAGCGTCATAGATGGGTGGGCTTAACATCTTGCTCCGGGGAGGTGCTTAAGATGGCGTGCGAGAAGAGGATCTGAGGTAGAGGGAGACACAAGGAGTGTTGTTGGTGCATATGTTACGGGCAAATCCCTAAATACGGGCACATCTAGATTTGTCCGGGTAAATCTAGATGTGCCCAGATATTTTGGACAAATCCCGAAATATTTTTAGAAAAGGCACTTTTTCTGGATTTTCCCGGGCAATTCGTGATGTGACCAAATCGTTTTGGGCAAATCTAGATGTGACGGGGTTTTATTAGTTCAATTTCCCTCCCCCGGGTTGGGTGAAGTGTTTTGGGGTTTTGTCCGTTCCATTTTCCTCTACCAGGTTGGGTTAAGTGGTTGGTGGAGAACTATTATGTTTAACTATTTCTTGCATTTTAATTTAAAAGTTGTTTTTAAAATATTGCCATTTTATTGAAATATTACCGTCTCAGTAGTTAGTCAAGTTAGGCAAATTTACTTAATAGTTATAACATCCTTTTAATATCAAACCATTCCCGTCAAACCATGCTGGTACTGTGCTGAGGGTAAACTTGCTGTCGCCGGACTCCTCCGTCGCCAAATCGTCCCGGCGCCGAATCGTCCCGAGCCGAAACGGTCGCGCCGAACTGTTTACTATAGACTTTGAGATCACCTAGATCTGTCCAAACGCCAGTCGGCGTTTCGCTATATGCCCGGGCAAACTCCAAATCTGACATATACTTCGGGATTTGACCATTACATTTGGGCAAATCTAGATTTTCCCGGGCATATCTAGATTTGCCCAATTTCAGGATTTGCCCGTAACACACACATTTAGAAAGGAAGGAAAATATTGGGATCCTTCCAGGTTATTATTATGAAGTAACAGCACTTTTTTCTCTTTTGGCTACTTGCGCTACATATCCCGCTGTGAAAAGGTTTCCGTTTATGTGAAAATATCTCGAGTGTATTAAGAGGATAGTAGAGGATCCTCGGAATATTTGTTAATCCTATTTTTATATTTCAAGAAATGTGTAATTTGCAGCTTTAGAATTTTTGAGGAAAGAAATATCATCAGAAAATTAATTGCGCATTCATAAAACAGGTGCCAGTATTCATTTACTATAAAATTCATAAAAAAGTTTCAAATTAATTTAATACATGTACATAATAATTCATATGTGGAGATTAGTTATTAAATATGAATATGATTATGGTTATGATAACTAAGAGCATGCCGTACATTTTAATAAGTAAGCTGATTTTATTATTTATAACTTGCTCATTAAGAGCACGAGAATGAAGCTATGAAGCGGAAAGTAATATCAAGCCTAAAATTTAATTCGGAAACACGGAATGGAAATAGGTCAGGGGTATCCTATTAGAAATCCCATTGTGGAATAGCGGAAACAAAGATTGGCAAAGAACCGCGTTTTCTTTCATCGCGACTGAAACAATAAGCGAGTGGAGTGATTCCATAAAGTCTTCGGTAATGTTTTGCAATATGTAGAGTCTGGTTCTTATGCATACTTTGATAAGGTAGAAAGAACTTCTCAGGAAAATCCCTTTAATAAGGCTCTAGTGCATTAATTGTTCATATGCTATCCGGACGTTTCCCCCAGTACACTTCACCCATGGGACATTTCACCCACAGACACTTCTCCCACGGGTCATTTCACCCATACACTTCACCCACGGGACGTTTCACCCACAGACACTTCACCCACGAGAAGTTTCATCCAAAGAACTTTCACTCATAGGTTTTTCGCCCACAATCCGGTTCACCCACATAAGTTTTCACCCAAAGATCTTTCACCCATTGTTTTTGAACCATGCTTCAGTTTAAATGTTAAAATTTCAAACAAATCCATTATAAAAGGAATTATTTACTATTAGAATAGAATCTTAAGTAAATTATGATTTTATTATTATTGTAGCAACCTAAACAAACAACAAATGACAAAACAAACTAAATATGGTCAACGCACATTAATTAATATAGACAATTTCATAAAACCTAATACATATATAATAAACTGCAAACTATTGAACATCAAATGGACATAGAAATATGTCAATACACAGAAACGGAAAGAAGAAGAAAACTTTTATTATTAAATGGACTATTTTATCCAAGCTAAGGTAGATTAATTTAAGTACTTATGTAAATTCATTTTATGAAATAGTCTATTTATTTACAATGGAAATTACAAATACAAAGCGTATTCTATTCCAAAAACATTTGTCAGTGTAAGTATCATTAAAACAACATTACGTTGAATAGTAAAATCATTTGGACCATTCTCTGTATCAGTTAGTATTGTTTATACAACTGTTAATTTAATCAAAGTTGTGGAAACAAAATAAACAATATTTGTTGTTAAACCTTATCCAGTTTATTTAATTTATAAATGAATTAGAAAAGAAAATAGGAAGAAAATCTTCATATTCCCAGCTAATTGGAATCAAGAATTAGAGACCTCATCAAGGTTATTAGAAAGAACTACTGCATTTGATATGTTATAAATACTGCGACGATCACGTTGTTGATGTTTATCACATTCATTTTTATTTGGAGATTTATTTAGCAAAGGAAGTTAATATTTTATCTTTTTATTATTGCAAAAATATATTTATTTCTCACTTATTTTGTGATATGCCTATTTTCTGCGTTTTAGATTGAGATAATTACACTGTAGTTTCTAATACATAAACGTTTCGAATCCTATTACACAAAGAACTCAATTTTTAAACTGGGTAATGCCCTAGTACAGAATGGAAATTTCGTTTTTAACAAACCAACATCTTTTTATCTTTAATATGATATTATTTATTTGTTTAATAAAGTGAAGTACATTATATAAACTAATTTTAGGGCAATAAATTTTCGGTATCTTTTCACGGAATGAAATAATTAATTAAATATACATTTGACATACCGTGTTTCACAAATACAGACATTCACCCATGCGTCACTCCGCCCTTTCTTTTCTTATTACAGGATGAAATTAGAAATGAAAGAATACCAATTGTTGTTATATGTTTTATTTAAAAGGTTTTAGAACATGGCATTTTAATTAAAATAATACAATATGCGTTTACCAAGTGAAATTATGGCCACAAATACTAAGGTATTCTGTTATGCGATTACTTATTTTATATTAGTTCTGTTACATTAGTTAGGTTCATGAGTCTTTGGGTGAACTAAACCGCTGGCGAAACAATTTTGGGTGAAGCTTTATTTAGGTGAACTGGATTGCAGGCGAAAAACCTGTGTGTGAAAAGGCATGGGTGAAAGGTCTTTGGATGAAACTACTCGTGGGTGAAGTGTCTATGGGTGAAACGTCCCATGGGTGATGTGCATTGGAGGAAACGACATGGAACCGCTCATACTACTATTCTCTCGTATGTTTAGAGGATGGTAAATTTTTAAATATTTATATAAAATTTTTAATAGTTGAACAGCGATTTATTTCACATAAATTGGTCAAATGTTTCGGCTCTTAAACAGTTCAAGTTAAAATCCTAATGGCATTGTAAACTCTTTGAGTTTCTTTTCTAAACCATATTCTCTGATTCTGTCAGATGTACTTGATCATTTCAAGTCTTTTCGTTAGCAACGCACGCGAACGAATGAATACGTGTGAAAAATAAAATTTCACTATACAGGCAATTGAGTTATGTATTATGATAGATTATTGATCAGTAATATAAGAATAACGAGTAGAAGTTGGTCATAAATTAGGCAAGTTTTCCTCAGGAGATCCATAGTTTTAAATTTAGATCTTTTTAGTTAGGTGGCGGCCCTAATAGTGATTTATGATTCGATTCCCTATTAACTACATCAATTCTGAATTATTTCTTAAGCTCTATCATGAATTTATTAGTTGAAATTTAAAATTACCTACGTGTTATTTTATGGCATTTGCGCTGCACTATACAATAATTTATAACTATTCAATCTTTTCTTTGAATAACTTATTGTTTAACTTTTAAAAATGGTCAGTTAAAATTTTATTCTTACTTATACTTATTAACCAACACTTGAAGGGCATCCTTAATGTTCGGCTATTCAAGTGAAGTTTAGGCAACATCCTCGAGGCTAGTAACCAGTACAACACGACACGGCGCCCGTCATGTTAGGCAACCCAAACGGCATATGGCAGCATCCTTGATGTCAGACAACCCAAACTGTATGTGGTAGTATCCTTGATATAAGGCAACCCAAACTACATGAGACAGCATCCTTAACCCCTCGACGCCGTCAGGCGTACTATTACGTCATGCAAAAACTGTCTAATCGGCCGTCAGGCGTACTATTACGTCATGCGGCAGTCCTAATTTATTTTATCTTTTGACGCTAGAGACTTCTTTAAATCTAAATAACCTATATATATTTTGAAAGAGGAAGCTTTGTACTTCCTATCTATGTCTGTCCTGTATTTTTTTCTCTATTATAAAATACATAATCAACGTTGAATTTTGCGATAGAATTTTCAATTTTGCTATGATATGACGGTGTTTCTCCGTATAAAAGTCGCTTTTCAATGCAGCAAGGAACGTTTCCTTGGTGTTTGAAATGCAATGTAGGAACTGTGCATCATTTCAAAGGAGAGCACGTTTTTTCTCCTCTTTTTTCCTGGAGGAGATATTTGGCTTATGTCATGCGACAAAGGTCTTCGTCGGTATGTAAAGAAAGGAAGGAAAGCATCTTATGTCTCTCTATGCACAGCTTATTACAAATGTTTACAATGCCATTGATGAAGAATGGAATTAGTTTGAGTAAAAACATTTCTGTAAACATTACCTTCCATTACCGCGCGATCCTTCGTTCATCGCTTCATAGGAGAGCGTCAACGTCAAAACAGCTGATTTCAAAATCCAAGGCCGACATTCTTCCGATAATTTAGTGCCACGCCTCAAAGAGAGGCATTTTGTGAGAAAGATAATATCTGTCATATAATTTTAAAGACCTTTAGAAATTTATTTTAACGTTGACGAAAATTGCGGGGAATTGAGTATATCTATTTGTAAGTATTAGCTTACATATAATATAGGTTTAGTTTTGTGATAGAATTTTAGTTTTTACCACGGACCTACGGATTTTCGGTTTCTAAAGTTGACCCATAAATACCTGAGGAAAGGGAACCCACCAAATTGGGTTCCTTTTCTTTGACATTTGAAAGAAGACGAGGTCTGTTTTCCTCTTCAGATAAGTGCTTCGCTGTTGTGTAGGGCCAAAGCAGCGATGAAGCGAGTAGGCAAGAAGAGGACACGCCAGCAGAAATCACGAAAAGCTCTTCCATATATCTACACAATAGATTACTAGAAGTGTTTACTAAGCTATAAGGCATTTCTTGCTGAATCCAATTACGCGCGTGTAAATTTTCTGAAAATATTTGGGAAGGACCTATAAGCTAAAGTTTTCCGTGTTTTATACGTCATATCATCCTTTCCAATGAACGAAATGCAACCATTTCTTCTATGTGACTTTTGTAATGACTAAGAATGATGGCTGTATAACTAAAACGTTTATATTATAAATAAATCATCTTTTAATAAATCCATAATACTACATTTACTTAAAAATTTCTAGTCAAAACATGAAAAAGTTGAGATTCGTGAAATTTTTTACCTAATTGGTTTAGATGGATAGACTTGCAAAATGAAATAGTTACTAATTTAAGCTATTTTTTTATTAAGATTAAGATTAAGATCAATATCTTCTATAGATTTTCCGGTGCTGAATGTTATATATAGAGCGCGAATGCACGCCGGAAAATTAACGATTGGTGTACATTCTCTTCTACTCCGACAATCTTTGTATGTAAAATATTATACGCAAAATAGATATTTACAAATTTCATGTTATTCATAAATCCACAAAAAAAATTCAGAAATATAAAGAAAAACTTCTCAAGTTATGATTATTTTAATATTTTTGAACGTTTTTGCAACGCAATCGTGAAAATTTAAAAACCTCATCCGGCCGTACGGGTGGGATTTAATAAATCTCCTCCGGGCTTGAGGGGTTAAGTAACATAATTCCAGAAACATGTCAAGCTATCTACGATGTTTTAAACAAGCAGGATTTACACGGATTTTCCCTGGCACAGAAGTGCTTTTCGTCAGATTTGCCGTAGCATAATCGTATACTAATGTATTTGCTTTGAAATCAGAAAATTATTTTTCCTTATATTGTGGCAGTCCAGCTTTATAGATCCTTTCTAAAGATGTTCATTTCGTTTTTTCATTTTTACTCGCCCTACAGACTAAATTTATTTTTGGAATAGGTTCAGCCAATACCTTCCGAATTCATAGTTACAGAAAAATTGTAACTTTGATAATATGGTAGCTCTGTTTAGTCGACGCGGTTTAAATATGATATTTTGGTTATTTATTTATATGAAGATAATATATATATATATATATATATATATATATATATATATATATATATATATATATATATATATATATATATACGTCAGCGTGTAATACAGCCATTAGACAATATTGAATCGCCCCTTACGTTTATCCACAACAAACGACACTACTGTTTACCCTAAACTTCAAGCAAACCAAACAATGTAAAAATAAGTATACGAGCTAGCCTTTGATTTGAAGTTAAATGAAAATTTAACTCTTTATGCACCAAAAAATAAATAAAAACTTGATAGTACACACACGCACACAGATACACTAAAATGGCCCCGCGCCAGGGACTCCCTAATTTCTCCCACTGAGGATGACATCGCTAATGTCGAAATGCGCATTTAGGATAATAAGTACTGGTGTAGCGTCTGATTTTCTATGGGTTTTTGTGTGTGTTTGTAAGCTTTTTAGTCCCTGGCACGGAGTACTTCCCCGCAAACTCGCACGCATAATACTTCGGCTCCTGCAGTGAATTAGTTTTTCGTAAACCAGGTTAGTGTATGTTTGCGTGTGTGTACTATCACCAGTATTTATTTCTTTTTTGTTTTATAAGGTGTTACATTTTCATTAAACCAAACAAATTGTGTTTCAAAAAGAAAGAAGCGTCACGCCATTTCAGAATAAGGTTATGTTTTCGCGAGTAAATATGTCTCTCTATGATAGATTATAATGAGATTTATTCCATTTGTTGAAGTGTTGCAGTACTCATGGATCTCCTTTTGGTACATGTGTTCATCAATTGTCAGAAATGATAACCTCGCATAAACCTATAAGAATCAATCATTGTCATCTACGTTGGATTTGATTCGTTGCGTACGAATCAATCGCATAAGCGTCTACCGATACAATGTTGAAATTTATTGTACTTATACCGATGGAAAAATTGAAGAAGCGCAGGTTTCTTCGAGTATAACTTTTTCATCTCAATCAGAATCAGTGATTCATTTTCTACGGACGCTCTTTTTCTTACTCAATCGTTTTCCAAGTGTTGGACGAAACCTAGCTCTGGTGGAGATGTCTCATTTGAGATACCGCCGAACGTCTTGGAGACTATTGTACGGATATAAAAGTAGGAGGAATTCACTTCACGAAGCGCGAAATAAATTAGGCACGTTTCTCTCAAAATATTTAATAATTTAAATTATCTTTCCCTTAATGTGCAGCCTTGACTTAGCGACGCGATACAAAGTTCTAATTATCTCGTCTACAGAATTTAATAATAATCATGGGGCAAAACGGTTGATATTTCAAAATTTATTTTCCGTAATTTTGTGACCCTGTTAGGTTGTTATTAATCTAGTTTGCTGCTTTTAACTCTTATTTTAATACGACAGTCTGGGAGTCCTGATTACCTGAATGAATTTTATATATATATATATATATATATATATATATATATATATATATATATATATATATATACACACACGTTTTTTGTCTTATATTTATTTCGTCGAGTGAATGCACTATAACAGATGCGTTTTTACAATGCAGATAGAAATTTTGATCGTAATTTCCTGAAAAAACTCACCATCCTTTCAAAGATACATATAACAAAAAAATGTTTCTTTATTTTGCTTTATATCTTATAAAGAGGAATTTTTCCCTAAATGAATATTTTAGAAGTTAAACAAAAAGTTACACTATTGTTTCTTTTACTGCGGTGACTCTGATAGATCTATCCCCACTTATTATATTATTTTAGTCTTCTACTTCAATATAAATTCTGCATATTGAATTTCATCTAAACTTTTCCAGCGGTATACGATCTGATATATTCGTAAATATGAATACACAGAAAGAGAAACATAGAGAAATGGTAACAGAATATTTGCATTCTGTTTTGGGAAGCATGCCTGTTAATTAGGCGGGGGAATTAATCGCATACCAGTTTATTGTTGACTCTGTAAATCAATGGAATATTACGAAATGTCGGAAAACGTATTTACAGTAACATTAAGTTCAAAAATAAAAAATTAAATTAGTTTTTTAGCTCCAAAAACCAATATAAGCCAAATTGAAATAAATTTTGTTGAGATCTGTTTCAAAATCAAATATTTTTCTTCGACTGTGATTAAGAAATATGACAGAAATATTGTGATAGATTGCACCTAATTCTATCGACGATTCTATCAATATATATATATAGTAATATCACTACTTGCCAACTCTGAATCATAGAAATGCAAAAAATAAACACTTATTCGTGGTTTAAAAATGCGAAAATGTGTGTTAAATTATTTATTCATTTGACGTAACAATTAATTAATATTTTTATAGACTTTACTCATGAATTAACAATCTAAAAAAGGTTGAATAATAGGAATGGCTAATGAAACGAAAATATTTACTGCATCCCAATTTATTTTATTTATGGTTCCTCGAAGCGTGTGTTCAATATATCGATTCTCCGAACCGAAAGAGAAGGATCGGGAGAGTTCTTATCGCATCCACTTATTTTGTGGTTGTTTCTAAACTTTGAAAACCTCAACACCAGAATAAATTGAAATGAGATTGAGAGAAGAGGATATCGGCACTGATACCATGGCACTATGCTCGAGAAGCTCTCCCTGGATTTCGATCCCGGGACTCTTATGCGTATTTTGTTCGAATGGCGGATGAAATATACGCCCGTCGTCCCTAATTCAACTTTGTAGGTCTCTTAAACTCCTGGTCATAGGCCGTCAATCATCCTGCGGCAGTGTGATGTCGTTCCAAGCTGTTTCGATTTTATGGGTGGCGAAATGTTTCCGAGGTGGCGATGTGAGAATGGCAATTAATTTTCCATTCTCATTCAATGCAGCTTGATTCTTTAATGTGTAAAATTTTGCAATCAAAGAGTTTTCTCCCGTATTGATTACCATCAAGCTTAATCCTAATGAGTGAAGTATTTATTCGGTGGTTTAACAGTATTAATTTTACTTGGGTTTTGTAATATAATAATCGGAATACCTCAAATGCTGAGGGCGTAATCTTATAGAATAATTCCGTAATATGAAATAACAACACTCTCATATTTCACTATTGGTTATAAAATCACGACCTAGGTTTCGTATAATCGGAATACATTGGTTAGTCTAATCATCGTTATAGTTCACAGTTGTTTTCAAGGACTCTGCTAAATAATTACAAAGGCATGTCATCGAAGTTCAATATCATTCACATTTTTCATAGATGGAGAATGATTTTGTGTGTAAATTTCTTTACAATGGAAACATCATTTAATACATTTGTTGTTACATTTTACTTAGTGCAAATAGATTAAATAGTATTCTTATATTTTACTTGAGTGCCTTTATAAAAGTTTTCCTTGCGTTGTTTATCTTGACATTTTAACTTACTTTATATATGCCTCTTAGTTTCAGTTTACAGCATCGGCAGCCGCTTTTGTATTTTTAATTTGGTACACGCTTGCTGTACTTTACGCAATCAATCATTTTTACAATGCTAAGTCTTTCATCGCTCAATGGAGAGTTCTTGGCACATACATTACGTCCTACTAGAACAATGGGCGAGCTTTGCGATTCATGGGACCGTTAATGACCTAATTTCAACGCCCAAATGCCACGAGCTCTCTTTCTCCGCCCCGTGTCTGACACACTTATTTGCCTTACATTCCCTAATTATCACCCCCTCTCGCTGTCACTCGCACTTCTTCGCCTTCCTCACCTTCTCTCAACCTTTTCCACCCTCTTTCCTTACTCAGTCTAAATTATAAATGCCTTCTCTTGCTCATCGTCAACCTCTTTCTCCTTTTTTCACTCTGCCATTCTCTCTCGACGGCTTTTCAACCTCCATCTCTAGTTCTGAGCCTCCCTCCGCCTCCTCTCCGCGCCAATTTCATATCCACGTGCGCACTCCGCTCCGTCTTTCTCCTCCCATTTCACTATCCTTTCATTGCATCGCCTTACTTTGGCAAATCCATTTTCCTCTTAAAGAGCTTTGCTTGAAATCCAATAGCGACGCATCTTCCATCTTTTATATCTCTTGTTTGTCTTTACTCGCCGTCAACATCCATCTCTCCCCAATGAAGGATTAACGAGCAAAGGCCCGCTAAAACACTTCTCATGTGACCACATCACGAAAAATACTTCTCAGACACTCAACATGAAGCATTTTATTCAGATAGCAAGCTTTACGAAAATTTTAAATTTTTCCACAGTTCATCCTCATAATTATTCCAGTTGAGAGATAGGAGTAAAAAATAAATTGTGAGAATTTTTAAACAATTAGTTAATTTTCTGTAATATTCGGTGGGTATAATTGTATAGTACTTTAAATTTCTCACCGATAAATTAAAAGGAATTTGCCTAGCAGCATTTTGGCATAAATTATAAAAATCTTTATTTAACTTTAATTCCCTTTTACTAATAAATCAGTTTTTGTTACATATAGACGATACAAATAGATAATTAATAGATGAATATTTTTATTGGATACATTTTAGGCTGTCAGAGATTTGTAAATGCAGTTTAGACCGAAAGGATTATATTAAAATGTAGGAATTGCATAGCGTTATCCTTTAATTTTAGTTAAATGTTATACTTTGCGTAAAATCTGTAAGTGAACATTTTAATAAGTAGAATAGCCTGTTATTAATCTATTTAATTGAATATAGTTTTCTGTTTTAAGGAATTTGTAACGCAAAAGATTCAGTTATTCTAGGAATGTATATATCGCTTCTTAGCTTTTATACGGAGATGCATGTTTTTACGATTTGAGCAACTTTTAATGAGGAAAATGTATGACCTTTGTGCTTCATTCTTTTGAATGCTGATTTGAAGGACCTGGCTAGAGAGAAATTTTATACAACACAACGCCTTATTCATTGATATATTCTCAAATAAAAATATATTGGACGAAAATACACGCATCTTATAAACTCAACAGCTCATCCGCGATGAGGTGTCATCTCAGCATTCCCTCACTATATTGAATCGCTCCCTCAATTTCCTTTTTCCCTGCATAACTTCAAAACACTCTGGAAAGCCTATCAATCCCCTTTCCCACCCATCCCCTTTCGCGATGACTTCTATTTCCCTGGTCGCTCTACTCCTCGAGCCACGCTCTCCACGCCCTCCTAACTCCATCCTCATAACCTCCCTCTCTTTCGCACACCTTCGTCTGTAACCTCACCTCGAATCTCCCCTTTCTCTCCTCACGCTGCGGTAGCTTAGCGGCTCAGGTCGGGGTCATATCGACCGTTGGATAAACTCTCCAGGGAGCGCAAACTTCTTGCAATAATCGTTTACTATGATACGTATGATTACTAAGAGCTCGTTACTCGAATCAAAGCCTATATAACCTTCATAGTCGCACGGAACAACACACGCCTAATACACTTATTCTGAAAGATACTCTCTCAAAGCCTTTGCCCTCAATTTCTCTCTTCTTCCGATCGCTTTTCTTTTAAAGTCTCTTGGTTCTCCACTTCTCCTCTTCCGATCCTTTTCCACCCTGAACTCCTCTCTCTCTCTCTCTCTCTCTCTCTCTCGTAGTAACTCTGCCATCATTCCCTTTCCTTACTCCCTTCTCTATAACATTGCTTGTCTTTCCTCACCCCTTATTTTCTCTTTTCTTCTTTTCCTCCTTAAACTTTCTTCCTCCCCTCTTCTCCCCAACTCCTCTCCCCCTTCGCTTCCTGCCCTCCTTTCCTGCTCCTTCTCTTCATTCCCTCGCCATCAATCACGCCCCATGCCACGCGTTGGACACTTCCTCCTCTCTCAGCTAGCGTCCCGTCCCGAGTATACTCGTCCATCACCTCCGTGGGGTCGGCCTACGCGAGCAATAGCTTCGTTTTTCTATTTGCCCCAAAAGTGTTTTGCTATGCGCCGGGCGTCTCTCTCCCTGGCGACTATATTCGCCTCCGTCCTCCGTCTAAAATGACACTTTGCGATGAAAATAAATATTCCAAGAGCTGGTTCCGCTTAAGTGATTTCTATCCGTTTATGGGTGTGATATTAGCTTTTAAATTTATTCGGTTGCGTCAGAAGATAACTGCCACTAACTCCATTTATGCCCTTCTCACTCCTTTCATAGTGAATAAGTGACCTCCAATCCTAATATTCCGAGTTATTTGAATGATACTTTCACCTAATAATAGTTCTTAACCCTCGAAGGTCTATATTCTACCTTTGGCAATAGAAACAATCGCTTGATAGTATGTGGCAAAATTCACACAGGAAATAAATGTGTAATTTGAAACGTTAAAATTCATTGAATATTTACAAAAAAACTTAACAAGTCTGCATAAGTTACAATATTATTATTTTTACAATTCTTTGCTCTTCCTGATTCTGCTCCCGCCAATTTGCCATTTCCCGAACAGTTCTATTTGATGAAAGTCATGCTCCTACCCACATCTTCCTTTTTTACCCGCAAAAAAATATCTATTCGTTCCTTTCATCCGCCCCTCCTCCTATGCTCGTGTCTTCTCGTATTTATTTGGGAGGCCCTCCCTTTGTCGTACGTAATATAGAAACGAAAACATTTCCCCTGCCTTGTCAACGTATTCGTCTCCTCATTTCACGAAAGGATTTGTTTGAGGTTCCCTTTATTATTTTTTTTTAGGATTCTGATGACGCATCCTAATAAATCTCTTCGAAATGGGGTATTCTTTCTTTTCTTAGTTTAAATTTTGTCATCCGTGCTTATTTTTATATTTTCAACGTTTTAACGTCATATTTCTTGATATTGTAATAATATTTTTGACGACTAAGGGCGCAAAGTTATGGATTTTGATGGATATTGTTTCTAAAACAATAACAAATAGGTACATGTATTATATATATGTGAAGAAGAATAACGTAAAGGGCCAAACGCAAACGTCGCTTTTTCACATATGTACGATTCCGGTAGCATGAGATGTAAAACAAAATATTTATTCTTACATTTTTGAAATATTTTTTGTTTAGTGGAAAATATTCAAACCAAATTTGATTAAAACACATTTACGAAACATATTTTGTATAGGATATAAATTAAAATATATTTTTATTAAAACTTCCGATCATCTTTGCTCTCTCCGAGCGGCCATTGTTCAAGGGGACGCCTCTTTCATCCATATATGCCGTCGCCGGTTCATCAAACAATCCTCCCAGTTTTTTAAAAGGATCTCATAACTTCAGAGAAGGAATACGACAACGAAATAAAAACCTCTCCGGATATGCTTAAAAAAATTATGAAATATCCCGCGAGGGGCATAAATAGAGGGAAAAAGTGAGAGAAACGAGTGAAAGAGGGAGGAAGAATGAGAGGAAGAGCAATCGTTCCGCCGCACGCCGTCGCCGATCCCCCTCCCTCCTCTCCCCGTTCAAAACGTCCGCTTCTCACGGCTAGCGGGTTATTGCACGAGTGAGAATTCTGGCGGGCGTCGGCATACGCAGAGGGGATGGGAACTGTACGAGAAAGACTCGCACATCTTCGGAGGGGAAAAAAAACTAACTTTTTCAACAGAAAAGAACCACTTAACGGAGAAGGGAACGGAATCGTTCTGCTTCTGAGAAAGCGGTGTGGCGGGGATCGGAAAGAAGGGATCTCGCTGCGGCGAATCCAGAGTTTCAAAAAGTGAGGATAGAGGGAGGATGGATACAGAAGTTCTCTTGAGGAAAGTGAGTTTACCTCGTGGGGAGTGAGATGAGTCACTGTTACGCCGTCTGAGTGCAGTTATGAAAGGGCTTCTGTGCAGAACTCTCTCCTCCCCCTCCTACCCTCTACCCCCTCTCCTCTTTCTTACTCAGTATTCCAGCTCTTACCTCTCCATCTATCTCTCTCTGAAAATTCCCTCCTCTCCGTCGAGAATTTAGTGGCATTGAGGGGAGAGCAGGTGTAAGATTGGCCAGGTGGAGGAGGAGAGAAAGATCGGGAGAGAGAGGAAAAGATAGATTCTCGTCCAGCAGCCAAAGGCTCGGTATTAGTCTCTCTCTCGAACGGAAAAATGCTGTTGTCCTTTTAGTCGTATTGTTACCTCTTTAATGTACGGTTAGATAATTTTTGCGTATTTAGATATTTTAAAATTCTATACGGTATTTTGTGGTTGAGTGTAAAACCAAACTCAACTTTTTGTCAAATTTTTACTGGAATAATCGGTAAATTAAATGTGAAGATAAGTAGGTATATTTGTGAGAAAATTTAACAGATAAATCGATTCTATAATGAAATTTTGTGCTTGCAGACGCAGAATAAATTTATGTTGTTCTAACCTGTGGTCAAATGTTTTGATTATCATTAATAAAACACACCCTGAGTAAGGATTATTTTTATTTTTAATACGCTATATTTCATGTTAGTGAGCCTTGTGTATGCTTTTATGGGATCTGTTTGGGCAGTAATCATATAATTTGAAATAGAATTATTAGCTTAATAAAATGAAGCATTAAAATTATAGTATTATAGCGCTTATTACACTTAAAATAATTTATTTGTAGTATTTGTCACCATAAATGGTGTAGGTCACATTTAGTTTCAAGCAGAACACCATGTTAACACTTCTCAGATATTTTGATGAAAATTCCTTGCCATTGCTTTACCTAGATATTCAAATGTAAGAAATTAAAAGTACCTTTGTCCTTCCGAAAGCACTCGATTCTTATTTCTCTAGCTCTTGTTCTCTGCGATTGGAAATGGGAAGAGCTTTAAGTGGAAGAAAAAAATGGTGGTGTCTTACTTTAGAGCACAGCGGAGTGGAGAAAGTGAGAAGGAAGGCGGGATGCGGAGGAATTGATTTGACTTGGGGTGAAGTTCCAGGATAGGGTTTGAGAGAAGAGGTATAGCGATAGAGAGGTGATGGGATATAAGGTGAAGTGGAATGGAAGGAAAGGCATAAAGAGGTAGACGAAGAAAGAATGGAAAGGATACAGAGAAGAGAAAAAAGGAGTGGAAAATAAGATGGAGAGTGTGTATATATATATATATATATATATATATATATATATATATATATATATATATATATATATATATATATACGCTCCATCTTATTTTCCACTTCTCTTCCTATATATATATAGCCGGAAAAAATGAGAAAGAAGAATAGACGGCTAGAATCGATGAAGTTACTGAATGGAATCATATATTAAATACCGAGCAAAAACGCATGAAAGAACATAAAAGGAAGAATATATGGACGAAAAAGGAAAGTGTTTGAGGTGATACTTTAGCACAGTTTTCAACTTCGTCATGGTAAAGCGAACGGTTTCCCCATTTTTTCAACTAGTTAGATGAAAACGGAATTGGAGGAAGTAAAGGAATGGTTAATGGGGTGAAGTACGGTGGGACCTCGTGAGCCCCTTAACAGCTACGGTAGAAAACTCTTAACTAATTAAGAATAAATAATAATTGAATTGAACAACTTCTTAATTATATATTATTTTTGTTTATTGCTAAATAAATTATTATTGTATGCATATATTGCATATGTCTCTTGAATTTTAATTAATGTATAAGTCAAAAGATATTTTAGGGTTCAATACTGTGGCAGTCGTCGCCACCTAGCTTTAACCTCCTTGCGACATCGAAGGTTAAATAAATAAAGTACTTTAATATTACTAGGGTATTTCATTTAATTAATGGACTGTACCTGGCGTTGTTCTATTCGTAATAGCTGCTGTCTGGGGTCACTTTGTCCTTCTCGAAGAACTTTACTTGGAACCTCTTACCTTTCCTCCAACGCTCCACCTCGCTCTTACATACTTCTTGCAAGTCTTCACGCGATATGTTCAGAAGTTACTTCGCTGCGGCAGCGTGGGCTTCTCTAATCGTAGAAAAGTAGCGATTCTTTAGTAATCCCATAAAATTCGATAACATGAAAATCGCACGATCCCAGGTACGTAGAGTAAGTGGGATGGGCCAATACTTCAGGACCACTATTTGCTAAAACAGATTGCACAACTTGAGAAAGATGCAGTCTGACATTACTATGATGAAGGAGCCATATCTCATATCGCAGTTCGGGTCGTTTCTCACGGATTGCGCGGAGAGGAATCGTGCGTGAAATTTATGCGTAGATTTGCCCATTACTTATGGTGCCACGAGGAAAATAATGTCTAAAATAATCTCTTTGTAACTGAATCTATTTCGTGGCGGACCTCTCTGAATGAAACAATTTTTACCGCGATGAGCTGGAATGCTTCAACTTAGACGACTGTTGTTTTCTTTTTGCGTCATAATGATGCGACCATATTTCACCACCGGTCACAATTCGCTTAAGAAATTTCCCCTCATCTTTTTCAAATCACATAATAATGTCCTCACACACCTCACCTTGCCGTTGCTATTTTTTGGGTGTTAGTTATTAAGGGACTTACTGGATACAGACTTGATATTTTCAAATGATCGGAAGGTATTGCTTGAGTGTTGCTGACTGAGATTAACGATGCGGTTGCTAACTCTCGAACTGTCATTCGCCGTTCTTCAGTCATGGTTTCCTCAGCACGAGCAATCAGATTCGGTGTGGTTGATGTCTTTGGCTGCCCCGGGCGTGCTTTGCTTGTGTCACTTAAAATTTTTGATTCTTTTCTCATATCGCTCTCAAATAGCTTCCTTTATTACCACAACGGTGGCAAAAGTACTTAAACCTTGCTGAGCACAGTAACGAATAACGCACCGCTGTTCGACTGAAAATTTATCATAACGGACGCGTAAAATACTGCTTCATTTAATCACAAACAGCGATCGACTGAGAAGGGAAATGATTCTGAAACTCATTAAACATATGGCCACACATTCAAAATTGTCGCATAAAAGTTATCACTGTTCGCCCTACAAAAAGTATGTCGGGCAAAAATTTAAAATATTAAACAAATAAGTGGCCGACGAAAAAAGGGGCTTCAGGGGGAATAAAAAGTTAAAACAAAAAATGTGACTTTTTCTCTGATTTTGGATAACTGCCATGTTGAAAAAGGGACGCTGTAAATTGGAAAGGTGATATTCTTATTTTCCATTTTCGATTCTTTCTCGATCGATGTGTCGATAGCGGCGATTGAGGTGAGGAGACAGAGAGAGAGAGAAAAAGAGAGAGGGATTTGTCTGCATCGAGAATGTGGAGTAATATTTATATTGCAAAGTCGCAATAACATGACTTTCTTTTACTTCGAACATATTTGACACAGATATTTTTGCTTAGAGTATTTTCATTTCTCTTGTAACAACGCGTTTGTAATTTTATAATGCTACTACCAGCGTATGCAATCTAATTAACCGTTGTGGAAACTATTTCCGTCAAGAGATATATTTTTCTTTGCACAGTAAACTGACATTATATTGTAGTGACTCATTCCACGGGAAAATTAGCAATGAAAAAATAGCTCTTGGTATAATTATGGCTATTATTAGCATGCCTAATTTTCATATATTAATGCATATGCCCTTAATGTTGAAATCCATCTTATTTCTCTAGAATTAATTAAGAATATTTAAAAAAAAAATCACTCCTTTCAAATGATCCATAAGCTTTCCGGCATCGACGCAATAAATTCAATTTTATTTTATCGAGGTAAAATTTACCCTAGGGAACGTTATTCGATCGGATTATTGATATTACCATAATTTCTCTAAAACAATTATTCGACCCAACGAATGTACACTAAGAGACGATCGCCCAAGGAAGACCTGAAATACCTAAAAGCAACCAATAGGGTGTGGAGGAGAGAGAGCAAAGTTTTGGATAGAAGTGTTGGGAGGCGGTAAATGGAGGGAGGGATCGAGTGAACGCAGATCCTCCGTAAGACATCCCGTGCGTGAGAAAGTTGCGTGGCTCGCTATCTTGGAAATCAGTTGTTAAGTAAGTGGAGGAGAGGAGAAGGAGGGCGAGGAGAAATGGCAGGAAGGCGGCGCGAGGGCCCATAAGGGCGGTCGTATAAGGGAGGTCGATGGTTGGGCGGCGATGGAAGAGGGCGCGGAGGGATTGAGAGAGAGAGTGAGCTGTAAGTGGGCAAAGGTCGAAAGAGATTGGGGGTGAAAGAGATGCTCAAAGTTCCGAAACGATCCGAGTAAGGGAAGAGAGGAAGAACAGAGATAGAGGTTGAAGAGAGAGAGAGAACGGATGCGATAAGAAAAAAGAATTGAGAGAGTGAGGAAAAAGAGAAATAAAGAATCAGGGCGGAGATGAAGAGAGAGGAGAGCGATGCAAGTAAAACAGGACGGTTTAAGGGGTAGATGTAAGCGCCAGATGAAGGAAGATGGCTACAAAATGAAAAAAAAAACGGAAAACTGTAAAAAAAAGGGGAGTAGAAAGATTGGAGAAAAATAAAGAGGTTGGAAGAAATCTGGTGAGGAAGGGTGGGAATGGATAGAGACTGATTTAGCTAGCCACTGCTGAGGCAATAGAGAGGTGAGAAAATTGAATTGAGCCGGAGTTCTTAAAGGAGCAAGTGTTCCAGGGTGGCAATAGAAGGGTTTTTTCTATCGCAGGAGGTTGAAGATAGGGGTTGTGCTAAAGGGGAAGTTTTGGCGGAGGGAAAAAGAGGGAGACGGCGAGATCAGGCGAACTAGGGCAGAGAAAAGTCTTGGAGGGAAAAGTAAACTCTTTATATTGGAGTCGTGGCCTACTCTGAACTCCTTTGACTTTCTTTGTCTTTCTAATATGATCTTTTCTTTTATTGTTCGGGCAAATAGTTTTGGACTTCTAATGAAAAAGGTAAAAAACTTTTCTGTTTGTGTTTCGTTTCGGCAATTTAAGGGCATCACTTATGATAATTTTCTTCTTCTTTGGGGGAACTTTTTGTGAGAAAATTAATTGGTACTTATCTTTTTTTAATATGCGGTATTGATTCATATCTTTTCTTTTTCCCTCAACTCAAGAGCTTAGGGAATTAAATCCGCCGAACCAACGGTTAAACTTAAAGCACAAAGGATTTAATATTCCCATATTTTCAAGCAAACATAATTCATTGCAATAAATCATTCCATCTTTAAGTAATGTAATTCATCTAGAAGGACACGTAGTCTTTAAAAGAAATTATTGAAGCTATTTAGTTTCTTTTGATAAGTCTATGGGTAAAACGGCCGATTTACCTTTTTTGAAGTAAAAAAATATTATCTAGGCGAAACGACGTATTCGTCATAAAAACACATACATCGCAAGGCAAATATGATGTTTTAATGCTGGAGATTATTTTCGTTGGCAAGCGCAATACCTTAAGCCCTCCGTTACTTTTTTCGGAGACTTTAATCCTTGACGGAATGACTTTTGTACATCGGTTCAATCTCTCTGGTCAACATAGCCGCTCGTGAAATTTTAGGTCTTCCTAACGAGAAAAGGTTACGCTTAAATTAACGACGAAGTTAGGGCGAAATAAGACCACTCGCTTGACAGTGTTTACACGCCACTTTGGCGAAACATTAGGGTGGTTCCTCGTGGCGGCGTATGCGCGCGGGTCGAAGGGGCGCTCCATATGACAACAAAACGGAGGGATGACCTAATCCCACCTCCACTCAGGAAGCCTATTCATCAATTACTACCTCATTTCCCTCCGTATCTGGCCCTCGTCTCTCCCACTCCTTCGCCACTTTCCCTCCTTAAGCTGTAAACATGTGTTCTTGCTATGACGGATTGATCCCTGCATTTTAGAGCCACCTGGAAATGCTGGAAGTAATTATTTTCCTCAGCCTTAAAAACTTAGCATATTACAATCACAATATGGACTAGATCTCCATCGTCTTCGGTGAAAGGTGAACATTTTCTGCGGGATTTAATTAAGTTATTTTCATTTAAATGAAAAAGAAACTTGTAAATTTCCACTAAGAATTTTAATAAACGACCGGTTTCGCCTATTATAGCATCATCAGGTGACGAAATCTTGGAATCTTTCCACAAAGTGGAGCCTTCCCAAGTGGACTTTGTTAAGTTATTTTCACATTAAAGTGGTCTAGTATATCATGCGCTCTCGAGTTTTATATTAAAATAATTTAACGATTGTATTCTTTTTCATGTCTATTATATCCACTGAAGCGAACTATTAGTATATTTCGATTTTAGCAAGTATTTATACCTATATTGATTTTTGTGTAGTTAATAATTTCATCCCTTCAAATTGTTTGTAAATATTGCTTTATTGCCCTCAAACCTATAAAATATTTGAGAGTAACAACTTTTCCAATGTTTCGGTAAAATAAAATCCCAATTTATTCATACTGCCGAGGAAAGTGAATGTAAGAGAGACGGCGAAAAGGGGAAAATCGAAAGTAAGAGAGAAAGAAGGATAGAAGGGCCCTCGACAGGGCTATATCTCTCTACCTTGTGAGCTTAAATTTTTAAAACCAACTTTATTATTCCGCCAGTGCAGGGAATTTTATTTCTATCGGATTTGTTTCCTTGGAAAAAAGAATGGAAGGAGCTGAAAGGAGTTATGAATTTGTGGGCGAAAAAGAGCAAGGTGGCGAAAAAGTTGCGATTGAGAAATGCGGGATCGAGAGAGTTTATGAGAGAGGGAAGGAGGGAGAGGAGAGGTGGGATAAAGGAGAGGGAAGGAGAGATAGAGAGGAGGAGACGGCATGAGGGAGTTAGGGAGATGTGGGGTGGAAAAAAGAAAGAGCGGGTCTTTTCGCGGTTTATCCTGAAGTCGAGTCTTATCTCCTGCGGAGCGGGTTGGGAGAATTGGAAGAGTTTAAGAATGTGAATGGGAGGAAGAGAGAGGGGATGGAGAGATATAGAGACGAAAGGGAGGTAGATTCGCGAAAGGGTGCAAATTTTGAGGGAGAGATATAGAAGTGCGGAGATTTGTAAGGTGGGAAGGGGTTGGACCAGAGAGGGTTAGATAGGGATTTAGGATAAGAATGGAGAGAAAGAAGAGATAGAGAGAGATATTGAGGAAGGAGTGGAAGAAGAGACAAAGAGATTGAGGAGTAAGAGAAAGAATGGTGTAGTAAATCCGCTGCCGCCTCCGATTGGATTACTCATGATGCGGCCACGAGAAAGTTATTTTGTGGGAGTCAGAGAGGACGAAGAAAAGGGCCGCCGCAACGGTAAGGCATTTGGGAAGCAAAAGGTAAGAGAGAGAGAGAGGAGTCATTGAAGGAGTTCTTTTTTCTGTTGGGGCGAAGGGATGGATTGTGGCAGATGACTCCATCGAGTCTCTATCGATTTCGACCGAGGAGGTTCCCCTATGAACCCTTAAAAACCCTTCATGTTTGGGCAGCTCTCGAACTTTACGCCCTCTTCGCCTCCCGATGCCTCCTCATCCCCATAGTTCTCTTCCCTGAGCCTGCTTTTAAAATACAGACCCTTTCATCCATCTACTCTCACCTTCCTTCTCTCTCTCTCTCTCCCTCCTGACCCCCTCCTCCCGCATCTGCCTTAACTTTCACTCTTGTCTGAGTGAATCGAAGGGAAAGATCCCTAGGTCTTTTTAAAGGAAGATGAACTTATTTGATATTCAATAGTAACCGGAAGGTTTCCTGAAAGATGGTTTGATTCGGAAGAGAGAGTGACATCGCCGATGAATTCCTGAAAAGAATTTCATTTGAATTTTTTTTTACATTTCTGTTTTTGTGACTCGTATAAAAGAGTGAATGAGTCCAATGAAGTGGAAAAAGCACATGTTTTTTGCATAACGTGTGCGATATTTATGGCTAATTTTGATCTTTGATGCTCCTTCTTAAGAGAAAATCATCAGGATAGATTGCATTGTTTTATATTTTCTATGAGTATTAATTTTTACATTAATTTTGCACTAATTTAAAATTTGGCATAAATTAATAAATACTGTAATATTTTTATATTCTTTAGTATGTTCTGAGAGTTTTTCCACCTCTGGTGCGCAGATCGGGATTGAAGTTGTGTTGTTCGAGAGGATTTGAATGATGGCAGTCGGAAACGCGGTTGAAGTTGTTTTAGCTCGTTATAAAAGTATCATTTCGCTCAGCATCTATATAACACTCTTGGTATAGTTATTTATTAATATGCATAAAATATTTTCTAATATTAATTTTTCAAAATTCAATGCGTTAATAACTATAATTCATATCTAAACTAAAAACTTGTGTATTCTCACCTAGACGACAAAGTGGCTTTGTTAATATCATTATTTATATGATTTGCAGCGTTTTATTATATGGCTCACTCATTATAAGTTTAATTAAATTACAATATTACAAATACGAATGTGTTTTTCGTATTCACCTAACTAGTGTTCAACTTTCTTCTAATATGACTCTGGCATTGCTTTGGATGTGTGCAAAATTATTTCACAAAGATCCACAGTATTCCTTACATACGAAAGAAAATTCCATGTATAAAATTTCTAAATATTTCAAACAAAATGCCCCAAAACATTGAAGAATTGCTCTGAGTATTTGAAGAAAATATAGGTCTTTACATCCATAGTTGGATTAATTCAATGTTTGTCATTTCGGGATTCTATTTGAGTAGGATTATAAAAGTAATAGGAACGTATATACTTTCCGAGCTAGCTTAAATCTGTGCCCTGGAGATGTTGTCTTCGAATATAGGACGGGCAGAAGAGGGAGGGAGAAGGATGATGGGAGAGAGAGCGAACTGCTCTTATGCGAGAGGAGTGAGATGGATAGGCGAAGCGAGCACATATGTATACAGGGGACGTGGGATTTTGTTTCCGGGTAAGGAGATAGACCTAAGACAGATTGAGGGTTTTATTGGGCAAGACAAGGCTCAGGGAAGATAAATTCGAAAAAAATCACAGTACAGTTTCACGTTTCGAAATTTGGGAAAAACCTTGTCGAATTTATAGGAGCGAGAGAAAGTATATATAGGTTTCTTTCATCTGAAGTTCATAGATAAACTTTAAATATACAACATAGATTTTTATTTTATTATTTTTCATGTTTTCCACTCATGAAATCCGTTTTTTATGCTTAGTTTTAGAATTAACTTGTATGAGATTTTTAAATTCAATCAAATCGTGAAAATTTTTATCTAGTTTAAAATTAAACACAATTAACTATATGAATATGCTTAATTTGACTTAACACTTTTGGTTGTAAGAATAAACAACGAATCTTCAATATTTTCTTCGCGAATAGCATATGTGACGCCATGGCACGATTGTAGAATTAACAGAAACGTTTGATTAAATTTTATTCTGAACGCAATGGTTTTTTATTCTATTCTATCAAAGAATGCATTAATGCATTAATTTAAACCAAAGCTTTTATAAAATTGTCATAAATAAATTTAGTTTATGAGGGCCCTTAAATATCAGCTGCAAAATAATGAACGAATGCATTTGCATAGTATGCATATGTAAAAAGCCTTAAAATATAGGTCAGCTAATGTTGCGAGTAAATTGTCATGAAATAACACGTGATCCCAAAGGGTGCAATGCAGAGCGCCAATCGTGTCTTCCCTTCAAGTTCATTTGCATTTTCCATTTGTTCTTTTGCCAATTACGCTGCGCCTCTATCCAAATCGTCAGAAGCCACGTTAACTTGATCCGTCGCAGTTGTTTCAACTCCTGCTAAACCAATGGACATCGCAGAAATTATGGCAGCCATATTGCTCTTGCCACCTCGTTACTGCGGAATGGAAAACCGTCCGAATTTAGCGCAAACGTATAGCGCACATATTGTTATAAGGTTTCGCTGTGGCGGTGAATCATCGAGCGTGTGAAATAGAGGAACAGATGTGAAATGACTTGCACGAGAAATTACTCCACCCACACACCTCGTCCCCGCTGCCGAACCGGAAGCCCCATTCCGCCCATTACCCATTTAATTACCGGCAATTAAGGCTATAGCAGGTGAAACAACTTGGCGGGACGAATTGTTCATGGCAGCCGTAATGGTGTGCGAGATGAGATGTGGGCAGATTATTTGAATCGGGCAAACGTTTTCGGTTCGTGCGAAACTATGGCCGCCGCTCCCTCTCCTTCCCTCCCTCCTGGATCCTCTCCGTCCCCAAACCTCCTCTCAGCTCCTTCCCGTTCCACGCGCCGACGTCCGAGCCATCCCATTCTCCGCCTCTTTAACTCCTCCACCCCTTCACATAATATCTCTTGGCCGGATTCCAAAAACGAACTAAGCCGAGATAGGAGACGTTATTACGAACTCCTCCCTTCTACCCCAACTCCCTTCCCCATCCCACCACCCCTTTCCGTGTCCTCCGTCTTTTCTAAGTTACGATCCCATATGTGCAGCGGGGCGAGATTCGGGGAAAGGAGGAGTGGGGGTTGTGTGCGGGAAGGGGCTGAAGAGCGTAAGATTACCCCACTCTCCTCCGCACACCCTTTCGCCCTCCTCATTGTTATTCTCAATGCAATACCGTTCCGAACTAATAATCTGTGGACGTTGTCCCCTAACACTCTTCTCGCTATGTTTATGTTCACCTTCCTACCTATTCCTCGACTTCCTTCCGTCTCTCGCTGTCCCTTCAACTTACTTTTTATTGTCTCTCGTTCCTTTCTCTTTCCTCAAATATTATCCGCGTTCTTTATTGCTACTTTTACAAGATGGAGTTTATTTCCCAGAGACTCCTCTTGCACGTTGTTGCCATATTATTCCTCTCGTCACTTTAGGGATTTGCCCCCGTATATATATTTTTGATTTCCTTTATTTCGGAGGTGTCCTCCATCCCTCGCCACCCTGGCTGGGTAGAATGCGGCGCTGCTTCTATCAACGTGCACCATACGTCTGTTTCCGATGCTTTAATCACCGCTCATTAGCACCTGTCTGTCGCCTGGATTGGATGGAGTATAACTCACAAAAATTCGTCAGCTCCAATGCAATCAATCATTGGCTTGATTTTCCATTCTTCAACCGAGAGTTTTTTTTAAAAGCTCGATTTCATCTGAGGCTACAAATTTTTAGTTTTACTCTCGTTTTGAAATATTTTTCTTTCCCAATATGACACTCGCATAAATCATCCCTCGAGTTACTTGATGATTTCGGAGTCATTTTCTATTTTCATCAAATGTGAGAGAATAACTTGTTATTTGGGAATTCTTCAACTTCCTAGGGTAAAGTACTTACTATTACTTTTAAATCCGCGTGGCCAACTCTAGGACTGTCCGTTAAATCCAAACTATCATGGTATATTTCACCTATGCTTAATCATTATATAAGTCCATATAAATTATCACCACCTGTTCCTAAATTTACCATTGAAGAAACTAAATCCCTTAGATCAATTCCATAGACTTTCACGCAAACGTCACTTATTCGAATCCATGACGAATTGAACTGGAATTTTCGAAGGAGCTCCTCCACGTGAGGCAAATCTTAACTTTGTTAAATTTTAACATAAGAGTTATTTTTTGTAGAAATCAATTCCCGACTTCCAGATGTGTGAAGCCACAACTGTAGTTTCTCGCTCCACCCTATTCCTCCATGAGAATCACCGCTTTTACAGCTTTGCTTTTTACTTTCTGTCACATTCCTTTCCTTTTATCTATTCTGCAGACATTTCTCGCTCCTCATCAATATATTCTAAATTTTCATTAATGCATCCATATTAAGCGTTTTCTATTGGAAAACGCTTGTTTTGTATAGTCTTTCTGTCTCGAATCATGCCTGAGGCTCATTACCATTGGAGATAATTCAATGAATTTTGGAATACTTGTATACACGATTTTTGTTTAAATGACATACTTGAGTCAAATCACCAAATGAAGGTTGCCAATCTATTGGTAACAAATAATGACGTTTTTGTGTTAACTCGTAAAATCATGGGTAATTTTTCAAAAGCTATAAAGCATCACAAAATACACATTTATTTTATACTTTCTTGATTGGATAAATGACCATCAAAAATGTTTATTGAATATTTGAATGGTATGGATGCATGCGTTTTGTTGTGTAGTATCAAAGTTTTTTATTGAAACTAGGGGCCCGTTGCAGTACTTCCTGCAAACATTTAGGAAACTTTGGGTGAAGTGGCCCAATGCGATAGTTACTATGACAAAAAATTGTTACACAGGGTGTTATTAATTGAACCACTTTTATTGCCCCTCTCAAAATAATCGTGTATTTCACATCATTTTCTTAATCAAAAACACAGACTTATATGATTTAGTTTAACACTTACCGATACACAACAGTTTTTGTTTTGTTCACAATTTCTGAAAGATACAGGATATAATATGTGCTGTGGTTTATTTACTATTAAGTAATCACTATAATTGCATCGGCCACGCGTCAAAGATGTTGCTTAATATCAAAGGAAAATAATCACAAACATCAATATAGTAATTTGCTTTAAATTGCCCATTAAAATTTGCAAACAAAACTATATTTTTAATGTAAGCGTGAAATATCTTCCTATTTTAAATGTTAACTTGTCCATTATTACAATGCATTGGAGTCGTTTCTGACTTCAAGTTTCTTCGCTACGTGTTTTATTTGTTTTATATTTACACGAAACATTTCGTATAAATTTTCAGTCGGTTATTGTCCTTAATATGTTTGTTTCATTGTCAGTGTAAGCTCAGTGCAAATTCACTTGAAAGCCCGAGTACAGCAATGCAAAAATCTGAGATCAACAATGCCAGCAACATTAGGAAACTCCTTTTTAAAATGTTGAAAAATCGGAGAAAATCTAAACTTAAAATATGAGCAAACACGAATTAAACAACAGAATCGAAGGTAAGAATAAGATTCTTTATTTCTTTATACGTGAAATAGCGTAAATATCGAGTCAAAGTCTTGATCGTAATATATTTTAAAATGTTAAAGAATAAATGTCTACGCATAGTATTCTAGCTGATTAAGTGTTAATCAAATGCAAAAACGAAAACTATCCTCGTATCGAACCCATGCATTTCCGGGGGACGACTACTCACTTAAAACCTGCAAGAGTTCGCGCCGAGTATCCAGGCGAAAGATTCGTCGAAATCGAACCGACTGTTCTCGGCTAATTTGCGTTCATGCCGGAAGGTGACATCACTCGAGGCTTCAGAAGTAGGCAGGCAAGCAGGCAGGCAGGGACACAGTGGTTATAATATCTGTGATGCTTGGTCAAAAGGGCTTAAGTCACAATTTGTTGATTTTGACTTATGCACATGGGTATAATCAGTGAATTTTTCTCTTTTTATTGGTACTAAGGGCGTAAGTCTACTCCTTCCCATTTGTTCGATATTGTGATTGGCAATACGGTATTAAGTCACAAAATTGATAATGGGAATGGTAGTAAGGGCTATAGTCATGTTATGCCCATAGTATCACAAGATTCTTAGTGTGCCTATTTGATCGTGAGGGGTTATGTCAAGTTATGCCTTTTATACACTGACTTTTCTTTCCCACTTCTTGGTCATAAGGACTTATGGATGGTGAGTCGTTCAAATGGCATGATGTTCAGTGGCTTCGACATAACAAAAATGAGGGCATTGTTTTTTATAAGAGTTTCCTCAAACTTGAAAAGCCATTCAAAAAACTTAGCTTATTAAAAAGAGGAAACCTCATATTTTGCCAAATTAAAGTTGAAAAGAGGTACAAGGCCATGGTAGCTATTTCAACATAAAAAAGAAACACGTGATTTATTACCATTATTGCCTCCAGTTTTTCATAATTTTATTTAGATCTCCCTATAGTAGGTGATATAAGAAATATAGATCCTAATTTAGAAGAGGTTCACATAGATTACTACAATGGAACCAAAAATGTGTTATTGTGAAACGTGCCCAATTTTTTAAAAACTTTTGTGATTGCCAACACAAATATAATTCTCTTTTCATTTATTTTGACTAATTAATTCTAATTCTCAGTTTTAATCACGGAAAACGCAAATTAAGTGCAAATAATCACAATATTCCGTTGGATCTTAAGGTAATAAGTCATGAAATTAATGTAAAAGCAAAATCATTAGTCACTTAAATCATCAAAAAATAATAAAAATATTATTCATGAAATGAATGTAAAAGCAAAATCATTAGTCACTTAAGTCATCAAAAAATAATAAAAATATTATTCATGAAATGAATGTAAAAGCAAAATCATTAGTCACTTAAGTCATCAAAAAATAATAAAAATATTATTCGTATCATTCTCTAAGATAGCCTACAGTAAAGAGCACCCTTAAAAGTTTCAAAACTTCTGATTAAATTAAATAACTCAATAAACAGATTTGGTGGATTTTTTAAAGATATATTAGATGATGAAAATGGTCTGATTTATATAACTAAATGAGGACTTCCAATTTTTCCTCACTCTAAGATCAAGTTAAAGTGGTATACCTGGAAACGTTTTCTCAATCATAACCGCCATATTATCAGAAATCGGAAATATCATCTCCTCAATCCTACGGTATAACATTATTTTTAAAAGATTAGTGAGAAAATAGTAAATTATAATCGCTCTCTCATGGCTCGCCGTAATCGAAACACAAATAGAAGTTTCATCTGATAAATCTACTGAAGGATACACGTCTAATTAATCTTAGAGTTACAGCCACACAGATAACTCCTACTTGTTCTTCTCTGGATTTGTATAAAGTTGGCTTCCTTTCCCTAACCGTATGTTATCGCTGCTGCACTGTATTTTAAATCATCCGTTACATCGTGCGTCCTAGGTTTTTCAAAATTGTAAGTGCATACTAGATGCCTAAAGTCAATTGAAAATGTAATGCATATTTCTGAATTTCATATAGACTATTCATATTCTAAAACGGTTCCGTTAATCGTAATTAATAGATTAGCATTTGGAGGCGAAATGTTTTACTTGTTAATTATGGCGCAATGTGGAACTACGTATTTTCGTTTGTTGAATGTTTTACGTGCTTCAAGTAGTGCTTAACGCTAATGACCTAAAATCATCGTATGTTATCCACAACGATATTTTTCGTAATATCCTCTATCATTTATTCTTTAGCTCAAAAACCAACGTTATCTATATGAGCACATATGTTTGCATACGCGTAGGCTTGCCCATGCTATCACATTTGATAAGAGTTGCATCTACATGAAATCGTAAAGAAGCCAGTTTGAATCGCACTCATTTCCTAGCGCAATCTAACTGCAGCTGGTGTTACCTTGTCCATAAAATAAAAAATACCAGGTGGGATATTTTAAATAAAAGCAGAAAATTCGCAATTTTCATCCGGTTAATCAAACTATGCGCATTGACATGCAGGCATTACCTCAGCGATCTTCACCGTACCGAGGATCCCCTCCACAAAAAAAAACAATTATTTCAGGTGAAAAAACTCCGCGACGAACCCTTTTTTTATTATTTTCCGCGTGAGCATTATAACACGCAAGGAGCTGCAAACACATTGCGCCTTTCACGGCCGAGTGGCTTCACTTTCTGTCTTATGGAAAAGGGAGTGGATGCGACGGAAGGAATGCGAAGGAAATTGAAAGGAGAAGATGAAGGGAGGAGGAAAGCGGAAAAGGGGTGCTGGAGAAGATTGCGGGGAGAAAGAGGCGTAATAAAATTTTAATGGAAAAATGTTCGGAAAAAATTACCTACGACACATAAGAGAAAATATAAAACGGGAGCAAAAGGGATCTTTGACACGTGGTTTTATTTATTTATTCGACTTTTTTACGCGCGAAAAAGAATCCACGGGTTTAAGACCGGCGAAAATCGGGAGGCAATTTAAATGTAACGGAACGGAGAGGAGGAAAATGGGAGTGTGGGAAAGAGGATGTATGGGGAGAGCGGGAGTAAAGGGAGGGGGATGAGGTTTATTAGGAGGGGCAGGAAGAAATTTTAAGGGGAGGGGAAGGACGGCAGACTAGGTAGATTTTAGGACGGGAGTGGAGAGATGAGGAGAAAGGGGAGGAAGAGAAGAGATTTTCACCCGAAGGAGACCTAGGGCGCACGAAGGATACAGTTAGAGTTAACTTGCTATGACTACAGACAAGGGATGGGTTAAGGGCTGCAGAGATTCTAAAAGAGGAATGGGTAACAGGGTTAGGCGGGAAATTTGAGGGTCGCAAAGGGGGGAAGAGAGGGAAGAAGAATTTGAGGTTGTTAGCGGTGTATTCCGGAAAAAAAGAAGAGGTAAGGGGAAGAGACAGACAGAGAGAGAGAGAAAGAAATGGAAAAAGCGTAAAGGTTTCGGTTGGGTGATAGTGATGAGAAGGGATTTAGAGGGGTCGGGAGTGAGAGGAAGAGGAAGAATCCGGCGGAGTTGGCTTACCGGGAGCTAAAGAGTGGATGAAGAGGAAGGGTGGGAGGAAGGATTGAGAGGGAGACGGGTATATGGAAAAGAAGAACTGGGCGGGAGAAAAGTAGAGGTAGGAGGGAAGCAGGGAGGGGGAGAGGTGAGGGAGGGAGGGTGGAGGGGAGAGGAGGAGTGGGAGGAACGGAAAGAGATTGCGCGTCACTCTCGAGTGAAATGTGGGTCTTCGCAGATGTAGGAGAGCGGATGCGGACCGCGGATTTGAATTGCGGGAGTGGAGAAGAGGTAGAAATCGACTGGGATTGCAGCGAGCGCCCATCTACCACCATTCCGCCCCCCGCCTCCTCCCCTTTCTTTTTCGAGTCCTATGAAAATGATTGAGTGCGGGAAAGAGAGAGAGAGAGAGAGAGAGAGCTGCAGCGAGAGAGTTGGCACCGGGAGCGGATCGGCGAGGGAGTTGGGAGAAGGGGAGGAGGAAGAGGCGGTGAAAGGGGAGGAAGGGAAGACCTTGATAACGAGAAGTGTATGTTTGTTTGTTTGGTGGCGTGGAAAGATACATTGCGCAAGAAAGATTTATGGGAAATATTGGCGTCTGAGAGGAACGTTATTCGGGAGGACTCCGGAGGCGAAGGGCAGGAGGGGTGGAATAAAGGGGAAGATGGCTAGAGACGGAGAAATTTAAAACTGGCGTAATGAACATTTGAGTCGCGAGAGAAGCGAGTTGGAGAGGTATATAAACTGAAATTGGAATGGAGATTTCGGACGAAAAGAGCAGTGAAAGCGGAAATTTGTTACGTATTCCGTCAGTTGAATATTTACACATAATTTCATTTGAGAAATAAAAATGATTCACTGCTTCCAATCCTTTTTAAATTGACACCGGTATTGAATATCATAATTATTTCAGCTGGATGAAACCATTGCATGTGACGGTATTTCATCACGCTCAAGGATATTTATGAAATTTCCTCGTTAAGTGTGAATTATCTGAAATTTCTCTTGATATAAATTAGCTGCTTGGCATCATGAAACGAAAAAAATTTGTTGAACATTTATATTTTAGTCCCGTTAAAATCACATATATGCCTATATATTTTTAGAATGTAGGATATATCTCCGAAAACCAAAAGCTTAAAAAATATCTTAAATAAGTAAGTTGGATATTACCTTAAAATGTGAAAATATATTTTTATTTCTAGTCTTTCATATTCGTTCGAGACAGTCGCATATACTTAGAAAAAATTAATTCTTTCATAAACACGGTTAGTAAAGAACATAAGCTGTACCATCAGCCAAGTGTAACTTGGGAGCATAATGCGGGGATCCTATTAGTTACTCGAATCGAAAAAGAGAACATGTATTTTTTTAACTTCGTAGAGAATGAGTCTGTAAATAAAATCGTTTGTATGCAAGAGTCTTAATTATAAGTGATGGAGATCTTAACATTTCGGAATCGGATTAAAAGACAAAAAGCCTCCCTAAAGAAATATTAACTCCTCGAGTATCGCAAACATTTAATCCCATAGAGAGAGAGAGAGAGAGAACGACGGGCGTCATTATTCCCTTCCCTTAAACGCACTCGGCATCCTTAGAATGAATATAACAATCAGGATCCGAGTAATGCAATTATATCCACGAGAATCGTCCCGCGAAAAGAAGCATAAAAGACGAATCTCGGTAGGAAGTGGGAGGAGCAAAAATGGGGGAGGAAAGCGAGGAATGGGGGAGGGAAGCGAGGAATGGGGGGAGGGGTGTGAGATGGGAACACGGCGACACATCCACCCCTTCCCCCAAATGAATACGCGAGGGGAAGAGAAAAGGAAACTATTCGACGGTTTCGAGAGAGACAAGAAGAGAAGAGAAAGCCCGAGAGAGAGGAAGATGTAGTTAGTCGAGCAGAGGATAGGAGGCGTTGGAGGAAGCGAAGCTGTAAGGAAGCGGAAATCGCATAATGCGCTTATTTCTGGGGAAACGGAGGAAGGAGAGGTCCGGGATGGGAAGGGGGAGGGAGGGAGAGTAGTTTGGTTGGGGATGTTTCGGGGCGAGGAGATGGAAAAGGAGTGGAGAGTTGGAAATAGAGGAGGAAAGAGAGAGAGGCACGGATAGAGAGGTTGATGGGGTTCGGGATTGGGATTGAGAAAGGTTTGGAACATTGGAAAGATTTAGGGCAGTGGAGTGTCTGCAGAGAAGGGATTGATGGGGCGGAGGAGGAGGGGAGAAAAGGAAAAAGATGTGCAGCTGTAGATAGAGGTATCGCGCGGTGGCATTCTCCTTCTTTTGAGGAATCTCCAAACTCCAACAACTTCTCACGCCCTTTCGATCTCTCCCTCTCTCTCTCTAGCACTCCCTTCCTCTTTTTTCCCTTTACTTTTTTGTCTCTCCCCTTATTTCTCAACCTTTTCTGCCTCTCTCTCTTTCTCTTCCTCTACAACTATGTTCTTCTTTTATTCTGTTTTTCTCTTTCCAAAATACTCCCTTTCTCTCTTTCTCTCTCACTCCCTCTCTCTTCTTTTCCATCCTCTCTCCAATCCCGAGTAGTGTTACATCCTGGGATGGATTGAATCTCTGCCGCGTTTACCCTAAGTAATCCTATATCGTTCTGTTAACGCTCGCCGAGATTCGCACCCGTTTCCAAGAAATGCCTCTGTCGAGACGAAGCTTTTGAAGCTGGAATGTTCTATACTCTATACATAAGACTAAACTAACTTTTGGCATTCTTCGATTTAATTTGGAATTTAACTTGTCGTATATCTCTATGCTTAAAACGAAATTTGAAACTGAAAATAACCATTCTAAAACTATGATCGATTTATACACCGATTATAAAACCTCTGTTATATGTTTCGAGTGAACTATGTCGAACCTGACGAAGACTGACCGATTTTGCTGTATATGTGACCGCCGTTTTTAATTGTCAGTTCCATTGTTTGCAATTTATTTAACAAGTGTAATTTAACAGGCAAAAAATAATAAATTTAAATAATAACTAGTTATTAAATAGATATAAAGGAATTATATAATGCACGTCATGAATTTATAGAATTTTGCGCGTATGTTCTGTTTAACAAATCGGATATAAATTGTTGGTATGCTTATTTTTTGTTTTATTTAACATATGGAACCTCATTTTTGTCTAAAATATATTTCATGGGTATTGCATCCTAATTGAAAGAATTTTTTAGAAATCTATTTCCCTAAAAATGCATTTTCAAGCCGAAAATACCGCGATTTACAGTGGTTCCCTATCCTAACAGGCGTAGCAATCCTTTGAAGTAGGCTACATAATAGCAGGAAATCAGTAACGTAAAACATTAAACCTAATTTAAAGAGGAATGAAGATAGCCCTAGTAAACTTGATGATAGTCGTGTAATATAATATTATACTTAAAAAGACACAAATGCTCCCATATTTATCAAATATTTATATTATTTTCTTAAAATATACATTTTAGATTATTAGTACGTTTAGATAGCATACTTACCTAGCTCTAAAGGGACGGCATCGCTTATAACATCTTGGAAATGCTAAATTGTACAGGGTGATGGGATATTTATGTATGGACTTCGGTTAATTTCCAAATTTCCTTAAGCTTCTGCTTTCCATAACACTTTATAGGGTGCTTTAAACTACTCAGTGAGGGCGTATGGGCGACTAGTGAAGTAAATATAAAATCAGTATACATTTGACCAAGCATGGTTAGTAAATTATTAATTAAAATTAATATGTTAGACATCATAAGGAATTACTTCTAATTGCAAAATAGATGTAGCAGTGTGTACATGAGCATGTTAAGTCCAAGATATTACGGTTCAGTTGAAGAAATTTAATCAATAGTCAACAGAATTTAAAACTTTTCGAGCATACTTTTTGTTGGAACTCTTTGTAATTGTAAACATACAATTAAATATTTATATTAATATTTCTAAATTACTGTGGATATACTAAATGCAGCATCCATTTCCAAAACGAAGTTGTTTAAAATTACCACACATAATTTCCACATTTTTTCCACTCAGATTTTTTTATATCGCATTTAAATTTCAACAGAGGGCTCTTTCCGAAATAATATTTCCGAACTTTCACTCCACGAGCTGCGAATAATAATGCTCGTTCGTATTTCTTGATTGCACCGATCCAACCGTAATAAAAGATTTTTCCCCCAAGTTTCGACAATACTTGCTCCGCGAGGTTTTTCACGAGGCAAGGAAAGAAAGAAATCCGGAGTTTTTCACGCTTAAATCCAATATACCTCAGTTCTCTCTTCCGAATTCTTCTCATACCGAATCCCTTCGCTCCCGACTCCTCTCCCTCCCTACCCACACTCCCCTTCCCCCTCCTTTACCCTCTCCTCCCTCCTCTTCTTCCCCTTCATCCATTCTCTGGCTTCCATTTAATCCCGTGTCTGCTCCAAACCTTCCGACCAACACTAATACATTTCTTTTCCCCTCTACCTCCTCCCACCCACATCTGTAACACCGTGCAATCCTCACCCCCTCCCCTACCTTCTAACCCCTTCCAAATTTTCCTTCCTCTTTCTCCTTTCTCTCTGCCTCCCCTCTCGCTCCTGCCATCCCTCACCTCAGTCCACGTTTAAACTAAACCGAACCCCCCTCTTTTGCTTTGCTCCCAGCATTCCACCATCCCATCTCCCTCCACCCGTCCCTCCTTCTTTCAGCTATTCCATCATCCACTTCCTCTTTTGTTTATTCATACTTCTCTTTATTGCGCTCCACCCCCTTTCTCCCAACTATATTTTCCTGCGCTGCTCTCACCAACTCACCCTTTCTCTTTGCCCATCTTCACTCTTTTTCTTTCTGTCTCTCTGCAGCCATCAACTTTTCCTTAAGCAATTCTCTGCTTCGTATTTCTTTACCTTCTCGCTCTCTCTCGCTCCCTCTCTCGCTCTCACTCGCTCTCTCTCTTTCGCTCTCTCTCTTTCGCTCTCTCTCTCGCTCCCTCTCTCGCTCTCACTCGCTCTCACTCGCTCTCTCTCGCTCTCTCTCTCGCTCTCTCTCTCGCTCTCTCTCTCGCTCCCTCTCTCTCACTCTCTCTCGCTCTCTTTCTCGCTCTCTCTCTCGCTCTCTCTCTCGCTCTCTCTCGCTCTCTCTCTCGCTCTCTCTCTCGCTCCCTCTCTCGCTCCCTCTCTCGCTCTCTCTCGCTCTCTCTCGCTCTCTTTCTCGCTCTCTCTCTCGCTCTCTCTCGCTCTCTCTCGCTCTCTCTCTCGCTCCCTCTCTCGCTCCCTCTCTCGCTCTCACTCGCTCTCTTTCTCGCTCTCTCTCTCTCTCGCTCTTCCTCTCTCTATCGCTCTTCCTCTCTCTCTATCGCTCTTCCTCCTCTCTCTCGCTCTCCCTCCAATATTTCTCGCGCTCCTCGCACAAATACTCCTCTTATTCTTACCGGTTTTTCACTTCACCTCTCATTCCATTTCTTCCCTCCTTTCTCTCTCTCTTTTCTGTCTCTCATAACTCTCTCTCTCTCAACTTTCCCTCCTGTCGTCTTCTTCGCCCCTATCTCCAGGTTTCTCTTTCCAAAAAGCCCCCATCGCGGAACACGCAACCATTTTGCAAAGATATACGCCCTTGACGCACAAATACGAAAAACTTCGGTCATGACGCGCGTCTACAGTTGCGCGGCTTTGAATGGATTCTCGAGTCCACGTCTTCACCTTCCACTTAGAATTATCCCTCTGGAAATCTTAATCTCTCGCTCCGATCCTTCTAAACCGCACCTTACTCTTTCTCTTCCCCCACCTCCTCCACCACCTCCTCCCCATCTCCTCCTTTCCTCCCACCTCCTCCTCCCTCCATTTCTACGAATGCAGCTCCGCCTCCTTCCTATTTCTCTTCCTCCGCTTTAGCGCTTCCTTGTAATAAGCGTCGCTTTGACTTAAATGGAAAATGCATGTGCCGCTGCCACAAATTCGTTGCCTGGGGCCGGATCGGGAAAAGAAAACGCGAAAGAAGCTAATTATGTTTCGGGACGGGGATTGCAGTAGAACTTATTGCTCGCAGAAAGTAAAGAGCTCCCATTTTTCCCAAAGGATGGATCAGGTTTCCTGAGGATTAATCCGTGAAATTGCCTTCTCAATATAAACCTCGAATCCTCGGAAATTCTATCGTTTTGAGAAATGCATGCAATTCAGTTCCTAGCTACGTTCCATAGTAATTGCAAGAACGCAATATTTAACGACGGCTCGCATTAGGCGGTGCTATTTGTATTTGAAGTTCATAACCATATGTAGCGGAAATTAAAATGCAAAGAAAGCAATTTGTATATTGCACAGGTGGGCAATAGATCTCTCCGCGACCAGCTGAGCACACAAGTCAAGTGGGGAAGTGTGTCACTGCCAACATAGTGAGTAAGTTCTGCTGAGGGACTCTTTCCGAACGCTACTCGTATCTTTCCTTTAATGGCAATTCGAATGTCAATCTGAATATTCTTTCAAAAGAAACTAATTTCGATTATTTTATCAGGTCTGGTGCTAACAGGCGAGTTCCTATCGATGAATCTTACTAAATGTTCAAATAGAATGCTTATTGCTAACCTCCCCTATTATCGTACGGGTTTAAATGAACGCCATCCTATAGCGCCTACATTTTGTGTACATTAAAGCGTACGCATATCCGGTAAAGTTTAATACAAAATAAACTTTTCAGATTATCTTTTACTTCGAAGTGGATCGCCAAATAATCTCGCAGATTCCTGTATTTAAAAGCGGTATATTTTTTTTATTAAACAGAAAATCGATTTTTCGAATCCGATGATTTAAAAATGAATCTATTCCAATTATTTTACCACGTAGAATAAAACCAAAGCGACAAAGAAACACATCTCTTTGAGTTTCAGACCTCAGAGCTCAAACAAAATGCCTCGCCAACCACACGACCCCTGAAATGTCTTCTCGGAACTATATAGTATTTTTCACTTTTATAAGCGATATAAATAATACCTCACTTACCCAGTTCCGACGGGCTGGCTTTTGGAGCCGTGAACAAAGGGGTCATCACGCGAATGGCAGTAATTTCCTCGTAACCTGCTCTCTGTTATTGCGAGGGGTCATCGGTAGTAGGAGGGAGCGTGGGGTGGAAGGGGAGCTGAGGAGGCACGAGGGGGCGCCATGGCAGGAGCAAGAGAGGCCAGAAGAAAGAGAAGGGGGCGCCAATGGAGGAAGGATAGGAAGGAGGCAAGGGAAAGGAAGAGGAATTGGAAGAGGAAGGAAAAGAATAAAAGGAAGAAAGGAGAAAGTTATGGCGTAAAAGTGGTTGCGGGCTGGGAGATGCGTGTGGGCAGCAGAAAGAGGGCACGCCATGAGGAAAGTGAACTCCGGGGAGAGATAGAGGGCGAGGAATGTCACTGACGGACAAACATTATGAGGAAAGAAGATAGAGAATATGCCGCGGAGGCGCAACGAAGGAGTACTTCTCTCAGTGCCACTCCCACAAATTGTCTCGGGTTTGGATCCGAACCAGAAATTCAAATTATTTTACGCTATTCTGACCTCTCATCGTAACCTTCCCCGAACTCCAAAGCAGCTGTTGTTTTGACATTTCAAGGAGAGTAGAGAGCAATTTGCGTTTCTTTTAATCGGCAACCTCGAAGAATTAAACAATATATAAATTGAAATCGTTACCTACACATTTTATTTTAAGTGTGAAGTGAAGTCTTATCTTATTCGGTGATATGATTTTGAGTATTGCTAACAATACAGGAGGCCATTCCTCGAGGAAAGAAGGAAAGGAATGATCGGAAATGCGAGATGGACGAAGAGGAGTATGTAATAGAGAGAAAGGGGAGGTAGGCAGGAGCGGAGGTCGCAAAATGGCGAAAAGGGCAGGTGACTACTTGCAGTGGGCGTTCGCGGAAATGGGAAGAGCGGCGGCTACCTATGACAGGATGCGTGAAAGTGTATTTGGGAAATGCGAAGAGAAAGGGAAAGAGGGAGGAAGAGATAAAAGGGTAGGGAGAGGAAGAGCGAGAGGGTGGGAAAGAGAAACGGTGGTCAGAGAAAATGGTTCCAATTTCGACCTGCTAGCGAGGCTGGAGGCCGGCCGGAAAGAGTCGCCCCCTCGAAAAATGCTCTTTATGGCCCCAGGGAAGAGGGAGAGAAAGGGAGAGATATGGGGGAGAAGGGGAGTCGATGGAGGAAAGAGAGGGAGGGAGGGAGGTAGGAAAGGAAGGGAGGGGAGGGGGAAAGGGAGGGAAAGGAAGTGAGCGTGCGCATTAGTGTGTGTGGGTGTGTTGTGTGTGTGTGTATATGTGTGTGGATGTGTGTGTATGTGTGTGTGTGTGTATGTGTGTGTGAGTGCGAGAGCGAGCGTCCGAGATTGCCATGAATTTATGCATTCGAAAGTGCTTTCCCGTTTTTTTAAGGCTCCCCTCGTTTTTTTCGGCTGAAACGTTTGCTCTGGTTTTATACACTTTGCGTATCTTCAAATGGCGGCCGTCCTTTGATGCCACGTCACTCGCCGCAGCGGTGGCTCACTGTACGGCGGATCAGTTTTCCTTTTGTCCTTTTACCCTGCTACTGTAAAAATGAAACTTTCTCGGAACTAATATAACAGCTGAATTTCATACTTTTTTGTTTATTATTAAGTTTCGATGAATCTAAAAGTAGATGTTTTGGCTTTATTAATTCCCGATAGATGAATATGGAAGAATGTTTTTTCAGTAATAATTACCGAGAATTCGGTTAACATTTTTCTCTAGAATTTGGTTAACTGATTTCTATTTTCCAGTTATTTTATCCCATATTGAATCTTATATTTATTCTCTGTAATTTTAATATGAAAATTATAATTGATGCCAAAAACATATGAGGGTCGTGATATGGTATGAATGTTTTTGGTCTATTTTTAGTAAAAAGGAACGAATGTTTCAATACAAACAAGTTTTTTACAAAATATGTTCTCGTAATAAATAAAAAAGTAACGTGATAATATTTATGCGATTATACTTATCTTTTTTTAACGTTTGTAGTCAGGAAATCCAATATGATATCAAAATTACCACAATACATAATACAAAAACAACCGAAAACATTTTTATGAATTGTTGTTTTTCATGAAAGTGTAAATTTAACTTCTGTAATCACAAAATATTACGGAAGCCAGAGAGCCCTTTGGCTGATAAACAACCGGCCTCAGTGATTCCATCTTCGGTTCATTTTTGTAGCATTTTCTTCTCCACCAATTGGATTTAATCCATTACGTGGAATCGATATTTCATTTTTTTCTTAAATTGTGTCTATTATAATCTGCTCTTTGTTCAGTGTACCTAGATAACGCATTTAGGGAAGGTCTTGTATTCCCGTGCTCCCCTCCTTCACCATTCATCTCATAAATCAGATTTATACGATATTTGTAATGGGAGATCAACGCTAAATTCTGCTGAGCTAAATTTATTTTGGTCCATAATGACCAATTATAACACCCCCTTCACGGCGCCTTAATCAACCTTTATCTCTTTAATAATAAATTTTGTCTAAATATGTATACAACAATATTGCTAGAACAAAAAGAGGGACAAAGTTTTCCATGTAATTTCACTGTCATTATGTAGCTGTTTTCCATAGGGAAAGAACTTACCGTCCCGACTACAGCTTCTTTGCCAATTAGTGGATCTAGATTTGAATTGGTATCGTATATTATATGCACCATTTCTACCTCCTTAGTCGTAAAGAACGTATTTGGGAGAATAAGAGTGGGAGTACTCGGACATGAAATTCTCCCACTCTTGTTCAAATATTACGTAAATAATCATGCCGTAGATATAAAGGCACCTCCATTTCCTTTTAAATATCCATTCATCCCAAAGCTGTCTTAAAATTTAATAAGCTGTTCCGGACGGAACTTTATGGAGTTGATTCATTTTCAGTAACTGGTGAGCAAGTTAGAAAATCCATTGTTGTATTTAAAACATGGTGGTTTTGTTGCTTTGCAGCTGATGACGAGTCAGTATAACAGCAAAACTCTTCTAAGTGTTATTTTATATGGCTCCAGTAGCCGTAAATTATTGGGAAATTAATTTTATTTTCAAATCTGGTAATCATGGATCACAACTGAGGGCAGCTGCATTGATGCCAACATGTGTACGTTTGTTTTTCATGGGTAATGTAGCTTTTGAAATTTTCAATTGAATTCTACTCATGAGTTAATCGCGGTGATTTTTTTTTATTTACAGCCTCTTTCTTTTTCATAAAACAGTGGAATTTACAGATTTGTTTCATTAATTCCTAAAACGATTACAGTAGTTTGCTAAATCATATACGTTTTTCTGAAATGCTGGTTTATATGCCCTCGGCTCTTTAACGAACCTAGAGATTAATAAAATTTCTTAGCAAGAGAAATCAGCGGCTGCTACGATTGCGGCCAAGGAGGGAGAGGGCGCTTACGGGAACGATCGTGGTGTTCCTAGTTCGCCAATCGCGCGACCCTAGGATTAAGTGCGGAATGCGAAGGTCGCACTTCCCTATCGATTTCCGATCTATCAAGGATTCATTAAGGGTTTCTCCTCACTCCCCTTATCTCTAACATCCTCCCAGACGCCCTCTCATCTACCCTCCCCTCCTTACCCACTCCCCGACCTTATCCGCCTCTTGGTCCTCCATCTACCCTTAATTCTCTCCCTGTGCAGTTTCCCTTCGAAGGCAGATACACTTCCTCCGCACCCTGAATCATTTCTCTCTCCCCCTCAACCTTTCCATACCCTCTCACTCAATAACTAGAGGAGCTCCTTTTGATAATTTCTCACGTATAACCACTCCCCCTTTTCGGCTCCTCCCCTCCTCTGTCCTCTCTTTCTCTCTTTCATGAGCCTATATCTCTACCTATTTCCGTCTCAATATATCTTTCTCTTTTGCTCTTTTATTCGACTTCATTACCTCGGGACCAGAGGAAAATAGAAAGAGAAAGGTTTCGTCGGATAGAGTTCCTTTTTGAAAAATATTGGAGAGCTAGCATATAGGAATTGTGCTTGGATCGGGAAAAGAACAGAGGAAAAATTTGAGGTGGAAGCTGAAAAGTTGACTTAATTTTCTAGAAAGTGAGCAAAAACACATACGATATGTCAGTTGTCACTGGTGTGAATGGATCATATTTCTCTGTAGTCAAGGATGGAAAACAACGCTCGATATTGTGCTGTAGATTTGCTAAATGCTTCACAACGAGAGCTACAATTTCTTTAGTATGGGTTTTTGGAATCAGAGGAAACAAGTCAAGATTACCTTCTCTAGTTCTCTTTTTCCAGATAACTATTTTTCTCTGCAATGCTTCAAGTGAACTCCTAATGTCTTTCCAACAAAGGCTTTCCTGTGCAAAAAACAATGTGTAGTTATTGTAGTTGGATTCTGTTGTTTTACAAGTGAGAAGAAGTCTTTGACAGATCCCAACATGGATGAAGCACCGTCGATACAAATTCCTGCACATGACTTCCATGAAATTTCCAAACATTCTAAGTAGGAAGTCAAAGTATCGAATATCTTGATCTCTTGTATTTTCTGGGAGTTCTCTGCAGCTCAAAAATTGGATGATTATTTCATTTTCATGAATGAAGCAAACAAATGTTAATAGTTGTGTTTTGCCGCTAATATAGGTTGACTCGTGAACTTGTAAAGCAAAGTCTGCTATTTTAAGCTAATTAGAAACATTTTCCTCTACGTTAGATCACATATCTTCTAACCATCTTCGAATTGCATCATTAGAAAGCGGAATTCCGGCAGTTCTTTGTACCGATCCATCACCGAGCATTGTCCTATCGCACTGCACGCAGGCAAAATAAGTGGCTCAGGTATATGTAGTGTGGGGCTTCATTTTTGAGCTACGATTTCTGCTACCTGATAAGAGGCAACTTGAACACTATCAGACACTTGAACATATTTTTCGATGTAACTCGCTTGTTTAGAATGCAGTTCCATCAACCTTTTGAAATAGTTCAAATCTTTTCCTTCAAGGTGTGCATGCTTTGTGGAGAAATGTCGCTTCAATTTGCTTGGAACCTTAGCTTTGTTCGATATTTTTTCACCGCACACAACACACATAGTAACAGGACAATCTTTATCCCCACACCAAGAAAAACCCATACTCAAATAACTGTCCATATACCTACGAGAAACCTTAGAAATCTTACTTGGCTTGGTCCCGCTGGTACTGGGTTTTTCCTTAATATGTTCTTCATATTTTTCACCGTTATGTTTTCTTGTAATATATCTGTCCATTTTTAGGGGCGCAACTTTTTTAATTTTTAGCAATAATAATTGGATGAAACCACAAATATCACAGTTTCCTACCAACGGTATTACACAAAACACTTAATAAAAAATTATTTTATACAGAATAAACTCACGAAACACATTCACATATACCAAATTGTAGTATAAGCCAGCCACGAATCTAGGGTAGTACTGATTTGATAAAGGAATGCACCAGAGTCACGGACAGCCAGGAAGGTCACCGCAGGCGGAGCATGCTACATACGTCATCGTAGAGACTTAGAGAGCAACGAGACTTATGACTTATGCACATGGGATTCGGTTACTATGACAATGCTGACAGTGTTGTTGCCAGGCTTACTGTTTACACGCCTTCCAAAGCAGTGATACTTTTGGACTGGATTCAACTAGTCTTAATACTTTGTATTAGTTTCTCTGTGAAAACTGTGTATATAATCGGCGGAAGACGCTCAGATTTACAATTTTAACTTCAAAGTCTCGCGGCACACTTGGGACACACCGGTTGAGAACCTTTTTTATTGGCAGACAATGCAGGTTTTTCAACCTCCCTTCTTATGTGGGTGTTTTCCTGCAGTGGGGTTTATATTTGAGTATAGTGCTTTCATTATCCTTGATTTTTCCCCACAAGGAAATCTTCCTCTTTTCATTTCCAAAGGTGCTGACTTGGCGTTTTATTTATGTAGTACTCTATTTTATATAAACGCTGTTTTAGTAGAAATTCAAGAAAATATGATAAATTATCGAAAGTTTGTTGTAAGAATTAGAAACTAAACATCATTTCCCATTAAAGCAGTACAAACCATGCCCCGATGTCACAATTTTAAGATATTTTAAAGTATTAAAGTAAACATCTCTGCACGCTGGATTTGAGACTTCCTATGCAAATCAAATAGGGAAAAACGTTCCTGGAATCAATCTTTGCCAAATAAAATATAGCCGGGAGGTTGGCCTTGGCAGCACGAGCCTCATACCATGTTTCATGAAAATCTGCCGATTAATGCAAAAGTTGTTTGTGGGGGAGACACGCATAGACAGTACCATTTCATAAGGCTGTTTCCTTTGGAAACCAGCCTAAAAATGAATGGTCGACTCGACAAACAAGAATGCTTACAACATAGTTTCCAGAATAATCTCACAAAACCCCATACAATTAAAAGAAACCTTATATTGAGAATATTAATAAATTTAATAACTTTACGCTCAAGGTGCACTTTTGAAAAATAAAAAAATCTAAATTACGAATCTGTTTAAAAAGGTGCACCCTTTAAAAGCTTTCCTAGAGAAATATAAAGAAATCTTCACAAAAAATAAATCCGAGAAATGACTACGATCCTGAAATAACGATTAAAACATGTCGCGTTTAATAGGAGTAGTTACATAGAACAGGTGGCCTTGGAGAGAAGTGAAGTGAGTCTCCTAGAGTAAGAGGGAACGACACACGATCTAGTGTGTAAATAGGGTGAGAGGCAAAGAGAGAAAATGAGAGGAGAGAAATGAACGGAATGAAGGAGATATATCCGATGGAGAAGGAGATTATAAATGAGGTTAGATAGGGAGGTTGATGTGGTGCTTGGTGTAGGCGTAAAGGAGGACTAAGTTGAGAAGGACGGGGGAGGAGAAGGGGGAGAAGTAGCGGAAGGAGTAGGTCCGGAAGGACAAGGAGGGCTTGGCGGAAATAAGGTTGGTTATCGAAATGGGAGAGATCGGAATAGAGGAAGTGAAAAAGAGAGAGAATACCGCATGATAATGGAAGTATGTAGGTATTGTGATCCAATAGATAAATAAGAGTTAGGATTGTTTTCGACCAAAAAATACCCCTTTTTAAACGTCTACCAGCCATGAAACCGCGCCCCAGAAAGGTTGCCTTATTTAGTTAAAAAATTCACGCAAATGAATGAGCCGTTTTATGCATTTAATGAACTCAATAGTTTTCTTTTTTCTCTCTCTCCTCACGGAAAGCGAGAAAAATGGCGGCTAATTCTTCTCATTTCCCTGGATTTCAACCCCTATCTCTCGCGGCTAAAATCTCAGCTAGGCTTTAACGTCATCGTTGCCAACCAACCTTTCACTCCGCAAACCCCCACTCTCCCTCTCCTTACAACGCCTTCTTTCGCTCTTTCTCTCTCTCCCTTCCATTTTAACTCTCTCTTTCCTTCCCTTCTCGCCACAACTTTACCCCACCCCCCTCCTTCCTCCTTCTTCTCCCCAACATCGACATTCCTTCTCGGTTTTCGTCTGGCCGAGCTCACGAGTTTGACTTCATTCTTCTCCCTTTTCCGTCTCCCTCTCTTTACCTCTTTTGTTCGTGTGTAAACCCAGGAACCCAGTGTATAGCTTTGCAGCGGAACGTTAAACAAAAGAGTTGGCCTTCCGAAATTGACATCCATAATGCCCGACTAGTCAGACCGAATAAAGCTTCGGTCGTACCGTAACGTATCCGGATTGCGGTCAAATCGAACGAGGATCATACCTCGCATGATGTAGGGGAGGAAAGAAGAGGGCAATGGAGAGCAGAAGGAAAGCAAAAACCTTTTGGATTCTGTCAATATTAATCTCGTATTAAAATTTCCGGTCCGTAGAATACATTCGAACATCATAGTCTAGGACTGTAAAAAATTTATAATCGGGATATCATTGTTTTGCTGGTATACAGTCAGTAGGACACGAAGATAGATATATATGTATTTATGTGTGTTCGTGTTTGTTGGTGTGATGCTTAACGTCTCGGTTTACCATTACAAATGTCCGGGGTTCGATCTCCGCGAATGGCGGTTTTTCGGGGGAAAATATCGGCAATTCTCTGTGACTGGACGTGGGTAACGACTATCAATATGATGCCGAAATTATGTAGAATAGCTCTATCTCCAATAGATATGTAGGCGTGATCAGAATGATTTGAATGTATATAGTGCTGCGATGACGATACTATGACCTTGTATTGATTATATGGTTAGACGGTTCTCTCGAGATAAAGCTTTCTGGAGCAAAATTATCCTCCAGTCGGATCACCGGCTGGGAACTACAGCGAGGAAATCGTTTGTGGTTGGTAATTTAGCTATAGGTACTAGGAATGTGAGGAATTCAGGAACGCTAGAAAACCTGAAGAAGAAAGGAGAAGTGTGTGGGTGTGTGTATGTATTTGTGGCTAATCAACTTCTTGGATTATTATAGTCATAGCTCCTTTCACGCCGAACCAGGGTATCGAACCGAGATTTTTTTAGCTCCGGTTTTCGTTCCGGTTCACACAAAACAAAAAAATATTCGGTTCCGGTTTCGCTCCAGCAACCACCATTGAACCGGTTCGAACAGGTTTTTTCGCTCCTACTTTGAATTTTTTTGGGAAAATTTCAAGAGAATTCAAAAATAATCTTTATTAATTGTTATTTTTTATTTGAACCAAATATATTTTCACTATCGCAAGTCAGGAAGAAACTAATAGATATCCGCACGTAACATAGCGCAAGAAGCCCCTCTGCGGAGCGATCCTTCCTGGAATAGATTTAGAGAAAGACTACCAGAATATAAGGATTCAATGCATATGGAGAAGGGATAAAAGTTTATGAAGACAATAACCTCCAACTTTAAGTAAAATCCAAGTTAAGAATCGTGAAACATTTTTATCCGGAACACTCCATGGGGAAGGGTAAAAAGACGATTAGCGGCTGTCTTCAAAGTACCGCTAAGTTCATTTCCACTATCCTCGTTTAACAGGGTTCTGGATAACCTCAGCAGGACGTACCTTCCCTCTATATATTGAGATGTCCATGAAAAATCTCACCATTGAACCGACATATTATCACAAAGATGCATCTCTCCAAAGGCTTAGGAGCATTTATTCTCAAGAAAACCATTAGCCTTTGCCTTATTCGGTGTTTAAAAGTGAAGCATTCAAAAAAGACTCATATTAAAGCAAAAAGGAAATCCCTTCTTTCGCTTCTACTGTTTATGCGAACCGAAAAAAGGGAAATATCGTAAATATCGGTTTCGGTTCGCGTTCAGAAAAATATTTTTTTTTTCGGTTCCGGTTCGGTTTCACTCCAGCTAAAATAACGTTTTTTTAAATTTTGGTTTTTGGTTTGGTTCTGGTTCGATGCCCTGCACCGAACACACATGGGAGGACGGAAAACCCGGTGCCAGCATTAGCCTACTCTTAACGAAGAACGCCAAGGTGACCAACGGCTTAACGTCCTTTCAAAAGGATGGAACGCTGACTTTTTGCGGTCTCCTCAAACCACACAAACAGGGGGCCGGGCGACCTGAGAAGAAACAGGATATCATAAAGTTTAGTGAAGTGTGATTCACAGGAGAAAACAGTTCGACTCGGAAGAATTTACGAGTGTTTGCTTTGAAGGAAATAGCGACGCAACAGGATTAGCTCTGGTAATTAGGAAATATAATAAGCATGATAAAGTTAACGAACGACAGGTTCATGGTGATAAATTTGAAAGCATTCCCAGTGCATATATTGATACTGCAAGTGTTCATGTCCACTAATGGAGAAGAAGAAATCGAGGAAATATACGAACAGAAGACCCGGAGTCTTTTGTCGGTGATGAAAAAAACCAAACTCTGTGTTTGTGCTTACACACTTACGGAAATGGAAAGATAACAGTACTACATGGAGCTAAGAGAGACTGGAGAGGACACTTGGACGATAACAGTTGAAGTCACCAAAGTACAACTAGAGTTTATATTAGAAATGATTATTTGGAAATCTTTCAAATCTTGAGAATTTCTTAAGCCTCAAAGAAAACCAAAGAACATTTACGACTTGATTTCTTGGGGTTCTGCTTAGTAAAATGTACCTTTCTCTAGTTGTTTCGAAATAACCAAATATTCATTCTCCCTCCACATGTTTTGAATATATTTTTTTCTATCGATAAATTACGATCAGCCTGCGTAAAACATGTCTATGCAATTTGAATCGATAACCTGACGATATAAATTATCACATAAAATTGTTTCTGACTAATTAAAGTTGAATATGGAAATTTGGCAAAATAAAGAAGATATTACTGTATCAAATCCTAGCAAATATTTCAAAGGGATATAATAATTCATTATTGAAAATTTTGTCACATTGGTAATCAACAAGAATGGTGATTCTTTCTTTGAATAATATCGATTTTGGCAAAATACTTGTTTTATTTTAAAGATTTAAGAATCGATTTATACAATATAGGTCAATCTCTCCGAGATAAATTCGTAATAATAGCGTATTTTTCCATTTCAATAATATTTTAATTTTGAAAATTTTCAGTTTAATGGGATCAGTATAATCTCCTAAATTCATGGAATAAGTGGAATATTGCGCCGTAGAAAGACTTACGAATAATTGATTTCAATTTGATAATCTTAATATATTTAATGCACATAAAGCATTAACAAGTGATATAAAATATTTTGATCATCTTTAAATCTTTTCTTTCACGTCCTTCCAGATGCCGCCATCCTCGCGAAGCAGTGGGTGGTCCTCGCGAGGCGTCGATCGCTCCTTCCCCCCCTCCTCCTCCCCAGTCGCCCTCCCATGCAGGCCTCTCACACGCCTCCCACACTCGCCTCCCCGCCTCCTCTCTACCACCTCCTCGCACTTCCTCGTGTCTCTGGCCGTGACGTGGGCTACGATCTCCTTGGCCACGGGCGCCAGCCAGGTGGCGCCATGCAACTTCAACGCCATGTGTTCGTGCAAGTTTGGAGGAGAAGGAGGCGAGACTAGAGAGATCCACTTGACCACTCCGAAGTCACTGGACGACGTGAGGGACATCAGCTGCGTTGGTGTGCCATTCGGAAAGCTTCCCGGTGAGTGAAGATCAAGTGAAGGGATAATGGGAGAGGGCGGGGATGGGAAATTTGAATGGGAGAGAGGGGGGGAGAAAGACCTGACTGAAATATATATTGCATATTCTTCAAATAGAGTGAGTAATTTATTAATGAAACACTATGTTAAATATTATTTGGTTACTTTTTATGCTTAAAATGGATAGTTGATGATGTTTTTGTGCTTTAACAATTCATATAATATATTTACAATTTTATATTTATGTTTTATCCGACTGATTGCGAGATTTATACTTCTCTTTATAGTTTTCTATATTATATATATACACGTATATATATATATATATATATATATATATATATATATATATATATATATATATCATCATAGGTAGTCTGCCCGTAGACAGGTCCGTGATTATTCTTGGTTAAACCTGGTTCTCCATATACTCCTATTTTCCGCTGTCCTCTTTATATCTTGATAACTCTCTTTCCCTTTCAAATCGTCTATCAGCTGAAACCTTTTCCTACCTCTTTCCCTTTTCCCATCTAGTTTTCCTTCTAACACGTCTTTAATCATACTCTCTCTCCTCAGGTAATGTCCAACTCAGTTAGCCTTCCTCTTTCTGATAGTCTGTATAATCATTCGCTTCTCTCGTTTTCTTCGTAGCACTTCATCGTTTTTCATCCTATCTGTCCATTTTATCTTCATCATTCTCCTCCAAGTCCACATTTCAAAGCTTTCCAAGTATTTGATGTCATTTTTCCATAGCGTCCATGTTTCTGCCCCATACAATGCTATACTCCATACGTAGCATTTTATCAACTTCTTGCGGATATCTTCCCTTATATTCCCTGTAAGTAGTTGTTTCTTTCTCCTGAAAGCCGCTTTTGCTTTTCCTATTCTAGTTTTGATCTCATCCGTACATTTTGCCTCTCGTGTTATGATACTTCCAAGGTATTTATATTCTGAAACTTGTTCTAATGGCTTTCCCCCAATAGTTATGTTCAGATTCTTTTCTTTACCCGATATTCGAATGACCTTGGATTTTTCTGTATTTATTTCCATACCGTATTTTCTACCTGTTATCACTAGTCTATTTATCATTTTTTGTAGCTCCTCTTCCTTTCTTGCTAGAAGTACTTGATCATCTGCGTATTTTACTGTTCTTATAATCCTTCCTCCAATTTTGAAATCCCCTGTGCCTTCTAAAGCTTCTTGCATTAGACTTTCTCCGCAGGTGTCCACATTCTCAAACCTGACCTTTACAACTTGATTCTCATATAGATTCCTAATCAGTCTCCTGTCTTTCCAGTCTACACCTATATCCTTTAATATCTTCATCAACTTTACCCAATTTACTCTATCAAAGGCCTTCTGCCAGTCTACGAAACATGCGCAGATATCTTGACTGTATTCTATTGCCCTTTCTGATATGATTCTAACTACTCCTATAGCATCTCTAGTTCCTCGTCCTTTTCTGAAACCGAATTGATCTTCCCCTATTATTTCTTCTGCCTTTTTCTCCATCCTTTTATTAAGAATCCTCGTGATGATCTTCGATGTGTGTGACAGAAGTCTTATAGTTCTGTAATCGTTACACTGCATTGCCTTTGGCTTCTTCTTTAGAGGGATCATTGTTACTTCTAGGAAATCCTGAGGCCATTCTCCCGTGTCATAAATCTTATTAATTAATTTCGTGATCGCTTTTAGTCCTTCTGATCCTATGACTTTAAGTATCTCAGCCGGTATTCCATCGCTGCCAGTGGCTTTCCCCTTCTTTAGTTCCACTATCGCCTTTTCTACTTCGCTCTCCATAATACTTGGTCTTAAGTTGTCTTCTTCAATGTTTTCCTCATTTTCCAGTTCTATTTTTGCCGCTCCTGCCTGTTTGCTGTATAATTCCTTAATGTATTCTTCCCATACCTGTGCTACATCCTTTGTTTCTGAGACTATCTTGCCATCCGTATTCATAATTCCTTTACCACAAATTCCATTAGACTTCTTATCTTCTAATTACAGTGCCCTAGCGTACATCATATCGTACCGTCCTAACTTCTCCATTTGTTCTATTTCATCGCATTTTCCTTTTATCCAATTTTCTCTAGCAACATTTTCTTCCTGTCCTTCTCCGACTATGCTGTTTCAATCTCCCATTATTATGCAGTTTACCTTTCCTCTTCCGTCTTCTTCGTAAATTTCATTAATTTGCTCATAGATCTCATCTATTTCTTCATCGTCATGAGCTGACGTTGGCATATATACCTGGATTATCAGCATGTCCACTGGGACTGCTTTTAGCTTTATTGCCATCAGTCTATCGTTCGTTGCTATTATCTTTGTCACGCTTTTCATCATATCTTTCCTAAGTACCAGAGTTACTCCCCTTTCCCCACTATTTCCTCCAGAATAAACTACCGTGAATTCTTCCGAGTCGAACTGTCCTTCTCCCTCCCATCTAGTTTCGCTTAGCCCTATAATGTCAACTCTATTTCTTCTCATTTCTTCTTTCAAGTTCTCTAGCTTTCCTGCCTTTCTCATAGTTCTTACGTTCCAAGTCCCTATTCGTAATTTACTTTCGACAAATGTTTTCCTCAAGGCAGTCCCCGCCCGGAGATCCGATTGGGGGACTATTTTACCCCCGGATTGTTTTACCTCGAGAGAACTCATATTGTCCAACCATATAATCTTTACTAGGGATTGTAATGTGGTAGTTTCTTTCTTGCTTTCCACATCGCAGTACTGTAGCCGTTCAAATCGTCCTGATCACGCCTACAGCTGTATTGGATATAGACCCAACCAACATCATTTGTCTTCGGCTCTATACCATACTGACAGTACTGCTGCCAACTGCCAGACACTGATGATAGTTTTTTTTAATTTTTTTTTTAAATAAAACCTCCATTCGAGGGGTTTGAACTCCCAAACTTTGCAATAGAAAGCCGACACGCTAACCACTACACCACCAGTGCATATATATATATATATATATATATATATATATTGCAACAAGATGTTGGGATGAGGAAGCTCAGTGAGCACTCACCAATCAGACGACTTCAGGTTGGCGAGGCCCTGGGGATGTCGAAGCGACACACGTAATAGAACACTAAAACAACACAGAAACTCTCTGTTGCTGATGAAGGAATAACTCCGAAAGCTTCTACGTTTGTGATGTTTCTGTGTTGTTTTAGGGTTCTTTTACGTGTGTCACTTCGACATCCCCAGGGCCTCGCCAACCTGAAGTCGTCTGATTGGTGAGTGCTCACTGAGCTTCCTCATCCCAACATCTTGCTGCCATCTATTTATCCATTTTACCTTTCCTTTTCCGTAAGCTGTTATATATATATACGGGGTGTCCGGTGACTTTATTTCATAACTTCGGGATCTTATTTCTTAAGTGATTTTGAGTAAAAAATGTCATATGAAAATGGGTTCGATTCTCATTTGTTACAGAGCTACGGGCAATTGAAATTATCTCGTCCTTTGATTTGTACAACTTAATGGCTGAAAAATGCATTGTTTAAATAATTATCCGTATATATATATATATATATATATATATATATATATATATATATATATAGATTTCGTTACTGACATTCTAATTCTGCATCTCTAAAATGTGCATTGGGTATATGATGCATATTTTAGAGAAAACCAATAATATATAATACGGAAATTCATGAAAACTTTTCATCGTTCAATTTCAAAACATAAAACAAGAAATCTCCAAATGTACCACGTTTTTACACATTTTTAATCATTTCGATCTCCATCTCATTTCAACTTGCCGTCTGTTCTTTACTGCGTGCCAGAGTTGCCCGGAGGACCGATATCACACATGGACGTCGTGAATTCCGGGCTGGAGGCTTTGGAGAACGAGGCGCTGGCGGGAGCGAGGGTGGAGTCCATGAGACTGATGAGCAACCGCATCATGCACGTGGGCGAGAGGGCATTTGGGTGAGTCCGCTTCAAAGACTCATTTTAAACGGGGAGATCAATAAATAGAAAAGGGGGAGGCTCAAAATTTTGGCAAGATCGGCCATTTACATCGCAATTTTTTTGGCAGTGTTTTGCGTTGTCTTACACTATTTTGCCTCGCTTTGATTTCCCAAGGAAACTAATTAAATCTCATCTGTTTTCCGATGAAAAAGGTCTGCGAAAAAATGTATATTTTATGGTTGAATATTATATTCGTTGAATGAGTCGAAATTCCTGTAGTTCTAGTTTTAAGGAAACGGACACTATGATGAATAACTCAGGCGGAGTGTTATTTTTGAGCATCATTTCCAAAGCGTACAGCATCATTCGGTCGATCGTTTCGGCCAGCTTCCATGGAAAACGATGAAGTTACTGACCTACATGACAATTTTAATTTTAGATGCTAAAATAATTCTATTCCAAATTTATAAAATAAACCTCTTTGCTGACCGCATGGTAAACATTTACCATTTTGTCTCTTTCGATCATATTTTAGGTTGTTTTCATCGTAAATAAACTCTAGCACGTTTTATACCGTTACATTTTAATTTGATACTAAAAACAGCTGTTTGGTATCTATCCCCATTCCGCAATGCCTCCGAGAACAATAAAGATATTTATGTGCCCATGTTGAACAAATATTGATTTTTCTCGGCGGGCATTTTCTTCTCCTCTTCGCTTTTTCAATTTCGGCCCACGGTCCTCCGGTGTTGCATGCGGCGCAGGAGTGTACTCGCGTTTTAATCACCTGTTCGATGCAAATGAAATAGCCCGTCCTATTGCAACGCCGTTTACCTCTTCCTCCCCAGTCCTCCCATTTTCAATAAAAACCCGAAAAAACACCGCTTCCTAAAAAAAGCATTTCAAAATTCCATTCCATTCGTATCTTATTCCCTTCCTCCTCTCTGGAATGCCTCCCTGCACTACTATCGGAACAGCGCTCAGCTTTTCAATATAAATTTCCTTCCATTTCGGTCCCTTTAAGCTAAAATAGGGAGATTTCGAGCTTCGAGAAACAAACCCCATTGACGATGAAAATAATCCCGACGAAATATTAATTTCCACTTTCGATATTATTCGCTTCTAATACGCTATCTCGGTAATATTTTTCTATTATTGGAGGAGTACATTTGATGTATTTCGATTGCACTGTTTAAAGATGAATGGGTGTACATATTTATGGAAGATTTTGGGGCGCCAAGTTATAAACATACAAATTACGCCTGTTTTAGCTGAATTAAACATAATGTCATTTATCAAGACTAAATATTTATATTTTCCTTTAAAAATTTGATTAATTCAAATGTGATCTATGTTACTATATTTAATACTGATCGGGTGAAGTCTTACATTTTTCTTCATTTTATTTCCATTTTTATAAGAGTCTCGCGCAGTTCACTTGTTTTTACTTTCTTTATTCATTAACAATTTACTAATATAAAAGACCAGATATTTTTTTCTGTGTTTCTGTATCTCTCTGTATAACGGTGATGAGGTAAACTATGATGTCACAAAAAATGCCACCTCTTTTAAAAGGCTTTATTATAAAAGAGCGGGAGAATCAAGAACTATTTACGATTGACTGTAATGCTATTTTAACAAACTTTCCGAGTAGGTAGAACATTGAAATTTGGTTGGAATGGTTGATTCTTTTATTAAAAGACATTTACGAAACAAATCCTCAAAAAAGACCCGGGTTCGACTCCAGTGGATAATTTAACACCATCAATCGATTTTTCAACTTACAGGCTTTTACTCTTTTGCAAATTAAAATTAGAATTAATTGACCTACGATCTTCGGACCTAAACCGTTTTAAATAAAAATAAATAGTGTTTCCTATTCTTATCGTCACATTTTGCTTACGCTACAAAATCGACCAGGTTATACGTTTAAATCATAATCATATTTATTGAAAACATTTAAGCTTTTTAACGATATGTTACCTTACCGACGGTGTAATTGTTAAACCTCGAGATTGTATTGTCGCCTTAATCATACTATAGGTATGCGTAAGGAACGCGTGCTTTGAATTCTTTAATAAGAGAAAAAGGAGAGAGAAAAAGAGGGAGAGAGGGAGGGAGTGAGAGACAACATTCAATGTTCCATAAATTAAAAATAATTTTGGACGTATAAGAATTGTATAGCGTAATGTATTTCTTTGTCATACAATTTCTATTCGCCCAAAACTATTTTTACTCTCTGGAACACTCAATTATGTGAATTTTATATTTGTTGTTTACTTTTTAGTGCATATAAAAGTTTGTTTGATTAATTATTTATTTCAAGTTTAACTTAACACTTAATTCACGCATACCCGTCATATTTGACGGAAAATTACGTTAGTAAAACTATAAATATAACCAAATAATTAGTCCTCTTTGAATTTCGTGGTTTGTCGTGGTTAAAATTTCGTTTATATCAAAATTTTACAGCTTCTTGCCTTAATTACTGCATAACAAGATAGCTGTCACAGAAAGTGTCGATTTTAAGGGTTCAGTTCTCCAAGAATAAATTTTAAGATAAATAAAACTTTCTATTTTCAAATTATAATTTCATAGATATTAATTGCTTGATTTCATTCTAAGACATTGTCTCAAATTGCTCATTAATTTGTATATTGTGCACTTTAAGCAAGATTCATGACAAAACAGCTGTAATATCAATCTTAAGCGAATAAAATGTATGACCTACATATTTTGAAAGGGGCCATCAAGATTCCTTTCAGGTACCTATCAACCAGAATGATTCTTGTTTTGTTGTACGTTATTATCGCCTATTTAAGTTTTATCAATTACGTAAAAACTTATTTTCACTCGGCATTATTGCGCATTAAATCTCTTGTTATTTCACACAATTGTTATGCCACTTCAAATTATTAAATTCTGCATAAGTAAGAGATAAACGGTAATCTCCGCCATATCAAGAAACCCCTAAATTGGAGGAGAAGACGACGTACGGTCTATCAAAAAATTATGCGGCTTTCAAAATAACACAGCATTATTTCATAAACTCATGCAGTTATGTATCTCCATTAATCAACCATCATAAATAGTACCCTTAACAGCAATTTAAGCTTGTTTCATGAGAACTCCGTTTCAAAACCATTAGCTACATGTTCTCGCACGCATTATCTCTCGGCGACAACCCTTTCGTCATTGCGCCCTCCTTCCCTGCCCCCATCATCCATCTCCGGGTCTTTTCCTTCTCTGCCCGCTCCCTCCCTCCCTCCCCTACCTCCTCACACTTTCCCCTCCGCACGCCCTCATCTCATCTCCCCTGCCTTTTGTTGGCTAATGTCCCCGCCCGAGGCATTCTTGGGACCCGCCCACCATCAAAGCGCGCCCTGCCCTGACCCTCGTGGACTCATCCTTTTCGCCGGGACGCTAATCCAATCGTGGTCACCCTGTCAACACGGCACCCGCCTAACAATTTCTCTCCCCAGTCCTTCTCGCAAACTCACCCGCCAAAGCAACCCCTTTCCGCTTTCCCAAAACTACCCCCCTCTGAGTTCACCCCGAAAACGCTTAACCACTCCCAGTTATTGAATTTTATCTCTGAGGGACAAGTTTAATCGGTCCATAATACGTGCGACATCTTCATTAAGGTTGCATGGTCCTTCTCTCAGTTTTCTCCAGCGCCAACAACCAAAAGTTTGCTAGCAAAGTTCCGCGAGTCAATATAATTACGCGCGTTCCATTCCTCTGATGACGAATCGGAAAGATTTTTTGCGCAAATTGCAATAAGTAATAACTTCATAAAAGTGTGAACTTTTCAAAAAAATTCTTTCATGTTAAAGTCAGTCCATCTTAATTAATTATGCGTGCCCTTTGTAAAGAAGCATACATTTATTTTTCTTTCAATTTTAGAACTAACTGCAACGTTTTGTGTGATATTCTGCGCAATATATGATGGCTAACGCGTTTTCTGTGATGTAGAATTAATTCATTAATTGAATTAATCTTTTTTTATAAAAATGCACTTTATTCGTGAATTTAATTCATATAGCCGTAATATCTTTTACGTTATAATATAATTTTCTAGAATTCGGGAGGATTCGCAAATAATTTATGATTATATTCTCCCATTTAACTGTTTTCAGGTACTCAAAAAAAGAAATGTTAAAAATGAAACATGACAAGAAAGCTCTCGAAGCACTTAGTTTAATGCATAGTAGTATTTATACTGATGGAGGAAACGTTTTCGTTTTTCTAAAATAAGCATTTTTTAATCAAGATTCAAAAACTTGAAAAATATAAGGAAACGGTATATTTTTAGAAAAGAATAGAAGTTCGCGAATATTCATCTTTTAGGATTCAAAAAATCGTTTTGCGTCCAGCTTTCAACCAGGTGGACTATTTCCCCTCAATCGGTTATACGCTTATTGAAGTTATTCCAACTTGACTAGGTGATAAAAGATTTTTTTTGGTGCAAGCCAAAGATTTATGGCCGGTTCGTTCCAAACTTGACTGGATATACGAGAGAGAAAACTAAGACGTCATACGTCGAGGATTTTTGTTTTTTCCTTTCTAAAGAGACTCACTTTCATTTTTTTCTCTCGACATTTCCCCACTTTTCGTCTTTTCGATCTCTCTCCCTTCCTCCATCCGAGGAGTTAAGTTAGAGAACCGTTTGGCATGAAAGGCGTCATTAAGTCTCTCCCTGATAGGAGCGTCTACCCAGAATTCCCTTCGGCCTCCCCCATTCCTTAGCTTGAAAGGTGTGTTTCACTCGGTGTCTGCCCAAATGCCTCTAGCTCCACCCTTTGTCTCAATCATCATTAAAGGTTTTCTGTTACGTGAAGAGGGTGGCGGGGGGGGGGGACTCGGTTATTCCACGCCCTCTTCCATTCTCCCTCCTTCTTTTCTCCTCCTTCCCTCCTTATCTCCCTCCCCCTCCTCCTAGCTGTCCCGTTTACTCCCCCCCTCTCCACCTTCCTCATCCATTGCCGTCTCAATCCTTTCAGCACTACCCATTAGCAAGCACTCCCCTGACCTCTTCCTGCCCTCCATCCAAGCCTCCTCTTTCCTTGAAAACTTCCCCACTAATGCAGGAACAATTTCCCAAAGCTCTTTCCCGCCCCTGCCTTCATCCCCATTCCACCCGCCTACTCGCCCCACCGCTCTCTCCCCCTTATTTACCTCCTCTGTCAAGAGCACCCGTTCTTACCTCCAGCGCGGGCAAACTTTGGTCCACCAATTTCTCTTACGTCTCCTAGCCAAACCTTCGAGAGAAATCACTACGCTTTGACCTCCCGATCCCTTCGCGCTCATTATCCGTGTCGGTGAAGGAAAGAACGAAAACCATTCATCATTCGCCCGGCCCGTCCACTTTGATTTTCTAATATATTTAAGAGCTCTCTTTTCAGAGACCGTTCAATTTATTGACGTTGCTTCGTAACTTCTATCTGCTCATAATTAAGCTTGTTCATGTGGAGTTTTTCTTGAGGTCATTTTATTCAGTAAAATATTCCAATGTATTAATGTAAAATTTCCTCACTAAACTCACGCAGATTTGCGTAAGCAGAAAAATTAAATACGAAATATGTGCTTTAATAAGGCTAGACACGTTAAATTTAGTCTGTTATTCATTTTATATTTTTCTCATAGGTTTTGATGATTATTCTGAAGAGGTGTTAAATAAATAAATGTAGTTTTAGCATCAAAGGAGTTGACTTGTGTTTTCCAAATAAATCTCACTTGACGAATTCAAGCGTCAAAACGGAAAAGATTAATGGTCCTAAATCTATTTAGTGAGATTTTTGCCTAAAATTTGTAATCCGTCTGAAAACGAATAATTTTTTGTGGAATAGTAAAGCCATATATATTTTAAAGGGTTTTCTAAGAAAGTTCTATTATTTTAACTTCATTAAATTGTAGTTTATGCGCGATTTTTAATGCGTGCATAGTTTCACATTGGCGTCTGTCTGTGCAACTACTTAAATTTAAATTGAAATTGTGATAAAGCCATTAGCGATAAAGAACTGAAACTGGGAATGGAGATTTCTGTACTGGTGCCATTTTTTTCTTTAAATTTTAATTTTGAAAAATATGTATACAGGCTACAGTTTTTAAAAATATCTCTGATGCATAAAATATGGAAAGCTGAAATTTTCACATTAATGCCATTTACAGGTAAGGCTCTAGTAACAATATGTGGCGGTATAACCATTTAAAAAATAAATTAGGATAACTATGTTTGCGCATATAACTCGTGATCAAATTCCAAATTCTCCTCACTTCGTCAATTAGGTTAATGGGAGAAATCTTCAGAGCCAAATAAAACAAAAAGTATTACCAAATTTAGCAACAGAAGAAAAAACGTTCTAATTTTATCCACGTCCGTGTATAGCACTCTACTTGATTTTTAGTGCTTTTACGTCTATGTAAAATTCTTCTATTCGGTTTCCCACTATAATCTTATCTTCCTTCATATAAGAACCTGGCTCCTCTTAAATACGCAGGTCCCTTCTCTCTGTGCCTCCTAAATTCGCCGCCTCTTAGTATCTCGAGAGCACTTCATTATCGGGATTGGTGCTATTTATCTCGAAGATCTAGCCCCCATGCTCCTCGACTCCAACTTTCTTTCCCTTATCTGCCCTTCCTTACCCATGTACACACACACAACACTCGCCTTATACCTCGCCCTCGCCCCGCCTCATCCTCTCTTCCTATCCCTCCCTCAATTGGCGCTAATATCCACAGCTTAACAACCTCGAAACCATCTCTCCCATCCTTTAAAGCTGCGGGACCACAGAACCCGATCTATTACTTGACCCCACCCCTGCCTCCCCCTTCTCTATTAATTAACGCGTAATTATCAGGCTTATCTCGCTTCACAGGGATTAACCCAGTGATTTTCTCCTTGAATTCATTACCGTTTTCGGCTGTAATAAAAAGAAGCTTCTCGTGTTTATGGTTTTCATGAAAATATTTTTGAGGAATAATTATGAGTCTCCTTCTTGGAAATTTGCAGAGAGAAATTCAGTAATTGTTCATTTTTTAAATTAATATAAAATAAAATAACGTACGAAAAATAAGCTTAGCGTCACCAACAAAGGAGGAGCTTCTTATTTTGTTTATTTGTTAATCTTTTCTCTAAATCATTCTTTTCTAGAATTAATAATTTCTCTTCATTGGACCGTTTCAGATTCTCTCAAGTTTTATTCATAACACCTTTTTAGAGAATGTCTCCATAATACTTGTATGCTTCCTTTTACAATGTCTGTTTCAATTTAAAGAAAAATTTTCCTCAGGTTGCATCTACCGAATTTTTAGTTTTATCTGTATTTATTTGATATATGATTAGGTTTCATTATAATATAATATATAATAAAATATATTTCATGGAAGATTATATAAAAAGAATTTCTATGTAAATTGGCCTTTGTATGGATGTAATACTACCTGAGTTTTCATTTATAATAGTCTTCAAATTATCGATCTATTTTCGATGCGTATCATGCTCTGGAGCGGTCAACTCAATTATTCCGTCACAATTCAAAAGAATTACTTCACGCAATTTTGAGTGAATCAAGCAATGAAGACCTATGAGCTTTATCGTAAAAGTATTTTTAGTTTTGCTATTTTCATACAAATTCTCATAAAACATTGCTTTTTCCACAACTCTTGTGCGATTATTCTCGAATTTCCACATTTGTTACGTTGATGTTTCACTAGGTATGGTATTATCAAAAGAGTTGTTATATCTTACTTTAAAACGTATATTTCACATTTCCTTTATTTTAACTAAACCATCCACCGTTCACCGGGATATACTCTCATCATTCCATTTACTCAGTCGTCACTTTTCAGATGTTTTTAGGATGACAAGTTACTCAACCTCGGTCTTTTGATTTCAAAAGAAGCGCGGCCAAATCATTCAATCTTTCCCTCAATCCTTACCGCTCCCTCCGGACCCCATTCGCTCTCCCCTCCCTCTTCGACACCTTCAAGGAAGATTCCAATCCACCGCCACCCCTCACCCTATAGATCTTCCGTTGTCCTTTCCCTCCGACTTGTGCTTTTCTATTGTAAATTCAAAGCCGAAACATTCGCCATAACTTTTACCCAACGCCTCTCGTTTAAGTGAACGTGATTCAATAAAAAAGTAAAACGGCTGGATTTCTCCGTCTTGCGCGCAGAAAAGGCAGCGGAAGGGCTAAAGGGAGTAAGTTCACGTGAAAAAGCAAACCATCGTGTGAGATTTGAAGTGAAAGAGAGAGAGAGAGAGAGAGAGAGAGAGAGAATGAATTTGAGTGAGGAGAGAGGAAGAGGAAGGATAAAGACAGACAGACAGACAAACGACTTTATTAGGGCGAAATTGAGACTATGTAGTCCCTTCTTACATTTAAGGAGGAAGAGAAATAGAGATTTTCGTGGAGAAAGAGATTGAGAGGTAGAGGGAGAGTGAAAAAGTGGACGAAAGAACGAATGGATGAGAGATGAATAAAAGGTGAGATAAAAGTTGTGATGAAAGGACGGGAGCGATAGGTAATGCTTGTAGAAGGGTATGCAAGATATGGGAAGAAGGGAAAAGAGAAGACGAAGATATAAGTTAGGAACTGGAGGGGAAGGGTGATAGGGAGAGAGGAATGAGTGAGAAGAAATATAGTAGTATAATAGGGTGAGGATGATAAGGTCCTTGTGGGAATAAGGGGCGACAGGTGAGTGATTGGTTCAAACTCCAACTGGTGAAAATGAGAGATGAAACCGAGTGGGAATTTGAAAGCAAATTTCCATGAGAATCGAGTGAAAGATGTCATTCTGTATCGGTTTGGAGATTTATCGATCGGAAAACGTATGATATTGGGATACAAATATTAGGTTTAGAACATCTGCGATTTTTGAACGGCTGAAAGATATTTTTCTCGCGCTTAAAGACTTCCTGTCCTACAAACGGTATAATGGCAATAAGAAAAATACGAATATTAATTTTTCGAATGCTTCTTCCGATTAAAAATCTCAATTTTATCTTAGCAAAATAATACGATGGATTTATTACCTATCAAGCAAGCGAACGCTAAACGAATATTACATAACGGCTTTAAGGAAGAAAAAGGTTGATTTAAAAGGGAACCTACGCAGACTGCAGCTAAATTTACTATGTAAAAATCGTCAGCATTAATTTTTTCTTCACGGCGATTGTTACACACCCACAATCATTTTAGTCTATTACATTCATTGCAAGTGAATCGGTACTAACATTTAATAAACCAAAAGGGATGCCATAAAGAAATATAATGAGATAGTGATATGTGCTTTAAGCTTTTAAGACATCTTTAAAGACGAGGCAACACGCAAACTCACTGATGAGTGTATGTAACCTTGCTTCTTCGTGCTGTCCTCTGCACGGAGAAGAGGCAGGTGAAGAGGGAGGGAGAGAGAGAGAGATCGTGGTTTATTGCGGGATAAGTAAGAGAGGCCTGAGAATGTGAAGTGAATGAGCGCGTGGGAGGGAAAGAGAGATGGAGATAGACAGAGAGAGAGAACGGGTTCACGGGAAGGGTGGGAGTGGAGATGGGAGAAAGCGACTCCGGTAGATTTACGTAGAAAGTGGAGAGATGGGAAAGGGGAGCAAATCTCCTTGTTTCGAGTGACGTATAACGAGTTTGGAGGGGAGGGATGTAAAGGGGAACAATTTGGAGTGGTACGGAGGATAGGAGAAATGAGGGGGAGGAGATACATAAGTATGAATGCCGGAGAATGACTGTGCACCAGAGTTACTCCTAGGAAGACGAGGGCGCTGAATCCCGACTTCTGAAGAAGCGAGGCGGAGAGCGAAGGATGTATATTCCGACTTTTTAAGTGGGGAGCGGGGATGAGAAAAGGGAGGGAAGAGGGAGATATCGGAAGGGGGAGGGAGGGGACGAGCGGAGTGGGTTGGGAAGGGGTGAGAGACGGGGTGGCTGAATGTGAAAGAGAAGACGTAGGAGTAGGAAAAGGAATGAGGGGCCAGAAGAGGGAATAGGAGTCGAAACGGGGAAGAGGAGGGATAAAAGGAGAGAAGGAAATGGGATAGGTATAAAAAAGAGAGGCAAAATGGAGATTAGGAGTGGGAAGCGTCAGAGTTAGAACGCGGGATTGTTAGGCCTTGTGTTTCGCGAGTGAGGGGGAGAGATCTTGAAGACGACTCGGCGCTCTTGTAAGTGTCACAATTTCGTTCTTCTGGGAGCCGTGTTTGTGAATTTATTGTCTTGCGGAGAAGAGATGGATCTGAGACAGCGAAGGCTAAGATTTATATTTAATTTTAATGAAGCTTAACTTTCACTTTGCGATTGCTCAAGTTTAAACGGGAGTGAAGAAAAACTGCCCGCGAACGTGATGTCGAAAAATCTTAATATCCTAAGTGTACAGCGTTTAAACTATAAAAAACACTTGCTCGTGATGTTACATATTTTGTCACTTCGGCGCTCAGACCGTCTGAATCTATTATTTAACTCGTTTTTAGATTTATTTGGCGAGTAGGTATTTGTGAAATGCTAGTTCTCTGGTGGATGTATTTCCCAAATAATACTCATTTATTTTGACGCTGACGCGAGCATTTAAATTATTATTAGACAAGCTTAAGGAGATGATAAGGTTAAACTGGGCCTTAAAGCAAAATTAATGGGAAAGAAATTTTTTTTACTCTTACTTTCCCTTATTGAGTGATTCCATTTATAAATTTTTCTTTTTGATCAATAGTGGTTACTGCGGGCTGAATATGAATGATAAGAATGTTATTTTCCAGTTTTTAATGAGACCTTGTATGATGAACGTGTTTAGCTCCATAATATAACGTCGCGAGTTGATGTCCTGCCTTGAGCGTGGGCATTCCTATTCTTCACTGTTAAAAAAACCTTTGTGAAAGTTTGAGAAAAATTTTCATCATCTTCTTATAAATAAGTTGACTCCATAAATATTTAAAATGAATGAACCAGAATAGTTTTTAAATTAGGAAAGGCGAGACTTTGAGGAGTAGTTACATCCACTATATTTGTTTCATCATCTTTTTCACTTCCATACGTGAATGGGTTGATCACTTAAAGTTTTTATCTTCATATTTTCTCTCAAGTGGCAGAGGTGCTATTCATAATAGTTATCAATTTTGTTCGGACGGTATGATGCTAATAAAGCATAATTTCGTAATTCTATTTAACTTAAATAAATTAATATAAAGAAATAAGGTTTTAAAATTATAGCATTTTCATCGTACGCTGAAAAATTCCATGCCAATTGTAGCGTTATTTATTATGATAGATTTAATTCATAATATATTCTGACTGTTATAGCTAAAAAATTAGGTTGAGTTGAATGGAATTTTAATGCAATTTAAGTATGAACTGTGGCATTTTCATTTCACTTCATTGGTGAGAAAAGACATCGAGCTCGTCTCATAGCTGAAATTAGCGGGTATTAATAGCAATAAAAAGTTGGGAAACCCAGGTGCGCCTTTTGGCTATAAAAAATTCGTATCCGATGGTCTAAATCTGTCGGTGAATCACCACTTATGGCGGCATTGTGTATCAGTGGCGGCCCGAGATATTTCGGCGCCCTGGGCGAGATAGCACTCCAGCGCCTCCTATGTTGATTTTTATTCAAATATTTACAAGGCATGTTAATTTATTCATCGCTCCGTAAAAATTATTGATTATGAAAAATTAAAACGAATGCTTTTCAAGATTCTTGCCAGTTCCTCGATAAAAATTGGTGTCCAATATTTATTCACTTGAAAGTAATGCATAGGTATATGATCGGGATAGCGCCCCCAAAACTTTGGCGCCACGGGGAGCCGTCCGGCATGCCTGTAACTCGGGCCGACCCTGGTGTGTCACCATGTTTGCCGAATCTTCTCACGGATATTGGAACTATCTAATTTTCCAGTTACATCATAAGAGTTTTTTTCTCATTTAACGAATAATTTCTTGGTATAACGGGTGTTTTACGGTCAAATTTTCGAAAGAACGGTTTATCAAAAAAATATGAATATGCCAATGAAATAAAATCTCTATATCGTCCTGACTTGAACTGTAACGAGAACTCTTAGCATGTATTTAGTACACGACGTTGCCCCTTTCTCGTTCTCTACACCCATCTAGGTCGGAGGAAATTCGCATTAGAGTTTATTCACAAAAGAGATTGGAGAATGAGTAGAGGGGTTTTTTTCCCACGATTTGGGCGAAATACCGAAATCTGCCTGAAGAAACGCAAGGATTAAGGACCGGAGGAGAGAAAAAGGAATTACAAAAGCTGCTGATCTCAAAAAGGGGGCAGAACGTGTTGCCCAGGAGATGGATTCGGGGAAGAGAATAGGAGGGGTGGCTGTAGAGGGAAATAAATACGCGATGGAGGCTGATATTAAAATCGTGGAATCCCTTCTAATTTGTGTTATTTTTTGCTTTGGAAGAGATGAAGGAAAAAAGAGTAGAAAGGATGGAAATTTCATGGCAGATATTCTCATTCCTGCCTACAGATGGCAGAACCATTACGGATTATTACGGACATTAAGCTTCCTGCACCGTTTGATGTTTCTGGGAAGAAAGAGAGAAAAGTGGGCTGCCGTAAGAAATAAAAATTATGTCCAATTATTTCCCAAAGTATAGATAGAGATGAGGGACCGAAAGACTAAATAATCTCTCTTGAGATGTATGTCTTTTTGTTGCATGAATATATCTCGGAAAAATGATGAATTTTCTTTTTATGAAACTCTTAAAGTTATAATAAGCCATCGGTGGAACTGTTGAAAACTATAATTTAAATTTGAAATTTTATGGTAATGACCTTGAATTTGTGAAGACATCTGAGACGTGCTTTCAAATTACAAATAGGAACAATGCATGCAAGAATCATAACATAAATTAGGTGCCTCTCAAGACATTCGGTTATTGATATTTCGAATTTTTCCCGTTATGGTAGAGATTGAACAAAAAGATTAAAACTCAAATTTATCTCACCGTTATAATGTTTTGTAAATATCAAATTTATTGAAGTCCTATTATAGTATTTTGGAGTTTAAATTTCAACTTTATTTCCTGTTACATTGAAGCCAGTACTGAATAATATAACTCGTATATGCCGTTTTTACTTCTTATTTAAATAATACTTGGCTGTTTAGAATGAGTGATATGACCCAGATAACCCATTTTCCAAGAAAATAATATGCCAAAGTGTAAGCACCCGATAGAAAGCTATCTGCTGCATTTAATTTGCAGTAATATTGCAGCCCAGATTTATTAATATATCTCAAAAAACTTAATTGCGTCTTATATTTGAGGAAAAACAGAACTACAAAACGTATAAATTGAAGCGTACGTTAAATATGTGACTGAAATTAGTTAATTTAATTTACAGTGATATACTATTAGAACGGGTTTAATTATAACAAGTGCTTATTTTGCTTCACTCTACATCTTTTATAAAATATTTTAGTAGATGAATATTTTAAAATTTAAAACAAAAAGTTCGTTTTATTTTCTAATAAAATGGAGGTCCTGACCCAACTATGTCAATTTATTACTCTACTTTGATATAAATCTCGAATATTATAGTTAATCGACATTCGTGCAGCGGTAAAACGTGAGGTATATTTGTGCTGACGGGAATGGCGATTGATAGAAAACTTAACAAAATAAAAGCTTTTATTCCTTTTTTCAACTCGCCAAAACAGATTAATCTCATAATTTATTTCAGTTTCTTCGATATAGCCATTTTATATGGAACATGTTTCAAGTTCTAGAAAATTACAAATAGACTGGTAGAATCTATTATATGGAAACAAATCCAGAAAAAATCGAAGTTCGTGCGAATACCGGGAATAGAAGAAAACTGGATTATAAATTTCCTGGGAGCATCATAAAAAGTGATGCAAATGCACTCCTATATTTAATTATGTAGTTTAGCTGCTTGCATTCGTCTGTTGGCCACACCGGTGTGGAAGGAAGTTTTTTGTTCTTTCTCCTGACTTAATTCACCGTTAAATCTAAATTGCAAACAAATCTGTAACGAGCAGACTAGTAATATATTAAAATTTGGCATCTTGTAAGGAAAATGAGTACATTCGACAAGAAAAGTCATCTTATGGAGTGTTATCCGCCCAGTAGAAAATTATCGAGCTCGTCTTGTGGTTGAAAACAAATTCAAGAATAAGCATTTCAAACTCAAGTAGTTGAAAAAGTACTTGTCTTAGGTACCTCCAATAGCCATAATAAAGTTATGAAAAACCAGACGCGTATTTCGACTGCGATTCAGCCGTCTTCAGTGGTGATTCACCAAAAGTAGATTCTAAAATGAACCTTTTTGGTTTTCATAGCCTTTTTATGACTATTGGAGGTACCTAAGATAAATATGTACTTAATTTTTCTATTTTTAGTGCTTTTCGTTGCTGAAAAGCACTATTATCTTCGTGATGTCCGTTCGTCCGTACGCATATATCAAGGAAGAATTGGTTAAACTTATTTCTACCAAATTTGGTACATAAAATTTTCACATAAGTTCATCACCAAAATGACATATTTGGACCAGATCGACTAGGCAGGGGTGCCACAATTGCAAAGTAAAAGTTTCGGTAAATATGAATTTGGAAGGAATTGGCAGAACCGATTTCAACAAAATTTTGTATGGAGGCGTGCAACATAAAATAACAAAATCAAGATTTTATATATAGATATAGAAAACAGGGCTGCCAAAATACAAGGAATAAAATATTTATTTTTACACGTATTTGTGTTGAACTGTCTACATCAATTTCAACCAAATTTAATGTTTATAATGTACACATATATGCAAAACCAAATTAGTGATTATACTAAGGCGAATTTGACGAAAAGCACTTTTATACTACGAGAAATCCGTGTACACCACTATTTGTTCGTATATAGAAGTGCTTATTCTTGAACCACCCCATAGCACTTTCTCATTTTCCCGTAAGAGAAACATGGCAGTCATTGTAGGGTATTATAAAATTGCGTTTATAGGTAGTCATAGTTAGGCACGTTCGCGGGATTTAATCGATCTCAGGCAGCAAGGATAAATGTTATTTTTTATTGTTAAATTTCAATAGAAAATTGTTTTTAAAACAAAAAATTCCGCTTTTTAAATTGCGAAGTTTTAATTATCATATCTGAGCTAGTAGTAGGTAGATATTTTTATCTCATTTGAATTGGTGTATTGAAACCTCATTTAACAATAAATGCGAGACCGATTCGTCAGGAGGAGTTCGAACTCGAAAAGAGTCGAGAGCAGAGTTCCAAGAGCCATAAAATCCTATAAAATTCAAAATTATTTGTATTTTCACACGTTAAGAAAAGCGAAATTTATTAATCAAAATTAAGTAACTTACTCTCGCTGAATTTGACCTCCTCACTCCATACTACCTCCGCATTCAGTAGCTGTATTTCGTGCTCTTGTAGATGCGAATGCATGTATCACCTTTTTTTAGAAATAGATTATTCATTAGAGTAGTGTTCTCTTGAAATTTGGAAAAAAATATTTCACTTCAAAATCTCCGCCATTTCCATGAATACGTTGGAAAAGAACATAATACTCGGCTGACAGTGTTGAGCATTCGGTTAGGAATACCAAATTTTAATTTTAAGATTCGACGAGAGTTTTTTACATTACTTAAAATATAACGAAAGATTATAAAAATAATTCACTTTCATATAAATGATTTTATTAATGTTATTTAAAGCAGAGAATTTTATTTGATGTATCCATCCTTCATATTGTCAAGGATAGTGTTAAAATAACTGAATAAGAGGAAACTAAAGTCGACCTCAGGAAATATAATGAAAACATGGACATAAGGAAATAAATAAAATATCATACGCTCTCGAAAGTACTTAGGGGCACATTACTTCTGAGTAAAGTTTTAGATACTTTAAAATGAAAATAATCTCTAACTTATTTACAAATTATCATTATCGAGATCATGAAATGGATAAATGACAATAGAATTTTAAATATTTCAAGATAGAAAATTTTCGCCTTTTTTGTTCCGACAGAGAACTTATAACGGTTCGCCAGGACGATTGTCCTAATTCTTCTCCCTAATTAAAACCAGGAAAATAAAATGGTGACTACTCATATGATTTTCCGCCATGGCTATAATCTTACGTCTTTTCATGTTACGCGTCGCGCTTCCTCGCTCAAATCCCTGCTCACTTTTTCGCTCCGCATTCAGAAACATTGCTTTCCATTTCCCTACCGTCTTTATCCCCGTGTACCACGCCACTCCCACTTCGTAATGGCGCCATTTCCTTAGGCCGTGTATCCTCTTTCACCTCTCCCTCTCCCCGTTGTCTTCCACGTGCACATTAGGATTCATCCTTAGGAGGGCTCTCCTCTCTCCGATCTCCCTCCCCCTCCCTTCAAGGGCTGGGCTCACTGAAAGTGAGGCATTTCTCTAATTCCGAAACACGTTTCAGGAGTGTCTCAAGCCCCTCCCCATAACACTCCCCACCCACCCGCACACCCCCTGTCCCCTTCCCCCTTCTCTCTCTGCCACCCTAATTCCCACCTCCTCCCCATTCTTATCCTTCATGTCCTTTCATCCGGAACGCTGTTTCTCTCTCCGTCTCTCTCTCTCTTTCTCTCGCTTTCTCTCACTCTCCCACGCGTTCCTCTTAAACCCGTTCGTTTCGCCGCTTTCAGAATTAAGCCCACATACTTCCTTGTCGTAAGGCCCCCATCTCAGTCTCCACTCTTTTGCTCCTCCTCTGAGAGATGGCGGCCTCGTCAGAACCTTCGTATTAAAATCATGAACACGATCTTTTATTAATTTTAATCAATCATTTGACGGGAGAGAAACGCCACTCCCTTTGATTGCTTTGGAGTTATGAAAGCGTGGTTTTAATTAAGCCATTCAAAGCGTAGAATTCTTCAAGATTCAATGACTTATAAGCATTAATGTCGCTTATATTTTACAATAATTAACATTAAAATTGTCATGGGGAAAGAAGATAGGCTTTTTCCCTCCTTCACACATCGAGCATGATTATTTTGAAGTAAAATTGTATTCAACCCGGCCTGTTTTGTGCAGACACACATGCACCATTAATAGAAGAAGTTTGGTGAGCTATTTTATCTTTCTTATTTTTTACCACATATTTTGAGTCATAAACATTGAGACTCATCGCCAAATAATCCATTCCATAACGTAGAGTAAATTTTAGTTTTGTTCAGGGATCAGCAGAATCACATTGTCTTAATGCACTACGAAAAATCTTCCTTGGATCTCTCGTTCCAAAGTTTCAGTCAGTCAGTCCCCAATCTAGCCTCCCCATCCAAACGAGCCTACCTCGACCGTAATCCTCCTCGCGCCATCCCCATGAACCAGGCTTCCCCCTCTCCTAGCAATCAATCCCTCACTCACTCCACGTCCTTTCGCCACCTCCACTCCTTCTCTCGCTCACTGCTTCCTCGGTTCACTCCACGTGATCATTCCTTTCAACCTTTAGAGATGACATCCCCTTAGGTAATGCACTCTAGTCTTTGCCCACTTTAACCACTACCCCTTGCCTTTCAATCTCTAACTCTAATCCCGTCTTGCGACGCTGTGCCATCTTCTCCTCCCTTCATTACACTTCAACCCCTACGCGATTCCTGCCGTCTAACTTCTCGCCCCGCCATTGCTTCTATGACGACACACATTAACCAGTCTCTCCATTACGAGGAATGAAAAAAAAATCTCGTTTTTCCTGGTGAATATTCGGTGCCTTTCCTCGCAACCGCTCTTTATCCTCCCCAACCCTCCCCCTCCATTTTTCTCCTTTCTCTAATCGCGCAAAATTCTGGAACTCCAATTCATGCGAGTCGACGGGGATTCTTTTGGATCGACAATGCTTCGACGCCCATTGTCTTCCTTTGAACCTCTCACCCTCGTCCTTTTTGTTTCCTGCTCTTGAAAGAATTTTCGGGGAAAACTTTCAAATCATTAAAGTGTGCTCACTTCGGGGGAACGGTAAAAAAAATCACAATGTAAGCAGTACAATTCGGTAAATTTTTCTGTTGACGATCGTATATTTCTCTCAACAAATCGCTTGTTTTAAAGTGAATTTCCTAGCCGTTTGTTGTTTTCTGTGTATATTTAGGTTACCTATTTCTATGAGTATTTAAATGAACTCCAAACAACCAAAAACACCGGAATCACTTCATCTAGTATTAATCTTCTAAAAAGCTTTGGCAGAAAACGTATTTTTTTACTAAGAGGTTCACTTTAGTTGGTTTCAAACACTACAAACGTTCACTATTTTCTAAAAATAATGTTTTTTCTCCAATCTACTGTACTCGAACAAGTCAATTCCATTTATGTTAGGCGCCTACTATTAAAAAGAAGAGCAAGTCAGTTATTAAAAGTGAAAGTGACTTATTTAAAGTCCACTTACCTCGATTTTATTTAAAATTATAGTCGTTAAGTTTCTTGCTAGGATTTACATTCCACGAATTTTCAAAAATTTTCTTAACTTTTTTCCGCTTCAGGTATTAAGATTTAATTTTGTTGGCCCATTTATATCATGCAATGCGAGCTGTTTTTTCTACTCCCAGAAAAAAGTGAAAGTTTATGATAATCCATCTATTTTTAAGGATATCTGAAATAGTTCTCATTATTTGTGCCTTCTTAAGCCACTTAATAATAATTTAAACCTTTGCTGTGTCAGTTTCTACTTTATCATTAATGATCTTTGACTTTAAAACATTCACAAAGAAAAATGAGCTCACGGACAGTAAAAATGTATTTAGAACGCTTCAAAGCTTTCAGATCAGCAGAAAGTCTAAGTGCTTTTCTATAAAATACGTCATTCACTATTACTTCAGCAGTTTTATTGCAACATCAGCTTCACTCCTTTAAACGACGGGTGCGATTTCGGTGTTTTATCGTGAAGCACCTTATATCAGTTTCCTTTACCTACTCTGTTTTGCCACCTACTTTTAACATCCATTTACTCTTTGAAAATGCCTTATTTGCTCACTCTCCCTTGCTGAATTTTCTAGCCAGATTTTTATTTCTTCCCTCTCTGCTCCGCGAATATTCATATCTTGGAACATGTGTTCCAAATCTTGTTTTAGCCCTGCGCGCACCTTTCACTTTTAATCTCTTTTTCGCCCCATCCTAGCTCACTTTGTCAATCTTCTATCCCTCCATCCCCCTCCCGCACACCGCCCCACGTGACGTCCTCCCCCTCTTTCCCAGCGCCACTCACATTATCGTCGCACTCCTCTCCTTCCCGATTTCGCTCTCCAATCTCTCCTCCGTCATTCAACCTTAATTCCACCTCCTCCCTTTCCCCTCAAGCATCTCCATCGACTCCTGCGTGCCTCGCCTCTCCGCCCCCTCTACGGCACTTCTTCCCTTCGTCTATAACCCTCATGCAAAAATCCGAATATCTCATTCGCTCATATTACTTCCGAAACATCATCCGATCGGCGACGCCGCCCCTCTGTACCCTCCTCGCTCCTGATTCACCCATATATCATCCATAGCAACGCGCCTCCGCCTCCTCATCCCCATGTCATTCTTCCGTCGATCATCTCTCGCTGGAATCTTATCATCAGTTGAGATATGTGTTGAACGACTTTGAAGAAAGCAAGGTGGTTTAAATGCCTCGTCTCTTATTGTGCTGGCTTTTCGTGTAAATACCTACTAATTTTTTTAAATCCAGTGATATGTATGTCCTTCGTGATGTTTTGTATATGATAATATATTTGAATTTCAATAGTCTGTACTTATTTATCTAACCTACCTATATGACTTTGCAACCACTTTCTTCCCAAGAGAAGACAAAAGAATATTACTTATTTCAGGCAATTAAATACGCCGATAAAATTACATTATTATTTTATATTCGGAGCATAGTCACTGTTTTTTTTTAACTTGTGTGATCTAGGTGCTAAATAAATTTATTAGATTCCTAAATTATTATGCATAATTTCTTTAGTCTAATCTTTGTCCAGAGCACCATGAAAAAAGCAATTAGTCAAACGAATTCATTCATTAGTGTGTGCAAAAAACTTTTACTATAGTTAATTACAACTTTCCTTACTATAATAACTTTTTAGACAGTTTGGAAAAAAACACATCCGTTTTTGTTATATTTTTATGCCGATGTAAAGTATCCAAGCCATAATTTAATTATTTTTAGATAATTATCTATTTGTGGCACATGCGTCAAATATTTACTGAAGATAATATTTTATGCAACATTTGGGACGCATTTGAAAGAACTCGCACTGCAGTTAATCCTATTTCCCTCGGTTCTTTCCTCATCCCTCTCATTGACGTATCTCCGCTTCTTTTCCAGTTTCACAATTTCATGAAGTTATCGAACGATCCACCATTTTCCAATTTTCCTCACTCTCGTCTCTCATCCGGTGCTCGACTATATCACACTGACTCTCCTTTCTAACCCATTCTCTCTGCCACTCCCACTTGTTCTCAATCTCTGCCTACGAACTATTATTACTTCCGCCTTGACAAAAACTTTTCTCCAATGTTAATACCATTCGATATAAACATATGCATCTATGTATGTAATTATATATGTATATGTGTGTGTCTAACGTTTGCCGTTCCGTTTAAATCTCCTAGAGGCATAGCAAACACGCCAGGGAGATCCTAAAACCGATCCAACACCCCAATTTCTCTGCACTCTCCCTCCCCAATCCTCCGTAGACTAGTGCCTTACCGCACCCCCTCCTTCTCTCAACCTATCTCCTATTCTCCTTCCATTTTCCGCGGACTGTCCTCAGAGGTTAGCCCGCGAGAGGTTCTGCCTCTCCTCTGCGGGACATGCTCCTCACTCCGTCGCGGCTGTCGTTTCAATTAATCACACATCCGACGGTGGTAATGACTGCGATCCAATTCAGTCCCCGAGGCCAAACCCCCCTCTCCGCCTCGCCTTAGGGGGTATGAGAATCCGCCCACCCTCCTCCTACCCGTGCTCATCTCGCTCCAGGTCGCTTTATTCCATCCTCCCTCCCACGCTCCCTCTCCCCCAACGCCCCCCCCCCACGCCCCCTCTTCCCCACGCCCTCTCCTTCGTCGCCCCTCCTCTCACGACCCTTCTTCCCCAACGTCCCCTTGTCCCCTCTCCCCCCCGGACCACTCTCCCCACACGACCCCTCTCCCCCCACGACCCCTCTCCACCCACGACTCCTCTCCCCCGTCGCTCTTCCACACCCCCTCTCTAGGCTTGCCGGTTGTATAGTGGTTAGGACGCTGGCTGCTACTAGCCTGCTGCTCGAAAGTACAGCGGGTGCAAATCCTGCGAAAGTAGGATTTTTTCCAAGGTCGCCCGGTCCCCCGTTTGTGTTGTTTTAAGGATACCGCGCAAAGTCCGCTGAAGGGACGTTAAGCCGTTGCCCCCTTGATGCTCTTCGTTAAGAGTAGACTAATGCCGGCACCGGATTTTCCTCCTCCCTTGTGATTGTGTTCGGTGTGGAAAGAGTCATGGCTATTATAATCCCAGAGATTGATTAACCAAAACTACACACACACACGCACGCCTCTCCTCCTCCTTCGTCGCCCCTCCTCCCACGACCTCTCTCCTCCGTCGCCCCTCCCCTACGTCCCCTCTCTCCCGTAACCCTCCCCCCACGTCACCTCTCTCCACACGCCCCCTCTCACCATCGCCCTTCCTCACATCCCCTATCCCCCGTCGCCCTCCACCACGCCCCCTCTGGCTCGTCGCCCCGCCGCAGCAACGCCATCGGTCACTTAGCTTTTCCTCCCCACTTCCTATTCCGCCGATTCCGAAAGCTCGCGAGCTTCATTTGAGCCGCGACGGCGGTGCCATTTGCTATAGCGCTCGCCCTTGAGGGCGCCGTAAAGAGCACGTTGCGTCGGGAGATATCGAGAGAACCCGTTTTTAATTCTCCATCAGCAAAATAAAAAACGCAAACAAAAGATAGTGGAATCGCAAACCGTCCTCTGCGGAACAGATGGAATAGTTACATCGAGGGAGTGAAAACTGGAAGGCAGTTCCCCCGAGAGATGTGAAAGACGGCGCCCGCGAGTATTACTCCTTTGTAGGTTATGTGCTGCCGCCGCTTCGGTCGCAGTGGTGCTGTTAGTGCGCTTCGCGTCATCCCGCTAACGTCCTAATTTCTATGTAGCGCTGTCTATTTTGTTATCTGCTCATGATTCCTTTTTGCCTACCATGCAACGCTGTGCTTCATGGAAAGAGAACAGGTAAAGCATTGCTTTGTTTATTTTAAGAGTGCCGTGGTCGGATACAGCAAAAAACAAAATAACCGCTATTTTATCGAACCGCAAGTAAAATTAGTGATCACCCGATGGTGTACGTTGCATGCAAGTGGTCGGTATATGTGTAGGAGTAAAAAATACGATTGGTATCCTGCCTGAGTTTACACACACTTGCTCGCGCGCATAAACACACACAAGCACACAGAACATTTCGCGTAGATGTAGTAGACAAAAGGTAAATAAAAACAAAATCCCCAGAGAGCCGCACTCTAGCGTAATCCGAGTGAATTGCGTTGATACAATTTGGCAGGATAGAACACCGCATTGAGGCCTGCGATAGCGCTCGGGGGAATATCTTTAAATGCATCACACGATCCGATTTTTTAAAAACTACATTATTTGTAGTCAAAGAAAACATTCTTTATCTCGAATCAGTTATCTGAACATGAATATTCTTTTTATCAGTGTTATTCTACAAAAACGTGACATCAAAGCTAGATACAAACTTAACTTCTTTAAATAAATTAATTTCGATTTCATCGATAAAAACACCTCTTATCCTCAGCGTGACTCGTAAGTAAACGTAAGTTAGCATATGCGAGTGATGGGTTAGTAATCGTTGCGTTATCACGAAAATGCATGAGTTAGCATACGAAATAAGAACATCAATCGTTTCATTCAGAACGAAAATCATAGATACCAGGATATTACGAAATATAAAAGTTTTAAAAGTGATTTCTTTACAATAATACGTTTACTTTCGCATGCTAATGGTAAAAGTTTTAATGCGTCCGATTAATTGCTCAAAAGACACATAATGAATCTTAAGGAAGACCTTTTGACATGGGAAGAACGGGATTATAAGTGTGATACGTATCATAATCTGGTGAAATCGTTAAAAAGAACGAGTTTGTTGAAACTCTCCCGCAATTTGCCTTACAAAAATTCCCTCTAACAAGTGCGTGATGAGATAGCGGCGGGAATGGGAAACTGAGAAAGTATGAACAATTTTTAAAAATTACGTTTTATTGCTGCGTAATGCGAATTATACTGCCACGCCGTGAACTTTAACTGGTTTTCAAATCATGATAATCAGTTAATTATTTTAAAGCATTTTCTCTAATTCTTGCGATATGTATTGCAGGATTTTTGTCAAAATAATCTTTGGAGGAAAAATACCAATTGTTAAGCAAATTCCTCTTAGCGTGCCTAATGGCAAGCAGAATTATAGACTTTTGAAAGTAGGACAAAAGTGATCGTCCTTTGATAAAACAAGAAAAAGATTACAAAAATATTCTATATCGATATAAAGTACAAGATGAATGGATGGATGTTTGATCGCGCCAGCAAATATAACACGATTAAAATAATATTTAAGTACTCTGCAACCGACAAATATGAGAACACTCATCGGATGTGTTAAATTAAAACACAGTTTAATCCAAAGAAAAAAGAGACAAACTTGAGCGACTTCTTAACCGATGCTAATCCGGTGCACGACGCACTCCTAGCGCAACACAACGGCCTAGGGAATGTGCGAAGAATTTCAATTACGGGATTGCAGTCCTCTTTTTGAATTTGGGTTATCAAGGTCACATTTAATGATACTTCCGAGCACGCAGCGTAGAGCCGAAGCTCATATCCATTTTCTACCCTAATTCATCCCTTCCATTATCTCTAAACCCCTCTTCTCTTGTTCGCTGCAAACCCTATACCACGCCACAATGCTCCCAGCCCTTCCATCGCCCCCCAACCATCCTCATCCTCCCGTCTCTCCAACATTCAAACCATCCTTCCGTCCACCGTCCTGTGTATTGCGCCACTCGCAGCCTCCCCCACCCTCCCACATTTAACCTCCCCCTTCCAGCACCACGCCTCCCACCGTGCCATTTATTTTTCATATCGCATTGGGCCTCCCCATACTAATGCGTTGTTGGCATGACGTCCCTCTTCACAAACCTTTTCGCTCCAGCTCTTGCATCCGAAATACATCCACTCCGTTCCCCCACCACTCCCCTGCTACTACACTCCCTCCGATTTTCGATCCATCTCTACTTTCTCCTTTTCTTCCTCTATACTATCTCCCCAACCTCTCTATCTCTCCCTCTACACACACACACACATTCATACACACACTCCTAGCTCACCAACCCCTTCCTTTTGCCGCACCCACTGCACTACCTTCAACAGCTTGCACCCGCCAAGTCTTCGCACGCCCTGGCGCCTCCCCTCCCGCCAAGTCACGGCAGGATGGCGCGGAGTGAGACGCACGTTTCGCTTCCTCTTCTCCGCTGATTTGCGGCTCGGCGGCATCGGATACTCTTTGCACGGATAGAGGACGGATGATTGAGGAAACGGGAGGCAAAGGGGAAAGAGGGAAAACTGCACGCGGGGAAATGTAAAAAAACTCTAGCTTCGAGAAAAATTAATGAAGCGACGGAAGCGTTTACTGCCATTGTCCCGGAGTAGCAGGAAGCTCTCCGGGCGACCGCTAAAACCACCAACTGCGCCATGCCTGGCAACGTTTTGCCGGGAAGAGTCTTCCCTAAAGACTGATATCGCTTAAACATGTTCCGACGCGGTTTTTTAATTAATTACCGTATTCCCGCACCGAAATAGCCGACGACGAGCCATTAATGTAAAGGAGAAAATAGCTCATTCGAATTCAGGAATTGGAAAAATTAATAAATCATTTACTCTGAGTAATTTAAAGATTTGGTATGGCCAAGAGACAGCTTTAAATTGTTGTATACCCATACTTTTGAAAGAAGTGTTATTGCAACTAACGGATGTACTTGATAATATTATTAAACCACATTCATACAAGTTCTGTCTCATCTACGGCTTCGTTGAAACACGGAAATTCTTATTGTTGCTTAACTTGAGAAATCTAGTTAAACGATATCTTTTAACATCATGGATCTTACGATATCATCTGGAGTAATAATATTCATTCATATGCATAGGAATGACAAAGTATCTAGCAGAATATCCAGATCTCGGAGGATTTTCATGTAAACATGCTAATAGCAAAAATCCATTTTTGTCGTATTTTTGCGTCTATTGATTTTATCAACGAAATTCTCTTAGAATAAAAAAATACAACCTGTGTGAAGAACAATAAATGCTCGCATTGAAAATGAGCATCCCTGGACGCAATCATTTGTTCATCTTGAAAGGCAAGGTAAACAAAGATTTCTAAACAATCTAAGGGGCGAAGTTCAAGTCATTGCTCGCGTTACACTGAGGAAATTAGAAAAGACGTTCTTCGATTAAATACGGGGTTATAATCTGAAAAACAATTATTGGGATGCGTCATTATTTTCAAATTTGGGATTGAACTATTCATTTTGTAGGATCTTAATATCTCAAAAAGTTATATAAATGCTTTATGTTTTCCTTGAAAAAGATATAAGTGAATCCCACCGAATCACACGATTCAGATCACGGTCAAAAATTATTGTAGATATAGGATTAAGCCGTATCACGTGCGAAACCAGTCGCAAAAATAAAAAACTGTGAACAAGTACTAAGTGTTTATTTAATATGAATAATAGTATTAAGCTGCTAATTAGGTAGATGGATTCCAGTCTCGTGGTAACAGACTTTAGATGCCGTCCTCACTACCTATGCTCCACTCATGCCCCAATCATCACATCACTTCTTTCTCCTAAATTAGTCAAGTTTGAGTGCATGAGTGTAAACGTTACTACTTTATTTTCTTATTCTAAGTATTACTTATGCAGCTCAGTTTTTATGAAAAAATACTTAGATTCAGGAAATGTCCATTTACGTTAGTTTATGAATAAATGCATCGCTCAAGTTTCTATAAATATTCCTTTCATTTCCAAAAATTAAGGATAAGTTATTAATTTTTGACAGATCTAACCAGCGAATCAAGTTTCATGGAAGCCTAAAGGCGTTTCACTATTTTATCAATAAATTTCAGTTTTTCAGCCACGTGTGCCTCTATGACGTAGGAGGAAGTACAAAAAACAGAAATAGAAGGATGACGCATAAATGGCTTTATTTCGGATTTGGAGTTTCGAAATGTGCCGAACCAGCGTGTCCCGGTTGACTGCACACTCAATAATTTTCAGCTTCCAGTTACATGCACAGCGCCGTACTTTTGCACATTGTCACCAAATATTCAGGGTTTCGTCGAACACGCCATCTCCGTCTACCTCGACTCGTTCGAGCACTCCGCGGCCGTCCTCGCCTCGCAATTTTCAAATCCCCTTTTTCCTCCTCCCCTCCTCCCTCACCTGCCATCTTCCCCGTCTTGCCCATTCCCGTCCACGCTGTTACGCGCCATGGATTGCGCTTGTTTTCTATTTTGACTGCGTAATCCCACCACCCGCGCCTCCCTCCCCCTCCCATAATCCCAGTCCGCCCTCTTCCCTATGTCTGATTGCTCTCCAGATGCAACCGAGCGTGAAGAAAAAGGACGCCAAAAAGAGAAGCTCGCGAGGAAAACGCGGCGATATATAGCTCTCTTTCACCTTTTCTCTTGTTCTTCCTATCCCTCTTATTCTCCCTCCTTTTCTTTCGCTCCTTCCCTCTCTCCCTCTTATTCTCCCTCCTTTTCTTTCGCTCCTTCCCTCTCTCCCTCTTATTCTCCCTCCTTTTTTTCGCTCCTTCCCTCTCTCCTTCTTATTCTCTCTCCTTTTCTTTCACTCCTTCCCTCTCTCCCTCTTATTCTCTTCTTTTCTTTCGCTCCTTCCCTCTCTCTCTCTCTTATTTGCTCTTTCTCTACCTCTCATTGCACACCAAAAATCCCTTTCGATTTCATTTTGCGACAGCGAGCGCGCAAATTCGGTACCATCATCAGGGCCTGGCTAATGACTTCATTCGATTTCGCGAGCTTTATTAATCCGCTAACGACGTATTTAAAGCCCGTTTGCGAATAGAAGTGATAGCGAAACATACGGCCAGCAATGGTTCATGCGCTGATAATCTATCATCCTGTGTGTGTACAAATAATCGGCTTAAGTGGACGGCGTGCTCGCTTCACTTCCTTCCCGATTGTTAATGCGGCCGATTTACCGCCTCTCTTTTCATCTCTCATTTATTATAGGTTTAGTCCTCCCGCAGCAAAAAAATTGCCCTTTTATGTGTATTTATTTTATTTTCTATCATTTCTCACAGCCAATACAATCAGTTTTCAATATCGGGATAGAAATTTTTTTTAAATTAAATTAAAAAACAACAACTTTAAATACGCAGCTGATGCAGAGGTTCTACGAAAGAGTTAAAAAGCGAATTAATAAGCCGGTGGCACCTTTATTCGGTTTTGTTATACTTTTTAGTAGTAAATACATTTTACGATTCAGTAAGAGGTTTTATTTATCGTAATCTGAGTAAACTTGCAATACTATCTGAGATCAGTGATATTTTTTGGAATGTTTAGGACGAGTAACTTTTGACGCCTTATAAAAATGTACGAAATAATATATTACTTGTAAAAACAAACAGCTGAATGTATATTTTAAGCAGATTTTATGAGAGAAGGAAAAGATTTTGAATAGGATTTGGACTTATCGAAAGGTTGAAACTTTTAACTCCAATATGCTAATACATTATTATGTATGAAGTATATCACATGCAAGGGAGGAAACAGTTTCAGCCAACCAGGCAACATTTTCATGAATTTAATCAAGGAGGCAAACTGAAAAGTGATTAAATGTATTTAAATGATTTATTTTTATGATGAAATCTGCAGATATTTTGAATTATTTATTCACTTGAAATCTAAAATCCAATAAAAATGTTTAGTCACATTACTATTTTTGCGATTTACTTCTGCCTACTATTTTCAATGATTTCAGTGCTCTTGCCTGACATGATTCATTTGTTGCCAATTTACCTAATAGATAAATCGATGCATGAGCACGACTAAGAGATTTATATTTGTATATTTATTCAGAGAATTATTGGTAAATATCTCTTATGGTTTCCGTTTATTTAAAAATTTGTTATAGTATTTTATGAATGACATATCGCAGTGCTCAATAAATCTCCGACAATGAGACAGAATGACAAAGAAATAAGAGTATTATAATCACGAAATCAGATATTTTTCTGTTACATGAAGGTGATTTAATCAGGCCGTGTCCTCATTTGGTGCATTATATACTTAAACTTTGTTGGAATAGTTTGAAATTTAAGTGGATCAGGATGCAAAGTTGCAAACAACTGTGTAAATCATATCCCATTTCATTTCTCTTATTTACCGTTGGTTTCCACTCACGCCAGCCGCAGGCACTCCTCCGCGATTAAGGCCACGCTCTATAATGCTGAACTCAGCCACTGGATGCGCACAGTTCTCGTAACGAGAATGAAAATCCAATCAAAGCTATGCACATTGTCGCCTGTTCAACCTGACGCCAGCAGTCAGGTCCGCCGCCGAAGTCAAACAAACTTCACCATAGCAGCATGGTGCCCGAAACGTGCTTAAATGTCTCTCCGTCCTTCATAGCTTTTGCACTGGAAAATCATTTCTTTACTAGCTTGCGGATGGTGTAAAAGCACGCCACTCTCTTCTATCACTCGCAGAAGTATTTTTGAGTGTGCATTTTATTAACCTCATTATGAATTCATAGCATTCCATTCTGAAGTTTAATTTTACTTTCCATAATTACGTATTCATTCGTACTTGAGTAGAAGTTAGTATCAATTACATTTTTTAAAAAAGGTTATTAAATTTATGATCCGAAGTACGACTATGAACTTAAATTCTCTCTATTACAAAATTCAACAGTTTTTTCATAAATTTAATTTTTATAAATGGAGTAATTCCAACCGAGTCATTATTATCCATACCAGACAAACGCTGGGCTAAACCTTCCGTTGCCTCGGGAGAGAGAAATTTAAAATTCCCAGCCTTAATTTAAGTTATTAGATGTCCCTTATATCATTAATACCTTTTATTTCCCCTTTTCCTTAATCCACCCCCTCTCTCTCCTCTTTATCTCTTTATTATCCGAAGGTTTTCTTTTCATCTCCGCGTCTATTTTACTTTCTTTCTTCAGGCTGTAGTCGCATTATCTTGGATTTATTCAAAAAGCCTCTCAATGCGAATAAGTATGCGTGTGTTTGTGGCAATTCTCTCGAGTTCACCACCCATTTTCTATCCTCCAAACGAGATTTTTCCTCCATTGCCTCTAACTTCCGTCACCCCATCCTCTTGCACTTTCGTTAAATTCTCTCATTTCTCCCCTTCGCCACCCTCTTCCACTCTCTACAACCGCACGCGTGCGTGTGCGCCCATTTTTATCTCTTTTCTCCCCTTTCTATCTCTCTGTCCGCGGTGACTGCAGTTCCAAACCGCAACCCTCATTCATTCGTTTTTCCCTAATCGTTCTCTCCCATTCTTATTGCTCGGTGCGCTCGGCCGCAATTTTACGCAGCCATCGCACATTAGCTGTAAATGAATTTCGATGAATACTGCGAAGAGAAAGAGTAACCTTTTTTTGCGTTAACTCACCGATTCCCGGGCGGGTTTTTTCCCCCTGGCCTCACACATTATTGAATAGACACGCGACTATTTTTCCATTCCGAAAATTTTTTAGTCTAATCCGCGTGGTTCATTTGGCCATGCTTGGAGCTCTCTTTTTTTTCCTCCCCTGCGCAAGACTTGAACGTGAATTTATTGCTTCGAAGTTGGATTCGCTTGCAAGTTATCCGAGTTATAGAAACCCACGCAATCAGATTTTAAAAAATAGCAGTTCTAAAGAAGAATTGTTTTATGCATTATAGCATCATCAATTTTTATCTTTGTGCGGAAATTTTTGGGCATTTATATTATTGGGCATGTTCTAATATTTATTTTCTGCGTACTGATGAGTTGCAAAATGTAAATGTTGCATTCCAACTGACAATTCTTAATGAAGATCGAGCAGATGCAATAAATAAGAATTATAAACTTCTTTCGTTCCCAACCATCAAAAAAATCTGTTCAAACAAATATCGAGTGAAAACGCATGTTTTAATTTGAATATATAATAAAGTAAAACATCAAAGTTATGTTTTAAATGACTACTTTCTTTTAATAAATTTTGATGTTATATTTTGGTTAAAATATTATTCTTGCTTAAACTTTCGTATTCGAGAAACTTCAATAAATGCGCGAACACATATTTATTATTGATGCTCTTTTCTTAATTTCAGGTCTGCATCAGACGCACTAAAATCTCTCGATTTAAGCTATAATGAGCTGGATGAAATTCCTTTCGAAGCGTTGCAGTCACTTCGCTCATTAGATTGGCTAAATTTCCACAGGTGAGTTGAAGGACAATCCTGATCCTGAGTATTATAACAAAACTATCCGAGTGCTGAAAAGAAAAGTAAGAAAATCGCATAACATGAAACATTTAGGATATTTATATTCTAGTAAATATGTTAAATTAACGAAAGACTTGAACAAAGAAAAAAGAAGGGCGAAAGAATAATATCTTATAAATATTTTAGATAAAAGTAACGGTAGTGAATTCTATAAATATCTTAGAAGACGTAGGGAAAACATAGAGAAATCAGCTACGATAAAAAATGCAAACGGTGACATAATCGTAGGAGACGAAGAGAAAGCAAATGAGTTCAATAGGTGGTATGCTAGCGTGTTTAGGAAAACCACAAATGTTGAGACTTTAGTGCAGAGGGTTACAAAGGATAGAGCGTCGGAAACGGGGTTAAATAAATACACTGGATTGACGCAAGAGCCAAAACACATTAAAATTCGGGATGCGGAAATTTTAAAAAAAGTGGCGAGGTTAAAAGATCGCAAATCTAGGGGACCAGATGATATTGCGGGAGAGGCATTAAAGTTGGGTTCTAGGGAAATAGTACCGTATCTGCGATTATTATTTACTGTCACTTTAAATAACGATAGTATACCGACGGACTGGAAGAAGGCGATAGTAATACCTATTTATAATGGAGGGAACAAAACCAACGTTGAAAGTTACAGGCCTGTTAGTCTAACATCAGTAGTTTGCAAGCTGATGGAAAAAATAATAGCTGACTACTTGCGCAACGTTTGGGAAGTAAATAATTGGCTATGTAAAAATCAGCTTGGGTTTAGAAAAGGCTACTCTTGTGATACTCAGTTACTAGGACTAGTTCAGGATATTGCAGACACAATTGATAAAGGGGAAGAGGTGGATGGGATTGTAATAGATTTTGCAAAAGCATTTGATACTGTCTCTCATGACATTCTTCTAGCTAAATTATGTAAGTTAAGCATAGATAAGAGAGTGATCTCATGGGTTAAAAATTTCCTTATTGGTAGGGCTCAAAGGGTTAGAATAAGTACAAGTTTGTCAGATTTTGTGAATATCACATCAGGGGTGCCCCAAGGAAGCGTTTTAGGTCCGTTACTATTTCTTATTTATGTTAACGACCTTCCGAATAACATTAATTCAAGGATTCGTCTATTTGCGGATGATTGTATTATATATAGGCAAATAAAAAGTGAGGAAGACCGGGAAATTTTACAAGAGGATATCGAAAAGATAGAAGCTTGGATTAGGATAAACAAAATGAGCGTAAATATTAACAAAAGCAAACACGTTACTTTCTCGAACAAAAGACTAATAAGTGAGCGCAGATACAACCTACACGGCGAAATGGTACCAAAATATGATTGCTCCAAGTATTTAGGCGTCCACGTAGCAAAAGATCTAGGATGGGATAGGCATATTGACAGTATTATAGGAAAAGCATATAAAAACCTACATTATGTTATGCGTAATCTTAAAGGAAGTAGTAGGGCTGCGAAGGAAAAGGTGTACAAAACTATAGTCAGACCAATATTAGAATACGCGACGAATGTATTGGATCCGCATGGGATAGGTCAAAACAGGAAAATAGAGAAAGTCCAGAGGAAAGCTGCGAGATATGTGCTAGGTAGGTTTAAAAAGGAAGACAGCGTCACAGAAATGTTGAAAATTCTGGATTGGGAATCATTAGAAAATAGGAGACAAATTAACAGATTAGGGGGACTGTACCAGGCATACAGCAATAATGAAGCATGGGAAGACTTAAGAAGTAGAATACAGGTGCCGAATTTTTTAGGGAAAAATAGCCATGAATTTAAAATTAAACTTAGGCCGCAGAAGACAAATACAGCAAAGTATTCGTTTCAAAACAGGGGAATCAGCGAGTGGAACAAGTTACCTGAAGTGCTCTTCAAGCCCTTACCTAAGGACACGAAACATTTTAAACGTAGAGTTAGTTCATATATGCATGGTAAAAATAAGACGAACTGTGAGGAGGAATATTAGTAACATCAATATCTATGTAACTGTGCCTAAGTGCAGGAAAAGTAGGGGATTGCTTTGAAGGGTGAAGTACAGTGGGGACTTCGTGGGCCCCGTGACCGCTACGGTAGCCGAGAAGGCCTTTCATGAACCCACGAAAATCCGCACTCTAGGCACTGATTGTAATTAGTTTGAAATTGTATATTGTTAAATATTTTTTAATATATTTTAATTTTTCTAATATAATTTATGAGCACTTTATTTGTAAAATTGGAATTTTAGAATTATATATTATGTTTTTCTTGCCACCTGGCCGGCTGGCCAAATTGCAATGTTTTTTAAATAAACAAATAAATCCTTTACTGTCTGTTCTATATTACATATTGCTTTGCATGACTTTTATCAGTTTATATAACACCTTTAGATGATCCTTTCATGTTTAATGTTTTAGTATATGCGGAAGTTATTCGTTATATTACTGATAATTTTTAATATCCTAATTCACGAAATATGGAAAAAAGGAAATTAATCAATCAAGCGATCAATTTTTCTCTAACAGAGATATATTTTCTCCGTGAAGCTATTTATAAACAGAGTGCTCATCTATCCAGCTTACCTCCATTCGGTGTTCCAGCTGGCACTTAAAATATTCTCCCTCTTGCTCCCGGATCACTTCCCATTCCCTTGCAATCAATCCGCCATCTTCCCCTTCCCTCTGATCTAAATTGAGACGTCCGGCTGGAGACCCTCGTCCATTCGTTCTCCTCCCTCTCCGCGCACTCCTCTCCCCTCTCTCTAACTTGGAACTGGTCGCAAAAGGCGCCGTGACGGTAAATACGGTACCGCAGTTACTTAATCCCAGTCCTGACCCCTTTCCTTCACTCGGATTGGGCATCGATGCACAGGTGGGCGGCGACGAGAAGAAAGAGAGAAGGGTACATCTGCAGCCCGTGGGTCTCCGCTCACCCTTTTACCCCGTATCAATCCCATTTAGAACCGAATTCTCTTCGTAGATTGGGGGGAAACGGGGGTTAAGGGATCAGTGAAAGTGAAGGCAGAACCGTTGTTAATTAGGGAGCAAAATAATGGCCGAAGAAGTATTCGAGGCGAAGTAACCATTTGTAATATTTTTTCTTTCATTCATTAATTTCGCGCGCGGGTCTGCTTTTTTGTTTTCGGTTTTTTGTTTCCTCCCCTCCCCCCCCCCCCCCGTTTCTTCCAAGTAAGTCTCGACCGTAAAACTCGAGTTACATCCATCGTAAATAACTTTGAAGTTTAGTTGTGTTATAATCCTTGTGTACTTCGATAAAGGGAGCTAGATAAAGTTTTAACAACCTCAGAAGAAAATTGAAGATTAATTATCCGTTTTCAAAAGAAACTTCGGATAAAGTTTCATCCTTCTTCTACGAATGGATTACTTAAGAGCAGTCGTTGCGCCCGTCTATTCTATAGCTCCATCAATCTTGTCGTCATTTTGGTCCTAACTTGTTTTAATTTTTATGAGGAAACGGGTTCACAAGTTCCCTCTAAATTAATATCTTTCGCAGGTTGTTGTTTTTTTATCGTCCCGAGAGTACTAAGGAAAGTGCATCCATGCGAACATCAATCGCAGACGGCAATTTCCCAGCTTCTTTCGGAAGAGCGTTTTCATCCCTCCCATTACGCAGCATGCAAGGAGCTTCGCGTGCGTCATGCGCCTCTTGAACCTCGCTCGTCTCTTTCTATTCCTATTTGTGCCCTTGCTCTTCAACCACTCCGGACTCTATTGCCTCTCACCCCCCCATCCGTGTCCCTCCTTTGTCCGACATCAGCACGTTACTATTTCGCAGTCATATTCCGTAAAAGTCTTTTTTCGTCCCTCTCGCAAATCCACCTCCCTCTCTCTCCTGTTCTCTCCCTCATTTTTGTCCACGATGGCCGTGCGAGCGAGATACTAGGAACGGCACTCTGCCATACATGATGTCGGAGGGGAAATGGAGTTGTATCAGATGGAGGGGGAGAGAAGGGAAGAGATCGGAGCTGGGAAGGGAAAGGAATAGAGGATGCTGTGAGATGAAAGTAGGTCCAGGGTGGTGAACTTGGTAGAAAGGAAGGAAGTGGTGCATGTAAATGAAGAATATACGAAGAGTGTATAAGGAGCGTGGAGAGAATAGCGTGGCCTGCAAGAAACGCAATTCTTCCGAAAGGCAATGGAGTAGGTTCTCCACCACATAACGTATTAGATAGAAACCCGCTAGGTATCCTATTAACTTAAATAAGTAAGGAAAGGGTTGCTGAAGCAGAAAGTAAATGGCGGTTTTCGAAAATTAAATTTTTAATGGAGAAAATTAAAAATCATGTATACTAGTATGATAAGTCTGAAATAATTTTATAAAAGATTAAGAACGGACAAACCCCGGAAAAAGTACGCAGCGAAATGTAATACTTAATCGATTGGCAATAAAACAAATTTTCTAGCTGCTTTCGTTTACTAGGAGTTAGCGCGTCAGACATATAGACGGAAAAACCGAACGCATAAGCGGCTAAAAACTTGAAAATATATCACCAATATATGTAAACATACATATGCCGTTAGTTTCGTGTAAATTTTCTTTCAAAATTCTTATTTATTATTTCTAAAATATTTCATTAATGCCAATTGAAATATGATAGATATTCCTTTTCTACTCAGTGGGAATAAAACATTTACGTGTTATATATGTTTACATAAAATTTTAATATTTAAAACGCTCCATTCTTGCAATTGTTTATGAATTTTTCAAGAGTGTTTCAATCTACGCATTTTACAATTTAAAGCGAAATTTTTCCATAAATTTTAAGTTTACGACGAGCGGCATCCATTGGTCGTATATAAGTAATAGTATATTGGAAGATACTTTTAAAAAAATACCCAAAAAACTTACCCCAAATGTGACCCAAGGCACTCGCGCGTAAATTGAGATGAGAGAATGGTTTGATGGCGTAAGTTGACGTGGAATTGCGACTCAAGGATGTACTCTTTCCCACTGTTGCCCTCGGTGTAATTTCGGTTTCCCGCACTTGACTTTTTCACTACCTCTCATTCGCTGTGTGCGCTCTCGCAGAGCTCACGGCTTTAATACCCGCGGCTAGAAGGCTTCATATTCAATTTTATTGGGCATCGAACGTGCTCGTTAGGAGGAAATTCACTGCAGGTGTTACGATGCTATTTCGACAGAGCCTTGTTTATCGTTTTAAATGGAGTGGAGAGGTTCCGTAGAATCTCGATCGTATAACTCTGGAGCTATGAAAGTTGTTTGCCGTAATGTCGCAGATACTTATTGAGAAATCGAATATAAAAAATCGACACTTATAAAAGAAATAATTTTAATTAACGTGAAAGCTGTCCTAAACGGGTGCTGTATGACAAGGTCTCTTTATCATTTCGGAAGCCTTCGCTACGAGACGTCCGATGAAACTCTAGTTTATCTTTGTTATATCCAATAAAAGACAGAATCTTCAAATGGCATTCTTGTCCTTCAGCGGATCAGACATTTTACGTCGACACGAAATTTAATTCCATCAATGCAAGCATCAGATGTTTTTTATCCTCGCTACGTAATTGGGAAAGGAAATTATTTTTTCCTTTCGCAATTATTTTTAATTTCCTAGCGCTTAGCGTCTTCCTCTGATGGAACTAAAAAATTAGCCAATTATTTCAGTAACTTAATGTTTTTAACATATATTTAATTTCCCATTGCTAAGTACATTTTCATGTTTATGATATTGTAATTGGGCGATGAAAAGTGCATGTTTATAACTACCTTATTCTTTATTTCTCCTCTCAGCATTATTTATTTTGCTAAAGTATACATCGTTGACTTCGATTTTCTCATTTTATCCAGGACTGCGTGACGCCTGAAAAACTGCCTCTTTCGGACACACAAATGAAATTGGTTCAATAAAAATGCGTGAATTCCAATATTTGGAGAAAGCGATTGGAGAAAATATATCGCCTTTAAATATCTCGGAAGTTTCGTGGAACCGCTAAATCGCTAGTTGTGCGATGCCGAGATAACCCCAGAATTTTCTCAAAATAACACAAAACACGGCAAAGAAATATCGCCCGTATATCAGTCGTTCCCCGTGGCGATAAATCTGAGCGGACGAAGAAAGTCGTGCGTTCATCTCTTTCTATTTTCGATAACGCTTTGTCGGGTCATCGCGTACCAAATTAGAGGAATTAGGTGGAATTCTCTCTGCGTAGGTGTTTTGCGCCTCAAATAAACCTTTGCGGACTTCTTGGAAGCGTCGATAACATAATTTCGATCTCTTTGCTCTATCGCATGACAAAACTAAACACGAAAATATTGTTGTTCCCAAAAGTGGTTCTTTCAAAGTAGATGCAGACATCGTCCGGTGGAGCTAAGACTGCTGCTAAGTTAAAGGACCACGAAGGATAATGCCGCACATACGATATATCCCACCCATGAGTTTAGAATGAGTACGAACGATGACAGAAAATGTAGGTAGAAACAACATCGCATTAAAACCTGTGTTCGTCGAAACAACAAAGTATCTCAAGTCGTATTGCCTAGAGATCAAATGTAAATTTGGGCATTTGAATGAGCCTAAAAAATTACATTTCATCATTTGAAATAGATTTTTTTGCTGTTTACTGACCGCCATCTAATGGGCTCGGCGTTGGAGCTGATCGCATAAACCAAGTGCATGGAAATGAGTTCTTAATAATTTAAAAGAATATTAAGTGAAAAATATAAGAAAGACGATCCAATCTATTATCTCCACTACGTACTACAGGATTATTTATAGTGCTGTTAAGTCGCATGATTAAAGAAGCAACTCATATTCCTATCGCAAATTTAAACTACCTTAGCGACAACAATACAAGACCTGCTTAAATATTTGTAATGAGGGAATTGAGTATTTCATAAACTACGATGTTTTAGCTAAAGAAAATAACTTTAGTTGATAAAACAAGAGCAACATCTCGTGAAGACTCTAACTAGCTAGTGCTATGTTATAACATATATTACACGGTGTACTCATGTTATATGGATTTAAAATAAATAAATAAAAATATAGCCTTTTGTTTCGTAGTTAATAATGCGCCCCACACTTTCCGAAGATTCCACCGAAGCATTAGATCGAACCCTCCACGCGCCGACCTTATCTCTCCTTTTATTTAGAAATTTCAATTTATCAATTATGGACCACTAAGTGGAATTATAAATTTAATCATTTACGGCCCAGCGAATTATGCACTGACGTAGGAGAAAAAAATTAGATCCGCGCCGCCCCTGTAATGCGAACGAGCGATGCACGCGAGCGATGCTGCCGAGCGTAAAATTCAAAAGCCCCAACGAATAAAGTCCTCCGAACACACAGTATTCCCCGCATGCGATAGTTCCAATTTTTCCATAGTGCCTCTCTCCCTCCTTTGCCGAGCCACCCCCATCACCTTTCCCGCCCACTATTCCTAGTCGCCCGCGATTTATTTAAAAGGGGCCGCATACCCAGCACGTGACACCTGACACTCCTTTATCACCCGACACAACAACCCCTTGTGTCTCTTTCCCTCCCCACCCACCTCCGATGAATCTTCCTCCTCCCACGCCTGTCTCCTCCTCCCTCTCACTCCCTCCTTCCCCTACTCCTTACTCCCTCTCGCCCCTCCTCTCTTCCTATCTCTCTCTCTCCCTCTCATTCCCTCTCGCCCTCTCACTCCCTCTCGCTCATCCTCTCTCACTCCCTCTCTCCCCTCCTCTCCCTCTCACTCCCTCTCGTCGCTCCTCTCTCCCTCTCACTCCCTCGCCCCTCCTCTCTCCCTCTTACTCCATCTCGCCCCTCCTCTCTCCCTCTTACTCCCTCTCGCTCATCCTCTCTCCCTCTCACTCCCTCTTGCCCCTCCTCTCTCTAACTCCCTCTCGCTCATCCTCTCTCCCTCTCACTCCCTCTCACCCCCTTCTCTCTTTCACTTTCTCTCGCCCCTCCTCTCTCCCTCTCACTCCCTCTCTCCCCTCCTCTCTCACTCCCTCCTGCCCATCCTCTCTCACTCTCTCGCCTCTCCTCTCTCACTCACTCTCGCCCCTCCTCTCTCCTTCTCACTCCCTCTCGCCCCTTCCCTCTCCCTCTTACTCCCTCTCGCTCATCCTCTCTCCCTCTCACTCCCTCTCGCCCCTCCTCTCTCTCACTCCCTCTCGCTCATCCTCTCCCTCACTCCCTCTCGCTCAACCTCTCCCTCATCCCTCGCTCCAGATCCCATCCCAACCCTTGCGAGACATGAGACCGCCCTTCCGGTTCACTGATCCTTTTACGGCGTATAAAAGTCTGACGGTAGCCTTGCAAGAGAGTGTGCTTCTCCTGCTGCTCGCGTTCGAAGTGATCGCTCGGGGGAGGATCTCCGCCCGCCCTGCATGGGTGGACACACAAGGGCTGAAAAAAGAGGAAAAAATAAATTTAATAACCTCCGGATGTTCGTTCGTTGCGGGTGGCGACAACGTTTCGGGTCGTAAGGCAAGTGAGTAGGTGAAGGATGGAGAGGGGGAGGGGGCTGGGTCGTGTTGCTTGTGAGGGCCGGGCGGAGGCTGTCTCGAGGAATGCGTTTCGGATCCCGTAAATCATTCGAACTCGCAAGATCGCTAGCTTTATATCTCTTCGTGCGAGTTTGAGAGTTTTCCTCACTCTCCACCAGATGGCAGGAAACGAACGGATGGAGCGAGGGCGAAAGTAATGGAAAACCGTTCGTTGATGGTATGGGTCGTTTGGCTGTGAATATTATAGTTCTATGGAATGTAAACGGTCGAAGATAAATGGAAATTACGCAATTCTGTTGGTTGTGTTTATGCGGATACTTATTTGAATGAGTATTAAGTAAATGACTGCACGTTTACTTTTTGGAATACATTTCCTATTTATATTATGAAGAAATCTTTATAAAGATACATTGTTTCTCCTATTACCTCGTTAAATAAATAAATATAGTAAAAATTATATTTGTATTTCATATGCCTAATTATAAATGTTCAGTAGCCTATTTCGCGAATGATGATTCATACATCAGATATGCCCTTGTTCCATGTGGTCTTATGTGCATATTAAAGTTTTAAAACAATACTTTTCTGAATATATTTTGTAAGAAAAGTCGCAGTAATTTAAAAATATCTCTTAGTTTGAGCCAAATATCACTATGTAGGTTCTGTTTTAAAAAAAATATTCAGGTTTAAAAACGAAGAATTGTTCATTACCGAATTTGGTTTCTACAGCAGATTTTTTTAACACTAACTTTCAGTTGAATGTTGAAATTATCGATTCTTGGTGCACGATGTGGGATATTTTGAATAGCAAACAATTATTTAAATCCAGAAATTTATGGCATCCAGCGGTGAATAAAGATTTTATACAGGGTCTGCTAATAAAAAGGGAGACCCTATAGTGTATGACAGACTATAGTACTGAAACGATTCTAACATAATTTCAACATCTTGAAATACGTAGTAAAATAGGTAATAATTTTTTTTAGTCGATTTATGTGTCTGATTGTAACAATGGGTTAATTTGAAATGAAGTAAAATCGCCATATTAACACAAATCGTTCCACCCGTGTTTTTATTTAATTTTATTCTTAAATTAATGCAGCTATTGTTTTATAATTTGCACACAAGAACGGCAGTTTAACGTATTTTAACGTGTACAAATAAAATTAAATTCTTTTCAAAACTATGGGTATTATAGCGTATAGTATAGGGTCTCCTTGTTTATTGGCAGACCCTATATATGCAATTTTTTCACAGATGTAAATTAATTGTTGTCAAATTGTTAGTATAAATGCCAACGTGAGCATAATTTTTCAGTCGTAAAATATTCTCAATACTCGGTACATTGTTTGAAATATCCATTACATTGAGTTTGAAGAAATCTTCCGGAAAGTTCATTGACGCGGGGAGACATAGAGATAATGATGATGACTGTGGACGAAGCTCAGAACACATGGAGGAAGCGATAAAAGGCGAGGAAAGCGAACCATCGAAGTCAAATGGCCGTCCTCTAGAAAGCGTAAATGAAGCAGTTAAACATTCCGTGGCGTTAAAACGCCGCCTCGAACAGAATGTCCGTCTGAAAAGTGAGATGAAAGGCCTTCGAGGGTGGGCGATGTTCTCCTCGCCACTGGTCGGTCCGTTTTTACGCTCAAGTGTCCCTTCTTACGCCTTGCCACGATGAGAGCCCTCTGCGATATCACAACTTAAAAGCTAGCTGTTTAACGACCAGAATGACGTAAGACCCACTATGTCATTTAGGGCGGTCGGCAGTAGAAGCGATCGCTCGCTCTTTGGGATTCCGATATTTTTACACATTGATCAGGGACTTTTGACAAAAATATATCATATTCTATGGAAAATACGTTATTAAAAAATAATCTACTCTTGGTGCCTACTTAAATGGCCACTTTAAGATAATTACAAGAACTTAATTCGCTTAATTTCGTTTATATGTATTATCATCAGCCCTTTTCAACCCCTTGACGGATGAAGGCCTTACCTAGATCCTTACAGTTTTCCCTATCGTCTGCCTCTCTCCTCCAAGTTGGCCCTAAGAACTTCACAAGCTCTCTGTCCTATCTGTCTTTCGGTCTTCTTTGCGGTCTCTTGGTGTTTTATGGGATTGTATATGTTACGGTAAAGGTACGTAATCGGGAAATGTGTGCATTTACCGGTAAATATGCACATTTACCACCAAGCTCGGTAAATTTAAGTTTAAGTTTCCAGAAATACGTATTATCCGTACATTTCCAGGTAAATGTGCACTTTTACCAATGTGCCTTGGCAAATGTGGAAATAAGTAAGAATGAGAAATGCTACACTTTAATAATTACTTTAATTTATAACAATAATCATCGAGGGTTCGACTCCGCTGGTATGTATTAAAATGAACGCTTCCCAACCTGAGGGGGAACACAGTGAACGTGAGTAGGAACCAAAAGCACTTCGACTAACTTACCCAACCCGGTGGGGTCGAGTAAAATTTTTCTTCATGTTCAAATTTAGGTTATTTAGCTTAGTTAGTTGCGCACATTTACCAGGAAATTTACACATTTACCGGACAACGCATATTTACCGTATTTCGAAGCCGCAACAGGTGTTCGCGACGCCGCCAAGTTGTGGCCTGTGTGGCGACGTTAATCCACATTTACCAGTGTCTCTAGGTAAATGTGTACATTTACCTAACCCAATCGGTAAAAGTATGTTACACTTACATTTACCGCACTTGGTAGTAAATGTGCACAATAAAAGGGAAATGTACACATTTACCTGACTACGCGCATTTACCATGACGTATATATATACGAGGCTAAGTCCGATGAAAATCTTTAAAAATTTTACACACTTTATTGTAGATAGGTCAGATAATATTTATTTTTCAACGTAATCCCCATTGCAGTAAATTGAGGTCCTCCAGCGTTTCAGCAATGCCTGTATTCCTTTTGAAAAAAATAATTTGGCCGCGTGCCACTCATGCACCGCAACCTTCGCACGCACAATATGGGGCCGCGCGTTGTCGTGTCGCAGCAACACACCAGCGCTGAGCAGTCCACGAGGTTTTGTTCGCATTGCTGGCTTCAGGTGACTCCTAAGATCAGAATATTTGGCACTGTTGACTGTGACCCCCTTTGACATATAGTGCTCTATAAGTGGGTCTCGGTGATCCTAGAAGAACGTCAGCAGCACTTTTCCCGCAAATGCCTGCGTGCGGAATTTTTTGGGCTCTGGTGAGGAGGAATGGTGCCACTCCTTGCTTCTCCTCTTCGTTTCAAGTTGGAAGTAGTAAACCCAGCTTTTATCACCAGTCACTATACGCTGTAGGAAGTCGTCACCTTCCGTTTCATACCATCGAAAAGGTTCCTGCCAGGCTTACAAGCGTCTCTCCTTCAATTCAGGAGTCAATTGTCCAGGCGCCCATCTTGCAGACACTTTACGGAACTGCAGCACGGCATGGATGATATGGTGAGCTGTACCATGACTGACGTCCAAGAGGGCGGCCACTTTGTTCACAGTAACGCGACGGTTTTCCTGTGAACTTGGCCTGGTTGAGGAACATCAGCCCGCACTAGAAACGCTGTTCTTGAACTTCCTACTCCATTCGTACACCTGCTCTAGCGATGAGCAGGCGTTACGATACTGCACCCTCATACGGCGATGGATTTCTCACCCTCGCTGACTAAGATACGAATGACAGAACTCTGTTCCTCCTTGCATTCTTTCAAGGGGGCAGCCATCTATGCACTGCTGTCCTGAAGTCAAGAAGCCAGCGTTGCCAGATCTGCCGCGCAGAGTACACGTTTTTAACCTTGGCTAACAACATATTGTGCCTACAGCCGCGCACAGTAGTTTCCAGATTTTCTTTGCACTTTTAAGATTTTCATTTTACTCACCGACACACACGCACACACACTCGATGAACTTAAAAGGCAAACGTTTTCAAAAGAGCGACTCTTTTATCGGTCAAATCTATTCCTATGACATGCAGTTTTCCTTTGAGACCAATGAATACATGTTATTGTAATTACTTAGCATATCCATGGTAGTGTTCGCTGTGTAAGCTACGACTCCGCTATGCTGGTTCTGCTCGTTTTCTTGTATGAGTTCAATAAATTGCATTTATAATTCTTGATATACTGCTGAATTTATCATTAAAGTAAAGAACAATGGCCCAATGATTCGTTGGTAGGAGATCGAACACCAAACACTGATTTTTTCGGAATGCAAGGACATTTTATGGAAGGTGAGGTGGCTTACACTACCCCATATCCTACTCTTCTGACAAAACGGAGAGATGAAACCACGTGAAAATATTTTTAAAAAGTTTATTGATACCGCTTTTTTCGTAAATCTGTGATACATTTTCCTGAATGTTTCTATGAACCTATTATTAAAATGCCCCGTCTTTTTTGGATCAAGCCACTAAACTACTCACAGTAACGAGTCATTTTCTGCAGGTTCGTGCACCATAGGGACACGATAAACTCGTTTTCTCATCTTTTTATATGCATTGTACGCACTTCCGTGTTTTAAACTTGTCTGCTCACGAGATAAGGTCAAAGCTGTTGCGCGCGTGAATGCAATTTCCAATGTTAGCATTCTTCATTCTTCACCAGTGTTATAATGAAGCGAACAATTGATTGTAACAATTTCCCTAAACGGGAAAACGTGTCTGTGATTGATGTGCTTCACTTTTGAATCACCTCGAACTTAAAATTATATGTAGGGCAATGTTCGCCGGACATAAAGGCCATTATGAGGATCCTTAGGATCCCTAGAGATACGAGCACTTCGTTTCGTTTCGCTGGTGAAAAGGATGTTTCTCTTTCAGCTCTCGCTCTACACTCTTTAGACGGGGTTTTTTAGTGCCAGTCATAATCCCGAATGGGTTATTGTTATTTTGGGAAGTGCATTAAAGTTCCCCTTCACTGGCCCAAATATCGAGGACTGATGAAGGAGTGTAGCTAATGAGCTAATCTCCTACGGTCACTCTCTTATTCGAGAGAGGGTAGACACATCCGGGTTATGTGCTCTCCTTTTTGGAGTCGTAAAAGAAAAAAGTACGTTTTAAAAAATTATATTTCCACATCCGACCGCCAAATAAATTCTTTTGCGAGCTCTTTAACGTGTAAGAAGAGTTACGTAGTATTCCGCGTTAAAAATATATTTAAAAATTAAAGAAAATAACACGAGAAATATAACAAAATTACCTAAATTATAACATATTTAAATTACAAGAGGTATTTTCAATGACTGCTAATAAATGTTATAAAGATCAAAATATCTTTCTTATTGTCAAACCTGCAGCTGATCTATACGTTGTGTATTACTAATTTTTTACCCACGTATATGAACATACATTTATTATGATTCTGCATTATTACCGCACTTCAAATGACCATTTTTTTGGACTGGTTATTTTTTTCATGAAAAAATGAAACAAGCAAATCTCATCCGAGCTTTAAAATATGGCAGTGTTCAAAATAGTTATTTTTGCCTCTGCTATATATTACGCATTCCATCCTTTCTCCTATACACTTTTTAAGTGCCCAGAAACATGACCTTAGAAGGCATCGCGACGCCATAAAAGCACAAAAAAGCCATGAGTTATGCAAGAGTCGGGAATACGCGTAATTCTTCCGTCGCAAATATATTCCTTCCTCCAATATTATTTTTTAACGAGCTAGCGTCGTCTCAAAAGCGGTCGCGAGGGAATTTATGCGTCGTAGGGAGCTAGGAGGTGGAGGGAGGAAGAGGAAAGGAGAGGGGGAGGGAGGAGGGGTGGGGGAGGGAGGAGGGGTGGAGGGAGGGGAATAAGAGGGCAGGGGTTGGGGAGGAGGGTTCCGCCCGTAACTCCCTCTTTTCATACCTACGAGCACCCACAGACACCCGCTCTCGCCCCCTCCTCAGCCGTCTCCTCAGCCGCCTCCTCAGCAGAGCCCAACCCTCTCATTCACCGCGGCCGTAAAGACGAGAAGAGGAAGAGAATGAGAGGAAGGGGGATATAAGGGGGGGAGGGAGAGAGAGTGGCTTGGATGACCGTGAGAAGGCAATAAACCCATCTCGCGACTCCCTCTCCTTGGCTGCAAGCGAGAGCGGCCTCGAATATTTTACGAGCGCGGAATTAGGCGCACTTTCCTCTTCCCTCGCCCCCACTCCTCTCTTCCGCTTTGCGAACCTTCTATGCAACAACCGACTTATGTACACGGTCTCTCTCTCACTCCTTCGCTATACTCCTATCTCGATCCCTCCTCTCTCTCTCCATCCTCTCTCTCTATCCATCCTCTCTCTCTATCCCTCCTCTCTCTCCCTCCTCTCTTCCTCTCTCTCTCTTCCTCTCTCTCTCTTCCTCTCTCTCTCTTCCTCTCTCTCTATCCCTCTCTCTCTTCCTCTCTCTCTCTTCCTCTCTCTCCCTCCCTCTCTCTTCCTCTCTCTCTATCCCTCCTCTCTCTCCCTCCTCTCTTCCTCTCTCTCTCTTCCTCTCTCTCCATCCTCTGTATCCCTCCTCTCTCTCTCTTCCTCTCTCTCTCTTCCTCTCTCTCTCTTCCTCTCTCTCTCTCTTCCTCTCTCTCCCTCCCTCTCTCTCTTCCTCTCTCTCTATCCATCCTCTCTCTCTATCCCTCCTCTCTCTCCCTCCTCTCTTCCTCTCTCTCTCTTCCTCTCTCTCCATCCTCTGTATCCCTCCTCTCTCTCTCTTCCTCTCTCTCTCTTCCTCTCTCTCTCTTCCTCTCTCTCTCTTCCTCTCTCTCCCTCCCTCTCTCTCTTCCTCTCTCTCTATCCCTCCTCTCTCTTTTCCTCTCTTCGCATTGTACATCCTCACACTCCTTTATCCTCGGCACCCGAAACGAGCAGAGCATCTCCGACTCATTTCCTATCCAGGAGATGGAACAACACCCTCTTGGATTGTTACCCGCAGGAGTATTCGTGTCCGATTGGGTGTTATGATGGTTTTGTTTCTTTTATTAGTGCATTTTTATTGTGGGAGGGAAATTTTGCAGAATGGGTTTCCGCTGTTCTTATCCTCATTGGGAAGTGCGCTTGTTATTTATTTTTTGCACGTTCTAGCGTCGAGGCTCCAATGGAATTATAGGCAAGGGATTTTACTGCGCCTTCTTTCTTTGATTTTCACCTCCACCGAAATGACCGCGATACTTTATATCGTATACGGGTATAGAATATAAAATTGTTTGCATCCCCTGGAATATACATTTCTGGTGCGGATTAATTTCGAAGAATTTGCCAACAAATATACATAATGGAGTGTTTATTTTACGTTGAAATTTCATTCGATGGAATATTGGAAAAATAGATTCGACTTTTCCGGCATATTTGACTGACAAATAATAATAAAACAAATCATTGCGCATGTATAAATGGCCGTTTTGCAATCAACGCGGCGTATTTTATTCAAAATATTTTTAAAACTAGATTTTTTAGTTGCTAATATCTAAAGGTATACTTTTATGAGCGTAAGGCTCAAGGACTCTTGTTTATAGCAGTTTCAGTTGTGCTGATATCATATTATGTTTTGGTCTAAAAATGATATCAAACTCGCTAAGTTAAAGTGGAAATTTAGTTAGTTTGATTTAATGTTTACGTTGTTTTGCTAAGTGACATCTTCATTTGTTAATAATTATATTTTTGGTTCCTTCGCATTCGCAATGAGAACGAAATCGAAAGTGACTTGGAAAAATAATTTAATCCTGATGAAATTCAAGGATTTAAAAATAATGAGGTACAAACTGCATTACATTTAACGTAAATATTTTTTTTGCACGTAAGTTGGGAATTTAATATTTAATGGTGTGCATGATGGCTTGCCATTTCAATGAATTGCGTTGTGTGCCATGCAGCGGGATTCGTTTTTTAGTCCAGAATTATTAACTACATGAATAATGAGTAATTTTCAATAAATTATACTTATTATAAGATGTCACATCACGAACGAAATGTTCTCAGACAATTTTAAGAAGGGTTTTCGCGAAAAAATATATTAAACAATGGATTTTCTGTGTGAAAATCTTTTGGAACGACTGACTTAGCGAGTTCCGATTATTTCTTTCTCATGATAACTAATTCTACTGTTAACGGTAAATGCTATTTCCATTTTAGCGTAATCATTGATTTCTATGCAAAAGGTATTGTATACATTAATTTTCATTTGATGACCATGAACTTGTGTGCTCAAAAAAGTTAAGTTTGATATAAAGTTTTTTATAGATATATTTAGCTCGATATTTTTTCGCTCTAGTAAAAAATACAATACATTCCATATTGTTTCAGTAACTATTACACGCATCTCGTTCTCAAATGAAGTAAGGGTATCTTGGTCGTAATTATTTAAACAATTGAATTTAAAATATCACCATCCTCTATCAAACATTAATATTACTATAATATACTAGCGTTTGCTTCACAATATTTCCTCCATTAAAGTCTGCCTCTTCCAAATTTTCCCGTCTGACATTCCGGAACGGGTCGATTTTTCATTTTCTTCTCCGCAATTTTTGGAAATTCGTTCATCCAATATTTTCTCTTTAAAAATTGTCATCGCGTGCTTGTAATTCTCATCCGACATTTACACTCTGCCTAATTTAATTCCCTTTCCACCTATTTTTAAAATCGCTCGTAATTGTTGACATAAATATGATCACGTCCTAGTAGTCTTTCCATTTATTCCAATCACAACAAATTTATGAGTATGCCACAATTTTTCTTAATGTCCCCTCATTTTCTACTTGTGAGGTTACATGTTTAAAATCATTCCTTCATCTTTGGGAAATTGATGATATCCGCAGGGTAAAATTTTATTTAGACATTCGTCGTCGTTTAGAAATTTTTCGTTTAAAATTGAGTTTTAATTAAAAAATCATTGCATAACTAGTAAATACTTCACTCGTTATATCTTAATTACCATCTTACCATAATAAATTACAAATAATTTGCCGTAACTGATGTTTTTTAAATTAATGTATTGTTAACCTAATGACTGCATATCTATTTATAACAATTGTGGGCTTTATAAATTTTATATGCGCTTTATTATAAATTATGTCATTCGAACTAATAAACCATGGACTCAAAAAGGCAATGCGTAACTCTACCACTTGGCTTTGTTGACGAAAGCACAAGGAATGAAAGATGGTGCTTGGGCAAATTAATTTTGTCTTGCGACATTTCTTTCCGTTATAACTCAGCCCTGTTATTATTAATGCGTACTTAATATTATTGATATAGATAAAATATATGTATTCATCAAAAAGTGAAATGGATATGAAACTGTGAACAAAACACCATATTTTTGCAAATAATGATGCGTAACCATTTGTTGAACGTTGCTAATATAGAAATCGATTAAATTAATTTCACGATAAAACATCAAACCATGTGATAAAAGTAAAAATAATATGACGAATTATGTCTTCAAAGATATTTCTCGATAAATAAATAAAATTTAAAAACCTTTTCTCTAATTTAATTTCAGAAATAGTTAGTAAAATTTATATAGTATAGTATCTTGAAAAACCAGTATTGGATTTCCAAGTGGCGCCTCCTCTTTCACGTTCACGGAAATAATTTCCCTTGCCCTTTTAAGCATTCTATAAATGCGTTCGATATCTCAACCCCTAACACAGCTTTCGTATAGCACCGAATGGCAAAAAATCGTTTGTGCTAATAAAGCCCGAAAAAAATGTTAGCACATCGTAATAACGGTCCTACCAACTAAACGACAACTCACATTTTTTTAGCTATTACCACCACCATCGTGACCGTAGACATAATCACCCCTTTCCCACCACACCTCTTCTCCTTGTCACTCCCACCCATCGCTCTCCCACTCCTTTCCTCCTCCTGCATCACACTACAAACCCTTTAAACCCCCTCCACACTCCAGTTCTCTCTATCTCTCTTTCTACTCATTCTTCATCTTGACCTTTCCCTCTTCTATTTTGCAAAAGACGCAGAGAGAAAGAGAGAAAAGTTGAGGAATGCGTAAGGGAGGAAGGGAGTTGGAGAGGAGAGAGGAGGGGTCTGGAAAGGGAGGTGGGGGGAGTGAGAAGGGGAGGACAGAGGAGTGAGGGTGGAGAGGGAGCTGGGGAGTAGAGAGGAGGGGGAACTGGAGAGGAAGGTAGGGAGGAGAGATAATGGGAGGAGAGAGAAGGAGAGGAGGGAGGGTGGGGAGGAAAGAGAAGGGTAGGAAAGAGAAGGGGAGGAGAGAGAGAGCGGGGAGGGAGGAGAACGGGGCGGAGGAGAGTTGGTAGAAAATTTTCGAAGGGAAATGAAATAAAGCGAAGGAGGGAAAACGGTGAGGCTCTCATAAAAAATTTATAAGCTTTCAAATACGGAGTCACGAGGAGGGAGAGTGAATAACTCGTATTCTCTCCCTCTCCCCTGTTACCTTTCTCGTTCGTTTTTGTGTTCCTTTCTTCTTTTCGTTCTTCCTCCCACTATTCCAAATCCTTCTCTTCTTTACTTCCTCGCGGAGGAGAAGAAATAACGGATTCCTCTGGAAAGCTATTACACATGCTCCGGAGATTTTGAATGGAGTCTGAGGAAGGGAGCGGGTCGAGAGGATCGAGAGAAAGGCGGACGGATGGGAAAGATAGACAAATGCGACGGCGGCGCAGAAACAAGAGAGGCGCAATAGCGCGCGAACGGTCGCGTAAAGCGCGAGAGAACATTTTTTCGTAATAGTCAATAGAGTTTCCGTTTCGGATGATGAAATGTTACGATGTCACATAATGCATTCCTACGCCATTTTTTCCGATGGCATTCCGCCGGACTCGTGTAGAGCTGTCTCTCCCCGGCTCTGTTTTATCATCATGTGTGCCTGTGGCGTGACGCCGGTATTTGCATGCGTTCAGGTGAACTTGAGACTCGTTCTTAGGAAATATTTCGTGTAAGATAGTGCCTTATTAATATATTTCTGCGCGGCTCCTACTCTCCTTCGCAGGTTTGGAATAGTTCATTATTCATGCTTTAGGCGGAAAACTGAATGGAATAAAATCCAAATTCATCGATCTTTGTTATTCAGAGACGTGGCGACAGTGAAAATCAATAATATATTTTATAATGTTAAGAAAACAATAGTCGAGAGAATTATTATACTAATCTATTTAAGATTTTCGTCCTGAATTTACTTGAATGCTGTAATTTCATTGATAACGTACACAAACAATACCAAAGTGGTAGGTAATACACCAATTATATTGGAAAACATTCGGTCGGCTAACATCATTTCCACACACATGCACATTCTTATAAATATTTCACGCTAAGAAGTCAACTTAAGTAATATCGCTCTTTATTAGATATTTAGTTAACAAATTGTTCAACAAATGGTCAACCATATGGCTCTGATTTCTAATACTTGTGTACAAATGCGCTAACTTAATTCAAGAGTATTCTGGCAGTGAAAAGTTGTCATAAAACATCGCGTGTTCCTCCTTCAGAGACATAAAAAAATACCCCGAAAAGCAAACTTCAACGACTAGACGAGCAGTTCAAAAATTTTGAGAGTAGTGACGAAAATAATTTGAAGGGTGAATGATAATGGAAAATTTAGTGTAGGAGAAAGTTTGTGAAGGGGCGAGCGGTCGAAAATTCTCTTTTTGACAACCTCGTCTTAAGGAGACTGACCTCTCTTCCTCCGTTGTATAATAGATGGCGGTGTCCTTCAGTTCGACCCCTTCCCCCGTTCTCTTAGCCCCTTCTCCTCACCGAGTGCTTCCCCTCCACCAAGCCACGTCACGAGAATAAGCGATGGATCTTCCCGTCTCCATTTTACCTCCGTATCTTGGGTCGCTCGTGTGTTGACGACGATCCTTCCCACCAATGTTGTTGTCTTTCGTCAAAATTTCTAAAAAATATCTTTTAGCCTACAACATAATTTCTATGATAATTTTTTAAGGCTAGATGATGGATGATTCAGGTGTCTCGTTTTTCTTTTCAACTTTTTAACTTATCAGGCACACACGTTTTGGTTCATTTTTCAAATATCGCGCTTGATTTTCGAATATGTTTAATTCCGACATCTGCTATTTAGCTTCTTTTAAGAAAATTTCCCTCCTATCAGAAAGTATATATACATTTTGTTTTATATCGCTGTTTAAAATACACCGAATTCAGAAAAGTAAATTGGTAAACTATTGCAATTCGTTCTCGTCGAACACTTTCTCCATACATAAACAATGATATTAAAATGTTACTAAAACACTCGAAATTCGGACACTAAATATACCTAGAGGGCGATTGGAATACTAAACAATAAAGAGGACTCCAGGCCAATTATAATTAGTTCAGTGTAAGCCAAACAAAGATAACAGACCTCCTTGCTCCCTGGCGCAACTGCGTATTCTTTTGTTCCACATATTATTTGTGTTCTATTTAAGTCTGGTTGACACGGGCAGTTTTAGTAGCATAAACTTGGCAGTTATTATTGCTGAACGCCGCACTATTATTTCATTTAATTCACTTTTGGCTATTATTATATCTACTTTATTGCCTTTGGTATCGACAGCTTACAAGTACTGATTATTACCATTCGAAAGGCTGAGATCTAACATTTTGATCTTGTGAGTCCCAATCACCCTCCAAACTTGAATTAACATGGACCTTCAATTTTTTCGTACCATTTCCAGTAATTTTTAGTACGAAAAATGTTATTTTCAGTGCTTTAATAAACAACGATTTTAACGTTTGGATGATTTTTATTTACCCACAAACTTATTTAGGAGTGCTTCCATTATTTAGAGGCTCACGTTGCTTGCATAAAAGTTAAAGAAACCCAGGACTAGTTTCTCGTTTTAGTTAAAATTTTCTCTTAAAATTATATATAATATTAATCATTTATTTATTTGTAATTATAGAATTTGAATAAAGATTTATCTAATTATTCATTTTATGTGCCTATGCATGTAAGTAAAAATGGAACAATTTTAGTTACTTAAAAATTTTCATGCGTGGCTTTACTTCATGTCAGTAATAATGCTTGAAATATTTGCAATTAAATTTTTTTTTATTATTTCTTAGAGAATTGAAAACAAGGTTTATGCGCTAAACAAAACTCATACTTTGACCTACATTATTTATTTATTTATTTAGATGACCTTCCTTAATTTTCAGTAGGCCAATTTGATTACAGAGTGAAATTACAAATTCAGTATAATTTTAATAAACACTTCGGTTTAGGGTTGTGAGGATTATTGCAGAATTGACTGTCTTTTTGGAAGTAGAAAAAGATTCGCAAATATAAGACATGATCCACAAACAATCTCATATGAAATTAATAATATTAATAAAACTTTGAGCCTTTTATTTTCAAATCATTACTCAAATTAATATATAGAAGAACAATTTCTATATTTTATTTAGATGGTCTTACCATGATATAAACCTAAGAGATACAAACTCAAGGAATACCAGAGGGACAAGCCTAAATGAAAAAAAATCTTGTATTTTTCCCGTTAGATTCTTTTAAACATTTGTGTTATATATATATATATATATATATATATATATATATATATATATATATATATATATATATGTGTGTGTGTGTGTGTGTGTGTGTGTGTGTTTATTATATAGGTTTAAAACAAATCGTTTTTTTGTTTTTGAAAAATGAAGTCGTTGTTCTTTAACTTAGATTATTACTGTAGGTATTCAATTTTTTCATGCTCCAAATATGATATTGATCAGGAGTTCTTACTCTCATCTTGAAATTAATACTCTTGCATTTAATTTAGCCTTTTCGAAGCTTAATCTATGTTAAAATCGCATTTTTCGATCCTCTTAATAGGGATCTTACGGGCGGCCTCAACGAAGTGGAAGTAAAAAAAATGGAAGGGCAATGAGGCGGGAGGGTTCCACTCTAAATCTCTTGAGGTATTCCACCTTCCGGAGTCCGACTCCTCCAATACTTCCGCTTCCCGTCCTCCTCCTTTCACTCCTCTTCCTTCATTTCTCCGTCCCTCCTCTTCCAATCCTTCTCCACTCCCATTCCTCCGATACTCCTCTCTCTCTCTCTCTCTCTCTCTCTCTCTCTCTCACTCTCCCTCACAGTTTTTTTCGACCCACAAAACTAACAATATTTTTTGCTAATGCTCTATGATCTATTAAGCAATATATAATTAACCTGTAATTAACATGTATGTTATTGTAATTCATACGTAATTAATTAATTTTTAAGTATTTAAATATACTAACTATATGACAAAAGGTTAAATGTAAGATGGGACTATATAGTCACAATTTCGCCCTTAATAAAAGTCGTTTGTCTGTCTGTCTGTCTTCCTCTCCGGCTCAACTTCCCATCCTATACCCATTCCATTTCGCATCCTCTGAGCTCATCCCCTTTGAGACATGTCCGAGTAGCTTGGGAAAGATAAGAATGGTATCCGTCGTGGCATCTCATCCTATATCGTCTCCCCCTTTATTTCTCCCTTCTTACTTGTGTTTCTCTTCCTTTCTCTTTTCCTCTCTTTCCTAATACCCTCATCCATCCTTTTCTCACATCTCACTTTCCTCTCATCCACACCGATCCCTTTGAAAGCAAAACGTTGCTTTTTTTAAGGCGTCGATACGAAACAGCCGGCAACACTTTGCTTAATGGAGTGTGATGGCACGTAGCTGTCGGTAAATGGAGGCGAAATGGATTTTATAAATCCTCAGCCGTTTTATATCTTAACTTGGTTTCCCGAAAATAGACGATGCATCAAAACGGATTTATCAAGTTTAATTATATTAGCATGTTGCTGGAAGTTTGAAGGTTCTTAAATTATTCTTCTTTCCCAATCCTATATTTCTTTTCATATCCAGTAATATGTTCCAAATCCTATTGTATGTATTTCTTCTTGAAAGTCAATCTTCAAGATTATGCAAAATATTTGAACTGTATAGTATTAGTAACATATCTCAATCCTGTTACATACTCTTCAACTGGTGCATGATCCAACATGCCCATTAAAGTTTTTATTTTATTTGTAACGACAGTATTTAAAAATAGCAGACCAAGTCAAATGATTACGCCTGCATTAAAAGCCGTCTTGCCACATTCCCGACACTACGGAAAAATCGTTAATCCCACGTCCTACTTACAGTTCTGAACAACGCGAGCTCTTTCGTGAAAATGATGGTGATTCATGCTTTGTCGTTAACAACTCTCTTCTTTTATCGATCCTCTTCTTCAAGCCAGTTCACCTCAACTCCCGCAATAAAAACGTCTTTGGAATCACAACGTGAGAAGAAAACATCTGCTAGTTTGCTACATAAATGAACAGCTCCGTTAATAATATTACAAGTGCTCGTTGCCACACTTTTAATTTGAAAATTATTTTTCATTAGTGGCCATCACCAATTTCCTACTATACTCTTTTTACCATTAGACTGAATACTTATTTATGTATTTGAATGTAATCGATTATATCGAATGTCAATTACATTCAACGTCACCATTCCCTCTTGTCATATCTTCATCTAGTTAGCTTTGAATAATATAATTATGAATATATATAATAATGAAATTCGTGAGAACATTTACAAGAGGTGTCTCAAACAATTTTAAGGAAATAGATATATTAATCGATACATTTTGATATATGCGTACATCTATACTTTAGTGTCTACGCTTAAAAGAAATAAATGTTCATAATCTCTCTAGCAAAAATCGAATTAATACCAAAACATTTTCAAAGTTGTTGTAATAGCAATAGCACAGAAAGAATACGATTTTAATGGCATGCCATAAAGTTAGAATCCATCACCCCAACTTCATTTAACAGCATATCTCCAAACTAAACGCATAGCTTCTACGATAAAATTCTGTTCATAGATGACTATCGGATATGGCTAAAATACTATCCTCATCATAAAAACGTCAGTTTCATATTTAAATGATTTGCTCAAAAGAGTCTGCACATAAAAGTCCTCTCGAGCGCGCTCACATAATGTTTTCCCCGTCCTTTCATTATCTCCTGCCCTTCCCATTCCCGTTCATTTGGCATGCCATCCCGGCATCCTTCATGTCCCTCACCCCCGAAATGCGCTTCACCTCTTCCCTCTCGGCTCCCACACTCCCTATCCTCTTGTCCAATTCAAGCCCTCCTAGCCGTCTCTCCCTCTTCCTCCTTTGTCCCATGTTGTTTCCCTTCCTCTCACTCTCTCCGCATCCCATCCTCTCTTCTCGTTCCCATTTTCCTCTTTTTTCTCCTCCCATTCATCTCAACATTCTCTCTTTCCGCTGGGCATCATTTTTGCCAACGAGCTCAACTTGTGGCCCGCACGACGGACACTACACCGACAGCTGTTCCTAGATTCCCACGGGATTTCATTTCTCTCCCACCGCCTCCCCTCCTCCTTCCCATCCTCTCGCTCCCTCCCCCATTCCATATCAACCAAAATGGCTCTCTTTCCAATAACCTCTCCCCCGCCACCTTTGGGATTCCGTGTCCCGCCTTCCTTGTTGCGCTCCTTTCACCCTCCCCTCTCCCTTCGTCTCTCTCTCTCTCCCTGTTTCTCCCTTCGTCTCTCTCTCTCTCTGCTTTCATATCTATCTCTCCTTTTGTCTTTCACTTTCTCCTTTTGTCTCTCTCTCTTTTCGTCTCTCCCCCCCTCTCCCCCCTCCCCCTCTCCTCCCCTCCCCCCCATCTCTCTCCCCCTCTCTCTCCCCCATCTCTCTCCCCCACCTCCCCCCCTCTTCCCCTCTCTCTCCCCATCCCACGCCACTCTTCCGCCCTCGACCCAACCCTTCATCTTTCTCATCCGCTTTTTTCCTTGTTCCACTTCTCCCTTTCGCTCTCTCCTCCCTCCTTTTCCTTCTCGATTCCTACTTTTCTATCTGATCTCTACCATTTCCCTTTCTCCTTCATTGCGTCAACCACCTCCTCACTCCACTCAGCTTTCCTTGCCTTCTACCACCTACCGCAAAAACTTGATTCTTTCCTCTCCCTCTTTCTCCCCAACTCGAATGGATTCGTGTAATTGGAAATTGTTTACTGCCCCCCACGCTTATTAAGGATTTCTATTTTTCCGGATGGAAGAAATATTAAATCGGATAATGGGATTTTTCGCTCCGCTTATTTTTTCCTTATTTTGATACATACGCACCTTAAGTAGTCCTGGCAGCTGCTGATATCGGCCGACATGTTATGGGATCAATATATTTGGCTCTATCGGGTTATTATGTGAACTCCCTCAGGAGTTTTCATTTCTGTCTGTAGAGATTGGTGTTTGATTTAGTGGGTCTCAACGAGGAGTTGAAAATAAATAAAGTCAATTCGTATTGAAGGTAGGAAAATAAATGTAAAATAGTCGTGTACTGAAACCTCCTTTTCTCAGAATATCGGAATATTTTTAATTTTAGAATGATACTCGTAATAAAGTGATCCTTTTTTCGTTTATCGTTGTTACATCTAACAAAAACCTGAGTGTAGAAACTTTTATTTTCAAATCAACGAACTTGAGCCTGGTGAAACAGAGAGAAGAATGTATTAGACAAATTTATAATGACAAAGTGATATTTTTTGCGTGTTTTTGTGAGATTACTGAGTCCAACGTTTAACTAAAAAATTACTGTGAAATGATTAAACCCGCAAAAGATAAAATATCCTTCATTGCATCCAAACTTATTTTCTGTTCCACGACAATTATCTTTCTTTTTAAGTATGAAGGTACGGTTTTATTGCAAAATTCTTGCCGTCCCTCTTTTAATTATATAAATCTATATCAATAATATGCTATTTTGGACAAAACTCGCTTTTTTGCCCAACTTAAATTTCCTCCCAATACGTTTACAAATCAACCTGAGAGAAAAATGCCTTCTTTCCAAAAGCGATCTTTTCAAACCTTTTATAAATATACCCTAACTAAATTTCTCACCCCGTATGCCTTCCATGTTAACGAACACGTGAACGCACCTACATAAATAAATACAAATACGATAATTTTTTATGAAGTTGCTCGGAGTCAAATCTCACATTTTCCGCTTTTTTTATTCACTACCCTATTTTTACTCTCTTTTTCTCTTTCGTCGCAATCTCTCTTGCTCTCTTTTTTCCCCTCCCTACCACCCTTTGTCTCTTTCTCCTCATATCCAAACATGCTTTCATACTCGCCACTCCAATCAATTCCGCGCACTTTCTCACCCTTTTCAGCACCACGCCCAGCACTCCCTCATTCCCTTTGACAATTTTCCCTGCGATGTTTCAAATCAGCGCCCTCCGCCTATTTCCTTTACTCTCGCGCCCATGGTGTCCTCATTTTTTCTCCTTTCTTCGCTCCGTGCCAAACTCAATCACACGCTCCAATCTGTTTGCTCCCTTGTTCTTTGCCTTTATTTTCTCGGCGCTCGATCGCAAATACTGCACGACTAATGGGTGCTTCATTGCGTTTCTCATCTCTAATAATACAGCATTCATCTGATTACAGAACGTTTCGTCGTTGAATTGAACGTTGAGGATATGAATCGAAATTAAAGCGTCAGCTTCCCTTCGTGGTGCACACTCTTCTCTTTTCTCTGTAAATCCACCAGATATTTTTTACGTGTGTTGAGCTCAAAGCTATATTGAATATTACATTTTCGTTTCTTTACTCGCCATGTTTCTTTCTTTGGTTTTAGTGGTATGCAATGTTAAATTTTGTTTCTCTTTGTGACTCCTATCTAAAAATTTCATATTCTATAGAGTTACCTTTTACGACTATTACCTTTTACTTTTATTTCATTTGTCTCTATACATAGCAAGAAAATTTCACATTTTTTTCAATATGAAATACTTTTGCCTAAAAGTGAACATTTTTGCGAAAATATAAAGAGGAATCGTACAAAAAAATTTTTTGAACAAGTTCCTTACATAGTTCCTCTAATTGCAGCAAGATATTCACTAGGTTCGTGCTGGTATTAGTTGCTTGATTTCAATGGCAAGAGCAGAATAAATGGCTCGTAATTGCATCTCTTCACCTCATATGAAGTTTATTTGTCTATTATGCGATCCACATAATATTGTTGGAAGAACGAAACAGATTTAATATTCAATTTGGGATTTTTGAGTTTTAGAGGGCAATAAAGTCAAATTATAACAAATTTGAGACGAGGGAATCATAAAAGCATATTCATATTTTTGGGCTAAACTCCTCAAATAAATTTTTAGCGTAGTAAGCAGTTCAAAGAAGTTAGGAAGTCTATCTTATGAACGCGTTCCTAGTTCCCAACTCGCTGGAAGCTACGTAATTTTAGTTCCCATTGGAATGATCCTTCGTTATCATCGCCTCCTCACCACCATTATGCATAATGGCCCGATAAAAAACGCGTTTAAACTCCGCGGAAAATAGACGAGAATTAAACATCTCATAACCGTTAACCGTTGTGAGTCTTCCCGGCCCTTCCCGCCCACACGCCTCCTCCCTTTGCTTACATTCTCCGCCCATTCGGTCTCGCAATTTCTCATACGGTGCCGCACACTCTTTCTTACAACACCCAGCGCTTTCCCATAATCTCCCCGCCGCACCCAGACCCATCCGACCGCCACTACCGCCTTTAATCCCTAAACCCCATATCCGTATATCATTCTCCTCCTTCCTCATTCCGACACCACTTCTCTCTCTCTTTCTCCATCCCTCTCCCCCGACGGCAGACACGCTCTCACCATCTCATTCGGCTCACCGCCCATTTAACTCATTCTTTTACCTCATCCCTCTTCTATTACGCCTTTCCCCTTTCATCCCTCGCTCTCTCAATGTCACATTTTCCCTTCTAATCCGTCTCTCCCTCTTTCTTTCCCTCTTATTTTTTCGTTCCCTTCTTTTTTCGCTCCATTCTCTTCCCACCACGTCATCCTTCCATCATTTGCTATTTCCTCCGCGCCGTTCCCTTCTCATTTACCTCCTCAATTCCCTGCAACCCTTTTGGCCTCCGCCCACCTTCGCTCTCTACCCTTCCCCTTCCTCGGTGTCTCCTCCTTCTCCGGGTCAAACATGTCGGCAGCGATTAGATGAGAGGCCTCTCCCACTAGCGACCCTTTTCCGGGTCACCGCAGCCGCAGGTCGACAGGTGACAGTTTCTGCGCAATTCTCATATTATAAAGCTGAGATTTTCGTATTACTTTTGTTTGCAAATGGCGGCCATTGGCGGGAAAAATGTAAAACCTCAGCAAAATATATGAATATTTATGATTTTTCGTATATGTTGAAGGTGATGAAACTGGATTTAAAGAGTAAATTCACTTTGTATGCTGGTTTTATACCAAAGCGGATATTAATCTTCTTATGCCACTGAAATCTATTTTTGGACAAATAAATGTATGCATTAATTTCATAAAAAACTGTGGTATTCCTAAAATATTTTGTAATTCATTGCTCTCTCTTGAATTTTTTAGTAAAATGCTTCCATATATTTATCTGTTCATATGAGTAATCACAATATTAAAAATTGAAAAGAGTACTTATCTCACGTACCTATCTCCAGTAATCACAACCAGGCTACGAAAAATCAATGCGTATTCCGGCTACAATGCAGTCGCCTTCAGTGGCAATCCACCGAAAGTCGATTAAAAAGATCTCGATAATTCTCTGAGGAATTTATTTCCAGTCTGATTTTTAATAAAGATATTATTATTGACATTGTCTGTAGCCCGCAGTTTTTTTCGATGACAAGAATGAGTGTTGCAATATTTAATACCTCATTGTCCTTATATGCCTGCATGAGCGATAAATGGCAATTTTAATTGCATAACTTATTCGAAATTCATCATATTAGTAACTTTAACAAAAATGCCATGCAGTGTTTTTCTAAATCTGTTCGATAAATCCATTGGATTATCAGGTAGACAAGCTTTACTTTTAACAACTTACTTTAGACTTGTCAGTAAAAGAAGACCGATGGTCAATTTCCTCGGTTTTTCACTCTTTTGTCAACAAATGAATAAAACATTCTTCCACATAGGGAAAAATACGAGAGGAAAGGAATATATTGGATTTATAAGAAATTACAATCACATTATAGTCAGTAGACTATATTAATGAAATGTAATTGCAAAATACATATTTTAAAAATATTTTTCGTTCTTTGAATACTGTTCATAACATTTGGCTAATATGTATCATTTAACATTTACATTATTTTGTCCATTTTAGACAAAATTTTAATTAAACCGATAATAATATTTTAATTTTATTGGTACACTAATACAATGTTATTTGAGGCTCTCGACAGATGCGTATTCAATTATGCATACAGGGTGTCCGGCGACTTTATGTCATAACTTCGGGATCTTATCCCTTAAGTGATTTTGAGTAAAAAATGTCATATGAACATGGGTCCGATTCTCATTTTTTACAGAGCTACGGGCAATTGAAATTATCACGTACTTTCATTTGTACAACTTAATGGCTGAAAAAATGCATTGTTTAAATAATTATTCGTATACATTGTTAATTGTTAAAAAATGTATTATCTAAATAATCTTTCGTTTACATTGATACATAATTCATTGTTACAACAACGAGAAGCATGACGTTTGCACAACAGACGTGGACATAATTTGCAAGTTCGCAGGCAGCATGTCAGTAGAACGTAAGCTAGCGTTCAGTGTAGTGCGCTGTGACGCGTGTGGTATCATTAATTTTCAATAATGCCGTTAAAATTTTTAAATGAAGAGTATGCGGATATGTACTTCGTGTACGGGTTTTGCGATGGAAACTCCGTTGCTGCCGTTTACGAATATCGACGACGATTTCCACAAAGAAGAACACCCGATCGAAGTACTTTTATTCAAGTTCACCGACATTTACGAGAAAATGGCTCATTTCCGTGTCTTTGAGACCTGAACGCCCAGTACAAGTTAATGTGGATGAGGAGGAAAACATTATTCAAATGGTTCAGCGAAGTCCACGTCTTACAATTAGTGCACGAAGAATGTCCGCCCGCCTCAACGTTCCACGAATGAGAGTCTGGCAAACATTACACGGTGAGGGACTTAATCCATACCATATTCAGCAAGTTCAGCATCTTCAACCCGGGGATATTGTAAGCGGTTGAAATTCTGCCGTTGGTTAAATGCACACCCCGCCTGAACCGTTACATCTTGTTCACGGACGAGGCACAATTTACTCGTGATGGAATAAACGACACGAGAAACCACCATTTATGGGCTCGCGAAAATCCTCACGGAACAGAATAAAGCAACTTCCAACTCCGTTTTTCTGTGAACGTGTGGTGTCATTGGGAACCAGCTGGTTGGACCGTACTTCTTCCCGCCACGTCTGACAGGTTCCATTTATGCTGATGTTTTGGAAAATGAAATGCCGGGTCTCTTAGAAGACATTTCTCTGCAAAAACGACCTCAGATGTACTACAAGCATGACGGGTAACCCCCCCATTTTAGTAGGAACACTACGCTGTATCTTAACAAGAAGTTCCCTAACCGATGGATCGGTCGTGGCGGTGCGCAGGATTGGCCACCGAGGTACGAAGTACATATCTTCATACTCTTTACTTGAAAATGTAAACGGCATTATTGAAACTTAATGATACCACACGCGTCACAGCGCACTACACTGAACGCTAGCTTACGTTCTACTGACATGCTGTCTGCGAACTTGCAAATTATGTCCACGTCTGTTGTGCAAGCGTCATGCTTCTCGTTGTTGTAACAATGAATTATGTATCAATGTAAACGAAAGATTATTTAGATAATACATTTTTTAACAATTAACAATGTGTACGAATAATTATTTAAACAATGCATTTTTTCAGTCATTAAGTTGTACAAATGAAAGTACGTGATAATTTCAATTGCCCGTAGCTCTGTAAAAAATGAGAATCGGACCCATGTTCATATGACATTTTTTACTCAAAATCACTTAAGGGATAAGATCCCGAAGTTATGACATAAAGTCGCCGGATACTCTGCATAAACATTTCTATTGATAACATCAATATTTCATTTTCGGTTTATTTTATAGTTTAAAATAAATAATTTCAAATGTAATTACATTTTCAATTAAAATTAATTAGTTTTCACTTATCTTTGCATCATACACTCCTTTTATTTTAGTGCTAGTCTAACAATAAATGGAAACAGAAACAAGTACTGTCAGTAACCGTAGTCGTAGACTCCGTCGTAACCAAACATACTGTTTACAATGACGACTCTACTTTCAACTTACCTGAACTTACTTGCCACAATTGTGGCAACCTGCTCCTAGTTTAGAAGACTTTGCATAGTAATGTAACTTCAAACAGCTTCAAAACCTCAATGTACCTACATGAATGCTTTACAGTTACACCAAGATCATAAAATGAGTTTTCTAAGGCAATTAATACTAAGGATTACATATGTTATGCACTTAAATATGAATTTACTATTCCATCTACACCTTGTAATACTTGGGATAATTTGAACCGACCTGCCGTGGTTCATAGCGCCGTGAACATATGCAATACGGGAAACATTACGCTTCGCGGGTGGCCTACTCTACGGTACCGAAGAATACTGTAGTTGTAGAGTGAAATAAGGATAACATGGTTATTGGTTAATTACAAATGATAGGTTTTGTGTAAAATAAAAATAATAAATGAATACCCAAATATTAAAATATTATATTTTCAAGTTTCCAATTTAACGTTGCTTATATTTAGATATTTCAGTGCTCAGAATCATATTTGAGCGTTCATATCCGTTTGAATTCAATAATTCCCTTCACATTAAATAAATTTTCTCCAGCCGTAAATGTTTTCAATTCCCGAAAACTTCTAAACATGAGAGTATCTATAGTATTACTGTTCGTCACTGACATAATGGAATCGCCTTTACATGCACATTCAGAATAACGCAATTAAAACTTTAAAGAGAGGATAAAATGTATTACTTTTATTGGATAAGAAATACACGAAAAATATTTTAGGAACACTAGCCATTTTAAATAAAATTTACCAATATTGTCCAGAATAATCTCTTTTTCAATGACATTCGTTTTCCTTTTGTTTGTATTATTTGTTTATTTAGACTTTTGAGCCCCATTCTTAAAGTTATAACCTCGCTGTCATTATTTTTGACCGGTCCCTTTGCTTCTCTTATCTATCCATTCTATCAACTTGAAGCCAATAATGTACCCAAAGTCCTCTAATAAATTTACTCCAAGTATTGAACAATCGATGCCATTCTTTTTTCCACAAGACCAGTTCTAGGCAGAAATGTCACGAATCTCTTTTGGACGAAAAATCGAGGAAATTGCTCGGCTATATGTCTTTCATTACTCATAACAGTTTGAAATATTGACATGGTGACTTTGATGCGGTATGGGTTGACGCTGTCCATCGGACCATCGTGTGGAGAGGCTTTTAATAGGTATATACCATTTATGCCAGCATCGCTACACTGCCCTACTTCGTCAGATTAAAAAAAAAGCCAGCCCAGCGTCAGAAACCAATTTGGAGAGGCTCGGTTAGAAGTGATGGGTAAATATCGATCCGGAAAAGTTTGTGCTTTTAATTGAAAGGTCCGTCCACAGGCAATTGCGACGGCTAAAAAGAGCCCGCTAATACCGTCACTTAGGTTTAAACTAGGATTTTCCTTTACCTGAATTGAGGTTATGTGTCCTTTCTGTCAATTAATGTTCCCATTAGCTATCATTTGCTTATTTCATTACATATATTCGACTGCTTGCCGTTAACCTAAATCACCTCTACCTTTTCGTTTAGCTTTAATCATACCACCTTTTTATATCTTCTCTTGACAAATTAGTTATTTTAATGAACTGCCGAAAAAGTTGTCGTGTTTCATTTGAAGTCAGGTAATGTTCATTAAAGCTTCAGTAAACCAATTACCGATATAAGAACTGTTTATAAATATTAAAGCGAAAGTAAATGAGTAAAAATATGTCAGATATTACGTTAAAGTTAGTGTTCGATAAAAAAACGTAATTTTAAAGAAGTATATAAGTCCGTCATTTTACATTTATATGGCGACTACCCCTTTTTAAAATTTTGCACATAATCGACATTCGTGGTACATTTTAACCTTTCAAGTTTTGGTACGCATCGGACCTTCCGATTCGGACTATTATTGAAATTGGCTTGAGCGTTGTCATCGTTCAACATCTTTGATACGTTATATCTGGATCCACCGAGCTGAAATTTTGCACTTAATCCACATTCATGGTACGTTTTAATCTATCAAGTTTTGGTACGCGTTTCAACAATTTCATTTGAGAATACATATAAATAATATGAACTATGTAAATAAAGAATTAACTTTGAAATTTTTAAAAAGCTTAAAGACTCAAAAGAAGATAATAAAATAAATAAAAAACAGGTTTTTCAATGATTTATGATGCACTCAAAAGTAGAAAATAAATTTTTTTTGCCTCGAAATGTTCATTTAGTAAATTTGGCGTGAAGAATAAAAGTGGATAGCCTTTAAATTTAAGTAGTTTGCATATATGATTTTCTTCTTGGTCACTCACTTTTATTCTTCACACCAAATTTACAAAATGAAAATTTCGATGAAATTTTTGAGGCAATAAAAATTTATTTTCTACTTATTTATTTCGTTTGGGTGCTTTGATGTTTTAGAGGCGCATTCTTATTCGTTGATGTTCCACCGCTAATTTCCTCTCCTTAGCAACCATATCGCTTCAGTGGGGAAGGCCTCGGATTGGGGCTACCTCAGAGAGTCCCTCACCAACCTCTTTCTCGGAGAGAACGACCTGGCCGAGTTGGACTCGGGCGACGCCCTCTCCTCCCTCCCTCGCCTCGCCTGGCTCAACGTGGACTCGAACCAGCTGCGAAACCTTCCCCAGGGCTCACTCCCGCCCTCCCTGCAGACACTCAGCGCCTCCCACAACCTCCTGGAGAGGTTCCCGTCGTCTGCGCTCGCTCCCCTCAAGGCTCTCTCCTGGCTCTACCTGAGAGGAAACCACATAGACGCTCTACCGGACACACCTCTTGACCCCAACAACAGGTATTTAAAGACACGGTATTATTTTTTAATATTTTAATACGTCGCCAGTATGTTTTTATGTCCTCATTTCGAAGTTTTTCGTTCGCCCGAAGACATTCTGAGTCGAGCATAGTTGTCAACTACATGTTTTTAAACGGTAATACGAGTTGGCAACGTTTTTCAAGCAGCAATCATGGTCGTTCTTGGCACTTCGCTCTTTATGATAGGCATTAATTTAGCAGATAGCTAGGATCTGAAATCTTTCTGTAATCGTCTGGCTTGATTTTATCTTGAAATAAAACTAAAGATATAATATAAATTTCTAATTCGCTTAATCTTTTGGTTATACCGCATTGTTCCAACGTAGCTTCAGTTCTCAATTGAAGCGAAAATTAAATTTCTTTTTCGATACATTTCTTATTTTTTACTTTTTTCATTGGCGAAGTTCATTTAAATTACGTAAAAGAGAAATCTTTAAATATGAAATTGATAAATGAAGTTTTGATGGATATTTATAATCGCTATTTTTTTAAATGCTGAAAATATTTATAGATTACAATCTTCTTCGAATATTGTAAATAGGAATTCAAGTTTTATTTCGGGTTTATTTAAAATTGATAAAGAATGATAAAGTCAAAAAATACAAATATAAGCATACTAGTCATTAAATTTAAGATATATACTCGTGAACATATGATACTATTTCGATTTTATCAGTTTTACGTAAATTATGAAATTATTTTTATGGGTAATGTTTAATAATTTATTACTTTTTCTAATATCAGGAGTTTTCTGATAATAATAGGAAAGAGGGACTTACTGAGGATGAAGATTTAAAATACTTCCCCTAAAAGAATTTGTTTTAAATAAAATGTTTCCTCATATACATGGCAAGTGAAAAACTAGGGAAGAGGATTTGGGTAGAGACTAGAAACGGAAAAGCGGTGACAATGGATGAGAAGGGTAATTAGATTGGCAGATTGTTGTGATAAGCATCAATGAGTTGAAACACATGTTCGTTTGAATCGATTGCAAACCTTCTTCAAACATTCCAGTATTTCCAATCAAACTCTGGCATTAAGTCTCAAAAATCTCTTTCACTGTGGAGAATTTAATGACTGAGTTAACGTAGTGGGCATTTTCTCAAAATTTGGACCACTAACGAATTCCTGGGCTCGGAATTGGATTTGATTTAATTATATTGCCCTATACCAATGACGTTTGGGGCTTCATGTGCAACGTTGACTGAGGTTATACCTAGTAATTGAATAATTAAATTACATTAAGTATTCTTTGACGGTACCTCCATTTCAAATTCCAGAGATTATGAACAAAATAGTCCATGACTCAAGTAATGTATGCATAAAAAATTTACTAATTGGCGAGCCAAAAGTCCTTTTTCATAAAATTGAGATAAATCTTGCCATGATGAAAAACAACAATTCCTAATTTATCCATTTTCTTTCTAGGCATAGATTAGATAAGCTAGACCTTGGCGAGAACTTCCTCCGCGCGCTGCCATCTCCCCTCTTCAACGGCTCCGTCGCCGTGCGCGACCTCAACCTCGACGGCAACCACCTCCGCACCATACCCGCGCAAGCCTTCCGCGGAACGAACGCCGGCAGAATCTACCTCTCCCTCAATCGCCTCGAGTCTTTGGACGAGAGGGCTTTCCTAGGCCTCGGCCACACTCTGGAATTCCTGGACCTCGAAGGAAACCGCCTATCCGCCATACCTAAGGCACTGGGCCACCTCCGCCGTCTCAAGTATCTCTATCTGCCAGGCAATCGCATCAGAGAAGTGCCTGCCGATTCGTTCTCGGCCTTCGCACATGCCATCAGAGCCCTTTCCCTATCGGCCAACAGACTTGAGAGCGTTCCTCGCGCTGCTCTGGCTGAGTGCCGCCGAATGTCTCACCTGAATCTAGGCTATAACAGAATATCCGAGGTGGGAGAAGCCGATTTCGCTCGATGGGGAGCCTCTCTGGACACGCTGCTTCTCCGATCAAATCACATAAACCGCCTGGGACCTAACGCTTTCAGGGGCGCTCCTAGGTTGAGAGAACTCTCCCTCTCATTCAATCGAATCGTCACTTTGGACCCGGAGGCGTTCATCGACGCTTCCGCCTCGCTGGAGTCCCTGGAGATAAGTTCCGGTCTCCGAAGAGACGATTTTCCCGCAGAATCCCTCCGGCCCCTCGCCTCCCTTTTGTGGCTCGCCCTGGACGGAAATGAGTTCAGAACCGTCCTCCCTACGGCTCTTTACCCATTCACAAAGCTCCAGTACCTGAACTTAGATGGAAATCGATTCAGATCCCTTCCGCCGAGACTTTTCGATGGCGCCGTCCACCGGAAGCTGCGCGACATCCGTCTCTCCAGGAATCGATTGATCTCCCTCGAGGAGGAAACCTTCTCCGGTCTGCCGGAACTGCAGACAATAGTACTCTCCGGCAACGGTCTGCGGACCGTGTCAGCCGGTACCTTCCGCAACTTACCGTCCCTCCTCACGTTGCTCCTCTCCGACAACAGGTTGAATGCCTTGCCGCCCAGGACTTTCTCCCACTTGCCGTCGCTCGTGCGACTGGACGCGCAGAGAAACGAGCTTAGGGAACTGTCTTTGGGTGCTTTTTACAACGTCACGGGACCTATCGTTCCATTGGCGCTGAACGTTTCTCAGAACAAGATCACTGCCCTGCATCCCGGAGACACGGCCGGTTTGCTGAACGTCAAGTCGGTCGACGCGTCGCACAACCGTCTCTCGGAGGCGCCAGTCGACTTTCTCCAACCGCTCTCCGCGTCACTGCGACGACTGCACCTCGCCTTCAACCGCATAGCGAGGCTGGATGCGGGGGCGTTTGGTGAGCTGCCGAGGCTGCAAGTCCTCACTCTTCAACACAACGGGCTTGCAACCATTAGACGAGGAGCTTTTGAGGGACTGACGGAACTTCAGACTCTTGATCTGAGCCACAATCACCTCGAGGCTTTGGCGCTGGAGCAGTTCGCCAGGTTGCCCTTCCTTCGCATCTTAGACCTATCCCACAACCACATCCGCTCGTTACCCAGGGACGCTTTCTTGGGAGCACCGTTGGAGAGGCTGGACCTCTCCGGAAACGAATTTGTGAGCCTTCCCATAGGAGCGCTGGGCGAAGTTGGTCGCACTTTACGGCACCTCGACGTCTCCCGCAACAGACTGGAACACTTAGATGGAACCATGCTATCCCAGACGCCTCACCTCCTCTCCCTCGGTCTAGCCGCTAACAGACTCACCATCCTTCCAGACAACGCGTTCGCCGCCCTCGGAGCTCTTCTCAGACTTGATCTTTCCTCTAATCCCCTCCGAGCAAACTTCAAAGAGCTATTTCACTACCTCCCAACGCTGAGAATCCTTTCGTTAGCAGGATGCGGCCTCTCGGGGGCCGCACCTTCACTACGCCTACCGGCTCTTCTTAGCCTCGACCTCTCCGACAACACGCTGGAGGATTTCCCTTCCACGTCCGCCGCCGGGCTTCCCAGACTCCGCACCCTCATCCTTAACAGGAACAAGTTCACGGCAATACCCTCCTCCGCCTGGCCGATGCTTCCTCGCCTTAGAGCGTTGGAAGTGACGGAAAACCCTATAAGAGTGGTTACCAAGGACTCCTTGTCTCCGTTGCCCAGACTTCAGAGCTTCCATATGCAGAGCCTTCAGCGCCTAGAGCGCTTCGACGCCGACTCTTTCTCTTCCCTCAGGAGGTTATCCACTCTGAAGGTCCAAACGTTTCCGGGAATAGAAAAGTATCGCTTCCGCCTCGGGAGCGTATTAGCCGCCGCCCCTTCTCTGCGACGTCTTTCCGTTCACGTGCTCGAACCTCTCCTCTCCGATCAGCTACTTAGGGCGTTCTCACCCAAGCTTCGTGAGCTGGAGGTGAGCGGAGAGGCGCTGAAGGCGGTCGCACCGGATGCGCTGGACGCCGTCTCGGAAGAAGGGAACCTGGAATTGGCGTTTGCGCTCCGCGGCACTAGCGTATCCTCGCTTCCTCCCGGTCTGCTGGCGGGATTGGCCGCCGCAGTGCCCCACCTCTCCATTGACCTCAGTGACAACAGGTTCGCCGCTTTGGGGCCTGCTGCCCTCTATCCAAATGACTCGTCCTGGGAGAACGTCGGCACAAGAATTGTGTCGGGTATGTGGAAATATGTCTTGTATCCATTGACCTATTTTTTTAATCTCTTATAGCAGATGTGCAGTTTCTTGATTTTATAAAAGATATTCAAGACAAATATGCGGATTTTATTGGTGGTTGTTTTTTGGAGGAGTTAAATTTATATTTTTTCTCGCAGTTCGAAGCAAAATGAACTTTTATGCATCTTAATATATTTAATTATATCAGTGAAAATGTCCAAAATCTAAATTTAAACCAATTATTTTAACTCGGTTTAACACTATAATTTTGTTTTTTTTTTTACAAATTGCGATTTCCTATTGTGTAAATGATCTTCGCTAACCGAAATTGAAAAGGTTTTTAACTCTATCGATGCGCATATCCATTGTTCTTATTCAGCTTCGCTCTGTTGACTCGCGTGGAACACTTCCCACACGGCGCATTTCACGGTTAAAGGAGCAGTCCGGTCGTACTGGTTATCTGAGGGCGGATAACGGATGGAGGCTGAGGGAAGAGAACAAGGAGAGCGGTAAACGAGAGCGAGAGAGAGGGAGAGAAAGAGAGAGGTAGAGAAAGAGAGAGGGAGATATAGAGAGGAAGAAAAAGGACAGGGGATTACGGTCCTTATGATCCATAAATCAATCTGGGTTTACGTATTGAGAAAGACTACTGGTAAAAGGAGAGAAAGTCCAATATATATGAAAGGGAAAGATAGGAGAAAGCAGGCAATACCATTTGCTGCGACTTTTTCACGGCCGCCATTCCGTTTACAGTCTCGGCAGCTGGATATATAGTATCGGAGTGAGAGAGAGGGAAAAGGAAAGAGAGTGAGGATATAAGAAAGGAATAAGGGAGAATAGTAAAGAAAGTGGGGTAGACAGATGGAGAGAGAAAAAGAGTGGGAAAGAGAGAGTTATTGAGAGAGTTATTGAGAGAGTTATTGAGAGAGAGAGAGAGAGAGAGAAGTGAGGGAATGGGAGACGGTGACAAAAAGAGGAAGTAGCAAAAGAGAGAGAGAGAGTCTTGCCGCGCGATTTACATTTTTATTGCTCCTGCAAAATTAAAATACAAAAGATAAAAATGAAAAGCGAAAAAATGCTTAACAATGGACTCGCGGACTGCTTTCCGTTTGTCCAAAACCACCAACCGCTCCACGTGTTTGTGCACACCTCGGTGGTTAACGGCGTAAATATTTGCGCTAGGCGATTCGTCCTGAACGAGAGGGAGGGAGAGAAGGAGAGGGGGGAAGACGAGGAGGGGAGGCGAGAGAGGAGGTGAGAGGAGAGAATGTGGAAAAAGGGTGGGAGAGGAAAGCGATAATGAACGAGACGGAATGGCGCGCGCAGCAGCACGCTCGCCGCTCACTCCGATCCCCACTCCCTACCTCCTTTCTCTATCTCCGCCGACACCAATCTAACGAAAGCGGCCATTCAAGGCACACTCCTGAAGGTTCTTTGCCGTTCATGACGCACACACCTTAATAATATAGTACTTATACTGCTATTGGTCTTTTATCAATATGTATTCTTTCACTGTTTTCGTTCCGTTAATATTTTTTGAGTAAGGAATACATTTTTAGCACGTATTAACCACTGTATAAATGCGAAATTTCTACATTTCCGCTAGTGAATCGAATTTACAGTTTATTCGGTATGAGACCGATAGATTCTTTAAACCTTCTTCATTATTTAGCAGTCGTTACTTCTGATATGATTTATTTAAATTTGTTGACTAAATTAGTATTTATTTAAATTAGTACAATATACTTAACAATGCGTTAATTGGAGTTAAAACTCCTTAAAACCTTAGATTCTTGGCAAATATTGATAGTTATTTTAATTTTTCTTAGTACACTAAGCTATATGCAACATAAACTTGTACGTCGACGATGGTTTCGGCTTGCAAAGTCGATATCGACAAAATATAATTTTAAAACAGAAAATTAACTTGGAAAGGCTCAAATTTGGGTAAAGATTTCATAATGTAAATTAAAAAAGAAAAGTAATTTTCCACTAGCAAATTTATTCCGACCGGTTTTGCCTGTTACAGCGTCATCAGGTGATGATGATGGTGCTGTAACAGGTGAAACCGGTCGGAATAAATTTGATATGGGAAAATACAATTTTTTTTCATTTACATTAGTCAGAAAATTGTTTCTTTTTAAAACGAACTTATAAAAATGGAGACTCCTTAGTCCATCTTGTGAGATAATTAGTAGTCCATCAATTACATTTCAGAAACTCCTTACATCCTTATTTGTTCCATGCCACTTAGTGTGGCACTCCGGTTTTACTGAATGATTTTGTTTTTTTTTTAAACAGACGAAAATTAAGAAGTATGTAATGATTTAGTTCGAGCTCATAAGCAGTTCTTCCAAGTATATTTCCAGAAAAAGGAGCAAATCGCTTATAATCGATTGAAATGCTCGAAAAGGAACTTCAGTTTTCGGCTAATCTTGCGAGATCACATCTGATATTTCATGTAAGCACCTTTAAGAACCTGCCACCTGGTCGCTAAGTGCGCTAAAAGCGCGAATAGAAACCGCCTTTGTTACTTATAGCAAAGTAATTAAATCTGATATCCGAATCCAAACTTGTATGCATACCTAGGCATAAAAAACCCCTCTCACTACAACATAAGAACCCTATCCGTTCTAATTTACGGTATCGCGACTTAAAAGGATAAATAATTGGTGGAGTGGGGAGAGACAAAAAGATATCTCCCGAGCGCTGCGATACACGGCGGCTAAGGTTGCGTGAGGAGGAGACAATTTTGATAGGAATGTGCCAATTAAAACTTTGCTCGTTGTGTCCCTTTTCAGCCGGAGACCTCCCATCCCATCCCCCACCCCCGCTCCCATCTCACCACTTCGCCCCTAAATCCAATCCTTTCTCCCGAAACATCCGCCTTCTCTTCTCCCTTCTTCCCCCAATCCCTCTGCCATTGTCTCTTTCTCCTCCGACTCCCTCCTTTCGCCATTGCTCACTTTAACCCCTCTCCCTATCACCCCCTCCCTCCCCCTCCCTTCCTCCGCAAGCAGCCTTTTCCTCTTCCCTCTGGTTCCAATCGACTCCTTAGGAGAGAAATGTGTGAGAGGAATAAGTCTAAGAACGAAAGTGTGTGAGTTCTTTCGTGCGAGCGTGTCTGTTTATACTTGTTATGCTCGTGTGGCTATCTGAGCGGGTGAGCATGCGGCACCGAAGTTTCTCCGAGTGAAAAAATTAAACGCTACTTGTTTGCTCATTTTAACCGTCGAGTTATAATGTTCTCCGTATCGCTAAGTCCTATCATTCAAAAGTAGAAGGAGAAACTCGACGCGGAGATCTTGATTCTGCCCGCATGCATCGAGAAGGTAGAGTTTAAAGCGCTGAGGAGCAAGAGAAGCAGGTGAGGTAAGTCGTGAAAGGGAGGAGAGGAAGAGAGAGGCAGGGAGAGATAGAGGAGATAGATCTGGAGTTTGCGTAAGAAGGTTAGGATGAGGAGACTCTTTGTGGATCAAAATGATGCCTCCCTCCCTCCCTCTTTTCCTCTCCCTCCCTTTCTTCCCTCTCGCTCCCCCCCTCTCCCTCCCTCTCGCTCCATCCCTCCCTCTCCCTACCTCCGTCTCCCTACCTCCCTCTCCCTACCTCCCTCCCTCTCCCTACCTCCCTCCCTTTCCCTCTCTCTCCCTCTTCCTACATCCCTCCCTTTCGCTCCCTCCGTTTCCGTCCCTCTCCCTCCCACCCTCTTCCTCCCTCACTCCCCCTCCCTATCATTCCCTCCTCCATCTTCCGCTCCTCTACTTCTAGGAGGTGGCCCTCGAGACTTTCCCTCGCACCGCTCTCTCCGCCCCCGTCGCCTGTTTGACGTTCCACTCCTTTTAACGCCTCCTCCCACCCAGTCCCACCCCCTCCGCCCCACCTCCATCTAACTACGCCCACCATCTACCCTGACTCTGTTTCACTCCCCTGAGGTTCATTATCTTCCTCCTCCAGAGTTGCTTAATTAGTGGCGCCCTGATTGTCGAAATCTGTGCATTGAGGCTGTAAAAGTAGGAATGGGACGGCGTGTAGGGAAAAGCTGAGGTGGGGATGGGCGTGTTGGAAGAGTCAGAGTAGGGGCGTGGTGAAAGGAGGCAAGAGGGAATGAAGGATCGGCTCGGGGAGGAATTGAAACGGGAGAGAGGCAGGTAGGTGAGTTTGTGTGTGTGTACGTGTGAGTGTGCGCGCGCGCCCGTGTGTGGGAAAGGTGGTAATGAACTAGCCGTGATCTTATCCGTGTGGTGGAAAGATAAGGTGGAGGGGGGGAGGATGAGATGAAGTAGGTTTTCGGCGTGTGTAAGTAGGAGAGACTCCTCCCTCCCAAGAAAGCGGAGGATGTTGTTGGACCCGGGTTTATTAGAGGGAAGAGAGGGTTCCTTTCCAAAGACGCTTTAAGGGCGGCTGAAGAGGTAAGTGGGGATAGGGGGGAGGGTAAGAATGGATGTGTTGGAGGGTGAGATTCCCGGGATTTCGGATTCGGAGCGCAGAGGGAGTGGCGAGGAGAAGGCTCTAAGGGCGGTCTCCATCCACTGCTGCAGTTTGGTTCTTTTTAATTGGCGTGGGAGGGAGTGACATAGACAAAAGGCTGATGGAAACATGACCGCGTTGTTTGCTAGAGAAATGCGAGAAGTTTTAAAAGGGAGAGAGAGCAAAAGCTTAAGGAAGAGAAAGCGGAGAGCGCAGAATGTGCTTTCTTTTGAGATTTTACTTCGACAGGTTCTTCTGAGAATTTTTGTAAGTCTAAATAAAAGACGGAGGTGTTCGTTAAAAGTTTGATGGAAAAAATATTTTTCGATATTTTTTGTTGGTTTTTTGTATGTGTGGGCGTTAAATATTATGTATCCTCGCAGGGAGTGTCGAGGAAAATTAAACTTCACGTGTTTCGTTAGAATGTATCCTCTTTTAATTTCCCTCAAGTGGAAATTCTTTCAAAGCATTCCTTATGATTTAATTGTCCATTATAATCTTATCACATGAATTTCTTTAATTATTATTTAAGCTCCTTGTGACAAATAAAAAAAAAGTGGTGTTATTAATAACTTCCATCGAACTGAATGTATCAGAAATTCATTTCATCAATACCATTTTTCAAATGCATAGTTTAGTTTAAAATTCAAATTCAAATTTAGTGATAATTTTCGTTAGCCTAAACATTCTACGTCTATATTGTTACGCGTGTTTTACAATAAGTAATCTCTTAAACGTTCTAGGAATCATAGTTTTATTCCTTTAAATGCACCACACTTCCTCCGCAATATAAAAAGCCGCCGTATTTTAAGTCCAAAAAAGCGGAAAAATGTTCTTTAAAGAGAACCATCTCAAATGTTGTGTATTTCAGGACTCGAAGAGCGTTACACGCTTTTAAAGTGGCCGCTTTCAAGATGTTTCCAAAGAAAAAACCGAGGGCACTCATTTTGACGTGCTCGACTAAATTTTTCCACCATCGGTCGTACATTTTCGCCTAACATGAAATAAAGCTCGTGTTTAGTCATTGCTAATAGAGTTGCCGCTCATGAGATAAGCGTTGAATTAAACCATGCGCGTGGAGATGAGTGGGTGTGCGTGAGTATAGCTTTGGTGAGGGACGACAGAGAGAGAGAGACAGGGAAAGGAGGGGGTAAATTAGGAGGAGAGAGAGTAGGGGAGGGCATTTATGACGAACGGACGAGATTTTTGCTGAGGAAAAAGAGTTGGACGAGGCAAACAAAGGGAAAGATTAATGAGCGTGGAAGGAGGGAACAGCGAACGCATGCCTCTCACGCAGAGGGCGTTCTCTCTTTCTCTCTATATCTCAGCCGACACGAGGAGCGGCGGGGGAGCAGAGGTAGCGACACCAACCGACAGCACGCAAGTGCGTGAAAGAGGGCAAAGGAATATAGAAAGGGGGTGAGAAGAGGGGAAGAGGGAAGTGAGGGGGGTCGAGGTGGGGGAAGATTTGGCGATGAAAACGTCACAAAAAGAAAGGGTTGTGTACGAGAGAGTTGTGCGAAAGAAGAATCGAAGGGAGGAGTTGCAAGGGGAGGAATGAGGAGAAAAGAAAAGAGAAAGGCCTAATAGGAAAGAGAGGAAGTGAAGGTTGAGATGGAGAAAAGAGACGGACTTTGAGAATGAAAGAAAAGTACGTGAAGAAAGGGAGAGGCAAGAGGAATGATTAGGCGAAATAGGTGCAAATAATATGTTCTTGAGGAAGATCCAAAGACTCACAAATTTGACAACCGAGAAAAAACTATCCAAGGTAGAATGTGAGATAATCTTTACCAAACATGCATATAAGTATAGTAAATAATTTAAGAAATTCTCAATCGTAAAATTTTTGCTTTATCTATTTTTTTAAATCTTTTTATTAATTATTTGCTTGAAGAGGGAGGGTGGTTTTGGACTTGCCCCTCCTGAACGTGTATCTCCACGACGGAGGCAAGTAAGGTAATGGAATGACAGGAGTGCTAAAGGAATTATTGCAAAGAAAAGGGGGAGGAGACGGAAGCAGGAAGAGAATAGGATATGCACCGGATCTAGTTAATAAAGAGAGGGAGAAATAGAGAGAAGGGACGCAGGGAGGAGGAACGCGGGTGGCGCCGAAAGGGAAGGGTGGGCGGGGGCGAGGAATTAGGGCGCAGCGAAGTGGGGTGGGCGAAAGCGGAGTTTTGGTGTGGTTCCTAACACGGTCGACCAGTGACTGATGTCCACGTCGGAATCGATGGCTTCGTGTGTTTTCATATTTCGCCTCTGCTGCCAGCCAGAGCGCCACATGTCGGAGGTCGTCTGAGGAATTAAATAGTTAATGAATGGCCTGCCGGGGGAGTAACCTCGTCGAATATCACGAGTCGGACTTCGGTGACGCGGGAGTTTCCAGTGAAAATCTCTCGATTAATACGCGGACCGATAGCCTGCAGAGGGAGCGACTGGAGAATCGATATTTTTTTTAATTAATAGGGATTGCGAATTTAATGTCCCCGGCCAGTCACACCCCGTATTCCAGGATTGGTGGCGCTTCCCAGGCAATCGATAACAGTTTGGCGTCGGAAGAATTTCTGGTGATATGACTATCGTTTCGGTCGTGATATCATTTTCGATCGCGTTTAGCCTTTGTAGGACCGGCGAATCGTGTCGCGATAAGCAATTAGCATTCAATTAATCCAAAGCTGGATTAGAACCCGCGACATCTCGTAATAAAGCGAACATTTCGTGTAAACGTGTTCGCGTTCGAATTTCATTCGCGGCCCTTTATTGCGCATTAAAACAATATTTGCTCATTATTGCTATCGTCCCGATAATCCAAATCCCGTTCATAAGTGAGTACGTTAATCATGAAATCAAAATAGGCTGTAGGGTTTAACTGCTGCAAATGCCGCCATTTTCGAGTCCTACGTGTTAAAGCCCCCTTCGCGATATCCCGAATCGAACGGATTCGGAGGAGGATTGAATTTTACGCTCTTTTCTTTATAATCGATTCCAATCGATTCCCAGTATAGATTATAGCTGGCCAATATGCATGATTAAATGCAAATATTTAGATTTGCGATAATATTCCACCACTGGAATTTTTTTATAGATCGCGCTATTCACAATATCGTCTGATGTTTTAATCCAAGAAAGAGATTTTCATAGCGCACGATGAAGGAGATTTACTCGAGCGAGCACGTAACACGTTTTACCCAATCGTTTACTATTCATGTTTTCCATATCAATACATTCGCTTCAGGGAATAAGGGATCGCGTTTCAGGAACGCTCTCTAATTTCGAATTCCTTCCTTATAACTTAATAGTCAGTTGGAAGTGCTTCCTTCAAAAGTCTGAATCTTCGTCCCTGTTGGATACGCCTTATTTGCCGTTTTCCTGAATCCTTTAATGGAAATATTTTTTGTCGTTGATGCAAATGCGAATTAATAGTAAAAACCCAGATTTAAAAAAAAAACTATTTTTATCTAAGAAAATTGAACAGGCAGGTTGTTCATATTTTTTTTCGCCTGTCCTTTCCGCGTGTAGTTTTTTTATCTCGCCTTGCCTTTTCGTCTAAAATGGAAATCCCATTATGCGCTCTATGCGTGGGATCCCCGCTCTGCATGCGCACTTTGTTCTCTCTCTCTCTCGGAAATCGCATAATTCAATAACCATTCTCGCCATCTTTAGGAAGTGATTACCATACTCAAATCCAACCACTTGACTTCAAAGAAGCTCCTCTTCTCCTCACACTCCTCCTTTATTCAATCATTCACAGGCTTCGAAGCACGTAAAGAGGAGTTTCATGAACCCCCTCCTTCGACGAATATTAAGTGATACCCTTGCATAGATGGGCGTATACTTTCCTCTCTCTCTCTCTCTCTCTCTCTCTCTCTCTCTTCTCTCTTCAGTGTCGATCACCTCCTGCAGTTAAAGAAGACGCCGTCATGAATGAGAAGTTAAGGAAATGGAAATCACTTTCAGCCCGTCATTACGCTCTTGCGTTAAAGAGTTTACGGTGACGTAAATGGACTAATTAATGAGTGTAATATTAGAGGAAGTTCCCTTCGATTCGTGCAAGTCGAACGAACTTTGATTTTCTTAGATTTTAAAGTTCGTTTCTGTGGAATGAATCGCGCTTTCACATGAGCATATATGCCTAACGTTTAAAGATAGTCGTTTCAAATCCTCTCATAAAATAAGTAAAAGTACACTGATACCTTTGAAACGGATTAATAACAACGCATCAGCTTCAATATATGTTCGCTTTTACCAAGTAATTTTATATGCAAAATTGGTTGTTTTACTCATATGAAATGCATTATAACACTTATTTGGAAATCTTTAATTTACAAAAAAAATTTATGTCTACGCCTGAAAATCAATCTACTAGTATTCATATTACTGCTATAATTTTAGCCTTCAACTTTATGTATTTGTATTGTATAATTTTGCTTCCAAGTATATTTTCAAAATATAATTTTATCTTTTATTCCAAATATTTGGAGTCTGATATGACAGGTTCATCGCTTATTCTGCCGAATGAGTCTCTCCGATTCCTTCCCTGACCCTTCTCCTCCCTCTCTCTTCCTCCTTTCTTCTTCTTCCCGTACTCTCCTTCCCTTCGTCTTCCTCCGTTCCCCTCCTTTCTTTCGTCTTCCCCCATCCCACGCACCCAGCGCGTAAACGTCGGCTCTCTGTAACTCCTTTTGCGCGTCATCGATGCGCACACCCGGTCTTCGTTCGTTCCGCGTTCCTGTGGCTACCTCTCGCGATCGCAGCCATAAACCGCACGTCGACCGCAACACACGCGCCAGGGAATCCGTCGCAGAGACTTACTCAACGGCTAACCGCACTGAAAGTGATTGGTGCCAAGCGAGGTTTCCAGTGAAATACCTCCGGCTTACGCCCTCACTCCAACTCTCTCTCTCTCTCCCTCTCTCTCTTTCTTTCTCACACACACTCTCCAAACCGCAGTAAATTTCCTCGGCGAATGGTGAAAGGCTCATTCCGATGTTCTGGCCTTTAACCATAAAATTGAAACAGAATTATTTAACGACACTTGTTTTCCCATTCGTCGTATATGTCTTTTTGATGACCCCCATTGCAAAAGAAGAAATAGAATGAAAAATACGAGATGAAAACTTGGTAGGCGTAATTTTCAATATGTAAATATCATCATTTTTCTTTTTAGTTCAATTGTTTGATTGGTCGCGAAGAAAAAACATTGTATCCTATCGTTTTCGCGTCAATAAGTTAAATTAAATAAGAAAAATGCCATGTTTACGGTGTCTGATCGGCAGAAAAGGAATTGGTTTACATTATGGGACACATTTCGATCATTTTACCACTAACATATGTTCAGCTTGATAATATGTCAGATATCAGAAGTGCAGAATGTAGTGTCAGCCTTTTCTGCATATTCTGAATATAAATTGAAGATTATATTTGATAATTGTGGATAACATAAAATTAGATTCTGAAGAACATTTTTTCATTTCTCTTGTCACAGACCTTCATAAACTCTTAATTTATTTATTGAAATAGGGCACTTTTGTAATCAACTTTACTAATCAATAATATTTCTATTTAATTTATGCTCTAATAAATAAAATGTTGCGTATTTTATATTGTTCTATTGATTCTATTTCTGTCATAGAAATATTTTTTTAGTTATTTCATTATTTATTGAAATTTTATTTTTCAACACGTGCCGATAAATACACTTTTCACCCAAACTCGTCCTAACTTTTTACTTAGACCTCTAGAATTTACAAGTAATAGAATAAAAGTTATTTATATCTTACAATAGTAAAGGTCTTTGCACGAATATTTAACAGAATTGAATGTACGATAAAAGAAATTAAGCAAAGCATTTCCTGAAAACTTCACTTCAGAATCGGTCTGCGAAAGCCCAAAACAAAATTTTCATAACGAGGGAATTTATAAGATTCACATTTTTTCATGTCTTCAGGCGGCCTAGTTCTCCGCGGTAACCCATGGTCTTGCGGATGCGAGCTCGCCTGGTTGGGTGCGTGGCTACGCCGATGGCTTCGCGAGACTTTGCAGATCCACACGGTGTCCGTGGAGGGGGCCCAACGCGCGAGGCACCGGCTGGCCAGGGAGGCCACGTGCGTCCACCCGAGGACCGCGGCCCGCGTCCCTCTCATCGACCTGCGGCCGGAGGACGTCGGAGGCGGGTGCAGGGACGCGGCGGACGGCGATGGGGGAGCCGGAGGCGACGACGCGGCGCCCCTCAGCGGCGGCGCGTCGGCACCCTTCCTGACATCGCACCGCCGCCACCAGCCCGGAAGTCCGAAGGCCGGATTGGGGTGGTGGTGGTTCTGGCTCTGGTGGGACAGTTCGCCCGCGATGCCGTTAACTTTATTGCTCTCCTCGGTGGTGTGGTAGTGGCGTCGCTCCCCCTTCCCCCTCTCTGCGGTTATCGTACGCGTGTGGCACTCCTCTTTCACCGTACCCTTTCTCCTCGAATACCACCGTCTCCCGCACACCCATCGGTTTCGTGACTCGTTCCTTTCACGCCGTCGAGTGCGTTCGGAAAAATAAAAACGAACTTCTCTCCCTTCGAAAGAGGCGAAACGACGCATTCTGGAGGTTTCTGTCCCGCGTGTTCGAGTGCACGCGATCGTCCGCCTACAAAACCGTCGCCTCCGAAACTAAGCCGCGTCGACCCGTGTGTGCTGGAAGGACGTGTATGGCGACGACGGCGCGGTTATGTGTGTCGCCACCCACTGTCGCAGGGCGGGGACGGCTCTTGCTAGTCCAGACGAAGGGTTTCTTTATCGAGCGGCGCGTCTCACGTCGGCTCGAGTTTTCGAAACCGAATGTTTGATGTAAAAATCAATCCGATGGCCGAGATCTGAATCGCCCGCTCTCTCGTTAGGAGATGACCGCGCGAAGCCATCGGCTGTTGAAGCTACCAGACTACCGTTTGAATGTTATTTTTTTTGTGTTTCGATCAAAGGTTAAATTTATTGAAGCCTGTAGTTTTAAAAGATGTGTAGAAGTGGGTCGCTGCCTTTGGCACTGGCACGGACCGAAAAAATTTAATAAGGACATCTTTGGCGATGACTGACTCTCCGATTCGGACGGAGTTGATTGTAAAAAAAATAAAGAAAGGAAGGCGTTGTGTTCGATTCGCCGTGTATTGTGATTTTTCGAAGTTAATACCAACCTCATTATGCTCTTCAAGAATAAACTTTTAAACAGTTTTGTACACGATCCAACGAATTTATTTTGTTGTTTATTGTCTAAGAGTGTGCATTTGGATTGTTAGAAATGACAAAGTGGCGTGGCGATTTTCAGGTATGATGAATTCGCGGAATGAATATGATGAAAGTAAAGAGAACCGTGTTTTCCTCCTTCAGTTGAAATGATGTGAATGGTGCTCATAGTGCTGCCGCTTAACCTACAAGCGGCAAAAGTTGTAACCTACCATATAGTCGCTAACTGATATCGATGTTTAGTGACGTCGCTGTTTACATACACGGGTTACGTGACTACAGCATAACTATAGTTTTAGCTTCTCCCAGTTGTCGTTTGTTTTATCATTCAAGTAGATAATTTATCTTGGATGTTTTGGTGTATGGACAGGTTCATTGCTATGGACAGGCATATACATACCGGATGATTTAATATTTTATACTATTACCATATTGAAGTTTGCTTTATTATTATGTTCAATACTGATCTTATAGAAGAGTACCTATTTTAATTTTTCATCTCAATAGCAAATAGGATTATTTTTGCCAATTGAACGCATTTTAAAGAGTTTTCTCGTATTAAAATAGTCACGTCCTACCTACATAACGGCCAAAGGAAAATTTCTTAGAAAGTTTACCTTATTTTTTTACCGTGTTTAATTAAATTCTTATGCTTTTTGTTAAACTAACATTTTTGAGCGTCCAGTGTTTTTAGCGATTTCTCCAGCAACGTTAGAAATTCGCAGAGTTGGTGACAACTGTCGAATAAATAATGACTGTCGTATAAGTAATTTTTTATCGCGGTACCTCTGCTCGAAATCTTTTCTTTTAGAGCAGAATAATTTTAAACAGTGGTTTCATCTTCATTCCTAGTACTCGTGTGTGTTTGAATGTAACAATGATCTTGTGCTCATTTTTTGAGATTTCGCGCGATTACGCATCCGCGGTCTCGGGTTCGATGCCCGAGGTGGGACCAACTTCTCCCGCCTTATGGAGGTCGTGGTTCTATAATTGGTCAAGTTTGAGTTTTTTGGGGATGGAGAAACGTCGAATTCTAAGTACGCCCCCGTTTTCTAAAACAAGAGAAGCGCACAAAATTAATACATCTCTTTAATCATCCAGCTCATACCAGGTGAATTTTGATAAAAACGCTCTAAATCGTCAATGACATTATTATTTATTCTAGATTACCTGGAAATTTAATTCACTGTCATTTAAAATGCAAGAAATATTTATGTGTTGAATGTTATTTACGTCATAGCAAGCAACTTTTGGAGTCATAGTAGTGCCCCATTCGTTTGTGGTTGCTAAAAAAAATTTACAATTTTCTAAAAGTATTCGTTTTCAAAGAATTTCCCGAGTTGTCTACGTCATTTTGCAAATTGATATGCGAATTTGTCGCATACGGATATTTAATTTTCTGTTCCTAAAATTAGATGAATTTCAGTGTCACCATTAAACCACGCCATCCCCAAAAACCGCCCAAAGCGTCTCTTCAATAATCACGAGACCGAGCGAGCAAAACAAACCCTCGGCCAGCGACTCTCTTCGACTGTCATGCAATCCTAAATACAGTGCCTTACTCCGCGGCACCTCTATGGTGGCGCCACGCTACAGGAAACGGACGGCGTCGACACTAATTTGGCCGCTGGCGTGATCACCCACTCCTACCCTCACTGACTACGGACTCATACCCAACGAGTTCCTCGTGCTATCTTTACCTTCCCCCGAAAACTGTCCTTCCCTAAATTCCTACCTTCTTAACTTATTTAAGCTCCCCAAAAATTGCGATTGGCGTCACGGACCTTAATAAATGTGCTAATAAATTTAATTTGTTTCTGACCCAATGTGATTTGCGTGTGTGAGTGTTTTTATGTCCAATTGGGTGAGTCGCAAGTTTGCGGTTTGTGAGTGAAGGACTACGTGGGAATTAAAGGGATAGTTGGAGACATTCAGCTGTTTGGAGCGAAAACGTTTTGCTCAACAAACAATATTATCAGTAATAATAATAATAATAACGGAAGTATGACCGGAAGGAAAATGTATTGGTTATCAAAGATTCAGAAATTATATACGAGGAAATTTGTAATACAAAATGGTTAAACCTCACAAGTGGTATTTGTTTCATTTTCGATCCCCTCTCCTGTGAAATGTTTCCGAATTCCTGGTAAACATTTTAGGCCAGGAGGCATATATCTATGTTTAGTTTATGTGATTATGATGATTGACGATTATTAATTAATGAAATTGATTCAAAGAATTTAAAAAGCAATCAAGTTTTGAAGCAAAAAATTACAGTTATGAAGAGAATCTTTTAATTATTTTCCAATATTCAAATTTCGAATTTGTTTACCCCCAAAAATCCTGAAACGATTCTGTAGCCTTTATCCCATTTCCACATGCTTAAAAATTTAATTAAAATTTTTTGTTGGAAGTTCAACTCAATATTATTTCAAAGTTCTGATGCATCAAGATGTAGGATACAAAATATTTCTTCGATTAAAACAATCATTTATTTCCTTTCCAATTCTCTACAAGTTCTCTTTCTCTAACTGTTCCATTCAAAACAAACACCCCAGAAGACCGAAGCCATCTGTGTAACAGATTTGGAATGTATTAATACCGTCATCGTTGAGATGCAAAGTTATTCACTTTCCCGTCTCCGTGCACAAAAACCAGTTGATCCATATATCTCGGTGCCTAATCTTGTAAGCCTATCAACGAAGTTTCCTTATTAAAACTTTTTCTTGTATCGGTTTCCGAGTCACTCCTATTGAGGCAATCCACCGCTTGCCCTGCAACGAACCAATTTGCAGTTCCCAGATTATCCTGTCTCCCCCTCTTCTCTCTCTCTATCTTTTCCTTTAGCTTTCCTTCTCGCTTTGGAAGACACTCCCAATGGGATTTTCCGGCGTCGCAGAGGCACCTCTAAGCAATTGGTCGAGGTAGGTCTAATCCCATCGACCCGAGGACCCCGTTTGCACTGCGTTTTACAAGAGTAAGTTTTAGAGGGAGGGAGGAGAGAGGGGGAGATGGGGAGAGGGAGGGAGAAGAAGAGGGAGGGGGAAGGAGAGGAAGGGAGAAGGAGAGAGGGAGGGAGAAGGAGAGAGGGGGAGATGGTGGGAGGGAGGGAGATGGCGGGAGGGAGGGAGATGGAGAGAGGGATGGAGAAGGAGAGAGGGAGGGAGAAGGAGAAAGGGGGGAGAAGGAGAAAGGGGTGAAGGAGTTTGGGCGAGGGGAAGGGAATTGGAAAGGAGGAACAAGGCCTTACACGTGCGGCAAGGAACAATCACATGAGCGGAGTTGCGGAGTTTCCGGGAAAAATAAACTATTTTCTGTTGCTTGTCGGTAGCCGCAGTAGAGTCGTATTCGCCCTAGCACCGTCGCATCCATTGGCTTAGTAATAGAGCAATAGGTTGAAGATAAGGAAGTAAACATGGCGAACGACATTCAATGCTTTGTTTTATAGCATTGCCGCTTGCTGCCTGTTTAAATTAGTTCGAAGTAGATGGTGCAGCGTCACGTGATTTCGTGGCGATCCTTCTTTTAGCTCTGCTGTAACCCTCTTTTATCTCTCTCTCTCTCTTTCCCACCTCCGCCCCCACTCCATTTTCATCTGGAAACCAATCCCTCCACGTCACTCCCAACACTTTCCTCTTCCACCGCCGACGCCGCTCCCTCCTCCCCCATTCATTCGCGCCCTTGTGACGAATGCCATTCATTTCACGGCGTTAACAAGGGCACATAATCCTATAACGGAATGGAAGTCCATGGAACAGATAATCCTTCAGAAGGGAAAAAATATCCGAGGTTGGGAAGGGTGTTAGGAGATAAAAAAATGCGGGACGAAAAATTAAAAATCGAATCCTTAAATAATCATATCCTTGCGTGTGTCACGAAATGAAATAAGTCTTCACGCCGACCTATTTTTTCTTTCTTTCCGAGATTCGGTTTCACAAATGAGTGCCTGCTTTCCCTTTAAATAAATAGCCGCCCGGGGACATTTATTTAGTTGGATCATTTTTTTGTCATTAAAGAAGAATTTCTGCGCTAGTTTTTTATATAATAGTGATATATATAAAAGCAGAAAACTAAGGTTATAGAACTTGTTGGAATGAAAGGTTAAATATTTACATTTTAAAGGTTAAGTTCCCCGTGTTTTTGGTAAACCCGATTGTGGAAAATACTGGGATAAGTTATTAAGGTAGAGGAGACGCATGTTTGTAGCCGCGATTGAAATTTACGGTTGAATCGCGCGTAAGGTTTTGGGGTGGGTCGAAAAAGCGGACGGAGAAAATAAATCGAAGCTGAATCCGATCAAACTAATTAGCATGACGTCGGCATCGGTAATGAGGGGAATGGGATAATGGGCAAGAGGCAATAAGCAAGGGATCGAATAAAATATTGGAAAGGAGAGAAAACGCCATTAGGTAAATGAAGAGATATTGCAGACCCATGTGCGCCCACATGCATTACGATCGTACCTTGTTTTATGAATTGTGGATCCGCCGTTTGAACAACTGGCAGGGAATTTAACTTTCTCATGATTGCATAAATGTTTTTTTTTAAGGCATACTTTTGATCGAGAATTCTTGATAGCTAATTTATTCTCCATATGAAATTTTTATTTAATTGTAGGTTTAAAGTATTATGAGACTAATACGGTTAAATAATAAAATGCTACAGCACTGGAATGGAAATCGTCGTTGTATTTCGCACCATAAATTAAACCTATTACAGGTGAGGATAAATGAACAAGATAAATCTATTTTTGTACAAGGCTTTTGAGAGATTTTATTGTAAAACACAGGTAATATGCAATTTTGCAGAAATTTTGCGAAAGTGGGCCACCGGAGGCACTTAAAATTGCAAAAGAAATTGCTGACTTAAAATCTTGTCCTGAAACGGAAGTATATACTAGATCTAGATCAAAATGCTTGCTTGCTTAGATTTATGTCTTGGATTCCGCCGAAAGCGGATAAACATTCAGAAGCTTTAAATTTTTGTCTGTATAGGAGAGCGTACAAAACATCAACAGGAAAATATTGCTGAATCGAAAAAATTAAGTGAAAACGATTGGATTAAATTTGCAATTTCCTTTAAAAATTACAGATTTTTCTGGAAATGTTTAAGTCAAAGTTATGTTACCTAAAGACTACCTTCCAAAGAGCTTGATTATAATATGTTGATGAAGGAAGTCTCTTCGTCCGTTAAAATACGTTCGCTCAACTCTGAGCTCCTCGAACTGAATAAAGCATCGCTTTAAGAAATTACGCGAGAAGCTGTTGCTTATAATGCAACCTCACCCACTCGTTTGGACAAAATATTTTAGAATGCAATTGCTCAACATATCTTTATAGTCAATCCGCGGAATCACCAAAAGAAATCTAAGGTGATATATATATATATGCGAAGTTTGTTTATGCTGGTATTTATTATCTAAGTAATTAATAAACTGTATAAATGACTATTTCCAAACACCATATTGGAAAAAATGCTGAGCTTCGTATGTATGATATCAGAGGAAAACGAGAATAGTTTTGTTCTCTCTAAGAATCATTAAAATAAATTAAACTAATCCATCCTAAATTATTTATAAAATAATTCATAAGGCTCGCATTATGCTTAGAACAATGATGCTCCAAAATTAATCATCGCTAAGGTAGGATTATTTTCACAATAATACAAATCTGGTTTCCCCAGTAGTTTTACAGCCAATAGAATTATCTTGGTTATTAACTTAATCGTAAATTAGTAAAAAAGTCAATGAAAAATAAGTCCAAAAGCATCTCGGTAAGTTAATTTTTTCGCAAAAGACAACTAATAAACTAGAATTCATAGTAACATTTAAGTAACATTTTTACCCCATTGTTTCCTTTCCATCCATAAAGATGCTTTTTTCAGTCATGGATTCCTGCCTGTATGTTTAACGCTGAAAGTTATATGACTTCTAAAACAAAGACTATGAAGCTTTGTTTAGTTGGTATCGATTATGAATGCGATAATCGGTCCGGAATTGAGATGGACAGATAAATTGAAAAGGATCACACTTCGGCATGTTGATAAAAGCAGTTTTGAAATGTGGTCCAAAGAGCCCATTCAGTTGAAGATTTGTATCCGGAAATATATGCGCGGTGATGCATAAAGTGAGTAAATATAACTGGAAGCGATCCACCAAATGCAAAAATACAACGAATTTGTTTGTTTGAGCGAAGATCTCAATGACTTGCAACGCCGAAAGTGGAAACCAATTATTTATTTAGCAATGAATTTCCGTGCTCTCTCATCCATAAATTGATTACACTTTAAATACATATGAATATTACATGTCACCTGGAAAATAGGAAACCAAAAAAGATATTCCATTAAATGTAAGAAATTCAGCTAATGTTTCCGGATTTCGGTTTGAATACGTTTAACACTTTTATCCAATAAATTGGTGTTTTTACGCTCGCTAAGTGACTTTAAGGTGATAAAAGTTAAGTAGTAATTTTGTGATGATCGGAAGAGGAATTAACTAGTTTACCACTAGAAATCCTTCTTTATAGCCTTATTACACCCTTATGGACGTTAGAATAAACATTTTCCAAAATATCCATACTTAAAAATCAATTTCAAAATATTTTCCTATCCGAGTGGCACAAATGAAGACGATATCGCTCGACTTAAAGCATCAACACTCTATCGCAATTCAATTATTTTTTCTTTTCATAAGCTTTTATAAATCGCATTTTTGCAAACTTTTGCAAAGAATCTGTAAACACCAAGAAATTTCATGCCCACAGCAAAATTAGAACCCGGAAACTGAAAATTGGAAATCAGACGTGTTAACCACCCACCTACCATAGCCGGCGACTTTAAATCCAAAATTCGTTTGATCGGCTTTTTTCACAATGTGTGAATGACATAAATATGAACATATTCTTTTCAAAATGCACAAGACTAAATTCTCTGATGAATAAGTAATAGCAGAAAGAGCATAGACCAACCAAACTATCGATGTGGTTTGAGCATTATCTGAATCGCCTTTTTTGATTGGGAGAATTATGGTAACATAAGTAAATCACACATTTCCTAAACTGTTTACATTAATTCGACAGCACACGGCATACTAATAACAATTGTGAAATATCACCATGAATGATTACCGTTTTTAAGTATTTTACCATTTATTCCATAATATTTTAAAGAAAATTATAGTTCATGAGCCTTCGCCAGTTTCAAACATGTCATGGCCTATCTGTGCATATGTTGAATAACGCATTACGTACACCCCCTGGAAAACAGTAACCTAGTCTTTCGCAACCTTCACCTCTTCCAAATTTCCATCAATTTTCACAAATATAGCCAATTTATTTTCCTTGGATGAAAATTGTTGAGTAGTGCAATAAAAATCGAAAGTTTTTTTTTTCTATAAAATACCTGTCTTAATTCAAACTGTTTGTCTAGAACAACTTTATTTAATAATTATATAATTATTTATCTATAATAACCTTTTTTATTTAATATCCAAGAAATTCTGATGGGACATTGATTGAATGTTATATTATGACGCTAAAGAAGTAGCACTTTTTCATGAATAGCATCACAGCTCACATGGTTTCTCAAAACCCTTTTGCTGCGAGGTAATCAATCATCAATTCCACTCCTGTCTCTGCGATTTTAACACATTGACCTCTCAAATACGCTTAAAGGAATTTAACGGAAGGACTATGAAGTCACCAGCTTTCTAGGATAAGTCATAAATCATTAATCACCAATATCATCTATCGTTTCAAAGGCCACCAAATTACCTGGAATTTTCTGTGATTACTAACTTTAAGGATATTATTAGATTTTCGTTATGTTAGCTAAGCTAGATAAATTTTTTGCTAGGTAAATAAAAATAAACCCATTTATACCCTCAATGACGGTTAACTTTCAAAGGTAATAGGCGATATGTCCCAGTGATTGCATCCGGGCAACGTTATTTGCCATCCATTCAGGTTTTTCCGATTAAACTAAAGGTCTAATAGGGGAAAGATTAGTCAATCGTTACTCGTCCAGTCCCACCATAATATAAGTTGAAAGAGAATACAAGGCTTTTCTTCGTTCGATATGGAAAGGAGAGGGAGATAGATAGGCAATGCATTGGAAGGGAGTTTGAAGGACTGAGATCTCATATGGCGGGGACGTGAGCAGAGTAACAGTTAGGCTCCCAAGGGTAAAATAAAAACATTCATCGCCAAGACAATCTGATGATTGATTACGGACGGTTTCCTGACCCACGCGTGGCAAAGAGGCATTACGTACCAATTATTTCCACATCCATGAAGTAGCAAGGGCGTCGGCATTCGAATTTTAATTTTATCTGCGACGCCTAATGCTTAAATCGTCGAATTTCAGTCGCCCATGAAGGATTGGCCGGTGATACACAAACGATTGCAGTCACTCCGTGGCCCATGAAAATGTCTTCCATTATAAATGATGGAGAACTCGATTGGGCGGAGAGATATACATATTTTAAATTTCCACCGAATGCAAGAATACTGTACCGTGTAAGAAATAGTTAGCTGCGATGGCATTACAACTTCACTCAAAATTACCTCTAAGAATAATCTCCTGAAGTTATGACTTTAAGTAGTGGGACACCTTGTATATTTATATTAGAATAGCTTCAAATGTATTCTACCTGTTAACGCTAAATTCCTATCATGTTTCTTTTCATCACAAAGTATAAGTTAAGTATATTGCGTAATTCGAAGGCTACTGTTAAGTCATTGAATATATTTAAATAAAAACGTTTGGGATGTGGTATGTCATAGCGATGCATATAACCAGATTAATAAATGTCTTCTTTAATGCAGATCTACTGATAATTTCCTTCATATACTAGTCCTTTTCGGCTCGATCATGTGATCGTCATTCAAACAACCAAATACGGTGCAAGAACTTTTTTATTGGAGAAGATTTAATTTATCGTTAAATACCGAAAGTTTGGTTACTTTTGACGCGATTGGTATCGGCATTCGTTTTTAATCTCTTGCAATCAGTGCGTTGTTCCATTTAGAGCAGTAGGATCTCTTGGATAATAACTCGTATTTTTAGATAATATATTTCAAATCTTAGTAATATTCTGTTTATACGCATAGAGCTGACTATAGAGCCTTAGGAAAGAGCTGCTGAAGCAGACAGTAAATGGCGTTTTTTTATTTAGACAGAAATACGGACCTCCACAAGAAAGCGTGCACAACGATACTGAATACTAAATCGATTGGCGAAAAAACGAAGACTCTATATGCTTTCGTTTAGGAGAGGTTATCGCGTCAGACAGACAAACGGCCAAACCGAATGCATAAGCGGATTTTTTTAAACCACTAAAAATATTAACCCTGATAAGCCTGAAACTTTTTTTTAGTAAATTTATTTTAACGCTTTAAAATGTACTCAAAGGGGTCCTATGTGAACGGTTTTAACAATTTTTTTTTAATTCTTAAATTAGTTTTTGAAAAAAATGGTGTCCTATATATAGGACAGTAGGCTTCATACAGGAACATAAGGATAAATAGTGGCGTCCTACATGTAGAACAGTAGGTTAAGGTACAGAAGTACAACACATTTGCAAATCTACTGTTTATTTATCATTATTTTAAATTTAGACATTGTTTAATATGATTTATGCTATTTATAGTGACATATACTCTATTAAAAATATAATTAGAAGTATAACACACAAAATAAAGAACAGTAACTGATAAAAATACCTATTTCTTTGGGTGGTATGCTACAAAACATTTGACATGCAAACCAACATCATATTTCCTGCAGCGTGTTGTGGTCTTTTGATGACACTGTCGGCACCATGTTTTACTGTCTTGTGGGATAACCAGATGGTATAGCCTGCCATATGTGGAATCAATGTGTTCCAGTCGAGATGGTTTGCTGGGTCCTCTTTTTGTTTTATGCTTATTTGTCTCTAACAGTGCAGTAACAATTAGTCGCCTGAATGCCAAGTGATCCAATTTTCCACCATTTAGTCTATGGAGGAGCCATGCATTCTGCTCTGACATGTCAATACACTGCATTATTACTGGGAAATACCATTTTTTCCCCCGTACAGCCTTGCGATACAAAGAAATGTTTTGATCGGCACCACCAACTACCCCCATGTGCTTATTGTGCATGACACCATTTGCGGCTGAGAAATTTGGATTTTTTTTGTCTTTTCTGGAATATCTAGTAACATTTTGCACTGGGTGCACAGATACAGCATTCGACGCCACACTGACAACGCTGTTGTCATTCCACTTACAAATGATGACTTGCCTATCAGCTGTTTGGTAATCAAAAGAACCTCTTTGTTTTTTCTTTGTGGCAGCTGTATCCTCTATGGGGCAGTTTGATGTCCTGTTGTCCCGAATGTTGGCAGTAGCTCTGATTTTTCGCTTACCTAGCTCAAGTAACAGTGGAACACTGGTAAAGATATTATCAAAGAAGAAGTGGTAAGCAGCATCTGAGAACTCAGTAGACCTCAAACCATCAGAGTACTGTAGTATGACACTTCCTCCCAGGCCATATTCTAGATATTCCTCTTGTGGTTGAAGCCTCCTGGTATGTTTCAAACCAAATGACAAACCCATTGTCTGTTGCACCAACCCAAACTTTGTATCCATATCTTATAGGTTTATTCCTTATAAATAGTTTGCACCAATGTCGTCCGTAATAGGGCACCATGGCTTCATCAATGCAATGGTTTTCAACATGAGGAGCATATAATTTGAACTTTTTATTCAGTAAACTTATCAAAGGTCGAACTTTTGTGAATTTATTTTGTTTGTCCAGATTTTCAACATCATTTAGGTGCAAATGTCGAAATATGAAATCAAAACGATCTCGTGATATTGCAGAACTCACTAGAGTTTTCCCAATACATTCGCCGCCGAGCTGGACTAAGGTAACCATTTAAAAGTAGTATGCCAATGAAGCACTTCATTTCTTCTATAGTCACATCACCTAGCTTATTTTTACGTGCGATATACTTGTTGGTCTCAGAAACAAGCAGCCAAATCACATCATCATCAAATATTGAGCAAAACCAATCAACAGGCGGTATACCATTTGAAGCTGCTTCAATATGTACCCATTCAAGCGAATTTGGTTGCAGGTCCTCGGATTTCCAAGTCATACATGCCTTTTACTTTTTCTTAGGTGGCTTCTAGTTAGCTTTTTTTGTTTGACGATGGCTAGAACCTGATGAACCCAGATCCATTGGCATGTGATTTTCCATTCCTCTAATCTCCGCTGGTGCTCGAAGAATATTACCAGGAAGATTGTTTATGTTTATATCTGCATCATCTTCATCAGAGTCTTCATCACTGCGATCCCAAGTGGCATTATCGGGAGGAGAGATGAATATGTCTATATTTGGGAAAGGTATGTCTGTTTCTTCATCCTCTAGAACGCTCATCCAGAGTAAGTTCTTTTTCATCTCGAATGTGGCGCTTCCTACAAAAACCATATCCACAATTAAAGCTGTTCTCATTTACACACCCTTATTGCATGAATATGACAAAGATATACAATATATATAATTACATATGTGAGTTTTAGTGAATGTTGATATGTATGTTGTTATGTAGTTGATGTGTTTAGGTACTTCTTGGAATTATCCTACCGTCCTATATATAGGGCGGTTGTGTTTATGCAACCATAAAACATAATTAATGAGTTATAATCTCAATTTTACATAACATTATATTGTATTCGGGTATAAAGAGTGTGTAAATGCAATTACTTAGCTGTATGTTATTTAGAAAGTAAAGAATACTTAAAAAGAGTTTGCCATGGTTGGTAAGAAGTCACAACCTCGAATCAGAAAGGCTATTCAGTTCACCATATCAAAGCCTAGAACAAAGAAACTTCCACGTAACATAAAACTCACTCCTACAAGAATAGTAATTACTATGAAATCTAGTGGAGAGCAACTGAACTGGCTCCACTCAGCAAAATGACTGCCGTCCTACATGTAGGACAGTAGGCTTATCTGGGTTAAACAAACAATTATAGCGTCAGGACTTGTAATATAGAGACGCAATAAAAGTATTCTCGCATAAACTTGTAAATTCACGTCCTCATGCATAGTATCCTACGATCAAAAATAGTTTTATTTAGTTATTTGCGCTGTAAATGGCTTTCAAAGAAGATTTGTCAAAATGTTATTAACGTACATTTATTTTTGTAAGCTGTTTAAAAATATCCTTTATCGTAGAAAAATATTCGATTTATTCATTTACTCGGTCAATTAGCTTGTTTTGCTTTTGATATATACCATTTAGTTTTCGTGTTTCGGTTTAAATCAGGTGTGTCATATCATTAATTATTGCTTGAATGAATAACCAATAGCACGGTAAAGAGCAATCACAGCACCACCGCACTTTTTCAAAGGCATTTTTACAACACGTTATCTCTAATAGGAATTTGAATACTCAATTTAACGGAACCTATAATTAGTCCATTGGAAAATGCCTAGCCCACAGCTCTAATAAATGAATGAAATCATACATCACCCTTTAAAAGAGTAATTTCATTTGGTTTTAAATAGGCGCTTTGATACACTCGGACCAGAAAATTCGAATAATGAAATTCGGCGCGGTCTAAAACCGCAGGATTCGGTTTGATTAGCAGCGTATCTTAAATGCATTGCCGTATTAATAATGGAAAAGTCAGCGCTTTATTATTTATCGCCCCAATGAAACCGCTGCTCTGCCATTCTTCACGGGTAACAGTAACGTAGGCTCCAAAAAAAAACAATATACTTCACAAAAACGCGGAAAAAGGTCGTATTGATTTTATCGAATGAACGATGAATAAGGACCCGTGAAGTCAACAACATCGCCGCAACTGATGCATGGCCCTCGCAAACCGATAATAATCGGAAAAAATGCTATATCAAAACCCGAAATTCGGAAATATTTGGAGCATTAGAGATCTGAGGTTCGCTTCGCTGACACGTCCATGTCATTGGTGGCTGTAAATACAAAAAAAAGTCACAACAACATTTCTTTTTCGGGAAAGCTGTTAATTTTTATTTCGGATCCAAGCAGTTGGTGGTGGGTGCATTGGAACAGATAACGCCGGTCGCATGAAGTATGGGGCAATCTGTTTCATTCATTTTGCTTTGTATCAGTTCTGATTGCCAATGTTTGCGCGAAGATCAACGTTAATAACGAAGGGATTCTATATCTGCGGCATCATTTTCTGGAATAAGGTTTGCCACTCGTGTCGGTTAAAGTCTGTCGCAAAAAATCATTGTTGTATTTCTCAGCCTATTCTGTTATAAACAAACATATTTTATATTAACTTCTCCGTTTGTCATATTATATATTTGTATTGATCCGTCCGTAACCGCCTCATTTCAAAGACTCTATTGGGAACATGGGTGTGAAACCGAGGCTAGAGATTGAGCAAAGCAATATTAACCAATCGTCTTACACAGTAAATTGTATTACTTCTTTTATATATCGATACAATGAGAAGCTAAGTAATCTTTAAGCTAACTGGCTTGGTAATTATAAGGAAAAACTACAGCAGGCTAACACCAATATAGTTAGCGAAGATCAAAATCTAATTATTTTCTGTTATATATTCCAAATTTACGAAGTGATTGAAATTACTGGTAAAGAGAAAGTTTTCATTAGGACATTTCGTTTTTTTCGACTGCGATTCTTATATTCGATATTGTTCTCTAAGAAATGAAATTGCAGTCTTCACACGAGTTGGTTAGAAAATAGGTGTTGAGAAGTATAATATTTTGTTCATTCTTACTGTCTTTTGCAATATGGATACAATGGAAATGTTTAACAAACTGAAGGCTTTGCTTTTCTACACTTGGAAAGGCAATCTGAATTTCCAGAGTGAGTTATTATGTAGCGAGCAGTTTGAGGTGTGCTTCAATTAGATGCGAGTAAATTATTGCCACACCATTATATATGGAAATATACAGTCAAACCCCGCTTTAGCGCCACCGTTTGTCCATCATTTACATTGGTGTTAAGACGGGAATGGCGGTAAATCGAGGCATATACTTGTTCTGTGTAATCGTAAGATGGAACTTCTGTTCAAAACGATTCATGGGTGGTATTCGGGGGTTGGCACTATATAGGGGAGCGCTAAATCGGGGTATATAAATATTTATGCATATTATTATAGTGATAAATAATTCATACCTGCAGCAAAACCACATTTATTTTCAATACTGAACGGCTAGGTGGATCTACTCGTATGTAAAAATTCCTGTTTAATTGCGTTAGCGGGAGATTCTATTATCTGACTACGTCAGTCTACAACATAATAAATTCATTTAAACGATTTAAATGACGCTTTACAGGTAATTTTTTATGTTGCCCCTTATCTTTCTGTATCATCTTAAACTTTTTACATTTTTCAGGACTGCAGTAAATTTATTTCTAGAATCTATTTAAGATTATTTTATTTTTATATAACGTGTGTTTAAAGTAAATATATTTTTAAGTCGTAATATCCATTTCTATGATATTTTGCGGCATAGATGATTTTTCTCCAACAGTTTGGAATCCATTCCGTGACTTGGAATTCCACCTTAGATCATTTCTTCCAGCAATGCGTCCTTCACGCTGCCATTTCAGAGTCTTTGCAGCTTTAATTACGCCCCGCATTTCCGCTAAATACTGTATCCATAGATTTATTTTGCCGTCTCTTCCAGAAAACCTTAGCGTACGTTTCTTTGTGCTCCATTACGTTTTTGGCTGGGTTGGACTACATTGCACGCATGTTAGTTACCATTGAAAATTCACCGGTAGTATTTTAACCTTTTGAGAAAAACTGAGCCGTTTTTCACGCAGATACCAGCATATTGTTCAAATGCGCCCCGTCTCATCCTGGCAATGATTTGTTCATCTTTCGAGTTCTGTTCCATCTGTTTCCATTTATGAGATTATGCGAAGGAGCTAAACGACCGTGGTTTTATTGAGAATCATTTCATGACCAATTACCACGAAAATATTTTATGTCGTTGCTGTCTGATTAGAAAAACTTATGTCCATGCATATCATACCACGGAGTGGGCATTAGTAATTTGATTTAAGGTTGTTTATGTTTCCTCAGAATGACTGTAAAGGAATAACTAGAAGATAATATTTCCCATCTCATGATTTTATCTGCAGTAAAGTAATATTAGTCACCTTTCTATATGCTTTTTCGCAAATTGATAATCCCCGATATTATCTCCATAGCTCTCCACGAGAGGCTCGGATGCTAAGGAAAGGTTTTCGCGAAATTGCTTCTTACATAACGCAATACTCAGAAATATGTCAGTATTGTGGACATTTTAGCGCTTTCATCGAGTATTGGAATAATCACTCAAAGCTCCGAGGTTTATATTTTATTTTTTGTAGAAATTATTTCTTCTCAACTTTGTGTAGGATTACTACTAACAGGTTTTACTCCAAAAACGTTGTGTAGTTAATCGTTCATTGGGCCAACATGTACCATAATCATAATTGAAACGTTTTATACGACAAAGCCACATTTTTTGTTCTTATCGTTCCCAGAATCAAAATCCTCATTCCATACAAGTTAAATAAAATCAGTGCCAGTCATATAGTCGCACAAAATATCTGCTAAACATTTTTAAACCTCACAAAATAAGTTTTTCGTGCCTTTGGACAGCTTCACCAGCGAGATATAGCAGGACAATCGACTTGCAATCGAGAATTTTATCGATATGATAAGATAAAAGCGGCATAGTACTGGAAATAGAATCTCAAAATACAAAATTTCTCGAATAACACCAGTTTAATAATAGAAAGCTGTTTTTTGTTGATACAGTATCAAAGCTGTTTGTAAAAGTAACTCATACCCAAGTAAAGCATCGCCCCTAAACTAACAGATTTTCATTTAACAATACGAATGAATATACTTAAAACAAAAAACAATATGATCAAGGAAAGATGTTTCTTTTCTAATGATGGAGGAAATTTTTTACTGACTTGTGGTTTTTTATTCAGATGAATTAGCGAATAGATATTTTTTAACGAAAAAAAGATTTTCATCGCCCATAGACACTTCTATTGCCCCATTTCAAATTACCAACATTTGTTTCCGTCTTCATTTTTAGCGTAGGAAGTAGGCAAGTTTCCTAGCAGCTATAGAATCTGATGACCTTTAAGGCGCTAGTCACTTCATGTGTTCTTTCTGACACTATGCTGAGCGTGTTAATAGGTTTTGCGAACATTTTAGTTCTTTCTTTATTAAATCATTATTGACGATAGTCACGACTTCTGTTTTAATTTAATTAATTATTGCAAAAAAAATTACCAAAAAAATGCGATGACGTTTCATAAGATGGTAATAATATAGGATATATGAATAGAGGTTTTTAATAATTTCGGAAATATATTCATTAGTATTGAAAACTTAAAACAAGATTTGGAGATAATTTAAACTTTTCCACACATAATCAATTCAAATTTCATTCGTTTAAATATAGCCGAGCAGATATTATTTTACTTGCATTTCTCTTCAAATTTATTTTTTGCAACGAATTGTTTAGCTGTGAAACAAATTTGCTAATTGAATTTTCATCAAGCGCATCGTACATTAACCATTAATGTGTGTATTTTATACAATATGACACAATTGAATGCATTTTAAGATAGTGGCGTGTTGACGCTACTAGAATACTGCTGAGTGTGAGATTCAAGAGAAAAAACAAGCCTTGTTCCCAAAAAATAAATGTAGTATTTTTTTTATTCTAATCCTTTTAAATTTCCTTCGAATTGCAATCGCAGCGGCCATTTTTCTACGTAAAATTGCATAAAGAACACTACCGAGAAATTTACAGTTAATTTGGTTATTTTATGGATTAAAAATATAATTGAAATTAAAAAAAAATAATTTAATTTTTACCTTAGTGCTATAGTTCACTTAATCTTCAGACAAGATTTTTTTGCATTAGAAAAATACAGTGAAACTCTTAAATTGATACTATTGTTTTTAATGTATAATTTTTTGTCCCTAATTTTTCATTAAATTCCCAGCGCTTTTATTCGACTTCGATGAAAAAACGCTTCATCGCCAAAGATTAAGCAAAATATCTACTTTCAAGAAGCGGAGCTAAAAAATACGAACAAAATTCAATAGCACAATGTAGTTCAGCGATAATTTTTTTTTGCAAGTTGATTAATTTCGCTAAAAATAGGGAAGGATTGAAAAAATTATGGAAGGAGGCCTTTCACTGCGAGAATCGTACACACGAATTAATAAGCGCACTCTGGAATTTTTTAATCAGACGGAAAACTTAAGTTTCGAGGAGAGAGGAGGCTCGATAATTGAAAGGAGATAAAAAAGCGTTGGAGTGCGAATGTCAAGGAGCCATTCGAGCCAAGTGGGAAAGGAATGAAAGGGCAAGAGAAAGAAAGAGGGAGGGGAAGCGGGTGGGAGTGAGGGAAGGAAGGAGGAGGAGGAGAAGAAAGGGAGGGGAGGTGGAGAAGAATGAATGGAGGGGGTAAGGAGGGGGGAGAGAGAGACGAGGGAAAGGAGAGAGGGTGGACGAGGATAGGGAGGTGACTGGAGAAGGAAGATGAAGAGAAGATGGGAGGAAGGAGGGAGAGGAAGTGGAAAGAAAAAGAATGGAGGGGTGGGTGAGGTGGATATTGTTGGAAAGGAGGAAGGAGACGAAGTGTAGAGAGAGAATGGAAGGAAAGACGCTGGAAGGAGAGTGCGTGAGTGAGATATCAGATTGGGAGGAAGGGAAGAGAGAGTGAGAACCATCGAAAGAGGTTTTTCTGAGAGTGGAGTGGAATCGAGGGGAAAGAGAGGGTCGCAGATTGGAAGGAGAAGGGAAGAGGGCAGAAAGAGCGGAGGGGTTTGAGTTAGGATGGAGAGAGAAAGAGAAAGGGATTAGGAGGTCAGGATGAGCTATAAAACCAGGCCAACAGCACCATGCCCTTCCTTTCAATCTTATTTCAGATTTTTTTCACCTCGCCTTGTTTCAGTCAACTTCCCTTCCACCCCTTCGCCGGACCTTCCAACATCCAATCATTTCCTACTCCCTTTATCCGCCGATTCTCCCGCGGCCCCTTTCAATAAAAGTACTCCCCCTTCATCCTTTTTCCCTCTTCTTATATTGAAACAGAATTTCTTATTCTCCGAAAACGCTTTCCCCATTATTTACCTCGCATTCGCTAGGCTACCGTTTTACTCCGTTTTCCCCAAGCGAACCCCGCCATCTGTTGGCGAACATAAATCACGACGCGTGTCACACGCGATCAAACTTCCGTTAGCGAGACCTGGTGCGTGAAATCATTAATAACGCTATGGGGAGGTTGGGGTGGGTGGGTGGGGAGGAGAGAAAGAAGGTACGAAGGAAGGAGAGGAAGAGAGGAGTGAGGATGGAGAGGAGAGGGAGGGAGATAGTTAAAAGAGTTGAAGGGTTAAGGAAGCAATCAAGATTCGAGAGTGAGTCTGGAAGGAGGAGTTAAATTCTAAAAGAGTTTGAGGAAAAGAGGGCAGATAGAGGCAAAGAATGGAGTAAAAGAGAAACAAATCTGCTCTCTCCAAAAGAGATTATAAAAAATTATTGCTATATAGGTGTCCTAATACGTTTTCCAAAGTTATTTGTGAATTGAATATAACGTTTTTGTGTCTTTTTTCCCAATAGCCCTTCCTAAAAGCATGTGTACGATTTTCAAACATCCAGGCTAATCCTAAATAATAAATATGTCATCAACGCTTTCATTATTTACGAGAACTATTCACGGTTTTAAAACGAGACTTTGGATAAGTCCATTACGTCGGTTTCGTAAATACGCATCTGATTGTGTTGATCGGTACGGTTAAATTTATTTATGTAAGGGTAATTGCCACACTAGTATAATTTCGTACCACACTTTTAAAATATGATCTAATGGAATATTTTTATTTCACGTCAAATTTTTGCATAAAAAATCCGAATTAATGTAGTCAATTCCGTCTTTCTGTAAGCACTAAAAGAGATTTTTTCTGTACTTAAAACTTTGGCACTGGTACATTATGCGATTTGCCTTATGTTCACGCAGTGTCGCAGTGATTACAGCTTTATTGCTGTTTAAAATTTTTATCGCTTGGACTACAAAGTTTTGAAGTTGAAATTTGTGAGCGGTAAAATATAACTATAGTTAATATTTACATATTTTGCTATTGAGCACTCAATTTTAATGAAAATTTTGAGAGCTTAATTTTTCGTCTGTATGAATGTTAACTCTTATCAACAGTTATCAAGAATTTATCGCATTCAAATTGTAAGATAAAACTGCTAATATTCATTCAAACATGCATTCGTTTTCTCCTTAGCGTAGAAATTCAGGTAGAAAAAATATTATCACGTATGAGTTATAAATATAATGACTATGAGTATTTGAAATAAAAATGCACCAAAATTCACTCACGAAGAGAGGGTAGCTACCTTCGCAATACACAGCCTCAGCATTTATTCTTAAATACGCATGATAACTCAAATATGCATTCAGACTGCATCCAAATTTTGTTATAATTTTAGAATATCATGACTCAACATGGCCACACAGAAACGTGCGAGGATTCGAAGAATTCGTTTCAGTGTTGAAATTTTGTCTAATAATTGAAGCAGAACTGTAGATTCCCAGGTGGCCGTATACAGTTGTTCTTCATGCGTTGTAAAATAATTTAATTTGTTGTTATCAAATACATGTATATTACGGCGACTTTAATTGCCAACAATGATAGCGAATCGGAAAATAGATGTACTTTGTTTTGCATACATTAAAAACCCCATAAACTGCCAAACGTAATTTATTTCATGCCTGATTAGGAAGATAATAAAGAGATATAATGACACATCACTGCTATGAAAGTACAATTTTGAATATAAGGCACACCAGCGACTCGAGGAAGAAGATAAGTAAGACAGGGAAACAAAACATGGGAGAATGGAGGCGAGGCAGAGGGAGAAAAGAGGAGATGAGATATTAAGGGATGAGAAAAAAGAGAGAACGGGGATGGAGAGAGAGAGAGAGGAGGGGAAAGAGTGGAAGGAGGTAAGGAGGGGGAGGAAGAGAGGGGAAGGAAGAGAGAAGAAGGAAGAAGGAAGAGGGGGAGGAGAGATGGGGAAGGAGAGATGGAGAGAGAGGGAGGGAGAGAGGGGGAGGGAGAGAGGGGGAGGGAGAGAAGGGGAGGGAGAGAGGGGGGGAGAGAGGGGAAGGAGAGAGGGGAAGGGAGAGAGGGGAAGGAGAGAGGGGAAGGAGAGAGGGGAAGGGAGAGAGGGGAAGGGAGAGAGGGAGGGAGAGAGGAGAAGGGAGAGAGGGAGGGAGAGGGGGAGGGAGAGAGGGGAAGGAAGAGATGGGGTGGGAGAATGGGGAGAGGGAGGGGGAGAGAGAGGAGGAGAGGGGGGAGGGAGAGTGGCGGAGCAAGAGCTCTGCGAAAATGCGCGAGGGAAGCGGAAAGCAGATAAAAAAGGAAAGGTATTCAATCTCTATAGAAGTACGGCGAGCGCCTAAAATGAAATTTTTACGATCCGGAGGAGAGAAGAAAAATGTGCGGCGAGTGAAAAGTATCACCTGTGGAAATTGCGTCTACTTCCTCACGAAGGGGATCTGGGTGGGGAGGAAGGGATGGCTGGAGGTAGGGGCGTCCCCTAATTGGCGGGGGTTGAAATATCGCTCGTGCAATTACAACTTCCGTCGCTTCCCCTTTCCTCCTCGATGCCTTTGGCACGGGGACCAACTCCTTCCTCGACCCACTTCTCTCCCCAACCCCTTACAAACAAATGATATATCACTTCCATGGGATCCTAAAATCGTCGGGGAATCAATTGATGGGCGTTTAGAGGACCAAATTTTTTAACGATTCGAATTTATGGCGGGAATCGCTGAGCAAACTGCGTTGTTTTCTTGACGGAATACCTCGATGAGTCGATAGCTATGAGGGAGTAGGGCAATTTCCCCCTCCTCCCTCTGCATCTCACAGTCTTTCAGCGGAGAGGGGCACGGTTTACGTGCGATTGACTTTTTCTGGCTGATCGTGGCTTAGTAGGAAACCGAGCGAATGTTTTTGATCATTTATCAGGTGAAATTTACTTAAATCTGCACGAAGTTTTACATAAAAATTTCCCTTCTACTAACCTACCGTGATGTGCTTAAGTTGCTTAAAATTTCCAAGAGAAGTTACCAGACTGAGGCAAAAATAGATTCGAGATAGGCGACACGATGCACCAGGTGTATTCCTGAATTTGAAAGGGGCAAATGGGATCTGGGGATGGAGAGGTTTGGTGGAGGGGTAGGTTTGGTGGACGGGGAGGTGTGGTGGAGAGGAGGAGGGGAGCCCGAGAAGTCTCTCGAATGGGGCCTCGGAATTCCGCAATGCTCTTTTTCCTCGATCGCGGGCGCAAATAAAAATGGAGATTGTTCTATATCGCAACCGCTACTCAAAGACTCGGGCGACGCGACAGTAAAAAGAAAAATCGAGACATCCTCCCGGACGGTGTTTATTTTTTTATCGTCGTTGCTACCCCGAGAGAATGGGAGAAATATACACAGAGGTCAATTTGAAGGCTGCCTAAAAGTAGACCTCTGCCGTGAATTAACTTCGCCCATTAAAATGGATCAAAGAGCACGCCGTTTTTCTTTCCACGCTTCGTCGGGACGCCGGGGCATTGCCCGTAAAACTACATAATTACCAATCCCAAGCCTCAACCTGCCTATCCCACCCCCTCTCTCTTCCTAACCTCCACTCCGTATTCCTCCTCCCCCTCCCCGCGCACAAGCCTTCCCCCTCCCCACACATACCACCCCAAACCCCGACACCCTCGAGCGGGTGGTATATGAAGAGCCCGTGCGGCGAGCCGTTGTTCGACGCTGCCGCCGCGGCGTTGTTCCCGCGGCACAAATTAAACCTTAATGGAGGACGACTCGCATGATTAAATGCATTAAAATGGCAGCTAAGATAAAATGCGCAAATGTTACCGGATAAGCGTGCAAAAAATGTCTCCGAATTAGTTCGTGCCCAATTGGATGTATTTACGCGCGTCGGTTCGTAGGATTCGCTAAAGACATAATTGATTTTCGTTATAGCCGAATTCATCCAATCAGTATGGGACGCTCTTAAAAATGATCGATGAGCACGCGTTGTGAGCGCATTTAGGTCATAAAATAGAGAAGTTGCGTTATAAAAGGCTCGCTTTTAGCGTCGTGTTCGTCAAATTAAAAGCGATCGCGGCGCTATTAAAAAACTTTCGAACAACCTTTTTTATCACACCCTCGAAAACCTTAAAATGTTTGAAATAATCTTTGCTTTATTCACATTAAAACCTCCCCCATCATTACTCGCCTTTGAGTTTATACTTTCCTTATGCAATTTCAAGTTCAGAATTTTTATTTTCATAATTGCCCATAATTAAGTTTTATAAAAAAAAACGAGCGCTCACGCACACACACCACATAGGAACATATGTTAATATGTGTGTTGGCCCATATTTACATATGGTTGCATATGCGAGTACATATATACATACAATAATAAAATAGGTACTTGCCTTTTCCCCCACTGACGCGTTCGAACCCGGTAGTTCTGTTTCTCCGAGGGACCCGTGAATTATTTTGGAAATCCGTGTTGGTACCGATGGCAATAGGAGAACCGAACGAAGGAATAAAAGACCAGTATTCTGCGGCGTGGGCGGAAGAAGAGGGGAGAGGAGAAGGAGAGTGAATGTGGGTGAGGAGTGAAAGGGGGCGGAGGAAGGAATGGAGAGGGGCGACATTCGCCAGGGTAATTGCCAATCACAAACCCTTTCCAGTCGCTCGGAGCACTCAATCCGCCCGCCCCACCCCCTTAATGCCTTTCGGCTCATTTGTGAGGAATGAATTAATCTGTTAACCTAGTGAGCCGGGAACTATAATTTAATTAGCCCCTCTCGAGGGAATCCGGAATTATTTCGTCCCTCCCTTGTCAAATAAACGCAGCGATCTGGGGGTAGCTAGAGGAAGTAGGTGGGTGCGAGTTGGATGGAGAGATTAAAAAATTCCAAAAATGAGCCAAAAGATTTAAAAAATGAATAAAAGTCGTAACTCCTCTTCCAAAAAAAAACATTAATGCTCCGGAAAAGTTTTCCATTGAAGCGGCGAATGGCGAAAAAAACCCCTTCGTTTGTTTTTGTGACCCGAAGGTATTTTTTTGTAAAGAATTATTTCGCTTTATTCTCTCTTTATCCATCTATCTCTTTCTCTCACTCTCTCTCTCTCTATTCCTCTCACTTTTTTCCTCTATTGAAGTGCGGAAAAACAGTGGAGACCCGACGCAAGCGATGCTAGGGAGGGTATTTTTTTCCGTGGAAGTAGCGAGCGACGCAAGAATGGCATCGAGCGAGGAAGTAGTATTCTCAAAAAATGGCTCACCCAGTCGCTCTCTATCCCGCCTCCCCCACTTCTCCACACCCGTATCCCTCCGCCTCTCGGCCCGCCTCTCCCTTATACCTCAACCCCTCCATTTTCTCCGCCCTTTATCCTCTCCACTGCCCCGGCTCCTCCCTCATTCCAAACTCCTCTTCGGAATACGTAATGCGCTCTTGATAGAGTCCAGAGGGAGGTTGCAATTTCCTTCCCACGCCGCAAGGGCCTCGGGACAAAGGAGCGAAGAAAGAGGAAGACGACGAAGGAGGAGAAGAAGCCCCCTTTTCGCGAGCTCGAATCCACTTTCCCTCGCCTTCGCCGCCCTCCTCCCGCCTATATTCTCCTCTCCCTTCCCAACCCATCTCCTTTTCCTTCTATGATCTCCTTTATTTCGTCCTTTCTTCCCCGCCTGGCGCCAAAGGGGTTGAAAAAAAAGAGTTATCGGGCAAAGGGGTAGGGAAAGATGGGGAGAAAGAGAGAAGGAGAGATAGGGAGGGCATATAATGGCGGCGGAGGGAGCATAGAGTTGATTTATTCCATCGTGGAGCAAATCGGCCGCTTCGGAGTGGGGAAGCGAAACAGGAAAGAAGGCAAGAGAAGGAGGGAGAGAGAGAGAGAGAGAGATGCGGAGATGATGACTGGAGGAGGGCGCGGAAGGAGAAGTTGTGACCCGGAGCAAAAGAGCGGAGAGAGTGGAGGGAATGAAGGAATGGAAGGAGGAGTGTTGAGGGAGAGGCATTTCTCTCGGATAGAGGGGGGAAGGTGGGAGGGGAGAGGGTGGTCTCGTACGAGGAACCGGAGGAGAAGCCGCTGTAAAAGAGTTTGGTTATGTAATGAGTGCGTAAAAATTCTGCGCGGTGGCATGAGAGCGGGACGACTTTTTTGGTAGAGGGTAACGTAATCCCTGTGATTTCGCTCTCGAGGGGTAAATGAGTCGATCGGGAGATTATACGACCACTTTTCCAAAAAAAAGAAGGTTACGACAATTCCTTTTTTCATTGCATTTATGAGAAAGGGTTCGCTGATATTCGAGGTTCGTGAAGAAAGTATTCGTTCCCGCTTAACTCTCGAGGCGCTTAACGAGGTTCTTTATGAATCGATTGAAGGTTTTCGAAAGTAGTACTTTTACTATCATGCTTTTAATATGAAGGAAAATTAAAATGTGTCACTACTACATTTCAATGCAAGCGTAACCTTTCGTTCTGTCTTTATATTAGAAAGTAGCTTCCTTTAAAATCGAATGTAGATATTAGGATGTTATTCTGTAAGTAAAATAATACACAGGAAACTTTTCTATCGTGTTTACATTGACATAGCTATCATTACTTAAAAGTTTCAATTTAGGACAACTTCAGGGCAAAATCCCAAAATGTTGATTTTTAAAAATTTATTTATCATCATAAAATTTGTTTGGTTCAACTTACTATTGCTTATATAAAGCTAACTACACTAATTCTGAATGTTAATATTATATCAGTTATAACTGATGAGAAGTAAACTACCAATTCAGTTACTACACTTTAAATTATTTTCTAAATCTATATCCTAAATTCATTTTTTTTAATGCCTACAATAAAAAATTCCTCCCTTTATCTGGTGACATATCTAATTGCTTAATTCAACAGGGAATTATCGAGCTTAAAATGGCTGGAAATTTCATGAACAACACAAAAATATTCATCTTAGTTCTCAGGTATCTCCAATAGCCACAACAAAGTAAAATAAACTATCTAATACCTTATTACCTTTTGGATGAGTTGAATATGGCCATTATTTCAGACATGATGGTCCTCTTTCTTGCAATTATTTTCGGGGTACTTTGCTGATTTTAAGGTCGCGACCTTTTATTTTTTAAATCCAACTCCCAGAAAACCAAAAGACAGAGGAAAAACAAACAATCATATATTTGTAAATTGCGTAACTCCGCCCTGGAGAAGGACTCATCAACGAGCGGATTCTAACAAAGAGGAGGGTGATCAGCCTTTAAGAATTTTCCAGTTGCGTCTGCTGAAACGGAATATAGAGAGGAAGCGAGGCAGGAATATCAAACGTGAGGGGACGGCGTGGTGTGTGGGGGGAGGGGGGAAGGGGGAGAGGGGAGGGAGGGGGAAGGGAGGGGAATGGAGGGGGAAGGGAGGGGAATGGAGGGGGAAGGGAGGGGGAAGGGATGGAAAGGGATGGGAGGAGGATGGGGAGAGGAGGGGGGAGGGGAGGGTGAAGAAGAGGGGGGAATGGGAGGGAGAATTGGAGGTGGAAGGGGAGGTGGATGGGAAGGGGATGGGGACGGGGATGGGGAACGGGATGGGGAACGGGAGGGGGAGGGGGAATGGGAGAGTGAATGGGAGGGGGAAGGGGAGGGGGAAGGGAAGGGGATGGGGAAGGGGATGGGGAACGGGAGGAGGAATGGGAGGGGGAATAGGAGGGGGAAGGGGAGGGGAAGGGGAAAGGGAAGGTGATGGGGAACGGGAGGAGGAATGGGAAGGGGAGGGGGAATGGGAGGGGAGGAGGAAGGGGAGGGGATGAGGGGAGGGGAGGAGAAAGGGGAAGGGAGGGGAAGGGGAGGGGGAAGGGAGGGGAAGGGGAGGGGGAAGGGGAGGGGGATGGGGAAGGGGAGAGAGGGGGAAGGGGAGGAAGGGGGGGGTGCCTGGAGAAGTAAGAATGGGAAGGAATTTTTCGTAATGGAACGGATACACCAAACTATATTTCTTTTGGAATTTTGAATAAGGGAGGCAAGGAAGACTGGAATAGGGATTAATTCTGGACGATTGAGGCAAGGGAAATAAAAGGAGAGTGAAAGTGCCGAAGAGAAAGAAGATACGTTCCAACGGCTACATTCGTAGGTAAAGCTTATCTTACTACTGTCAATCTTTTTAGGAAAATGGAATCAAGATATGTAGAGATTTTTTATTCTAATCACTCGGTTTCTATTTCTCTTTCATAAGCATAACTTGGTTGTCAGTGATCGCTGCATTTCTATAAATTCAATAAATAGTCTAATTGAAAATTATTATATTTATATCTCGAACTCACATGTTTTGATCATTGTAAATGATTTTTTAAATGCCACTAAATAAAGTTCCTTACCAAGATGAGCATACTTGCCATTCGAATCAAAGTAAACATCGTCAGGGTGAAATAAAAACATATTATCTTTTCGCTTCTGAGCGTTAAAAAATATAAGAAAATAAGTTTGCAGAAAAAGATATAAAAAATGGCATATGCACTTTTCATAAAATTATCAATTACTTGGTACTTGACCTTATCGTTCGTCAAATGGAAACGCACTTATTAAATATTTTGAGGAAAAGGCTGAAAAATAGAATAAAGTTGATTAATAGAAGAAAGTTAGAATTATTGCTGTATAAAAACTAAAATAAAAACCTTTTATATTTATTTCGTCGTTTTCGTGGAGAATATAGCATCTTCCCGTTCAATTTGATGTCTTCCTCAGGATTCTGCGTCATTTTATTCAGATAAGGCACGACTAGTAAGAAGAGCATCTACTAAAACTTCCCGTCGAGGATTAAAGTTATTACACCATCCATAAAAATATTTTACAGGTCCTCACCGTTGTTTTTCTTATCGCTGTCGACTTTACGGACTCTTCCATTAAGCTAAATAACCAAGCGGAGATAATATTTATAAAATAAAAATCCTTTCGCGTGATGACCTTTTTTCCCTTCTCTCTTTTTCTTTCTCTTTCTCTCTCTCGCTCACTCTAGAAGAGCGCGATACACATCTCGTCCGACTAATTTATGTCGCTCACATTCTCTCTTACGCCCCCGCGAGGCAAAAATTTTTGAAGCATTTAAAAAGTACTCCATCAACCGGAAGGATATTCGAGACTCGTATGTATACATTTTAAAAAAGTTCACATGGCTGTAATATTTTTAGTACTAGTGAAAAACATTATTCCGCAGACGAAATGAAAAAAAAAGAAATCCCCATTCAACATTCAGAGCCGTAAAGAGGAAATTGACGTGGCCGATACTCATCGAGTTATTTTATACCTTTGCCTCCCTGACTCTTCCCGTGAGACAAAATAACATGTGGATGAATAAACCCTTTTTACATCTATCATCTTTTGTCCACCTCTCTCTATCTCTCTCCCCCTCCATGTTTCTCTACCTCACTCGACCTTCCTCCTTCACTCTCTCCTTCTCCCTCCCTCTCTCCCTCTCTTACTTGGAAGATATCACCGCTCTATATGTAACTCATACCCTTTGTCTCTCTTCTCCCGGAAGCACTGAGAGAGAGAGAGGCGCGGCGGCAGCGGTGAGAGAGTGATAAGGCAAACATGGGTTGGAGAGGAGGAGGGTGGAGGGGGCGAAGAGGGAAGGGGGCGAAGGGAAGCGGAAAGGGAGATTCCCACACGGTATAACGGCACACAAAGGTGAGATGGAGAGTAAAGTCGTGGAGTGGCACTCAGCAGTAGAAGTTAGAGAGAGAGACGGAAGAGAAAAAATGGAGAGCGAGAGAAGTGAAGGGAGAGATGGTTTGGTTACGTCCGCAGGGGGAGGAGGAGGCGTTGGAATTGGAGAGGGAGAGAGAGAAGAGTCGTGAGGGGAAACCGGGGAGGAGTGGCGAGAGGAGAGGGAGAGGAAAGGATTTCGGCGGGAGACTCGGCGGCCGTAGAGAGTTTCAGTGGACAATGGCAGAAGGCTGAGAGGGCGGAATGAAGTGGCTGGGGTAGAAGGGATCGGATGAGATGGCGTTGGGATGGGGAAGGGGAGAGGAAGAGGAGGAGGAAGTTGACTCGGTGAGTAGAGGGGACTTGGGAGGACAGAGGGAGGGAGGCAGACGGGAGCACCATTTCCATTTTTATATTATTATTAGTATTACCCTATTTTCCCATACCCTCTGCTACGGTTCTGCCTTCTATTACCTGTCTCTCTTTCCCTATCCATTACCTCGCTCTCCTCCTCCCTTTCCACTTCATACCCTCTTCTCTATTCCCACATCCCCTTCCTCAACCTCTATCTCTCTTCCTGCCTTAGTAATCGTACGCGCGTCTGCGAGAGGCCCCGAGGTCACGCTCCCTCCTGTATCTTTCTCCCTCCACTCTCTCCTCTTGGTCTTCCCTCCCATCTTTCTCATTTGCCTCTTCTCTCTCTCCCTTAATCTCGCTCTCTTTCACGTCCTTTCCTCTCTCTCTTTATTCTCTTGCAAATCCCTTCCTCTCTCCCCTCTTTTCATCGACGTATACAATTGGTGGTAAAACCGCCCTTTGTTTATTCCCACGCATTTTTCGATGATCGCCAAGCCTCAGGCATTTTTTGGTCTGCGTGTCGTAGTTCTTGGTTACCCTCATCCTCCTGCCTCTCCTCTGCCCTTTGAATTACCTGAATATTTTAATTAGCCTTGTGAAGATGCGTTTGGAGTCACTCTCGGGAAAATGAAATCCTCGTTCAAAAAGCGGCGACGAAATGGTCGCCTCAAAAGACTAGCTCAAAGAGATTTTTCCGGTTCAAAAGTGTGTCGTTACGTGCGCCATTTTCCTTGACTCGTGTTTTAATAGTCTCATGTTTTTGGCCTCAGAGGGACCTTTTTGTTATATTTTTATATATGTACAAAAATGACGTCAAAAGCGTTCATTTTATGTTGACGCTTTTGGGTTGAAGATATTCCCATTCTTTTTCTTTGTCGCCCGTGATGTTTATGAAGTTACTAAAAATAAATTAAAACAAATGTAAAATTTTCAAAGAAAATACAATGGTGGAAATTACATTTGATGTGCTCTTGAGCTAAGTAAAGAGGAAAGTTTTAATGAAAGATCATAAAAGAAATTAAATTTAGCAATTAAACTTTATTTCTCAGAGTTACTCTAAAATACGGTTTTATTACTCGCCGAGTTAATAATATATATTGTGCCATTTTTCATCGTGAGTCCAAGGTGTGATTCTTTAGAAAACAGAGAAAGAGGAACTCGAAGAAATGAACAAATAATACCACTAACGCCACCTTGTTTACGTGATACTTGGAATTTATAATGAGGCATAAAACATGACCGTAAATGATAAATTCGTGGACCATAAATAGAGGATTTACAAGGAAGCGAGGAAGGAATTTATTCATCTAAGAAAACATTTACGCTTTCATTCCGTCTTCCCGGAAACTGTTAAGCGAAAAAAATGATTCAAAGCCGTGCCATTCCAAATGGAAATCTGTTTGCATTGGCCGTGTTTGCCTCGCTCGGCGTGGCGCCCTCCGTGGGTGGTACGACGGCGCCCTTGGACGACGGCGTGTATCCTCGCAACCGCAGGTGAAGTAATGAATTCGTGGTCGTCCGAATGGTGTCTTTTTTATGAGAAAGAAGGGCGAACGAAGAAGAGAGAGAGAGAAAGAAAAGGAGGGAAAGGGGAGAGTCAAGATAAGGTGATTTATGAGGAGTCCAAGGAGTCCGGCGGAGGCGTTTACTAGCATCTCAAAAGTAGATGATTAAATATTGACAAGCCACAGAAGATACTAACCCAATTTCTGAAAAATCGGCCATTTATAACACAAAGAGAATTTTTTAATCAAAAAATATTTATATAAAGAAAATAATCAACTATTACATATATATGTATATTACTATATATATATATTTATATATATATATATATATATATATATATATATATATATATATATATATAACAACTTACGGAAAAGGAAAGGTAAAATAGATATATGGATGTCAACAAGGTGTTGGGATGAGGAAACCCAGTGAGCACTCACCAATCAGACGACTTCAGGTTGGCGAGGCCCCGGGGATGTCGAAGCGACACACGTAAAATAACACAAAAACACAGAAACATCACAAACGTAGAAGCTTTCGGAACTACTCCTTCTTCAGCTACAGAGAGAGAACTGATGACGTGTGTCGCTTCGACATCACCGGGGCCTCGCCAACCTTAAGTCGTCTGATTGGTGAGTGCTCACTGGGTTTCCTCATCCCAACACCTTGTTGACATCCATATATATATATATATATATATATATATATATATATATATATATATATAACAACTTACGGAAAAGGAAAGGTAAAATGAATATATGGATGTCAACAAGGTGTTGGGATGAGGAAACCCAGTGAGCACTCACCAATCAGACGACTTCAGGTTGGCGAGGCTCCGGGGATGTCGAAGCGACACACGTAAAATAACACAAAAACACAGAAACATCACAAACGTAAAGCTTTCGGAACTACTCCTTCTTCAGCTACACCTTGTTGACATCCATATATATATATATATATATATATATATATATATATATATATATATATATATATAACAACTTACGGAAAAGGAAAGGTAAAATGAATCTGATCAGTTCTCTCTCTGTAGCTGAAGAAGGAGTAGTTCCGAAAGCTTTACGTTTGTGATGTTTCTGTGTTTTTGTGTTATTTTACGTGTGTCGCTTCGACATCCCCGGGGCCTCGCCAACCTGAAGTCGTCTGATTGGTGAGTGCTCACTGGGTTTCCTCATCCCAACACCTTGTTGACATCCATATATATATATATATATATATATATATATATATATATATATATATATATATATATGTATATATATATGTATATGTATATAATCTTCGCCGTAGCCTCCACTCCTTATTAAAATAATATTTGATTTTTCTCAAGATTCCATGAAAACAATTTCCACGAAGCAAAATTATTTCTCAGTAGCGTAACTGAGTTAATAATTGCGCGCTGAAAGGCCGAAGAAGGTATTTTCTACAACTGACTTAAGGAATTTTATAATCTTTAGAGGGCTTTGCTGGTAATTCCCGATATTTATTGTTGAAGCCCAGCTCAGCGCTAGAGAGAAAGTTATTTTCTGTAATATCAATCATTTGTATGAAACATTTTAAGTGCATATACAAACAAGTGAATGCTTCTAAATTTGTTGCGATGTTTGAAGTCTAATTTTTCTTTCAAGTCCAACAACAAATAATGAAATTATATGCAACCTCTTCCTAACCTTAATTTAGAACAGTACCGTAAACATAAACAAAAAAATTATTCAACATTCACTGAAAAATGTTGTCGCTCTTATTCATATAAATTATAAAGTTAAAAATGACTTATTGAAACTCACCTAATAATACATAATAAATAATGTTGAATGGGTTCGAATTACTTTCTTTGTTTTAAAATAAATTTGTTTCCATTAAGTGTTTAACCTGTAACTCTATAAATTCTAAACCTCAAGGATGATTTTGTCTGATAATGTCTGAATTAAGATACAAATCCCTCACTATAGAGTCTAACATAACAGAAAACATAGCTTCGTACGCTATCTAATAATTGAACGCTATATTTGATTCAATTCCTCAATATCTATGTGAAATAAAAGAATATGACGGTCAACTTTCGTCTCGCTTTATATAGAAATCAGATTGATTTAAATAGAAAAATGCTACGCTGATAACGTCGATAAAATTCTCCGCAGTGATGAAACGCACTTATCTTTCCTCCGTGGGGCGATTGAATTAATAAGTTCCTGTAGAAATACTGAAATAACTAATCGATCGACAAAATAAATTTTGTTTTATCACTCGACGAACATGCACGTGCACGGTTCCAAGCCAAAAATATCTGTTCGAACAAAATAAAGAAATATTCATCTCGCATTACACTTCGAAAGGGGGTAAAAAAAGTAACTGATCTCTCATCTTTTATTTGTGTGTATCAAAAGTGCCGTCGTCTAGACGTCGTCATTCTCTACGCCGTCCTCTCCGCGATTTTCTTTTGCCCTCTCCCTCCCTCCGAAAACCACGATCATCGATTTCCTCCGTCAGCGAGCAAAAAGGTATCCACTCGTATGAAAAGGGAGTAAAATGGAAGGAAGGGGAATAGGGGGCGGGGGGAGCGGGATGAGATTGGCGGGGGGATGGAAGGGAAGAACGATGCGGAAAAGTCGGGAGGGAGCCCGGAGAGGAGGCGAGTGGCAGAGAGGATAAGGGGGCGAGGGGGAAGATCCTCTGTGTATGTGCGGGCTCTCAAAACTATGGGAGCGAAAGGAGGTTGGCCGAGGTCTCCCCTGGAAATAGTGTGTGTATATGGAAGGGAACGGTGGGGAGGTTACTGGGGTAAAAAAATCGAGGAAGGGAATCTTGTGGGGAGGAGGGCAGAAGAAAAAGGTAGGCAAGGGAATAAGGCCGTTAGAGTATGAGAAGATAGAGAGAGAGATGGGGAATGGGAAGGAGTGAGAGAAAAGAGAAGAGAAGATCCGCCAAACGCCATTTCATCGATTCGGGTCAGGAGGAGGGGCTGCGGAAGAATGAAAGGAAATGGAAAGAAGAGATGACCGAGAGGCAGAGAGGAAAGGGAGAGAGAAAGATGGAGGGATGAATGGAGAGAATGCAGGAGGAAAGCATATGAAGAGGCGATGAATTGGGAGGAGCAGGCGAAGGAAAAGGGAAAGATTTGGATCTGTAATGGAAGGAGAGAGAGAAAGAAGGATTTTGGTTGAGGCGGAACGTGGAAGCCTAGGAGAAGAGGAAAATTACTGAACACGACATGAGGAAAGGATGAGGCTGCCCTAGGTGTGTCCACATGCGCGGAGAAATGGGACGGGTTCGAAAAATAAGAGAAGGGGATGGTTTCGAAATGAGGAACTAGCCGGAGTAGTCATATAGTATACTAGCTCTCTGACCACGACTTTCAAACGGTTAAACCATTTGAAATAGAATGTATGAGCGGTTCGTAAAGCGCTTCTGAAGCGAGAGAAACAAGAGATTCACTTTGACGGTTGAGGAAGAGAATTTACCAGTAAATAAGAAAGTAAATGGACCGAGAAAAACGTATTGGGAACTGAAAGAAAAACAACTTCGTCTCAAGATCCCTTCGGAATTGCCCCAATTATAGTTATAAAAAAAAGATCTGTGGGAAACATTATGGAGCATACATTCCTCGACTATCTCGTCATTTTGGTGTTGTCAGTGCATCGGTGCAAGACTACTAGGATTGGAGGATGGAAGGAGACGGGTAGGTGATTAGTGGGTGGAGGGAGGGTAGACGAAGGACGCACGGAAGAATGGCAGCGAGGGTGAAAAAGGGTGTGGAGTGAGGACTGCGGACGCGATAGAGAGAGAGGGGGGAAGAGATATATTGATAGAGAGAGAGAGAGGAAGGAAGGGGAGAGGGAGAGAGGAAATGGTGGGTTCGGCGGGAGGACACCCCGCAGGGCGAATGAAATCAGTGCGTCAATTTCTTTCCCTGCACTTTCTGCCCCATTCAGACTGAATCAACTGGTCTACAAACACGGACGCAAAATTCTATGCGCTGAACCATGCATGGGTTGTCGTGAATGACAAATCTCCGCAGCGTTAAACCAGATGGGCCCCTCGATTGCAAGGGGCGCACGTATGCATTACGTGTCCTCGTAAATCCTCCTATGGATGGATGTGACCCAATAAAAGGCTCCGCTGCCGTCGGAGCGATGGCATGTATTTATGTCGAAGGCTATGTAAACGGGATAAAGTGTGCGAAAGTCTTAGGGATTATTTTTGGAATAAGTAAGCATACAACGATTTCGATATGCAACTGTAAATAAATCTCCGACTTCCCAGCAAAGGAAATAAATTTGGTTAGGTAAGAAAACGAGGAATTTTTCGGTGGATTACTTGAAAATAGCAAATGCTGAGATTTATTGAGATTGCAATTAAAAGAAACGACATTAAAAATCCGATTAAGAAGTATTAGTTTATTTTTTAATCCTAATACAAACCGTACGTGATCGTGATTAGATACCTGCATTATAACTTTTGCCGACTTCTGTGTTTCGATTAAAAATATGCACAATATTTTTTGTCTATTATACTTAAGACTTTTGAATGTTGCGTGTGATATATTAACTGTAACACACGTTAAAGAAAAATCTGGTTTGGTAGTTTTCAAGGTTAGTGACGAACAAAATATTTTTAAAACGAGCTTTTATGCAATTAACTATTAGCATTTTCAATTACATTGAAAAATTGTTCATTATAATTGCAATATGTAGTTATAAATAAATATTGCAGTATTTAAGGTAGATGATTATCTATATGAACCTACGAAATTATTATGCAACAACCTAGGTTTCATTGCTAAAAATCCTAATTAATGCAGTATTCCTCAGAGGAACTTGGAATAATATTTCTCTATATCTGCTCAATATATTTTTTATTTAAAGTAAGATAAATAAGCAAGATAACTCTTATAAAATGTCAATGACACAGTCTTCACTTTTGTAGATAAATTTTTACTTGCACCAGTGCACTCTTTCAGTGTATGTATGTACTCGCACTTTGGTGTGAAGTTGTAGATGTAATATTAGTTCACCATTTTGCAATGAGTTGAAGTTATCTACTTCTCTGAGATTTTTAATTATCCTTTTAGAATGTAACTTTTAAAAATTGTTTTTAACCTAAATTAAAATTGAAATCATAGATACGTCATAGGTTGATACTGATTTAAATAATCTGATTGGGTGTAGTTAATTATCTAATAACCGCTCTCCCACTCAAGCTATAAAATTAGACACTTATTTGAGATATATATATATATATATATATATATATATATATATGTGTAGTATTTGATGAATAATATTTATGAAAATTTTAACCGAAAATTCTTCATTTTTTGGCCTTTCTCTTTCCGTCATAAAATTTACATAATTAACCATACATCGATGGTCAATAATTTCAATTTTATTCTGAGAAAATTTCTCAAATGCATTAATATTTAATATTAATGCATTTATTTTTCCTATTTTGTACGTATTTTAGTTAAAATATGTTCATTCCTTTCGTTTACAGTCTAATGACTTTCTGAGTGATTTGGTGATAGTTTCTCCGGGAGAATAAATTACTTATAAACTCTTAGATCGTCTTTGGCTACATCCAGCCATTTAAAATGCATTTATGTTATTTGTTATAAATATATCTGCTAATTTATTAATATATTTATAGTAATATTAAACAGGTACATATATTTCTATTGTCATAATCAATGAATTAGTTGAAAGAAAATTGACTCAAATAGTGTGATTGTCAGTCAGGTTTGACGAATGGACATGAATGAAGTATAAAGATAAAATTAATGTACTTCAAGATGAATGTTTTCTCAACTCCGGTGCAAATACATCAAATATGTCTTTCGGTACAGCTTAAGCTAATAACTACCTTACAGACGCGCGGCCAAACTATACACAAATGCGGACATCAAGGCTAAACTTTAATCTGCACAACTATGGCATTCTATGCCACAGATTAGCTTTTTAGATGAACACGTAATGCTGGCCTATATCTAAATCCAATTTTGTAGATAGCAACAATGCCGTTGCTCTGAACGGCAAAATATTTTCTCAGCGTAAGAGAATGGCATATATATATATATATATATATATATATATATATATATATATATATATATAGCATTTATTATGTGTAATAATTTCATCTCTATTTTAATAGGGATAAAATTGATACATTCTACAGATAAGCTTTTATGCCGTGAGAGCTATTTTTCGTTGTAATGAGTTCCTTTCTATCTCAGGTCGAAAATTATTACGCAAACCGTTCCATCTCTGGACGTTAGGTAATCAAAGCGTGGCATTCAGAAATTCAATACATATTTAACCCCGCCCTCTAATCAGTAGAACTTAAATTAAGAAAACCATGAACTTTCTCCTTTAATTGGATTCTCTCGCTGTTTTTAGTTTTTAACTCAATTCGTTCCGCGGGCGGACGGAAATCCCTCCTTTCCCTCTCTTTCTCTTCTCCCTCTTTATCCTCGGTTCGCCCCGCCTCCTTCTCCCTCCCTCCTCCCCGTCCCCTTCCACCCAACTAACCCTTCCGCCTACAACCGAAAAATGGCCAACCGCGTCTTAATTTCCCCGCCATTCTCACCCCTTTTAATCCAAACCACTGAGAACTCGAATAACACAGATTATTCCGAGACTCCCGCTATAATGCCACGGATTTCCTTTCTCTTTCTCTCTCCCATTCTCTTTTTCTCTCTCTCCCCAACGAAAGAAGAGAGTGCCTATTAATAACCCTCTAGGTTATAAGGCATGGGTAGTTAGGGAGGAGACGCAGAGGTCTCGAGAAAGTAGGGGAAAACACTTTTAAAAATAAAATCGCGACATAAGAATAGAAAATAGGTAGATGAGGCGCTAATGCGAGATTCGCGAACGTTGCCTGACCTTTTCGGGATCTTCCACCCTTCGCTCTTCTTCTGCACCCTGCTGCTTCCCTTTGTTTCTTTCCTTTCATAATCTCTCCGTCCGCCCCGCACCAATCCCCTTTACCCTTACACGCTCATCCGAACCCCCTTCACTCCTCCAGCCCCATCGCGCATATCTCCCCCACGCTCCACTCCCTTCCCCCATCCACCGCACCCCTTTTCTCTACCTCATCCCATTCCGTAACAAATGTGGCTCACCGATTCCCTCACCTTACTTTGCAATTCTCTTCCCTACGCTCCCATATTCATGCCTCTCTTATCTCCTCCCTTCCTCATCTCCCCGAATCTTTCTTGCCCTTCGCGACGCCGTTGAAAAAAATTCTCCCTTAATCCCCTCCATTGTTGTCACCTGTTCCCTGAAATATTAGCGGTTTTAAAAAATGGGATAAGGGCCACGATGCCGTTTCAAGGATGATAAAACACCGCGGAGATTTGTGCTTCGAGACAAAAGTATATGCACAGCGCTGTTTTCGCCAATTAATCCCTCCGGATTTTTCACTAATTTAATTTCTATGGAATCTCCGCAGTCGTATTTTGATGTTTTCACGCCGAGGGACGAGAGCGTGATGAACGGCGATCGCATTCAAGCCAAAGAGGCGCTATTGTTGCGTCGAATTCGAACCGGGTAAACGAACAAAAAATACGCCTCAATTATGCGAGCTTGCGAGCCGTGAACAAGAAAGCCAGATTTAATATCTAGCGCAGTTTTTTCCTCGTAAATATAGACAAGTTTTCACGGGAGTTTAAAACGTAACGGCCGCTACAACTACAGAAGTGCGATATATCACCCTTATCATGCATCTTCCTATGACTAGGTATGTGTGTGTGTAAATTATTCCATTAAATCGCCTCCACCGTTTCTATATAGAATCCCCGTGGTGGCACGCCACTGACCCTTGAGATGTGAATGATTTCTCTCTGGCCTTCCTCCATTTATCTTATTCATTTTACACTCTTATGAATCTTTCCTAGATTTAATATAAGACGAGACTAAATATTGAAATCATGGATGACATCTTTAGAAATCTATCAGCTAAAGCAGTTCAATGTTTGTTCAAAACAAATGCTGTTTTTTTATCTGGCTAATTCTTAAAATTGCGGTGGTTATCATCTTCTCGAAAATGTTCACTCCAAACCTACTTCAAGATTAAATTCATCCGAGTGTTTTTGACATCACCTCACTCCCAATTTCAGGTAAATGGAACCGATTACTTGAAATTTCGGAGGCGGAGTTTCACTCTTGTGCATTTCACTCGATGATGGCACGCAAATAGAATTCCAGCCGAGAGAACTTGTATGCATAAAACTTCCATCTGTGAAGAGTATTAAGGGATGCGTCGCATGGCGAAGGGGCAATTGTTGACTAGAATTGCGTCGGATCCCTTTCCATCCTCTTCGAATCCTGGAGAGAACTGCTTGTAAAACTGAAAAATCTGCTGAATGCCATGAATACTTATGAAGATGCTACTCGCTGGAGAAATTTTCCTAATTGCAAAGACATTACTCTCAGCTACTTCTATTAAATATTCCGACTTCCGAGTTATTCCGACTCCAAAATTTCAAAGCCAAGCGGGTGATTTCCTGGATGGGAATACGGAACGGTGCAATCTCCATGGTAAGAGAGTCATTTAATAGAATAGACCTTTTGCGATCATAGTCCAAACTCGTTTCAAAATGCATTTTGAATTCGAACAAGTTATTTATGCAGTCGTTCTGAAAAACATTCTAGGATGTAATTCTATTTTAATGCAAGTTAATGACGATATTGAAATATGTTGTTCGTTATTAGACAGGTTTTAAACTAAAATTTGCAGATCAATGTATGTTAAATACACAAAAGTATATGGAGTGATTTATTTTTCCTAATTCCTCCAAATGAAATTGGAGTTTTGTTGCATTAGCAAAATTTGGTGATTACCGAAATTAGTAGCAAACTAATTTGGATGAGGCGATTATTCAAAGAAAATTGTAAATTTTTATCCAATGAGAATCGCAATGAATTTCAGAATCAAATTCCAACGGCGTGCTCGCGCTCAGCCGTGATTCAAACAGTTGGAACAATAGCATGCCTGACATTGTACAACCGTGAGTTGAATTATTTTCCGGCGAGGTCACGAAATGTAATTCGCGTAAAAGTCGTGAATTTGTCTCATCCCTGCGTCTTTTCATGACTGGCGTTGAAAAACTAGGGACTAATCAGAACGGAAATCTAGATTTCAAAGAGACGCTTCCTCGTTCCATGTTTAAACACTGTTTTCATGGAGCGGAATCACATTTTCCATGCGCGATGCATCCAGCATATGTCGCTCAACGTCAGATTGGAAACCGCCTGAGGCTTAGTTCAGCCCATCAACCTCTCTCCCTTTCCAACCCCCACCCTCTCACTCTCCCACCATATCCTCTTTCAATCTCTTTCCCTCCCTCTTTCTCTCTCACTCGGTCGCTAACAACGAACTCGTTTTCCACAGCGAAATAACCCATCTCGCTCGGCCAAAAATCTAGTTCCCGTACAATATCAATATCTTCCAATGTGCAAAGCGAATTTTCCGAAATCAAAATAGCTCGACGCTTTGATATCCCGCGGAATGAACTGACAAATATATTTCGTGCGATAGATGCGATTTTTTATCACAAAACAATTTTTTTTCGGATTCGTATAACAACGCTTTTGTACGTATTTCTCTTTCACGTTTCCAAACACACAAATAACCATGCCCATCATGTAATATTTTAATTAATTTCAACAAAATTTACTGTATATGCGTTTAATTTATATCGCTGGAATGATATCACGTCAGCGAGAATATTTGTCATTCATATCGTCCCACTCTAATATGTAACACTGTTTTTTACAATTAACCTTACCTTATTCGTGATATTACGATATATTGCGCGATAACTTACTTTAAGTAAGTTTCCTAAATAGGTCAAATCTTGATTTCCGAAATCCGGACACATTCGAAAATTCAGTCAAGTATTCAATTCAACCTACTCCGATCAGAACTTAAATGCCCGAATTTTGCAATTCTAACCAAATTATATTTCAAAAGTCGTCCTCAAAGAGTGTTAATTCATAATCTAAGAAATCATCCAATAAGTGTTTTAAATATTTTCCAAATTATAAAGGCACTAGCAGATATACTTGTCATTGCTCGGGTCATTAAGGTAAATAGAAATTTGGAGAATGGTAAAAAGGATTATAAATATTTTAAAATACATAATATATTTAAAGCTAATAATTTTATTATGAAAACATTTTTAGGAAGAAAGTTGGTAAGTGAAAGACATTCGCTCAAGTGTTAGGTAGTGATTTTTGATAGACTACGTTTCTGGTTTTTCTATCTTTTGTTAGAATAAGCAGGTTTTTTCCATTTCCCACTCTAGATGTTATTACAAACAATTGACCATGTGAAAAACAATCTGTTCATAGATCTACTCCTGCAACATTAAACGACATTCCTTGTGATTTGTTTATCAACATGGCAAAGGCAAAGATACAGGAAATAGCAGTCTCCAAATGGGGTATCTCTTTATAACGACATAATTTGTGGTACATATTCTCACCTTTGGCAATGGCCGTCAAAGTAGTAGCTTTTATTGTGTGTTATCTTCAAGTTTGTATTCGCTATATTGTTCTCTTTTTCTCTGCAATTCCAGTAGCTTATCCATAGAAGTCAGGATGTTTTCATTCCGCCCTTGCATGCTGGTGTTGACACGATTCAGATACCTAAATATTTCTGCCAATTATGCTAATTTGGCGCACCAAAGTTCACAGCTAAGATATTCACAAAAAATCACTGTTCCCCGTTTCAAAAAATAGTAACATCTTTTCTTTAAGTTCATATACAGGAGAAAACACTCTTCCCCTTGAGAGCCATCTTATTTGTGTGTAAAACTAAATATTTTTACTGCGAATCCATAGCATTGCAAAGCTGTTTGAAGAGGCGGGTCTTTAGAGGTCATGATTTCACAGAGCTAACCATTCTGGCAACTTGGTCCAATACGGACTTTAAGTGAACTCCTAATGTCTTTCCAACAAGGGCTTTCCTGTGCAAAAAACAATGGGTAGTTAATGTAGTTGGATTCTGTTGTTTTACAAGTGATACGAAGCCTTTTGCAGATCCCAACATGGATGGAGCACCGTCGGTACAAATTCCTGCACATAACTTCCATGAAATTTCCAAACGTTATAAGTAGGAAGTCAAAGTATCGAATATATCTTGACCTCTTGTGTGTTCTGGGAGTTCTCTGTAGCACAAAAATTGATTTATTATTTCATTTTCATGAATGAAGAGAACAAATGCTAATAGTTGTGCTTTGCCGCTAATATCGGTTGACTCTTCAACTTGCAAATCAAAGTCTGACATTTTAAGCTTATTAGAAACATTTTCCTCTATTATAACTCTCGCACGGCTCGCAGGCAAAATAAGTGACTCAACTATAGTGTGGGGCTTCATTTTTGAGCTATGATTTCTGCTACCTGATTGGAAGCAACTTGACTTCTATCAGACACTTAACGTTTTTTTCGAAGTAACTCGCTTGTTTAGAATGCAGTTCCATCAACCTTTTGAAATAGGTCAAATCTTTTCCTTCAAGGTGTGCATGTTTTGCGGTGAAATGACCGCCTTAATTTGCTGGTAACCTTGGCTTTGTTTGATAGTTTTTCACCGCACACAACACGCATTGAATCAGGACAATTTTTTTCTCCACACCAAGAAAAGCCCAGATTTAAATAACTGTCCATATACATGCAAGAAACCTTAGAAATCTTACTTGGCTTGGTACCGCTGGTACTGGGTTTTTCCTTAATATGTTCTTCATATTTTTCACCGTTACGTTTTCTTGTAATAAATCTGTCCATTTTTAGAGGTGCAAGTTTTATAATTTTTAGCAATGATAATTGGGCGAAACCACAAATATCCCAGTTTCCTACCAACGGTATTACACAAAACACTTAATAAAAATGATTTTATTCAGAATAAACTCACGAAACATACTTTAACAGACACCAAATTTTGGTATAAGCCAGCCACGTATCTAGGCTAGTACTAATTTGATAAAGAAATGCGCCAAAGTTGCGGACAGCCAGGAAGATTACCGCAGACGGAGCATGCTACATACGTCATCGTAGAGACTTAGAGAGCAACGAGAACCAATCAGTTGTCTATGACTCATGCACAAGGATTTCGGTTACTATGACAATGCTGACAACGTTGTTGTCAGACTTACTGTTTACGCGCCTTCCAAAGAAGTGATACATTTGGACAGGATTCAACTAGTTTTAATACTGTGTTAGTTTCTTTGTTAAAACTGTATATATAATCGGTGGAAGACGCGCAGATTCGCAATTTCTCTTCAAAGTCTAGCGGCACACTTGGGAAATGTTCGCGGCACACCGGTTGAAAACCACTGCCTTACACCCAGGGCCGGCACAAGGCAGTTTGGCGCCCTACTACAATCGAAATGATACTAAAAATGTAATAGATGAAAATTATTTTTAATAGTATTTACACAGTGACGTCTATAAGCTCCAGTATTACTTAAATATAATATTAATAAAATATTGTTTTTAGTATCAAATAATTTTTTTCAGAATTACTAAAAACAATGTTTTCCACATTAAAAAAGCTTCATGGATAGTAATAGCGGTAAAAATGGGCATTAAGAAGAATATTTTTAGCAAGAGATGAAGCAAATCATAACTTTAGGCTCGTAAGTTAGTTGGTACGTCAACATCTTCAAGAATTACACATTCTCCAAATCATCCTCAGACCGCTAGTTTAAACTTCTGATACTTTTGAGATTGGGCTAGTGCACAGCATTGACGAGGAATTGAAATCATTTTAAATATAAATGCACGTAAAAAATATAATAAACTGAATCAATAAAAGATGAAAGATAAGTATACATTACTTAAAAAAAGAAAACAGACACAAATACAGTGCCGTGAAATCAAAACATTGGCTCTTCCTGGCGCCCCTCAATCTCTGGCGCCCTAGGCAGTTGCCTATTTTTCTACCCCGTTCCGCCGGCCCTGCTAACACCATGCAGAAATAGCTTCTAGATCATTTTGGAGATGCTGATGGTCTTCTGGATTGCTTATTTCTCTATAAATAACGGTGTCGTCCGCAAAAAAGCCTAATTTTACTTCTGACTACTGAGCTGATATCGTTTCTATAAATAAAAATAATAATGGACCAATTACACTACCCTGTGGAACGCCAGAGACAACCTCCACTAACTTCGAGGATTTTCCAGCTATAACAACCTTCTGCTTCTGATTTAAAAATTCTCGGATCCAAGTAATAATTTAGGAATTAAGGCCTATGGTTTATAATTTTGTTATTAACTTCCTATGAGATACCTTATCAAAGGATTTCTTAAAATCTAAGAAGATGGCATCCACCTGCATATTATTTTCTCCGCTTCTCAGTATAAAATTCACAAATAGACCGAGCTGAGTATCGCAAGACCTACCTTTCCTGAAGCCGTGTTGATAATCCTCTAACAATGAATTACTATCAAGAAATCGCGTTGTTTCTAACGAATATGTGCTGAAGAATATTGCACAATATCAAAGTTTAGGAAATCGGCTTGTAATTTTCTGGGTTCTCCTTGTCTATATGAATTGGGGTAACTTGCGCTAACTTCCAGTCATAAAATAGATTTCTCGAATATTATCCGAAGAAAAGTTCCTATTTCTTCGGATAATTCTTAGAAAACACGAGCAGGAATTACTTCGGAGCCAGGGGCTTCGTTGGGTCTAATGGAACTTAATTGCCTTGCAATTCCTTTCTCAGAAAGTATTATATCGTCCAGCAGGTCGTTCCTCATAGCGGGTGCATAATGTACGCATTGATCGTTGACGGAATTTGGTTTTCTGAAAAAAAAATTCTATCAGCTGATTTATATTTACTGTACGAGAGGTCATTATAATAATTTTTTAAACTCTTTGCATAATATAACTTATCATTTATGCTCCCATTATTCATCAAATTAGGCCTGCGGAGAGGCTATGATTTGATTGCCAGTAATCCTGTATCAACCGAAATCCGGTTCTGTGTCAAAGCCGAGGTAGCCGGATTTGAGTAGTTATATTATGCTAAAACATAGATCAAGATCGGCGAGGCGAGGTCGTTCTAGCGATCTCCAAAGATCCTAAGTAAACAAATGACAGCAAGTACAATTCGATCTGTCAGAGATTTTCGCGCACTTTGCAGCAATCGAAATGACGCAATTCCGTTTTCTCGGATGCACGTTTTCTACCGACTTCCTTTCGCAGCTTTTGCGGCAGTAATGTGCTTTTTTCGTTTGATATTTTAATTAGAAATTCGGCGATCTGTTGAAGTCGGGCGATTCAAGAGAAAAGGACAAATCGAAACTCTTTAAGATATCCACCATCCGGCATTACGGAGGATATAAGAATAGACAAAGAGCCAAAAATCATACTTCTTCCTCTTCGCTATCCTTCCTTCTATCATACTATCTCTCCTTCCGTATCTCTCTCACTCACTATATTCATCCATCTCTCTCTCTCTTTCCTTCTCACTCCCCTCTTTCCCACAGCCGCTTCTCCGTTCCTTTATTTTTCGTATAGACTGTAATGATATATAGAGAGAGGGAAAGGAAAAGGGATTCACCATTTTTTTCTTTGTGGGACGGCTGGGATAAATAACCGCTGGCCCACTGGGATCGGCGTTCAGGGAATGGGTCCTCTCGTTACCAAGGTTACAATTGTTGGTCTTGCGCACGTCCATGCAAAAACACACCTTTCCCTTTCACTTCTCAGCTCCCCCTACCTTCTCCCTCTCTCTCAGTCCTCGTGGGATTCTTCTTTTTCCATTCTGCTTCGTCCTTCATCCATTCCGTCCTCTTCTCCCTTCGCACTCGTCTTCTCATTTTAAATGCTCAATATCCCTCCTTGCGTCTTCTCGTCTTCCTTTTTGTTAAATTTCCCCAGTCATCTTCTTCGCTCTTTCATCTCTTCGATTCCTCTATTTATCAGCTATCTCCTTTATCATGTTTTTTCACACCATATTCTCTTCCTCTCTCTTTCTTGAAATAAAAACCCTTAAAACTAAGCTCCTTTAGCCTTTCATTCTCTCCTTTCCCCCTCTCTCTCACCCTCCCTCCTCTTAAGAATTCCCTTGTCCAGCTTTTTGTCTCTTCTTATTTCTCCCAATTACTTTTGTCCCTCTTCCCTTCCTTCTTCCTCTAGCCTCATATTCTTCCTCCCTCCCTATTTTCACTCCTTTATATCTGCTGGTGTTCTTATTGATTCTATAAAACGTTTATAATTTGCTGGCAGTCTCCAACTGACTTTCGTTCGCTAATAAAGTGAATCGCGTGTGAAATTTCACAAATTCGGTATCCAGTAGCTTTGATATTTTTATTAGATTTTCACGATTACTATTTTCGTTTGTGAGTTTATCATCGGTTTATAAAATTTTTATCATTACTTTTCAGAATGTGCTGTTGGGTTGTGTATTTTATGAAGCAAAATATTCTTTTTGATTGAGTGAATATTAATATATTGCATGAGTTTTTCAAAACTAGTAATATAAAAAATAATATTAATAATAAAATTCTCTTTGTTTTTTATTGTTATTTTAAATTGCATCGGATTATTATGTATACTAGAATACAACTTCACTCATTCATTTTCACAAATTTCCTCCTATTTAGAAATTTTCGCGGAATTTGCATAACCGTATAAAATGAGTCCAGAAACTTAATCAGAACATTTCAAATTAAACGGAATTTCAATTACTCTGAAATTCCTCGAAGCTTTATCTAACTTCAATTCCAATTTAAGTTTTATTCTTTTAGCAAACAATTCTCGCATTAATAGACTTACGACGAGGTCTTAGTGCTTTTGCCATTTTTCACGAGTTCTGTTGTTATACATTTCTTTTATTACACGAACAGTACACTTCCAATTCAATTTCCCGTATTACACTTTCAATTACTATGCCTCGAGAAGCGTATTTCCTGCATTCATTCGATTAAACTAATGAGGCATTAACACACCGTTCATGAAATTCTCACATCGCCGGACTTTGCCGACATTTCTTTTTTTTGGCGTTCTTTATTTTTTACTGCCTGCGTCACATGGTTTCGTATTCTTCCATTCCCGCATGCAGGAAGAACAAAAGACCGAATCTTTTAAAGCTGTCACGTGACCCTTCCCCTTTTATCCGAGTGGTTGTTTCTGAGCTACCTCAAGCAGGCCAAACCACCAATATGCTGGAGAATAAAGCAAACAGTGGCGTCAGTAATAGCTTTGCACATCCGCTCATGTGGCCCCTCGCATCCGATCCCACGATGATTCTCGCCGGGATTTGCCGTTGCCCCCTTCTCTACCACGTACCTCACCCTCCCTCCTCCCCCTTCCTTACCCCTTCTACATTTTATAAGTCCCAACCCGCGGTTTCCCGAACCGACCGATCTCTCTTCCCACATACAAACAACAGGAGAGACCCTTATCCCGAGACTTCCTCATAGCATCTTTCTCCACCTCCCTTCTCTCTCTCTATCTCTCTCACAATCTCACCGGATCCACTCCCACCTTTTCCCTCCCCTCCCCACCCCTCCCCTTCCCCTCTCCCTTCCCCTCCCCTCCCTCTCCTCCCCCTCTCCTCTCCCTCTCATCCCCCTCCCCTCCTCCTCCCCTCCATTCCCCCCTCCTTCCCTCCCCCTCCCTCCCCCTCCCTCCCCCTCCCCTCCCACTCTTCTCCTAACTCTTCTTTTTCACTTCTCTTCTTTCCCTCCCTACCTAAATTCTTTTTCATCTCCCTTCCTTTCTCACTCCTCTTTTATTTCCTACATCATCCTCCTCTCTTCTCTCTCTTTCTCTCCTTCGTCCCTGAGAATAATGTCAAATTCTTGACACCTTACGTCCCGCGTCGATAAGGCGAGCCATTGATGGTGAGTGATGACTCGCGGTGCTTCACATTTTTCTTTAAAAACGAGCCTATAATCCAGCCCTTGAAGGGATGTGTTTGTTCTTCCTTCTTCCCTCAGACGATACACTATGGATGAGTCCTCCACTCCATTACATCACAGATTCCTCCCACCTCCATCTTCAGCTCTCAGGGCATTCCTCACTCTTGAACAGGTTTCGAAGTTCCCTTCTCTGTTGTTTTTATCTTTTTCTCTATCGCTTTTACTTGCGAACTCATGCTTGATGTTTTATTGTTAAGCGATTTGTGATTTCGACGCGCGTCCTATAATGTCGCCTCAGGATGCGGCGAAATTAACCATGTAGAAATTGACTTCCTTCATTCTTGCAGTCGAGTCAAAATCGACAAATTTGATGTATTTTTAAAATATTTTACTGAGAACGTTTTGAGTCACAAAACTAACTCTTCGCAGAACACTTTTAATTCTATGCAGTACATTAAGGTTCCAAATTCTCACGAGGAACTTGGTGTTTTATGTTTGAAGGAACTAATGAGTTCATCTGCTCGATTGCAATTTTTGCAACGCGAACGGATAAGATTTTAGATTTTACCTTTCGATTTATTCCGATTCTGTCCCCAAAAAGATAATTTTGAGTGCTATAACGCCTCAATTTTACCTCAGAATCTTCCGTTTCCGTTCATATTTCTTCTTCTCAGAGCCTCACTTTAATCTAGGAAAGTTATAATTCGGTAACTAATGAAACCACGACCTCGTTTGCATGACGCTTTCATGAAAATTCTTGCCATGAATATCAACGCTGGCTAAGTAGAATGAATAATCAGCTGTTTCACTGTGATTGATCGTTTTCATAAAATTCATACTGTAAAATTTCCAGGTACTTAAGAAGTTTTAACGATAGAAATACCATATGAGAAGATACTTATGAAAACCGATTTTATGGATTTTGACAACTCAAATTTGTCGTTGCCTCGAGAGAAAAAAAATAATTTTCTGCTGACGCCAAAATTCAGATATTCTGTGAAGATTGGCAGCCCCAAAAATCTGTTATCTCTTTCACTCTTTGTATCACATCTGCGGCCATGCGCACTTTTAGAAACTAATTATTTCCTCCGATTCATACATAACCTCTTCAGTTGTTTTCTCTTCTCCCGATAGCTTCTTTCCCGATCGAAGTCTTCTCTCCTCCTCCTCTCTTCACTTCATCTCTCTCCTTCCTCTTGATCCTAGCTATCTCTCTCTCTCTTGAACAAACTTTTTTGCCCTTCCTTCGACACTTCCTATTCTTTCTATCACCCCCATCCTTCCATCTCCCTTTTCCTGCCACATTTTCCCATCCTCCTCTTCCTCTCCCACCCTCTCTCTCCTTTTTCCACAGCGTGTCATTACCGGCCATTCACTCCGCCCTGTCCCCCTCTTCTCTATCCCAGCACACACAAACTCTCTCTCTCTCTCTGTTTTTGTGCTAAACCACTCTCCTTCGCCGCCGTCTCCCTTTTTTCCACCCAACCGTCGCCCCTCCTCATTAGAGTCTACGAATGGCGGACGGACAGCATTGTTAGTGAATGAAAAATAACCGGACGTGATAGGAGAGAGAGAGAAAAAAACTCGATCGGGAAAACTCCTCTTCCCCCTTATCCTTCGAAGCTGACTCGGAATTTACTCTTTTATATGATTTAACGTTCTCCCACCCTTGTTTAGATAAACTTGTTACCGTGGTTGTTTTTTTACTTCTCTTTCGTTTCGTTTCTATTGAAGGGTATGTGTGCTTGCGTGTGTTTTAGTTTTGCATTTTTTCTGTTGATGGATTTGCGTCGGAGTGCCTTCCTTTAAATATTATTCGGGATTTTTAAGTCTAAAAACTTATGAAGAATTTTTGTTTTTCCGCGGAATTAGTTCATGACCCAAACTGAGCGGCAAATTAAATTGATTTCCATCAAACTACTGCTGACAGTTTCTCAGCAAATGAATTCACGTGAGGGAGTGTTCCCCCGCTGAAGTAGGTCACTAAGAGTTTGAGATTAAAAAGTGTTAACCGAACTGGCAACTATGGTTACCCTGAAGCATGTATCAGGTGATAATCGCGGGCTCAGCGCTTCTCTCGTCTAAGAAAATATGTAGTCAATGTTGTGTCTCTATATTGCTCTGGAGATATTGCCACACATTTTCATGATATAAATATGTGAAAATCTAAACAATAAATCATTGACATACTTATTTTTGTTTTATCTCATTCCTTTAATATATCTTTTTCGACATATGGAGTTCATTATTGCACGTGAGGGAAGAAAACGAAAGATAATATTAGCCACGCCCTAAAACACTGACGTCTCCCATAAAATGAGACTACGGAAATGATTGGACAAACCTTTTGTCGTAAAAACGGATATCTCAAAGTTGTTGCCTTCGACGCGAGAGGAATAAAACGGATATAAGTTATTGTGCCATGAATGAGAGGGGATACTCATTGGAGAGAGAGAGATAGAGAGAGGCGAGGAGGAGTGATCGAGGGTCCTACGGAGAGTAATGAAGGACACATATAGGTCGCAGGTCAAGAGAGAGAAATTGATGATCGGGAGAGAAGAGGGAGTAAAGTGGATGTGAGAAGTGGGAGCTCGGAGGAAGGGAGAGAGAGGGAGGGAGGAAGAAAGGAGAGAGAGAGGGAAGAGGGTTAAGGCGGACACCCTGGGGCCGGATTGGTGGCTGGCGCTGGGTGCTCGCGAGGCTGTTGAGAATGACTGGGTCTGCCGTTGTTCTCCACGGCAAACAAAGCAGTGCAAACAAAAGGGTGTCGTCGTAACTGGGATGCGGTGTGGCGTGTGTGTGTGCGGGCGCGAGGAAATGGGAAGGGGGCGAGCGTGTCTGTATTTGTGGGTGTGTTCTGGTGAGTGAGCGCGCGCGTTGCCGTGAAGGACGCGACTCCTCCCGGGCGGTCGAAGCAGGTGTTGTCGGAATGTGTAAATTCTCCCAGAAGAGAGGTTTTTTGAAGGAACGAGCGTATCGGTGAGCTCGCGCGCGGAACGAGGAGGAAAAAAAAGAAATGAGAAAAGGAAGAACACTGTGAGCTGTTGTGGAGATATTTTTTTTCCTAGCTGCGCTCCGAGTTAGAGAGAGAGAGAGAGGACATAACTCTGGCACGCTTGTTATTCCAATTCCCTAATTTTCCGATTCATTCGTTTTTCTCTATGATAAAGAACTTTGCTTACGGAAGTTCCCAATAAAAAACAACGCGGGCTGTCCCATGCCATCGACAGAGATTTTTCGCGAAACAATCACATAGAATTGTAACATCTGATTACCAGTCACTGTTAGATCATATTTGAAACAGAAAGTCATTACCACAAATTGAAATTGTTACAGTTATATAAATTGCTGATTTTTACGAGGAAAGTTTATATATATAACACGATGGGCTCTAGCCCGAAACGTTTCCGATTGTGTGTTATGTTTTTGCGCATTTTTACGTGTTACTTCGACACTCCCAGAGGCTCTCCAATTCCTGGTAAGTGTCCACTGGACATCTATATATACACTAAAATATTGATTAATGCTGCTGAAAATCTCCAACTAAAAATAGTTAAATGTATTTCCAAGATTTTTATCTTTATCTTAATTATTGACATTTTTGTTGACAATTACCACTCTAATATCAATTATTAACAGCTATAAAATGATAAAATACGCTACACAAAATGTTTAAATTGTTCTGACCTTCGCCAAACGTGAATTTATGTTTGTACCTTTTTCCACATCGAATTTAATTATTAAGTTCACATACAGTTCAGTGGGAATATTACAGCGATGGTTTATGTGCTAATAACACCGCACTGTTTGCCCAAGACTTTCATATTTCCCATCGCAAATACGCTAGGAGTTTAAGTAGAAGAGTGAGAGAGAGAAAGAGAGAAAAAGTTCAAGTTCTGCTCTAGGAGAAATTCTCCGTCTCCAGAGCCAAGGGTACACAAGAAGAAAAACCCGAGGGGCAGCTCGTTTGAGAAAAAAATTCTTTTTCTTTCCGGCGGTGGCGTGGTGGTCTAAGTCTCTGCGCAATGCACGTCGTCTATTTTCTACTCTAGAGGATCCGAGTTGGGGTCTCGAGGGCCGTCCTGTATGATAGAGGGACCACGTAAAAAGGAGCGGAAATCGGATGGCCGCCCCAGCCTTCTTGTTATGGTCCACGCAAAGAAAGAGGGAGACGCCGTAAAGAGAGGCGCGTTAAAAGAGGCTACGCGGCGAGCCTTCCTCGGGCCATTCGGGAAATAGGTTGTGGCATCCACGAATTGCACATGCAAACTATTCGCTGAAGATAGCTTTTTTCGCAAGATTATGAGATTTCTTTTGAATATCTTATGTTATTTCTTTAAAATTTTGCATGAAGAAATTAAGGCATTCTTAAAACTTTTGAAGATAATCCATAATAATCGAAACCATACATCACATCGCTATATAAATTGTCTCGATCTATTTGAAAATTTTCATAAATGAATAGCAGATTCTCATGTAGTTGAAGTGTTTACTAAAACTGCTGTCATACTGTCTTCAATATTTTACTGAATTTAAACACTTGTTTTTAAAGGTGATAGCTTTGCGTGCAACCTCCTAACCTCCTCTTTTAAACTATAACTGAATATTTCTATAAATAACTTTACCAATTAGGATAGTTAAATATACAATAAAGAAGTAGTTTATAAAAAATCATATATCGATTACAGCACTGAAAAGAAAATTTTCCCAACTATATCTTACGTCACAGTACTTGCGTAAATAAAGTGTTTTAGCGCGTTTCACATCAAATAGGTGAATTATCTTTGCAAAGTGGGTTCGAACGACCTTTTGACGCACCGAAAAAATTCATTTCAGAGTAAGTCGTCCATTTTTTGCCATCGCCTGTTATGTCACTCTTCGCTCCGCTTATAATCCAATGACCTTAAAAGGTTTTCAAAGTCCAAATGCACGTCCGCGCAAAACCACGCGAGAGCGTGAAAAAGAGAATTTCCCATTTCTCTCTTTTGTTCGCAAATGCGACGAGGCGGCCATGAGGATGCATATTTATGTATTCGTCGAAATCGCCACCTTAAAGGGCATGTGAAAATAGTTGAAATGTTGGCGAAAGAATGTCATTTTCTGTATGTGTGTGTATGCGCGTGCATCACTCGGGGGAATAGAACGAAGGGGGCTTTGGGGGTGCGGTGGAGAGACTAATTTTGAGGAGGTAGAAATTGGAGGTTAGAGTTAAAGGGAAGGCTGAGGCCGCGGCTGGAACCTTCAGGATCAATGCCACAAGCTTCGAGAAAGGAAAAGAGAAACACTAACAACATATACCGAAGAAGTTTAAATAATTCCGAAGATGTTTTCGCGGTAGTCGCCCCTTAATGGAGACGCTTTACCGATTTGATGGTTTAAAAATCCGAACTCGATACAGAAGCGGCTGCTATCGATTGGAGTGTAAATTTCATTTCCCTATATATTTGTATTCAGCTTTCGAATCAAGTAAATCTTTAGAAAAAATGGTGGTTTCCATCTAAATTCAGGAAATAGGAAAGATATTCACAGTTTTTTTATATTTATATGGAGAACAATTTCATTCGTACATTATAAATTATCAATCGCTGGTATAATAACATATAGCATGGACGGCGCCGGTCAGCCAAACGTAAAACGACTTCCTCCCAAAATGCATATCTTAGGAGAATGCTCTAGCCGATAATAAGTTACGTGTATCTTGGCAGGCATCCACCGCTTCATATATGTATACCCTCGTCCAGAGCACTATGCCGTTCGCGCTCAATATAGCGCCGAGTCCGTAAAATCGAGGTTGAGTGTGAGGCGGGAAGTCGACCTCAAGGGCGAAGAGGGGAAAAGGGTTTGGGTGGAGACAGAAGGAGCAGAGAAGGGCCACCACTTGCAGAGAGTGTTTGGCGACGCCTTCGCCTTGAGTCAATCCCGTAATCTGCTCCGTGCAGCGGGAGGGGTCGCTACATTGGCCGTCGTTTACGGTGGAGAGTTGGAAGATTGCCAGAGGCGGTGGACGGGCACCCCGTCTAACGCCGCCGCCGCCATCATTAAGGAGATGTGCTCATGTGACCTGTCTCTATTTACCAGCCACGAGATGGTACTGCGCGTTCGTGTGCGACCTGCGGCAACGCAATCTAGCGAAAACAATTCTTCCAAAAGTCTGTTGTTTTCGAATCGTAAAGAGTTAGAATTCAAACATTAACGTAATTTTTTGACGCCGAGGATGCTTTGCTAACGTGATACATTTCGGACGAATGAAAGCTGTAGATCGTGTCAATATAATTTGTGAGAGCTAACTGAGATTAACAATAATTTTGATGGACACCGATAATTCAGCACGACCACGTGATAGCTGTCACAAAAATAGGTGCAATAGAAACCATATTAAAAGATAATGTGTAATGGCAGTAGATGAATAAAACTAAACTAAACTGAGTCACATCGAATATTGCTTTTTTATATCAAAATGAAACTAATAATAATAATTGCGAATGCTCCCTACGATCTACGCTGGCACATTTGTGAAACCCCGCAAGTGTAATTGTCCTTTTTATCCAAATCCCGACAAAAAGCGGTTGATGGAATTTTCGTTGCATTCCGTTATTCCAACATTAACTGAGCCGGTAATACATCTATTATTTTGCTATCCCAGAAACGGCGTGAACAATCGTTCATATCCTGTTTCACTGATGTAAAAATAAAATGTGACGAAGGGCACGTGACCGAATAATTGAATTCTAAGTCATTCGATCCTGTTATTATTGCTTTAGAAGGAGTGCTGTTCGTGTAGTTATATACTGTTTATCGAAAAAATATGTTGTTTTATTGCACGAAAACGACATTTTTTCACAATGCTAATTTGATCTAATCATAAGCACCATTCCGAAACTTATCAAAGCTTTTAACGCATAATACGCGAGCAAACCGCATTTATAAATTTCACTGCGATCTCTAACGTAATTTAGCCTTATAGGAATATTTAACGAAGTATTCTGTAATGTGTGCTGCTAGACCTTCCAACATTCCCGATTGCAGCTTTTTTCACTTCACCTGTTTCCCGCAACAGTTTTGGTCACAATGGAGACAAACCTTCATCTATTATACCCTCGTAGATCCAAAAATAATCTTCCGCTAAGGCATCGCAGCAAGTAAAACCTAGTTTCGCAAGTAACAGCTTCCGGTGAATGTCTTGCGATGCTAATGAGCACAAACTCCATTCTGCAAATAACCTTTAACGGCTCAAAGGAAACATTAGATCTCCTCCCTCCCTTTATCCCCTCCCTCCCTTTGTTCCCCTCCCTCTTCTCTCTCCCCCTTGCTGTTCAGAGAGTAATAGTTCTGAGGTCACAGGATCAAAGGATCTCTCGATTCCTTTTCCAAAGAAACACACAGAGGTCGAGGCGCTCGTCCCCCACGCCTTCGATTTGCTTCTGCAAGTCTAAATACAAAAGACACTCCTCATTCGAAATCCGTTCTTTCTATCTTTCCTCTTCTTTTACGTCGCCCTATTTCTCGACACTGATAATTGTTAAAAAGACACAATGCAGTCGTCGATACTCGTTTCATTCTCTCTCTTAAAGATGACGTAAATCATGATATTATGGTTGACCTCTCATCTAAGTAAACTATGTTATTATAAGTCGAGTTCACGATAAAGAAAACACGTACAGAAATTTCCGAGGTTTTTCTATCTTACTCTATTGACATTCAAAATACAACTCAGTATAACATAAAACCTGAAATAATATTTTCGGATACGCAGCATAAGTCTCAATAGACTGGATCCTCTGTCGATAATGATAAACATTGAAAAAAGCAGAGCGAATCTCAATCGAAATGTTTGGATTAGAGGTGTATGTAAAAATAAAAATTTTAATTTCTATTCAATGCTATAGGTAGGCTTGGTAGGATTCGATTTAAATCGAAAAACATCGATAAACGTCGATTGTTTTTAATTTTCAAAATCGACGAAAATGAATAGTCGTCGATAAGCGTCGATTTTACAAAAAGATGGAAATGTATGCGTCCAAAAACCTATTCTGAATTATAATATTTAAGTCGTGTCTGTGTACTATTTTCGCAGTATCATTTTCTACCTACGATTTCGTTCCTTTTTTGGGCTTACTGAAAGAATGGTATTTTCTTACGCTCAAATATTGAAAAGCTCACGCTTCTACTCTGGACAATCAGGTAACTGCAAGGTCCTAGGGTACTTTTGAGAACACGTGTTTTAGAAATATTTTACTTGCAAGTGAATACATTTTGGAAACAAATTTACATCGCGGGATAGGCAAAAATCTACTTGAAATTTCTATTTCCTTTCATTATCAATTATTTTATAGAGCAATGGATAAATGAGCAAGTGCTTCTAAAAATATGTGAACAAAAATTTACGGACGGGGGCGCTGGAGCACTTTCTCGCCCGTGTCCGACCCTGAATACCTTTCGCTGGAAGAATACCAGATGTTTACCATTTTTTGAATTCGGCCTCTTGCCGAGTCTTGGGAATCCCAAATCTGTTTTAAATTGGTTTGGAATAGCTTTTCCGAAACTAGCTTTCCCTACTCCTTTACGATCCCCCTCCTACGTTAACGTTCATATTCATTTCTAAATAGTACAAAGCTCTTAAATCACTCTGAGCTTTCGTTGGAGAAGGATCGCTTTTCCTCAACGGTGTGTGAACAGAAGAGTGTGGTATTTGATGATAGGATAGTATACTTCGTTCAACAAAAAATAATTTATTTTTGAAGCTGAAGTAATCATCATTCATGAAAAGGAAAACTGCACATACGTAGTGTTTATTTTCTTTATTTAATCGAGGGGGTATTTAATACGATATAACGTGTTTCAGTTTCTATTCGAAAATTATTTTATTGCTTTCCACTCAGAAGTCCTAAATTGTTTTGAGTTTTTGACAAAATTGTAGGTAAGTAGTTATAAAAGATAGCTTGAATACGCAGCTAAATCTGTTATAATTATAACATCTTAAAAATTTTAACTATGAACCCCATTGAATGTTTACTCATTTTTGAAGAGTTAGTTTACACTAATGTACTCCTGTATTCAGTCCTTGTATTGAGTCCACGTAAATTTATCGGTTTATATACACAAGATAACTTATGAATACGAAAGGATTCCTTTACCTAGAAGAAGGAGGATCGGCGGAATGGAATGGAATTTTGTCGTAAGCCCGATGACAGTGGTCTTGTATTTGCACTATTATTTTAGTTAATTATATCCTTATAGAAGATAATGTAGACTAGTTTTACTAGTGGAAATTATTCTTATCAATAACTTTCCAAATAAGTGTGTGTGTATATAGGGTTACGTTTGGTTTCGTAATTATTTGTGCATCATATAAATCCGCGACGATTTGCTAATACTCAAAGTTATAAAAGTTCGAGAGGTAGGTCGAAAATATCTTTAAGGGTGGATTACTAAAGTCAGATTTGATATATGGTCTGGTATTTATTATTAAAAGGTGGAGAAAGAGTAAAGTGTTTGGGTAGGAACGCGAGTTTGAGGATTGTTCTAAACATTTTAAAAAATACTTTGATAAAATTCAATAAATAAACGCAATGAATGTATTAGTTCTATTCAATAATTAGAATATTAATCAAGATATTTTATGACCAAAAATCGAATCAAGTACAACTGGGTATATTTGAAATACGATCGAAAAATCGATAAAATCTATTAAATGGAATTTTTCAGACGTAATGCTAATCATTAGTTATATTTTTTGTGTTTTCTTAACCATCTTAGTCTTACCATTTTTTGTTTTATAATTACATTTATATTAATTTATTTATACATTTATCTATGCTATTTCTCTATTAAAGCAATCATTTTATTTTATTATTAAACTAGAGTTTTAGTAAAGTCGAACACCTAATCACAAGATTAATATAACATTATATTGTGTGAATGTTGCCCTATGCCGTACTTCGTTGACCGTATGTAAATGTACAGAATTCAAATCCCATAACAATTTTTCCAAATAATAATAGAATTATTAACACCTACTTCTTCATTGGATTTTAAAATATCTTAAAATGAATATACAAAGTTGGGACTTTGATGTAGGAATGCATAAATAATTGGTTTTGTTTTCTTATAGTCCACATAAATATCGCATCTAATTAGGCTTGTAAATTGACCAAATAACCCAAATATATTGGAATTTTTGATTGATCATTAAGGTAACGGGACAGACTTTTAATCAAATGTACGGCGAGTTTTATAAGTTTCGTTCAATATTATATGTTTATCTTTATATTTATGCAACGAATCCTTTCAATCAATTCGTTCTGGGATACATCGACAGAAATCCATCAGCTTGTCTCCACTCATCGATGAAAAACGTCATATTTGTTCATACCACAAAATTTCGCTAGCAGGGGGGCGCCACAGAGATATCTTGCACCCGAGCGCCAGACACCCTAGGCGCGGCCTCGGTCTTTCTTAGCCCTTTTGACCTATTTGAGATTATATTTGCCGACCTAATGGTGAGATATTCCACGGGCCTTTCTATACAGATAAGGTCATGGATATGCCGTGCTGAGAATGCCTCGACCTCTGTTAATACGGCCTTAAAGGCCTTAAACGAGGATCGGAAGAAAATAATTTCGGTGGTCGTTTGAAGACTGCTCCCGCTAATCGTTTTTTTTTTACCCCTTCCACTCATTAACCCCGTGGAGTTTATTCCGGAAACAAATGTTTCTCGATCCTTGCTAGGGTTCTTCCTATAGATGACCGTGGTGTATGCACTTTCATATATATATATATATATATATATATATATATATATATATATATATATATATATATATATATATATTCATTCATCATTCATTCGTGTTCTGTCTTGCGACAGGTCCTACCAATTAATTAATTAATTGGTTTTGACTAGGGAATATACATACACGGTATGGTGGTTTCCCGTTGCCTTCCACACCGAACACACACACACAGAAGGGAGGAGAGAAACCCGGTGCCGGCATTTGCCTGCTCTTGCGAAGAACACCAGGGGGGCCAACGGCTTAACGTCCCTTCCGAAGGACGGAACAGCTGAATTTACGCGGTCTCCTCAAACCACGCAACAAGGGGGCCGGGTGACCTTGAGAAAAAATCCTACTCGCGCAGGATTCGTACCCGATGACTTTTTCAAGCATCGGGCGAGTAGCAGCCAGCGTCCTAACCACTACACCACCGGCATATATATATATATATATATATATATATATATATATATATATATATATATATATATATATATATATAATGGTTTAAAAAAGGTTCACATAAATTAGCAATCGTTACTAAAAATTGAAGAGGGATTAAGGATAAATATTTATTTGTTATTTGTTGTAAAATATTTTGCAGATTGGAAAAAAATTATAATCAGGTAAGAATGTTGATCGAGCGCTGAATAATTAAGTCTAATTTTTCTTTCTATATATTTTATGTTAAATAAAGAGAATATTTAGTACAGTGATGAAGTAAATCAAATGATACAAAGTAAAGTGTTAGATAATTCTTTATTTACCTCTAAAATATTATTGCGATAATTATATCACTAATGTTTTTCCTTAATTAGTCCTTAATTGGCATCAACGGATGTCTAAAAGCCTTTAAGCTGAACTGGCAAATTATTTTTTTAAAGAATATTTCTAGGCAAAAGCAACAGCATATTGTTCGGATTTAAAGAGTTAAAGCAGAATTTACTGTCTACATTCGCGAAATAATATATTTGTCAATGCCGCGATTGGAAGAATTACTGTATGAAATCAAAAATATCTAGATTTAGAAATACTAGCTTACAATATTTGAGATTAAACGTATACTAAGTTTCAGTGTGGCAGAACAACAATAATCTACATCTACATATTACCCTGCAAGTCACCTTGACGGTGGATGGCAGGGGGTGCCGCGCACCAAGTTCCTAACTAATTATTAGTCACAGTTATCTATTGTGGTCACGTATTGTCCTAGGGAAAAAGGACTCCTTATACATCTCCGTCCTACTATCTATTTCGCGAATCTTGTCCTCATTATCCCTCCGTCCGATATACGTTGGTTGTCGAATAATATCCTTCATTTCATTTACGAATATCTCCGACCTATATTTATCTAGAAGTTTAAGTCTCGCCTGTAATCTACGATCTTTCAACGATGGCCAACTCAACTCATCAATGAGTAACGTAACGCTCTGTTTTTTATCGTAATTCTTTTTCACGAATCTAGCTGCTCGCCGCTGTATTTTTTCTAAATCCTTTATGAGTCCCCTCTGATATGGATCCCAAACCGCTGCTGCGTATTCCATTTGAGGTCTAACCAACGATAAATAACAGGATTCTCTCACCTTTTCCGTGCTTTTCCTGACTATCCTACGCACAAAAGCCAACTTCTTATTTGCCGCACCTATCACTCGTCTTATGTGGGTGTCCCAAGACAGATCACGATTCAAGGTTACCCCGAGGTATTTCACGGATTCCGAAACAGGAATGATCTCACCATCTATCGAGTAGGTAAACACGGACGATGGGCTTCTAGATTTCCAAAAGTTTAGAACGTTACTCTTTTTCTGATTGATTTCTAGCTGCCATTCCTTGCACCAAACAGATAACGCATCCAGATCATCCTGAAGCTGACGATGGTCGCTAGGACCACTAATTTCTCTATAGACTACGGTGTCATCCGCAAAAAGCCTGATATTACTTTTTACAACTGAGCTAATGTCGTTTATATAAAGCAAGAAAAGCATAGGTCCGATCACACTACCCTGCGGCACTCCAGAGACTACATCTGCCACACTCGAGGACTTACCATCGATGACTACTTTTTGTTTTCTATTCCTAAGGAAAGCGCGAACCCAGTTAATGACTTTAACATTAACGCCAAGATTTCCCAATTTTAATAACAACTTACGGTGGGGAACCTTGTCAAAAGCTTTTCTAAAATCAAGGAACACTGCATCGACCTGCTTATTATTTTCGCCGCATGATAAAACATCATTCACAAACAGACCGAGTTGGGTGTCACAGGATCTACCTTTTCTGAAGCCATGTTGACAGCTGACTAATAGCGATCTACTCTCAGTAGGCTAATGCCGGCACCGGGTTTCTCTTCTCTCTTGCTATCCAGCTATTCATTGCACTACCTCTTAGATACCCATTGCGCGTAGGCAAGAGGTGAATTAGCTGGGAACATACATTGCATATAGGTTGGTTGTCGAAATCATCACGTTCGGCAAAATTTGTAAAGAAAGAAGTGAAAATACAAGGACAAGAAATATCGCTTCATGTTTGAACGATGAACGTTTTTCTGCACTAACTATTTTTAAAGAGGTAAAAGTCAAAATATTCTTGTTTATATGTGTGTATAGATGTGTGTATGTGTAAACACAATACGTCGCATTAACACGTTGTGTACGGAATTTAGATTCCCGTACTACACTCAGTTCCTGGACATTCTCTCATAACTCCAAAAGAAAAAAGTACGCGAAATCTCATGGCCGGCTCAAATGTGGTGATTTTTTTGGTTAAAAGTCACGTTTTAATTAGTAAAAGATTAAATTAACGATTAAAATATACTACTTTGTATACTTTGTGTCATATACTTTTTACTCTAATTAAAAGATAAGATAATATTTTAATAATTTCGTTATTTAGTGTTTTCTTTAATATTAATATTTAAAAATTTAAGAATTTCCAAATATAAAGTAAATTTAATTCATCGAATTGAAAAGCCGAAAACTGCCAGTGATATATGTAAGTGGTAATTTTAAGCGTCGATATTCGTTGAAAATATCTCAGTAAAATAAACGTCAGTTTTCAACAAAATGTCGAATTGTACCAAGTAGTAATTTTAAGCGTCGATATTCGTCGAAAATCTCTTGGGAAAATAACCGTCGATTTAAAGAAAAATAAACGTTGAATCCTACCAAGGATACTCGCCTTGAACTAATAAAGGTTAAGAGTGCTTTGTTTTTGCTAGTTTGAATAAAAAAATGAAAGGTAAGTCAGGTTTTTAAAAAACGGTTGCCGGATTATAACAATTTATATTTGAACTTTTAAAACACTGAATTCTTTTTTGTAAAGTAAAAACAATATAGGTGGCCATTACAAAAAATCACAACCTATAATTCTCAAATCATGGATTCTCTTTGAACATTCAAAATTTTTTATTATAACGGCGAAACTCATAAGATTTTGAAGAATCGCTTATTAAATCCCTTAACGATATCCTGATATCGTTCACATCGTTAAAATGCCAGCTTTTAATCTAATTAGTTGCAGTACTCACTAAAATAAAGCAACAATTGTTGAAAGAAATTATATAATAAGGAATGTTGTCAATAACATTTATACGTCGAATTAATATTATAAAATTTTATTTTTGGTTTCACGTTTTCGCCCTAATGAATCAACAAATTCAATTGAATAAATATGCAATAAATGTCGGGCTTAAATGAAATATAATTTTAGCACTGTTAAAAAGCATATTTCATCAGTTTTACAGATATTTTTTTAGATAAAAGTTTTCAAAAATTAATGAATTTTAGTGATTGCTTTAATTAGTTTGTGATGACAATCGATTAACTTATGTTATTACTCTTTATAATTCTGATCTAATATAACAAAAGCTGCACTCTCATTAAACCATCCAACAACGACAAAGAAATGTGAAAGTAATAGTTGATAATTTACGAGTGGATAAGCTGTACACCTGAGCACTTGATAAAACTTGCCACTTAGGATTTACTAAATGCTTCTGAAGTTTTCAAAATTTAAGTTCAGCAGTATCTCCTTCAGACTGTGATGTCAACATGAATCGGATTGGAAATCATGTCCAATCATCTGATTTGGTTTTATAAACCACTGTCACGGAATATTCGCGTAAATTTAAGACGGAAGAGTGGCTGCACAGCTCGTTTGGTGCAACGTCCCGCATGATGATGAATATAGCCATGCAAAGGTTAGAATATTTGCCCGTTAGCATTCCAAAGGATCGACCGAGGGCTAGCGGGAGCAAGGGGAAGGAGTGTTTCAAAGGACTGATATTGAGGTATCCGCGTCGCTTAAAATGCGTCTGGCAACTGGAGTGGACGGATTGAGGCGATGGATGGAAGGAGGTTGAGCCGAGGGCAGAAAGCAAGAGAGGCGTAGGAAGAAGAGTAAAGACGGAAGGGAGAAAGTAGAAGTAGGAGGGAAGGAAGTGGGAGGGAGAGTAGAGAGAGAGGGGGGGTGGCTTTAAGTCCAGGAAAGCCGTCTATGCATCCGAGATGGACAAAACCAAATTTGAATAACAAATCTAACGGACGCCCGGCGAAAACAGTGTCCCCTCAGCCGCACACCTCCCCCCTCCCTTCCTTTACCTCTTCTCTTTCCCCCAACTACGTCACAGCACACAAACCCCTTGCTCTGCGCCTAATAACCCTTTTGTCTCCACGCGCGCTAGGTTCCACCCATCTTGCCCCTCCCCCTCACTCGGTCGCCCCCGTCCGAAGACCGCCGCGAGCCCACCTGCCTCTCCGTTCGGCCCTAGCTTTCTTCCTCCCCCCTCCTCTATTCTCCCTCTCCTCTATCCTCCTCCTTCCTCTATACTCCCCCCTCCTCTATCCTTCCTCCTCGTATTTCCCCCGCCTCCTCTATCCCCCCCTATCACTCTCTCCCACTTTCGCAACAGTAGTCCCTCACTCGCTATCCCAGACACGGAAGCTCGCCCCTCTTGCATTCTCGGTCATTTCGAAATGCAACTCCCGACCCTTTCGGGCTCTCCCGCCCATCGTCCCCTCTCCCCTTCCGCTACGCCCCTCAGCCCCCGCCGCTGAATCCGCTGCTGCAATCTCTTCCTCCCCCTCGTTCTATCGTGGGTGCTAATTCATTTATCCTGGTTTCGCAGCGGCACGTGTGTTTTCCCACGTTTTTTCCCCCGAGGCTTTGCTTTTGGTATCCGCGACTCCCCGTGCTCCCTCCCCGCCGCCTTTCACCCCTCCCCCCTCTCTCCCTCCGCGCCCTCCCTCCCGACACCCCTTCCCTATTCTCTTTTTTTTCACAGACCTCGCCCCCCTCTCCTCCCCTGACCGGGAGCTGCGCTGTTTTCGAATGCACAAGAAATGTCATCCGTGCGAGCTGGATTAGCCAATTCGCAGAAATGGTCGAGTGCGTTGCCACCATACGAAAAATATTTTCTTTTTCTCTCGTCCGGCATTGATTCCGTTGAAAATATATCAGTATTACTGAGAATCGTCCTATAATTGAGAACTCGATCGGAATTTTAGAATATTTTTGACATGCTATCGTGAAAATTATACTATTGAATGAGTGAATGATTTCGATTAAAATGAATGTTATGGGATTAAACGAGTTGAAATTATTTATATATTATTGGAAAGCGCGGTGTGCTTTAGCGTCACGGAATCATTACAGCTGAGGGATATTTATGCGATTCCTTCGCAACGGCGTAATTTAATTTCCATGCAATTTCCGGTCTAAAAAGCATTAACTGAAAATAAAAGGATTTTTGCCGGATTAGCATACATCCATCAGCTACGTTCTCGTCCAACAAAATCAATTTTTAATTTCTTATGGATGTGTTTTTTCTGTAAAATAGAATGCATTAAAATTTTAATATCTGCTTTCAATTGTTCCCTAGAAACTTCTGATTCAAATAGTTTTCGTAGTTGCTCTCCATTCCATATTTTTATTCTGAAAAAATATTTTCACTAGATGCTTATCTCTTGCGCTATAAACCTTGAAGAGAGAAGATTTTTATGAAAATACTTAGTAAGGCAGTTCAGATGGATGAATATTCATATAAAATACTTAAGTATATTCAAATAATCTAGACTTATTTATATAAAGGACAACAGATAAGCCCACTTAATTTCTCTATGCAGTTAATTTTGCTGAAATATCCTTGCTCATAAATATCATCATTGTGATTACGTATAAAGGACAGCTAAATTTCATTTATTAGTATTTTTATAAATAATTTTGTAAATAAACTGTAATTATATGACATTTTTATACGGATTCAAGTGCTAAAAAAGTTCATATTTTATATCTTAGATTATAAATTAATTCGGATACATAAATAACTGCTGCATCAAATGAAGCGTGAGTAAATAAAAATATATTTATTTTGGTTCAGATGTTCAAAATAAGCTAATACGCTGAGGTTAAATATTCTTTTAGGCGTAATAAACTATCGGGGTATTTTACTTACGACCGGATTCACTTAATATACCCTATTACTTACCTTTTGTGTTTTCGAAATAAAGAATCTTGGCATTCAGAACTAGCATTAAAATATATTTTAATATATTAATTTTATCACTGATTATTGCCCTCTACAAGTTCAGATTATTACTTATTTATAACACATATATTTTAAATTATAAAAACATTCCTATTACAGCTAATGAAATATCAGGAAATGTTAGCTAATTTTTCCCAAAGATTTTAATGGATAAATTCTTGTAAATATAATCTAAAGTTTTATGATAAGGAACGTTCCTTTTCCTTCAAATATACAATTTAATTATTATTTCTAAAGCTTTACGAAGGATAAAATCTGTTTTCACAGGATATCGTAGATGCCTGTTCACGAGCATGAACAGTTTTTCCAAGATTTTTGGGATCAAAACTGTTTTATGCGCGTATACAAAATTCCTATCATGTTTTTCTAGTGATTTCTAAAACGAGAAAATTTTCCAGAGAATAACATCAGCTATGTAAATCACAAGATATGCTTTATTAATACCACGAAAACAAAATTATTCACATAAATTATGATTAAACCCATGAATTTTATCCGTAATATAAGAGAATATATTAAATTTACGGTTGTTTTGCCTTATCTATTAATAACTTGCAAAGAATTACGAACAATCACTTTGAGCGCACGCTCATTTTAATTAAATCAATTATTCATTTTATGATCTCCATAATACAAACAAAATTTTCTTATTAATAGATCATATGTTTATGCCGTTGCTTTGATGCCTATATAATACCATTTAAAATAAGCATGCATTATCGTACTCGCCACAGCGTTCACACAGAATGTGATTTTATTGTGTGCCGTGGTTTTCAAAATAAAAATGAAATGCGTGAATTTATGTTTACATTACTCGAGATATTTCATCAAGTACTTCATGGGAGCTAATGCAGCAAAATTTGCGTGACCCGTTTTTATCCTAGTACGGAGACTATTTCACCTCTATTTTCCAAGCGCGTTCGACAAAAAATGCAAGTCTACGACCTGAATCACAAAAGTAAATCGATATCGCTTCGCAATCAACCTTTGTGGATGCTGGTATATGTTTGATAATGTACCGGAAAGTTTTTTAAAGAAATATATGCCCTCTTGGCCTATAATAATAACTCAAAAGCCAGTGAACGATTACCTCCACGAGTTGATCGGAAAAGCAATGAGGCGTGATGAAAAATTGTCCCATCTCCATGGCAGCGGAATGAAAGGTTGGGATCGGGATGGGAGGCGGAGGGGGCGGGGAGGCGGTAGGAGGAGGGGCAAAGAAATGGAAATGGCATCGGTACCTGCATGCATAGTGCATGGCGCATCCTTCCTTCCGGGCGGCCAGGTGTGCCGCAGACAGCAAGCATCGGGAGGGAGGGTTGAGTGGAGGAGGTTAGGAGTGAGGGATTGAGAGAGGATGATATGGATGAGGAGAGAGAGAGGCCGGAGGAGATGATGTGGAAATGTAGAGGGGAGAAAGAGATGAATGGATAGTCAGCGGGAAATAAAGACAGAAGAGAGGGGAATGGAGAAAGAGACTGCTGACTACATCGCGTGCGCCTTACGCCCTATCGTCACGGCGGCACTGAGTTCTTGCCCACACGTGCACAAGGCGAGCTCTCGCCCCTCATTCTCCCAGAAGACCGATCTGCCGGAGACGGCTGTCTGAAAATTTAACCTAAGGCGTGAATACAGCGACCAGTATGTCGTGTTGCCATAAGATCCTTGCCCTGCAGTGGGATTGTGCAGGATAAAGATGGCTATTCCGATGATATCCCCGGTGTGAGTCGTTTTGAGGCACTGTTGCAACCGTTGAGCAATATGCGGTAGTAGAACATCTTGGATATAGTTGATACAATTTATTTGCATAACTAAACGACGTAGATGACGATTTCCACGCATTAAAAGCGTTTAAATATATTGTTTCTTTGTCCTGGTACAATTTAGGGAGCCTTCAAAGTATGAGGAAGCAAAAAGGTCACTTTATCTATCGCAAATAACTATAAATTTAATCAACTGTTTACTCATTATAATGCACACGCGAGGTGTAAATATACCATAACAGGATATTTATAATAAATGACGATAAATATTCATATATAGACGATTATAGATTGTAACTACTCAAATCTTCAATAATTTATTTTTATTTAGTAGGTTTTTTAAATAAAAATTTTTTGACATTAGAGGCGTACCATTTGATTTTTTAAACTATAGTACCAACACAAATTTCTCTTTAAAAATATCTACTAATATTTCTAAAGCGATATGTTATTAATAAAAATCTCATTTTTTTAATTCACCGCCTGCAAATTTAAAACCACTGCTGATAAAGTATTTCAAATGATAAATATGTACATCATACTGCCTGTGTCATTATAAAAGTAATTTTTGCAGTAGCGTGATCACAGTAATTAAGACAAGTGTACGCTTACGGTATTACCGTAATAAAGATATCAGCTAAGAATACATATTTTGTCTTAATTCCATGATATACACAAACGTTGCGAATAAAGTTATGCGTTAAGATGTTCTTTTATCCAGGTTTAATTTCTACCCAAATATTTGCGGAAAAAAATGTTCAAATTCTTATCTCGAACGAGGTCAGTAGGTGCGACGTCAGGGGCTCTTCTTATCCCGACTTTCGCTTGTTTGAAATTACCTCTTTTAATTTCTCTGGAATTGAAACAGCGGTGCAGTTACGCCCGGAGTCCTTCTCACATAAGGAGCAATTACTGGCGTCTCAAGTGTGCAAGAGGAATCCACGAGAAGGCTTCAGAAGGCGCAAAAAAGACTACGGAGGGGATAAGAGCAGATCCGCCTCTCTATCTCTATTTCTAGTCTTCTGTTGAGTTTCCTTGTCGAGAGGGACTTTATAACGCTCCACGTTCGTGTTTGTGGTCGCACGTGCGTGCGCGTTTTTCGCGTGGCTGCGTGTACTGGTGTGTGCGCTCGTGCGCACGCGCTCGGCTCATGGCCGTGAATGTTTTTTTTCGTTCCCGGGAAATGCGAGAAGACCTTTATGCACCACGCAGTCCCGACAAAGTCCCCATCCTCTCATCCCCTTGTCCTCCGCGAGAAGAGACGTAGCGAAGGGAAGGGAGGAAGGCTCGTTCGTGGTAGTGGAGGGGAAGGAGAGAGAGAAGCGGGTGGGGATGGTGGGGAATGGGACGCCTCTCATTCTCCGTCTGCACATCACGAGTCATAGTTACTTGAGGTCGACGATTGCTCCTTGCTCATTTCGCAGATTGCAATCTAAGCCCTTCCAAAGGTTCTTACAATTCCTGAATGTTTACGACGCGCTGCGACGCGGAGGTCTTACACTCGCTGCATTAACGCGAAAGTAGTAAACGAAGTTATCGTTAAATCTGAACGCAATGTTCAATTCCAACAGCTTAGAGAAGCGAAATGAAACATTTTTATGCCTCGCATTTTCAAAAGGCTTTCAGATGCAGATTTACGCGACACAAGATTGCCTTCTTTTAGAAAAAATAAATGTTGATTGATATCGGGATTTAATTTCTCTCTCCCTTTAATGGGACCGAGATCAGCAAGTTTATTTCATCTGCAATCATTAAACAATGTGGTGCATTGGCGTAATATGGCTTTAACTCGATTCTTTGCAAGGGACGTTTTGGCAAATAAAAATGTAAGTTGAGGTAATTTATGTCTTCAAATCCATTTAAATTGTTTGAACCTATTTATAAATAGTAGAATTCTTAAGATAAACTTATTTTAAATTAGAAATTTTCAGAAACTAGGATAATCGTTCAATCAACTAACAACTGTCATTCTTAAGGATTTATATATTTTACAAATGAGTAAATTGTCTTTTAGAGATATCCCTGTCACCGACGATTATTAAACTTCTATACACGAATAGAATTAACTTTAAACGTTTTATTCCGGGATACGTCAGACGCGGATGCAAGTTTTGAGAACCGAGCAGAATCTATATTCTGGAACTTATCAAAGGCATACTTCTAGTTTTACCTAAACGAGAGAATAAACCGCAAAAGCAGAAGTTCTGGATGTTTAGCAGACTAAGTAATTCGCAGTGCATTCTTAAGTGATCCTTTGTAACATTCTTCCCCTCCTGGGTTCCTCGTCCTCCCTCCGCGCCCACTCCCTCCACACCCACTCCCTCCACACCCACTCCCTCCACACCCACTCCCTCCACACCCACTCCCTCCACACCTCCATCAGCCCTCTCTTACGTCAACTCGCCTCTGTTTTCTTCTCCTAGACGCTCCATCTGGACTCTTCCTCTACTTCTCCTTTCCCATCTGCCTTTAACTCTCCATTCCCAACCCTCTCCTATGTGCTACGTTATTCCTCGCATCCCTCCGTTACCCCTACGGATTATTTCTCACCCAACACCCGTTTTCTTAACCCTATAATATAAGCTCTTTTCCGAAATAGTTTGTCATTTCGATTGATTTATTAATTTCAGCTTATGGTTTAGAAGAGTGTTTTCCAAACGTTTTCTGGTGGAGACACCCCAAGAAACATACCAAAATTAACGCGACAGCCCCATCCTCCATTTTCTCTATTTTGTACATTTTTAAGTATTTGTGTTTGTTAATAAAAGTTATAAATGTGTTCAATTCATGTACAAGAAGAGACCGACAGGGTATGTTATGCTGCTGTGAATGTTGATTTTGCAATCACTAACTGAATAAAGAGCCGCAGGTGGTCGAACCCAACACTAACTCGTTTAAATACAAATTTTATATTACAACCAAAAACTGTTGTTTGTATTCTTATTGTGGTTGTATTTATTTATTTTTTCTACACTAATTTTTAGCGTTACTTACTGATCTTTATATATTTTACTCATTGTCAGTTTCTCTTTGCTTTTACCGAAAGAATTATATTTTATATTAAAATTTTCTTGAACATATTTTTACTACACCTCGCGGAACACCCCAGCAATTGCCGTAAGAAATTTTACATGCAATTATTATGCGACTAAAATGTAATTTACTTAATGAGCGTTACATCGTTTTTCTCTCGCCATTCCATTTATATTCGGAGTAATGCTAGTAGTTTCTGTTCTTAGGATGTCTCTTAACCTCTGATCTGTCAGTATTGAACGTAATGGAGCTTTGTTTAATTTCATAAGAGAGAATGTTTGTTCACACATGCGATAAATATCCATAACAAATTTTACTTGTATTTTTTACGGAAAAGGAAAGCACCAGCTGAGTTAAATCCTGCCGGACCACGCAAAATGTGTCGGCGGGACTAATTTGGTCCACGGGCCGTATGTTGAGCACCTCTTGTTTATAGCAAAGGTTGGAAACCTTTTTTTATCTATATCAACACCATAATCTGCGACACTTCACGGATGCCATTAAATACATTTTGTCGTTTCGCTAACGAAAAGTAATTCTTTTATCATAAGGCATCCTGAATATAATACGATATAGTTGCAATGTGCAATACAGCTGGAATCAAACTAAAATTCTTCTAAAATACATATTTTTCTGTAACTCTTATTCCGAAATATCCTACTATTTAAAATCTCTCCGTGCCGTAAGTAGCATACCTTTGCTTTAGAATATGCGAATGATGTATATATCGCCTTAGTATATCATTATAGATAATATTGAATGTTAAAGAAAATAAAGCACGCAGTGATGATAAATTTGTACTAGTTATAGTATATTAGGAGCTGCAATAAAAATTTTTTTTTGGAAAACCAATTGATAATTTAAGCTGCAAATCAGCCGACATTGCGGTAATTTTTACTATCTCCTGGCCCAGTATAGGAAAAGTATTGTTGTCGGGGAGAAGTTTTATTAAAAACTTAAGATCTGATTAGATTTTGGTTTAAATTGGTCAATCGGAAGCGAAGTATTACTCGTGTCATTTTACCGATTTTGTCAAATATCATTACATAGGCATCATTATTGTAAGTATTTGTTATAAGCAAGGTCGTAGACAGTATCTTTTTCTATAACTTCAGTTATAAATATGTTTACATTGAGCGAATTGCATCTGACATATAACTTGTTGATTGTTCGTCTGCATTTATGTTTAACTAGTGGTACACGCGAAAATTTTTGAGAAGTCAGTCAGAAATCTGCATGTTTAAAAGTAATAGTCCATTTCTCCTTATAAAATTAGACAACTGACATTTTGAATTACATGTTTGTTTTTATAATTTAGATATATGTGCAATTCCAATTGCCTCTCCCTTACAAAAAAGGTAACATTCCAGTATTGAAATGAAGAAAGAAGATTTTTTCTTTTGGTCAATCGTTAAAAATACCCACAGTCTACACCCAGTACTGAATAATAATAACCTGCATTTATTAACGTTGCAATCTCTTAAGTTTGACGTTGCTACAACTATAATTTCCATGCTTCATAAAAAGCGCGAAGTAAATAACACAATTCTTTCGTCTATTTGAAGGCTTAATTGACGCTTATTCAATCGGTGGCAACAATGTGGGTCGCCTTGGCAACACCCGGAAAGAGTACGAAAAGCCATAAAATTTCGAAAAGAAACGCGTGTTTCTGACAAATTCTTCCGTGTAACATCTATACATCACAAGAATAAGATATTTTATAGTTTTATTCTTCGAATAAAGGAAAAACGGAGAAATGCGGCCCATATTTACGTATTTTAATGAATGAATTGCACCTTGAGAAATCGAAACCCCTGAGTAAGCACGTGGAAAAATATAATCGCCTCCTGGAGTCGAACGAAAATAGTTTTCTCTAGGTCTCCTAGTTGGTAGAAACAAAATGGCGTTTACAGCATTTCTGTATGACAAACTGTTCAAGAGATAGAAGGGGGCGGACAGACAGACGGGCAGACAGAGGTACGGACAGACATTGAGTAATTATATATAAAAGATACAATGAATATTGATATCTGATAGCTAATTTCTGTTGGTATGACAGCGAAAACAAAAAAAATTGAAATAATGTTTTATCAAAGGTTTTCATTGCTTAAACCAACACAGTTTAGGCCTTCTATGTGTGGATAAAGTGATGTGCTGACCACATCAGATGATTTTAGAATAAGTATTGGCTTGTCGCCATTGATGCCGACTACTCTGTATCGGAAATGAGAATATGATTACCCCAACTTTTATGAGGCTATTGGAGCTACATAACTTATAAATACAGTCCATGTTTATCCAGATCTTTTGCCTCATCTGACAAGTATTATTATAGCTTCATCTAAAATTATAAAATATAAAATCTGATGACATTAAGATAAAAGAATTGATATTATTTACAATGTGCGACCATGGCAGAAAAGGTATCGCCTACACCAGTGGTGCTCAACCTACGGCCCGCGAAGCTATGACGAAAAAGCAATCCGAAAAATTTAACACACAAACTCATACATTTTTATGAAAATGTTGACAATAAAACTTTTAATATTGAAATGTTAACCATAAGAACCTTATTTATAATTGATTTACACTCATATGGCACCTCAGAATATATAGGTAACTTCCGATTTCAACTTTAATCCGGTCCGCAGAAGAATTGGGTACTTCTAATGCGACCCGCCGAAGGATTTGCAACTGTGCGGCCCGCCGGACACCACTAGCCTACACCTTAGCATAAAATGCAAGAAATAATGGCAGCAAGTGGTATTAGTAAATTTAATTTCATTCACTGGAATATAAAATGTTTCCTAAAAATCAAGAAAAAACTACACGACTCCAAATTTTGGGAAAAACTCACTTTCATCGAAATGAAATTTTCTTCGCATAATTGGTCGGTGACCTTATGCTCTCTCCTAACCTTCTACTCATAACAAATGGTGTCTCGATACGCCACACCCCTACTGCTGCCTAGATCCAACGCGGACACAAATGGACACAGAGCACCGGATTATTCGTCGCATAATTCCCTCAAAGGAGACAGACTGCGGTAGCGCCTTCACTTTCTACTTCGGCTTGCCGGCGAACCTTTCTCGGCCCCCGGGGGCCGTGAGACGTCAGCGCCGAGAGACTCCTCCCCCCTCGTCGACGTGTTTGCCGAGGGCGGCATATTCAGAGTAACGACCAAGTAGCATCACGGGAAAGAGATTCCCAAAGGGATAGGCATCGAAAATGTATGGAGATGGGTGCGTGGAGGAGAGGACGGGAGAGAGGAGGAGACAACTGTTGCGGCTCAATGGCCGTAGAGACTCGCATTTCACTTTGCCAAACATTCCCTCCCACCCTTTACAGCCCTTCTTTTGTGAATGTATTCATAAACACGGATCGGTCTAATTGGAGTTATGGGCGGAGTGGACAGAAGTGAGAGAGGTATGCGAAGATGGAGGAGAGTTCCTCCGGGGACTTCAATCCCGAGAGCAGCCGTCGCCATTGGGAGGCGAGTAAAACGCGGCCCTACCGCCCCATCCCACCACCGACAGCCGACCCCCTTAGGACAGCACTTCCGACCTCCACGCATTAGCGCGAGGCGAGAGGGGCGTCTACGCACGCACTAAGCAATGCGCGAGCGAGGCGCATTCTTTTGGCGAAGAGTCGAGAGCTGAGGTCCATTTATCGGTCGTGAATAATTGCCTCTCGTCGCTCGGGGATATCAGGGAGGGGACCAACCACGGCGCCAGATTACGCCGTACGCAGCGCGGGATGGAGTAGGGAGGAGGGAGGAGTCGTTGGTGACGGCTTGGTGTGTGGCCTGCGAAGGCCAACCGGAACTGGAGGAGTGTTTATTCATTCGGCGTAATAATGTCTCGGCGATTTAGCTACACATGTTTCTCTTTCCTTAATGTTCCATGGAATGATTTTCCTGTGTCCGTCGCTGATTCGTGTCGACCTCGAGGTCTTGTTTGACCATAGTTTATGTGGCGTTTGATGACGGAAGAAAAAACGACCAGTTTAATTTAATGTCTGGCATTTTTGTGTAATTATTTCCATGAGATCGATATGACTTTTACGCCCGTCGTCGAAGTATGCTGACCTAGATTTCTGTTGCAGATCTGCTCGCCACCTGAGTGGTGCATTTCGGAGATATTGCACAGGTGCGGAAGTTCAGATACCAGAAGGTTATGAAGGTGCATTTGGGAAGAATAGGTTGGTTGGGATAACAGTAAAAGTAGAACACATGCGAGATATGGTATTTTCCCCTAGGCGATACGACGCTGTAAAAATTCCCCTGAAATGTTGTAACTCATCAGAACTGCCAGACTAACATCTATTAGTTACTACGTAACATCCCAGGTGAACACTAGAAACGTGACTAGTTTACATATACAACAAGTAACGGTGGGGCATTTATTTGCTCGGCGCGGATGAAGCAAGATTGACATAAATTCGAGATGCCGGGTGAACTCTTCTCTTGTGATTATGACGACTAGAAAATTCCCCGAAGCTGTAAATATTTTTCGGGTAGCTACAAACGCGTTACGACTGTTGAATTGATGGAAGACTCGGCATTATACGTGGGAGAATACTAAACTAAATCTTCTTGCAGAAAGAAAGGATATAGCAATGCCGCTGATCGTTTGAAAGCGTTATAGTTGAAGGAGAGGAATTGCTGAAATCGTGTAACGTGAGATGATTTTTTTGATAAACCTTACCTTTGATCTAAAATGTGCTGCAGCGCAATAAACACCTCCACTTTTCCAAAATATTAGAAAAATACTCATTTCTCGAACGTGCAATTTGTGGCATTACACTACAAATAAAAATTTATAATTTTAGATATCTGTATGCCAAGCTACTTAATTCCAACCCAGATTATGAGTATTTTACCGTCAGAAGAAATATTGCACGAGCCCGTGAGATATGGGGTCGTCACTAGCTAATACTAGGCAAGCCATAAAAATTTCACCTGAAATAGTGCGCGTTATCAGAACTACCAGGCCAACATCCATTTGTTTTTATAAATGCCCCAGACGGACAGTAGATATGCGAGAAGTTTCTGTACCCAACAAGTGAAGCCTAATTTCACATTAGGGTATGCAATAACCCAGCTTTCATGAAGCAGTTTTGATAAAAATTCGAGAATCATGCTGGCAGAATTTGTGGCTCTTTTTTTACCCACTTATACACTCACTATTTAATTACGGATGAAAATTATCAAATATATTAAAAAATACAATTGGATGCTATAGCAAAGTTGTAAATATGGAAATAATTTTTTCTAAGGCGAATGACTGTGATATTAGAAAAACATGAAAGCTTGTGATCAGATTTAAACAAATCCCTATTACCACAATTTCATGACTAAAGAGAACTAATTTCTTAATTAATTATTAAATAATCGTATCCGCAGTTTTCCCTAGAATAAGACCCTCATTGTAAAGTTCCTTGGCTTAGTAATGATATTATTTTTCCGATTCTGCGAATTCCTCTATAAATATATGCTCGTAATAAATCGCCATGTAGTTTTTTTTGATGCGAAATAAAATCGCAGCCCACACGCTCGCTCTCTCTCTCTCTCTCTGTCTCTCTCTCTTTCTCTCTCTCTCTCTCTCTCTCTCTTTCTCCCTCTCTCTTTCTTTCTTTCTTCCACTAAGCCCTGCCGACATTATTTTCCCGCTGGGGGCGATCGCACGTGAGGATTTGTTGACGTTTTCAAAGTGATGCGGAGGGAAAATTAATCTCGCGGGTCTTTCTCTAGCATGAGATAAAGAATAATAAGGACAGTATTGATTTATCTTTAGATGGAGACTTTTCGCTGGAGGCTTATCTCGACGCAAAAGCTTTATTTCTTTCTCCAGATTCGAGAAGACGAAAATTCCAACCTCTCGCATCAATTCCTTTCGATCGCAATGACTCTCTTCACTTTCCCTCTCCTTCCCCAAACCCACTTCCGACGCTTTAGATCTTCAAAAGGCATGACCCCAGTTCTCGCAATCAAACGAATTGTCGACGATTCTCCCTCTTTTATCATCAACCTGTTCCCCTTCACCCCCCCCCCCCTCCCTTCCCCTACTCCGAACCACTTGATTCCCGTTGAAATGATACCCCTAGACGAGAGATCAAAAGAAAAATTTAGAATTAGAGTAATTTTTAGCAACGTGGGAGAATCGGAGTGCGGGTATTATATTCCCCGAAAAATCCACCATAGAGGATGAAAGTGTGAGCTACTTGAAACGACCGATTGCCAATTTGATGCCTCTCATTGATACATTGGAATGTGATTTCGCTTAAGTTGGTATCATGAAAACATTTACAGACACTCAACATTGTTCAAGCACGTTTGAACCATGAGTATATCATTTCTTAAAAAAATATGAAACGCCATTCTTACGAATATAAATTGTTTTCATTTTCCTAGCTGAAGTAAACTTTTGAGTTTTACTTAACATGATCAGAAATGGGTTTCCAGAACTAGATAGCATTCTAGGCTATTCTTTTATATAAACAGATGATATTATGACAATATGTTTTTACCCGTATACGAAAAGTTTTGATTAAAGCAACCTTCCTTTAATAGAAAGAGATAAAATATTCTATTCAGAAACTTGGGAAATTGTGTACCTCCACCCAGCCCCCATTGGTGAGGACCAATTATCGTTTAATTTTCTATGCGTAATTGTGTAATTTCATGAGGTGAATTAGCATCGTTTCAATATTCCTGGACGGAATGATTGCCTAGTTTATAAATGATACCCTGAGCTTTATACGCGATTGATTTTAATTTCCTATGTGACAACGAGTACACTTGCACGACGCAAGGATTCCGACCGGCCTCGTTAAAAAGGCGAATTAATTCTTAGCGTCTGTCGAAATGTGTCCTCAACAGAAAGCAGACGGAATAATTTATCATAGGAATTGAAAGGCGACGCGAATTTATGCACTTAGATTACTCTGGCAGTAGTTTCGCCACTCCGCCGAGGGAGAAGATAACTAACTACTCTCCTACTCATCTTCCCTCTGCTTATTCAGGCCAAACACTTCGCCTTCATCTCCTCCTAAGGACGCCGCAAACGAACTTACGACTCTCGTGTGGGTAGCCTAGCGCTCCGTGCTTATTGGTTGTTCCTCCGCAGAGCGCTTTCGGGTTAGAGGCTCTTCCGGCGCACAAACATCTCTAGCGTGTGCATAGCCAAACGCCGCCATTCCTGAAACGGCCGATCAACCTGCTTTAATATCGCCGGAGGTTACGTTATCACGACACACTGGGATGCAACACATTACACACAACAGAAACGAAGTTGCCAAAGAGGGAGAGTTGATGGAAGGTTGAGATGAAGTGGCCGCCTCCCTCCACGCCTTCTTCCGCTCCTCCTCGCCCTTAACTTGCGCCTCGCCCACTACTCACGAAAACTCCCCACTCATGCTCGGAAACTGAATTCCCTTCATTTCCACTTCTCCTCCTTTCTCGCCGTCCCCTTCCTCCACAAAAGACTTAACTTCGTTCCCTGTATTCTTTCGCCACAAAGAACTCTTTTCCTCCTAAATCAGTGCTTCTTTATCCAACATTAATCTGGCGCCCTTTGTCTCTTCTTTTAAACCGTGTGGGACTTTCATTCTGTTTCTCAAGTCTTTGTCTACTTATCTGTGCATAGACCTTAACGACGCATATTGTTCCAATCTAAAGCGAAATGCACACACAAAGCGAGTGTTTTCCTTGGAGAGAAAAAGATAAAGGCTATCTCCCGAAAATGTTGCTTTATTTTTTCTTAACGCACAGTTAAATTTGCTCACATTACAAGAATTAGAGAATATATGAGCAGTTATATAGGCGGTAAATCCACACAAAATCAACCGTACAGCAGTAAATTTTAATCAAAATTCATCAGTGCTGCTTTTCAAAGCCGTGGGCAAATTATAAAACTAAGCTTTCATTTGAAATTCACGTTTTCTCGCTTACTGAGGAGGTTGTAGAAATTGAACGGGCATGGGGTCGGTGGATCATTGTTTTAGTTTAACTAACTATGCCAAAACAAACACGCACAAGTGCAATATATTACTTTGTAATTAGCTATCTAATGATATCCTATGTATTACTGTTATAGTGTAGCTCCGTGCGTGTGTGCGTCACACTAGTGTGGAATTTGTAGATGCGTGATGGTGACAATCTGAAACTTGGCAGCTATGTAGAAATAAACTGAAACCACCATGAAAAATCTGAAAACTTTCAAATGTGTTATAGTTATCAAGTAGTTATCTTTTCAAAATAAAATTTTTTCCCAAAAAATACAGCGCGCCGTCCTCTATTTCTATAACATTACCATATTAAACTAGTTATAATTAAGATAAAAACTTTTGACTATGACAGTTTTGGGACCGAAATAACTACGTATATTTTCCTCAAAGACAGAATCCGAATCCACGCCGAATTAGCTTAAAAATTCCTTTAATGTCAGAAAAAAACGGGATTTTAAAAACAATATTTAACAATGATAAATTCTGAAACCTTGGAAACAAGCCCATTACATTTATATGTTGTAATGCTTTTAAATGGGAATGGGGGAGAGATGGAAAGATAATGAACAAGATGACCCAAACGGAACTTATGATGCCTACTTTTCACATAATTATTTATTTAATAGTTATATTGGCTTTAATAGCTTTAATATTACCGCGGATGATTTTCTCTATGTGTTCCCAAGTTTCATAATTTAGAGTTATTAGGCGCTCTTTACCAGCGAAGCCTTATGGGCATATCTGGTCCGTCCGTCGTAACTTTCATCTCCTAAACCGCTGGACGTATTTTAATTTAATTAAGTATGAGTGATTTTTATTATAATTTATCGCAAAATTTTGATTTTTAAGTGAATCCGTAAATTAGAACTTCCACTTTACATAATTACTTTAATAAACTTACACTCGTATCTCGTTAAATGGCATCCGTCAAGCAACATGAAATATCAAACTTTTATCTCCCTAGCTCTTATATGATCTGCGAGGTATAGATTAAAAACTTTATTCGGATAGAGAACAACATTTACTACAAGATGGTCCAGAGATCATATAATTACAACTTAAAGTTTTGGAGATAAAAATTTGAGAAAATCCCGAGCAAAACATGGCATATTTTGTTTACATCGATCACTAAGACGGTTCTTTCAACAAACAGCAATTAAAAATCCATATATTTCTCTCCCATTCTCTTATATGATATGCGAGGTATAGATTTTTAAAAATATTTTGATAGAGAACAACATTTACAACAAGATAGACCACGAGACTATAGTTTCGGGGATAAAAATTCGAGAATCGCCTAATCTTTCGATACCGTTTTATACTTATTTCCCATTAAGAACGCCTTTGAAATCTCTGTGTATTCCATTTATGGAGTATACTTTTCCATATCGTTAAATATTACAATTGTATTCGAACGGAAAACTAAATTGATCACGCGGATTTGTGTGGCAAAAATAACGCGTGTATGTACTAGACCAGGGGTGGGCAACCTACGGCCCGCGGGCCACATGCGGCCCCCGAGAGGATTTTATGCGGCCCCCGAAGGTATGACGAAAAAGTGACTAGTACAATTTAACGCACAAATTCATATTTTTAAATTCAAGTTATGACAATAAGACATTTAATATTGAAATATTTACCCTAAAAACGTCATTAAAACTTCATTTTCACTTACATAATGGCTCGGAATCTCTAGGTAACTTCCGATTTAAACTCTAATTCTGCCCGCCGATGTATTAGCAACTTCCAATGCGGCCCGCTGAAGCATTCGTAACCACCGACGCTGCCCCTCATGTAGAAGACTGTACTAGACCATGGGTCGGGAACCTATGGCACGCGAAGAGATTTACTTGGTACGATATTTCAAATAAGAATTATAAATGATGTATTTAAAAGAATTTTACTTTGAATTTACTTGCATTTCGTATTGTAAAGAGGGGGCATTATGTTATTAAAATATAAGAATCACCTTTTTGTGAGCGTTATGGACAATATTATTTGAAGGGTGGCATGAGAGTAGGGCTGCAGATAACGAATATTGGTAAAGAGTGGCACTCAACGGAAAAACGTCGCCCTCTCTCATAATGAGTGATAAAAACTGCATAAAGGCTAGTACTTACGCGAAATTCGAAAAAATATGATCTATAAGCAAAATTCCACGATAAAAATTACAATCTCCATTTTTTTCCTCAGAGAATAGTACAAATTCCGTTCCGATATTACAATTCTAAGATATTTTAATGTGCCAGAGAAAATTACCCTGCACGATATATTTCAGATTTTCCATGTAAATCAAATGGAAAAGATAGTTCCTGGAACTGAACCAGGGACTTTCAACCTTTGCAAAAAAAACTATCCTTAGGAGCTAGGCTCCAGTAGAAAGAGATTTACACCAAGTGTCATGGTTCAAAAGTTAATAATAAGACAGCCAGACAGACAACAAAGAAACTGTAAGCCTATTTCCATTCTGAAAAATAGGCTAAAATTCGTATTTTATACCGTAAATGAAGGTACAAGTAGAAAGATGAAGGTTATTTTTATTGCGATTTTATAATATGACCTGTAGAAAATAATGCCTTTAGTCCATTTTCGTGACTTCGGAAAGCTTAAAAACCCATGGTATACACTATAGACTGCTCTTCTGTATTTCATTCAGCAAACATGGTCTTAACCAATGACCTAACTTCCACACATAAGCTAAACTAAGCTCTCTGATTAGAAAGTATCAATCCAGTCTCAAAAAAGAAAATATTATTGACTATTTAGATCGTTTCTTATAAGAGTAGAACTAAGAAAGCACGTTTTCGGCAGATTTATGAAACAGCCTTCATAAAATTTTTTCAAAAATTTTACATTCATTTCAAAGAGCATTGCAATGACTTATTATACTAAATTTCAACAAATTTGAGAGTGAGCGTAATAGTGAGTGGAGCCTAAGGACTCCGCCGTATATAAAAATCTCCATAGAAAAAAGTAATTGCTAATTACACTTCTTTCTGTGTTAATCAGCATGAATGGACCTTACAAAGCCTTTCAAAAAAATACGAGTGTTAAACTAAAAAAATTAGGTCCCTACCAGAAGGCGGCCTCCCATAACCTACCACTAGTTTCGCATATGACATCACGGTTGCGGCAAATACAGTTCATTACAGCACGCGCCCACCCTGCAAGCGTCATCTTGCGCCTTCTTAAAGCCGGTTTTACACGGTGCCACGTTTTGTGCAATATCGAAGTCAATATTGCATGCATCATTGCATGCCTCATGAGGCAAGTGTTAAAAGACATAGGTTGCAAGCCTCTGCCACTCAACCTTTCCAGGAAAAATGGCATGCGTCATTGTATGCCATTCTTGGCAATTTGTGGCATGCGACATACGTATTGCACAAAAAGTGGCACCGTGTAAACCCGCCTTAAGTGTCTTCGATTGCCATCGTAACCAACAACGTAACTTCGAAAATTCGTTAAGTTAAGCGGGAAATCGGTCATACATGATAACCGATGTAGCATCGAAAAGACGTTATGCGAAAGATGCTTACGCTAAATTAATTTCGTACATCATTGAATGGTTAATCACAATGCAAGTATTTTTTTATTTCAGTTTACCATCTTTATTTTAGGTAATAAATTTCTAAATCCAAATCAAACCATATTTCCTTCTATTTCAGTCAAATAATCCTTTGGTGACGTTATTTAGGCATACAAAATTCTAAAATAGGATTTCCGAATTGTTTTAAGCTATAACCAATGAGTGTTTGATAATAAATCTCTCTAGGGCTTTATGGCAACACCTTACCTTCTATATTTATATAACTCCTTAAGTTTATACTCTCTAAAAGTCCGAGAAAAGGAGAATCGACCGCATTGGTTAATGTGTCTCGTACAAAACGGTCGGCTCAAGTGAAATGACGAATGAATCGGTAAAATCAGAGGACATTCCGTTCTCCACGAAATGACTTTTTTCCTCTTTGCTTAACAATCATCTCTCGGTTATTAAATTTTGGTGGCGCTGGGAACTTTCTCCGCATGGGTTGGGTCCATATTAGTTCCCGCCATCGCATCCTCCCGACCGGAAGTGCAGGGAACGCACTCCCGTGAGATTCCGTAACGTGATCTTCCGCCGTTGTCCGAGGGAAGGTCATATCCCACCAACGGAGGAATGAGAGAGAGAGAGCGTGTGCACTATTCATGTCCACTAGTAGGGCGGCCGGCCTCCTCAACTCCTTATTAATGGCCCAAGATGGACAGAGATCTACTCCCTCCACCGCCTTCCTCTTCCTCTTTCTCCCTCTCTCTTTTTCGCCTCCTGGCGTGCGGTCTCATCGCGTGATCCCACGCCGAGGCACGTAACGAACTACGCGAGGAAAAACGAAGAAACAAAAGGACTTCGCCTTTACCATCCTCCCCCCCCCTCCCCCCCCCCCCTCCGCCCTACACCCCGTCCATTTCTTTCTTCCACCTCCCACTCTTTCTCAAAAAACTAGCGAGAAAACTCATTCCTATGAGTGGCTTTTCTCTCTTCCGTTTCCATTTCTCCCCTTTAAGCCCTTCACCTTCCCCTTTCTCCCGCTCCACCTCCGTCACTTCGAATTTGTGAGTCCCCCAGTGAAGCCTGTTAATAAATTCTCAAGTTTTATCCAACGCCCATTCCCTCTCTTTTTATTCATTTTTCGATCGAAAAAAGAAACTCAGACGCTCGCTATTTTGCCCAGAAAATTTTAGCGTAGCGTCTAAATGGGGATGCTGTAGTTACAAAGAGGATGGCATTATGAAGAATAGGCCCGAGAGACATTTGCAAGGACAAAGGAGCTTATATATGCCGTATTTCTTTTTTCGTGCAATTTTCTGAGATTATTATTAGAGTCATAAAATCAATAAAAACATTTTATAAGAAGAATGAACTTAGAAGGGCGGCATGTTAATAATTTTATTGAAATACGCACCATCTACTGCAGAGAGGTCGGTTACTTCTGTCGATTACGGAAAAGGATATTAAAAATTATCTCGGAAAGTTCTAAAAACTTAATTTATTTTTATATATGTTATCTTGATAAATTGTATTTAGGTATTGTATCCTATTCGAGTAGCACTACTCTTGCGCTAAAACTGATAAAGAGAATATTTAGTTAATTGTCGCAAAAATCAGGTCTTTCTTTAAAATGTGATTGCATTTGGCGGGTATAACCAGTGTTTATACGAATCAAATTTGAGTTAAATACGAAACGAATTATTTCTTTTTTGGTTTGTTATTATGAAGTTTTATATCTGTAATTGGTAATAAATATTTAAGGCTATGTAATCAGTGGAGTTGCAATAGGTTTTTGAGAAAGTCAAATCAAATGTTTTATATTGCTGACAGCCAATAGAACCTCATTTCATGCATCTCTAAGAACCACACTCACTGTTCTCCCTAAACATTTCGTGAAAAGCGGTTCAAGTTTTGACATCTCGCGCCGCTGACTGTGCATATTTCTTTGAAACCATGGTATTTAACGCGAGATTGGAAAAACAACCAAAATAAGATGAATAATTGAATAATAACCAAAATAAGATGAATAATTGACCTTGAAGGAAAAAAACTGAAATAGAAGTGAAGTGGATAGTGACGTATATGATCTTTGCATTATGCGGTTATTAATTAATCTGTATTTTTTAGGAAGTAATTAGTCTTTTACTCATAATTCTTAGGTGTTTTTTCCTGAAAAAGTACACGTGGCAGTTTCTATTTTGCGTCATCTGCAATCTCGAAACTCCCTGAATATTCGTCCTTCGAAAACCGAGCTCAAAAACGCACGCTTTAAGCAGAAGAGAGGTAAATCCGAGCTGGGTAAATGGACAGAAGAGAGGAAAGAAGCGCGAGAGAAATCACGCTTCACATTTTCACCCGGTGACCGTTATTTTGCTTAATGCAAGCGATAAATACGGCAAGTTAAAAATCCTACTCCGCGAAGCGATTCGAACGAATGACGATTAAACAAATAAGCAGCCGAGTCGAAACAGAAATTAAAGCGGTGCACACCGCCTTTTTCCGTGGAATTATTAGACCAGAGAAAATTCGATGTCGTTGTTATCCGGAGCTCTTTTTTCCCGACGAGGGGGTGGCGGGAGAGGGGGAGGTGGCGGGGAGGGGAAGAAAGGGGCGGACCTTAATTTCCTCCGCTCTCTCACCTCTCGCGCCCTCTATATCCTCTCCGCCATCCTTCTCTCTCTGCTTAGGCCACGGGGAGCGATAGATTATACCCGCACACCCTCTCACACCCTCCTTAAAAACACCCAAGGGTCCAGTTCCCTCCCCTCCTAATCTCCCCTTTCTCCCTCCATCTCTCTCTCTCACACCTTCCTCTTTCTCCTACTCCTCTCCCTTAACACCTTCTCCCCCCCCTTCCGTTTCGGAACGGGAGCAGTCAGGAGGATCCCCTTGTGATTTCCTCAAACTCCTCCCACCCATCTCTCCCCTCCCATCTCTCTATATTTATTTCCCTACTTGACTCCTTTACCTCCCAAAAGAGAGGAATGTAACCCATTCGATCGGAGCCCCATTTTAAACATTTCCCCCTCCAGTGTGTTTGTGCTTCTGATACGCCGGTGCGGCTGTATCCACATCCTTCCGTTTTCCCAGGATTCCTCCTCCAACGCGTACTTTCTCCGGTCCGCACGGCCATTCTTCATTATGCATCTGTTTGTTTCTTTCGGTATTTCTCTCAATTCAGGTAAGTTTTGCTTATTATCGCTCTTTACTTCAAAAAAGTATGCTCGCTCTGTTTGTTTTCTGATTTTTCATGAAAACAAACCTCCTCTCCTTAATAACCTGGCCGGGATTTTTTTCATGATTTACATATTTTCTTTTCCTCGCCGGAAAAAACGATTCCGCCCCTATGACTCTTTGGTAAGGAAGGGCCAAAAAAATTTAAGAGCCGCCGCAATGAATATTCGAAACCCTTTCAAACCCTGTGCTTTCTTCTATCCTCGCTCGCTCTTCTCTTTCTTCTTCTTTTTCCTTGCCTTCTTTATATTTCCTCTTCCTCTATCTTTCTTCCCGCTTCCATTATCTTTCCTTGCTATCGCATTGCCATTTTCCCTCTCTTTCGTTCCATTTACTGTTTTTAGCTCCACTTTTGCTTTTTCAAAAAGACAGTGGTTTCAGATGAGATGTCTTTAATTTTAGGATTCTCTCTCGCGGAAGTAACAGCGTGTTGGATGTGAACTGGCAGTAAGAGATAATTAATTACGCTTTGAGGTCGTTTGATTAAGAAAGAGCTCACGTTTGTATCATACAATGTGGTTATGATGATTATTTTTCATACTTTTCAGCTGTATGTTATTCATCAGTAAACAAGTTGGGCAATTTTGTGTGTGAGTAGTATAAAGCATAGGAAGGAATCCGTGAGCTTGAAACGGGACAATTGATTATTCCAGTTCTAAACTGCATATATATATATATATATATATATATATATATATATATATATATATATATATATATATATACCTATATATATATCATCATAGGTAGTCTGTCTGTAGACAGGTCCGTGATTATTCTTGGTTAAACCTGGTTCTCCATATACTCCTATTTTCCGCTGTCCTCTTTATATCTTGATAACTCTCTTTCCCTTTCAAATCGTCTATCAGCTGAAACCTTTTCCTACCTCTTTCCCTTTTCCCATCTAGTTATCCTTCTAACACGTCTTTAATCATACTCTCTCTCCTCAGGCAATGTCCAACCCAGTTAGCCTTCCTCTTTTTGATAGTCTGTATAATCATTCGCTTCTCTCTTTTTCTTCGTAGCACTTCATCGTTTTTCATCCTATCTGTCCATTTTATCTTCATCATTCTCCTCCAAGTCCACATTTCAAAGCTTTCCAAGTATTTGATGTCATTTTTCCTTAGCGTCCATGTTTCTGCCCCATACAATGCTATACTCCATACGTAGCATTTTATCAACTTCTTGCGGATTTCTTCCCTTATATTCCCTGTAAGTAGTTGTTTCTTTCTCCTGAAAGCCGCTTTTGCTTTTCCTATTCTAGTTTTGATCTCATCCGTACATTTTGCCTCTCATGTTATGATACTTCCAAGGTATTTATATTCTGAAACTTGTTCTAAAGGCTTTCCCCCAATAGTTATGTTCAGATTCTCTTCTTTACCCGATATTCGAATGACCTTGGATTTTTCTGTATTTATTTCCATACCGTATTTTCTACCTGTTATCACTAGTCTATTTATCATTTTTTGTAGCTCCTCTTCCTTTCTTGCTAGAAGTACTTGATCATCTGCGTATTTTACTGTTCTTATAATCCTTCCTCCAATTTTGAAATCCCCTGTGCCTTCTAAAGCTTCTTGCATTAGACTTTCTCCATATATATTGAATAGGGTTGGCGATAGGCAGCAGCCTTGTCTTACTCCTCTACCGATATATATATATATATATATATATATATATATATATATATATATATATATATATATATATATATATTTATATATATATATATCATTCTATATAGACGTTCCTTACAGAGGAGGATATAACATATAACAGGAGGATACTAATGTTTAGGCACTTCCAGATAAGCTGGAGATTCGAAATTTTTTTCATAGGTAGAATTTTGTGCAAAACCGACTAGAAAAAGCGAAAATCTTTAAAAAGTGCAACAATGCGGCTGCTAAAAATTCGCAATTGTTTAAACAAATTTTTAAGGTTTATATATTTTCGAATGTGCCACGGAGTTGAAATTTTTTTTATAAGTAGAATTATTAAAAAAACGAAATAGGGATTAGACAAATTTTGATATTTTAATTTGTTTGGCAGTTAAAAATTCTTAAAGTTTAAACAAATAGATAGCTGTTTAGGTACTATGGGATGAGCTAGGAAGCTGACATTTTCAAATTATTTACAGTATAGTAAATTTGCACAAATAAACATTTCAATTTTACCATATATGAAATGCGGCGGCCGTTAAAAATTATTTAAATTTAAACAATTAGAAAAATATTATTTTACTTCTAGAATTGCTACAATTTTAAAATTTGGCTAAAATGTGTAGAATCAGTACCCCATAATGAAGAAAGTGTAAAATTTTTAAAATTGCAACATTTGGGGATTGTTTTAAACTATTATTTTTACATGGGGGAAAAACGAAAATCGCTGCGGAGGTGAAATCTTTAGAATTAAAGGACTATTTGTAATGATGAAATGTCTGTCTGAAAAATTAATGTTTTTTCAAGGTGAGATGAATTGCTTGCAGTATGCAAGCACCAACTACTAGTATATATATATATATATATACTATGGACGACCCGTCAAAAACGACGGGATGATAATAGAAATCTAAAAATAGAAATTCAAGTTTGTGAAAATTTCTCCTGAAAAACAAAGCGAATGACAAAACTTATTTTTTAATTTCTCAAACTAAAACTTCTTTAACTGTTTCGTATTGTTTATTTTTGGCAAAACCTGTATGGAGATTTAATTATTAGTGTAACAGCTGTTTTAAAACGTTTTTTGTGAATGTGCGATCCTGTAATATGCGATGTGTTGTGACTCACTTAAAGCACTTCTTGTAAATATCGCTATCTAATTAAAATTTATATTAGGTTGCTATCAACACAGAGTAAATAAACAAAACTTTTCATTTACTATTAGATAATGATTCGTATAATTTAATGCATATATAAGAAAGCATACAATAATGAGGATCTCGAGTTCAACAATCTGTTCTGTCGTCATGGGAACCATTCACAGAAAACGCAATATTTTCATGAAATTTTGTATTATCATGCGATTTCGAACCGAAAGCAAAAATCCACGATAAAAATAAGGATTCTTGATTATTTTTCTTTCAAACGGCTTTTATCTGAAGATCGTAGGTTATTTACTTCTAATTTAATTTTGCAAAATAAAAAAGCCTACAGGTCGAAAAATCGATTTCCACGGGTTATGTTATGGGGAATGTATCACCAGCCATGGACTCGAACTCGGGACGTTTTTTGTAAATTTTTCTTCGTCAGAGTATTTTTACTTATGAGCAGACCATTCCGCCAAATTTCATTGTTATATGTACATATTTGATCAAGTTATTCGTCTTTTAATGTATTTTTACCACCAGTTACGCACGAACGGACGAACGAACGGACGAACGAACGGACGAATGAACCTGGGATTTTATTATATTTGGATATATATATATATATATACATATATATATATATATATATATATATATATACACATACATATATATATATATATGTATATGTATATATAATTCTAGCATAGAAACCTCTCTTTGTGGTGATTGAATTCATGACTGGTTAATTTTTCGGAATATATTTTTTTGTATATCAGATTGGCCTTTATGTCATGTAGTCAGCGAAACGAATATTTACATAGGCATTCTCAAATTCTTTGCGGCGAGCAATAAGAACTAATAAAGAAACATGTGATAACCATTAAAAGGTTAAAATATAGCAAGACCCGTTAATTTTTTAACTCAGTCTAGCACATTTATCAAAATGCAAAAATATTAAACAAAACTAAGTGCCGAGATGTTACGCTTAGACCAAAAATAATATCTCCCCCAAGTTTTCTGTCCTTTTAAAGTCAACAAACAACGCAAATAGTTTATATCAGCGATTCGACTTTTCTTAATATGTAAATCAATGAAAATTCAAACTATTTTTTACAAGAAATCTAAAAGCTTGTGACAAGTAGTAGGTCCTTCATAACACAGGAACTTTTAAATTCTCCAACATTTCAACAGGAACAGTACTAACTTTAGCATAAAAACGTTGGTAATGCAGTATTATGCCTATTAATATTAAATACTTTCTACATTCATGACAATTAACTGTTTCCCGGCTAGTTATAATTAACTTGATGCGTAAAAAAGATTCCGTAAATTAAAAAATATATATATCAGTTTTTCCAGTTCATTATTTTTCATATCGTTATCTACTCCACTACTCGTACATTCTTCCTAATTTACCTCCCTTTCTCGACCTTTCCCTTTCACTTTATCTTTGATTCTTCTTCCCCACTTTATATGCCTCGTGCTTTCCTTCCACGACTCTTTCCGATACCAGCCCTCTCCCCCAATTGCCCCCTTTCTCTCCCTCCACCTCTTGTTTAATCGAAGTTCTTCAACCTTTGTCTCACACGCCCTCTCCTTCCCCCTCCCCTCCCACCATCCCTCCCTCCCCCTTCCTTCTCCCTCCTCCCTCTCCGGCCCGTGCAAAGGCTGAGGACGACCTGTCTCAGATAGAAGTCGAAGTTTAATTGGTTCCACGAAAACCGAAAAGTCGCGCCAACACTAACAGGTCTCTTCCTGTTCCTTTCCGATGCGGAAAAATTGCCGAAGAATTATTTTTTTAGTAATAAGCCGAGATACGATCCTTCGCGTTGAAATTCCATCTACTTTTGGCGCAGGCATTTGTTCGTTATGATGGACTCGAGAGAAAATGTATCAAACATGTCGGATGGCCTATCATAGCCCGTAATTTTTTTTAAATCCCAGCTGAGAGAGACAAAAGCTGTGTTCCAAATTATCCTTATTTTCGTGATCAGAATTTATGTTTAAATTCTGCCTCCTGTAATCTCTTGAAGATTTATACAACCTTCGCAAATTTTTGCGGAATGAGATAAAACTTTTTGTTAACTTAACTTGTCCTTTTATTCCCGAATCTTCAAGAAATGAATGGAATAGAAAACATGGCAGAGAATAAAGAACGCCGCCTCTTGAAGTCGATTTTTTAAAACTTATCTTTCAATCCTCCGCGGTATTTTATTATGGCGCTAAAACATCCGCCCTAACGAAACCTTTCCTTTTCCACCGCGGGGCTGGATACACTATCTTTTGTCTCTCCAGCCATAGTTTGACTCCGGTGTAATTTCTGAGGGCTTAATTTGCAATTCAAAAGGAACATTCCCCATGTCCGCATTCGCGTAATTGATTTAGAGACTTCATCGATTAATTCCGAGGCAGAAATTTTTCGGCGGAATTGCTTCAATTTCTCCAGTCGACAATTAAACATTGATTTCCATTCTGCGCGACGATGATTATTTTTTTTTTCGTTCGATCCTCTGCCGCGCGCACCCGGAGGCAATTCATGAATTACCGCGAGATATAGATAGGGAGAGAGGGAAAATGAGGAAAGAGGGAGAGAGAGAGAGGGGGGGAGGGAGAGAGGGGAAGTGAGGAGAGAAACGGCAAAGGAGGGAGAGAAAGGGAGGGAGGGAGAAGTGGGGCATTTTTCATTGGACGTTGTACTGGTTGAGCGCAAGAAAGAACATCCTAAGGAGTTTGAAATTACATCGGCGATTGCCGTTTCCATGTCGCCGAGCAGCGCTTGCACATCCTCTGCAATAATATGAGAAAAAGAACAACCATTTTGCTTCCTAACCTCGCCCTTCCTTACCCGATTAGCTCCTTCCGAATGTAGTACCTCTGATTAATCCGATTGTGAGCCCAGAGCCAATAATCAACGGCAAACAGCCGCGCGGAATATCTTTTAAGAAGGAACTTAAAAAAAAGGAGAAATGCTTCGAATAGGGAGAGAGTTGCTGGCGCCGGAACACGCTTCTTTAAGTCTGGTGCCGTTTCATTCTCCGTTTGTTTCTTTTTTTCCGCTTCCCGTTGCGCGCGGATTCTGGCGAGGCGGCGCCGCTGCAGTTCAATGCACCAGCACGTTCACCCTTAGCGGGGGATTAACGCATGCGGAAGCCTTCTTCAAAGAAAAAGTCGAGCGTCTTAAATTGCCCCAGCCATGAGCTGCTTTAAAAGATTACCTTTACGAGCACAAAGATTCGTTCCTTGCTACGCTTTTAATTGGTAATTAGGCTTGCCCGAGAATAAAGTCGTTGGGTACCTTCTAATTGTTTGCCACGGAAAAAATATACATTTTGCAAAGGCCAAACTAGCGTAAATGAAATAACATGGAATGAATCTTTCTCGTAATTGGATTTATCTTAAAGTCGGGCTAATGCGGCAGAGAAAGATAATAATATATTTTTATGAATATGGAAATCTTAAACCTAATGAACTGGCCTACAATAAATTAGCGATGGCATGCGCGAATAAAATTTTCTTTGCATGGTTATGTGTATTATAGTCAGACTATGGGGAAAAAAGATTTTTAAGGGGGAGTTATTTGTTTGAAGTAAAAAGTCGATAAAAAGTATATCAATTTTAATAAGCTTCATATTTAGCTATACAAAGCAACAGATATGAGATTTTGTATAAACTAAAGAGAATTTGGCCGACGACAACTTATATGAAGTGAGATGGTTTGCATTTAAGCTCAATGAGGTGAAAGGCAACATCAGGAAAATCAATATAAAATGCATGAAAAATACTTTCCTTCCGTATAAATAGCCTTTGGAGTAAGTGAATGAAATATTCTATCCAATTTAGTGTAATGGATATTTTCAAACGTAAAATATTTTCACTCGGAGCTAAAATTTAAATCACTGTAAAATAAAAACCGAAATTTTCATGCGCGATTACATCTCAAAGTTAATATATCTCACAATCGTGACGAAAAGGCTCGTAAAAGAAAAAATATAATGCTATTAACTTCCTTTTATTGATGAAACGGCGAAAATATATAACAGCAAAGTCCAAATGATATCATTTTATTTTTCCAAACGATGAACTATCAGATATATTTTAATTTATGATCCTTGCATAAAACATTTTGCGCTACCATTTATTGCCTCTGCCATTGATTTTGAAAAAAATACAGGTTTCGCATTAATGTTATTTATCTCTGAATAATGGAACTCTCTAAAAGGTCGGAACCAAACACTCACGCAAAAGTAACGGACGTGATTCCAGATTCTTTAAATTCATTTAAAAAATTAGCTGCTTTCGTTAATAATGACGCCATATAGCTATGAGGTGAATTGACAACAATGAATCGAGATCACACTTAAATAAATATAAGCTAATTTTTATTTAAGGAATTTATTTTCCATTTAACGTATTATTTCTCAACGTTGTTGAAATAACAGTCTTTAAGCCTTTTATCATTTACTTGTTTACCAGAATGTTTTCTCTCCATAAAATATTTAATTCTATTTTTTAACTATTCAGCGTAATCTATTTTTGACAAACACCCTAAAAAGACGGTTTAATAATATCCTCAAAAATCTCAAGGTGGTCAAAATTGCATGAAAGAAAAAATGGGAGCTTCATTTGCCATCGCAATATGAAAAAGCGCGTTTTATTTATTTAGGTTTATTTAGAATTGAAAACCTAAATTTCTTTATAAACATAGCAACATATTTATACGACATACGCTTAGAGCTCTCCTGACGCTATCCGATTTTCATTATTATTTATTATTTTATTCTACTCACGCTTGCCGATTTTTCAAATAATTTATTCTGCAGTGTTATATCGTAGTTCAGAGCTTCTCAACTTTTTTGGAGGTACGGAGCCCTTTAGAAACTGGACACCGCTTCGCGGAATTCCGCAATGCTCTTTACGCAAAAATATCTAAGGAATATAAAACAATAACAAAGTAAACAAACCATACAGGAGAACGGTTAAACTTCTCTTTGATGCCCCCTAAAATACTAGCGTAAATAACATCAAAATTAACAAAGAACAAAAAAAAACAAAAAAGGATTATGACAAATAACAAAATAAGATCAATAATGAGGCACTTCCAAGATGATATTTTAATGTTTGACTATCTGATAAATAAAAACATAATAACAACATTAATAACATCTAACAGCAAAACATGTTTAACTGATAAATTGAAAAAAGATTTTTAAAATAAAAATATACGACTAAAATTGTAGAAAAAGAACAATTATAATAATGAATCGTTTATTATGAACAGTAACTTAAAGCTACGTGAAATAGTTGAATTGGGTATTTTATGGTGTACCAGAACAAATTTCAAAACTGATAAATAATACATTAATATTGTTACGTGTTATTTCGTATAAAAAAATAAAAAATACATTATATTTACCACACTCCATCTTCCAATCAAGGTCCAACTTAAGTTCAAAGAAGGGAAAAGACAACTACGAGTAAATAGATATGATCAAGTAATTTTAACGTTGCGGCAAAATTTCTTGGTGTCATAATCAATTTAATATTCCTTTTAAATTATACAACAAAAAAAAATAATCTGAAGCGTATTTTGGGGAGGTCAAAATTGGAAATCGTCACGTTGATACCGAGCCATACTTCCCTCGCTAATAAAAGTCTGTCACAGAAACATACACAACTGTGCCCAGCAGGCGCTTCAACAGTCACCAAAATCCTAGAAATCTCCAGTATGTAATACTATATAAATTTATTAATATCAACCATGGTAACATTTAATTGCAATAACAAACCGAATATGAATTAGAAGTGAATGGTTTCTGGAAATATTTCTGAAACGAGAAAAAAGTCTCCTATGACCGGGAATCGAATCCGGATCTTCCATTTGCCGGGCGGATATTCTACCACTGAGCTATCGTAGCAGATCAATTTTATCGTTTCTGAACGCGGATGTTTTCTTGGTTGGGGCCGAACTAGCCAAGCTAGTATCAACCTGCCCCAACGAACGTTCTCAGAGAAATACATCGAATAAAACTCCTCCCTCTCAAATGGAGAGATTGCCAAGCTAGAAATTGATGGAATAAAGATATCTGAAGATGCAGACAGGCAAAAGCTGTTGTGTTGGGAATATTTTTGAAACGAGAAAAAGTCTGCAATGACAACATTACAGCTTATGCCTGTCTGAATAGGATCTTCAGATATCTATATTCCATCAATTTCTGAATGGTTTCTGTTGACATATTCTATTATTATTAAACCACATCCTTTCTGTTATACATGTACATATTTTAGTGGAACCCCTGGGCCTCTTCCGTGGAACCCAGGGTGAGAAGTAGGGTCGTAGATGAAAAATATTTAAAAATTAAATTTTCTACCTATAACCATTTCTTCAGTCTTGAATTGAAACTTTTGAAAATTAAAAATTTCCTCTGCCACCCACCGATTAGTTCAAAACATTTCTTTGACAGTGTTATAAATGACATTTTATAACGCATCACGTACAACTTGCGGATTTCAGTCATAGCTGCTATTTTAATTTAATTGTTTACACAGACGGACGGACAGAGCAAAAACAAGCGCGTTTATAAAACGAAATCCGCTAAAAACGATATCTCGCATCATTACCGAGTTACATGATAAACATGTTCTTAAGCAAATAAAGACACAACTGTAGGTCAAATTTCGTAGCTACATATTATAAATGGAATTAAAATACAATATTCCGACAACACACGCACAAACAAAATGAAGATATGTTTGAGTGTGTGTGTTTGAGAGAGAGAGAAGGAGAGGAGAGAGGGAGAGAAAGAGGGAGATAAAGATAGAATACACGATAGTTGATCGGACAAAACGGTTTAAATCCGGTGAAAGATCTGCGCGACCGGAGTGACTCAGCGGGGGCCGGTGGAACCCTATGAAAAGGATTATTGGGACCCGTTCGGGAAGATAGCTTCCATTTCCCGCCGATTCGACCATTGGCGGGGTTATCGCCGAACGGACTGGCAGCGGAGAGCGAGCCGCTAATTGTGTATCGACTTTCGATCACGAAGAGAGATGGACAGAGAGTGAGAGAGATAGAGAGAGAGAGAGAGAGAGATAGAGAGATAGAGAGAGATAGAGAGAGACAGATAAAGAGATAGACTTTTATAAAAACTCGTCCTTCCTGGTTCATATTTTTTATCTTTTTTAGGATTAAACTGTGTCGTGTGTTTCTGAGAGAACGAGTTTAATCCGGTATCGCTTTATGCCCGAGAAAGATGGATTCGTTTCTGAATTAATGCCGCGATTCACGTCCTCGGATTGTTGTTGGTCGTCTACTGATGCACAATGGAGTTGCAAGTCCCGGCAAAATTTACTGCTCCCAAACGAAAGCGCGTTTTTATTCCGCTGACAGGTTATCAAAAGGACGCGGATTTAGAGTACGCGGGAACCTATTCGGAGAAAAATGTTCCATTACTAGATTCATGGTAATTTAAAAGATGAAATGTTCTCAAAATGAAGCAAAATATGAGATTTTTCAGAATTGTTCTCCAAATACTGCTTCAATATGAATAAAAAAATCAGAATATTAACAAATTTTACTCTGTGAGAATATGACAAAATCGTTGGGTTGTTAAATTTCCTTCTTTTGTCATCTTTCTAAATTCCATTTAAAATATGAGCTTTTCTTTATATGTACTTATTTTACGAGAAAATTGTGTGTTATTATGGTCTTTTAGAAATAGCTGTTTGCTTTGAATTATTTACTTACCTTTACACTTTAGCCATTGGCGGTCCATAACTTAGGCTATCTTCTATAAATAAGGTCGCATACGCACAGCACGCCGTTCAAAAAATGCGGCCCTCTCATTAGTTTGATTCTATCGCATGTGGATGACAGCGTAGATGAGACGATAATACAGGGTGTCCCATTTAAATGGAACCATAGAGAGTAAATAATAATTTCTCATTTACAATTCTCTTATAATTTTGTTATAATTCTACCATAATTGGATTGAAATATTACAAAAATTAAAAAATATTAATGGTCAATGCATTGAATAATTACAATGAATAAAGTTTATAATAATCTTTTCATTCTTTGTTACTCCTTATGGTTCCATTTAAAAGGGACATCCTGTAGATTGACATTGGTGACGAAAGAATATCAAATATTCAGCATAAGTACGACTGTTTAGTTTTCAGTTAAAATATTTACTATTACTGATTGTGCGTTTAAGTTTTAAAAAAAATGCTTTAGCTTATTAGTGTGAAGTGCGACCCGCCATGTATTTAAGAGAGTATTTGTTTTCCCAAATGTAGTTTGAGTTCGAGTTGCTCTATATAAAAATTTGTGGGCTGATTGGTATTCGCAGTCCTTCATATTTTTTTAAGGTTGCGATGCATCATAAATTCTGAAAGCGCGGTTTTTTGCCGCGAGTTTCCACATTTTGCCATTGTGTATACATGCCCTTCAATATTTATATTTTCAATTCCAGGCATTGGCTATTTCACCATAAGAACTACATGTGGGTCGGCACAGAGCATCTTAAAGTTAAATTTTAAATGTATTAGGTTTTAGATGCTAGATAGCCACTTGGCAGAAAGCGCATTTTGAATGACGTAACGAATGCTGTGTCACTGTGGAAAAGCAGATCTAAAATTTTCTTCACGCATCTGCTAGCACTGTAAATGCATATTTTAATTTAAAAAATTGTATAATCACAGAGGCTTGCGTATAAACATTGAAAGATTTGTTGATAAATTTTACAAAAATATTTATAATTTAGACATATAAACTGGTGCTCCTAAACAATACAAGTTCGTTACCAGCGCCCAATACGTTTCTCCATTAAAGCACGAATCAAAGGCATTCAAAAAGTCCATCAGATGAACTACCAAAGGATTTTGATGAATTTAAAAGCATCATTCAGTGATCTGACGAACTTCATCATACTGTTTGTAAATGGATTACCGTACCTTTTTTAAAATACCAAAGTTAGTCTCTGTGATCGAGACAACAGATCATATGTCATTAGGGCAGAAAGGTTAAAGACTCACATCCAGTCAGTCTTGTGATCCAACGACTTTTTTAAACCCTATAGTAAAGGTAAAAAAGCGCAGCTAACTGGATTTTCGTGAATACCGTCAACGTGAAAACGCTCTATTTTTTCCATGTTTATCAGGATACAGAAAATTTTCAGTTCAAACGGGAAAAAAATATTAGATGGAAGAACGAGTTCGTAAAATGAACCGCAGACTCAATTTAACCTACTGTTTATTTCAAGCAAAGAGGCCTGGTAGCTTCTGGAATTTTACACCACACGGAACCTTTTTCGACTGACCATTTATGACAGACCAAAACCATACGAAGAATTAAATTTAACGTATAAACTGCCTGTAAATACTCCGTTATTAATGAAGGGTTGCGGTGGTAAAGCGGTCCCGGGTTCAAATCCGGCGGAAGTCGGATTTCTCAGCCCGAGATCGTCCCTTGTGTGGCTTGAGGATACGGCGCAAGTCAGCGCTCCGTCCTTCGGAAGTAGGATTATGCCGGAACCGGGTTTCCCTCCTCCCTTGTGAGTGTCTGGTGTGTAAGGAGTTATGGTTATAATAATCCAAGAGGTTGATTAGCCAGAAAACATACAATCAATCATATTTCGTTATTAAGCGAGGAGAAATATGTATATTGTGCGTGGCTGGCAACAAGAAACTCATCACGTTTGTATCTTCTATACCCTCAATGACTCTACAACAGCGGTGAGTCCACTGGGTCTCCTACGATACCCAAATCTCATTTTACCTTTCCTTTTCCTATATATATATATATATATATATATATATATATATATATATATATATATATATTTAAACTGCGAAACAGAAGAAGAATGCTTGGTGAGCGGAGGGAATGGTGATATAGAGAGAGGGAAAGGGGATCGGGAGTGAACATAGGGGGCGTATGAGCGAGGTAGCAGTGCTTTTGTCTGTGGAATATGGAACAAGTGGCACTCGTGTGCCGCTCGCCCTAAAATGGCTCGGTTGGAGTGGAAAAGCCAGAGACAGGTTTGGTAAAGGGTTGGGTCAAGTGGAATAGGAAGGAAGTGAGGCGGTAGGAATTTTTTTCATTGGATCACACTAAAAAAGAGGGGAAGGAGTTGCTGTGGGACAAGAGATATGGAGACGGGGAGAAATAAGAGAGAGAAAGGGATGTCATTACAGATCATTCCACTTTTTGGCTCTTACCTTTATGCGTCTCTATTTCAGTTTTTCCCAATTCAATTTCACTTTTTCTCCCTTACCTCCTCTTCTCTGCCTTTCTCTCTCTCCGTTTCCCTCTCTCATTCCATCTCTCTTTCTCCCCCTCGCTTTTACCCTCTTTCAACTTATTTCTCTCATTTAATTTTTTTTCATTCACCCACCTTCTTTCAGCGCCACACTTTCGCCTCTGACACTCGCCCTCCGATACAAAATACTTAAACAAGGAAAAGCCCTTTAATGGAAACTGTCGCAAAGCCAAGGGTTGTTCATCCGACTTAAATACTCTACGTCGGTGTGTAAAAAATTTTCTCCAGGAACGACAACATCTGTGTGTCAATGAGAGCACCATTATTTCGCTTTTATGGCTCAATTTAGTACTGTTATGCGATCCCATGTCCACTTCAATCTAGCGTTTGTGGTTGTGTCATGGTACTGACGCTATTTACGAGCAACGAAATGATTTATTGAAAAACGTTCAAGAGATCGTGCTGCGCCACGATGAAACAAAAACTCATTTATTAAAATGCTATGGCGATAATTTTAATATTTCGGTTTACTAGAGAATAATGTGCTCCTCTTATACAGAATTATACAAAGTGATACCTTATCCAGTGACAAGTTTTTAGATGGAGTGATTAAAATATATAAAATATTATATTTCACTTCTTCAAAACATATAAGTGACTATTGTATTGATTTGTAAGTGAAATGGTTAAATAAACTCACAGAAATTTACGGATTGGGTCATGGGTCTCAGACCAGCTTCCTCTTGCATTTAACTATACGCAAGTGAAATTCAAACTGTATACTAATGAAAAATACTGTCAATGAAACTAGAATTGATGAAATTTGGTTTTAGCAGCAGTTGATGGAGTTGTAAATATTATTTCAAATAATTAAAAATGGAAGACACTATATTCCTTAAACTTTTCCTCTAGATGAAAATGTTTACTCTTCAACGTCAGCGTTTCAACGATTTTATTCTTTACCCAACGCAAGATCAAGAAAAAATGACATTCAAATTTCCCGGAAGCTCCTGAAACTGGTTTGATATTTACAGAATATGTATTTGTTGAGCAATTTTTCAATTAGCACGGCATTGAAAGTATTTATCGATACCTCAGCGTTATCTCATCTTCCATAATACGCTAATATGCGCAGAGCCGTTATTTTAAACAAAGATTCCGCGTTGTTCGTGTTATTTAAATCTTTGCTGCTTAAATAAATGTACGTTTCTGTTGTTTTTGTTTTTACCTTTTAACTTACAAGATATTTTACTCTCACAGGGTGGCTTTTAGAAATTTAATACTTAATGTTGTATCAATTTCCACAGGTTAAATGTTAAATTATCTTTCAGCTTCAATGAAATACTATTCAACTCATTATTCTTGAATTGTTCTTTTAGTAAACTTTACCATTTTCATCGTTTTATAGAAAATCAAATAATAAATGTATTCGTCAAGATATAGATATTTGGAGTGCTAAAATCCTCTGTTTCAATTTTGGAGCACCATAAAAATATTTTCCAAACCAATGGTATTTTCCAGTGTTGTAGTCTGGAAACCTTTATCTAATACATTATCGTGTCTTGCGGATAACCATGATATTTTCCATATTTCACAATTCAGTGTTACTCATGGGACAAAATATCTGATAGATTTTGAAAGATACACAATGTTTACCTATACATACACGTTTATATTAATTCACATATTAAAAATATGGAAAACATTCAAAAGAAGAGTTATTGAATTCATCTATTTGGTTATATCTAAATAAATATTGTATGGGTTAAAATTTCTCTATGGGAATATATACACTTTATTAGATTTTCGTTACAATTTTAACATTGATAGGAAAAAACTAAATAATAAAAATAAGCTTGAATACCATTACCAGTAATTACTAAATCAGCTAACTCACTTCCTTTTAAAAATAATAATTTTCTCAAATATACTTTCTTCATTTCAAAGGGCATATCATATTAGAGTCGAAACGCTTTGCTATATTTCGCTGAAATTTAATTCTGTTCGTTGGAATGGCAGGCTTATAACCCTGGAGGTTGGTTATTGAATACCCAATTTTCAGCCGAAATAAATAAAAAGCACGTAGCAAAGGACTAGCATGTTTTTTTAAGTTTAAAGGGGGTGCCGAGACGAGAAGCTTAATTAGTCGCTCACCGCCGTAAATCAAACTTTCTCCGACTTTCCTTCGTCCTTTCACTTGGGCTGTCGCAAACACGTCCTTTGCGCCACTTTCATTGTTGCACATAATTTTGCGAGGAAAGCGAGACGGCGCCTGAGGCAGCGTGACCTGCGTGTTTACTGGGAATAAGATACGGAAAAGGAGATAGAAAAACTCAAGAAAGCCATCTTTAGAGCCTTAGGCATCTGAAAAATTGGATAACTTGTATGAGGGGCATGACAACCTTCAAAATCGTTTCTTACTAACCGTAATAAAACATTGCAAATCTAATTTCTGAAAAGACAGTTTTCTTATACCAAGAGTGGGCAAACTTTTTACATTACGGGCCGCATTAACAGTCGCAACTTCTTAGGCGGGCCGCATTAACAGATGAGAATACTTCGGAGGGCCACGTTAGGGTTCACATCGAAAGTATTTTGGGATAATGCGAGGGAACCTCTTAGTGAAAATCAATAATAAATTATATGTTATCCCCATAACACCACTGGAAATGGTTTTCCGGCCATAATTTTAAGCTACAAATACGAAATTACCTGTATTTTATGTTACGGTTTGCTTTCATAATGCCCTCACGAGCCACATGTAACCCGCGGGCCGTAGTTTGCCCACCCCTGGCTTATATCAATGAATCAATCGTTCCTTTAACCTTAGAATTTTCATTTGCTAATCCAAAATATGATAAATAACCGGTAAAATGACACCTCGTACTGCTGGCTTTCGAATGGATTTCATGATGTCACCTATATCCCCCTATGCTTGAAAAGTTATCCTTCAGATATGTTTCCCTTTATAAATTTATGTATTGTTTTATAAATAGCACACTCCCAGAATCACATTTCTTTTTATAAATTTGGCCAATATTTCATTTTCTTCAGATAAACTCTAAGCTTAACAAGTAGATCCATGAACATGGCTAGAATTAGTACGTTTTTTTATTTTTCGTATGGTTTTACCTCCACTTATTTGGTCACTAGAGCCTCGTTTATTTTATAATTGGGGTACCACGAAAATTTGAGGCCAGCATTTAAATAAGATAGGCTTCATAGCTAAGTGGTATCTAGTTCGTTTAAAGGCTTTAGTGGTGGTGTTGTTGACTTGAAGGCTTCATATTTCCGGGTGGTCACCGCCTTGGTCAGTTTGCGGCCTGTCTACAAATGGACCGACGTGGTGACCATCAGGAACTATGAAGTCTATGAGTTGGATTCGTTCAACATAAACGCATACTTCCAAAATTACATTTAAGTTAAGGACGCGATCAATTTTGTATTTTGTTTTTCCCTATCCGCCTCTGTAAAGTTTTCAAAACTAAAACTTTTCAAAAATAAGCAGCATAAATGCAAAAATGTGCACTCGAAGTTTCAGCTTTTCATCTTTTATATCTTCGGAGATATAATTAAAATGGTCCAAAACGATTTGATCCATACCTCACTTGAGTAATTATAACGTAGTCTTTACGTTCAAGTTCACTCCTTCGTAAATTATCCATTATAATTAACGTACGTTCATTTCTTCGCCGTAGATAACCCATTTCCTTTCATTTCCTATGTTTTGTGTGCATGCTAAAGAACATTAAATGGATTTACGTAATATTTGAAGTATATCATGTTTACTTCAGTTGCTAATAAAATCATGTAATATATTTTCGGATTCCCAAATAAATTACGACTTTTTTGTTGGATTTTTCTCATACTTTTCAAGAATTAGTAGTATTCATGTGGAAATCTACGATCAACATTTTATCTTTCCGTATTTAGTACCTTCGGAGATAAAAAATGTTTTATTGGGCCTCTGTCCGATCCTTCATAGTCTTCAGGACTTAAATCTAAAGAAAAACAAATGGTAACAGTACAGAAATATACCCTTGAAGTTTCAGCTCTCTGTTTCTTAGGGTTTATTTACAATTTCAATTTAAGCAAGTGCACAGACAGACGCCAAGGTGAAACTATAAGGGCATTAAAAACGCGCTAATAAAATACTAACATCATGATCACGAGTTAAATTTTAATTACGTTCATTATGTATAATATCCACTTTTTGAAGAAATCCCGGTAATTTATTTTATATGCTATAAATTGTTCAAGAGAACATTTAATAATTAGTATTTATTTGATAAAATTTATGAGTATAAATTAGTTACAGCAAAGTAGATTCACGTGAATTATGGTTAATCAAAATCAGAATAAAGTCTCCATTAATTTTTCACAGCTAAAGTCGACAGATCCGTACGCTGATGAGAATTATCTAATATCAATTTCCCCTTATAAAGTGCGAACCCCTATTCTAACACTAACCAAACCACGAGGTGGATTCGTTTCCCTAAACGCGACGGACTATCGATTTAAGATGGCCCCTGAGTGACAAATGACGATAGAGAACCGCATCTCCTGAGAACGCGAGCCTTATTTCACGGTCGCGAACACCTCCTAAGCCCCAAAGGGCTTATCGGGTTTCAAGGGACTTAGCGAGTGCAATTAATCAGGGAATCTCACGCAACCTCACGCGTTCAATGCTCTTAAGGCACTATGGGGATAGGCGATTCCGAAATGAGGTCCTTAGGCCCTCCCCTCTTTCTCACACTTTCTCTCTCTCTCCTTCGAATAAAACCCACATTCCTTCCTCTTATGCAACTCTAGAAATTTAAAAGACTCCTTGAGCGATGTTTAAATCACGGGAAGAGATTTTTAAACTCGGTCGCTTTAGTTGACTTTGGTTGGTTTTAATTATCATCGGGATGCATTTCAAGGCCCAGATTTCACCGTGTGCTGACTACCGTAATTTTACATAAACCGCCGATATGTTCCATATTGAAGATTATGATGTATCTTAATCCGAGCAATATTTCACTCAAGTACAGAACCTAAGATATGAAACTCTCAAAAAGACTATGAAAAAAATTTAAAAAGAACAAAAATTATATCGCTAGATATATTTAGTTGTCTACTTTAGATGAACAAATGCATCATTATTCTACGATTTTACGAAACAATTGTCTTTAACTTTGTATTAATTTTGTGAACCTTTGACGAGACTGAAAATTCGCCATGAATCACGTACAAATAGAATTTGTAATTATGTTTCTCAAGAGATATCATCGAGCCCTTTAAAATTATTCTTCTGAACTACCATGAATCTTTATAAGACATTGCCACCTGAAAGAAGGTCGATTGGCCCCTTTCACACACTGATTAAACAATGGAACATAAATTAAAGTTAATTTATATCTTATCTATATTATATCTCATTCTTTCTTATTTTATCTATGCATCAGGTGAATAATGTCTTTTTGGTGTGACAATATTGATGTTGTCGCCTTATGAAATTTTGTTCTCTCAATTGGCAATACTATCGCTCCCGCCTATATACTGAGCAAAACACGTATTTTCAGAAACTTAATTACGACTTGCCTTCCTTTCTCTAATGTTCACAAATGCTAACTTCAACACTTTTCAAGATAGAACGCATACTACTCTCATAATTAAAAGCAGCTTTTCAGTAAATGTTTAATGAAATACCTCGTCAATAGTATCCCAGACTGACTGAGTATATGGGTTGAATCCACAAAGGTAATGCGCACTATCTCATTTTTCTAATGTCAAATACTTGGTTAGACGATAAAATTAATTTTGCTTCATGAAATTTTTACGCTATCCCTTCGGCGCCTCTGTAACTAAGGCCTCAAACTGGATTTTCAGTCGTTTCTGTCTCCGAGAGTGAGAGAGAGAGATCGAGGGAGAGAGATAAGCGCCAAGAGCCGTGTTTCCTCATCCCGGGTGATCAGCAAAGAAGCAAATTATTGAGATCGATACGGCCTGGGTGTTTGCAAGCACTAACGTAGATTAAAACGTTTTTGCCGGATAGAGATTAAGGATAAGTAGCATCAAGTTCCCCTCAACCAACTTTTTTTGCGATATAATCAAAAGTGAGAAAATAAAGCGGCTGTAATACTTCAAAAAACAAGATAATAGACCTTGAACCTGAGAGTAACAGCAGAAAAATTGACCACAGAAAAGTATATGTAAAAATATACGAATAATATTTCTAAAAACATCATAGTTGAAAATACACTATAAATATCATGAATGGTAGACAGATATTTTCATAAAATCTAATAATAAGTTAGCGCAGATAAATTTATCTTTCCAGGCAGAATGATAAATGAGCTGAAAAATCATGAGCCTGAGGACCATAACTGAAATGTTGTCAATTTATGAGGGATTTAATATGAGACCTGTGAGAGATTGTGATCCTAGCGTTGAATTACTAGTTGCGACAGTGTTGGGTAATTTATGTTAAGAGACCTATAAGACGTTAAGAGAGACAGAGGGAAGGGTAGTGAGTTTAGCATCTAGGTAATTATTTTCTAAAATCGACATTCGGCGTTAGAGAAAAATTTATTTTGTATTTTGTGTTTACAAAAACTTCAAATCGATTAAAAAAAAAAACTTTTTGGAAAAATATACGTAAATATTTTAATAGTATACTTTGAATACGTTCAACTTAATTAAAAATGAGTCGCTCCTAAATTAGACTAGAAAGCAATTACTGTATTTGAAACAAAAAACAAATATGTTTTATTGTTTCTCACTAGAGAATTAACGAACCTGTACCAGTCAATCAATTCAATTCGTCATTTCTATTTATCAAACAAATAAATTATGTACTTTACGAATTCTTCTCTGAAAAAAATTCCTTGCAAATAACAAATTGTGCGTATTACGGAGCTTAGTAGTTGTAGATGACTCTACAATACGTTTTTAAATATTCTTCTTTTCTATGAAAAAAGTTTATATCACTTCGTAATGTTTCCAGTAAACCATTAATGGCATATATGTTTTTTGATCGGAATTAATTATGTCTAATAACTGCAATTTTTGAAATGTCTGCATGAATTTTTGTATGGCTGTCATTTATAAAACGAATGACACTATAAAATTCCCCAAGTTTCCAACCTATCCTTGAAAGTATCCACGAAAGTTGATAGAAGAAAAAAGCACGCATGCGCAATGGAAGGAGCATGGGATCCTTTCACAAAAACAATGCAAATATAGAATGTGGGAGAGAATGGCCGTAAAGTTTAGAGTAAAAGACTAAAGTAGCGGAATGAAGAAAGAGTCGAAGAAGTGGAAGGAGTGAGGGGGAAAACTGAGCGATCGACATCGGCGGAAAAAAACCCCAGGGACAGAGCTATTTAGAAACAGTGCGAGGAACATCCGTAGAGTGCGTTGAAAGATTGAAAATCCCTTCATTCGCAGCGGAAACGAACGAGGTGACGCCCTACCGAGCAGAAGTAAAAATGAGAAGAAATCCGCAATAGAGGCGCGTGTCGGAAGCTGCATCCTCTGGAGAAGTGGAGTGACCGCGTTCACGGAGAAAGTGAGAAAGGGAGTAAAGAAAATGATAAGAATGAAGGGAAAGGAACTTTGAGAGAGAAAATGGGAGGGTGGAGCCCCTGATGGATACTAAGAAAGGTTTTTCCGCGAGAATAATAGGCGGTGGAAACTTTAATACAATGAGATGAAGAAGGAGCACTTCATGTACGGAATAGGAGAAAATCCAAGGTTTGTGTTAAAAGTCAGACTTCTCGATTTTCCAAAGAATCGGCGAGATGCACGCGAATTAAGCGGAAAGCGTCCTTTTTATCCGCAGAGTCACGGAAGAGGGAAAGGGAGGGAGAGCAGAGGGCTCTCGGGGATGGAAAGCTGAGAATGTCACTGCGCGATAGAATTGGAAAGAAAAGGCAAAATATAAAAATATTTTTTCCTTGAGTTTAATGAGATTACCCTTAAGTTCCTTTTCGGCGGAAGAAGGATGGCAAGCTTAATGGGTGAAAGATGGGTAAAGGCAAATTTAATTTAAAATTTTTCCGACGTCAAGAACAATGCGCCCATGGGACCGCAAGGATGATGTTCTCTTGGGGAAGACTGCGTGCTAACTCGGTTTAAAGCGCCACAAGAAATTGTGTTGAAGCAACAAGGAGTTACTTGTGCGATCGAAGACGAGAGAATTGTTATTGAAACGATAATGCCCTGATTGTTTGATGCAGTCTTGCTCGTACATCCGGAAAATTCACAAGGCGCCAAGAACACAGGTGTACACACGTATACACGATGAATGCAGATTCAAATTAATTAATTAATGCGCTCAGAATGTCGATATGCAAGCATCAATTGTAATTACAAGACCACGATTCTATTAGCACAAAATCACCATTAAATTAACATCAAAAGTGTTTTCTAAAATCACACGTGCAAAAAATGTCACTATTTAGGTTTGAAACGTCTTTATTCTTTTATCTTGTTAAAATTTTTGGAGAGGTTAAAAGAGGCTGAAAATTAATTCTATTTAATCAAAACTGCTGTGAAAAGCTGTAAGCATCGTTTCAACATCCCAGGTGTTTTAATTGCATATCGCAGTTTACATAAATTTCATCAAGGCCTATAATTTGTCGAAGTAGTTGTCTCCAACGCAAGAAGCTTTTTTAAAGCTGGGTAAATTGGCTCACGGAAGTGTTTTGAATGCGCGGTGCACACACACTGTCGCTAATTCTTGAATCTACATCTACTGCATCAGCCCAACGCAGACGGAGATGCCTCTCTCGTATCCTCGAGCAACATCGGCTGTTACACCGTCGACAGGCTCCCGCGCTTATTCTACGATATTTTTTAATAAAAATTTCCAGGAGATGGCTCACGCCGTCTGGAATCGAAGTCCGCGAAGCACGTGAATCGGTAATCAACTCACTGACACATATATTCAAATGGTAGAAACGGGATGAGATCCATACGTGCATTTATAACTTAAAGCCGTGGAGGTGATAAACGAGGCAGCGTGATGCTTTGGCGAACTCATATATATGTGCATATCGGAGTACGCATACATTGCCCCTTTCCGAGATGGGAGTCTTGTCCATCCGACCGTAAGAGCCCCGGAGGCGGAGGGAGGGGGAGGCGAGAGAGGCAGGGCAGAAAAAGGAGGGTGAAGGGGAGAAGAGGAGAGAGAGGGAAAGGGGAAAAAGGACAAAAAGGGGCAATAGTTGAAGGCATGAAACTGGTTAACAAGTGATATAAACAAGAGAGCGTGTGGGTTTGAAAATCGACACCGAGGCAATTATTTGTTTTGGCTGAGATTCACACATTTCGAACGTGAGAGCTAAATGACGGAAACAATTTTTTCCATCAAAAGCCATTGTTTTGGTTTAATTGTGCATACAAAATTATTAAAAAGCTATCTAAATAAATGCAAAATGCATCAAAATGTTTCCCAAAAATGAGCTCAATATATGGATATTGCTGCTTCAATTTAATGAGCGTGGTAAGTTATGGGTTACATGTTAAATTTGCATATTATTACGGTAAAAAATATACGATACGTATCGGCCGTGTGAGCAGGTGGCATTGAAATGAAGGGGAAGAAAAATAAATATAATTAGGCGATATCATTGCAGACAAATGAATATATAATTACTGTTTTACGTTATAGCCTAAAATCAGTTACCACAGTAATGCAGAAAAGCTAATCTCTCGGTATAGCAATTCAAGCATTTTTTTCAGCTCGGTAAAAATAGACAATGCATTTTTCATTCCAAATACTTTTCAACTTGAGATGGTATTTCACGTTTAGGAGACTGAATGTTAGGGTTCTTTCAATCTAATCTATCAACATGATCTGAGTGGTCAGCCTAGTTAGTCGTTATTCTGTAACTATCGCTAGCGAGGAGTTAAGAAAACACAGTGACGAAGAAAACAACTCCTTCAGGTATGAATTCTCTTCGCGCCTAGTTAGCAAACGAGATATTTCTATATTTTTATTCTAAAGAACTATTCTGTATGTTTCTTTATGCATATAGAACCATAAGCCTCTAATAAAATTTCATTTTCTGTAGTGTGTCTGCGCTTTACAATTTCTTATAGAATAATTTCATTCTGATATAATAGGTTCAATGTGACGAAATATAATTAGTGTTTTTATTACTTGTTACAAAATAACGATTATTATATTATAAACATATAATGGACTTACTAATTTTTCAATAGACAATACTCTGATAACCATTCAAAGCGAGAGGAAAAATGAATTCAAATTAATTAAAAAATGTAATCATTCATTTCTCCAATAAAATATGTTTTCATAATAAGTTGGTTGTCATATATATATATATATATATATATATATATATATATATATATATATATATATATATATATATAAAGTTAGGAAAAGGAAAGGTAGTGATGAGGGTGGCAACAAAGTTTTGAAGGAAGTCCAGCGGGCACTTCCCAAGTTGAGGACCATGTTGGCAGGCTGCTGGGGGTGTCAAAGAGACAGAAAACACGCACACAAAAATACGTAAGCTTTTCGGACATATGCCCTTCATCAGCGATGGAGATGTATGTATATGTGTGTGTGTGTGTGTGTGTGTGTGTGTGTGTGTGTGTGTGTGTGTGTGTGTGTGTGTGTGTGTGTGTGTGTGTGTGTGTGTGTGTGTGTGTGTGTGTGTGTGTGTGTGTGTGTGTGTGTGTGTGTGTGTGTGTGTGTGTGTGTGTGTGTGTGTGTGTGTGTGTGTGTGTGTGTGTGTGTGTGTGTGTGTGTGTGTGTGTGTGTGTGTGTGTGTGTGTGTGTGTGTGTGTGTGTGTGTGTGTGTGTGTGTGTGTGTGTGTGTGTGTGTGTGTGTGTGTGTGTGTGTGTGTGTGTGTGTGTGTGTGTGTGTGTGTGTGTGTGTGTGTGTGTGTGTGTGTGTGTGTGTGTGTGTGTGTGTGTGTGTGTGTGTGTGTGTGTGTGTGTGTGTGTGTGTGTGTGTGTGTGTGTGTGTGTGTGTGTGTGTGTGTGTGTGTGTGTGTGTGTGTGTGTGTGTGTGTGTGTGTGTGTGTGTGTGTGTGTGTGTGTGTGTGTGTGTGTGTGTGTGTGTGTGTGTGTGTGTGTGTGTGTGTGTGTGTGTGTGTGTGTGTGTGTGTGTGTGTGTGTGTGTGTGTGTGTGTGTGTGTGTGTGTGTGTGTGTGTGTGTGTGTGTGTGTGTGTGTGTGTGTGTGTGTGTGTGTGTGTGTGTGTGTGTGTGTGTGTGTGTGTGTGTGTGTGTGTGTGTGTGTGTGTGTGTGTGTGTGTGTGTGTGTGTGTGTGTGTGTGTGTGTGTGTGTGTGTGTGTGTGTGTGTGTGTGTGTGTGTGTGTGTGTGTGTGTGTGTGTGTGTGTGTGTGTGTGTGTGTGTGTGTGTGTGTGTGTGTGTGTGTGTGTGTGTGTGTGTGTGTGTGTGTGTGTGTGTGTGTGTGTGTGTGTGTGTGTGTGTGTGTGTGTGTGTGTGTGTGTGTGTGTGTGTGTGTGTGTGTGTGTGTGTGTGTGTGTGTGTGTGTGTGTGTGTGTGTGTGTGTGTGTGTGTGTGTGTGTGTGTGTGTGTGTGTGTGTGTGTGTGTGTGTGTGTGTGTGTGTGTGTGTGTGTGTGTGTGTGTGTGTGTGTGTGTGTGTGTGTGTGTGTGTGTGTGTGTGTGTGTGTGTGTGTGTGTGTGTGTGTGTGTGTGTGTGTGTGTGTGTGTGTGTGTGTGTGTGTGTGTGTGTGTGTGTGTGTGTGTGTGTGTGTGTGTGTGTGTGTGTGTGTGTGTGTGTGTGTGTGTGTGTGTGTGTGTGTGTGTGTGTGTGTGTGTGTGTGTGTGTGTGTGTGTGTGTGTGTGTGTGTGTGTGTGTGTGTGTGTGTGTGTGTGTGTGTGTGTGTGTGTGTGTGTGTGTGTGTGTGTGTGTGTGTGTGTGTGTGTGTGTGTGTGTGTGTGTGTGTGTGTGTGTGTGTGTGTGTGTGTGTGTGTGTGTGTGTGTGTGTGTGTGTGTGTGTGTGTGTGTGTGTGTGTGTGTGTGTGTGTGTGTGTGTGTGTGTGTGTGTGTGTGTGTGTGTGTGTGTGTGTGTGTGTGTGTGTGTGTGTGTGTGTGTGTGTGTGTGTGTGTGTGTGTGTGTGTGTGTGTGTGTGTGTGTGTGTGTGTGTGTGTGTGTGTGTGTGTGTGTGTGTGTGTGTGTGTGTGTGTGTGTGTGTGTGTGTGTGTGTGTGTGTGTGTGTGTGTGTGTGTGTGTGTGTGTGTGTGTGTGTGTGTGTGTGTGTGTGTGTGTGTGTGTGTGTGTGTGTGTGTGTGTGTGTGTGTGTGTGTGTGTGTGTGTGTGTGTGTGTGTGTGTGTGTGTGTGTGTGTGTGTGTGTGTGTGTGTGTGTGTGTGTGTGTGTGTGTGTGTGTGTGTGTGTGTGTGTGTGTGTGTGTGTGTGTGTGTGTGTGTGTGTGTGTGTGTGTGTGTGTGTGTGTGTGTGTGTGTGTGTGTGTGTGTGTGTGTGTGTGTGTGTGTGTGTGTGTGTGTGTGTGTGTGTGTGTGTGTGTGTGTGTGTGTGTGTGTGTGTGTGTGTGTGTGTGTGTGTGTGTGTGTGTGTGTGTGTGTGTGTGTGTGTGTGTGTGTGTGTGTGTGTGTGTGTGTGTGTGTGTGTGTGTGTGTGTGTGTGTGTGTGTGTGTGTGTGTGTGTGTGTGTGTGTGTGTGTGTGTGTGTGTGTGTGTGTGTGTGTGTGTGTGTGTGTGTGTGTGTGTGTGTGTGTGTGTGTGTGTGTGTGTGTGTGTGTGTGTGTGTGTGTGTGTGTGTGTGTGTGTGTGTGTGTGTGTGTGTGTGTGTGTGTGTGTGTGTGTGTGTGTGTGTGTGTGTGTGTGTGTGTGTGTGTGTGTGTGTGTGTGTGTGTGTGTGTGTGTGTGTGTGTGTGTGTGTGTGTGTGTGTGTGTGTGTGTGTGTGTGTGTGTGTGTGTGTGTGTGTGTGTGTGTGTGTGTGTGTGTGTGTGTGTGTGTGTGTGTGTGTGTGTGTGTGTGTGTGCGCGCGCGTGTGCGTGTGTGTGCGCGCGTGTGCGTGTGTGCGCGCGTGTGCGTGTGTGTGTCACTATAAAAAAAATCTGGAAACAAAATATAAGGTATATATTGCAGTGTTTGTTGCGTAACGAAGGATAACAAGTAAGGAACGTAAAATAGTAAAAGGGGCGAAAGCCTAATGGGATGGTGAGTGAAGTTGGAGTGGAAGTCAAAAGTATATAAGAAGAAGAAGGATAAAAAAAACAAAAGAAGCAGGTGGGAGGGCTATGATCGAACGTAGTTAAATGGGTGCGCGCGCCTGAGAGAGAGATATAGAGAAAAGCTAGAGGGCGCTCAATAATGATAAAACAGGAGAATGGAAAAAGGAAGACCAGGAGGTAAGGGAGTTGGTTAAAAGCCTAACGGTAACATAATGAGGGAGATCAGCAAAGGAAGAGGAGTTCAGAGGAGAACGCAAAATGTTAACAATTAAGGACCGGCTCGATATATTTAAATTGACTATTTTACTTAAAACTTTAGCACATTATGTTTACAATCGTAAACAAACGTTCATCCTAGACTGTAATTTCCTAATCTCAATTTTAACCGCAATGAAGCTTTACAAGTAATACTTGAATTTCATGAAAAGGGGCATTTTAAAATGCTTTGCTTTAATGTAAAATCGCGAAGCGAATCGCCACCTTATCCTTGATAAAAGTCTCTTTAAATGCGACCTCTAAGATGGTAATTTTAATACTCCCCCTATAATTTAAAAACCAATTTCGTTAGTGAAGATTTTTGGAAATATTATGATGATAATATATGACGATAACTGATGAAATCGATTGAGATCTCAGAAATTATAGTAAGAGCAGATTTTGTTCACAAAATAGTCTAAAATTCGTTTCGACAACCCCGAGGACAAAAAGTAACGTTTTAAGCTCTGCGTTAAGCATGCTTAGCAACTTCTTAGCAAATCTGTTTTACAGGATTGCATTTGAGTAATTAACAGGGGGGACTTGGGTAAAGTCCATGTATTGCTTTTGCCGTGAAAATAATTCGAGATCAATCCTCGGGATACACTTGTGCACATCTTTCGTTTTCCTAGCTTTCCGTAGGGAATTAAGCGCAAAAAAGGGTGCGCGCAGGATAGGCTAGGTGGGAAGCGAGATGCAATCACGGCAAGCGTGCAGAAGTGAGGCGGCGAATGAGAGGAGAGAGAGAGAGAAGCTCTTGGCAACTCGCGCGAGAAATGGAGCGTGAAGGGAGCTGGGAGGCGGCGGCGCAGACTTGGGCCGGCGGCGAACCCCGGGTGCGGAGAGGCCGCGTTAGGGGCAAAAAGCAAGCGTGCTCGGGAGCGGGCGCTCGAGGCGCGGTTCTCTAGGTCGAATGGATATGAAAATTATTTTTGAAATGTTTTAGTGGGACAACTTCTGTGTTGCCGCACCTATCCGCTGGCTGAAACGGAATTCGACGCATTTAATTTATTAAACAAGAACTTCCTCATATATTACATCATTTTTGTCTTGACTATATTCTCCGTTTTGACACAGTAATATAATTTTAATTTAAATTTATGTGAATAAATTAGGCAAGTTTCAAGAATTCGTCTAAAATCGATGTTTTTAAACATAAGTGCTTTATTATTTAGCCGTTGCCAATTTTGTGGCACGGAAGGTCGCAACCAGACATTCAATAAGGATAAGCCTTGAACGTGTAGAAATAGAGGAGGAATGAAGGAATGACAATTTTGACCCGATATCAGAAGTTAAAATATTCAAATGGCTACTCTGTGTATATATGTGCTTTAATATCTCTTTGCACTATGAAAGAAGGCAAAAGGCCTCCGCCGCATTTTGAAAGAAGCACCACCTACTAAACAGGTTCTGCGTCTCATGGTCTCCTCTTGTTTTCTCGAACCAATTAACATTTGTCATCGCCAACGAATGAGTCAAAAACCGCTCTTCTAGAATGCATAACTTGGCGGGAGCGTCTCTTGGGAGAAGGTTACAGTGAAATTTCTCTGTTCATTATCAGTCCCTCATTAATTGAACCAGAATCTCGACACTGATAAAAATCATTCTAAATTGTGTCGTTTTGCAAACAACTCATGAGTTGTAGAGGGGAAATGAGCACTAAGAACAGTGTTATGGAATATAGTACATTCGCTACCAACATTTCTTCGCCAACATAGTGTATACATGCGTTTTAAGTTTCCACTCATTTTAAGCATAATTTATAGTTTAAAAATACACGCATGCATTCGAGCATGCATGTGGGCACAAATAGGTAAACAATGTTTAAAAAAATCTGATGTGGCCACCTCATGACTTTCTCCATATCTGTAATTTTTCTAAAAACTCCAAATAGGTTACATAATAGCAAATATGTTAAGAAACTGCGAGAAAATTTTAGAATTTACAAAGAACAGAAATAAACTCAAACCATAGTCTTCTGATATTGGATATAGCCACAAAGCTCCATCAGTTAATAAAAGAAAAAGGATCGTTACTAAGATATAACAATAGTCGTCAATAGGTGGCGTGGTAGTGGCAGCTAAAAATATAAGATATCTCTTAAACAATGCATGATATGGGAAAATGTTTCAAACAAAGATTGTAGAAAATTAAATTTCCTACAACTTTTATTCCAATACATTTATCAAATATTAAAGCGAATATTTCAAAATAACGGATGTGTCAAGAGTAAACACCAACTTTCGGTTAACCGATTTTTACCAAAAACTAATCAGTTCTTGTGACATTTATAAAAATGTTAAATATAAAATTTCGCGTTGACCTGATTAATAGTTTTTGAGTTAGAGCACCCACAAAAAATCTATCACATACACACACACACACGGACATCATCGAAAAAATGGTCAAAACGTCAATAATGAGGTCAGGCTCAACTCTGTGGAATTTACTCATGAAAAAAGGAACTTGTGGTTCCTTTTTTTCATGGTCAAAACGTGTTCAGGGGACCTCAAAACGTGTATTTCCGTCAGGGGACCTCAAAACGTGTATTTCCGTTGAAATCTCGAAGTCGATTTTTTTCATGAAAACAATACTTTTCCCTATACTACGTATATGGAGAAAGTAAAAATTTCAAACCAAAGTATGAAATAGTTTGCTGCTCTGCTAATAAATAACTTCTATTTTTTTATTTTGCCTGTCAAACCTTTTACAGTAATTAATGTAAATCTAAAAATTGTGTAGATGTTGGAGAATTATTTTGTTTTCAATATAATAATTTTGCGTGTTGATAAAAGTTCTATTCTAGTTACTATTTCTAAAACTTACAAAATTATTAGATCAAATCAGCTATTTTTATTGGCACTTGGAAACTTTGGAGTACTAGCTAAAAAGATTTTTATCCACTTTCATTAACGATGAAATATCTGGTATAATGGAAAAGGTAATCTTTGACAAATATAAAAAGATAGATGAAAAACACTCGTTTTAAATTCATTTAAATTTAGTTTAGATTTTCTGTTCAATTAACTTCCCTGCTATTTTGTTTCCTTGTTGGTCTGATATTATCTTACTCTTATTCGTACTTTCCTTAAAATTCCGCGTTAGATTTTCTGACATCTCAATTCTTGGAATTCTTTTATTCCTCCAATGCTGCTCGTCATTTTATCTAATTTAAATATTTCTTCGGATTTTTAAATATCCAGCTGAATATAAATCTATTGATGATCTCTGAACTCTCAGCTGCCTGCATTTCATTCGTCCGTTTCATGTCCTCCCTGTCACACCCGCACTGAACCATTCCCCTAAATTATCCTTTATGCTCTTTTTCTTGCCTTCTTTATTCCTCCTATCGCTGCCCATCTCCCGCTATTTCCCTCCCTTCCCCTTTCCTGCCTCTCCTCTTCCTTTCTCCATTTCCTTCCTGTACACTTCATAGGCGCCATGTACATATTCAATCGCCGCCACCCATTTCTGAGAATTGGCAATGGTATCTTGCAGGGCCTGATGCAAGGGCAGAGGGGGTTTCCGGGAGATACAAAATGTCTTGAGTGGGTTGAGAAAGGGAGAGATAGAGAGAATGAGAGAGAGATGGAAGGAGATGGGATGTACAAGAAAAGGTTGGAGAAAAAATTCCGCAGGAACCTGTGAGCGATGAGACTTGCTCGAAAAAAGAACTAAAAGATTTCTGGAGCTCATAGCAATCTTAAAAACTGTTTATTTTATATATTCAAAACCAATCATAACCATTCGTAGCACATAATATAGTATTGTAAGCTAACCTCCAAGCATGTTTTAATTCATTTCTGTAACCATACCTGCTTTTTATACTATGTTATTAGATTCAATTTTACTCCGTAATACTTTATTTTTTTTATTTTTACCTTCTCCGTACGTATCATAGAGAAAGTACTGTTTTTATAAAAGAAATCGAATCCGAGATTTTAATGGAAATGCACGTTATAATGTCCTCTGGATACGTTTTCTCTATTTTATCGATATATCAGTTTCATGAGAATTTTGAGTGGGGGTTTAATTAAAAAACTCCTACTCAAATAAACAAAAACTTTTATATATATGATTTTTTTATTAAAAATCGAGATTTGGTTAGATTTTGCTTAAAATTGGTCCACCAAACCAACCAAACTTGTCATTTTCCGTTTTTGCATAATATCTTCTATAACGCTGCATTACTGCAAATATTTGACACTATCAGTGTTGTAGATAACGTAATTTTCTATAAATTTTGTTTAAAACGTTTTTCAGAGAACGGACTGTTTCAGGGATATATTCATTTTATTGTCCGTCAGAATTTATGTTCATTGCATTGAGTGTCATTAGGTACTAGATGACACATTTGTTTCCGTTGCTATGATAAATTTTTCGAATTGTTGAAAGCGATAATAGCGCTGCCAAGGCTAATTTTAATCGCGAACATTTTGCGGTATTATTTCACCTTAGCAGCTGGGTGCGTATCAATACTTTGTTAGCAACAAAACACAGTTTTCTTTACTTATTGTTTTTCAATGTGAAAATCGATTCAAAATATTTTTCACTGTGAAAATTGTTCAAAATGTTTAACAATTATTCACGAATGTAATTACTGATAGTTATTCTTGAGATTTCTGTTGTCACAAGCAACTTGTAATTGCTATGGCAATCATATTCATTTCTTTGTATGGAAAAAGGCATGTGTTGGCCACATCAGATTATTTTGATATTTTTACAAAAGGTAAAAATGTTTAAATACCTCTTAAAACTTTTATGTAGTCTTTTTATGACTATTGCACAACTATTTCTGGTAGTTATGAAAGTTTTTTCTTGCTGCTTGTGTTCATATACCAGTGTTCTTGCACCTATATTTGTATAAATGTTACCGAATTAAATGCTGTCTCACACTTAATTTTTATTTTATCGTAAACTATCGCATTTTTATAGTTATTGGCCCTTTATATTAATAGTTTGAAGGCATCAGATACGCTATAAGGGATATTTTTAGCCTTAGCTTCGCCAAGTAAAGACGTTTTCTTTCTTTTCGGGCAGTGTTCGATCCAATGCTTGCCAAAGCAGAGATAGTAAGGTTGAACGGCACTCTGCTGCCTTTCTTTTTAAGGTCGAAAAGCTTTGAAAAAATATGCTGATTGATTACATTCTATTGCTGTTAAATCTCAGCGTAGAAATGGTAGGAGTTCACTTCGCTAGTGAAAGACGTCTGAATTATATTACCGCGAAACACGAAAATATAAAATTTGCATTGGGAAAATAGCGATATCTTATTCTTTCTAACGTGGGGTAAAAGAATTCCCCTGTTCTATGTTTACTCGATTTTTAATGAGTATTATCTCAATTCGAAAAAGGCTCATTTTAGCGGCGCTTTAAAAGATGAAGTCTTTTCACATCTTGCGAGTTTTACGTGACTCGCATTTAAAAATAATATAATCGCTTTTGTTCTAATGTATTATACTGAAATTGTAATACAAATTTAGGAAAGTAAAATTATAGTTTCACTGAATTTTACTTATATTCAACTTGATAGTTATTAATTAATATATAAATGAAGAAATTATAAAAATTTCGGACGAAGAATGATAGTTACAGTACTTAGTGAGTAAAATAGAACCTTTAATTCAAATCAAAACGAGCAACAATGCAAGTACGACCGTCGCCATTTAAAGACTTGGAATCAGAGGCGGTTTTTGGTAAGTGCGAGCGGTGAAGCGACTCTTGGAAAATGATTTTTGTTACGCATTAAAATTGTACCATCTTTAGCCAAAGCATGCTCAAATCATTATCCCTATATGTATGCCGTAGAGAGGACTGCTTAAGTGTTTGACACGGGCCTCCGCAAAAGATAGCCTACCTGAACGTCGTATGTTTCAGAGCTAAATTATACCAAATAAAGGGCGAAGTCGCAACAAATACGTTATGAAGAAACAGCAAAGCCGATTAAGGCGTAGAAATGCGTAATGCCAAATAAAATTGCATTAAAAAATAAGAGCTCATTTCGTATGCCGTGGGTGGAATCTTTTGCCATTCCTGCTAAAATGACCCTTTTTTATTTTCGGTAATGGCGTGGAAACCCCGTTTTCTCCGAAGATCACCGGGAGAGTTGATGAGCCTTGAGGCGGATACTGACTATATACTTTCGAATAGCGCGGATCGCTCTCATAATGGCACAGAAGCCGACTCTACCGCCGTTTCCTCCTCCTTCGACGATTCCTTCCCCTAAGAGAGAAGGGGGTCAGCCCCTTGCCCAATTCGACAGAAGACCGCCCTTTCCCCCTTGGAAAACGAGTCTCGTATACTCTTTCCGCCATCTAAGACATTGTGAAAGGGAACCCAGCCGAACGGCTTATCAATCTCTCTGCTCCGTCGTTTAATGCAATGCCCCATAGTACAAGAAGCGCCCTCCAGACTCCTATTCGTTTAAATGATTCGCAAAAAATACCTCAAAGGGACACCACTTCCTCTTCAATACGAAAATCTTGAACACTTGCATTGATGTTAAACGAGAAAAGCAGAGCGATGACATATTTGGCTGTTATTCATGATTTATTTGAACTTCTAGGAGAAATTTCGCATGACATTCCGAATTTCCTGAAGAAATGGGCCAATAGACTGTGATATTTGGAAAATAACTTCGATTCCGCATCGCTGCTTTTCTTCTTGTGTACGAATCAATTTAGCACGGCGTTCGAACTGACAGATGCGATTTAAATCTACTCGAGCGGTAGGAAACTCTCATTATGCGAGAATATTTAGTATCATTATTTATAAAAGTTCACCCCAAAAATCCATCACAGTTATTTAGATTCAGCTTAAACAACTTGCAACAATGCAATTGGAAAACCACTGGATTTAGTTAATATAAGAACCCCAATCAGAAAAATAATATTTAATTCTATTGTACGGAGTAAACCGGTATTATTTTGCTTATTGTTTGGGATTTCAAATCAATTTTTTGTTTAAATTACCCGTTGCGGTTTCGATGTTTAAAGTGCGAACCGAAGGAAAATAAAAAATGCTAAGGATTAATCAAATGTAGGTATTGTCTAATTCCGTAACAGTCTTAAGGAAAATACAACTCCGGATCAAGCACGTAAAAAAAAAGACATTAAAATACTAAAACTAGCGTTTGTTAAAATGAAAAGCAAACAGAAATTGATGAATGCAGTTATATCGATTTCTGTTACTGAACAATATTATAGATGTATATAGATTTATACTTAAAGTAAAAAATATTTAAATTAATATAATTAAAAGTTACCCAAGAGACAAAAATGTTTTCAACAAGAATCAGGCGAAAACGACCGTATATGCAACTCGACGGAAGCACACTCATTTAATTAGAGCTAACGCTCCTAATTTTTTTTCGTTTCTCTCGATCACATCACGCATTTCCTCTTTATTCCATAAGTTTTGAATTTGTTTCAGCGAGAAATGACGGTTGAAACAATAATTTACCGAAACACGCTGTCGCTCGTCTCTTGTTCCAGATCGATGCGGCGTGCGCACGTCCACGTCCAGGCAACCCTGACCGCTTCCCTCGCAGCTCAAACAATGACGCGAAATGGACTTTACCTAGAATAACCTGGTGATTACACATCTATGTCTGGATCGACCCAGTACGCGCGCAGTCCCAGTCAATCACGCGGAGGCCCAATTCGACCATACTATCTCCATCCCCCGCACCTCTTCCGCCCAGTATCCTTCCCTCCCTCCGAATGCATCGAAGTTTCAACCACCGGTGCCAACGCAGTTAACGTCGGCCAGGCGCTCGCCAACCGCCATGTCCGATGTCGTCGCCTTCCGTGCCCACACCCCCACTCCCCCCGCAAACGTAGGATCTGCGCCGGGATGAATGAGCGGATGGATAAGGAGGAAGGAGAGTGGGAGGGGGAGTCGGAGGGGGAGTCGGAGTGGGAGTCGGAGGGGGAAGTCGGAGGGGAGTAGGAGGGGGGAGGAGGATGAGAGGGAGAGGTGAAAGGGAAGAGAGGTAGGCGGGAGGAGGATGGAAAAGGGCGCGACTGGCGTGACGCACACGCGGGTGTGCTTCACGAGCGGCGGAACCGAGACTGGGGTCGTTAAATTTTAATTTTTGAATAATACTGCTTTTTTGTGGGAAAAGAATAATTGGAAGGCTGTAAAAAGTTATTTTTTCCGCCGACCGCGCGGGAATTGCGCAGGCGCACGAAAGAGAGAGAGAGAGAGATATGGCCGCGATGCGAATCCGACCGACGAGCGGCGGTAACTTGGGGAAAAACGCATGAAACTTGTCGTTAGTACCTCCCGCGTTACGTATCGCTCCCTCGGCTAATACTGCCATAAAAGCGGAATCGGGACATTAATGATGGTGGACGTCCGACTCCCATCAGGGAATACGTCCGTGTTTTTTTACAAGCTCTTCAATTTTTTCCTCTACCCGTGATCGATGGAGGAGGGGAAGGAAGATGACTCGACAGACTCGGTTTCGAATCTCCTCGAATGGGTGGTTCAACGCCGATTCAACCGGTGGTGCATTTCGTGTTAAAACAGTGCATTCTGTGAAAGTAGTAATAATAATAATTCGAGTCCCTAGTGCATTAGCGTTGAACGATATGCGCTTCGAAGAACGCATGTTATTCCCCGTAGGTTCCTTGAGGGGTTTGAGAGCTGGTCAATCTTCCCCGTATCATTATGTGGAACATGGCTTACCAAGATAAAGAATTTTTTATATTTTAGATTTCTTTTATGTAGAAGTAGGATTCGTCGTTCTTTCTTTTTGAAATTTTCGCAAAGATGTTCTTTGATGAGTTAATGAACAACGATCTTTTGGCTAGTCTTTTTGAAAGACCAGAATTTAATAAAAATTTTAAGCGTGAGTAATATCCTTAAAGCAAATGAAAACGATTAATGGTGTATTTGAACTGACTTAAATCCTAATTTAACAATAGATAATTCCGTTTCCATGGAAACAAAATTAATGATAATTTTGCAAACAACTAGTCCATAGCCTAGACCCTAAACCGTAATTAACTTATTTTTTGCCCAAAGCCGATCTGTTATAACTGGAATATTTTTGTTTGGTGTTTTTCTTGTCTTTGATATCCCAACAGTTTACCATTTCGAAAGGGAAAAAGATGAAGGAAACCAGGTAGCGTTGGGAGCTCATAAATAACCTACAGCAAAAATTTGTTTACAAATTTATTTATAAATTTATTTATGAATAGTCAAACTAAGCCTGGATTGATGGCAACAAAAATAAAAAATAACGAACTTAGCATAAATCTACTTAAAATTTTAATTTATAATTTTATGAAACATTCTAATTCACTCAATATACTATTTTGATCTTTCAGTTCTGTCCGCTCATTATTTTAGATTACGATTTTTTTCGCAACTTAGAACGCAAAATCAATTTCACTCTCAAAGAGTAAACAAATTTACTCGATATTTATGCTGCCTTGGTTACACATGTTTGCACATGGAGTCCGAATGTACTTCTTTGCGCCTAATTACGAGTGAGCTACCTCGTTCTGCACCAAAGTAACTTAGCAATTAGTATTATAAGCAAAGCGTTTAAACAAGTACACTAGGATGAGGGGTTAGGAGTGCGCAATAACGAAATGACCAATCCCGCCGCCGTACGAGAGAAGGTTATAAAAAGCTGCGAGCCGCGTCACTTTGAGGTGCCCGCATCGTCATTATCCGCGTATCATTGATCAGCAAATATTTCGGAACACGGCAAATAACACGTGATAGGCACGGAATAAAAAATTCAAGACCGAGGTGAAAACAATTGAGAAGGAAGAATGGTTCGACATTCTTTCCATATGTCATTCATAATTTGGAAAGCTGAAATCGAGTTACAAAATCAACAAGCCCCCGAACTGTATACGTGAGCGTCTCTAGTATCGACGCAGCAGCTGAGTGGAATACAAATCTACGCCGTGTTTATTTTCTTTCGTCTTGCGTCTAGTAAATGGTTCGATATGTATTGCAGATTGTTCAGAAAATTTTCATTATTTAGTTTTCATTTCGTTGGTTAAATACGTCACACGATAATAATATTAAGAAAAAACCTGTATGAAACTGCATATAATGTTTTTAAAATATCTACTAGTACTGCGGCACAACTGAGTTAGAACTATATTTAAATCAATGCACTTATAAAGAACAAAAGCGGTTCGTTTGATCTCTCTACTTTTCAAGCAGTTGCTTGACCATTTGGGCTCAAATTTCAGGAATATTTAATATTACAGAACGCAAATGTATTCTAGCGAATGATCTGTGTGGAAAATATTGTGTCATTTAATAGTGAGACTGATGAGTGAATTATTTAACGTCTTTGCAATACGAGAAATAAATAAATTAAAATTCACGCCTTTTGTTTCGTAATGCTATGTTTCTCAACTGAAGATCCGCGCGTTATTTTTCGGATGTCGCCTAGCCGAGTAGGAAATGATGCTTATTTTTATCTGTAACATCTCTGATCTCGCGCAGAGCTCCGGTTAATATTTCAAAGTGAAAAAACAAGATGTATGAAAAAAATATATGAACTTTTCATTGGGAGTGGAAATTGTTAGACTTCGTAAAAGGGTCCGCATCTCCAGAAAAGTTGAGAAACGCTGGAATAAGCATTAGACAAGATGGAAGTGAAGACAACGTAATATTATGGTAAGATGATGATGAAAACGCCACGACGACCGCGATGAGAGAAGCTGTTATTTCCGAAACAAAAAACGAATTCGACGAGTTTACTACGAATTTCTCGCCTTTTAATTTGTAATTTTTTTAAATATAATTTGCTTTCATTAGATTCGAATAAATATCTTCTCATGTGTAAATCTAAGTAATCAACAACTCGTAGTTTGCTGTCGTTTGATTTTTGGCTTTTCCTGAAGACAATAGCTTAGTAAAAACGTGAAGTAATTTGTGCCTGTCTATAGGACGCACCCCGTTTTTTAGCCAAAACGTTTTTGAAAAATGTGCGCCGTATACGCGTGTATTTGTGGAATTTACCAGAAAATTAATGCACATTAAAAAGAAAATATTAGTAAAAAATAACAATTTATCAATATGCACGCAATACTCTGCACCTAGGTATAATTGATACAAAATGAACAAGAATTTAAGTTTGTTCAATTTTGGTAAATTAATTATGCATGAAGTTCATTATAATCTTTTTTTATTTATACGTGATTTTTATGTCAGAAACTTCTTTATATCTGAACCATATATTTATTAAAACCAAATATTATGTCAAATATATAAATTTAATTATTTGAAGAGATATGAGGCATTATCACAAGTGTGCATTATTGTACATGCTCAAATTTAAAAGAATTATTCTTTTATGATGTGGTTTCTTTGTTTAGTGTGGCAGTATTTTTTATTTCTCTTTATATCCACAATCGACGTTTTTATTTCCACTTTTTTAAGTTTATTCAATTCAATAAATTATTTAGCATTACAATTCTTTCTAAAATTCTTTAAATTTTAGATATAACCGCCCTTTGTTCGATGCATTTTATTTTTCCTAAATAGTGTTGCATTTAAAAAATATTCAGATATTGTATATGGCGCTAATAAAATTTTCATTTCATACATATTTTAGGTTTACCAGGCACTTGTAATAAGCTGCTCATTTAAATTAATATTGCATGCTGGGCTGAAACGTAAACTTTAACGTTCGATGAATTGAACCTGTTGTTTTTAATCAATGTAAATTCTACGTTTATAATCTTTGATTTTTAGTTGACAAAATCAAGTCGCACTTGCCTAAAGATTTCAAGTAAGGAAAGAAATTCTCATTGGACGGTTCCACCTTGTGTGGATGAATGTTGGTATCTGAGCAGTGTGTGACGTGTCGTTTTCCAACAATGCTTGAACAGTTGCATATATACACCAGATCCAGAATATAAAAATCCATTAATTAGCAGTTAATTCCAAAACCTATCCAATCTCCGCCAAAGCAGAACTTTAGCGGTATGATTATTTCTTGGAGTACGATGTGTATGAAATATCTTCAGCTTTTTAGTCCATGTTTACTTGCGACTACTATAACATTATCTCACTAATTATCATTGTAAAAAATTTTTCAGAGTGGGTTAAAATGACGTCTACTTGGCATTCCAGCTATACGTATTCTTAATTTTTGCAATGTCAATCTTGATCTATTTAAACTTTCCTGGCATAAATTCAAAAACTAATGTGTCAATAAATTTTGACGCACTTACATTAATAAAAGTGAAATAACAGATGTTTTAAAGCTTTTAAGCATGCCACAAACTCATCTATCAAATGCAAGCTATATGCATTCCTTCCTCGCTTTATGATGCCTGCATTTGATGCTGTCATTTGATATTCACGTTGGGCCGCGCGCTTATCTATCAATTGCAGCATTCATGCTGCTAGTTGTGTGGGATACGTCTTCTTTTGCCGATAAACGGAGAGAAAAAGTCAAAACTGCGCGATGTTGCGTATACACCTGAGTTTCTCCCCAATCATGACGTGTCATAACTGTCATTTGTTCGGAACAGTGAGATGCATTGCAAAATTTACGCGGGCAAATCTGTTCTTTGGAAATACGTGGCATTGTTTACATCCAACAATTATTAAACCTTTCGAATTCGAATTAGAAGGACTGTTACAAGCCAAGAATAGAAGCCTGTTTTCTTTCTTATCATTTGTGGCAGTTTGCGAATCTTGGAAATACTTCAATAGTGTAAAATATGAAGTGCTTTAATTTTGCGGAAGTAAGACTAATGAATATTTACTATGCCTGCCATCTTGAGAACAATTAAGCCACCGCCATTTTTTACAAAAGGTGTAAACTGAATGATGTGATGCAGTCACGCTAACTTTCCCCTTCTGGAGAAATGTTTTCCAGGCCATATCTTTCAAAAATAGAAAGAGGTTCAGAAATGAATATTTAGATAGCATAAGAGGAAGTTTTTGTAATGAAAGAGATGTAGCCTCTCATTAAAACAAACCTACTGGGCAACAAATATTGCTCTAAAAACTTAACAGATTAAACCACTGCTACAGTAAATTCGCTCCCAACTATTTCCGCCTTTTTTAAACCGGTAATTCTAAACGCCCTCTTAAGACGTAATTAACGTTCTGTAGCCAATGAACAATTACCTTCGAATGGCAACGATACATTTTGGTTCCGCAAATACTTGTCTCTCTCTTTTTTTATCCAAAGAGAACAAAACGGTTCGCTGTTGGTTCAAGTGGGAGGTTAATTTCGCCTCACGGAATGGCGGCCCGTTGCTTCCAATTCTCATTGGATTTCGACAACGGAACCTATACCGCCGCAGCCGCCACACAGGGAGCAGCCGTAATGCCCTTCCCCTTCCTCCGCACCGCCCTTCCCTTACAAATGCACGAGTGCACCCCCTTCCCTCCTTTCCGTCTCCTCTATTAAACCTACAATTATCGCGGGGAAATACGGGTCTTATAGAGAGAGGTCCCGCTCGAACCGCTTCGGTGAGAATTATATCGTACGCGGCGGTGCCGCTTGTCCACCAAAACACCCGCAATCCCCTCCTCCAATCCCTTATCCCGCTCACCTCCATCCACCTCCACCCACACCGACCCACGCGACATGACTTATTAGACCATAAAACACGCGTGGGTTTGCGCCACGCGAGTCTTGTAATAAGAAACCTTTCTCCTTTTTGATTTCATTTTTACTAACGACCGAGCGACGAATGGCCAACGTAACAGGAGAGCGTTGGAGGAGGGAAATAAGTGGGATATGGAGTATGGAGAGGATATATTGGAAGAGGAGGGGGAGAAGGAGGAAAAGAGTAGGATGGGTGGAAAATTAAGAAACGGAAGGTATAATAAGAAGAAATCGTAGATAGGAATAATAAGAAAGGGGGATATTGTGGAATAGTGAGAGAGAGAGGGAAAATGAAGAGAAGTGGGCTATAGAGCAAAAAAGGGAAAGGAAAAAAAACGCGAGGATATGGAATTGGAAGCGAGAGAGAGAAAAGTCGGGAACCTAGCGAGTGCGTGGGAGGTTAAAATAGTATGAGGGAAAGTCAAGTAGAGGATATTGGGGAAAGGGATTGGGAATCGTAATAACAGAGCGAATTGTAGTTGGAAGTAGCAGGAGCAGAGGTGAAGATTGGAAAGTGGGCGTAGCGGGAGGGAATAGTAAGAAGGAGAAGGGGATGATGGCTAGTAGAGCTGTTTCTTTCTCCCACAGCTGTTTCGTGCCCGCGAATATGAAAAACCAAATCCCGTTTATTCATTCAATGTGGTCATAATGAGGCCGCGAATAGCAGTGACTTGGCTGTTGGGAGTGGTTAAAGGCGGAACTTTCTTCAATCTTGTCGAGATCCGTATATATCTGATCCAAGAAGCAAGCAAGGAAGGCAAATGCTCCGTTTTTTCTCGTTTTTATTTATAATTGCTTAAAAAATTGACGAGTTTTCGCGCGGCGTTCACGAAATCGCGTGTGCTCCTTCGAAAAAGACTTCGATTCCTCGTTCCAATTAGTACCAAAAGCGGCGGTTTTGGTAATCTAACAAAGGCAAACAGACTTGGATTATGCATGAGCTTACAAAAACTAATTGAGATAGCTCTGCTGAAATTCCCTCGATCATATATTATGTCGGGACTAAATGTCGCGGATCAAAGTTAGTTTATAATTAGCATCCATTCCCTGTGGGAACTTGAAGTAGGTTTTATACCGATCGCTTGTTTGCACTAGCCTACGTTTCTGTGTCGCTGCTCGAGTTCTCGTTTGCTATGACTCGTTTTGAAATAACATGTGCCCACGCTTGCGTATCTGAGAAACTAAACAGAAGCAAATGTAATCATTCCATTCAAAAGAGAGTACCTCTAAAAATGTCGGCTTGTCTACCAAATGTAAGAGATCTTTCCTATAATTTCGACTTCTCTTGTTAAAGCCGCAATAGTTCATCTTTGAGCATGGTTTAGAAGTAATAATTAAAGTTATTTGATGTTCTTGAGTTCTTAACTGAATCAGTTATTGGGACAATATCATGAAAGTAGAGAGGAAAATAGTGAATTAAGTAATTTTATAAATTCGAAGATTATTACCTCTAAGAGGAAAAACACCATTCTTTTTGGACTCTGAATCATCATTTTTTCAAAAATTCTCAAATAAAATCTTGGAAATAAACTTACATGATATTTTTAATTGGTTAACGAAGGTTTTTTCCAAGTCGCGACTCATTACTGGGGAAAAAATTAGGCTGTTCAAAAAGTAACGATAGAAATTCAATTACGATACTTGTAATTATAATACATGGAAGCTCCCTGTATGATGCGTATTAGTAACAGTGGGATATTGCGCAACATATCGCGGTTGACTGTTGGTAGCGTCAGTTCTGAGTTAGAATTAGGTATCGTATGGACATTTCGAATTTCCCCTACGTCTGTAAAAATAGAATCAAATCTAGAACAGCATTTTGCGATTAAAGTTTGTTTGATTGAAAAAACTGCAACAGAAATTTTAAAATGTTTCAAGCAACATATGGTGATGAAAGTATGCTGCTTTTTTTCGTTGGCATAAAATGTTACAGACGACCGGAAAACTTCTGTAAAGGTGTCTCTGAAGGTCCTGAGATAAAAACGAGTTCAACTCATGGGTAAGTGTATTTCTCTCCAGGGTATTTATTTTGAAAAAGAACATGTTGATTTAGAAGAGTAAATGTATATTTTTGTCATAAATAAATTAGGCTCATTCCTTTTGTACATTCCTCGTAAATGCAATAAACGCACAAACGACTGAAATATAAATATAAAATAGTAAGATACCCTTACTAAAGCAAGCGGTGGAAGCACTTTTCTTCCAATTTTTCAGGGTTCAAGTTTGCCTCCTCCTTTGGGAAGGGAACAACCGGCGCCGTTGGAATGATTATAGATCCTCACTTTACCTTTTTATTCGTGAAAACTTCACTCCTTCAGTGGTTTGGCTACAATACCATTTCAAAGCTTTGAATTTGCCAACACTGAAGCCACCTAGCGAAAAATTATGAAGTATTTGGAAAATTAAATAAGTAGAAAATTCGTAAATTGATAAGAGCTGTTTTCAAATATCTCTTAAAACAAAACAATGATTATCCACAGACAGACAGATAGATTGATCACATTAGCAGGTTTTTGCTTTAAAAAAAGCGAGTTATAAATGACGAAGAAATTCACTTGTTATATATGTGATATTTGGCGTATAATAACTTTTATTGTGCGTTAATGGATATCCTGGGCCTAAGATTCTTTTCTTTTCCTTGTATTTTCTTTCACTGGGTTTCGAGATGAAAAATATGAAATACAACGGTTTAAAGAACAGCCAAGAAAGAGAATCATATTTCTACTAATAGTGATTCGAAAATATTTTTTGTTTGTTATGTTAGTTTGTTTTTAATTAAGTCAATTTGTCTTGTAATGTAAAATAATTGTAATAAAATAGACAACATTTAAACGTAGCAATAATTCGGGAAGTGGTCATTGCGATAATATCTTTAACGTTTTTGAATGAGGTGCGGAATTATATTCGCTGTTAGGCACTAGAAAAACGATGAAACTATGAAATGTTTCGATTTTGCTAAAACTTTACCTAATGCACCAAATAAGTCTCCTCCATAAATAATTCTATTGCGATAGCTTTACTCATAATTCAACCAAAATTTACGCTGAATTCCTATTAGCAATTTTTATATGACCGGTACGAAGAACTTTATTTTCTTCAGGTTTGATATTTTTTTATTTTATGTAAATGAATAGCTTTACAATTTTCACGCAAAATGTCTTGTCTAAGCAACGGTAACTTTGCTTAAAATAATTTCAAATTTAAATATTTCAAAAGTTAAACGCTAAAATGAAGCATTCATTAAACGCCATTTTATCTGATGTCCACCCGATTAGTTCTCTACAGAATCTTCACAAAATCGAGTTTTTTTCTTGTTAAAGGTTTAATTTCATTATCCATCGATTGTCTTTTTGTTTTTCTCGCTATAGAAAACAAACCCGAACCTCCTAATTGCAGCGCAGCGTGTATTGCGCCCGCGGTAATAAGTTTTCGGCAAAAATAACCACACTAGACTCATTATTAAGATCGAAACTTACATGAAAAGGGAAGTTGAAATGTCCCCTGACCTCGTAACGACGCAGTGAAATGGCAAATATGCATTTTGCTCGTTAAATTTTCAGTGTGGTCCCGGTGACTATCGCCTCATTGAGCGTCCGAAGCGGACTCAAATAAACAACTGTCCGCTCCAACGAAATCGATAAATTTTGCGGATTTCAAATGACAAATATTGTGGCGGCTGACAAATAAACATCCTTTCACTAATTAGTTCCATTAAATTTATGAGACAGTTACAAAATTATAAATGCATATGTTTGTATGTAAGTTGGTATACAAATAGACACACACACACACACATATATACATACATATATATATATATATATATATATATATATATATATATATATATATATATACACACACACACAAACTTTTCGTACTTTAAATCCAGATAAACTTTAAATCGGGATTGGGTGAAATTGAAACACAAAACCACTATCTGACTTTATACCTGTTTAAAAAATGAAACTATACCAAAATTATATATACCATAAATTATACTGGTATATTCTCTATATAAGGAAAGTATGAATATTTTTATATTAAATTTAAAAATTAGATATTTCTTTTAGCAATAATTACTAATTTGATCATGAAACATGTGGTAAATCTGCAATGAAAGAACAACATTTTTACGATTTAATTTTTGTGTTAGACTTCAAGTAGTAACAAACAGTCCGCTCTTCCTCAAATTATTCTTCGCTCTCTGTACCCCCGTCTTAATTTTCCCTCTCTGCCGCGTTACATATTTCCTCAATAGTTAAAACTGATGATGTTACAATATCAGCAACATCACAATCATTAAATGTTATTTCTGTATTATTCAGAATAACTGCTAATCATCGGTGATGGTTTTTGGCTGGAAATTAATAGCAAATGGCACCCTACCTATAAATCCAAGTTTCATAGGCGATTGTCAGACTGCACGACACGAAAAAAATTCTTGTTATAACACAATCAATGTACGGAGTTTGTACATGAACTAGAATGTTATGCACAAAATGCTGGTAAACGTCAAATTGAGAGACACAAAATCTGGGAAAAGATCACATTATTTATACGGTATCTCTCTCTCTTTTGCTGACCTCCGAAAGCTTCAATCTACGTGTTTAAATGTGATTCTCCGACACCCAGAGGATTTCTTATTGGTGATCATTGGGCTTCCTTATCTCAACAACTTGTTGCCACCCATTTACCCTAATTACCTTTTCTTCCTCCGTAACCTACTATATATGTACTAGATGAAAGTGCCCGGAGATCGGCGATGCCCGGGCTACGCCAGACGTCTTCGGCGAATAAAATTGTGTCATATGGTTACACAATCATTTCAACTTTTGCACATTTTTTCAAGTTCATAAAAACAGTACTTTCCCCTATGCTACATAAGGAGAAAGTGAAAATCCTATCACATACAGACAGACAGACATCATCGCGAAAATAATCAAAACGTGTTCAGGGGACCTCAAAACGTGTATTTCCGTTGAAATCTCGAATTCAAATTTTTTCATGAAAAATGGAGGGCTGAAGGGAACGGAAGTATATGTGAGAGTAATAAAATGTCGAGTTCAACAATGCAATCGGTTGGCAAGACTTCTCCTTAAAAACGCTAAATTTTGTCAAAATATGATATTAAAACGTTAAATTCGAGAGATTTCGATATGTAGGCAATAAAAGACAATAAGAACAAGAAGATATTGACATATTTCCTTAATGCAATCTTAGTTCGGAGATCGAAGGTGAAATATGTGAATTTTAATAAGCAAAAGAAAATAAGCTTGCAGGTCGAAATATCGATTTCTCCATGTTATCTTATGGGAAATGGAAGTCATTCTCAGGAATCGAACCCGGGTCAATTTTGGCAAATTTGTTTTCGTAAATGGCTATTACTTTAAAAATCAAACATTCCCACCAAATGTAAATCTTCTAGCTACTCGGAAAGTTAGTTAAAAATAGCATTACAGTTGCGCTTTCACACCCACCGACGACGAAATCATTTTTAGCCTACTTTCCATAATGGATATAGGCTTATAGTTTTATCGTTTTGTCTGTCTGTCCGTCCCCCTATTAACTTTTGAACCAGTAGAACGATTTTCATGAAACCTGGTGGAAATCTCTTGCTACATGGGCCGAGCTCCCAGCGATAGTTTTTGTTGCGAAGATTGAAGTCCCTGGTTCGATTCCAGAAACTATCCTTCCCATTTGATTTACATGGTAAATCTGGAATTCATCGTGCAGGATAATTTTCTCTTGCACATAAAAATATCTTAGAATTGTAATATCGAAGCGAGTTTTGTACTATTCTCTGAAAAAAGGAATGAAGATTTTAATTTTTATCGTAGAATTTTGCTTATCTATTGTATTTCTTAGAATTTTGCGTAAATACTGGCAATTTTTCAGTTTATATCACTCATTACCAGAGTTCTTCCATAGCAACAACTATTGTTGGACACAGATTCGATATATTCTAATACGTACACGCGCTATTTTTACCGCTCAAATATGCGTGATCAATTTAATATTCCGTTCGAATGTATTTTTAGTATTATGTAATGCTAAATTATAAAATTAGGAACACAAAGAGCTACATATCCGCGATGACTTTAAAGCTATTAAAGCCAATATAAGTATTAAATATATGATTTAATAGAAAGTAGGCATCATAAATTCTGTTTGGATCATCTTGTTAGATATTACATACATATATACATATTAGAGCATTTTAAGTCCGTTGGTTTAAGTTCGATCCCACCACCCGCACATCAAGTCCCGGTCTGGAACTTAATATACAAAAATTATGTGAGAGCCTCTGTAAAGCATTGGAAATAGTATTCCTCTACCTTGATTACAGCATTTGTTATGCTTTTCTCTGTTAAAAAATAACGCTCTACAATATCGACATTCTTTATCCATTTTTTCTAAATATGAATAATCTCGTCGAATAGCAAAACCATTTTCTCTTGCCGAGATTAAATTTACGTTGTTTCTTCGTCTTCTTCTGTTGGCTGCATCTATTCTGTTTTGGTTTATTATATTTCCCCCTTCCTCAGGTTCTTTTTTTCTTCTTTGGTACCTAATTTCGTTTATGTTCTTTCTCGAACTTTGCCTTTTTCATCTGTCCGTCTTGATCTTCTCTATCTTTCTCTATTTCTTCTTCGTCTTTCTTCTTTATCTTTATTTTCTTCTTCTTCTTCTGGAATTTAAACGTTTAATTCGAGCGATTTCGACCCGAAGGCGATAAGAATAAGAAACTACGTTTATTTTCTCGAATACGGTCCAAGTCCGAGGATCGTAGGTTTTCTAATTTAAATTTCCAAAAGTAGAAAATTCTGGACGGCAATAATTTGTTTTTTTTTACGTGTTATCTAATGGGATATAGAAATTATCATCTGGAGTCGAACCCTGGTCTATATTCGTAATTTTGTCCATGATTATTCATGGTTAAACCTGGTTCTCCATATACTCCTATTTTCCGCTGTCCTCTTCATATCTTGATAACTCTTTCCCTTTAAAATCGTCTATCATCTGATACATTTTCCTACCTCTTTCCCTTTTCCCATCTAGTTTTCCTTCTAACACGTCTTTAATCATACTCTCTCTCTCTCGTCGAGTAATGTCCAACCCAGTTTGACAGCTACCCAAGCAACCTCATTTTTGAAATGTCGAAAAACCGGAGAAAATCGAATAAAAAATTAAAATATGAGCAAACACGAATTAAACAACAGAATAAGCGGTAAGAATAAGAGTTTTCCTTTCTTTCTGCGCGAAATGGTATAAATCTTGAGTCAAACACTCGATCGTAAGATATTTTAAAATGTTAAAGACCAAAGGTCTACACATCGTATTCTAGCCGATTACGTGTTAATCAAATGCAAAAACTAAAACTATCCTGGTATCAAACCCATGCCTTTCCGGGGGACGGCTACCCACTTAGAACCTGCAAGAATTCGCGCCGAGTATTCAGGTGAAAGATTTGTCGAAATCGAAGCGACCGCTCTCGGTTTATTTTCGATCATGCCGGGAGGTGACGTCACTTGAGGCTTCAAACGCAGTCACGCAGGGACGCAAGCAGGAACACACACTGGGACGCACGCAGAGACACAGTGGTTATAATATATTAGATTATAGGGGCAAATGATGACATACGGGTGGTCTAAATCAAGGAAATATTTGGTATTGGTTTAGTTGTTAGCAGGGTGTATCGGTTGTAAGTTTGGTGGCATAAGATCAGGGATTTTATGTATGTTAGGTGGCATACATTTCAGGCACAGGAAGTGTCAGTTGGGTGGTATAAAACCGTGGGGCACATGACATATGTTTGGTGGTATACATTTTAGGATTAAACTGTGTAATATGGGTAGCCTAAAATAAGGAGAATTTTGTGCATATTTTGTTGTATACATTATTGGGGCAGCTGTTATACGTTTTGTGACTTTACATCAGTATAGAAAGATCTGATGCTTTCCTGGCGAATCGAAGGTGAAAAGTTCCCGGGTTTCCAGCCAGGTGAATATGTTGTCAACCGACGTTTCGGCACCTTCCTCAAGTGCCATCTGCATTACACAAAGAGCCAGTTACATTCACTCTATCTTCTTGTACCTCACTGCAAAGGGATGCAAAAATCGCATATATTTGACTAACCACACGACGGGTTGCCTATCTCGAGGCGTCAACTTCCAAACCTCATATCTCTGACGTTAAGCGGTTCCGAAAGATGGGACAAGGAGTTTCGTGCTCTATGCCCACCCCCCTACTACCCCTATAATTTTGTCGGTAGCGTTCAGAATCACCCTGGAGGGACATTCTTACGAGGAACTCCCACCAGTAAAAAACTTGCGCTGTGTTAGGCGGCAATAGCGCTCGCAAAAAGGCTACAAAAGGCATGAATTTTATTTTGGACGTGATAAAAGAGCTCAAGGTAGACTTTAGCTCAGAATTATTTCAACATGCTATTTAGTTTGTTTTTTGCTAATCGATCATGATTCACTTGGATGTCATTTTCCTGTAGCCTCAATCATCGTGAACAATACACTGAATCATTCCATAACTTATACACATAATATTTTCTCTAACTGATACGGTGGTTATTTTTCATCAATTCATGGATAGCTTGACTTATGACTCAAAGCATTTATGTAGACTATCAATCTCTGCAGAGTTAACATCGATTCATTCATATCACAGAGAAAATAATTTGTGCCACTCAAACGCTCTTCCGCGAAACAAACGATGTATTTTAGATCACATACACCTGTTTTTTCTAAAGCAAACAAAACAGTATCGTAGTTCAATTCGTAAATCCAAACATGACTTCACTCTATAAGCGTTGCACAGAAGCAGACAAGAATATTTCATAAGCCTACTGAGCTGACGTGACATTTTGCGACTTGCAATAAACAGCTATCTGGCCTGATTCAGAAGATGGAAATTCAGTTCTCTTCATTTGCAATGACTCCTGATATAAACGCACATATAAAGTTCAGAAAACGGAAAAATCCGAAAACCGGTCGTCTCTATGTCCCAAGTTTGCCGGTTTCAGGATTTTGTATTGTAATAATGTTTAATATGGTCTGCCTATTTTTCAGTGCAAAGAGTACAATGCTTTTAAATGGGAATGAATAATCTATATTTTAATAGCAGCAGTATAATTCTTTTTAAACGGGAGGTTAGAGATTACATTAAAATCCCGCTGATTATAACCAACGACGTATACATAAGGATACGTTATAATTTTAAAACACCACATCATATTTATTAAAATAAATTACATTACTTTAATGTTAAGTTTGCTCCGATATAGACATGCATTCAGATTTGAAAAATTGGGCAACCACAGGATACAAAATCACTTGGTCGGCTACACATATTATGATTTTCACGGCTGAAAATCGGAAACGTATGATTACTCTCTTTATGATTCATACAGCTGCGTCCAGAGTATGACGATCGCCCCCAGAACGGTGAACAACGAGTACTCCGAGGAGTGTGGACGGGACCACGAGCACGAACACAGGCAGTGATGAACAGCCCGAACGCCTGTTTTGAGCGTTCGCCCTCAGAGTGAAGGCAACCACGAGCGCGACGAGCATGCTCGCAAGCATCACGAACAGTTTGTACGATTTTCGTTGACGCTCGACGTGTTTGCTATGTTCGTTTCTTTTTAGTTATCAACTTTATTATTCATTTGAGAAGGTTCTACTTTGTGAAAAGAATCCACAATTGAACAAATGCCTATATACTTGTGCTACTTCCATGCAATTATTGTATTTTCAGTTAATTGTGTCCAATTATATCATTACCAATCTTGTTATCTACCCTATATTACTATACCAATTCTTACCTTTAAAAACGAACACTTCCACCAACGTTTTCTCTTTCTCATTAATAGCGAATGGATCACATTGAAAGCAGCATTCGCAATTTTTACATCTTCGTCACTAATTTTGGACGCTTTCCAAACTACTGCACAAAATGAAATGTACTAGAGAGAGTCGATACAAACACCACGGACTAGGTGAAAATTGCGAGCATGGAATCTAGACAGAGCAGCTACGAGCGCGACGAGTACCGCAAGAATCCCGAGCGCAAACACGAGCAGTCTGGACGAGGCTTAACATAATTCAATTTTAATTGCCTATACTAACTAACGCAATCTTATGAAAGTAGTTTAACAACGGAAAACAATATTTTATCGTTGTTTGTTTTGTTATGACCTATCAAATACTATTCGCTGAAAGATTATGAAAAACAAAACTAATCAAGATTGCTCCCAAAAAGAGAAAAGAGCCGGAAAATCTTCTGGATCGTGATAAACGTTTGTTTAAAATGAGAGAGAGACTGCAAAGAGAAGAAGATTAAATGAAACCGCAGAGCAGTTTACACAACGTTTCAGTCAATTGCGTGAACACCAATGACAACGTTTGGCAACAGAAAATAAACATGAACGCGAAAAAACGTTTGAATCAACTACGTGAAAATCAGAAAAAGCGTTTAGCTACTGAAAACAAACAGCTGTTTGAGAAACCCTTAAATTGATCACGAGAATATTGTCAAAGACAGCAAGATACGTTTCAAATGGATGTGTTTGTGTTTGCTAATAGACTTTGTGAAATATACTATAAACGCTGTTATCAAAACCAAAGTAGCAATTTAAAAACAAATAAAATTAAAGAAATCATTAGGCAAATGTTACCAACAGTATTAAAATTTAATTTAATGTTATATCTTTGCCATAGATGCAAAAACTACATGATAAAATCGAAAAATATTTTTAATATGAATTTTTAAAAAGTGTTCATTTGGAAACGTACGCAATTCATTAAAAGACTACAAATTAAAAAATAAATTGTTAAAAATATTTTTAAACAAGAACTTTTATATTACGCACTAAAAGGGAAAAAATAAATTAAATTAAAAAATATTATTAAAACAATAACTTTTATGTCACGCACAAATAAAAATAAATTAACTAAATTAAAAATATTTTTTTAAATAACTTTTATATTTCGCACTAAAAGGGAAGAAATAATGTTAATTGCTTTCTCAAAATCAATATAAAAGTTATATGGCGTACTCAAATTATAGTTACACATAACAGTTTGATTAGTGGTATACTTTAAAATACCGTATAACTTTCATATTGATTTTGAGAAAGTGATTAAAATTATTTGATCCCTTTCAGTGCGAAATATAAAAGTTAAAATTTGAAAAATATTTTTAATTTAATTCTTTGAAGTATTTTACTTACAGCATAGTTTCTGACATCAATGCATTCATGAAGAATGGGAGATTTTATTCAGGTGAAAAAATTTTCAGCATGAGATCCCTGTGGGTCCATTTCCAGACGTCCAATAAAATTCTTCATAATTGCAGTTAGTGTTTCGTAAGCGATGTTTTCCACAGTCACATTTAAATCCATTTAAATTGGTCTTTCTTAAGGATAGTGTATACAAGAATAATCCACACGTGGCTGAACAATTGAAGGCAAATGTTACAACTACTGTGGAGTCATCATGAAGGAAAATCTGTTTTGTAAATTTTCAGTAGTATGGTAGTATAGCAGTATGTTTTGATACCAGAAACAATGCTGTAAGTCTGCGGTTCCCAACCTTTTTCTCTTTGCGAACTCCGTGAGCTATATAGTTTTGGTGGCAAAAACCTTGTTAAGGTCAATAAATTATCTAAAAACAAACATTCTTTCGTGGATATTTGCCTCTATAGAATGTTAATAAAATATAATATGAGATTAATTATGGAAATTTTAAATTTATATTCCTATGGTATCTTTGAATATATTACAATACCTAAAAAACATCACTATGACTTTTTATTATATCATGGATAGTGGGTCTCTGGTACTGCAAGGGACTGATAATAGCCTTGTCAGTTTTTATTGGATGACATTTAACAAAATGAAAATCTCGTGATACTTTATTCGACTATTTTTAGAAAAATAGGGTCTGAAAATCCGACAGAAGAAGGTTTTCGAATTCTAAATAATGAAAAACGGTCAAATATAAGCGAATAGTTTTTCCTATGCTAAAGCTCCTGCAATTAACTTAATTATTAATTAATTATTAAATTAACTTAAGTATTTAGACACAACAAGGAATTATGATGAGAAAAACTTACTATTCAAAGTGTTGAAAATTTAGTCATAGATATGCAAACGATCAATGTTCCGCTCCATAATTTTATAAACGATTAAAATATTGATTTACGCATAAATAAGTTAAATTAGACGGGTTTTTATTAATAACAAAGTCGATATTTATTTAAGCAGATTAATTCTAAAGCTACCCAAAGACATCACAAGTAAGTATAAGCGTATACCGGAGGAGGATTTACATCAGGGAATTTATAGCAATCACGTACAACACATTTGTTCCATTATTTGTTAGACAACAAAAATGGGTAAAAATTAAATTCTGTGAATCGATTTCAAATACTTGTATTGTGAGTTTTTATCACCGTTTAATTGGTTTACGTAACTATGTTAGTCAAATAAGCAAGCTAAATAACTTCATTAAGCTTAAAACCGAAAAAATCAACATATTCTTAGAATTATCAGAAATTCTCGGAATAAATTTGAAGTTAAAGAACCTCGCGTCAGGGATAATTCTGATTGGTGCAGTGACTTTGAGCATTAGGTCTAATTTCAAAGTCCCTACGTGCGGCTCGGAAAGTAAACACTCAAATGTAAATGCAATTAGCCAAGTCACATAGACAGTCCATTCGGCTCTCTCTCTCTCTTATTCTCTTCCTCTCCTTTCCCTCCGTGAAGAACAATCGAGTCCGTACTCCGAGAGTGAAAAGAAAGCCGCAAAAATATCTCTCTCTCTCCTCCATTTGCCTCGAAAAAGCTGAACTAGCGCAAAGTGTAGACTTTTTGAAATTTTTATGGGCATGCTTCCTTACGGTAGGGTCAAGAAAAACTTTTTGTAAAATTGGTCATTCCACGAGAAAAATGAAAACTTAAAAACAAGCAGATAATCTACGATAGGCTTAAAAGAAGGAAGGAAGAAGATATGTTTTCAGAGACACGGAGGATCGAGAGAAAAAGAAACGGACGAGAAAGAAGTAAAAGAGAATGTAAGGAAATATGGAAGAGAGGAGATGTGGAAGATGCACGATAGGAACGATGAGAAGAGAGAATCAACGGAAGAAAGGCGCAAAGAGAGAAGGAAAAAGAAGTCGACAAAAATCGAAATAGGTTTGAGTATCTCAAAGACTTTTCGAAGGATAAACGAGATGAGGGATCGGTGGGAATTGCAAAGAAAACCGGATCAGGGGGAAACGTGGGGTTTGGAGGTTAACGGTTGGATATCTCCCGTTCCCCCCTCTCTCGTTGAAGCGTAATGCAAATGTAAACTACTCTTGAGCGGGGGAGAGGGAAGAGGGGAGTAGAAATGGAAGAGAGGCTCTGCTCGCCGTAGAGCACTCGACTTCCGCTTCAAAACTCTTCCTTCTCTCTTCGAGGGAACACAGTGTCTCCAACCCCCCTCCCCCCATTCTCCCTTTCCATCGCTTTTTTATTTCGATCCCTATCCGCCTCCCCACGGCCACTTATTCCTTCCCCCCTTCCTCTCGCCCTCCAATTCCCACCCCTCTCCCCTCCACAGACACACGCACGCCCACGTATGTCTCCCTCCCAGTTATCTTCCAGCCTGTTTCCCATTTCACTCGCTTCTCTTTCCCTCCGTCAGACCTCTCTCTCTCTCCGCTTTCTTCATTCCCTCGTTACCTCCCTTTTCACCGCCTTATCATTCAAACCCTTGTCTTTCCCCCTTTTTATGTCCAGCTTACATCCCTCTCATCCTTACCATTCCTCCTCTCATTTCCAATCGCATGCTTCTAAACCTTCTTCCTCAACTCTATTTTCCCAACTAAACTTCCTTCTCCGCTCAATCTCTCTTTCCCTCCCTTCTCATTCTTATTATCTCTCTCTCTCTCCTGCATCCCCCTTCGCCTTCTCATTCTCTTTCCATTTTACCATACGGCACGTTGGAGCGAAGGCCACCTCTTGAGATGGCGCCCGGGTCGCGTTTGGAGGGCCGTAGGAGGAGGATGGGGGATTGGGGCAAGGAAGGGGTCGAGAGGGGAGGACGGAGAGAGAGAGAGAGAGAGAGAGAGAGAGAGAGAGAGAGGACGACTAATGAATTAATTAAAGGTTCGCTAACACAGGAATGAAGGAAGAGGAGGAGGAGTAGGTGAGGGAGGTAAGGGAGCGAGGGCTGGAAGGAGTAAGTCGGGGGCGATAGAGAGAGGGAGAGAGAGAGGGAGGGAGAGGAAAGGAGATGGGGGAGAATGGCGTGGAGATTTCGTTGGGAAGAAGAAAAATGCGCCATCTGAGCGAGAGTGAGAGGGGAAAGAGATGAGCGAAAAAGGGGACAGCATAAAAGAACAGGATGTAGCAGGAGAAAGAGAGCGAGTTATGATCCGTATTAGAGATTCAGATAAAGGGTTTGCGTCTTCAGAACAACGTACTGCTTCCTGCGCTTAAACATAATTTTGTGAAGATAATTTATGGTTCTATGTATTACTATGCTGAGATATGCCGACGCTATAGGTTGATGGAATTATACAATGTAGCGTGCAGTTTCATTCCGTTACACATGAAGATTTTAGCAAACTATAAGTTACATAATGTTGCAATGTGAAGTGGCCTTATTTATAAAGTTTCTAATATAATTTTTAATATATTTTAATAAAATTTCATTGAACCTGGTTAGTTATAAGCAACAAAAAATTAGTTTGTTATGAATAATTAACGCATGTTAATAAATTCCAGTGTCAATTAGAGTTTTGTTTTAAAATACCATTAACGATTTTACAGAAAAAAAACCCAATATTCTATGTATAGCAAGCAATTAGAAATAATAATACAATCATACCATATTCTTCTGATAGCAAAATTGTTCGAAATATTTTTCGAGTGAAATTTAATTTCGCAGCATACACTACGCTCGTAGTAACAAGTACCCACTGTAATTGTGGATTAAGCAAGAGATTTATATTTAAGGCTCAAACATGTCACACAGATAGTAGACCAATGTAAACTTAACCGTGAGAGACGAAGCAAACATTCTCACAAGAAAATTTTAATACAATTAATTTTTTATCTACGACATTACCAAATTGAATTAATTTTTTAAACAAAGTTGTGAATTATTGATACTGAAAATAAGATAATTTCTTTGACAACAACACACACACACACACACACACACATATATATATATATATATATATATATATATATATTTTTTCTTTTTTTCTTCTCTTGGAAAATTAATGAAGCAAAAACACAAATTGAAATAAGGCCGTGAAATGTTCAACTCTTTTACAAATACCGTGATATGCAGAAAAACGCTCTATGGGGAGAGATAAGGAGAGAAAAAATAGAAAGGGCGTCTCTCGAGCGAAAAAATTGGGCGAATTATTAGAAGAGAGGGGGCGGAGAGAAAGGTCCTGATGGCGGCCTGAGAATTAAAATGCAAACGTGATTAACGGAAGGGAAAATAAAATTGTTGAGAAAAGGGATGGGTGCGAGGCGATGAGCGAGGATTAGGAAGGAAGCGGCGAGAGAGAAAGGAAGAGGTCGAGACGTGAGGAAGAATCGGAAATGAAATGCCAAAAAAGAATCCGGAAAGAGGAAGAGGGAGAAACGGGATGGAAGAAAGGGTAAGGGAAAAGCTTAGCGATGAAAAATTGGGCAATGGGAGGAGTGGGAGCCATACTATGGGCATGGGTGAGAGATGGGGAGGGGGAGAGAGGAGAGAGAGAGAGAGGGGGGGGGGAGAAAGAGAGAGAGGGGAGGGGGGACCTTAGCTCCGCGATAAATAGAATCGAAAGAGAGTGTCGGAGGGCAGTAAAACACTGGGGAACACTTTCACGCTGCGTTGACAGTATTCGCCCATTTTCCCGTCCCTTAGGTCGATTTCGCGTGCATTGTCACTGTTCTGGGCGGTTTACTTGGGCGCATTGAGGGAGATACGAGGAGGATATATTGACATCAACTTCGATTTTATAAAAAGATACATTGATTGCGGCCGATAACAGTTTAATTATTATTCTGTCTTGGCGATTGATTTGAAGATAAAGAAAGATTTTGAAGATACAGTTGGTGATAGGTTTCTCGTAAATCTAAGACAAAGTTTTTGCAATAATATAGCCAAAATTTTCTTTTAGTACTTCTATTTTATTTGAGAAATAAAATAAAATTCGGCGTCGCTGTCTTGCAAAGCTCTCTTCTGCTGAATTTCGAGTTTCCAGGAGGAATTTAATTTGGTAATTTCGTTAAGTAATATTTTTTTAAAAGTGAGTTCCGTCATCTCTCCGACTCACGACCATCTCAAAACTAGTCTCACGCGTAAGTAAGACAAATTTTGTTTTATATATCTACTGGTGTAGATCAAAGACATAGCGAAGTGATTTATTGATGCCAGTCGAGGTGCTTTTGCTACATCTTCTATTTTCCCTCCTGTCATCTTTAATCTCCCCGCAATGTAATATTTTTCTGCCCGAGACCCGCATTATACGTTCCCTAGGATATACGAAAACCACGAAACAACATCCGAGAGAATAAAATATGGATACGGACTAGCGATGAACGCAGACCCTCTTCTTTACAATGCTATTAAATTGGATCATTTGACGAGAGGCGGAATATTTTGAAGTTTACTCGAGGAAATTATACTCTTCTGGTGATTACTTTATAAAAAATGTAAGGTAATAATTATATATTTTGTCCACAACATTAGATATAAGTATTTGTCATTGAGCAAGCTAACTTTTTAATTTTCTGGCATTGGTGCTTACATCTTTAGCATTGTACTGACTACCCGGTAGGTCAACAACCAGTTCTCTAAGGGGTGGCGGTGGCGGAGTGTTTAGAGCGTTGGCCTTCAACGCAGCGGTTCCGGGTTTGAATCCGGCGGAGGTCGGATTTTTCAACCTGGGATCGTCCCGTCCCCTACTTGTGTGGTTTGAGGAGACCGTGCAAGTCAGCGCTCCGTCCTTCGGAAGGGACATTAAGCAGTTGGCATCCTTGATGCTCTTCGTATAGAGTAGACTGATACGGCACCGGGTTTCCTTCCTCCCTTGTGAGTGTGTCTAGTGTGTAAGGAGATATAGCTATAATAATCCAAGAGATTGATTAGCCATAAATTCCATACAAACAAACAAAAACTATTTCTCTAAGTTATTTACAATGGCTTGTAAGATATATTTTAATCGTTTGAAGCAAAGCATTGTATCATTGCACACCTATCTTTATTTTAACTTTGAACGTTCATAAAAGAAAATAAATCACTATAAAATAATAATAAACTAATGCACTGGGCACGTATGGTTTACTGAATGAGCTGAATTCACCTTTGTTAATTTTCTCCACCTCGTATAAGAAATTCAATCACAATTTTTAATATAGTTACATAATAATTCAAAAAAATATTTCCATTATTACCATTTATATGGGAATAACTTAAAATATTCAGTCGGGTTGCGTGAGTCGAACTAAACCAGATCAGTTAGGCAGTAAAATCAGAAACGAACTCGAATGTAAAAATACAGCGTTGTTTCACTTCACTAATAATTCTGATATTCAATGATAACTAGTTAAAAATATTTTTATGAACTGGCCTCAAAGCTTATCCATCGGAGCTGTGTAATTAAACGTGATTTATTATAGTCGACTCATACGAAGACCGTTCCGAGTAGGTCGGTGCATTCCTAATAATCAGCATTTTTAATTCGTTTTCTCAATACACTCAACTTCCCTTTGTCGCAGTATATCTTTCTGACTGAATCAGGGCGGCCTTTCACCTTCGCGTTCATCACGGGGCGATTGGATTTGTTCCGCTCCGGCTCCCAGCTACCTAGGTTCGCGGATCGTTCCACCTCGGATCCGAAAACGAATGCTTCCGTTGCTGATTTCACCAATAACCACTTATTTTCATCAGCCCATTTCCCCGGTCAGAGAAAAAGTGACCAAATGAAGCGGAACTAATTCCTCCTAATGTTTTCTCTAATCCTCTTGTTCCCCGCTCCTTCCTCCCCTCTGTCTCTCCCGACCTCCACTCCTCCGCCTCCCCTCCTCGCCCCAACAAATCTCCAAGACTTCCTCACCCTCCAACCCAACCTCCTTCACGATCTACTTCCACTTAGTCTTCACCCTCCGAAATCTCCGGCTGTTACCGAATTTCGCCGCTCTCTGCCATCGACCTATTGCCCGCCTCGGAGCCAATCGCACCCTCCCTCTCCTCGCCTCCCTCCTCTCATAAGGGCTCACCAACCCGTCCCACTCATTCCCTCCTCCCGCCTCTCTTCCCTTCTCCACCCTAAAATATCTTCATCTACTTCTATTTTCCTCTCACATACCGACCAATGCCGCGTTACTCCTCCTCCTCTTCCTCGCGGCGAGGAATGTTGAGAGCGTTGATTTATATTCGGAAATATTCTTAAAGATGACGGTCCTGGCAAAAAAATCTCTGTTTGGCATCCGATGTCCAAAAATAATTGTGTAGGTATTCGTCCATCGCGATCGGCTCCGTTCGGCAGGCGTCTCATGCGCCCGTACGTCGTTTGCATTCGCGTCCTCCATCCTGTCGTGAGTTCTAATCAAATGAACATTTCTTGCCTAACCTGGAAAGGAATCCGACCGTCGATCGCCAGTCCGTCCATTCCGTTGGGTGCGTTCGGATAATTTGAGTAATATGGCTCCATTTGGTAAAATGTGTTCTTGTCTAAACAGCGACGATGTTTGAGGTAAGATAAACAGGCTGTTGGTTCGGCAAAGGCGACCCAATTACATGATACCGGAGATACTCGCGAATGGGAAGGTTTCAAAGAGAATAAAGCCCCTTTGATGCATACGACAAACCGAATCTAAGAGGAGGCGCTGAAGACAAAACGCCACGAGCATATTAATTAGGATTTAGATCGCATATATCAGGAAGAAGAGAATCGGCCAACAACCGATTGGTGGGCAGAAAATTATCTAGGCTAGCGATTTTACCAGTCGAAGCAAAAAAAAATACTGTACTCGACAGCCAAGTCATTTGAGTCAGAACTATTTGAATACTTGTGATGCTATATCAGCATTTCATTATGAAATTATATTTATTCTGAAGAGCATAAATAAAACTAATTTGAGGAATCTTCAGGTAAAATCGTGAGAAAAATTATAAATATGATTTACTTATATTACTGAATAAGGCTCGTGTCCATAATTCACATTTCTATGTTTGTTTGTTCCAGTTCGCAGAATATATTTTTGCGCTGGATTTCGACACTATCATGCTTATATAGATGCAACCCCAAATATATGGGCCGAACTAACGAGTTTGGACTTTAAGGCCATTTAACGTTTCCAGAAATATTCTTGTGAAATATTGGTACATGGTTAAAGAAATCGTGCATATATATAATAGTCCCTTGCCAACCAAGGTTTTGCGTATCCGCGGTTTTGAGTATTCACGGTTGAAAAATTGTACCTGATTTTACCTACCACGTTTCTCTGCGCAGCCGTGTCTAGTTAGCTAATTTTCCTGAAATTACAATGTTATAGAAGAAGCAACGTACTAACTAGTCTTTAAAAGAAGGAGAGACATATGAAAGAAGATATTTAGCCCCAGATAAAACCACGTGTTAGTCAGGAGGCGAAGGTTCGAGAAATGTTACGGAAGCGTTTCTTTTTCCGGCGTTCTTTGAATGGTTAGGCTAGGCGGTAGGCATCAGTAGGAGCTGCTCTACCATTACACAATTGATTAACAGTATTTCTTTGTGCTTAGAATGTATTTAATTTTGTATTTTTGTATAACAAACATATTATTTGAAATGTAGCCTACTTTTTAGTATTTTAGGTAAACTTCTCATCAGGGATCACTAGCTCTAACCCACAATTTTCCATAAACTCCATAACTTTCGAACCTATTGATAAACAGGCTCTGTAGAAAATGTGAAGTTTATCTACTCTGGAAACTGCAAAAAATATTAATCATTTAATAATAATTTATCATCTCGTTTAAACAATAAATACTGCGAATGTTCTGTGCTGCATATTTCTGAAGCATTTTTCGATTTAAATTGTAATATCGTGGCCAAAAGTGAAACTGAGGTAAAACTAATGTCTTTATTGCAAATAATGAAGCATTTTACTAAAAGATTGAAATCAAATTAATGGCGATACATCTATTCAAAAGTTTGAAGCACTCTTCACTTGTAATAATAAATGACAAAGAAAGGAAAACTCTTATGTTGATGATTCTCGTAACGAGACGCTTGTTGAACCGACATTATCAAGGGAAAAACGAAATCAAGAGGCAAATAAAACAAATCAAAAGTGTTTTCCGTAATTGAAAGCCTCATCAATCGGCGGAAGTAACGAAAATCAGCAGATTCGTAGCGCATCACGTGTTGCTTGTTTAATTAAGAAATTAGATCCGATGCGACACATGTCATCTCACGACTGGGACTTCGTTTATACGACGCGGGCGAAGTTGAATTTTTGACAGACGGTAGAAAAAAATATGAACAGGAGCACAAATCTCCAGACATTTCTTCTTCATTTTAGCCGACATTGCCCAAACCTCCCTCCATTTCCTCGTCCGTCTACCTCAAACCAGGCCCGCCCCCACACATCCCACACCTCCTATCCCTTCGCTTTATCTCACTGTTGGCTCCGCAACCCATTCCACAATGCATTGGGCGTCTCCTTCTTGTAAGCCCAGCGCCATTAATGGTAATATAGCAGGCGAGAACACTCACCGCCGTTCATTGCGTGAGAGTGAGCGGATGCAGAGGGAAAGGGAGCGGAGCGTAACTGAGGGAGGATCTGAGGGTGTCAGAGAGTGTGGAGGGAGAGACAGAGAAACGGAGATGAAAGGACTGATGCGCGGGAGAGGCTAGTTGAGGGGGCGAGAAAGGGAGGAGGGGAGAGTGGCGGTGGGAGAGGGTTCCGGTCGGATTCTGAGCACAAATAGCACCGCCGGGTTCAAGCAAATATTTAGGCAAATGAAATTCGAGTACTTAATAATAAATCCGTACAAATATTTGCTCCCTCGAGGAAGAAGGGGAGACGTTCTCCCTTTCTCCGTTCGGCCACCCTTCACCACCCCTATAGCCCTCCACACCCCCTCTTTCCTCTCCTCTCCTTCCCGCCCTCCATATCGTATCTCTCGTGGCCGTCCCATTCCTGTCGTCTGCCGTCTTCTCAGTCATTCATTTAGACTTCCCTCATAAACCGCTCTGTCGCTCAAAACATCGCCTCCGGGAGGCAAGCTTGCGAGAGAGAGGGTTGAGGGAGAGGAAGGGATATGGCGCACGCAAACCGCTGTCGTTTCAATAGCCTCCGTATTCAGAAAAGTGGACATAATTTCCTCGTCAAAATGTAAACAAAGGAACAATGGAGTTTTAGTGCGTTTTTTCAAATGCAAAATGAATTCCAGAAAATTATCTTCAGACGCAATAGTTACAGTTGAAATTTCACCAAGAATCATTTCTAATTTGGATTTTGTCTTTAAGTTAATGTATTACGCCGTGGTATTATTGCATCGCAAGTATAAGTAAACCAAATTACCTCATTCACCAAAATTAAAGAAATGAGGTTGCGCCAACTTTTAAAAGCAATCGGCTTTGTTTGAGCCAAACACAAAGAGAGGGCAAAACGAATTGAATAATTGAAATTTAACCTACAATAATGCTAAAGCGGAAGCAAATTCGAGTCATGCAAATTCCATCTATTGAAGTTCAACTATGCTAAATATTTATTAAGACCACCAATTTCAGCCTTATAAGCAAATATCATATTTAGCAAGTTTTATATCCTGTTTTCCTTAATTAAAATGGTTTAATCATTGAAAATATTATTGAGATCATTTCTATTTCTCAGCAACCATAGTTAAGCATTCGGGAAAAGAGAGGATGCAAACCCTGCACAGGAATCGTCCCTTACTTTATCAGAATGTACCGTACTGGCAAACGTTTCTGGCGATTCGATGATCACGTCATCATCCAGAGAAGTAAAATGTAGACACAGGCTGACAATCTGCTTCGTATCCTCTGCGCGAGTCTCCCCTCACCCTTTGATTCGTGTTTTGCTAATGAAATGCATTCACATGCAATAGAACTTTAAATGTTTTTATAGTACCTCACTACTAAAATTTTGATATTAAGACATAGTACAGAAAAACCATCTTATACAAAAATTAATGAATAGCTAAATGAACGAATATGGTGGTAACTCTTAAATCGGCGGTAGTAAAATAATATATAGGAATAAATATCTGAATTTTTATTCATTTGTTTTCACAAACAACTCTCCTAGTCAATTGTATCGAGGTCAATTACTGTAACAATTATGGTAACAAGCGTTTATTCTCGGTGCAAATTGAAGCCCGCGATCCTATTAAAGAGATGCAAAGCACACATCGATATCCCGTTAATAGAAACGTAAAAATAAAAAATAAAAAAATTGTCTTTCGTTCACTAAAACAAAGCTCCAAGCGATTATTTCTGTGTCGAATGAATTAATAAAAGTGAACCAAATTAATAGAAATTTTGGAAAATGAAAAGAGTAAGTCCGTGGTCGGCGTCTGTATCAACCACAGGAGAGCTGCCACGGTGGAGGGAAACTTTTCTGTTGAAATACGCGCACGATTTGCTCGGACGCTTTATGGATTCAGAGATTGCATTCAAAATTTATTGTATAATAGCCATACGGCGAGCGAGGAATTTTTTTTTGTATTATTTTTTATTTTTTAGAGGGATTTCATAATAGCCACGGCATTTTTAGGCCCTCAAAGTTCGCTAAAGGTCACCAAAGACGTTAAATTGTGATCGGAAACGAATCACGTGACTCACTTTGACATTTCCCAATGCGAATCCCTATCATTGACCCTTGAAAACTCCTTTCACTTTGGCCGCGTCAAATAAAATCTCGCGAATTTTTTCGATCCAGGTCCAGAGAATTTAATGAATTCATCCGCTGAGATAGAACACACTTTTGCTTCCTAAATATAGTACCAGAAAAAACGCTTTAGTACAGAAGCACCTCACGATTCTTTTGTTTTTTTGTCAATACGGTTTTTTTTCGGTGAATACGGGCGATGAATTGGTGTTTTCTTTTACAAGCGTCGGACGGTGTTCGCGTGACACAGTATGAGATTTGTTGAAAATGGGGTGACCCGCTCGCAAGAAGGTCAGAATACAAACGACTTGGGATATTTCTAAATTGTCGCATATTAATGGGGCAAATTATGTATGGCGGTGAAAAATAAATGGGTTACTTTCACAGATGCGTGCGATTTTTCTCCGGTTATAGGGACTCGGTTTTCAAATTCTTCTCAGCTGTATTTTGATAGAGAAATGGACAAAATGAACGATTACCTGTAACTCTGAGGGTTCCTCGACGCTAAAGGAAAAACAACTTAAGCTCAGCTGTACTGATTGTGTTGCGTGGCTATGCATCCAACTTGTCTATGGTTGCGTTTTATCGAGCAACATTTAAGCATACCACTAAAAAGTAAAAATGTATGCATGCATTTCGTGAAACAGTGGTCTAATCTAGGAGATTTCAATGAAAAATACACCGCTTATCTACGTTGCAACATAAAACCGTTTTAATGCTGCCATAAATATGACACGAAACTAACGTGCTTTTCAAAGCTTTTCAGGAAAACGTAATAGCGCATACCTACCCACGCTGCGTGACTGTCACGGTGGCTTTCTTTAAACACGACATCATCAAAGAGATCGCACGCCAAAGAAAGGCATAATAGATAAAATCAAAGACACTTAATGATTTTATCACGAATACGGAAACGGAAGATTCTTCTCAATCGATCACACTTGAAATATTCCGCTTTCCTAAACTTCAAAGTCTCCAGTTGTGTATATTTTAAATTAATGTTCCTCTGCGAGCGGAACATGTAATGACTTCTAACGTAAGACCCTACAATAAAATATAAAACAAAGAGCGAAAAAATGGCTTTGAAAGAAAATATTTTGTAGCGACTTGAAATTTATCGTAAATACGCACATGATCACAGGTTATTGTATATTTTTAAAGAGGTATTACAAAACAAAAATAATATAAACCAATTTAAAGTTTCATGAAGTAATATTTTTAACATATTTAAACTGATGGTATTATTAATTTTATAGCACGGGATTTTTATTGATAAATTTGCTTTAGTGTTGTGATTGTTACTTCATGTGTACTTTTAATAATCGATTCTAAAATGAGAAAGAGAGAGAAAGTTATTATCATTTAAATTATAAATCAAATCATATATGGCATTGGATTAATTATTTAAAATATGCATCTCATCGAAGGAATAAGTATGGCGTTTCTGTTTTGAGTATAGTCTCTCAACTTTGGCTTCTGCAAGACTATCATGGTATTGTACCACAGCAAGACGAGCAGATTTACTGACGGCAGCGCTGATGTCATTCCATAGAAAGAGTACAAGGTTAGGCATGCAGAGTTGGCAAAGCATGACATGAATGGGACTAGACATGCAGAGTTCCTGTAGCATGACATGAAATATTAAGCGCCAACGTGGCAAAGAATCACTTTCTGCTTCAAGGTATTCTCAGAATAAGAAAAATGTTAACGCTTGAGATAGCTATCAGCTATGCAGCCCCATATAAGAAAAAAACGTCTTTGTTCCTTAAAAAATCCTCTAGGATTCTTTAAATTTTGTGATTTTTCAGGTTAATAACAAGTACCTGTGGTCAATTTTGGGATTATATGGATTATATGGACGAAATTATTGCAATGATCGTTTAAAAAAGAAAATTATAAAATTTTGCCGAAAATATTTTAATTCTATTAATTAATTAATTCGTATTAATTGACGTTTTACGTGTTTTCCCGCAAAAGATTACACGAAAAATGTAACACAAATATGAACAGATAATCCGATCAAAATGTGCGGCTTTTTTACCTTGTTAAGCCCATTGACAAAGACAAACATATATTGCAACTTCTTTCTCCTAGTTAATTTGAAATTTCAAAATTAAATTCTTTTTTGGTCGCGATGGGATATTTGTTTTTTAACATCTCTCACGCAAAGTTTGCAATTTATGTCATGATGGCGGGCGTTTGCTGGAAGAAAAAAAATCGTCAACAAAACAATTGTGAACCAACTCTGTAATATTACTCGGGGATGCATGCATTATTTCAACCGGTCTACGCATATCAATTTTTCCATAAACCAATTAGAAACGTTTATTCAAATCTAGTTTAGCAAATCAACCGTCCAGTAATTCTTTTCTCCTTTTGCGTACTTTTTAGAGAATATTTGAATTTATGCCTATTCGAAAAACATTACTACCAACCTTTTTAATGGAGTTTTTATGGACTCGTTACCCGTTCGAAAACGGACCATAAGGTTTTCCCCTCTCCCTCCCCTTCTCTCTTAGAACTTCAATGCACATATAGCGCCATTTTTCGCCCTTTCTGCTCCTTCCCTATGAGTCATCCGGAGTAGCGGTGTCCCTAGCAAGGCACTAAGACAAACGAGGCACGATTTCTCCCAAGCGCCTGAGGAGATGGCGTGGGCGGCAGGGAATTGATATAAAACAAAGAGAAACCCCCGCAGAAATAAAAGATAAAAACAGCAGAGGAGAAGGAGAGAATTGTCGGAGACACAGAGAGAGGGAGGTTGAGAGAGAAGTTCGAGTAGGAGGAGGAGGAGAAACGAAGAGAGTTCGAGAATGGAGAGAATATAAAGGATAAAGGAAGAGGGACGGGAAGAAGGAAGGAAGGGGTTGAAGGCGGATCCGAGAGAGAAATAAGAGTCTTCTCGAGCAGATTGTTTTACAAGGAGAGTAGGATGGGAATAGTATAGGGAATAAATCAAAAAGAAGGACGATAAGGCGTGGGAAGGTGGAGGGGAGGATTTGCGCAGGGAGATGGCGGAATTTTCTGGTAACTCGAGGAGGTCTGGGAAAGAGTGGAAGGAGGAGGAAAGGAATTCCGAAATGAGCCGGGAGGTGCAAGCAATCGAGATGGAGAGAGGGAAAAATATATCGAAGATGAAATAATTCGTCGGGAGGGAGACAGAGAGAGAGAGCAAGAGGAGGGAGGAAGCGAAAAGTTTTAAAAGGGGATGGAAAAGGAGGGAGGAGACGAAAGAATTTGGAAAGTGGAAAGGAGGAGGCGAAAAAAAATAAGGAGAGTTTTGTGGAGATATGGACGTTGGAAAGCGATGGAATTGGTCGACCGAAGAGGTTGCAACGAAGGTTTCTCGGAGGGAGAGGGCGTCGGGGGTGTTACGGGACGGAGCGTGAGTGAAATATTAGCGGAGGGACGGAGGAAAAGTGGGCTAACTTGTTTGAAGAGGGCCATAGCGTGGGATAGAAAGGGAGAAAGGGTTAGAGGAGACAAAAAAGTTTAGCTGAGAGTGAGATGAGTTTTTTTTATTTTGGGGAAGAGGGAATGTTGCGGAAGGACTCGAGGGGAATGACAAAGACATAAGAGCCGTGATTGAGACAACGGGAGAATGATTCGAGGATGGCAATAGGGAGAGAGAGAGAGTGGAGAGGGGATTCCACGGATGGGAAAGGGAAATATTTCCTCCGCTATAGACCGCAAAACGTAATTTTACTCATTTTATAGCTGACTTTTTGGACCTTGGGCTTTTGCACGGCACGATAATAGACGGTAGCAGACCAACCCTAGGCTCTCCTAGTTTCAAGTTTTTCTCCTTTTCACATTTATCGCTTTTAATCCCTACGTAAATTTCACGTATTTAATGTTCTGGTTTCTTCGATTTAACGTATCTCTCCGTAAATATTTCTTCCCCATTCTTCCCGGTTTCCTTGTAATTTATTTTTATTACTTTTACGATTAGGTTTTTTGTTTTCTCCTATTGGAAATTTCACGAGCATGCAATTACTTTTTGTGGTTTTTCGTTGTGCTGCTTAATGTGAAAAGGCAATATTTTATAATGAACTGCAGTTTATCATAAATTCATCGTACAATATTATATTTTCAGTATATAATAATATTAGAGGTTCTAAGCCTCCTTAAGGATCCACATATTCTTTAGTTCTAAAGGAGATTTTGTTAAACCTGCAGAAAAATATGAAAATATGCAAAGCAATCCTGGTAAATAAAGTTTTCGTATCTACTATGAACAGTAAATTTTCATTTATCCGGCATCATATAATTCGGCACTTACTATGATACGACAAACTACTTTGTTGCCAAGCGGCTCATATTGCTGTTACCGTATTTCCAGGCCTATATGATTCACTTTTTTTTCGTAAAACGCTTCTAAAATCGATCTGCGTCTTATAGGCTGAGGGTACCCCAGTCTTATAAAAATAATATGATATACTACAGACCTCGATACGATAAATTTTCTTCAATACGAGGGGAAAAGAAGAAAGAATACCTAAGCAAATACCGAAATTGTTTAGTAAAACTAGCCATACGTATTATAGCTACAAAATAACTACCCTCGTCGTAAAGGAAAAAAATTGTCACATCGTAACAAAAGTATTTATCGATAGTTATACATGGTCATGTTTATATTGGCTTAGCAGCCTATAAGCCTAACTGATACGTTCTAATATTTCAGTACTTTCAGTGCTGCCACCAAATGACGAGTTATTTGGACACCTACTGTTCCGGATGATGACATAATTGACAATATTTAGAGAATCCTACCTACTGCCGCCGGATGAGTTTGGCCACCTTAAGAGAATCCCAGCTACTGCCGATTGGCCAGGAAATGAATTCGAAGACAAGATCTAAATTAACTCAACAGCAGTTGGATAAAAGGAGAGACTACATTCGAAAATATCACCAAACTGTGATCAAACCTATTTTCTTTTTGTTTACACGTCAACTTTGATGGCATATTGGCTAGTTATTTATTATTTAACTTAAAATCTCGTACTGAGACAACAATGGGGTCTCGATTTCAACAAAGGCATGGTTGCCAAAGCGAATTCTCATAAAATCGCTAAATTTTGCCTAAATAAGTCATTTAAACGTTAAATTCGAGCGTGTGTGGACTAAGGGAGACAATCAAAAATAAAAAATAAAAACTTGATTCAATTTTTCTAATTATTATGTGCAAAAGAATGAAAGCTTGCACGTCGCTAAATTGATTTTTACGTGTTATCTTATTGGAAATATAAATTATCTATTTGAATCTAACCCGGATATTTTTGGGGATTTTTTGTTAATAGCTTTAACTATAAGAATCAAGCATTCCTATCAAATTTCAATCTTCTACTTCCTCGGAAAATTTATTAAAAATTGCATTACAGTCTGTTATAAACAGTTCTCGATTCTTCCCCTCTTTTATAAATGCTTTTTAAAGGCGGCGCCACAGTCGAGCGTGGCCGGATTTCTTGGCTTATTATTTATAGAGATATATTCCTCCCGACAATACTGACGGGCTTTTGTACTAGTTACGTAATACACAATAACACTGAGCATCAATTCGACGACATAACAGATGGTCAAACTAAGTTATTGTCCGGTCCATATTCCCTGTCATTTTATTTCACCTTGTCCAGTTGGTATGTGATCATCGCAGCACTCCTGTCAAAAGACCAAAGAAGGTTGTTCGTACCAATCTTAAGGTCCATCTCCGAGCTCCTAAATCTTACACTGCGCCAGGACAGCTTGCAGGTGGTAAAGCTGAGGTTCCGATGTCCAGAAAAAATTCTTCTCCATGCAGGAGCGTACACCGGCGTTGTTTTTGCAGTACAATGTTTTGGTGCCGATTCTACCCCTGAAGGGGTCGTTCTCCGCTCACCACCAGGACATCGATGACTCGAACTCGTTGATCCTTTTCGGCTACGATGTCTGGTTTCCCTATCCCCTTTTCCGATTTGATACTAGACTCCCTCAGCACCTTACAGCCCCCGCCCTCAAGGGCTAAGCCGAGAGGCGCTGCCTCTGCCTCGTGTCTCTGGACATGGCCGCCATGCTTCCGCCATCAGCCCTGGATGATACGGGTTGTTGTCTCCTGTACTCCGCAGCCGGTCCTGCAGCTCATCTCCGTTGTTGGGCGGCGTCCCCGTGTAGTTATTATTCTTGATGTCAGCGCGTTGACTCGGACGTAGTGGAACTGGAGTTAATCACGGCCAGGGAGCCCTTGAAAATTCTGGTCCATCCAAGCCGAGAATTTTCTGGCCTGGGCGAACTCCATGAGCTATTTGATCACCTTAAGAGAACTCCATATACGACCGCCGGATGACGGGCTATTTCTCATTTTTCGCGACATTTAGGCACCTATTCAGAATTTCCCATTTCTCTTGCAATCGGTTTGCGTCCAAGTTTTCGCATGTGAAGTTTCGTGTGTCAGTGTTAGTAGCTCTGTGCTAGCCTATGTGTTGCACCCAAATTTATGGTAAAATTAATATATTTTGTGTGTTAGGATTGTGACGTGTGTCCGTGCCTTTTAGTACGTATCCGGATTTAAAAAACTCGAAATTTGTATATCATTATATTTTTCTTTGTTATTAATAGAAGGTTGTAGCATTACTGCTTCCGCAATTTCTTCAAACCATATTTCAATTCTCTCGTTTATTTCATTCAATAATTGAAAAGAGTTAAAGTTTTCTCGATAAACTATGAAATATTAAAATGTTTTTCACGTTTTACTAAAATTTCGTATCCTAGGGTCATGACGTCATCATACGTTTACGTTTTAGCTCAATGGCATTATAATATAGTCAACTGATATGTCGAAGTGTGATTAAAACTGTGTTTTTTTAATTTTTGCTTTGTTTTTAATTTTAGCAATGCAATATCAACTGATTCCCATTAAAAGCACTAAATCAGTGCTATAGTAATAATATATAGATTGTCGTAATTTAAATTAGTAATGTGTTTTTAATTAATATGATATATCGTGTTTTTATATGATAACGTCATCATATGCATAGGTATTTAGTTGAAATCAACGGGATTATAATGGAGTCTGTCAATTCCCTTTGACAAAGCTTGGAATCGAGGCTATTACTATAAAGGTTATCAATTCCCATTTAAAAGCATTGTACTCTTTGCCATGGCAGTTGATATTTTTGAATGTTGAAAATGTCACTTTATCGACTAAAAAGAAATCTATACGCTAATTCGGCACCAATTTGAATTTAGTCTTCAAAAACAATAAACCTCACTTTTCAGCTATAGGAATGTTTTCATGTCGAGTTCCTATATTATTTTTAATTGATGTAAAAATGCAATTTTATAAAGCCCTGCACAGATTTCTACACTTTTCTTATTAAAATGGAGAAATGGGGTCGAAAATAATCCCTTAAAAGATACGTTTTTGGAATTTCCTATTTTTTTCTGTTGGTTGTACTCGATGACATATCAATCTGCCAAATTTTAGGTCTGTAGCTGTTCTATAAATATGACGAGTTAGAATACAATAATATAACGACGTGTACGTTGCCGTCCGCAGCGCACAATTCCGGTAATTTACAATTGGCAATCCCCTTTTTGAAAGAACCGATCGCAAAAATCATTTTAAAAAATTCATCACCCTGATTAACTCAAAAGTAGCTGCTACCTTTATGGTAACTCGCATAGGTTCTCGAATTTTGCGCAATTTCCTATTTAAATAAGCGACTTTGTCACTGCGCAATGATGCTAAGATGCATCACAAATATAGCATAAATATTCATTGAAAAGATTAAAATCTTATTGTTAGACGAAATTAAATATGGAGCAAATAATGGGTTGACAATCTATAAGTGAACGAGTCGATCAAACTCTACATTACAAACTTGAGGAAAAAAACAGAAAGAATGGAAATGCTTTTGGTCCTTTAAAGACAAGCTGATAGCAAGCGTGACCTTAATTTAGAACACATGGAAAACTTGGGGGGAAAACGGATGGAAGAAACTAAAAATCTCCTCTAATTAAAACGCTCGTTCGCGAAAGTATCTCCATCTGGATGAACACTTAAAGGAAATTAAGAGCGGATCAATAACTAACGCCAATGGATTGGATGGCAGTAGAGAGCTTTGAACGTTGATACTTCATTTCAATACGTTGCTGTATTCATCTTCACTCTGCCTCCCTATAAGAGCGACCCCGTTTTACAGACTTATCAACGACATGTATCGCATATAAGCTTCCTCAAATAGTAAACCGCCTATAAAAACGTATGCCTTTTAAGGTGGCAACAATAGTCACAAAAATTAAACCATAAAAAATAGGCATAATTCTGCTAGTCCCGGTCTCTATTCATGCCCTTAAGTAATTTCCGTTGTTATCCAAAAAGGCAATATACCAGTACCCTGTTAACAAATTATTCTTCTCTGTAATTGATGTAACGTTTTGCTTAGCATATTTCGCCGTGGACACCACTAGTTTAGTGTTTACTGTTTGCATCTTATCCCTTTCAATCACTCGCTGCCATCTATATCTTATTACTAGTAATCGGTGCTTGCATAATGCAAGCATTGGGAGCACCTGGAGTCGAACCGAGGACACCTACATAAGATGTCTCATATTATCCGAAGGCCTACTCATGACATCTACAAACCCTGAAAATTTCAGCGTAATATTCCTCTTAGTATTGTCTGCGCACCATATATGTGTTCCCTTGGCTTTTAAATGACACGGTCTGAGAGTGACGTAATGACATTAAGCTACTTTTCAGTTCGGGGCACTAAGGTCTCGTTCAGTTTTATGAACGCGTAGAATAAATTCCCGAAGAAAAGCATTGTCTCGTAGTCATGACAGAAATATTGGGCCATTGTTATAAATTGTATAAAATCCCGTTTTTATGCAGAAAAAAATCGAATAATTGGACTAATTCGGCAGGGATTCGTGTTCTACTTTCAGGAAAAATAATCTTCGTTCTTTTTCCCGTCTTCTAATTTAGGTCCGGGATTTGTACCTTAGTTAAAAGTAATTTGAAAATGCAATTATAAAAAGGCTTGTACGGATTTAAATGGTTTTCCAATGAGACTTGAAAATGAACGTTTTGGGGTGTAAAAGGGAAAATTTTGGAATTTTTGATTTTTTCTGATGATTTTGGACCAACACCAAGGTTCCCTCCAAATTTCAGCTCTGTGGAATATCTAGAAGTACCTTAGGTTTTATATCATTATATATGATATATCCTCCGTAAGAAGCTGCTATTTATTATAGATATATTTTTGCGTGAAACTGCGTGCATACGTGCGTGCCTATATGTGTGCGTGCGTATGAAGTCTCCGTATATTTTACATAGGAGCTACGTTTACGAGAATCAGTGCAGCATAATTTTAAATCGAAATTTAAAAGTGCGTAACATCGTCGTACGATTTTGGGACTTGGACCAATCAACGCGTAAAAGAATGAAAATTCATTTTACTACCGTCAATTTTCAAATATGTGTCCATTAGGACCCTATATTCGTTTTGAGCACGAAAATCTCGCGTTTTTTTGCGATGAAAATTTGTCATCAAGGGAAATCGCATTGTTGTGATTCGCTATATACAAAAATGATTGTTGCTCATCACTTATAAGGAGAGGCTACGACCTTCGGGTCACGGATTTTGATGAGACGCAAATACATGATTCTACATCGAAAATAAGGAGACCCGTGTCTCAGGGTTTTTTGACAGGACCCTTGTGTTTGAGAAATCAGCGTCGAATATATGTAAAAAAAACCTTCGTATGCAGCTTAATTAGCTTTATTGTTGAATCGTTCATATGAAGGGGAATGACCGAGCGGATAACGTGCATGGCTCCTACGGCGTCGGCCCAGGTTCGATTACCAAATGTTCACATTTATTTTCAAATGACCCAAGCGCTATTTGAAAAGTAATACTCTACGGTAGGAAGACGTTGTATAATTATTATTTGGAGATAATGAACGCATAAACATATAATAATGGTCTTTCCGCTATTTAGCCAAACATTACGTGTCTTTGCGCCAAAAGGCAAGCCCAAGTATCCCGTTGAAGAGACAAATATTTTTACAATGTTGAATTATGTGTGTAGTACAACATTTGCAATACAACTATTCAATCATCTAAATATTATTTTACCAGTCATAAAAATCTAATACATTTACGACTCATACTTGTTTTATCCTTGGTTCTTCTTTATAAATATGTGTTAACGCAGTGAAATGAATTTCGGTTGGTTTGCTGTGCCGCCACATTTAAGCATGCGTGAAGGATCTTTCTTTCATCTTTCCGTCAATGTTCCAAGAGCATGATTTCGCCTTCAAACATGGAACCAATCAGAGGACAGCCGCTGTCATCGACTGTTCTCACAGCTAATCGTCTGGTTTCTAGCAGGTGACTGGGCAAATCAAGAGCATCTGTTAACAATGGCACTCATCACGTGCCATTTACTCTATCATAAAAGCTGTATTAACGACTCAATTCTGATTTTCGGCGGGGATTCTTGTGCGATATACAAGTTCAAAAGTGTGTGGAGTGCATGCATCACCAGAAGAATTTTTTCTGAATTTGCAGTGCCTACTGAGTCATAATAAACGTATTTTGTAAAAAAGAAAATTGTAAGTGAATCCACTTGTTTTTCATTAAAATAGATTGCGACAAATATGAAGAGTCGATTGCACATACCTGCTGTAAACAAACAAGAAGTCCAGGCCAGGAGTAATAGTGCATGGTTTCCCAACGTTGACGTGTCGAACTGATCACTCATAATGACAGGAAATGTAATTATCGTTTCCATGACAACACTCTAATAAAAGGCGAATTAAAGCACCCAAAGACGTAGGTTATCGTTTACCAGAAATTCAAGGAAATGCGATCGATTGTCAAAATGATGCGATGAAATTTAGAACACACTATTTTTTCCTTAAAACGGCACTCACCTCGCTCCGTTGTCACAATTCTACGATATTTTAAAATATCGAAGAAAAATCTCTGCACGATGAATTTTTGAGACTTCCTATATAAATCAACTAGGGAAAGGACGTTCCTGGAATCGAACTCGGGACTTCAATCTTCGCCAAATAAAATATTTCCCTGGGATCGGCCCTGGTAGCACGAACCCCATGCTGCGTATCATAAAAAATAGGTTCATTGATGCAAAAGTTGTTAGCGGGGGACGGACACGACCATTTCATAAGGTTGTGTTTTCTTCGAAAACCGGCTTAAAATCGATATTAAAGTACGAGAATAAATATTATATCAAGCAAAAACGAATGTATATGTAGTGACCAAAATACTATTTTTAAAGGGTATTATAAGGTTTGAGATTTAAGTACCGAAATTTCCAATTTTATTCAAAGTTGGAACCTATTTTTTACTCCTATTAATATTTTTTTCAATATAAACAGATAACTCCCGTTACATATATTTTAATAAATATAATGATAAATACGAAGAAAGTGCACGTATGAACAAAAACACTACAAGATTCGAACCCGCTGCCCTAGAAGCAGTAACCAGTTACACTCACCACCCCTCCACCAAGTCCGGGTAAAATATCTCAAAAATACGAAGCATTCGAGTAAGGTGCAATAAACCCTACCCATTAGACTTAAACTCCAAAGCACGGCCGAAGAATGTCGATGACTGGCCCTTTTTCATAGGTCCAAGCTCAAGGGTCTTTGAAGGTTAACCTCAGAGGAGACGGGGGTCTTTCAGGCTAGCTGAAGGTTAAAACCTGAGGGGTGTGAGAAAATCGCCTACTTCAAGGCAAAATTCGGCTTTTTCGCGTTTCGCTCAGAAATGCCAAGCTTTTTAAGAGTAAGTTGGCTTCAAGGTCATAGGCGCGCTTTTTATAATTCCCGGGGGCCTTCGAGTTAACACTATTTCATAGTTTTCATTTCAAATTGTAACTATTTAAGAGGTTTAATAAAAAAAAGGGACTAGGGCTTTTAGTTTCATACGAAAACAAATAATATACGTCTTAATTAACATTTTAAATATACTTAATTTCCTGCAATCACAATACGCGATCATAATTTTATTCTTCCCACATACTCTTTCAACCAGTGGCGGCTCGTGCCCAGAAAAGTGGGTGACGTTCATATATAGGTCAGAGATAAAAAAAAATAGGTATTCATCGCAGGGCCAAATACATCCATCCCTCGCTATACGAGCTCAATCCCTTCCGAAAAAGTTGCTCGTAAGCGAAATCTCGTATAACGAGAAGTAAATTCACATAGCCGTACATGAAAAACATTACGATACGTTCCCGAGTTCAGAAAATCACTTAATACATCCAAGTTTTACACTGAAATTACACTTACGAATCAAAAATATATTACATTGAAAGAATACTTTGTTATACTTAAATAACGTTTTAAATAGATAAAATAAAATTATAAATGAGCACTCACCCAAACAAGTTGACATCGGGTATGGTGCGGTGCTGGTAGGTCTTAGTTTTTATTCGGCCTTATAGGAGATGGATCATCTGTGTTTTCGTCTGAAGACAAAACCTCGATCTCCATTTCTAAAGTGGAACGTAGAAATGCAGCTCGAGATATGCGAAATGTCGTAAGAGCAAAAATTTTGCTCCTTTATCTTTTTTATCCTCGTAAGAGGGGAAAATTAGCTCGAACAGTGAAAAACAAGCATGTAAAAGCCCATCTCGTGTCGTCGTCTTTTTGAATGCCCTTCACAATAGCACGTATACTCCGCTATCGGCGTGGATAGCAGCTACTCACATAGTCATATTTTGTGAAATAACGTTTCGAAGGAGAGAGCATGGAACTGTGGCTTTACTTCTGACAAAATTCAAGGCAAAATTGAATTTTTTTTCTTGAAATTTTATATTTCCAAGTAAACGAATTATACCTATCAGCTGAAAAACATTCATAAATTATACGTGAAGTGGCACTTCACTAACTTCACTTGAAAAGCCGCCACTGCTTCCAACATATTACGTACAGGCCAGCAAAGAAACTGCATTGGGTACACAGCCATAATAATCATTGTATAATGTTTTATATCGAAGCAACAGTATTATTTACCGAAATTTACACAATACACTAATATTCGCGAGCGAAAAGCAAAAATAGTTTCATGGCTACGCATACAACAGGCCCAGTGCTTTGCGTAACAACTTTCAATCTATAAATCTGTTACAACAAAAGCGAAATATATCCTAAAATGATTAATTGTGAGTTCGTTATATTTCACGTCTCGAGTGAAACGCTATTTCTCACTCTCTTCCAAATTCACTTATGAAATCACGACATTGTGCGAGCTGTCACCGAATAATTTAATAATCACCTCATTTCACCAAAATAGCACTATCTTGATTTTGAAGGAAAACTTCTCTGATACACTTGAACTATTTTTGATGAATCGTGAGAAGTCTTAAAAAAACGGCGTAAATGATAACCCCAAATCCATTTAATAACCCTAACTTAATTACAAATTCAGTATTATAACCTAACTAACAAGGAACCCAGAGGTTACAGTGAGATAGGCAGGGTGGCAGGTGGTCTTCTCTCCAACCTCCTGAGCCGGCGAGCGAGAAACAGGAGCAGCAGTGCCGAGCGGTCACCTGGTCACGGGCGCGTGCAGTCTCCACGGAGCTCAGACAAAAACAGGCCTTGAGGTCGTCCCCTCGATGGCTTTTATAGGCCCCGAGCCGGTGGCGGGCCCATTAAACGATTCCGTCACAGGCCAGGATACTCATGACCGCACCGCCGCGGGGATAAGTCCCTTTCCTTCTCCGGAAACAGGTCCTAGAGAGGTCGAACCGGCCCGCGCGAACGGTTCACACTGCAAATTCAGGCTGATGACCGCGAGGCATATTATTTCGGTACTCTGAAAATAAGAAATAAATTTATATACAATAAACAAATTAATTCTTTCAAACAAAATTTAATGCTAAGTTGTTTATAAATAATTCTATCAAATGTAATGTAATTTTAAGACTTTCGTTTGCATTATTTGTAAGAACTTAGAAATATTTTCATGGAAAGTAGAAGGTAATACTGGTTATTTCCGTTTATTAGCCTTCTACAGAAAATTTTATGCCTTTAAAAGTAGGTACCAAAACAGCACGTTGACTTGAAATATTAATTGTTTTCTGTAATATGTAATTCAGCACATCAAATTTGAAGGTATAAGTGATAATCCAAAATAAAATGACATATTGCACAATTTTTTCAGCATTTTAAATAACTACAGTTGATATGGAATACATAAATGAACTGCATTTTTTTTAATTTTGGGTTTATTTGCAACAGCCTCTCATATTTACACAATGCTATTTGATAATGTTGAGTTTTACAATTGGAAATTAGTATAGAATGATTTTGACCCTATACACATACTATCGAAAAAAATAACCTCGGTTGCTACGAATAAAACTCCCTGGATGTGGCAGCGATCAACAGCATCAGGAATGAAGCTCACCGCCACGTTTGAAAACCATCTTTGGCGACCGAATTGTGTAAGTCAGGGCCGCACCCATCCAGAGAACAAATTCATATGTTTCGGATGGCACGGATGATTTAAACGAATCTGTAAGTAATGACGATGTAGGAAGAACAAAATCGACGTTATTTTGTGGAAGTCCATAAATGATACGAATAACAAAAAGATATTTCACGGTTCAACGGTCGAGGAAGGCGTAACTTTGTAGAATAGTAAAAAACTTAAATACACTAATTGAAATACATTTTAATCAGATTCGTACAAATTAAAGTATATAAAATTATTATTATAAAACCATGTACTATACCTGATGACGACTTTAATTATCGAAATAATGGTCGAATTGTAACTTTTACAAAGGGAAATTTGTTTGAAGAATGTAAAATTTATTTTGAAATTGTGCATTAATTTTTTGGAAACTAGAAACGTTTTAAATCCGAGTCGCGGCGTGAAAATTCTCGCACTTACAGCTATAGTAACCCTTTTATGAGAGAGGACTTCATAAACTATTGACTCAACAGCTGTGTTTTGAATGCTGTCAAAAAGTTATGGCTACCCTTTGCTAAATCACAATCCAAGTGACTTTCGACTCCAATCAATTTCAACTACTTTAGTACGTGTGAATTCTATTTCCTTGTATTTCTGTTTATGGCAAACATTCCAGATTCTACAGAAAGCCTTTAAAAATATGAATTTCTATTAGTCGCGACTTCTAGCTTATAATTCAGTAAGGTAGCCTCGTCTTTGTGGAGTTCTATCTTAAAGGAAGATAAACAACATTTTTCACCGACTAACTTGATGTAATCTAATAATAAATTTCACAATAATGCGGCCTAGGTTACAGCGCTTACCATCCTCTTGATGATGGTGCTAAACCTATCCCGAATCTTTGTGTAAATTAATGAGGAATTAAACTAAGTTATTCAGAGTATAAATTGGCTTGCTATTCTATCTTCTTGCTAAATTACTTTTTCAATTTTTAACCAAAACTTCTTTTTATAACCTACATTTTACAACATTTTTCATTAATATATTTTTAAAATATATAATTATTTTGATAAAAATATATGCCGTGAAACTCTTAAAAAGTTAACTTTCTTTTTGACGTGACTTAAGACTTTTATATATATATATATATATATATATATATATATATATATATATATATATATATATATATATATATATATATATATATATATATATATATATATATAAGGTAGCTGGCACATCTCACGATGCCACTTAATATTTTTTCTGCTGTTTTATGTTTTATACCACGAAACTCAAGGTTGACCGGCCGGCGAGTTTTATCCGGGTGTAGCGATAGTCTGAAAAATATCAATTTCGAACAATGACGATGGAATTCCAAATTGACGGCGAGGCCGTAGCGTATGATGGGCGACCGCCTCATACGCCGCTATTCTAAGGGTGACATAAGCAGTGTCGCCGCCGAGCTGCACCAATACGTGGTGAACTGGGACAGCATTTTGCTTCAGGCGGCGTATTTCCGCGCAACGGCCTTGATTGACGGAATTACTCGCCGTGCAGATAACATTTCGTTAACTAGATGATGGAATTCTCCATGCGACCTCCTTTTGAAATTACTTTCCGGCTTAGCTTAATTTTTCAGTAACTAAGTAAGGAGTTGAATCTCATCGTTCGCACTGCCATCGCGCCATGTCACACCACTAGCCATGAATACTAATATAATTACGCTGAATACTTTCCCTCAAAAATGTGCCTTTTCTTTCACAGCGAGTTCGACCGTGATCTAAAAATCTGTTGCCCGAAACGGAAAAAACGAAGTGTCGTCTCAGATCGCTACAAAATAGAACAAATCGGCGGCTATGACTCAACCTTTAGAAAAGGCGGTCGCCTCCCTTGCCTCAAACCAAGGCATATGAATGTGTGTGTCTGTGTGTATATACATACATGAGTTGTCGGTGCTTGCATACTGCAAGCGTTCAAACAATCACTATACACAAAGATCTTAACTCGTAAATAAACCAAATCGACAGGATTTGAACTACCAATTTAAATAAGATAATAGTTTTCATTTTCTGTAAAAGTAGCATCTATCCGAAATTTCTAAATTCTCTGGCAATCGGCTTCGCGTCCAAGTTTTCCAATTTCAAGTTTCATGGCTCAGATCGGCCTTTTTAAGCAATAACTATTATCATCATTAAGACAATAGCCTATATGTTACACAAAAAGTTATGTAAAAATTAGGATATTTTGTGTGCTAGGCGTCATCCTCCTTGCCTTTTAGTACGTATCCGGGTAAAAAAATTAATTTAAAATTATTACGTCATCATATGTATAAGTCGTTGGCTGAAATAAAATGGATTATAATATGTACAGTCTAAGCATTAAATCAATGTTCTTTTAAAGTATGGAAAATCAATTACCATTGAGAGGCATTGGAGTTGTTGCTATGGTAGTTCATATTTTTCATTGTTGAAAACCGAAAAACTTTTCATAATTTTGATTAAAATCGAATTTTTACGCAAATTCAGAAGGGATTTGAATTCTGTCTGCAAGAAAAATAACCTTCATGCTTCTTTCCACAGTATGGTTCATGTCACGACTTTGTATCTTAATTGTAAATAATTGTAAAAAGCAATTTTGTATAGTTCTGCACCGTTTTCAATGATTTCCTTACGGGTATTTAAAATTGGACACTGGGGTCAAAAACACCCCTTAAAAAAAAACATTTTCTGAAATTTCGGATTTTTTCCAGAGGTTGTACCCAATGGCCTATATTCATGCCAAATTTCAGGTCTGTAGCACTTCCGAAAGAACCTCAGGTTTTATATGATATATCCTATACACTATATCTTATATATGCAAGAAGCAGCTATTTATAATATAAAATTTGGAATGAATATGGATCATTGGTTACCTCTGGGAAAAAATCCGAAATTTCAGAAAAAGCTATATTTAAGGGGTGTTTTTTACCCCAAAGTCCGATTTTAAACACTTACTGCTACTTACTTAAGCAAATTCCTTCATGCCGGATGATTATATTTCCAGGTGGTAGGCAATTTAAAAAAACTATTTGTGTGTTGCCAAATGGTCTGTGAAGTAAATTTTTTAGATCACTTTATCGACCGAGTTCAATAAACCACATATGTAGCAGCACCCATAAAATGGTTGGGAGATATGTAACTATCCACAGGATAGCTCAGCAATTGTTGATTTTATGGAGCCCATTTTATCTTTTATCTTGTTACATAAGAAGGGGATAATGTTAGGATGCATATAGGAGACAAAGAAAGGGTTTCCAAAAGAGAGCCTAAAATTGTTGGGGATTTGAGCAATAAATCCTTTAAATGTTCTCAAAAGCAAAATGCTTTGTGTAAATGAAAATTATAAATGAAACTTTTGCATTGTCATTAATTTCTGTGAAAAAATGGCTACATGATGCACTCTTCAGGAACTTACCCTGTCCTGTAAAGGTACATATAGGACTATTTTCTCGAAATTAAAAAGGATATAATTGATGCTTGTCATTAGTTAATGAATATCTAGGTACATAAAGTTTTAGGATAATACAAGAAAATCATATGTAAAAATGGTACAGAAAATTGAGTGCTTCCTAAAGATATATTAAAAACAATTAATTTTAATCTATTACATATTAATGACTTTTTTCATCTACTAAATATATCTCTCTCTTGATTTACATGGTAACTAATGTACACAGTTTCAGTTTTACACGGTCTATAAAACGCAACCATCCCTCCATTTACATGGGACAACGTACACGGTTTCGGTTTTACAGTCAAGAAAATGCGACCATTTATCGATTTACACTGGATCTCTGTTGGTAAATTTGTGTATGACAATGAAGATGACAGTGATTGAGGAGAAATTTATTGAAGTTTTCGTTAAATTAGTTTTTTGGCTAGTTTCCATAGGAAACAGCCTTATGAAATGGTCCTATCAGCATGTGTGTCCCCTACTAACAACTTTTGCACCAATGGACCGATTTTCACATTTTTTTCCAATTTGAATTACATAGGAAATCTCAAATTCATCACACAGAGATGTTTCTTTAATACTTTAAAATATCTTAAAATTGTGAGATCGGAGCGAGGTTTGTACTGTTCTAAGGGTAAAGGAACATAGATTCTAATTCTTATCACCAAATTTTGATAATTTATTGTATTTTCTTGAATTTCTACTAAAACACAGCATTTGTGTTTTAAATTGCATTTTATTGGATTGTTGCCAAGGAGACGATTATTATCGAACTCGACTTGAGCATAGACGAGTGAACAAATGGGTTATTTTCTTTTCCGCTTGACTACTCTTCAGCAATGGACAGTTGATCCAGACATATTAGTGTATAAACAGTAACATTTATTAAATTCGTTTATTTAAAAAAATATATGCAAAATATGTTAAAAGGTATTTTGACATTGCTTTTAGTATTTTAAACCTGATAATGCTCTGTTAATTTGTTTTCCAATTTTTCTCTTTCATTGATCAACTATGAACTACTAGTAGTATTTATGGTATGAAAATTCCTTGGAATGACTAACACATACTGAAACGTTTCCTGTCAATATAAGTAATCAATTCGGGACATCAACTTTGGGAAAGCAGCCTGCATTAGTCCTGGTTTGGACTTATTTTAATTTTTATAATTAAATGTATTTCTTAGCTAATAACTTTTTTATTCCTCCAATTTTGAATTTCCTCGATTGTATGAAGTTTTTGTTTAGTTTAATATCAGCGTAATTTTCTCTTATGTTTACTCTATCATTACTTGAGTTCAAATTCTTTTATGAATTTATTTTTTATTTAATGTAAAGATTCATTCATATAATGCTTATATTATTATTACATCTGAATTCAAATCTCTGATAAATATATACTAGGTACTTATAAATCAAATTTCCAAAATATGTTTTATTTTAAAATAAACAGGGACTAATCCCCAATTTTTTATGAAGTGTTAGTTTCGATTTATATGGCAATTGTCGAGAACGCATCTACATGTAAATCAAGGGATAGGTGTATTCCGCTTATTGAAAGAAATGCTTTTGTAAAAATCTATAAAAGACAAGAGGATTGTAAAAGAGTATTTGGATTGAACATAAATGAAGAAAATATAGTAAAAAATTTTCAAAAATATATCCATTATTACAAAAATTATGAAAAATACATTGATGCTTTTGCTATCAAATTTATTTTTATGAAAAAGCACATAAATGCTATGAACTTTACTGCATATACAAAGTCATTCAACAAATAGATATCCAAATGTTCAGAACAGGTAGATTAAGTTTTGGTATGCTTTTAAAAGTTTTACATAAATAGAATAAGAGAAAACGTGACTAAATTTTAGAAGTCCCAAAAATGGCAAAAATGTATCACTTTAGAAACAAAAAAAAAAGCCACAACGACAAAAATACTTCATTTATATAATGAATATAAAATGGAAATAGCATCTCCAGGATACATCTACACAAAGTAAAAAAGCATTAATGAGAATGAACAATGCATGTAAGATAGACAAATATTTAAATAAGTAATTGCAGCTTACTTTTTTTAATTTCACTGAAGCATTTCAAATAATGTTAGCAATACCAGGACTTTCACACGCCACCTTACAAAGGCTAAGGCATATTAAAAGTAGTTATAGCATGACATTTTCCAATATTTCTGGAAGCACATTCGTTATATCACTAACAATCTCTAATAGTAGTAAGCTATATGGTGTTCCAAAAATGATTTATTTCTCATTGCAGATGTAATGTTGGAATGTTTAAAGAATAAATTTACTCTAAAATAATCCAATTATCACATTTGTAAAGTAAATTTTTCTAATTAGTACACAGACTACAGTAAATGAGTAATAAATAAAAACTTAAAGCAACAATGAAAAAATGCAATCCCGGCAGTAACCAAATTTTCATAGATTTTCTTCTGGGAAATATAGGATACAGCATCAATTCCAAGAATGATTTTTTATCAAAACTTTAAAATAGAAATGAGAGAAAAGTAAAATTTTAAGTCAATTTACAAGTTCAATGTTTATCCATTCTGATTTTGGCAAATATTTTTACTGTTTAATTAAAGCGAATCACTATTACAAGTTTTTCAATAAACGTGAAAATAAAACCACATTGATTAAAACTCTTATGAGAGAAAACAAATCAAATTGCATTGCCAAAATTAATCCTACTTTAATAATTTGGCTAGGATTTTAGGTTAACTTAATTCTTAAACATAGCATAACACCTTCCAGTAAAAAGCATAAATATTATTTCGGTCCACCACTGTTTCTCAGCAAATGACCTGTGATGTACATATCACATCTTCAAGCTCAAACATATCAAAAGCTAAAATATATGCCTATAAAGGAAATTCCTGGCCTAATTTAAAAATTTTATTGGGTATATTTCATTGATGCTATAACTGTACAAGAAAATTACTTTATGAACATTAACTAGTATAAAGACATGTTATATATAATTACATACATACTGCTATGACTTACAATCATCATCATCATATATCATCTTTGGCAAATAACACATCTTCAGATAAATTTGTCGTAATACCCTAAAAAAAAATGGTTTCCTGTTATTTTTAATTTTTGGTAGTGGACAAAATATCTCAAATTGAAAGCACAGCTCACAAGAACAAGCAAATGAACAAAATATTACAGAGAATAAATCAAATTTCCAAAGTTAATATTGAATCTGTCCATACTTTGAAAACATTTGTGCAGAATTATGTAGATAATCAACATTTTCAAACAATTCTCCATCAATGCTGTATGAACCAAAGTGAAAAATGAGAAACAAATACAAATAACAAAAATTAATAACTTCAACCTAGGATACTGTGACAAAAACAGTCAGTACAAATATGGAAATCCAAAAGATAGGCTGTTATTTGATATTTAAAGCTAAAATTGTGCAGGTAATTGAGATTGCCAAATATGTTTGAATAAACTATTTTATTGCAAACAGGTTTTAAATGTTATTAATTTGATACAAGCCATAAGCTAAGCTTATAATTCAATTGTGAATATGAACAAGAGTTCAGTAATTCCAAGTTTAATAAAGCATCAAACAGAAAACATCTCCCATCAATTACAGAATGACATCAACCAACAACATACATATGTACGTTGGTACAAAAGTATGAATTAGGATGTTTATAAATAAATTAGGAAGAGAATATAACAAATAAAGATGCATCTTTTCACTCACACATTGCCAAAAAAGATTTACATTTTAAAAATATCAAATAATGGGCTAGTTATTACTAAGTGTAAGGTTATTATACTTCTCCATTATCTCCATTGCTAAATAAATCAAGTAAAATGCCATCTAGTATTCTCTTTTAAGATTTACAGTAATCACTAGTCATGCTTATTCTTTTATCTTAGGCTAATCACAAATATCTGGCTTGACTAACCTGTTCGCCTTCAATTTGTTTATTTGAGAAGCTTAAACTGAAGCAAAATTCAGAGCAGCATGCTCACACCAGTATACACAACACATTTAACTCATACCTTAATGACCGCTTTAGTATCTCAATATGTTTAACAAATTGACGTCCAGCAGCTAAATTGACTAGAATTTTTCAGTAAGTTCGAATTGGAACTTAAACCATTATAAAAAGCTAAAATTTACATAACTAACAATTTCTCATCATTTTATACTGTACAAAAATCACACTAAACATGACTATCAAAGTGATTATATGATCGCTGGTTTCATTAATAATGATGACAGTAGGATTATGCCATTACAGCACTCCTCTTCTTTAATCAATAAAAAAAAGGCATTGCTTTCATACTACATCTCATTTGTATTCTAAATAATAGCATCAACTATACTATCAAAGCAGCACAACTTTACAATTTAAATATACCATATATACTCATGTATAATGCGCACCCAAACTTTTTACCAAAAAATCCCGACTTTTTCATATACATATCATGTATAATGCACGCCCTAGGGGTATAAGAACAAAATTTTAGAATTATATTGTCATGTTAGGTATTAACTCGAGTACCATAAATAAATACAGAAACTTCCCGGGCAATGCAAGACTCGATTTAATGCAAATCCGACTTTACGTAAAAAATTCCGAAAATTAATTTTTTAAATCTGAAAATTCTGAGTTGTGGAAATTTGCTTACAAGGCAAAACGCTTCAGGCTGAAAGATTAAATGTCGACTGAAGTTAAAACACGTCAATTTATTTTAAATTTATCAAACTAAATGTAACACTTATTTATGGAATATTGGCTAGAGATATTTAGTGACAGTATTTAATACGAAATCTGAAACTTTGTTGCCTATAGCAGTCGCCTTCTTCGCATAGTAATTTGGTGCTGAAGATGATGAGGAAGATGAATTCTATGGGTTTCAAATTACTTACAACATTAATTATATATAATATAATCATTAACTAAAAAAATTATTTCAATTTGTGCATATATGTAGGTTTTTTGTTTTCGATATGTATTTTGTGGGAAGTCTACCTGGCGATTTTGCAGGAGACTACAGCAACCAAATGATTAACTAGAGAAATGAAATATTTGGAGAGGATGGAAATACAATTGTAAGGAAGTAATTAGGTGTTTGATATGTTTAATCTATACATGTATAAGCTGAATTATCAATAATTAGCATGGTTTTTCCCTTTAATTCACCCAAAAAGTGAGAATTTGGTGTGAGGTAGGCACACTTCAATTTTTTATTTTAACTGCACAAAAGTGTAAGGTCTTCAAACTGCGCGTTATACACGAGTATATGCGGTAATTAAATCTCTTATCTATCATACTGCTTTAATCATGGAAAAACATGATCTCACTAGATTTTATGCTTCCCATGAGACATTAGCGACTTAATGGTCTAATGATGTTTCTTTGTATTTCATATGGAAATAAATGGATAATCTTCTAACTATACTTCAGTTTCCAACTTTTTCAAAAGGTTACTTTTCTTTATAAACAACTTATGCAACAGTTTCAGCAATTGTTTGTAAGTAAAACAGCAAGTACAGGCAACTCACGTTCAATGAACAACATGCATTCCTGAAAAGCATTCGTAAAACAGGAAATTCGTTGAATGATCATGATTTTTCCATTGACTTTCCTGTTAAAACACCAGATGTTGTGGGAAACACTGCATAGTGCACTTCCTCCTTATTGGTACACAAGAGGTCCTTCAAGTCTAAGTGGTTATTTGTAAATATATTTTGAGTAACAAACAGCATCTTCGGTGATGTCATATTAAGCCTCTCAAGGTGATAGGAAAAATGCAAGGTAAAGTGACACACGAATCCATGGGTAAACAAGATGGTCTTTGTGACCCCGAACTATTGTTAATATCCGAGTTTCTTCTATCTGAGTTGGATACATGTTATTTAGTTTGTTAAAGTGAACAGAATTTTCGGCGAAAAGTAAAGCTATAAAATTCAATTCATTCATTAAAGCAAACATTCGTTGAATGAGAGTTACCTGTAATTAACAAACACATACAGTGAGATAAAGAATGTTTCAGGAATTCAATATGAAAAAATTTAATGACAATTTATTTAAAGAGTTTAGTATACTACTTCCAAAGCTTATTATGACCATAATAATTCATAGAACACAGCATTAAACTTCTTCTTGAAATTTTAACTGTTGAAACATCCAATGAATGTATTCCTTTTAAAAGCTATCATTACTTAGGAGGATGAGGTAGTTAGGCTATCAGCTTTTTTAGCTCTTATTATTGGCAGATAAATAATAATGAAGCTATTTTATATTGCTAAATTAAGCCATTTTTCTTCCAAATACAAGACTGTTATGGAAATTAAAAGTTTTAGAAATAATATTTAATGTGTACATCATGGTATAAGACAAACCAGAGGTTGCTTAGAATAAATACCAAGCAAAATCCAGAGTGTATTAATAATGGAAATAAATAAAGATTTTGGTTAGATAAAAGATATCACAAGCTTCTACTGAATTGAAAGAGTTCTGTCTATAACTATTTCAAAGCAGATAATGATAGACATTCAAAATATACAATATGAATTTTTTAGTTGTTAAATTCTATGGTTGTAAAAATGACAACCCAAATGACAAGAACTGCATACACCCAATACATGGCATAAATGTAGGAAGCACAACGCTGAGTTTTATGACTGAGGCACGTTTACATACACTTTTTAAAAATACATTTTAAATTATGTCTTATAATAAGAACTAATTACTGAAGTGGTATGAGAAAAAAGCATTTGTATTTACAGTTAAATAACTATACTATTTGTACTGAATGAAAATTAGTTTAAATTCATGTTAACAACAATGCCAAGAACAATAAGGAACCAAACTGCCAAAATGTAGGATGTTTAGAAATATATTAGTAATAAAAATAATTTAAATTTTAAAATTAAACTGCGTTGTACTGCCTCAAGATTTTAACTTATCAGAATGTATCATAGGGGTTCAAATTCCCTACACCAAATGTAAAATTAATGATATTTTACAATATAATGAAATTGCACCTTCATAAGGATGCTGATCTAAACATTTTACTATTAACCAAGCTTTAATTTTGTTTTACAATGCTTGCGGCAGTAATGCAATTCATAGAGAAGACTTTAATTTATGTGATTCAATAAGTAGTGATAATAAACTTTCCATTTAAGAATTTTTTTAAACAAAATGCCTGCACAAAAACTTATTTACTATCTATAACTTTGTCCCTTCACTGAACTTACCAACATACAAAACTGAAAATGTCAAACACTCGAAACATAATCACTAATAGCAAAGAATATGTTACAAAAGGTACTTATAACTTTCCATTACATATCACATTTAAACTCACAAAATGGACATGACAAAATGCAATATATTATACAATTGCAATAACCGATAATCATTGAAATTTATAACTCTAACAGCATAAAACTATTTATTACAGTAACACTTCTCATAATACTAAAATGACAATACTAGTTCTTCTAATACATACTGTGCCTGAGGATGCTGTTGCATTTAAAGTATTTTTTACAACCTTAGCACTTTCAGTTATAGGCATTTCATTATGTGATGTTATTTCACTACTTCTGCTCCTTTTATAAATGAAAAGAACTGAAAATGGCAACTATTTCCACTTTAACCTGTGAACAGATTACTTATCATCTCAGATAAAATGAATAAGTATCAAAATTTCCACAAATCCAAGGTAAAATTTTCTAATACCTCAAATATGAGATGCAACAATCTTTGAATTCTCTTTTTCCATACTGTATATCTGAAACAACCTACTATATGTGTCTTCTGTCTACTACAAGGCCCACAATTGGCACATGGAAGACAGAACAGAAAATATGATAATAATGTGCAACGAAGCTGGATCACTACTAAGCAACAGCAATCCCAAGATTGATATAATAGGTTTCCATGAAAAAATCAAAGACAAGCAGAGAAAATTTAAAACCAATTTAAGCGTATCATATCTTGAGTCTGAGGATAAACAGCTGCATTAAGAAGCTCTTTTAATATCCCAGATATCTCATTAATTATGGCACTTAAATGCCCTTTATACAAAAGAAAAGAGTGAAGTTTAAGTAGTCACAAAGGTGACAATGACTTACAAGAGTGCACCTCAAAGCAAAATGCTGTCTTTTAAATTTAAAATTATTGATATATGTAGTACAAAAAATATTTATATGAGGGTACACTACTCCTCTTGGCTCAAAGTTTGGATTACAATTTATCTCATATGAAATATGCAAGCGTTAATACCTCTTCAACATTTAAATGATATCATCTTGGAATTGCACAATTATGGTGGTCAAAAACATAAACTGATAGAAAACCTTATGATACAAAAAAAAAGAATGTGATACATAGAAGTTACCCTATCTGCCCGAATTTAAGCCGACCCCCCCACAAATTTCCACAATTTTTTCAAAAAAGTAAATTTCGTCGATTTTATGCTGAAGTGTGCAGGGCATGCATGCACGGCCTAGAATACATTATTGGAGATCGAAGAATAGAGTGGGAAATGGTCTAGTTGTTGACATTTGAAATATTACTCCAATTAATAATTCATCTTCATTTTCACACAAGGTCAAATAAAGCAATAGTGACCTCACCAAGATAATTTTAAATCCAAGGCTATTTCCAATGAAATTAGCATTTACATTGCCTTAAGAAAATGCATTTTATAATTATACATGTTCATATTGATATATGGTATATCGTATATAACTTCACACACACAAGTTTTACCGTAATTCAAACAGTTGAGCATCAAAAGCCATCACTGCATTTTGCGTAATCGTCTGCATGGTTAATGTACGTAATTTTAATAGATTCCATGAATGAGGTTTTAACATGCATATAAACATTACATTGGCTATAGCAATAACTACAATAGCCAAGTAAAACAAATAGGAACTTCTTTTAATGGAAAATGAAAAATAATACAAATTGCTAACTATTCTTAATGATACATATGCATAGCTGTGAGAAACGAAAGAAAATATCCAATAGCATTTAGAAACAAAAGTACAGGTAATGGCAACAAAACACGGGTACTGCTAAATTCAATATTCTAACCTTATTATTTATTCATTAATATTCATCGTAGGTCAAATATTTACTTTACAAAAAATATAGTACTATCATTTGAATGTGCTGCCATCTATAGGCAACTATGAGACAACCCTAACCCAACTTGAACTCGCATTTAAGCTGAGGGATGATTTTTTTATGATAGATTTTGATAAATAACATTGGCTTATATTCGGGCAGATACGGTATATGAAAATAATGTGCACAAGTGGAATCTATTGACAATTCAAAATATCTATTTCACTTGTTTAAATTGCTTTAATAACATGCCAATTTAAAATATTCCAACACACATGAACATTGCAAATTAGTGAGACCAATCAAGCCAAAACAATACTGAAAATTCAAAATGTTCAAATTACTAATATAATGCTTACCATGTGCACATTATTATCACTTAGCAAAAATTTATTTGGCTGGTAAAATATGCAAATAATATGAAAATTGGTTAGCCGTGTACATACAGGCAAGCAAAATTAGAAGACTATTTCCATGTTATTACAAAATAAATACTAACCAGAAAGAGATAGAAAATCCACTTTAAAATGACTCCTATAGAATAGTTTATTAAGAAAGAGAGTGTTTTTAAATATTACTTGTAATTGACAAATGAAATTAGTAGCCAAGATCTAGGAGTACACTTTAACTATACTGCAAATATGAGATGCATCAAGTATGGATGCAGTACTCTTCATAATAATAATAAAATGTGAATGAATTGTGGAACACAAAGAATGTAATCACTTTATCATGGCATTACTAGGAAAACTATCAATGCCACATTTCAGGTGTTACAAATTTTGCTACCAAATGGCCAGCCAAGAATGAGCAATACCCATAAATCTAGTTCATGTGCCAAATAAGGTATTTTTGCTCAAGAGAAATTCCTACACTTACTCCTGTTTTTTGTCCTTATGAATTACAGAGACAACAAATATCCTCTAAATATTTTAAGCACTTTCTTTTTTATCCTAAGCATTCTTTCACTGAAAATTAAGTTTAGAAGGCATTTCAACAAAAAATGGGTCATATTCACTCACGACTTCCAATGGTATTCTTAGAATTAATTGGCGTAATTGGCTCTTGTAAGCTGCTCTCCACTAATCTTTCCTGATCAACAGCAGACTGATCTTCCCTCAAAAGATTTCCACAGGCAAATATGTTCATTGGATCCACACGTTGCTTAACTGCTTTAAGAACCTCCACACCTAAAGGTGAGACTGCATTAGCTAACCAACGTCTTCTGATTTTCCCAACACCATGATGGTGGGATATACTTCCACCTGAGGCTAATATCTCATCCCGTGCAGCTCCCTCTATCAGCTCATAAACTTCAACAGGATCCTTTCTGCCAATAAGCTCTGAGTAATTAAATGCAAAGTAGAAGTATACACATGCTCCAGCATCATATGTTTGGGTCACTCGACAGGTGATGAGGAAGTGGCGGACTCCATAAACTATACAAAAACAAATAAATACTAAACATAAATTAATAGTACTAATGAAGCAATAATGAAACATAATTAAGCTTTACCTTATGAAAACTAAACCAAACTTTACATCTCAAATCACAAATTCATATGCAGGCATCTTCAGAATAGAAGAAATTGAAGAAACTACATAAATTCCACAAAAATCTCATATTAATGTATAAGAAATATTCACCTTTGCATTCCTGAGTCACTCTATATTTCACATTCTGACATAGAGCTATTGTACGATCCCAAGGAACCGATGTTTCAAATGATTCAGATACCACATTGTACTCTAAACCTAAATCCTGAAAGTCAAAAGAAAAATACACAAATTTATGAGTTATCCATATACCTCAAGTTATAAGTTTCCATTATGATGTCTAATGCACCAATGAAGTTTAATTTGTGTTGTGTTGTGTTCAGTTGTATTGACTATTTTAAATGATTATTATATCAAAGGTGAAGTGGACAAATACAAAGTGTTATGATGAGCCTGAAGATTTCAATGGAAAACTACAAATAGATTAGTCAGAAATCTTCTAGTAATAATATGTAATATAAAAAGTATATATTCAAATTTGACCAAATGTAACATACCATATTTACCTGAATCCAAGACGACCTCGAATTTAAGATGACACCCCCCTTTTAGCAGACTACCAAAACAGAAAAAAGATTTTATGGCTTAATTTCTCATTGACTGTATTAGGTGTATATTTCGAACACACGCATTCAATATAGGTATAATAGTACATTCATTAATTGAAATGGTTTGTTACAAATATTTCTGAAAAAATAGAATTTAAAAAATGTATTTTTAAAATTAAGACTTTATTAATTGAATTCCGGATCATAAGTTTGCAATGAACAAAATTATTTTATCATTTCATTTGTTTTAAAAACATTGATTAAACGAATAACCATACTTGCTAAGGATCTATGAAAACTCATCGCGCATCAATACATTGCATGACAAACTAATCACGAGGCAATTCATCGCTACACAAATTCGTCATGGTGTCTCACCTTCCAATTTGTCTCAAGACGAGTGTCTAATGACAAATGTCTTGCGACAAATTTGTCTCGTGACAAATGTCTCTCAACGAAATCGTCACGTGACGAATTTGTCTAGCAATGAATTGATAAGCAATTAGTTTGTCGAGTGATGTATTGACATGCGACGAATTTATCATGTGACAAATTGATGTGCCATGAATTGAAGCATGACGAATTGGTGAGCGATCAATTGACTGTGATGTACTGACGATATATGACTAAATACTTGAATTTAAGACGACCCCCAATTTTTGCAAGCTAAAATTTGGAAAAAAAACCTCATCTTGGATTCGGGTAAATGCAGTATTTCTGGAGTTACTTTTATGATAAATAGCGCTACAGAAGTGATAATTTCTTCATGAAAAACTGGTTTTTCCTTTAGAGCACCAATGTCTCCATGAGCTATGCACAAAATATCTGCTAAAATTGAGTGTCCCTCAGAGTGATTCCTAGTTTTTCACCATGAACTCTTATGAAAAATTTAGAAACGAGAAAAAATCTGCTATGACCAGGAATCAAACCCAGGTCTTCCACTTGCCGGGTTGTACTCAACTACCATAGTCGAGTAATTTTCCTGTTTCAGAATGAATGTTTTCTTAGATTAGGACCGGCCTAGCCAAGCTAGTATCAATCAGCCCCAACTGATTAAATGGGTACAAATTATTCGATACATATTTAAGTTTGATGCCAAAACTTGATGTTTCAATTAGGGATGGGACGGTTCCACTTTTTCCCAGTTCTGGTTATATTAATCTGATCTTGGTTTTTAGGCATGTTCCGCTTCCAGCATAAGCACCTATTAGCTTTGGTTTGTCTATCTGCATGTTCGTTCTCGGCTTCTACCAAAAGGATATTTATGAAATTTGATATTAAGGACTTACAGTCCAAGACAATAAGAAAATCACATAAATAAATCATGTACGCCAAACAGGGGTACCACTTTACTGTTGACAAAAATGAACTTTACGTTATATCTCCTAAATTTTTGGTCATATGAAAATAGTTTTCAAATAAACCTGTAAAACTAATAACGTCGAGTATTTCCTTTCCTATACATTTTTACCGTAGGAGTAGCTGCTATCAAGAAAATTGAACAAGAAAGTCGACCAGATGATTCTAGATCGAAAATAAGGAGACCTGTGTCTCGGGATTTTTGTGAATGGGCCCTTGAGTTTGAGAAATCAATGTTGAAAATATGCAAAAACATCATATGCAACTTAATAGGCTTCATTGCTGAATTGTTGCTAAGAACGGGAATGGGTGAGCAGTTAACATGCTTGGCTCCTTCAACATAGGCCCGGGTTCAATCCCAATTGTTTTCTTCTTTTTTTTCAAATTATCTTAGCATTATTTGAAAAGCAATATTCTCTGATAACAAGATGCTGTATAATTTTTATTTGAAGATATTGAATGCAGAAACATGTAATAATGAGCATTTTAAATATTGCAGTTGATGAAACAATGGTTCATAGTAGGAAGGTACCAATAAATATACTTCTGCATACAAAAATTCTTTTTTTAACACACATTTCCTCCAAATAAAAATTATAAAGCATCAAATGGTCATATGCAAGTTTTTTACTTGTTAACTTACTAGTGTAAAATTTTACTTCATGTTTTTGCTATACACAATAAAACATTTGGCAGTATTTTTCCCGAAGCAGTAATTGAACATTGTATTACTAAGGAGATGCCCGCTGAAATTCAACGGGAAAGGTTTTTGTGAAATAAAAAATTAACATAAGTATGCCTTGACTTTCTTTGGATGGCAAGAAGACAAACTTTCGTTCATTTAGGCATTCGATGTTTCAAGTTTTGAACTCCTACGATTATTCTAGGTGCCTAATTTTAATAAGCAAATGATTAATGTTCAACATTCAAATGTATTCCTACTCGTAAATAATGTAACGAATGTTGTTTACATTGGTTGCTATAAAAAGTATTTCTCTCTCCTCTCTCTCTCTGTTGTACTAATTGTAAGAGCATTCAAAGCATGCTTTCACCCATAAGGATTGAAATAACAATAGAATTTCGAGGTTTACAATGTAATTGGTTGGCAAGGCAACATCCCAATTAAATGCCAAGATTTTCCCAAAATATGTGATTAAATGTTTAACATGAGAAATTTCGAAATGTTGGCTAAAAAAGATGAAAAGAATAAAAAACATCATAGTTTTTTCTTTAAAATGAGCTAGATCCGAAGATCATAGGTTAATTCTTTCTAATTTAGATCTCAAAACGAAGTCAAGTCAAAAAGTCGATTTTTACATGTTATCATATGGGAAATGGAATTGCCTACCTTGGAGTCGAACCTAGGATTTTTTTCGAGATTTCTTTTCATCATCATCTTATAATATGCGAGTCAATCATTCCTACCAAATACTGAGTTATTCAGATTTTTATAGCATGACAGAGGGAGCCACAAAGGGACAGAAGTAGCCTTTTATTATTGTTAGATGTAAGTGCATGTTTACATATTAATGTCTCCAAAGTTAATTTAGGTTTTTTTCACCAGCGTGACTTAATGTATGCAAATAATTTACAAGATTTATTATTTTCTATTCCGATCACTGTATGCCAACGCAAGACTAATATGATCAGTAAAATATAATTAATATAACAATGAAGTTATTAATAATGTATAATTACAAGTAGTAGGTGCTTGCATTCTGCAAGCATTTCATCTCACTTTGAAAAAACATTAATTTATCAGCTAGATATTTCATTATTAGGCATATTTTTAATAAAAAAGTGTGGAACTCTTAACCAACAATAACTAATTACACAACAACAAATGACAATGCAATGACAAATAACACAAATGCTTTTTATAAACACCTAACACAGTTATAGAATAACAGAAAAACTGTCGAATATGACTCGTAAACTCTCACACAAGGATTAGCGAGTCATCAACTTTCACGGTCTCGATGGCAACTTGAATAACCGTCGTACAGACTTTTGGTGGACAGAAAGGGGAAGGACAAAGAGAAGGGTGGAGGAGGAGAGGCACACTCACCTGCGGAGGTTGTGGGAGGGGCAGAAGGCATGCTAGAACGCTACAGAAGCTTCCCACCCCTGCTACCCATGCTACTACGCATAAACACAAAATGTGACATCTTGAAATGAATAAATTGTTCTTATATGATCAGTAAGGTATAGATTAAAAATTTTATTCGGGTAGAGGACAACATTTGCAACAATATCGTCTGGTACAACGTACCTACGATTAATAGTTTTTGAGATAAAAATTATTAATATGTAATAATCGTTAAAAATACGTATAGCGATTGGAAATTCTATTCCCTTGCCCTTATATGATGTGTAAGGCATGGATTAAAAAATTTATCCATACCGAGAATAGAATTTGCTACAAAATGGTTGTAAAAGCTCATACCTACGACGAATAGTTTCCAAGATAAAAATTATTAAACATTAATGTACAAATGAGGTAAAACAGCCCCTAAAATTTAACAATTTTGTAATTTTCGATTTTTCTGGTTGGTTGTGAGCAAAATTCAATAATCCTGCCAAGTTTCAATTCTCCAGCTCATCCGGAAGTGTCTAAACATTAATATCCTCCTCCTCTGTAAGGAATGTCTATATATAATGATAGATGACCATTCTTGCATGACAGCATTCTTCTTGCTACGGATCATTGTTTCAACAGATATATGTAAAAATGCTCATTATTACATGTTTCTGCATTCATTATCTCAAAATAAAAATTATAGTGTCTTTTTATCAGAGAATATTGATTTTCAAATAACGCTCGGAAACTTTGAAGAAAAAAAAGATCGAATCCAGGCCTACGCCGTAAGAGCCAAGCACGTTATCCGCTCACCCATTCCCGTTCTTGGCAACAGTTTGGCAATGAAGCCTATTAAGTTGCATGTAGGGATTGCAATACTGGTAAACTGGTTTACCAGTAAATGGAGCAAAAATCCTTGACTAAATTTACCAGTAATTCGGTATTTTCTACCAGTAATTCAGTAAAAGAAGAACGTATTTAATGTATATTTCAATAATTCTACCTGTTATCTTTGTAAAATATATTTTTAAATAGATCTGAACATCTAAATAATAATTTATTACGTTCAATAAAGAGATAGAATAGATATTAAAATTGATTAAGCACACTTGAACATACTTAAATAAAATATTTTAAAAATCATTACACGTCATACTTTCATTAATATGAACAAAAATTTATCAACACACCTTATTTATTTAGAACTATTTATTTTTACTCTGCTGTATTTTAACATATAGTAATTAAATAGCAGAATAAACAAACCTCGCAGCATATTGGTTCATGCACACGTGGCTGCGTACTGCGCAGTAATGTATCATGAATTGTGTTAGCTTGGGGTGCGTTCAGTAAGTATAATCGAGTCTTGGGCCCTAGCTGCTTCTGTCAACCTGTCGACTGTTTGCAAGTTGCAGCTTGCAACAGACAGTGTGTGACTTTGCTTCAAACAACCCGTGTTTAACATTGTAGCGATTGGTAAAATTAAAATTGTTATATATCATTGGATTGACTGCAGGTGTTAACAGGATGTGTCAAGTGTTATCATATTGTGTCAAACAGTGAAAAGTCAAAGGTAAGAATATTTTTGATAAGGAGGGATTATTTTTTATTTATTTATATTTCAATAGTCTTGTTTACGTTCCTGTTAAACTACTACATAGTGGTTTGTCAACAGGTGATTATAATAATATTACACTTTTTGTACCTTATGGCAGGTGTATGAAATGTAAAAAATATTTGAACATTATTATTGCACAACAGATATAGATTATGTTGTGTTATGTGTATAATAAAATAAGAATAAACATTTCATAAAATAAAATTTAAGTGTTAAAATAAGTAAGACTATTAAAATGCATATGAGAATACAAAATAAGTTTAATTTATATTTAAATTAAAATTTAATTTTTTGCAGCTATGGATTAAAATTCACCATGGTATTATTTTAATCATACGAAAAAGGGAGGTGCAGGTGTGTGTAAGCAGTGCTCAAAAACAATAAAAGCAGCTGGTGGAAGTACAAGCAGCTTACATAACCATCTCAAATGCCAACACAAAATTAACTTGTTAAAAAGAGGAAAGATGTGCTATTCCTCTAAAACATCAAGGCTTTTCAGACTAGCCAACAATGTGTGGTTTTAATTTTTCACTTCTATCTGCATTATAAGCTAACATAATGGTTAATCTTTCTTTGGATTTTTTCCTGCGGTAGCGAGTTTCACCTTTGAACACAAGCATCCGATCTGGTTATAAATTATAACACAACCAAGTTTCATCTCAGTTGAAGATGTACAGTATTGACCCGAATATAGTGCGATGTTTTTTCCTCAATATGTACCTTTAAAAGTCTCATTCGCACTATATTCGAGTACTTGTAGCTTTTAAAAAATAACTGTGTATTGGCGCGTTTCATGACGCGTGTTTCAGCGCATCTGTTTATAATTGCTACATTGTAAGTGAATTGGACGTTCATGTCATGATACTACATTGTACAAATATACTCGGTAGGGATCTGAGGAGACTTTAAAATAGATCAAGGTCAAATTGCAGCAACCACAGTGTGCCGGGACAACTATACGCAGGGTCGAGACACTCAACGTCAGAAAACGAGGACTGTCTAAATGTTATGTCACATTACCCCCCCTTTAATACACAATTCATAAGTTTACAGATAATTTAAATGTGTAAAATAGAGATAATTCGTCTTTTTTTAAAAATCCTTTCAAAATACTTGGGGTCGCACTATATTCGGGGTCGCATTATATTCGGGCTAATACAGTACTTTTGCTCATAATTTTCAAGAATTGGTTTTATACTTTCTCGCCAATTATAAACAACTATAACTGATGATACATCATTTCTCATGCACAACCCCACTATATTATGCCACTTTTGAAAATGCTGAAGATATCCGTTTGAGCACTAAAAATCAGTCCCATCTTCTGTGCCAATTCATCCACCATTTGCTTTATGACATATCACTTTCAAACTCTGGTTCGAAATAAGCTTAGATTAAGCACTCTATGGGGTTGAATATTGTATTGAAATTAAAAATTAACTGTACTTCAAAATAAACATACTAAAAACCTCACAAAATCCTATTCTGTCAGGGGTGAATAGTAAGGACTTTAAATTATCAGATATCGAATTTATGAGGTTTTCGTGTAATTGTCTTATTATAAACACAGTAATTATGCATTTCTTTGACAAATAGTAGGCAAATATGTTCCTTACTTCCTCTAAAAATTTCATTTCTCTGTGATGCATGATTTCGTACTTACAACTGTTTTAAATACACCTAGCATTTTTACTCAAATCATTTGGCACATTTCAGACATCTTTTTCTCATTTTTCTTGGTACTCAAAGGGTTCAAACTGGGGATATGGGGTATATACAGTGCCATAACTAGGGCAGGGCAAGTGGAGCATCTGCCCTGGGCACAACTAAAGAAGGGGTGCAAAAATTGTTACTGGCAAGTTGTCTGAGGTTGTATGGCACAAGGACGGGCGATTTCACTACTATACTTGTTCCAGACATTATGCATTGTAAGCCCCCTAAAAACCAATTAACCGATTTAAAGAACTTTATTTTTTCTTATACCTTCCACTAAAACTACAGATATTCTACAATTACTGTACGACTGTTCACTTGTGGAAAGTTACCCTAATATATTTATTGCGCTTTGCATATTCCTAACACTACCTGTAACAACAGCAACATGTGAAAGCAGCTTTAGCAAACTGAAGTTAGTAAAGAATTATTTAAGATCCAGCATGGGCCAGCAAAGAGATTATTGGAGCTAATCTATTCTTTCTATAGAACATGCTACAGCAGAATATAAATTTCTATGATGTTATTTATATTTTATACTTACATTTTCTGTATTTAAATTATGTATGTATGCAATGATATTTATAAGTATGTATTTAAATTATGTACATTTATAGTGAGAAATTACATCATTAATAATTTATTTTCATTTATTAATTTTTCACCCAATATCTATATAGTAAAAAAATATAGGTATTAGAGAATTTTTTATGAAGGGGACACATATTTGGTAGTTTGCCCCGGGTGCTAAAATAGCTAGTTATGGCACTGGGTATATAAATATGGACTGGAGATGGTTAACACTCAATAAATAACCAAAATTTTAAATAAGCTCACCCGTATATAGGCAATTACAAATGTAAGCATATATCCACGTTCTCCATTAGTTTGTCCAGCTGGTACTCCACCAAATTCTTTGGCAATTGCATATATTCTCTTTTCTTGCAGAGCAACGTCCTCTTCTTCTCCTTCAAATACTAAAGTGGCAACACACATTCGATCAGGATTCAGCCCAAGGAGATATTTTGCATATGTATGCTTGATTCCTTCTAAAAATCGCCCTAATAGGCCTGGTGCTGATCTCAAGACTTGACCAAAGTGGAATTGCTCATTGTCCATCAGACGGATAGAAGCTGGTTGGCAGCGCTAAAAAATAAATTTTAAATTATTCTTATAATTATCTTCATGTTTTTTTAAGAATATATATTCATAATACTTTGTATAATTAAAATACATTTTAGCTTATCAAACGTAAACAGTACTGCCAAAATCAAAAGCACTACAGAAAGAGTATATATTTTAAAAGCAGTCAAAACCACTTGTCATTTCATTTTGACGCATCCTATTGGCCATATGAAATTTAATTCTTAAAAGAAAATATTTTTTATAGTGTATTAAAAAATATTTTATCCAATAAACCATACCTTTTTAGCCACATCTCTCATACAGTGGACGCCTGATTCAAAGTCAGGAAACACAATGGATCCATATTTTTTACATTTTGGAAGTGGTCTTATCTTTAGCACCACTTCAGTGATTACTCCAAGAGTTCCTAATTGAAGACAAAAGAACTTGATTGCAATCAAACTCAAATAACAATACAAATTTAATATTTTAAATCTACTTTGAAGTGGAAATGAATTGTCTTATAGGCATCATAAATCGATGTTAAAATGGAGAGAAACAAAGAATGTCTCAAGGTGTGATTTATCATTGACTTGCACTGATATTAAATTAATTCCTTCAATGGAAGTCTTACTAATATCTTTTAGCAGGTGTATTTTTGCTATCCCATTATAACAACTGGAATTTCAACTCAAATGATTATATCAATTTGGCATGCAAAATGCAAAAGCCTGTTGAAATGGAATACTTTATTTCAATTATTTATTTCCTTGAAATCTACGCAAATAAAAAAGCATAAAACATTATGATGAAGAGTTTGATTGAAATAAATCAATTGTTATAAAAATCAAGAATAAATGGCAAAGAGACATTAAAGTTCAACATATTTTGATGAAAAAATTAATCAATAAAGTTCTTATAAATTATCTAAAAGCATTCTTATTGAAAATTTAACTGTTATGCAATAATTGAAATTAGAATTTATTTGAACATCGAGTACAACCTCATAAATCTGGCAATCTCAGAAGCTAGCATTTGCCATATATTTGAAAATTCTAGATTTTTGAAACCTAATATATGTTTACATAATATGAAACAAAGAATTATAAAAGAGGGATCACTGACACGTAAATAACGAATGTCAACTAAAGAAATTGTATTTTTAATATGCACTTTTCACATTATCTTTCCTGGTTCTACTTCCAAACTTAAAAGAAATATGACAAATTATTGTTGTTGTTAGCTGAGGTTGAGAAGTTGTGGATTAGGCAGAGGCAGCATCTTGTATAGTAGAAACAGAGTACTCATTATTTTCATCGGCAGAAACTTTCTGCGCATTTTTCTGTGAAATTTTGTTAAACATATCACACAACTTAGCTTGCTTCAAGCAAGTTTATTTTTCTTAATAAGTTTACACATACAAACTCATGATCTCTTGGAAATCAATGCACAATCATTGTTCTAAAGCAGAAATTGTCCCTGTGATCAACTGTCTATAGTGCTCTAGTGAAGGTTTGTTTTTAATTATCTCATGACCAAAGTCACTTTCACTTAGTTTATTATCCTTATGTTTGAGATTCAAAACCATTTCAGTTATTTTGGCATCAGTTAGATGATACACAACAGGTGCAACTTTCATTCTTTTCTTGATCTCATCTTCTTCCAATCTTTTTGCGAAAACATTATCTGTTATTCCCTTACCAAACTCCACAAGTTCAGAAATCAGTCTCTCTTGATTACTAACATGAAAACCTTGATAGTCTTGCGGCAATTCATTGTCTTCCTCAAATATACTTCCAGGTCAAGTTATGCCAGTGGTGAGCAACCAGTAGGTGCCCCTCAAAAGCATTTTATGCTGCCCACGAAGCTATTATTAAGAGATTTAACACAAAATCATATCATATACATTTAAATTTAGACAAAGTACTTTGTATTGAAAAGTAAACCCAAAAAACATAATTTAAATTTGATTATTACTTATATATATTATACCTCAGAATCTCTAGTTAACATCAGATTTAATGACTAATCTGGTATGTCAAACCATTGACAATTTGCAATACAGTCCACCGAGAAATTTGCAACCACCAATGCAGCCTGCATCTTAGAATGGGTTGCCCACCACTGAGTTATCCCAATCACTTTCTAATAATGCAGTTCTTATATTAGCCCATGCATGAGCTAGAATACAAATTGCATCCATAATGCTGACACCATATATACATTAACACCTTGACCTCAACTGCAAGCATCTTTGTTAAGAGTAGACTAATGCAAGCACAAAGTTTCCCTCCTCCCTAGTGTTCAATGTGGAAGGAGTAATGGCTATAATAATCCAAGAGGTTGATTAGGCAAAAGTACACTCACCGAGCATACTTGTATAGCATTATATTCAATTTTTATCCTATTAGATATTACTCAAGCTTTTTTCTTTTGTTCAGTTTGTCATCTTTGGGAGGCAAAAATTTATGAAATATTAATTAATAACCATGATCAGCATAGTATCCAAGTTTTGTATTAAATGAAGAACCATCTTCAATTCCTATTCTTCAGAATGTCACAAATATCCCATAGAAAAACAATTCATTTTTCATTAAATATTACCTTCTGACCCCATTACAACATGATGAAGATCTGGGCCACAAGAAAGGCGAGGTGCTCGTCCTTGTTTCTCAAGTACACCAGTAGGTGTCACCAATCTCACATGAACAACTAGATCCTCAATGTTTCCGTAGACATTTTTCTTCATTCCTGAGGCACGTGTGGCAACCCATCCACCAAGACTAAAATGAATAAAATGGTCATATTTTAAAAAGGATAATTCCAATAAGTATGATCATAAAACATCCAAGTTCTACATTTATCTTTAAAAAAATATGCCATTCAATTAGTTAGCACAAAACCCAAATTGCCTAGGAAAAAGTGTATATTAACCAGAGCTGAGAGTTCCGAATCCAACCTTAAATTTTCATACTTGTTCCGTTGCGGGTTTGGTTCCAAGTGATAGAAAGAAGAAATGGTTCAGCTCCAGCTTCAGAACCGTTCCTAGTTTTAAAAGAAATATGCTTTTTATTGATAAAATTTTACATGAATTACAACTTTTTTCAATTACGTTAAGATGTTATGCAAGTTTCTAATAAGTAATGTGACCAAAGGTCATCTTTTTCAAGAAAATTTCCTTTTTTAATTCAATTTTTTTTCCTTTCTTTTTTAGTCTTTCTTCTTCAGTCATCTTTTTCGGTTCAACATAATGAAATTGCATTTTTACGCTTTCAATTTCTTTATTCACCCAAAGATGCTAATATATTTTAGTATACATTTGTGTATGCTCAGATATATTCCAAACAGATGGCTATATAAATATCAGACATTTTCAGGTGAATCTCTACGACAACGGAGAACAAACTTTAATTTATAGCCAGGCACATTCACAGTCATAAGCTCTCGGTGGGCTGAATTTAAACAACCTACAGCTTCATTGGCCCACATTAAAACTTAACCCTGCAGTACTCACGTGGGGTGCTGTGGACAGCCCAGGCATACGTTTTATGACAAGGTTCCTTTCCTTTGGTCTTTTATGACCCTGATTCTTCAATAGCTGGAATGATGTGTTTGGAACCCAGTGGTGGCTTTATGCCTTCTGGGGCCCCTGACACTAAGCAGTCAAGGCCCTTGCAATCTAAATACAGTGCAACCTCTATAATCCAAACCCATGTTAATCTGAACTCCCAGTAATATGAACTGTTTCTCCACATTAGGTGTAAAGTGTCGGTTAAGTGAAGCGAGCCTCGGAAAGTGAAATTTGAAGCTTTTATTTTGAAACAAAGTCTGGCACAGATGTCCACTACTAACGCCTCTTGCGGCTGAATAGATGATTCTTCGGAACATTGTTTTAAAAGGAATGAGCGATCTCAGCACAGCCGGCCATGTCGATATCACTCATTCCTACTGCCACGGCCCAGTGTAGATTATAATTTGCCCATCCATCAACGCGGATCTCTCCCAATCATTTTAGTGAACTATAAGTACATTAATTGGGGTTTTATTTACAGAAATTTAATAACATAAGATTTTTTCCTCGTTATTTTACATGAATCTGGTAATCCGAACACCTCGATAAACCGAACACACCCTTGCATTACTTAGTTCAGATTATAGAGGTTGCCCTCTATATGTACATATAGTGAAACCGCTCCTAACGGCTACCCTCTTTGTGACCTCTTAACGGTCATTTTTCTATGGAATCATAGAGAGGTTCCACTGATTTTTTAAACGAGACATTTAATATTTCTGAGATTATATACACAAACATTTTTTCTGGGCCCCTTACTTCAAGGTGCCCGTTGCGTGCCAAGGGCAACCCCCCTTAAATCTGCCACTGAGTGAGGGAGAAATTCAAGATTTACGGTATCTGAGCAGTAGGGAAATCTTACGGTTTACCCTCATTTTCACCGATCCACATGGAACCCTAGGGTTTTGCATAACCCAAGTTGAGAAGCACTGCCATACATCATGGGGCCCCTGGCAATGCGCAACCCCCCATAAATCTGCCACTGTTAAAACCTTTTCTGCTAAATATTTTCAGTTTTCTGTGGTAATCCTTTGAGTTCAGACATTGTACGTTACGTAAATCAGTGCTTTTTTCTTTGTTTGGACGTTGTTCACATTTTATTCTGAAATTATTATTACTATCTACAGAACTTTTGTTATTTCACATAATTTGAGATTGTTTCTCAATAGTTTCTTCAATGACTCTGATCCTACAAGGTTTGCAGATTTTTATTATTTCAATATTCGGTTTTTGTTTTGAAGCTCCCAGTAGTCTGTTTCCGACTAATATTTGACAGATTATAAATATTGCACAAATATTCAAATTGAAAAAGCAAATAGTTTTCAAGGTCATGATGCAAAAAAACAGGGCTTCCTCTCATGTACAATTATTATTTGTGTTCTATTGTGGGATTTCCGATTTCTTCAATTGAACTGTCAATATTATAAGTATATCACTAAAACTGTCAAGTGACTCATATTCATGTAATAACAAATATTCATGAAAGTGTACCTTAAGACTTTTTCTTTTCAAAGTAAGATTACTAATGAAAAAATCATTTGAAATTTCTCAAATTCACTTATGACTATAAATAGAGCAAAATAAAGATTTAATTGAATAATAGTTATATTTTTTATAACAAAAAAATTGTGGGCTGTCAGGAGCATCCCACATGAGTACTGGTGGTTGAAAAATTAATGCGAGTGCCACAAGTTTATATATGAAAAAATTATTGAGATTTATTTTCAATAGAATAATGCAACAAAGATTAGAAACTTGAGAAAAAGGCAGAATTTTACTCTGCGTGTTAAACGTTTAAAAATCCTAATATTATAGAAGTCTTACCGCAGGATGGATTAAACTGAGCAACCGACTGGATCCGGTCAGTGGGCCATAGGTTGTCTATCCCTGTTCTACAAAATTTGTTGAATTAAGATTAAAGTAAGTTGAGTGATCTTATTTTGAAAATAACTGAAGGTTAAAAATAAAATTTAATAAATAATACTTAAATTTTTAACTCTTCAAGGGGATGTGAAACAAACTTATGATTAAGATTTAGTTTTATTTTGTCAATTGAGTCAGGACATTGGATTTATATTTTTGCCTTCAAATTCATAAACTTTTCTTGATTCATCGCCTTAAGAAAATTATCTTTCATCCATTAATCAACAAATTCAATTGTTTAATAATATTTTTCTAATAGGTTTCTATCCTTGGATTATGGATGATATTAAAATATCAAGAATCGACTTCCAAACCCATTATTCTGTTTTTAAGGGAGCCATTCTCTGGAACTTTCACATCGCTGGTATTAACTCAGATGATTTAGAGGTTGAAATTATTAAGTAATTTTTAAAACAGGTTTCAACTGATGTACATTTTGCCCTGAGAATTAGATTTTCTAAAAGATAAAAAACTAAATTTCACCTAAGCCCAAAGATTCTTATAGAATCATAAAAGAAACTAGTAGATATGACTTCTTGTTAAATACATTAAAAAATGAGAAGTTACTATGATTATTTCTAACATAGTTAAATCCATACTGGACAAAGCATCCAAAGATGGGTTCCTCTACTTCCATTGGCTGTACTGGCATAGTATCATTGTGGACAGGAGTCACCAATGGATGGCCCAGAAGAAAATTTTTCTGGCCCATGAAGCTACCATGAAAATGCAATCCATGAAACTTAACACTGTGCGTACCGGCCATGAGAATTCTCATGTTTCATGTGCCAGCCGTTGCATAACACTTATGAGAATTTTCGTTTTTCTACTGAATTTTCCATAGAATTCTAACTATCCAATACCATTTATACACTTGGCTAATGCATCAGGAATTCTTTCTTCCATTTTTTCCGTTTTCATAGCATATTTAGTTATTCATTTGTCATTCGAATACCCGTTTTCATTTTGTTTCAGTTTCCATCATGCACACAGTGAAAGGCAATGCTATCTTTGTGAAAGTGATATTTTAAAAAATTATGTGTTCGTCAGATTGTCCCAATGTGTGCGATAGATATTTGTCTAGTTCAGATGAAAATTCAAGTGACTCAGATGTATATCCAACTAGAAACTGTAGTGCATGTTCCATTCATAAAAAAAGAAACAAAACGTGAAATTTTTGTAAATTCTGTGGAGCTCATCTGCATAAAGGCAGCCATTTCAAAAAGAATGGAGAGCCAAATTATGTTTATATTTTCCAATTTCATGTATGAGAAATGCCCAGAAAACAAGCATAGTATGGGGAATTACATCCAGTACACAAGGTGTTAACACAGAAAACTTCATATTTTTTCATTGGAATTATGGTCTCAAAACTTTTTCTTATGAAATTTTTAATACCAATACATTATTTAACTTGACTTATCCTAAGATGATACCTGTCTCCACTCTCTAGCTAATTTATAGCAAATAACCTACAACTTCAATCCCTCAAGTGCAATGGCATATGCCATCCCATGCAGCATCCACTTTTACAGTTTGTTTATCCTTTATGCGATAAGCTTCTTCCATGAATCACAGATGTCTCCAAGCTCCATGGATCAGGGAATCTCCCAATACAAATACTTCCTCTCTTACTCCACTTAAAGAATATTTTTTACTAAGGTTTTCCCCTCAGTTGAAGCTCATGGCATCAACAAGGAGGAAGACGCTTGATAATTTAGAAGTGCTGAACATAACTAAAAATGTAGGCAGTAATGACAAAAGTATTCTTTCTCTTGTGAGTAATACTTCTGAAAGATATTTACTATCTTCTGAAAGTGAATTAGAAAGTGAGAAAGGTATTATTGAGGAATTAGGAGATCGAGCATTCCCATGTTTTTTTGGAATGAAATTAACAGCGCTAACATTTTACATTACAAAAAAGCAATAAAAATAACCAACAGTTATTCTGATCAAGGCTAATAGATGAAATATTTGCAAAATATTTTGAGTGTTGAGTTGAAAGAAAAAGGGCAAGCCAATGCGCATCAACTCCTACACAACAGGGCTGGACAACACTTCTTCGAAGAAAATCTCCCTTCAGGAAAGAGAAGAGCAGGATTTAGGAAATGTTTGCTCAATGAAAAGAATAAGAAAAAAGACATTCTACCACTGTAGAAACAGCCCAGGGAATCCTGCTTCATGTGTGGCACCATGTAATGAAAGGTATCACACATTTTTTAACCTCGAAGGATAAAGTTTCAGTGTAAAATCAATTCAAAATTAAATATTACCATACCAAAAAAATAATATATAGTGAACAAAAAGTGTTAAATATTGCTTAATTTTTTGGATTATTCCATGTATTTTTGAGAAATAAATTAAAATAACACAAGAAACAAGAAATCTTCACAAATGGGTAGAAGTATGATACTTGATGACCTTGATTTGAGATTAAACCAGGAGAAATGGTTAAGGACTTAATTGGGTGATAGTCACTGTAAAAAAACACCAAATGACAAAGGATAAAAAAGTTGAGACAGTCTGATGAAGAAAAAGGAACAGGCTCCACAAGCAATAGTAAAGGATCATCCAGATGGAATTTCCGGCATCATGAAAAAGTATGTGATGTGGACAAAGGTTATAAGAAATATCCAACAAGTAAGAGAATAGCAAATAAAATTAGGAAGGACAAGATATATTTACATTTCTGCATTGTTCTTCTACTGTAAGAGACATGATTCCATCCCTACTTAGCCATAAAAAAATAAAAAGCATAATTTACAAGTAAAATTTTAACATTTCATTTTAAGAATTAAAAATGAAAAATTTGTATCACTGCCATATTGGTGGGATGAGTCTTTAAATCTACAATCCTCAACATTTAAGCAACCACAACTCTAACTTTCATACATATTTGATTCCCTTTTGCTAATTTTTAAATAAGACCTCATGATACCCAAATTGCAGGCCGAGTCTGCATCTGCTACTGAAAGACTATGGAAGTTATATAACAATGATGAAGAATAAAAATATACTTACATGGGAAAAATAGCTTACATATATTTTTACCTTGAAAATTCATATGAATCAGGTTCATGTCCTGTAGTAAAGCCTTGTGATTTCAGCTCCCGCTCCAAATCTTGACCAATAATACCAGCTTCACAGCATGCCACAAGATTGTTTCTATCTAGCCAAAGTATTCGATTCTAAAAAAGAATGATTCAGTTTTAAGTGAAATGTGTCAAATAACATCGACTTAACAAGTACCAGTTTTTTAAATCTGATTTCATAGCAATCGATGAATATTTATAACTGCAAAACATAAAATGCCTATCTTCACAAGTGATATTACTACAAAATATTTGATGATTTATGCAACTTAAATATTTTCACTAAACGCCAAAGAGTAAATATGCTCTTTCTAAAAAGCTAGAGTATTTTTTGGAAAAATGTGGTCACTTAAGTGGCATCTGATGACTGAAATTATCAGTATTATTGGGATCTCAGACGATGTAACTTTATGACTCCATTGTTAAGTTATAACAAAATTTAAAGCCATTTATCACTTTAAATCATTCAATCTGTTACAAAACTTATGAAGATGGGCTTATTTTTTTCAGGAAGATACCTATGACAATAAGCCAGTCATGTCTGAGACCAACATTTCAGCTTGGTCTAGCCAGTGCTGCTGCAGTTCGCCAAAGTGAAATTTAAATTTCTTAAAGAAATGGATGAACATTTAAGACCAATCATACACAAATACTAAAGCTTTATAAAAATGGATTTAATTCTTTAGTTGCTGGGACTACATCATGACTCCCGATCAATAAAAAGATATTACGATTTTGACTTACAATAACCTGGCTTCAATGGAATTGATAACACCATCGATTTCTTGTTTCTTTTATATCAAACTCATGGTGGAAATGAAAAGAAAAATGTATATGTATGCTCAATATCAGATTGTTTCAGCAAACATAAAATATAACAGGTGTACATTATATAAAATAACATGCATAATGACTGATGTTTCAATAATGCTATGTCGACTTCAAAAATGGCAGTGAAAACAGGATACTGAAATATGCAACTTATACAGAATACCTTGAAAGAAGCCACTTCTTGAAGCATGTGAAACAAGAAAGTGTTTTTGCATGCATAAAGTGATTGAGCTTGCCTTATTAGGCTAGTCAAGACATACAATGTACAACACAAACATCACAATTACATATTTAAGAAGTGTTTCACAGTTATAGTGCCTTAATTTTGATGCAGCAATTAAAAAAAAACCCATTTCAATACAAATTCATGTTAAGATGCTGTTGTGAAAAGAACTACCAACCATTTGGGTGGTGTCTAAGGAGACAATAGTGCGATTTTCATTCTCTGGACATGAAACTGCTCCTGTCACACTGGTACCACCACCAAAAGGTATCACCACCACGTTGCAACGGTTGGCCAATTCAACCACCTTCACCACTTCCCCATGACAAACTATTAGTAGCAATAAAAAGAGACATTTTCATTTTTTCCAATTAGATGCCCAGAGATCAAGTTTTCTGACTGAATATTCTAACTACCACATTTCTCAGACTATTAGATACACTTTTTTCTTACAGAAAATGACCTACATTTGCTGTCCACATAATGATCAGATGGTCATCTCACTTGCAGCTTTTGGTTATAGTTATACATATTTTGGAGCAGATTGATCAGTTTGCAGCAGACTTGTGTGAATGGGCAAGTGATGCCAATGGTCATGATGCAGTATGGCATCACTTGAAAGATATGGTAAAAGCAATTTTTGAAGAAGGCAAGTATTTATTTATTTAAAAACCAAGGATTCTGGAGTTGTCGGATTGCTTCAATTGATGATTTCCCTCTGAGAGAAATGTCCTTAAACACAATACATGGAGTAGTATCCTCGCAACAAAATTGGTTATTAAAGCAAAATGACAAGCCATTTAAGGACTATGAAAGTTTAAACTCTAATGGTAATAAGAAATCTTTGGGTATCTGCAACAAGCAAAAACAATTTAAAACTTTGATTTGCACCATTATTATATATTTCTTTACAATAAACTTAAAAGTGAAACTCATTTATCATAAATACAGGTGCTTAGTTAAGTGCATTTTCAATATAGCACGGTTGGCATCTCGGGACTAAAATTTTAATTTTTGAAAATTTTAAAAATAATGCTCCTAAATGCTATGGTCCCAGCACTTTTTTCACTTACCTTCATTCGTACTTCACTCTCTGTTTAGTGATAGCCATTCCACTCTAATTAAAGACCAATTGTTGTTATTTATACATTTATTAACTTTATTTCTAATTCACTCATTCACTTTTATTATGTTTTTTACATTGGTTTGCTGCAATTCCACAGTCTTTTGCAGTGACACTAGCATTGGAAGTTTTAAACTTGTTAACGTTACTGTTGACATGTGCAGGGTTGGGTTCGCTTTGGATGAGTTTTTGCTTGAGATTGGGTTAGATTAGGTTCATGACAACTTTAACTTTAGCTATTGTTAGTCATTTGTTATTCTGATGTTATTTTGCTGTTGGTACCTATGCTACAGTTACGTGTCTGAAGCTGCAGAAGCACGCTGAATCGTAATAACACTTTTACTCCAATTTTGTTTACTTTTGCACTGGCTTATCATCATCAAAGATCTTCATAATCATGAAGAATTTTAGGAACATGTCAAGGTAATAGACGATACTGATGTTTTACCAAGTTACCAGAAATACTTATATTTTGTATATATCATTTATTTTATAATACATTGTTTCATCGCGAATGTTATTAGAAAATTTTGATTTTCCGTCATAAGGAATTAGTTTTTTAAACTGTTATACACCAATAAGTTCATAATAAATTTTTATTTAAAAATAATTGTTATATACCGTATTAACTCGTTTAATTCCCGCACACGTGTAATCCCCATTTTTTAGAGCTGAAAAACTGTAATCTGTGTAGTGTCCGCACTTCCAAAATTTTGATATTTTACAGCAATATTGGTTGAATAATCTATCTGAAGGCGAGTTTGATGATATAAATATGGCAAAAATCAAATATTTAAGAAATGACTTCAAAAAATGATTTTTTAATACTTTTTTAACGCATGTAAACATGAAAAATTCACATCCATTGTCATTATATTACACGGAGACAACTCAAAATCCTATTTTGGTGTCTAGCTCCTTGATCTCGCAGAAATTTTTAAATTTTGAGCCATTGCACATTCTCAAGTTATTTAATTTAAAATGAGTAATTTTCGCTAATTTTGTGAAATTATGCTAACTCAGCCATTATTCACCTAGAAAAAGAGCGAATTTTTCTGAATAACTGTTCATGCTCAAAATAAATCCCTCAGGTTTCACGCATTATCAAAAATAAATTGGTCACTAGACGTACTGCAACCCGGTTACATAGAAGTGTTTCTCACGTTTCTGTGGATAAAATGTATCACTTACAGCTTTCAGAAAGCAGGAACGAACAATTCCAACAGCTATCTAGTGACACATTTCCATCACAAGATTGTGTTCTTTGCTTTTATACAGAGTAATAAAAGTATGTACATATATTCTTTTAGGATTGCGTAACGTAAAAGGGACCCATAAAAATTCACTTGCGGTAAAAAGTGATTTGAGCATGTCACGAATTAAAATTTATTTCTCTTACATCACCTTTTCTATGAGAATGAATGACACTTCTATTTACATAGAAATTTACGTGATTTAGGTTTACTACTGACAGCTGGCGAGGAATTTTTAAAAATACCTGATAAATATCGTGCTTATTATATTATTCTACGCATTAAAAAAATACCTTGGTTATAAATCAAAGAAATAAAATGCACGACATATTGAGCCTACCAAAGAAAACGCATACTCATCTCACGCCAGGCACGCAGGGCTAGTAGGCGTATCGCGGATGGCCTACCCACAAAAGATGAAGGGGCAAATATCGTGTAATGTCCGCAGCCCATTTTTTGATGGGAACTGGCGGGGAAAAAAGTGCAGGTATTACAGGAGTAAATACGGTACTTCGTTTTCTTGATTTTAAATTAATATATAAAAATGTCCTATCATTATATAAATTGCTAGATAAAAATAGTCAAATTTCTGAAGAGTAAAAAACTGGGTTAACTTCTATGTTAAAACTGTTCTTTTAGCGCAAATTCTGATAGCGCACAGATGTCTCGGAACGCCTCTCATGCGCTAAGCGAAGCATGCTTGTATTAATGAAATCATTGAGTGCATTATACAGGCTAATAAATACAGTAAATTCATTTCAAGAAATAGCATGGCCATAGCAATTTGTTAGTAGATTAGTAATAAATAAAACATTAAGTAAAAATTCTGCTATTCGTAACCACAGCTGATAATGGCTGATTAGTAGAGTTTTTACAGCTATTGGAATTACATATTCTATCAATTAAACATGAGGGGACAAAAAAGCTGGTCAATTACAAGGATATACAAGTAGTTCCCGATTAACACTAGAGATACATTCCTAAAAAGTGTCTTGTTAAGCGAATTCGTACTAAGCGAATACATAAATCCCATAAGAAACCAAATAAAATGTGGAAGATACGTGTTCGAGCGAGAGAGATCGTCATATCACAGTGGATATATAAATTTTTATTTATACATAAATATACATAGAATATTCATTAATTTATAATTTGTATCTGCAAATTCGAAACAAAACTTCTCGTAATACTTTCCACGACTTTAACAGCGAAAGTGACGAAAAACATGAAGTAGAATTCGTGAAAGATGATTTTCCCTCTGTGGGGACAGCAGTGTCTTGTCGCTTATTTTGCGTGTTTTAGTCTAGTGTTCCCTCATTTGTGTACAGTTTCTTTTTGAATGGAATGCAAAAAGTTTGAATCAGTTTCTCTTTTACCGACAGCGCAACTTTAACCGTAAAAGTGAAAAAAAAACATGAAGTAGAATTCGCGAAAGATGAGCTCTGCCTGCGAGTCATACCTGGAAACTATCAAATCTAAAAAGCTGAGTCCTTTTCTAGTGGCGAACTTAGTGCAATAAAACAACTCAAGAATCACTTCCTCGGGTTAGAGTCTTGCTATTTGATATTCGTCGTGATCATGATGTCTTATGTTTTGATACTGTTTTTGGTTTTGCAACTACAATTACAAGCAAGCGTTTTTTCGCAAAGGCATTACAATCAGAATTCATCTTCAAAAGCTTATTTCCATCATTTGTGTAGTTTCTCTTTTTCATCTTTCACTCTTTCGTGGTAAATGCCACAAAAAATGGCTACAAAGGTTTACTTGGACTTTAGATTGCAACTTATATATTATTTAGTATTTTACGAATAAATATAAATTAATATACATGTTGCCTTAATGGCAACATTTTTTTATTTTATTTTTATGTAATGGATAGTTGCAACTCGTGTAAAACCGGGAATTCTTTGCGTAAAGTGAACAGGCTCCCCAAATGGTAAATCGTACTAAAGCAAATTTCGTGTTAACCAAACTCATGTTAAGCGGAAACTACCTGTACATGCATTTGTGTATATTTGCACAAATACATATATTTGGCAAAATTTGCTCAAGAGCATGGAGTGAGAACAATAAAGCAAGTTCACACTTGGTTCTATTCATTAGGCTGGAAGCAGAGTTCATGCTCTTGATCCTCAGTTAACATGAAAGCCACTTCAGCCCACCTCAGACATATGGAAATGTGCAAGCCATCAAATGCATTTGAATGTGCAAACCTAACTTCGGAAGACAGATGCACTCCTACTTCTTTATAAATGCCAGCAACATTCGCTTAGAAAATGACCATATCACTTTTCCTTAAGTCTGAAATTGTCCAATGTTGCCACATTGTGCATAACATTAATAAATTTTATTACAGCAGAATATTATAATGCACCTTGTTAAATCACAGATTGAGACATACCACAGGTCAAATCATGCTCCCAAAGAAATATTATAAAAACTATGCATAATATTTGAGTAATAATATATTTTGTCAGTCTGATTACCATGATTGGATGAGAATTGGCACCAAAACGGAAAATTCATCTCCTGTCACTTCAAGAAGAAAATATTCAAATACAGGTCAGATATCCCCCGATTTACGCGTTTTCGCATACACGCGAATTTGTTTTTACGATCATTTTCCGATTTACGCGTCGCGTATTCGGTTTAACGCGATTTTATTCTTACGCGATATTTTTACGACAATTTTCCGATTTAGGCACGCGTTGCATATTCGATTTAACGCGATTTTATTCTTACGACCATTTATCAATATACACGTCGCGTATTTGCATTTATGCGATTCGTTATGCGCACAGTATGTACTCTTAAGAGTTTATTATTTATTAAATATTTCATAGATTCTTGCCCGTCTACTATTTACCTTAATCGTCCCTACATTGATACCATTCATTGCACCGTACGACAGAGCAGGGTTCCCCGGTAGTTCCTACGGCAGTAGAATATATTTTCTTATTCTCCTTTTTGCGCAAATAACGCACTTAAACCCACTTTTTTTGTGCAAAAATATTCATAGTTGTGTAAAGTGAATATATTTGTATAGGAAGTTCACCGATCGAAGGAGCTTCGATAACTCTGTGATACATAGCAGAAACTTAACGAATAAAAAAATTAGGAATTGTAAAAGTGGACGCTGCACAGAACGCCATATCACGTCGAAAACGCTTTGGGGGTTTAAAACGCACATTAAATCAAATTTAAAGATGTTTATAAGTGTAAGATATCTGCTCAGTAACGTAAACAACGACTATTACATTATTTTCAATGGTAAAAATATTTTCGATTTCCGCGTTTACGCTTTGCGCGACGATTTCGAGGAACGCAACTCTCGCGTAAATCGGGGGATGCCTGTACAGTAAAAACGCATTATAAGAAGATATGTAATGTGGGAAAGAGAATGAGAAGATTTTGCTGTTCATTTTTGCATTATTTTGGAAGTAAATATGTCTCTCGGTTTACAATGCCCTCGATTAACGATCCGCCTCCCATAGGGGGTCATTGTTTCTATTAACGATAAATTTTCGATTAATGATATGTTTACGATATCACGTGGCCGCCAATTTCGGCAAATCGGAGTGGAATCAGCTGACCTTAGCCTATCAGCGACGCCCTATTATGGGCGTTTGGAGTTCAGCTGGCTTGCTTTTCAGTGTTTGATGTGCGTTGCTTATCGAGACAGCTCTCTTACTAAGTGTTTTTTTTACTTAAAAGTTAAATAATAACAATGTCCCCTAAAGTGAATGTGAAGAAAGCGAGGAAAACACTTAGTGTACAAATTAAGCAGAAAAATTATTGAAAAACACGAAAGAGGTGTAAAAACAAGTACTCTGGTTAGTGAATATGGCCTGCCCCAATCCACCAATTCACTCTTGATGCAGGAGGAACCACCCATAAAGAGCTTCATCAACCTTAGGCCACTTCAGCACCCTGTGGCGCTTAACTATGGGATTTCGACCCTGGTTTACAGGGAGTTCATTGCTGCTATTGAGTGTGGAGGAGACAGTGGCCTGAGTTGTCTTGATGCCATAAGTAGCTTCGAGCCAAGTGACAAGAGCCTTCTGTGAGATGCTGGGTTCATCCTTCTTCTTCTGACAAAAAGCCTTGCGCTGCTCATCTGTCATGACGGAATACTTGAGCTTGGAGGTGGTGGTTTGTGTGGTAGACATGGTGAAGGGTTTACAGGAAGACGGACAAATGTTAGAAATTGCAGTTCAAACAAGATAAAATTGACAACCCCTTAATCCACAGATGCAGTAATATAATGTACGTGCAGCTATTTACTCATCAAAAATGGCACCTTTCCGAATTGTTTGTCATCAAGCGATACATTCAGGACTAAAGTAAAACAGACACTGTCATGTCGTTCTCGGCGTCCTCTCTCTCGCTTCTACCTTCTCTCTCCTGGCGTGCAAATGCCACATTGGAAGGATAGACTGTTGAATGATTTTCTCATAACCCACACAATGAGACCTTTCCGAACATTATCTGGCTACACTAAAGGATCGAAATGAATCTCACGAGATCATATTGTAATGATGGAGGCAGCAATAGTGTTCCGGCAGTCCCATTGGAAAGTACCAGCAAATTGGACTGCGACACGAATTTTCATGACTGGCGAGTGAGGTGCTTCCCAAGTTTTCTGGAACATCTGCTTGAGGGATTTAAAAGGCTAGCCACCACAGGAGAGTTGAGAATATAGTGAAGCAGCTTGTTTTTCAAAGCTTATCTCAACTAGCCAATTGTTTTGCTGAGGAATATTGAACACGACTCATGAAATCGAGAGCCACCACTGTGTAAGTATCAGATTAGGATGAGTGAGAAACGGGGAGTCAGAAACATTCTGACACGCCTACATTTGGTGTACATTTACAGCTGATAAAAATTAATATAAAGTATGCAGTGATGCTAACCTTATAAGGTTAAGCTAATCGAGGTTATAAGCTATGGTAGTATAAGCTATCAGAGGTTTTGCTGTATTTTATAATGCTAAATTATGAAATTTGAGAACACAAAGAGCAACATATCCACAGTGATTTTAAAGCTATTAAAGACAATATATGTAAGTATTAAATAAATGATTAAATGGAAAGTAGGCATCATAAGTTCCATTTGGATCATCTTTTTTTGTTTCACAAAAAGTTGAGAGAAAGCTCAGAAAATGACAGCACAAGTCAGAAGATGAACAAGATAACATACACGAAAACAAGAAGTCCAAATCAGGACTAATGCAGGCTGCTTTCCCAAAGATGATGTCCTGAATTGATTACTTATATTGACAGGAAATGTTTTAGCATGTGTTAGTCATTCTAAGGAATTCTAATACCATAAATACTACTTGTAGTTCATAGTTTATCAATGATCGAGAAAAATTGTAAAAACAAATTAAAAGAGCATTATCAGGTTTAAAATACTAAAAACAATGTCAGAATCTCTTTCTGACATTATATTTTGCATGCATTTTTTTTAAATAAACGAATTTAATAAATATTACTGTTAATATGCTAATATGTATGGATCACCTGTCCATTGCTGAAGAGTAGTTGAGCAGAAAAGAATATAACCCATTTGTTCACTCGTCTATGCTCAAGCCGAGTTCGGTAATAATTGTCTCCATGGCAAAAATCTAATAAAATGCGATTTAAAGTGCAAAAACTCTGTTTTAGTAGAAATTCATGAAAATACAATCAATTATCAAAATTCGGTGATAAGAATTAGAATCTATATTCTACATTCATTAGTGTATGTATAGCATTTCTATTGAAATACCGTACATGCCGGTGTATAAGTCAATCTCGATTTTTCGGATTGTAAACACACAACTAGACATATATTCGCCATATAAGTCGACCCCCACTTTTTTGCTAAAAAAAACTTGGAATGAAGAATACGAGGACTTTTATGGTTTTTAAAACCTAAATGTAACCTTTTCCAAAAAATGTAGCATCAATTTTTGAGTTATTAAATCATTTGTTTAATTTAAGAAAGATCAGACATATACCATAAGGCTATCTATTGACGGAATGTATTTCTATTTATCCTTCATTCCTGTAATTGTAAATAAATCATTTATATTTTTGAGATTCAGTAATAAAAACAAGTTAAAATTTTAATTTTTATTAACTATTAAAAATAATTATTTCAAATCTTCTAAAATAAATGACAGAATATGTAAACAATGGAGCAGCTGATTCAAAATGGCAATCAACTATGCTTTAAGATCAAATGTTTTCGTAAATATCAATGTTTTTAATCTGTTATTTAATGGTCACATTTTATATTCTGCGTATAAGTCAAGAAAATCAAACGAGAAAGTCGTAATTCATTTTCCCATGTTTTTTAATTGTTGTCAACGAAAACAAACTTTGTGACAACTGAAATACACAATATCTGCTGTAAATAATTAATTAAATTTTCTTTCGTGTGCACACAACATTTAGTAAATGAAGGGAAATGGATTATCTACGATAAAGAAATAAACGTAAATAGGTTTTCTTTACGTGTACACAGCATTTGTAAGTGAAAAGAAGTGGGTAATATACAACAAAGGAATGAGCGTGAACATAAAGATTATATTACTACTATTCAAGTGAGATAAGTTTTAAATTGTTGACAGTTCTATTAATTACAACCAAATAGGAAATCAATCAGTAAATAAAAAATTCGATATTCTTTGGCATACCAGTTCTTAGACATTGGGTCGAGTGAATAAAAACTAAGCAAATGCTGAAAGCATTAAGCAAAAGCAAAAGCATTTGCTTCATATTGAGTGAATAAAAGTTTGCTTTTGCTTATAAGCATTTGCTACTCAGTTTTAAGCAAATGCTTAAATTTTACGGAAGAAAGCTCTTTGCAACTCTTCCTTCACTTGTTTTTGTTTACATTTAAAGTTTTACATAGTTGAATTTCAAACTAAAAACATAAATATATTGGGTAATATTTTTTAAAAAGTTAATTAATAATTTTTCAAAACTATTTCTTTTATAACTGAATTCAATAATATCACAAATCATGGGTGTATTTTTATTCAATTAGTTATAGTAATTTTATCCATTCATTTGCCTTTATAGTGATTTCTATCTTACATCACTTAAGTACCTTAAAAATATTTCTATCTTCTGTTTGGAAGACAGTACCCTGCCACGTCTCTCTTGATATTCTACGAGTAACAGATTTGAAATATAGGTACTTAACATTTTCTTCAGAGAAACGATATAAATTTTTATAACGTAGAAACTTTTCTCGTATTTTTTAACCTTTCGTGTCACCATAAATTACCATATTTATATTTAGGATCAATTATCATGAAAATAGAGTACTTGGAAATATTTTAGCAAGCCCTTTACCTCACTTAAAAAAGTTTAAGCATATGCTTAAAGCATTAAGCAAAAGCTCGGTTTTATTCACACAATTTTAAGCAAATGCTTAAGAAAATTCCTAAAAATAAGCAAATGCTTATTCTTTCTAGCAAAAGCAAATGCTATTTTTTTATTCACCCCAAATTAAGCATTTGCTTAAAAAGTGAGGGAAATCTTAAGCATAAGCATTTGCTTATTTTTTATTCACTCGACCCATTATACTAAGCCATTAATATTTATTTTTTTATATAATTGCATAAAAGGTAAAGAACGCCTCTGCCTCACATGTATGCACGCATGATGTGTCCATCTTTCCTCTTGTTTCACTAACATGTATGCAAAATATTTACTATTTACATTTCCGATCATTAAGGTGACTAATACACTTAATAATACTATATAATTAATATAACCATATCATCTTCATCATGCTTCTGTCCGAAGACAGGTTTTAACTGAATCGCTGCCTCCATTTCTCTCTCTCCCTAGAAGCCTCTTTTATACCTCTATAAGTATTATATCCCTGCTTTATATTATCTAATATTCCTATTCTTTTTCTCCCTCTTCCTCTTCTTCCACTAATTTTTCCTTCTAAGATCGTCCTTTGTAAACACTGTCTTCTCAATATGTGCCCTATTCAATTTGCTTTTCTTTTCCTGATTGTTTTTATTAGCGTCCTTTCTTCTCCCACCATTTCTAATACTTCTTCGTTTCTCTTCCTCTCTGTCTATTTCACTTTCATCATTCTTCTCCATACCCACATCTCAAAACTTTCTAAATATTTTTCCTCCTTTCTCCTTACCGTCCACGTCTCTGCACCATAAAGAGCTATGCTCCATATGTAGCATTTTGCTAATTTCTTCCTTGTTTCTAAATTTATTTTCTTGCTTGTGAGAAGCTCCTTCTTCTCGTTAAATGCTGCTTTTGCCATTGCAATCCTACTTCTGATGTCCTGTGTACTACTTCCATCCTGTGCTAAAATACTGCCGAGATATTTGAAACTACTTACTTGTTCCAATTTTTGGCCATTTACCATTATATTTAATTCTTTATGTTCCTTTGAAACCACCATGACTTTCGTTTTTTCTGTATTGATCTTCATTCCATATTGTTGGCCAACCTCCACTAGTCTGTCTGTCAACCTCTGAAGCTCTTTCTCGCCTTCTGCTATTAAGCCCTGATCATCTGCGTATTTAATGGTGGTAATACTTTCACCTCCTATCTTAAATCCTTTCTCTTCCATCAACGCTTCTTGTTATTGTTTCTGCATAAATATTAAATATCGCTGGTGAAATAGGACAACCCTGCCTCACTCCCCTCCCTATTGATGTACTTTCTGTTTCTTCTCCTTCAACCCTGACTCTAATCTATTGATCAAAGTAAAGGTTTTTAAGCAGTCTTTTATCTTTCCAATCTATTCCTATTTTGTTTAAAATACCCAGCATTTTATCCCATTTCACTTGGTCAAAAGCTTTCTCCGAATCTACAAAACAAAAATACATATCTTTATTGACTTCTAGCGCTCTTTCTATCATCATCCTCATACATACTATAGCATCTCTAGTCCCTCTTCCTCTTCTAAAACCAAACTGATTATCTTGCAGCTCCTTTTCTATTTTACATTCAATTCTTTTGGTTATTATTCTGGTTAGAACTTTAGCTGTATGAGAAATTAAACTAATAGTTCTATAATCCTTACAACATTCTGCATTGTTCTTTTTCTCCAGTGGTACCATCACAACATCTAAAAAATCTCAGGCCATATGCCAGTATCATATACTTGGTTAAAATTTTTGCGAGTTGCTTAACTGCTTTAGACCCCAAAACCTTAAGAACGTCCACGGGTATATCATCACTCCCAACAGCCTTCCTTCTTTTCATGTCATCAATTGCTCTTTTAACTTCAGACTCGAGAATACTTGGTCCTAGCTGATCTTCTTCCACATCCTCATTTTCATTTAATTCAATATTTCTTGGCTTTCCTTCTTTGTCATACAGAACCTCAATGTATTCTTTCCAGACGTTCTTTACATTGTCTGGCTCCGATACTATTTCACCACTTTTGTTCATGATTCCTTTCTTGCTTTTTTCTTGAATAGTTCCCTTGCTTTGCTATTCATGAGGTCTGTTCTACAAATTCTTTCACATTCGACAATCTCCTCGCATTTCTCATTTATCCACTGTTCTCTGGCTTTATCTGTTTCCCTTCTTAAAGCATTATTTAACTAACTTTCTTTGGCCTTCTTCAGTGTTTATGTTCTTCCACTTCCTCCGCTCTTCCATTTTTTGCAGCATGGCTGCTGTGATCCAGGGTTTTTTGTTTCTTTCACCCGTTATCTTTCCTACCTTCTTTTCCATTACATCTTTAATATTGCTATGGATGTATCTCCACTCCTCATCAACATTGTTCCCATTTTCTTCAGCTCTCCCCCCCCAGAATCGATATCTGCCCCTGGTAGTGTTTTCACATTTTTAATGCTATTTCTAAATCTTTCATTGACTAGTATGTAATCTATCTGGTATCGTCTCTGGTCTCCTGGGCTTCTCCATGTGTAAAGTCTCCGCTGGTGATGCTTAAACCATGTATTAGTTACAATTAATCTATTTCTATGGCAGAATTCCATAAGTTTATCCCCTCTTTCATTTCTCTTCCCTAGTCCATATTTTCCCACTATGTTATCTTCCTGTCCCTCTCCGACTACACTGTTCCAATCTCCCATTACTATGGTGGTGATCCTTACTTTTCCCTCCTCCTCCAATATCTCCATAATCTGTTCATAGATTTCATCTACTTCGTCGTCACCAGCATTAGTTGTTGGCATATACACTTGAATTATAAGCATTTCCACTGGCTCCATCTGAAGTTTTACGGCTATTAATCTATCATTAACTGTCACTACCTTGCTAATTCTTTTAGCTATCTCTTTTCTCATTATAATCCCCACTCCCCTTTTCTTTTTCTCCCCTCCCGAGTAAATAATCTTAAATTCGTCTGAATTTATCTCGCCTTCTCCTTCCCACCAAACTTCACTAAGACCTACTATACCTACATTATTCCTTCTCATTTCCCTTTTTAAGTTCTCTAGTTTACCCCCTGAATTCATAGTCCTTACATTCCATGTGCCTATTTTTAATTTCTCACTACTTGCTTTCTTATTAATCTTACATTTCCTCTGTGCATCCCCTAGGGTAGTCCCCACCCGGAGATTCGATTGGGGGACTATTTTACCTCAAAATTATTTTACCCCCGGAAAGATCCATAGAGGTATTTTCAGCTTTTCAGCCTATCATGGGAAATATAATGAGGTAGTTTCCCCTTGCTTTCCTCATCGCAGTTTCACAGAGTGATTACCCATCTGTAGCTGTTCAGATCCACATGATCACCACCTACAGCAAGTGCAAGCTGCTGCCCTTGCACAGGGGGATGAAAAACCCCCAAGACTGCTTCTTAGTCTGACTCTTCCTCTCAGACCTTTCTGGCTTGGATGGTCCTACCAGGAGAATTATCTCCTGCCGGCATTGCTCTTTGGTTCGTAAGAGTACACAAACCCTCCCACCTCTGTAAGGTTATGCAGTCCTTAGGGAGGGATAACCATATAGTTAATGATTTTATATAATGATAGATCGAGTATTCTTGAATGAGGGCATTTTTCCTGCTATGAACCATTGTTTCATTCACCGCAATATTTGAAATTATCATATGTTCGTGTTCATTTCCTTCAGATAAAAATTATACAGCTTCATTACCAGGGAATCAGCTGCTCCATTGTTTACATATTCTGTCATTTATCTTAGATTTGAAATAATTATTTTTAATAGTTAATAAAAATAAAAATTTTAACTTTTGTTTATATTACTGAATCTCAAAAATATAAACGATCTATTTGCAATTTACAGAAACAAAGAATAAGTAGAAATACATATTGAAATGTTAACCATATAAACTTCATTTAAAAGTGATTTTTCACTTATATGGCACCTCAGAATATATAGGTAACTTCCGATTTAAACTCTAATCCAGCCCGCAGAAGAATTGGCAACTTCCAAAGCTACCTGCCGAAGGACTCACAACCACCGATGTAGTTCATGTAAAAAGGTTGGGCTCCACTGCATTAACGTATGAAAAAAGTAAAAATGCTAAAGATGTCTTTAATTATAATAATTAATCTACCATATATACTCGTGTATAAGTCAATCTCGTGTATAGGTTTACCCCCAACTTTTTCATCTTTTTTTTGTATATCTCGTGTATTAGTCCAGATTTTCAGGTGTTGTAGAACGAATTTTATTGTATTCAATACGTGTTGATCCATTAAGTTCTCATTAACCCAATATAACTACGTTGTGTCAAAGTAGCAGTGAAGCAGGCCGATGTCTCCCACAGCACCACTGCTTAACATCAAAAGTCGTTACATTGTATCCGCCTTTGTTATTAAACTTAACTTATTATACTTCGTATTTCGTCCCGGCATTCATTCAGAAGCTATCTTTGTAAAGGAGAAAAGGGAACAAAAGTGACATTGGACCGTGGAGGATAGCTGGCGCCGAAATTGATGATAAAGCGACAGAAAGACGTACTATGCGGTCATAGGAAATCCATGTTTTGCCTGTTTTTGGAGGAGTAACAGAGGAACCTACCCCTCGGAGAGTGCAAATATGAATGCAGAAGAAAAACCAAGCCAACCCCTAACCAACTCAACCCGGTGGGGAAGCGTAATATTTCGTAAGTTTCAAATATCTGTATTATGTAGGTATGAGTGCATAGTACAATATCTCGGTGAGGGCAAATGTGAACATGGAAGGAAAGGATGATAAAGGTAAACAAAGCGACGCTAGCACCACGACGTTACAATAAAGAATATTATATCTCCCCTTACCTAAGTTATTTAACCTCACAATCTTATATTTACATTTGTCTTTAATTTTTTCCTCCTAGTAGTTCCACTTTTCATCGCTATCTCGACATCACCTTGTTTACCTTTGCCCTGGTTATGCACACAGTACTATAATTTTTATACCATAAATACTTCGGCGATACTAATTTAATTTGCTATGCTCAGAGGTGGGCATTGCCTTTCCGCAAATTACCGATAAGGTTTTTGTTATTTACATTACGGAGTTACCATAGTGCACATCTGTAAATTCCATCAAATTTTAATAACCACAGGGCAAATAAAGTCATGGGTTTAAAACTATCGAAAATATTTCTCGTGTATAAGTCAACCCCCGAGATTTTTGCTAAAAATTTTGTCTTAAAACCTCGACCTATACACAAGTATATACGGTAATAAAATGGAATGTTGGAAAAATTCAGCAATTCTGGCTAATCCTAGCCATGGCATTTGCATTAAGCAGGTTAGTGGTATTACATTAAGGTTCCAAAGCATTTCCTTAAAAGCCATAATAAAAACTCAAGACCTACAACAATAATACAAACTTTTTATCAACTTGTTTCAATAAGAAACCATAATTAATTATTGCAACAACTTGACATATCAATACACCATATTTACCTAATCATAGGTAGAGCTGAATAAGGTTATCTGACCTTTTATGAAAGAAAACATTATCTGGGAACCAATACACACACACATTGATGTGCTCATGATATGTTCCTCTTTTAATTCACAATCCAAAAACAAACCAATATAAAAATACAAACTTTTTAATGGGAAAAATTTAGTTTCAGTTTATTCATATGTTTCTTTTCTAAATCAGTTGCAATAATGGTGAGTATGAGATTTTGCAGCTTACTTGAACACTGTATTTATTTATTAGCACAAATTCAGAGACAGCACTAGGCCAATTACACTGAATATATTATTATTGTATATGCAGGTTATTGTTAATGACATCTTTAATTTGCATTAAATCTTGCATGCACACTAACGGAGAAATTTAACAAACCTGGCCATATTACAATGTCTGCAATACGTGGGAAATGACCCTCACGAAGAACAAATATATCATGAAGGGTGTGTCCATGGGACCTTACAAGCCTATCAATGCCTTCCAAAGAAAATGACAGGTTTGCTTCTTGAATGCAATCTAGAAAATCTGTGAAATACAAAAAAGTGTTACATATCTTTTACTCACGGGGAAGATTGACAGAAGATTATATACAATGAATAATATAAGAATTGAAAACTTGAGTAGAATAATATCCGCATGATATAAAGCGCATAGGTAGCTTTCCACTGGAGTATTGATGGTTTTTTGGAAATCACGTAATACCGTTAAATAGCTATTTTTTATTTTACTCAATTTCCGCGCGTATTAAATTAATTTTTGCCAAAGAAAAATTACTTTACCTCTATTAATAATAGGAGTTGGAAAATCTTCAGGCTTTGGCAGTGGCTGTGGTACATTTCTTTTGCTAAGATCTGCATTAAATATTTCTTTTACCCATTGAGTAAAATAAGGAAGAGTTAGTTTACCAATTGGATACCTGCATGGAAATAAATACGTTACAAAAGTTATGAAAAATAACTTCTATATTGATAAAATTATTAAAATGTTGCCAATTTCCACGAAATTAGTAAAATTAGTGCACACACTTACCTATTGCCAGTGAATTCAATGATACCGTCTTTCACGACAAACTGAGAATCTCGGTAACCCCAACCGTTCCATTTTAATAATTCTTGTCTGAAACGAGAATTTATACTATAAGTCCTTACCTGTAATAACTTGAAATCAATCCTAATTGGGGACTCAACCGGCTTATAGCAGTTTAAGAGATTTCCATCAACAAATGTTAGGCCAAGTAAGATAATTCTAATATCAACATAATTACAGTACGTTACCTATTTTTTGGTATGGCACTAGCCACCGATTTACTTTTACTTGGCTTAAAATCACAGTCACCGTTTTCAATTCTATGACGATCTTCGGACGCTGGAGAGTCTACAGAAGTTTTAATACTCGTAGAACAGCAGTTTTTACTTATAGTACACAATTGCGAAGCACATGAAATGCTGGAGATTTTTTGATTATTTTTTGTAGCGGAAAGGTGACGAGCAATTACTCGCAATCTATCTTCTGCAGCCATTTCAAAGTTTTATTGCTAACCCCTCGCCATCCAATGACATCACTACTAAAACACTTGTAAGACTGAAAATTCGGAAAGAAGGTACATAACTAGCGCCAAAATCCAACAAGCTGTTCACTCCGCAAACTAATGCGGTGTGGCTAAATCATTGATATTTACGGATTTTTAAACCGAAATTTGTCTATTGAAACTAAATTTGTTTAAATGAACATTTTACTAAAAATCGCATTTAACAAATTCCAATAGGTCATGCGTCTTTGACTATCGATAGTCATTGAACCAATGAATTGGCGCTGCTGTTCAATAGAAGAAATTGAAATTTTGTTTGCAATGGTTAAGTATTTAAGGGTAAAGACTTTCTAAATAGTAAGTGGTTATCAACCTACGAAGGGTTTTCGCGCAGCCCGCGAACATATGATAAAAAGGCAATCCGAAAAGTTTTATATAATTCATACATTTTTATGAAAATTTTGGTAGTCATACTATTAATATTGAAATCTTAACCATATAAGCTTGATTTTCACTTATATGGCACTCGGAATATATAGGATACTTCCGATTTAAACTCTAATCCGGCCCGCCGAAGAATAGACACTTCCAATGCGGTCCATCGTACTGGATTAGCCGATGGAATTCATATTGCACCTGCAGTAGATGTAATGACGAGTTTTCTTACGTAGCGACGTAAGAAAACTATGTGAGTTCTTGATAACAGTTTTAATTTTTTGGTTGATGCATAATGAATTTGAATATTTATTTCAAAGAACGTGATATATCGCAAAATAAATGTGTGAAATTCCATAAGATACAATTAATTTACATATGATATCGAGATAAGCACGAATCGCATCAGGGCTCCAACCTATTTGCTGCAAACGAAATTTCTTACTACATGCAAGAATTTAGAATACGGGCTAATTATGTCAATAAGGATGTTAAATGGACGCGAAAACTCGTGTAACGTTAATAAAATTACGCCGTTAACCTGGAGAAAGCTTTCTGTCGGCTTCCATCCATCAACGCCATTCAAACGTTAAAATTTTTTTCATAAACTTATCTTCAGCAGTATTTTCAAATGGGTATTATAGAAAACTAAAAACTTCATTATATTCAGGCAAAAATTAATTAATTTCTGTATCAACGAAATCCTACATAAAACAGCGAATAGGTTTTATTCCGCATCACTTTAGAGATTTCTTTTATAGCATCACACCCTGATCCTAAATGGGGATCCATAGATGATTTTACTAAAATCCACAAGCCTATCAAAACTGAAATTTCTTGTACATTTACGGTTCGGCCTTTGTTTTCTTAACACCTGGTAGGCACCGGCCTGCTTCACGCTATCATAAATCTACTTAAAACAGGGTCACAAAAAGTGAGGCACCTGTAGTTGTTTTAATATTTACACTGGAGAGCAAATTCATTGTTCAGTTTGCTATTTTAAGGGTACCTATACATAGAATAAAAATCTTCATAGTACGAAATTGATATTAATACTAGTAATGTGCTATATCTTTTAAGATCATTTACACATTTAATATAATAGCTAATTGAAATTTAACGGTAAGTTTACCTAATACATTATTTAGAGTTTCTATTAAAGTTTATAAATTTTAATATATTACACTAAACTTTGTATATCATTTATTTTGCACAAAGATCAGCATCTCTGTTATTATAATATGCTTACATATCTTCTGCTGCAAACCCCCAATTTTAAGATACTTGGTAACTAGTCATCAATACAATTGATCCTGGTTTAAAAGTAGAAAAGCCAGTTATATTTCTTGTAAAATCATTTACAGGGTAATATTATAATTATTAGTTTCACAGCAAAAAATACTGTGAGATAAAAATATTTTCACACCCTCTTAAATAAACCAATACTGCTTAAGGCTCCTAGATTTAAAGGCATTACGCACACACATGCATACAAACACACGCTCACTAACTAATATTATTTTAGAGCAGAAATGGCAGTCAGCTTTATCACCGTTTTACATTTTCATCAGATACCCTAGAGAAAAAGTTCATAATTTTGTAAGCCACATGAGGTGCAATGGTACATATGAACAACAACACCCATGTAAAATTATAGGGCAAGTCCATCACAATTCTTAGGCAGGATAAAAGGACAGAGGTACAAGGCCAAAGCTTTCAGTAATTTGAGTAAAAGCACACATGGGGTACGGGACATAAAAAATTATAGCAAAATTCATGTTACCAAAATCAGTAAAAACTCTTTTCATCAAAATTTTTATCCACCTAACATTCATAAAGAATCAAAATTTAATTTTTACACATAAATAGTAATTTTACATAAATAAATTAAAATAAAATGTACTTATGTATAAGGTTTATACTTTAAAAAAGGGCACTTTGATTTTTTTCATAAGTAAAAAAGCAATACACGTGCTTGTTGAAGCATAATTATTCAAGCACATGACAGCCATTATAAAAGTGGTACCACCATAGATGCAGTTCATGTGCTTCTCTTGACCCCTCAAAAATTCCTTTAGTCACTTTGGAATTCACATAAAATTTATATCCCTTACCCACCAAAGTAAGCCCAACAAGCATACATAGTTTTAGTTAAGTGCACTCAGTGTATATATATATATATATATTTATATATTACTACAAAATTTTCTTTAAAAAATCATAAATAATCTCAGTTCTTTCAAGAATCTATTCTCTCAAAAAATATTTCAATTGGGTGCATATATAAAAGTCACAATAATTCTTCCACCAGCCATATATCTGGTCCAGCATATTAAGAATTTAAAAAATAATTTAGTTAACTAGTAACTAGAATAATCTAGTCAGCAATAGTAACAAAACAAAAGAGAGTGTCTTGGGACCTTCATTTCACAAAATGAAGTTAACGAAGATGATCCATAAATATTAACAGTACAGTCAAAACATTTTATGACCAAAAATATGAGACCACAACTCCTTACTAAAAAGAATGAGAGAGATTTTCACGACCAAAAAACGGTCTTGAGTATTAAAATATCTATGAGTAATAAAATGAGTAACACAGGCAAAATGAAAATCGCTCACATTACTAATAATTAAAAAAATAAAATACTGTACACTCCCTATCCCCATGGCAAGAGCCTACACTGGTTGTACTCTAACGACCCCAAAACTTCTGCAATTAATGCCCCATTAAACACACTTTAAAGTGAGAAGATTGGTACTGGCTATCCAAATTTAACCAATCGATATAAATCGATCAGTCACTGCGAACCTGGGGCCAAGTTCAAAGGTGCCTCAACAAATTCATCTGTCTCTTCCTTTATTTCACTTTCTTCATCTGTATCGTCTTCTTCTTTTGGTATCACCTGATCTGCAGCTTCTTCCACATCCTCCTCCTTGACCACAACATTTAAGGTTGAAATAGGCAAATTGGAACAAGAGGAAGACTTAGGGCAAGAAGTTGGAGAAGCAGGTGATGTATGTGAAAGACTATAACCAGCTAACGGCTTGTGGTTTAAGCAATTAATAAGCTTTGGTACTGCTTCATGGGCTTTTCCAAATTTTTCTGCTGAGGCACTGGATGGAGAAGAATGGGAAGATCCAAAGGCTGACTTGGTAATAACATTTTCTGCAATGCAAAGAAAAAACAATTAAATTCTGCCAGACAACCAGATGGTAAATCAAACTTTGCATTAAGTATAGATTCATTAGACAATTACCAAGCCCATCTTATGGCTGAAAACAAATTCAAGAAGCAGTTAAGTATAAAAAAGTGAAAAGTAAGCAATTATCTTAGGCATCTCCAATAACCATAACAAGGTTGTGAAAAACCACATGCGCATTCCAGCTACAATTTAGCTGTGAATCACCAAAAATAAATTCTAAATAATAACTTTAGAATGTACATTCCATGAATCATCATTTAAGATGGCTGTAATGTTGTTGAAAAGTGTATGTGCACAGTTTTTCATAACATTGTTATGGCTAGTGGTGATACCTAAGATAACTGCTTATTTTTTCATTTTTCATATAATCATGCCTTGTTTAGCACAAAAGATGTATTCTGAAAGGTCTTCGCACTAACCAAATTTTGTATTATCCAATAGTTTATAACAAAGTACTTATTAGGGATCAGTTCACGATAGCTTCACAGTTTGGTATTGCTTTAAATTAAACAAAAAATTTCTAATTACACATGAATATTACTGAAAAATCTGATGTGGCCAATACATGACTTTCTCCATACCTGTAATATTTCTAAAAGACTCCAAATAGGTTAAATGATAATAAATGTTTTAAGAAACTGCGAGAAAAATTTAAAGACTTTACAAAGCACAGAAATAGACTCATACCATATATAGGATATAGCCCCAAAGCTCCAACAATTCAGAAAATAAAAAGGAGCGTAAAGTGCTTACAAAAGTCGCCGGTAGGTGGTGTTTGTGGCAGTTAAAAAAAATTAGTTTTAAAAATATATCTTCAACAATGGGAAAATGTTTTAAACAAAGGTTGTAGAAAATTAAATTTCCTACAACTTTTATTCCAGTAAATTTTTACATTCATCAAATATTAAAGCAAATATAAAAATCTGATGTGGCCACCACATGGCTTTCTCCATATCTATAATATTTCTAAATATTCCAAATAGGTTACATAATAATAAATATTTTAAGAAACTGCGAGAAAATTTTAGACTTTACAAAGAACAGAAATAAACACAAACCATAGTCTTCCAATATTGGATATAGCCACAAAGCTCCAACAATTAATAAAAGAAAAATGAGCATTACTAAGATGTAACTAAGCCTCAATTGTTAACAATAGTCGTCGGTAGGTGGCGTAGTGGTGGCAGCTAAAAATATAAGATAATTCTTAAACAATGCATTATATGGGAAATTGTTTCAAACAAAGGTTGTAGAAAATTAAATTTCCTACAACTTTTATCCCAATACATTTTTACATTTATCAAATATTAAAGCAAATATTTCGAAATAATAATAATAATAATCGTCTTTATTGAGGGCATTATTTGGATAATCATGTCCATTCTTACATATAACCCTGACGAACACAAACAGATAAGTGATAAGGGTAAACACCCACTTCCGGTTGACCGATTTTTACCAAAAACTAATCAGTTCTTTTGCCTTTAACATATATAAAATTTCGCGTTGATCTGATTAATAGTTTTTGAGTTAGAGCATCCTGGTCACGGACACACACAGACATCATTGAGAAAATAGTCAAAACGTGTTCTGGGGACATTAAAACATGTATTTCTGTCGAAAACTCAAATTCGATTTTTTCATGAAAACAATACTTTCTTTATACTTCATATATGGAGAAAGTAAAAAAAGGATGTGACGAATAAACACCCACTTCCGGTTGACCAATGTTAGCTATCTATATAAACAGTTCTTGACTTTCGAATACAAATGCTAAATATGAAATTTTATGCTGATCGGATTATTAGTTATTGAGTTATGCCCACAAAATTCTGATCACAGACAAAATCGAGAAAATAGTCTAAATGTGTTCAGGGGACCTTAAAACATGTATTTCCGTTGAAATCTCAAATTTGATTTTCTTTCATCTAAACAATACTTGATACTTTGTATATGGAGAAATTCATCATCATAGGTAGTCTGTCCGTAGACAGGTCCGTGATTATTCATGGTTAAACCTGGTTCTCCATATACTCCTATTTTCCGCTGTCCTCTTCATATCTTGATAACTCTCTTTCCCTTTCAAATCGTCTATCAGCTGAAACCTTTTCCTGCCTCTTTCCCTTTTCCCATCTAGTTTTCCTTCTAACACGTCTTTAATCATACTCTCTCTCCTCAGGTAATGTCCAACCCAGTTAGCCTTCCTCTTTCTAATAGTCTGTATAATCATTCGCTTCTCTCCTATTCTTCGTAGCACTTCATCATTTTTCATCCTATCTGTCCATTTTATCTTCAGCATTCTCCTCCAAGTCCACATTTCAAAGCTTTCCAAGTATTTGATGTCATTTTTCCTTAGCGTCCATGTTTCTGCCCCATACAATGCTATACTCCATACGTAGCATTTTATCAACTTCTTGCGGATATCTTCCCTTATATTCCCTGTAAGTAGTTGTTTCTTTCTCCTGAAAGCCGCTTTTGCTTTTCCTATTCTAGTTTTGATCTCATCCGTACATTTTGCCTCTCGTGTTATGATACTTCCAAGGTATTTATATTCTGAAACTTCTTCTAATGGCTTTCCCCCAATAGTTATGTTCAGATTCTTTTTTTTACCCGATATTCGAATGACCTTGGATTTTTCTGTATTTATTTCCATACCGTATTTTCTACCTGTTATCACTAGTCTATTTATCATTTTTTGTAGCTCCTCTTCCTTTCTTGCTAGAAGTACTTGATCATCTGCGTATTTTACTGTTCTTAAAATCCTTCCTCCAATTTTGAAATCCCCTGTGCCTTCTAAAGCTTCTTGCATTAGACTTTCTCCATATATATTGAATAGGGTTGGCGATAGGCAGCAGCCTTGTCTTACTCCTCTACCGATATTTATTCCGCAGGTGTCCACATTCTCAAACCTGACCTTTACAACTTGATTCTCATATAGATTCCTAATCAGTCTCCTGTTTTTCCAGTCTATATCCTTTAATATCTTCATCAACTTTACCCAATTTACTCTATCAAAGGCCTTCTGCCAGTCTACGAAACATGCAGATATCTTGACTGTATTCTATTGCCCTTTCTGATATGATTCTAACTACTCCTATAGCATCTCTAGTTCCTCGTCCTTTTCTGAAACCAAATTGATCTTCCCCTATTATTTCTTCTGCCTTTTTCTCCAGCCTTTTATTAAGAATCCTCGTGATGATCTTCGATGTGTGTGACAGAAGGCTTATAGTTCTGTAATCTTTACACTGCATTGCTTTTGGCTTCTTCTTTAGAGGGATCATTGTTACTTCTAGGAAATCCTGAGGCCACTCTCCCGTGTCGTAAATCTTATTAATTAATTTCGTGATCGCTTTTAGTCCTTCTGATCCTATGACTTTAAGTATCTCAGCCGGTATTCCATCGCTGCCAGTGGCTTTCCCCTTCTTTAGTTCCACTATCGCCTTTTCTACTTCGCTCTCCATAATACTTGGTCCCAAGTTGTCTTCTTCAATGTTTTCCTCATTTTCCAGTTCTATTTTTGCCGCTCCTGCCTGTTTGCTGTATAATTCCTTAATGTATTCTTCCCATACCTGTGCTACATCCTTTGTTTCTGAGACTATCTTCCCATCTGTATTCATAATTCCTTTACCACGAATTCCATTAGACTTCTTATCTTCTAATTCCAGTGCCCTAGCGTACATCATATCGTACCGTCCTAACTTCTCCATCTGTTCTATTTCATCGCATTTTCCTTTTATCCAATTTTCTCTAGCTTTATCTGTTACCCTTCTCAAGTCATTGTTTATACGCCTATAGTTGGCTCTACCTTCTTCAGTGTTAACGTTTTTCCATTTTCGTCTCTCATCCATTTTCTCCAGCATTTCCTTCGTGATCCATGGTTTTCTGATTTTCTTCTCTTGTTTTCCAATCTCTTTATCCAAGGTATCCTTGATACTGGTTTTAATTTCATCCCATTCTATATCAACGGTCTTCGGTTTGTTTTCCAACTTTCTTAGGTTATCTTCCAACTTCATGCTGACTACATCCTGCCTTTCTTTCAGTTTTTCTAGGTCCCAGGTCTGTCTTTCTCTTCTCGTTTTTCTTATTTGTTTGAGCTTTGTATTTACGTCAAGTATTAGAAGGCTGTGATCTGAATCAATGTCTGCTCCTTGCAATGCCTTGGCGTTCTTTATGCTGTTCCTGAATCTTTGTTTTACAAGGATGTAATCTAATTGGCATCTCATTCTATCTCCTGGGCTTTTCCATGTGTATAACCTTCGTTTATGGTTTTTGAACCATGTATTAGTCACTACAAGGTCATTATTGATGCAGAATTCTACGAGTTTCTCCCCTCCTCGATTTCTCTTCCCAAGTCCGTATTGCCCGACAACATTTTCTTCCTGTCCTTCTCCGACTATGCTGTTCCAATCTCCCATTATTATGCAGTTTACCTTTCCTCTTCCGTCTTCTTCGTAAATTTCATTAATTTGCTCATAGATTTCATCTATTTCTTCATCGTCATGAGCTGACGTTGGCATATATACCTGGATTATCAGCATGTCCACTGGGACTGCTTCTAGCTTTATTGCCATCAGTCTATCATTCGTTGCTATTATCTTGGTCACGCTTTTCATAATATCTTTCCTAAGTACCAGAGCTACTCCCCTTTCCCCACTATTTCCTCCAGAATAAACTACCGTGAATTCTTCCGAGTCGAACTGTCCTTCTCCCTCCCATCTAGTTTCCCTTAGCCCTATAATGTCAACTCTATTTCTTCTCATTTCTTCTTTCAAGTTCTCTAGCTTTCCTGCCTTTCTCATAGTTCTTACGTTCCAAGTCCCTATTCGTAATTTACTTTCGACAAATGTTTTCCTCAAGGCAGTCCCCGCCCGGAGATCCGATTGGGGGACTATTTTACCCCCGGATTGTTTTACCTCGAGAGAACTCATATTGTCCAACCATATAATCTTTACTAGGGATTGTAATGTGGTAGTTTCCCTCTTGCTTTCCACATCGCAGTACTGTAGCCGTTCAAATCGTCCTGATCACGCCTACAGCTGTATTGGATATAGACCCAACCAACATCATTTGTTTTCGGCTCTATACCATACTGACAGTACTGCTGCCTACTGCCAGGCACTGATGATAGTTTTTTTTTTTAAATAAAACCTCCATTCGAGGGGTTTGAACCCCCGAACTTTGCAATAGAAAGCCGACACGCTAACCACTACACCACCAGTGCATATGCATAGTGCATATGGAGAAATTAATAACACAATATTATAGCTCTTGCTGATTCGCCAGATAAACAATGCTGTATTTGAGTGGTGTTTAAAATTTTGAAACCAACCGAACTGGCATTAAATGTTTCAGAAGAATCCCTACCCTCTTCTTGCTTTAGATGTTCAAAAAGAGAAAGGGTTTTTCTGCAAATGACTGATTGACTAAGGGGCATGCATTTAGTCCTTTACTTTCTCCATATACGAAGTATAGAGAAAGTATTGTTTTCATAAAAAAATCGAAGTCGAGATTTCAATGGAAATTAATGTTTTAAGATCCCCTGAACACATTTTGACTATTTTCTCAATGAAGTATGTCTATCAGCCTGTATGTGATAGGATTTTGTGGGCGCTCTAACTCAAAAACTTACACTCATATCAATACCAAATTTTATATTTAGAAAGAATACTATATAATGAAGAGCTGATTAGGTTTTGACAACAATCACTCAACTGTAAGTGGATGTTTACTCTAGTCATGTTTTGGTTTTTGGCAAATAACTCTTTAAATCTTCATAAATGTAAATATTGTTTATTATAAACTTTATAGATAATATTATTCTCTATTATTTTTGTTTGAAACATTTTTGTAGACACACTGTTAAGGAGATATTCCATTTATTTAACATTTGATGAATGTAAAACAGTACTGGAATAAAAGTCGTAAGAAATTTAATTTTCTAGAACCTTTATTCGAAACATTTTCCCATATAATGCATTGTTGAAGAGATATTTCAAAAACTTTTTTTAGCTGCCACAACCACACCACCTACTGGTGACTAATGTGAACACTTGACATTCCTTATTAATTTCTCAGCTGTTAGAGCTTCAGGGCTATATCCAATATCAGAAGGCAACGGTTTTAGTTTATTTCTGTTCTTTGTCAAGTCTTTAAATTTTTCTCACAGTTCCTTAAAATATTTATTATCATTTAACCTATTTGGAATATTTAGAAATATTACAGGTATGGAGAAAGTCATGTGTTGGCCACATCAGACGTTTTTAACTAATTACTATGTGATCCTGTGAATTTATTTCCAGTTACTGTAGTGGATGATTCAATAACACTTTTTAATTTGTCTTTATTTAACAGAATTGTATGAACTTTAGAAGTGGTGAAGTTAAATTTACATTCAATATCACTCCGATGTCAACCTTTTCAAAAAAACTAATCACTTAAGCTTTTCTTCAAGTTCTATGCTTTTCCTTGCAAATTTATGATTATTTCCTGCAATTTATTTGCCTTCACTCAATTTTTCTCATCTGCCATGATTTATTTAAATTATTTTCCCCTTATTTACTGTAAAATAATTATTTTACATTAGAAATGAAGCAAAATACAATGGCGCAAGACAATTGAAGTGATGATGTCGAAACTGAAGACCTTGGAGGGTTATTGGCCAGTGCAAAAGTAAATAAAAACATAAAACCTGGAAAGATGCATATGGAATACAATGTTTTAATTTTATAGTACAATACAGGACTTATTTTATTTTTTAATTTTTCCAAAACAGTAAAAATTTGTCCCAAGATGCCAATTTCACAATATCAAAATTGAGCTAAACAAACATGCACTAAATGGGGCATGACTCTACTTCATTGATTATTCTTGAATTTAAGTTACTGAGTTATTCAAAAGATTGGTTAATAATTGGTCAAAACCATTTGGAAACTGCCATAAATTGCCACCTTTTCTGCAACCCATAAGAAAATGAGTAAATTGCATTTATAACTATAGAATATGGCTCTAAAGTATAATGAAAGGTCTAGGTCTAGATTTAAAGTTATATTTAATTAATATTGGCATCCCTGTATTTTTAAAATTTAAAATTGTTCGTCACATGAAACTACTTGCAAAAATAAATGCACGAAAGGCTGTTTGTTAACTTTTACCTAATAAAGAATTATCAGCTAATATGATCATAAATATAAAATAAAACTTTCAACTTAAAGTTGTGGATACAAAAAGTCTTACAATTTAAAAGTTTAAAAATTTATTTTTCTAAAAGATACTGATACTTATTTATCTGAGACAAAGTTACTAACTAACTAACTATAATATCATACTTAATTTAGCTTAAATGCATTCATAATATAGACAAGACAAAGGTGTGATCGTGTTAATTTTATTGCTTTACTAGCTGATACACAACATATATATTTCATTTATTGCCATAAGGATGCATGTAAAGAATAGGTTCCTAATTTGATAGCACCAGGTAAGGCAGTTTCATAGTGCTCTTCTATAATCCTTAAAATAGTGTTCCCAAGCACCAAGTTAAGCTGGTTAAGTTGTTTTCTTTCAATTCTGTTGAAACACACAATAATAACTTTGATGTTAGTTAGTTTTATTCATGATAACCCCTAATTTTTGCAAACCCATTATGGAGCTCTATTGACATTCTAGAAAACAACTTGGTGCTCATCACCTTTAACCTTTAAATGCCAAATGTGCCAATATGGGCACACAAAATGCAATAGCTCATGGACGCATATTTTTCATAATATTTTTTCAACATGTTTCTTTCCCCTACAAAACAGAAGTATGCAATTCTTCATTATTTTTACAATATAATGCCTTTTATTTGAACATTTTAGTACCAATAATTCATGAGATACGTCATATTTCCATAAAATGAACAAAAATATCCCAAAATAAATCTGGCAATCAAAGGTTAAAAGATCGGGACATTTCTTTCCTCCAAAACTTTTAGGAGAGAATAATATTTAAGAGGAGAAATTACTGAAGTAATAATTAATTAAATTCTAGTACAAAATATAAAAATTAGTAAATTTAGAAATCCTACTGTGCATCTCACAGAATGCAACACATGCCTCCTACAAGGAAATTTTGTCATATTGTCTTTGTCTTCATCAACTCTTCCAATATTAAATAGCAAACAATACAATTATTATCACTAAAAAGCAGATACAAATCTAGAGAGGAAATCAATGAAAAAGAGAGAGAAACGAAGTGACACTTGAAGAGATTATACTGTATTCTTTATGTAAGAGATAGCTAACAAGAGGACCTTACGACATTTTTGTGGCCAATTTGGTTGAAACTTTGTGAGCATGTAGTACCTCCTTAGTGATAAAAAACGCCAAAACATTTGCGAGATATTCGAGATGAAATTTAGCAAGTGTTCTAGTGTTCCAATGTATAGCGTACAATGAGTTCGAGCATCATGGTGAGGCGGTGGCCTAGGTGGCTAAATCCTCAGTTGCTGAAGCTTGGGGCACCAGTTCTATCCCAGCACTTGCATTTTTTTTTCAATTTTTATTATCTGAATTTGTTTTCGATTTTTTGGGTTTTACAATTTGCCGGAAGTTTATTTGATTTATAATTACTAATTTATATTTATAATCCCTAATTATGCAAAGCGAAAAATTTTTTCTCACAAAGTTAAAAGAGAATTTAATTTGAATCACCAACAAAAATAAAATAGTAATAACTGTTCATTGTCTGTTTATTACACATATTCAACACTGTTTTTACAAGAAATTAATGCTTCATTGCAAATTACGATTGAACACATTTATTTATTGATATTATTTGAAGACGTACAATGTTTCAGATGGAAGTTATCATAGAAACATGAAAAGCAAAGATCTGGCTTACACCACGCACGTTATTAAGCAAATCAATTGACAGGCACAGTTATTTTTAACAGAGTTTGCTGAAAAACACACATCATTCACATTCTTGAAAACCCTCCTATCGCTTGTCAGTGTTGAAGCATACTACGTGTATCTGATCATATCACGATATACTGGTGCCCTTAATTGGTGATGAATCAACAAATGTATTTTAATTGCATCCTCACATGATGATATTTTGCATTTTTGTTTCAATTAAAAATGAACAATTCTGCATCCGCTTAATGACATTTTTAATCTGCCTATAGAAGTAAATGTCACAAGGTTGGCTGAGTGGAGTGCATTTTGGCAGAATAATTTTAATTTAATAATTTTTTCACTTTGCATAATTAGTGAAAATGTAATTATAAATCAAACACAAAACACTAGAAAAAATTCAAATAATAAAAATTTTAAAAATGCAGGTGCTAGGATTGAACTCTCGCCCCTGATAACGTGTATTTCCGTTGAAATCTAGAAATAGATTTTTTTCATGAAAACAATACTTTCCCCTATACTATGTATATGGAGAAAGAAAAATCTGTGCATTATACATTGCACAAACTTTGTTGTATATGTATACTAGTAGAAGGTGCTTGCATGCTGCAAGCATTTCATCTCACCTTGAAAAAACATTCATTTTTCAGACAGATATTTCATCATTACAAATATTCTATTAATTCTAAAGATTTCACCTCCGCAGCGATTTTCGTTTTTCCCACATGTAAAAATAATAGTTTAAAACAATCCCCAAATGTTGCAATTTTATACATTTTACACTATCTTCATTATGGTATACTAATGCTACACATTTTAGCCAAATTTTATAGTTGTAGCACTTCTAGAAGTAAAATAATATTTTTCTAATTGTTTAAACTTAAATAATTTTTAACGGCCGCTGCAATTCATATATGGTAAAATTGAAATGTTTATTTGTGCAAATTCACTACTCTGTAAATAATTTGAAAATTTCAGCTTCCTAGCTCATCCCGTAGTACCTAAACACTTATCTATTTGTTTAAATTTTAAGAATTTTTAACTGCCAAACTAATAAAAATATCAAAATTTGTATGATCCTTATTTCGTTTTTTTACGAATTCTACTTATAAAAAAAATTTCAACTCCTTAGCAAATGCGGAAATACATAAACCTTGAAAATTTGTTTAAACAATTGCGAATTTTTAGACAGATATTTCATCATTACAAATATTCTATTAATTCTAAAGATTTCACCTCTGCAGCGATTTTCGTTTTTTCCACATTTAAAAATAATAGTTTCAAACAATCCCCAAATGTTGTAATTTTAAAAATGTAGCTTCCAATTTACAGAAAGTGAGTGAAATTTAATCAACATTTTGTGAGAAATCGACAAGAATAAACTACCCTTCATCATTGCACATTATCGTCCATCTCTTCATAGTTTCTATTCCGTATAACAGTTTGCCTAAATATGATATATCATTCAATCATTTAGACTAGAGCTATGCACAGACAGATGGCATGGTAAAACAACTTTTTTTGACTCTGGGTCACCTAAAACATCCATTTCCGTCAAAATCTCAATGTTGATTTTTTGTGATGGGAATATTTTCTCTATATACTACATATATAAGAAAGTAAAGATGAAAATTTTACATTCATTTCAAAATCATTAATTAATATCCCAAAGAAAAACACTGACGTTCAGCCTCAATTTGCTCTGGATAGGTTTTCTTGTATTTCCTTTCCATTTAAAACCTTATTTATTACGTTATTTTTTAAAATAATGGTACAGTGTGTCCTTGATTAACACCGTTAATTCATTCCAGAAAATCATGACGTCGAGTGAAACAATGTTAAATGCATCAATATTTCCCATAAGAACCCATGTTATACAATATAATTGGTTCCAAAACCTCTTGAAACACAAGAAGACATTATATAATGTAAACTGTAACCACTACGTCGAGCCAAAGCTGATACAAACAGTGTTACCAATTTTTTTCAGTAAGTCACTAGGTTGGCCGCTAAAAATTTCCTAGAGAATGAACCATAGTGCTCTCCGCAACTGAGTAGAAAAACCTGTTACATTAGGCTATACATTGCTTCACAACTTATATTTAATATCATCTAACTTGCAAAATGCTGTAAAAATAAAAGTTTGGAACTTCTGAAAATATGGCAGATATCTTGCGGGAAAATCATTTCTGATTATGATGTTAGGTAAGTGTTATTCCAGCAAATTTTAGCCATAGAAATATACTTGAATTGATGTCTATAATAAAGTAGCTCGTGCTTTCTGACGAAAACTTTCTTCTCTGATTAATCTCCACCATTTTGAACAAGCACTCTCTCTCTCTACCTGTATCCTTATGGCCAACAATACCACCATTCCCGTAACTGATATTCACAGTTCCGGTGCTGTAGTTAATAGCTCAAATTACAGAAAACAATAAAACAAAAAATAAGAGCAAATGAAAAGAACACACTGTATATTTACATTATATTCATCTTCGCTATTCATTTTTCTTTTTGTGTTTAGTATGAATGCAGATGCTGTAATTTTAGCCAATAGCTAGAATTAGCTAGATTGTTAAATAGATTTGATAGTTTTGTAAATGGTCACTATAGTGTTAATTTAGGTGCTAGACTGAGCCTAGTCATTATATCTAGCTACGAATTCACTGGATTGGCAACACTGAATACAAACAGCAATAAAATAGGGAGGAGTTAAACACAAGTTATCCCAAAAGTACAGAATAAATTTAAATTTATAAATAAGGCACTCCTTTCTGCACAACTCACAAAGCTTGAAATGTTTCATGGGGATTAAGATGATTTTAATTATTTCTGGGGAGACTTCGAGAAGAAGGCCATTACTACCACTTCTATTTGGACCCATTGCTACAAAATGCAATTTAATAAAAATACGTAAATCCAAAACACATTTCCCATTCAAATAATGCGAACTGACGCAACTGGAGAAGCGCTGTGCAACAGATGCACGCGAGTCATCTATGCAATATTTTTTTCGTACTTTAAGCACCGTGTTGGAACGACGTTAACATGTATCATCGACAATATCAATTCGAATATGGGTAGTAATTTTGGAATGACGGTGTCAAATTGGCATTAATCAAAGCAACGTTAAACCAAGGACACACCATATTCATTTGACTATACTTTACATGTTCATTCTGTTTGCATTGTAAATACATAATGATTTTCTGAATATATCATAAAATCTATTATTCACTACACCCACTCCCCACTTAACGGTGTCCTGATTAACACTAAAAATAATTTAATGCCTTTTTCCGAATTGCGCTCACGCGTTCCACATTAACGCTCTTCAAAATTTCTGGTGTAATTTACGAAGTCCACTCTGCAGCGCCTCTGCGCATTTACAACACAAGACGTCAGTATTTGCAGTTGCTTGATGGTTCTGTATACACTTTTGTAGGTCAAAATATAGAGTGAACTTTATTTAAATTATATTTTCCCTTTAAATAAAAAGACCATGAGTGATAATGAGCAGTGAGAATAGAAAAAGAGGAAAAACTTAACTCTCGAGGTTAAATTAGAGGTTTTACGGCGACCAAAAGCTGGAGAGCACCAACATTTGTTTGTTTTTTGCTCCCTTTTCGATTGTTCAATTTTTAAAAATGTAATACCAAGATATTTGAATTCTTCGTTTATTTGGTCTCATTCCACATTTCTTTATTTATCAAGCACATGTGATAATTCTTTTATGATCGATATTTCTTTATTGAAACATAGTAAGGTTTCGATCGTTTTGATACACAATTTTGTTTTTGTCTTATTGGTTGCTTTCTCTTAATTGAAGAGTATCTTCAGTCATGATGCTTATGTTATTATGTTTCAATTTTCTTTGTTAATGAAATTGTGGCTGTATAGTGACTATTGCCTCACCCTGTATATATAAGTAGACACTGGTATTCTTCTTTTACTCTAATTCCTATTCCTTAATGCTCTGCATGATTTATTCAGCGTGAGATCAACATATGTTCCGTAAAATGCATTCTGTTCTTCATTTATATTCAAGTTCTTACTGTTCAATGTTAAATATAATTGCTATACAAATGACGACCTATTCTATGCTACGTAATATGGTTAACAAAGAATACTTTGGTGTATTATTTATATAATACTACCTATTTTCATTTCCATTAATAGAATCTCGGGAATGAATTAAATCTTATATCGTCATTTCTTATGGAAGTACGTGTTCCGAATAGCGGTTTCAGTTAGCACTCAATTTTCCTTGCACCAATTAAAAGCATTAATCAGGGAGTGGGTGTATTTTGGTGGTAAAAAATAATTTAGCAGTCTCATATCTTCAAAAATTTTCATTTAACTTTTTTAAAAGACAAATAAAAATCTTATAATTATTAGTATTTAGAACAGATGGAACAAATAACTGACACTGTACAACCTCTTTAATTTATGTACCTGTATTCCAGGAACTTCTGTAGTTCAGAAAAAGTTACAGAATTTTTTCCCAATATCACCACTCTGAAGCTGGTGCATTTAAATTAAAAACTTACAAAATTCTTTCATAAACATATCATATAACAAATAAACTCCCTCTCAGAATAGGAAATCAAAAACTCAAATCTAGTTACTTAATATAATGTCACCAAAAGTTTAATATTATCCCATTTTCTTTCTCTCTACTTCAACTATTCCCCATCAACTATTTTCATTATTCACACTCATTATTATGCAGATTTCTCTTTCATCAGTAATGGAATTTTCATTATGCTTTAAGAAATATGTTGTCTATTGAAAAACATATCGTTGAGAAATTGTGGAAGAGAGGAATCAGTGTATTTAAAAATTACAATAATTTGTGAATTAAGCATGGCAATCTTACATATTATGTAGCAGTGGTTCCCAATCTTTTCAAGTTTGCCCTTTTCAAGCTTCAAACATTCTGCAGTCCACGTCATGCTGCTAGATGTTTTTTACACTCCAATATATATGAAAATCTAATGTAATAGCAAAAAATGATATGCACACAGCAATCATTTGTAATATTCACACCTTAAATTGAATGAATTCTTATTTATTATTCCAACAAATACATTTGTGAAGATGATATTTTTTTCTGCTAACCCCATGCAGTAGCCTCGTGGACCACCAGGGATCTACAGACCAGTTTGGGAACCACTGTTGTATAGAATTAATAACACTAATAGTATCCAACTGAAGAAACCATTCCTATATTCAATGATGATTGCGCCTGAAACCTTGATTTGAATCAAATTTAGCTTTACTGCATTAAAAATATTTTACGCCTGTTATTTAATCTTATTCCAAGAGAAAAAAAGTGGAGTTACATTACCCCCGAACATTTTTAATAAGGTTTCTTCAAATTGAAGAGGCCAATAGGTTCTATGCACAACATCACAACTAATGTACATACAATTCTATTAACTATTCTACTGAAATCTTCATTCTGATATTTAATGTTCTTGAAATAAAGCCATTTTACTTTCACATGCAAGAAAGTATTGTGATCATGAATAAAATTGAATCCAAAATTTTTATATGTGCATTTTTAGCGCCCTTGAGTCAGAAAAATTGTTTATGCAATTACATCCATCTGTAGTATGTTTTCATGCCTATCTGCCACCAGGCTCTCTTAACTAACAGCAGCAGCATTACTACTATGAGTCAATCTGTGCTTATAGGTATTAATATAACCAGTTGCATTATCATGTAAGAGAAAGCTTTTACAATGCATGTTGCACCAATTTTAAAAAATTGACTTCTTATAGAGAACTGATACTGTGATTATTTAATCATCACAAAAGGGTATTTTATGGCTGAATAATAACAAAAGAAAACACTTACTTTCCATTTGAGAGGATAAAACTCCAGGAGATTGAGTAGTCAACTCATGCTGTAGCAGCCTAAACTCTGATGAAGCCATGCTTTGAAGCTCCTTGCCCCTGTCATTTTCGGCTCCATTATTTGCATTCACCCTGTCTACTTTGGCAAGCTTTGACTCAATGTTGATAGCTCGATGAGGTCGCTTTTTCTTGGGAGGAGGTCCATCGCCCTCCTCAGACGTCTGACTACTCCCTACACTCCCATCCCCTGGTTTAGGTCTTCTACGCCTAGTGTGAATGGTATCACGGCGCATGGTAACTGGACGGTTTACGCCATGGAGCTTAAAATACAAGCCACATGCATTACACACTGTTTCTCCACCATTATTGCGCCTCCAGATAGTCGTCGTCCTTGTGCCACAGTTGCTGCAACACGAGTCCATTCTTTTGGATGCATAATTCTGAAATTATAAGAAACAAATAACCTAAATATTCAAAATTCTCGATACAAGCTTTAAACAGCCAATAAAAGCATGTAGAATGTATTTTAACTCCATGAAAAAAATTATCATTGAATAAATTAATACTCTTACAAAGAAAAAACTTTTAATTAATTTCTCTGAAAACAATGAATTATGAGAGATAAGGGAATAAGCAAAAACTCTGTTTCGAATTACAGGAAACCCTCAACATTTGCAGTTTAGATAATTTCTGTGTACACTGATTTGACATCTTGGCATATAAACTAGAATTCACAAATTTAAGTCCGCTATCATTCATAAGTTGTTTTTGATATGCGGTGGAGTTATAACATTCATCGATTTGACATTCATGGTGATTTGTAAGGATGTAACTAGTTAATTTTCAGGACCAACTGTACTTCAAAAGAGTTTATAAAAATTATCACACCTGTCTTTGCTGTTTCACAGCCATCACTCCACACCAAGGCGCTCCACGACGGTTTAGTTTAGTGAGATATGCTCCAACAGGGACATGACAGGCAATTTGTGAAGCTACCCTTAGACCTGGATTAGTCTCCGTTTCTGAAGCACCTTCACCAGCTGCTTCTCCAGGGGAGTCACGATTGTGCTCCCAGCTGCCCCTTTTCCCCAACTCCAGAGGATGCGCTGATTCCTGTCCATATGGCTGACCCATGTCTGCTGCAAACATGTTTTCCTGTCTATTAGCTGCCGCCACTGCAGCAGCAGCAAGGAGCGTGTTGCGAGTGGCCATCATCTCTGCCATTGCAGTTGCCATAGAGAGAGGTTGAGGTGTATTTGCTCCACGAGGCACAGTGGCCTCTGCTCCAGCAGCTCCAAGGCGCCGAGAAATAAGTGAATGCTGGAGGGAAGCTTGACCTCTAGATACATTGGCACCAGCTGCAGCTAGAGCCCCAAGTTGGCGGCATGCAATGAATGTACGAAGATCACAAGGTTCCCGTGAATAATCCTCTTCAGTTTCTTCAACAGGGCTGAGATGCGGATGTTCTGGCGATGGACTAAATATTAAAATTTTTTAAAATTCAGTCATAAATCTTAAATATAACATAATGAAACAACTTTTATATAATCTATTGAAATTCATGATTTAAATTTGCACAAATAAATAAAAGTTTCAAGAAACCCTAAAATAGACATGAAAATTACTTCCAAAATTAATTTTAACATCAAGTATAGAAACAAATTAATAATTTAATCATAACAAGTGTATAAATATAGAATGAAAGTAGTAAAATTATGATACTTATTATTAAGTTAGGAGTAACAGCTTTGTTAGATTCCATAATATCTGACAAGATTTACTATTATGAGGTATACATTGTAAGTTTTACAAGAGGGCACCTAACATGATAGCTTTAATAATAAATTCCAGCTTCATCAAATGACCCAAACCTTTCACTTTGAGGTCGATCATCTTCTTCATTTTCTTCCTCACCATCATACCTTTCAGGCATCTCCAATTTTATTTCTCCAAACCTTCCATGGTTAGTTGGCGACTCTTCGGGTATATCCTTGTCCGCCTGATCATCTGCACCATCTGAAGAATAGTCCCTAACGGGTCCTTGCTCCATATTAGAATCATCAAAAGCACCACTGTTGCTTCTCTCATGTTCACTGTTATCACTGTCAGTCCGAACAGGTAGACCGGAAGGAATTTCACTCTCATCTCCGTCTTCATCTACACTTGATGGATGATTCTCACTAACTTCTGCAGCTGTAGCGTTTTCCTCCTCCTTTACGGAATTGCTGCAGTCACTGGCGGTTGGATCTGCCTCCATTCTCGAATCATACTGAAATTTAGACGCTTATTTACTTAAGGAAAACATCGACCAAATTAACTAGTATTGCATTAAAAATTAACTAACCTGCTGTGGTTGCGGAAAATGTTCAGTATAACTCAAGTATTGTTTTAAAATCATATCTGATTTTCTGGATACTTCTCTGAAGTCATACAGGACATCCAACTTATAAACGCATCTATGACATATTAACCTGGGTAGGAGATCTCTTTCCGAAACCTGTATTTGATGTCCCAAAATAAGCAAGGGTATCAATGGAAACTTTCAACTTTGTCTTTTGCAATATACTATATTACATCATTAAGCAATGTCATGTTAAATAACGGCTTATTAGTCATTACTTACGGATTAAAACTTAACGTATATATTTAACTTACTTGTCACTACTTATCCTTATCAAGTCTATATAAAATAAATTATAATAATGTGCATAATCAAATGCTAACACGAGTTTTAGATACCACTTACCAATATAGAGAGACACGTCATGATTTTCAGTGGAAAGTTACGCTGGGCTCCGTCATCAAATATAGACAATTTCACACCATCGCATGATAAACAAAGTCGACACAGTTCGTAAAATTTGGAGGGCACACTGCACATTTTGGCGATTATTTCCTTTTAAATCGCATGAAAATTTAGACCTTCATAAAGTTTTAAAGTCATTCACAACCACGGAAGCTACCGCCACTACGTTGACAAGTTCGGCAGACTTTTTTTGTCATCAACACCGTTCATTGTACAGTACGGTGACTAAAGTACTATATACAACACCCTATTGGCCGTAAAGAAAAACGCTACTCTATGCGCCTGTTTTGCCACTGGCCTTAATTATAGGAATATTTAAAGCATGAAATTACATAAAAATGTATATTAATAAATTAATGCACTCTTTAAAATTAAAAAAAAATTATTTACATTAATTTATAAATATTATAAATTGACTGTCGATATCGATTAGAGCGCCTCTATTGGCCTTCAATTGTACTTCGCCTTAGTCGAAATTGTGAATGAAGATTCGATTTAAAGGAATGGATCAGTATTGTTGTTCGTTGACGGTAAACCTTGTCGGAAGTGGAATTTTTCATCTCTCAGACCAGGAAATTGTCAAATTAATAGGTTCAAGTAGGTTTTATGTAGGTGAAACAAAGCTAGGCGATCAGGAGTAAAGCTTTTTGTTTACACTAAAAGAACTTAATAATTATCAATATATATATTTATATACATAATTACACCTCAAAACGCATTCAACAGAACTCTTAAACAGTCGTATAGAAATATCATATTCGAGTAAACTCATCACAGCTTCAAAATATCAATCAATTGGAATTGTGTTACAATTCTTCTTTAGGGTTAATAGTAACATCTTGGATAGTTTTTTCTTCAGAATGTCTCAATTCTTTAGAAGATAATTCCACATTAGGACTTTCAGGCATCGTCTTTTCTTTCTTGCTGACTATGTTTTCTTTATCAGCTCCACGTCTTTCGATGCCATCAGCACTCACAACACTTAATGCACGGTTATATCTACGAAGACTGGTCACCACACTTGCTATGTCAGGCATATTTCTTGCAGTGTTTAGTAATTTTTTCCCCCTCCCTTTGCTTAGCGCAAAATATGTCTCTCGTAAGTGCCGTAGCCTCAGAGATATTCGTCTATGTTGCAGAAACAATACTCGCTTAAAATCCTCAACCTGCTCTTTTGATAAACCTTTTGCTCGTCTTTCATTTGCAAATAGATGTTGTATCCTTGTTTCTGTTGTTTCTCTTTTTGCTAGCAATGATGCAATCATTCCCAAGCATTTCACTTTGGCCCGGCGTATACAGTTTTCATCACATCCACCCAATAGTGTGGTAATGCGTGCCTCTGGACTGAGATTAGCTGCTACAAATTGAGCAATATTGCTCACAGTCATCGGTAGATTGAGTGGAAATATACGGCTATCAGATTTTCTATAAAAAGAAACAAAAATAATTAAACTTTTATTCAAGTTAACATCCTACTAGAGAGAGTGTTTCAAAAATTGTATGTAATTTAATATTACCTGTTAGCGGGGAAGAATAAAATTGAAGGATATGAATCCATAGTATATTCCCAAGGAAGATCATTGGCATCTCCATCAATTCGAGCAAATGTAATATTAGAATTAGAAATTTTTTCTCCACTTGGACTCGTAGTAAATATTCGTGCTACAGTAAGATAGATATGCCAAACAGATGAGCAGAAAGCACAAGATGGCGAGTGGTATAGAACCACAACATTCTGAAAACATTAAGAAATAAATATACTTTTTGCTATAGAAAATTAATATCAATAATTGTATAAGTAGGAGAATGTATCTTAATTTGAAGAAAATGACTACTGTATTAATAGAACATTAAAATGACATACTCTTGCTTCATCTAAAACAATATCCTTAAATGTTTCAGATGACAGATCCAAGACACATATAGTATTGGGTGGGCAAGATGAATTTTTTTGGCCTGATTGAAAAGAATTATCTTCTTTTTTCAAAGTAGACCCTGACCTCAGTGACCTTCTCAGAGCACCAGAGGAATAGTTGGTAATAAGCTCAACCAGGGAATTTTTGCCGAATGCATTAGTCATCACATGTTGTGTTTCTCCCTGCAATTAAATTGTCACATGAGAAATGCATGAAAATGGTCTTATGAAAGTGATATGAATCCCATGTCCCTCATTCAAATTCAAATGACTGTTTGATTCCAAGTATTCCATAAACTAGAATATAAAAAAGGTATGAACTAATCATTGAAACAATCCCAACCTTGTAAGAAAAATAAAAATATGGCGTAAGTACATTCAAAATAGAAATAAAATAACTTTTATTAGCAAAAAAGACCTACTTAAGCCTATATTTGGATACAATTTACTGAACTAATTTTATAATTCCAAGCAGAGCTAGTCTTCCAGAGGGTGTGGTGGGTGCACTGCATCTGGGCCCCATTAAAAACGCATATATTTATAAACAATTCATTCGAAAAGTTTTTTAAATCTCACAATACGTTACCTATAAAAATAAATTAATATCTATCACTAAACTTTAACTCATAGCTATTTTTTTATTGTACCTAAATCCTCAACAAATAATGTACCGTATTTTTCGGCATTAAGACTTTTCAGAAAAATGACCCCCAAAATCAGCCTGCGTCTTATACACTGAATGTAAGATTATTACTGTTCTCAATACTGACACTAACAAACACACTCATCCTCAAAATGGAATAGTTGGCAGTTATTCGTTGCAAAAACATCAAAATATAAATTATTAATAGAGAAAATTTTTTAATATATACAGTAATACCTTAGGCAACATGAATTCTGAGACCGCATATTCATTACTGCGCTTTAATACATGTCCGCTCACAGTGATTACAATTTTGGCGCATTTGCAATGTTTTAGATCCTAATGAGTCCGTTGAACACTGCAATTAATGCCACAGAACAGTAGAATTTGTGTAGATGTCATAAATATTTTATCTAGGATAAATAATGTTACGTGTACTGAGGTCGCAATGGCTACAAGAATGAAAAAATACGCCTCCACTATTACCTATAAGCTTAAGGTGATTCAATATTTCAAAAAACGCACAGAAACCGAGTAGTAGCATGTCATTTCGGTCCACCTACAGAAAAAAATGATCAGAGAATGGAGAAAATGAGGTAAAACAAGCGTATGGGAAAAGAGAAAGTCTTCGTAAGCTTGGTCCTAAATGGCCACAACTAGAGGAAGAAGTAATGGATAGCAGAACAGGAAGTTTGGTATTGTTGAATCGATCAGAATCATTATATACGAGGCAAAAAGAGTTAAGAGTTGCAGAAGAAAAAGGACTACATATCATACCTAGTGTACCTATTGTTATTATATATATGCATTCCATTTCTTATTTATCCCATTAAATTAAATATTATCTTGTACTTAAGTTTAAGCAAGTACATCGGTAAAGGGTATCTATATGTGCAACACACTCCAACAGCTTTAATTAATATGACTGCCAAGTTCACGCAGGGCACATTTAGCTATACAAGTCTCGAAGCTATTATTTATGTTTTAGATCAGGGGTCCCCAAACTACAGCCCGCCTTATCAGCAAGAGTATTCATTAGATATCATTTATGATATCCAAATGACATTTTCCGAGTACTTGGGTGAAATCTACTTATACTATAAGCGAATTACATATTACAGAATCAAAAAATTCTCAAAACTTGCTCTTTGAAATTTTCAGGCAGCCCGATCAGTCATTTGAAATGCCGAATGTGGCCAAAATACTTTTTTGCTGAAAAATCTTCTAAAAATCCGTGGTGTATCTTATATGCCAAAAAGTACATTATATATAGGGAGTCCATTCATAAACCTTGCACCCAGGCACCGAGAGAAGACCAGCCCTGAATTTAAGCATCACAAAATTATATCTGATTTTACCAGTCTTTCCATCTTAATACTCACACTAGCATGAAGAATGACTACAGCAGTTGCATCTGTCCTCGAAAGAACGTCAACACCCAGGCCCATCGCAAAATGATGATACTTCAGTGAATCTAATGCAAGTAATGAAATAGTTCGATTAGTTCGACATGCTAACCCTTGAATTTTAGGTTGCACGGATGGATGACAGAGATGACTAGAAACATCCTCATTAGGAAAAACTGCTTGCTGTAAAAGCTCTCCATGGAAAAGCCTTTTGCATTTTTCCTCTTTAGCATGATCCAACAGAAGAGTCACATGCTCATCATACCATGAAACTTCTGCTCTAGATTGAAGGAAGGGTCTATAGAATACCTGTTCATCTTCAATCTTAGACTCTGAACCAGTGGCTTCTGACCCTTTTGAAGGTGCACAAGAATTTGACTGATCTCTGCAACAAACTCCTTGGAATAGACTAGGAAATGTTTTCCCAAATGAATTTGGGGCAGAAAACTTGCCACTGCCCTGGTTAGTTTTTTTGTTACAAAAACAGGAGTCATTTTTCCAGTCACATACATGATTAAGAATGTTTCCTTGTTCCATTCGATCATGATATAGGCTCAAAGTCTCAAGCTTTTTCTTAATCCAGGGTTCACATCTTTTTACCATGGTTTTATACTTTGCCTTACTACCTGTAAAAAGGAATGAAAAAATAATGCTACATCATGCATTTCCAAAAATAATCTTACTGAAATAATTGTGACAGTAAATTTCCAACTACTAGTAGAGATCATTTGGAAATAAAAATAATAGCATTTAGTAGCTGAATTTAGGACTTGGTATTAACAGCTCCATTCTATAATTGGTATTGTTTATTTTATTAAATTTTTAATTTGATTTTTTAAATAAAAGCATTCAATTATTTATAAACTTGTTAATGTCCATTTAATTTAATGTTACCCTTTAAACTGCTTATTGAATATCATGATTTAAATTTTTTTTAACCTAAACTAGCAGGAAACAAAACTACATACAGCCACTCCCCAACTTATGTAAGGGTTCCATTCCGTAAACCTTGATGTAACCAGAGTTTTACATAAGTCGGAATTTGCCTAACTAGTCGCACAGTTTAGTACAGTAAATAAGTCTGGGAAAAAATCATTCTAATCATAGAAATTAAGGAAATTATTTAGACCCTGTCCCTCACTCGGAAAACAGTAACCACAAAAGGTTGCAGCCTCGCAAGCAGTGAACAGCTGCAATATTCCTGATAGGTGGAAGTAGTTGGAACGGCGGACGTTAGATGGTGCGCTGAACAGTGGCAGCAGTAAGGTTGCAGAAGTGCAGACCCAGGTTCTAAATAATATCCGATATTAAACAAAAAATGCCACTTACGTTAATCCTAATGTTATTTCGGCTCACTGAAGGCAGCATTTCCAAGTGAGATCTATGGCAACATTATTGTGTTACGATTGTACGATAGTTAAAGATGTGCTAGTAGGTAGGCTTTGTTTGGGTCTTAGCTGTTCCCACAACACAACATTCTTAAAACATTTCTGACTAGTGAGCTATGAACTGTGATAATTAAAGTTATTACTCATTTTCTCTTCATTAATACGTAAATACAGGTAATTAAAAGGTATTTTTTCAATTAGAAGTACAGGTATACATTTGAATGCTTTCTCTTTACTTTCATGAAGATAGAAATTATATGGAAACAAACTAAAGAAAACGCAATATATTTTAGGGGAACTGAAGGTCACGCTACCAGAACTCAAAAATTCCAACTCGCACATTACATGACACATAAGATGAAAACAAGATTTTGAGGCATAAAATAAGGGATCGCAAATTATGCAGGGTCGCAAAATACTAGAGTATATACGGTACGTACTTTACGTTCCGAATGTAATGTAATATGTACGCACTTTCGCACTGAATTTTTTTTTGTGGCTCATGGAAAAGTTTACATAAGGTCGAGTTTACAAAAGTTGGGACCAAGGTAAGCCGGAGAGTGGCAGTACTTTCATTCTATAATGAAATTTTTCAATTTTCACAGAAGAGAATTTGCAATAAAATAGTATACTGCATTGCCAAATACATCTACAGACTAAAAATGAAAGCTGATTTGTCAGTTATGATATATTCTACTACTGTATAGTATAATTCAATCTCGCCTCAACTGAAAAAAATTTGTTTTAAATAATTTCTGAAGATTTTCTTAAGGGAGACAAAATGTACAGTGAGGGTTAAGAGTTGAAAGCAATGAGACATCTAAATATCAGAAAATGTTAAATATTCTATTATTTATTTTTAAAATTATTAACAGGCAATGAATGAGATATCAAATATCTATAAAGTCCACAAAGATCATTTCCTTCATAAAGATCAATTCTTTAAATTATATATGGTAAATTGACTATTTTCATAATTATTTAATTTTTATTTGGTAGCTTTTCTTTTATCTTACCAATTCTCAATGAAGAGATTTCTTGCACAATATCAGTCACTCTTGAATTATTATCACAGTTGAAGTACTCCAGTGCCACCTCTCGTAACTGCAAAAAACAATTATATTTTTTAAATTAAGTAAATAAATAACCAGCTGAGCTGCCACATTGAGGAACTTATTATTAACACTTTAAATCAGGGGTCTCAAATTGCATGGGAGCCACCAAGTAATGTTCAAAATACAGTAAAAACCCAGCTATCCGGCACCTATGAGGATATGGGGGTGCTGGATAACTGGATTTGCTGGTTGTATGAGCTTTAAGGTCCACTCACATGATGGGTACGAGACAGATCCGGATGGAGAAGAAACTAAGGATAAAGTAATGTATGTGTTCACACATCCCAGGCACAGGGCGGGGCAACAGGCTGGGGCTGGATTGAACTTGTTTCATTTTCCCTATCTCGCTGATTCAGCCATCTAGGTAAATATCGCACAAAAAACGGGTAGGTCATTTTTATAAATATTTTGTGATCTAATAACAGCCAATCTTTCTCTTGGTGTGATTGCATCCCTCCAGAAAGTATCCTGCTTCATCAGTAAAACCTCTATTTTGTTATACAAAGCATTAAATGTGTACTGTGGCATTCGGAAGTATTCATAAAATTTTGTCTTGTCTTCCAATAGTTTGTGAAAAAGCACTGCATATTCCCCTTCAATCTTCCTTTTTTCCAGGCTTTATGCACCCACTTCCTTTTCCTTTTTAAAGATGCATCTTCCTCATCTAATGCTACAGCAATTAATGCTAAGTCTTCCATATCAAAGTTACTGAACACTGTACCAACTCTCTGAGCACACTTGATGTTCCAACCACAGTCTGCAAGCTATTGAGAGAAACATTTGAATCAGTGCCCCTGACGCGTCCTGTTGATGTGTGAATTGACCATCATTTTTCCTGTGCCCATCCCGGTCATGTGTGAATGGGCCTTTACTCTTATAGGAGCCTACACTAAACAATGAAGTTCAGTAATGCTAAGTTAAACTTTTTAGTGACACTAATGTATACGCTGTATTTCCTTTGGCTTAAAGTAACACTTCTTTCCACACACTATCACTACAAAAGGGACAACAATATTAAAATATATGTAAATACTGTACTTTATAACAGAATACTTAACTCACCATCATATGAAGACAAACATCTGTGCAATTTCTGCTGCTATTTAACTACACTGTACATACTTTAAACAAAAACTGTCTTGTTTTCCAAAAGAAAAAAGTAAAGAAATGCACACTTTTAAGAACTGTAATCAATTTCCAAACAATTTCAAGTTTAATGTTTTCATGTGAATTGTTGGTTTTTATAGAATTAATACAGTACAGTATTCTTGTTCAATGCATTTTCTTAATGTTTAATTGCTGAAATGTTTTGTACAATGATTCTCTCTCTCTTGTTTTTAATGAATTGTTTTTCAAATGTTCTGGTTGCATGAGCTTTCCAGATGCCGGATATTTGGGCTTTTACTGTATATTGCAGGCTATATGCAATAATTCAAACTGTTTGTCATAAAATAAAGCCTAAGCCTAATAATGATCTCCACACAGCAAAACCCAATAGCCACTATAAGCATTCATCAACAATGCAAAAGCTTTCAACTCAAGATAATCTGCAATCATTTTTACAAAAGAATTTTCCCCGGGTAATGATGCATTAGCTGATTGGCAAAAGGCACACATAAAAGCTTAAGTTTGTCTAACATGAGTAGCCATTTGAAATATAAATGCTTCTTCTAAACACTTCTCCAGTTCCACAGCATTTTGTAATTAATCCTCTGGCATGGGCAGTATCATTTAATATATCACAAATAACCCCATCAACAGTTATTTTTAAATCACAACTGATAACTTCTGGTGTATGGAGTGCAATATTATGGAGATAAAAATCATTCATTCTCTTGTGAACAAACACCATTCTTGGAATAATTTTATCACAACTTCTTTGTCATTTTTGCTAGCTGTTGCCTCTAAATACATAGTAATGCTGTATTTCAGTATGAAGATAACCATTGGCTTCAGATTCAACTTAATTCAACAAATATTAGGCTGTGTGTGTGTGACGATTGTCTTTTAGATGCATGTTCCAAAACTTGCTGTTTCTGACTGCATTTGAAGTAAATTAGCTGTTTCAAGGGAAGATGACTTGCAAGTCTGATTACAGCATGTTCATTACATTTTTTCTTAAGTCTCAATAAGCACTTATACAACCAGCATCCATAAAATTTCATTGTGGATCAATTGTTGGTTTTCATTGCTATGTGGAAATTAGCACAGTTAAATCCCTTATAAATATATTTCAATATGTATTTAACAGCCATGATTGATTATAATATTTCAATATTGATGCGAGCATCACAATTCAACAATAGATATGTATTTGTTATAAGGAGTAACATAGCAAATGTCTATGGACTAACCAACTACCAAGAAAATCAACTCCTTCACATTTCCTGTACAACATTTGCTTCAGTTTTAGTTAGAAAATTTATTGAAAAACCTTTAGTGCACCCACTCTTCTCCATATAGGGAACATTTGAATTTGCAGTTCCACAGTGGCCATTTACGATTATTCTGAATACAATTTCATATAGATGTAGAACATTTTCGGATAGTAATTCTTCCAAAACTGTTGGGTCAATTTTTTCTGGGTTTGTGGACTTATCCTCAGCTCTCAGCATAAGCAAAATATGAAAATGTTGTAGACCTCTTCTTTGAAACTCAATGGTATACACGTGAGTTATTGTTTATTGTTACTGCCAATACTGTATGTTGGCAGTAACATTTTTTAAATCAAAGAATTCAATTTCAGATTAAAGACAAGCTAACAAATCTGATGGCTAGAAATTGATGAATGAAGTGATCTTAAGATCCTATGCAGGCAGGAATAAGTTGTGAATATTTTTTAAATGAAAAAAATCTGATATGACCAGGTAATAAATTTCCTTTAATTCCAATCCAGTTGGGGTAACATGTCAAGTTTTTAAGGATAAAAGGACAGCCATATTGAAACTGAGTCCAATACATTATGGAATTTCTATCGTGTTAGTTAGAGAACCTGGAAATGAGGATGGCTAAATTACTGATCACCCGGTTGCAACATCAGACGTTTCTGCAGCATTTGCAATATGGTCTATCAATCTTTTATAGTTTAACTCTCAGATGTGGTTGCTGATTTCTAACAAAATTAAAATTATTCAGTTCAACCAGGCAAAACAAATGAACTTCCCATTGCTGTACCAACTTATCAGTGTTTAATATGGGATTGAATTTGCTTCTAATTGCTGTTTAGGAACTTTGTATTGCAACTTTGTGACTAGTTCTAATTGCTTTTGTATGTCCATTTATCTGCACTCCTGGTTGCCATCCCAAATCACCATATTGGTAAAGAAGAACATAAGTCATCGGATCAAGGTTTGGAGTAAGAATGTTCATAATGATATACTGATTTGCCAGTCCTCTGTGATTCATTCTAATATCCCTCTCAAATGGAGGTTCTCCATTTTCATTTGTGAAAATCATGGGCATTTCTTTAGCATTTGGCAAATAAAATCTACAGCAATCACTTCTTTGACATCTGCATTAAAACATGATCACATTTCTCTAAATGCTATTTTTTGTAGTCATTTTTCAATTTCACTGAGCATTTTAAAAGAGGCAGCAAATAGATTAATTAGGTTAATTATCTGATCAAAGGTTTCAAATATTGCCATTTTCTATTGAATTCATCCATTTATTGACAGCTTTCATGATATTAAGCTTGTAAAGTTACATAAAATTTCTTGAGTAATTGTTTGGGAGCAAAAATAAGAGACACTATGATAGATTTACCCATGAATGTGGACACAATAGAATCCATGACCAGGAACATCTGTAAACTGAAGCAAATGATCAAGCACAACTGAACTAACAAACATTATCAATGAATTTTTAATCAAATCATTCTCATTTGTCATCAATTCTCAAATAATACATTATTATGCATTCTTTGCACGAAGTGAACACATATAGGGGAGGTTGATTCCATCCGCCCGTCCACATGTTAACACTCAGAGACCGCTGGACGTATTATTGGTATTGGGGAGTTTTGCTAAGATTGGTCGACCGATTTCAATTTTGCTTAAAATCGGATAACAATTTTGACCACTTTACATGACCTAAAAATAGTTGACAATGTTCCATTGTTTCAACTCGGAAACCACTTGATGTATTTTGATGAAATTTGGTATTGGGGAGTTTTGCTAAAATTGATTGAATGATTCCAATTTTGGTTAAAATCAGACAAAAATGACGACCATTTTATATGAAGACCTACATGTAGTTTACCATGTTTCTTTATTTCAACTCAGGAACCGCTGGTCATATTTTGATGAAATTTGATATTGGCGAGTTTTGCTAAAATTGGTCAACTGATTTTAATTTTGGTTAAAATCGGAAAACAATTACGAACACTTTACATGACCTCCAAATAGTTGACAATGTCCGTTTCAACTCTGGAACTGCTTGACATATTGTGATGAAATTTGGTATTGGAGAGTTTTGTGTTACATAAGAGAGAGGGGGTATAATTGAGGGTTCATCATCATCATGCTTCTGTCCGAAGACAGGTTTTAACTGAATCGCTGCCTCCATTTCTCTCTCTCCCTAGAAGCCTCTTTTATACCTCTATAAGTATTATATCCCTGCTTTATATTATCTAATATTCCTATTCTTTTTCTCCCTCTTCCTCTTCTTCCACTAATTTTTCCTTCTAAGATCATCCTTTGTAAACACTGTCTTCTCAATATGTGCCCTATCCAATTTGCTTTTCTTTTCCTGATTGTTTTTATTAGCGTCCTTTCTTCTCCCACCATTTCTAATACTTCTTCGTTTCTCTTCCTCTCTGTCCATTTCACTTTCATCATTCTTCTCCATACCCACATCTCAAAACTTTCTAAATATTTTTCCTCCTTTCTCCTTACCGTCCACGTCTCTGCACCATAAAGAGCTATGCTCCATATGTAGCATTTTGCTAATTTCTTCCTTGTTTCTAAATTTATTTTCTTGCTTGTGAGAAGCTCCTTCTTCTCGTTAAATGCTGCTTTTGCCATTGCAATCCTACTTCTGATGTCCTGTGTACTACTTCCATCCTGTGCTAAAATACTGCCGAGATATTTGAAACTACTTACTTGTTCCAATTTTTGGCCATTTACCATTATATTTAACTCTTTATGTTCCTTTGAAACCACCATGACTTTCGTTTTTTCAGCATTGATCTTCATTCCATATTGTTGGCCAACCTCCACTAGTCTGTCTGTCATCCTCTGAAGTTCTTTCTCGCCTTCTGCTATTAAGCCCTGATCATCTGCGTATTTAATGGTGGTAATACTTTCACCTCCTATCTTAAATCCTTTCTCTTCCATCAACGCTTCTTCTGTTATTGTTTCTGCATAAATATTAAATATCGCTGGTGAAATAGGACAACCCTGCCTCACTCCCCTCCCTATTGAAGTACTTTTTGTTTCTTCTCCTTCAACCCTGACTCTAATCTATTGATCAAAGTAAAGGTTTTTAAGCAGTCTTTTATCTTTCCAATCTATTCCTATTTTGTTTAAAATACCCAGCATTTTATCCCATTTCACTCGGTCAAAAGCTTTCTCCCAATCTACAAAACAAAAATACATACCTTTATTGACTTCTAGCGCTCTTTCTATCATCATCCTCATACATCCTATAGCATCTCTAGTCCCCCTTCCTCTTCTAAAACCAAACTGATTATCTTGCAGCTCCTTTTCTATTTTACATTCAATTCTTTTGGTTATTATTCTGGTTAGAACTTTAGCTGTATGAGAAATTAAACTAATAGTTCTGTAATCCTTACAACATTTTGCATTGTTCTTTTTCTCCAGTGGTACCATCACAACATCTAAAAAATCTTCAGGCCATATGCCAGTATCATATACTTGGTTAAAAAAGTTTGTGAGTTGCTTAACTGCTTTAGACCCCAAAACCTTAAGAACGTCCACGGGTATATCATCACTCCCAACAGCCTTCCTTCTTTTCATGTCATCAATTGCTCTTTTAACTTCAGACTCGAGAATACTTGGTCCTAGCTGATCTTCTTTCACATCCTCTTCTTCATTTAATTCAATATTTCTTGGCTTTCCTTCTTTGTCATACAGAACCTCAATGTATTCTTTCCAGACATTCATTACATTGTCTGGCTCCGATACTATTTTACCACTTTTGTTCATGATTCCTTTACGTCCTATCTTTCTTGCTTTTTTCTTGAATAGTTCCCTTGCTTTGCTATACATGAGGTCTGTTCTACAAATTCTTTCACATTCGACAATCTCCTCGCATTTTTCATTTATCCACTGTTCTCTTGCTTTATCTGTTTCCCTTCTTAAAGCATTATTTAACTCCTTGTACTTTCTTTGGCCTTCTTCAGTGTTTATGTTCTTCCACTTTCTCCACTCTTCTATTTTTTGCAGCATGGCTGCTGTGATCCAGGGTTTTTTGTTTCTTTCACCCGTTATCTTTCCTACCTTCTTTTCCATTACATCTTTAATGTTGCTATGGATGTATCTCCACTCCTCATCTACATTCTTCCTATTTTCTTCAGCTCTCTCCCCCAACCTTTCCTCCAGCTCAGTCATGATAGCCTCCTTGTTTTTAAGGAGTTCCTCTAAGTTCCATTTCTTGTTAACTCTTATGTTTCTCCTAACGCTCTTCAGTCTACATTGTATATTTGCCACCAAAAGGTTGTGGTCAGAATCGATATCTGCCCCTGGTAGTGTTTTCACATTTTTAATGCTATTTCTAAATCTTTCATTGACTAGTATGTAATCTATCTGGTATCGTCTCTGGTCTCCTGGGCTTCTCCATGTGTAAAGTCTTCGCTGGTGATGCTTAAACCATGTATTAGTTACAATTAATCTATTTCTATGGCAGAATTCCACAAGTTTATCCCCTCTTTCATTTCTCTTCCCTAGTCCATATTTTCCCACTATGTTGTCTTCCTGTCCCTCTCCGACTACACTGTTCCAATCTCCCATTACTATGGTGGTGATCCTTCCTTTTCCCTCATCCTCCAATATCTCCATAATCTGTTCATAGATTTCATCTACTTCGTCGTCGCCAGCATTAGTTGTTGGCATATACACTTGAATTATAAGCATATCCACTGGCTCCATCTGAAGTTTTACGGCTATTAATCTGTCATTAACTGTCACTACCTTACTAATTCTTTCAGCTATCTCTTTTCTCATTATAATCCCCACTCCCCTTTCCTTTTTCTCCCCTCCCGAGTAAATAATCTTAAATTCGTCTGAATTTATCTCGCCTTCTCCTTCCCACCGGACTTCACTAAGACCTACTATACCTACATTATTCCTTCTCATTTCCCTTTTTAAGTTCTCTAGTTTACCCCCTGAATTCATAGTCCTAACATTCCATGTGCCTATTTTTAATTTCTCACTACTTGCGTTCTTATTAATCTTACATTTCCTCTGTGCATCCCCTAGGGTAGTCCCCACCCGGAGATCCGATTGGGGGACTATTTTACCTCCGGAATATTTTACCCCAGAAAGATCCATAGAGGTATTTTCAGCTTTTCAGCCTATCATGGGAAATATAATGAGGTAGTTTCCCCTTGCTTTCCTCATCGCAGTTTCACAGAGTGATTACCCATCTGTAGCTGTTCAGATCCACATGATCACCACCTACAGCAAGTGCAAGCTGCTGCCCTTGCACAGGGGGATGAAAAACCCCCAAGACTGCTTCTTAGTCTGACTCTTCCCCTCAGACCTTTCCAGCTTGGATGGTCCTACCAGGAGAATTATCTCCCGCCGGCATAGCTCTTTGGTTTGTAAGAGTACACAAACCCTCCCACCTCTGTAAGGTTATGCAGTCCTTAGGGAGGGAATTGAGGGTTATGCAGGATTATATCGATTATCAAAAACTGGGAAAGTTGGGTTATGTAATACTTGAACGTCCTGCAGGAACAAATCACGAAGATCTTATTTTATATTTCTTTTTTCATATTGGTATATCGATGGATAAAAAGATAAATAAATAAATATATAAGATAATAAATTATTTGAATAATTTTTTATTTAAGAAATGTTTATCTAGCTTTTGTTTTTGCAAATTTAATAATTATTGGTAAAAAATCTAAGTTACGTGCAATGTCACTTAAGCTTTTCGGAAAAGAAAAGGAACATAAGGTTTTAGGCTAAAGTCAACATTTGGTGAGGTCCTCTTTCTGACGAGGCCCCCAGCTTGTACCTCATGCACCTGTGCATAAATCCGTCTCTAAACAAGTGCCAAAATTTGAGGCCCCCTTGAGCTTGAGGCTCAAGCCAAATGGCCCTCCGGGCTCCCCTCTCGTAGAGCCTGCTTACACTAGATAGGGTCAGTCGGCTGGTTAACTAATGGTGACAGACTTGGCAGAGGATAGTTGGGCCCATGAAATGGGGCCAGTTGCATTAAGACCTGGTAGATTTTTTTTCCAGTTTGCCCCTGGAGATATCAGTCCAGTTCATATTCAGTATGGAGAGTACGATTCTCTGGTTTTGTCCTGGTTCAGCTCATGGGTGTCCGCTGGAACTTTTCCAGAGGGGTCAGGGGAAAGGCAAGCTCCCACAATCAGGTTTGCTGAACTTAATATTTTAGGGTTTGTTTCAAAATATTGCGGAGGGATTCCTACCTGCTTGTCTGACCTCAGAAAAATGATCGCATTAATCCCCTAACCTAACCAAACATTAATGTTTGTTTTTCCTTGACACAGGCTTAATCCAGAGGGGGACAGCTGTCCTCCCCCCTTGCCTCCTCCCTTCCTTGCCCCCTCCCAGTGGACGCCCATGGTTCAGCTCCTTTAGAAAAGCAATAGTTTTGGTTACTGGTTCACTAGGGGTAGTTGATTTAAGCAAACTATATACTGATGCTCCCCAATGTATGGATGGGTTACATTTCTGAAATCCATTTGTAAGTTGGAAGTGCCTCTCCTTATGTACAGTACAGGCTAGTATATGGGCAATGAAAGTTATGAAAATATTTCCTATATATCCTATCTTTCTCTATGCCAAGAAATAACTGTAAAACTTTTATTTAAAAACATAATGAAAAGAAAACAATGGAAAATAACTGAACAATAACCCCTTAAATGTTTAGTTTTCAGACATTTTTTGGACATAAATAAGAAGGAATTAGTTATTTTAGTTAGAAAAAATTCCATTGTAACTCCACAAGGTGCCATCATCTACTAAACATCCCATGAACTACATGTATAAGCAAGTTATAAGCCCATAAATTTTTCAAAATATAATGCGGAAATATCAGTGATTACGAAGTTAGGATTGTGTCACATTTTTGCCAGTAGCTGCTCTGCTTGCATAGAAGTGGTTGAATGCTACCTTGCTTCACATTTGTTTTCTCAAAATAAAAGAAGGGTCATTGAAGATAGTATGCAGTTATCGCAATATATACATGGGATAAACATGTAAAATGTCTAAAAGCTCGAAAAACTTTTCACAAGACATTGGGAAATACGTGAAGGATTTCTGATCATCTCTCAATAGATCAGAAAAAAGGTGATGAAAATTTTCATACTGGTTCCTTTTGGAACAAATATCGCGTACCCAAAATCCAGGGAAACATTTTTTTTTATTCATAGCATGCCAAACTCGGAGCGATAACCTGAACTATCTATGATGACTGAAAAGCCCAAAGTCTGATTTGTTCTACTCCATTCCAATTAATGGGTGGACATACACCTGATCCACTCCAATCTAATCCAATCTGATCTGAACTAGTGGGCATCCTGCTTAATGCTTTTTTACGAACGCGATGCAAAGCAGTTCCCAAATACTGCTAGCTAACATTATGCACTTAAGGAACATTCCCAAGTGTCGACATTTTTTTTAGTTCATGGAAAATAAATCCGTAAAGTCGGAAATCCATAAGTCGGACGTCTGTAAGTTGGGGAGAATCGGTCCAGAGAGGGAGCCAGGAACTAATATCCATTTGTAAGATTTAATAATTCATAATGGATTTCAAATACCTCTTTTAAAAAAATACATGGAACATGAAATGATATTCAGGAATGACAACATTGATAAAAAAAGTTCCATATTATGTTCATTAAAGCGATAAAACTCCCTAATTGTTAGAAATATAATTTTAATTGTTACAAAAATTAAATAGAATAGACAAAAAATATTTCATTACTGTAATAATGATTAAATGAAAATGGTAAAAACTATTAGAAAATTAAAATCATTAGAAATAGAAATACAGATAGAAATTTTCATGAGAAAAATTATGGCACAAGAAAGGCAATAATGTGAACTTAAACCTAGAGAAAAAAATGGTTTGGAGACCTGCTCTCAAGCCCTTAAAGAGCCACAAGAAGCTCAAGAGGTATGTCCTGTTGACTCAACACTAAGACCAGAAATTTAATGCATCTTAAATTTTAAAAACTTCTAGAACCAAACAATTTCTTAAAAATTGGTTGTTTGCAGTTCAGTAAAAGATTAATACTTGGTTCATGGTTTGGCTTGTGTATCAGTGAATTAGTGTAGTTTGGTTTACAGTTTGATTCAGTTCAAGTTCCTGTAATTAACAGAAATTAATATTACCGTATTAAAATGTGGGTTCTCTTCCCAAAATGGATTACGAGGAGTGAAAAGAAAGAGAACAGGCCCTTTGTCCACAAACTGTGCAAGTGTGTTGCTCTTGACACCAGGTGGAGAGATCCATATTGCTACAGTATGAAGGTTTTTATCAATCCATTCTGTAATAACATCAGCAGTGAAAGAATTGCCAGCAAATTCCTAAATGTGATAAAAAACATTTTATTGTTGATATGCTGTCTGTAATTTTATAACATAACATATAACTCCTGCACACTGACTATATTAGAATAATCAATCAAAGGAAATTGTTTATTCATTGCCAGAATCAATAAAAGGATAAATTCTTCATATTTGTCTAAATGGTTTTCAACAATATTATTAAAACAACTGAAGTTATAGCATACTCACTAAAGTTTCATTCCATAAATATAATCTAACTACTGGATGACTTTCTTTGCTTCTATTAACCGATTTCAGTCCAAATCTTGATATGGCATCCGAGTTAGTAACCACAGCAAACTTAACATTTCCAAAAGGGTGGATTTCCAAGTGTTTAATGGAGGCACTGTGAAATACACTGAATCCTTTGCTCCCTGCAGGTCCATGAAAATCAAATAATCCAACTGCAACAGCCTAGTAAAAATAAAATATCCAACAATCAATATGTCATTAACTAAACAATTTTTATATAGCTTATAATAAAATGCAGACAATGACCAATAGTTTCTATAAATATCTTGCATCATGGTCCCAATTTTTTCCATACACTTTGTACTCTTAAGAGATATCTCAGGAATGCAAAGAAATTAAATGACAGGTTCTTGTGCATAGCAAATTGATTTGCATATAAGCTATTCCTGCATACACTACCACATGTTTTTCAAAACTAAATCTAGGAAAATATGTACCTGGATATAAGCAGCACCCAATGTTTTTACAGAGCAATCTCATATATGCAGTGAACTTGGGAATACAAATAAAAGAGATATTTTGTTGAATTATCTAGATCCAATCAGTAATTTACATATTTGTATCACAGGATGCTAAGGATAATAAAGCCAAATGAGACAGATACATGACAATTGTGGGATGCATGCCTATAGGATTAATGTAGCACTTTGCCATGCACAATATTATTCATGTCTTTATTTATAAGAGAGAAAGAAGACTATGGTGAAAATTAAAATGAAAATTTTTTTAAATAAACTAATCCATGCAATTAAAAAAAATGAGAGATAAACTGTCAAAAATATCAAGTTTAAACTTGATATTTTTGACTGTTTATCTTAAAAAAATGTTTGATTTGTATGGTTTAGGAGATGATTTTAAATTTTTTACATGTCTTTTTATACCAATTTACATGTGGCATACAAAGTGCTGATACACTAAAGCATGTTTTTCATGGCTGCATTCATTTCCATATAATTAACGGCTTGAATTTGATTCCATGACTGTTCTGTTCTTCCATTTGAGTAACATCAAAATGGGTGCAGCATATTTTGGATTTGCATTTTAAAATTACTAATAAAAATTGTAATTGTTTTGAACACAAAAATTTTACGTTTCTCAATGTAAAAGGGAAACTTCTTTGTAGCCGATTTAGCAAAATTATGGACTGTGCATTGCATCACATGAAAAATGCATACATAAAAGTTGTTTATAAAAATTAAAATTTATATTGTAACCTAATAAAAATTTAACAATTTCACATTTTAGATTTTTCCAATGTTTCTCTTTCATATATGATTCATCTACCCTTTGTAAATATAAAACTTAGAAAAAAGTGTGGCACAATCTGGGTTTACAAGAAAGATATTATCTTGATATTTTTCAAGCAAGGCTGAGAAAAATATAGGTATTTAAATAAATGTAATGGAAATATACCGTATTTTTTTGTGTACAAGATGCTCCCTTAAGATGTACCCCTAAAATGGCATCATTTTTCAGGTTTTAAAAATATTTTTCCATAAAGCAGATGTTTGTGGACCGTTTCAACAAGCATTCAAAAATCAATGGCAATAAAATGGAATTTCGTTCCTTTAGGCGTTCGTTGTATCAAGTCTTGAATTCCTATGATGATTTTAACTAATTTTAATATGCAAATGATTAACATACTAACTCATCCCCTTATTGACCAAATGGAGAAAATAAACGCTCCTGTAATCGAACCCATGACTTCAATGTAAACACTAAGTAGATAAAGTAATGTAATTCCTGAAAGTTTGATCGAAAAAGAATGGAAAGTGTTTGAGTAATAAGCATTTTTGGGTACTTGCCCTTTATCTAACCTGCAAAACTTTCTCGTAGGGAGTGGCGCTGTAAGTGGTGATGAGAAATGGAACTATGTAGAGTACGAGAAATGGAACTATGTAGTGTACATGTGTTTCTCATAGACCTTCAGTTTTATGGTGTTTGCTCTGCTTCATGCTCCCAATCTCTGCTGGCATGGAAAGGGTGACATTGGTTAAAGCAGGATGCGGCAGCAGCACAACTTTAATCTCTAAAATTACACCACACTTGTTGGCAAGAGAACTCATTAAGCGACTGTTTTTCCATTTTGACAGTCTTAGATTTTTGGTCGTCTTAGATTCGGGTAAATATGGTAATAGCTCTACAGAGGGAAAGGGATCCCCGCTATAAGAATCACATCATCTGCATATCAGAAACTGTACAGTTTTGAAAAACACCAAAATATCATTAACATACTATATTTTTTGGTGTACAACACGCTCCCTTATACATATAACACTCTTCTAAAATCATGTCATTTTTCAGGTTTAAAAATATTTTTCTATAAAGCAGATGTTCATAATAAAAATATTGAATATTTTACACAAGTTTACATAATTATAGCTATGAAAGTATTTACTGCTAAAAATTAGGGGGTAAACAGTAAACTGAACTAAGTTAAAGCATAAAAATATGCAAATGAACACTCCTGCAAAGCACACAGCTCAAAATGAACGAGAGGAATTATCTATTTCTCAATGGAAGGATACCTAAGGAATGCCAAAATTTGCCAATATATTCGATAAGCTTAGATCGATTCAGGTAATTTTGCAGGTTTATTTTGGCACTGCCTATCCTATACAGTCATCAATTTCTTTCTCAATCTGACTGAAATGACATATGTCATGGCATCATTTGTTGTCCTTTTCTTGATTATGCCAAATTTTTTATATTTTGGGTTTAAATAGTTCACAATTCACTTGAAAGGTGTTGTAATCATTACAACACGTTACGGCAGCTGTCATTCTAGTATCATCTTGTGCTGACTTTATAAATCATTATTATATCATATTATCTAATATATTGTAACTGCTGTGTCTCTGCCTGTGAAAATACAATTTGGTAAACTATTTATCTATTTTAGGTTCATTTCACAGATGAACAGTTTGAGCAAAACCGTCAGGATGGTTGCAAACTTCTTAGGAATACTGCAATTCCATCAATTTTTCAGTTTCTGGATAGGTCAGCGGAAGAATCTCCAGGAAATCTTTTACCAAAAAAAGAGAGTCTTTTAGGAAATTGATCAAGGTAAGATAATACTGGATTTTCTGAGTAGACGCTATTTTCTATAAAAAAAGTTATTTTACAATTAATCTGATCCCAGATTTGAGTAAATGTTGCACTGCGAGTTTTTTGTTTTCTTGCATTTATCTTATTACTTTATAACTGTCTAATCAAAATGCATACAAATTGTCATGCAATCACCTGACATTGATTCGGGTAACTGGACGAATTTGAATCAAGATAAAGCCTTTGTTAGGAAAATCGAAATAAATAAAAAACGTCTCCATTAAAGTACCCTTATAGATATTTTTCTGAGATATGGTATATGTAGTAATGTTTAAGAAGTAATTTCCAGTAACTGGACGAAGTTTGACCAAAATCGTTAGGCCACTTAAGTACTGCTTCGCAATATGGTTCATCACTTCACGATGCTAATTCTAGATGATATAATCTGAAATAAGAGACATCATTTGATTTCAGGAACACCTACTATTTCATTTTTATATTTCTATCAATATCTCCAAGTTCAACTTATTCAAGATATAATATATTTCCTCTATATAACATATATGAGCAAGTAAAAAAGAAAATATCTATTATTCAGTAGGTATCTTATTTTCATATCGAATCAGAATAAATTATTTGAAATTTTATTTATTTATTTATTTTATTGTTTGGACTTAGGTATTTGAAAGTTGTATTCAGAATGCAAATGATTGTTACTCAGTGAATTTCTCCCAAATATTTTAAATCTGGAAAATGAGGAGAAAATGGATGCCGATGATGCCTCATGAATTGCACCTCTCGGAGATGAGGTATTTGAGTTAAAGAAGGAAGTTCAGAAGTTAAAATTGCAGGTAAACATTAGCACCATTTTATCAACAAATTAGTTGTAACAATATTATTATTAGTTTGTATTAAAACTGTATAAACAAAATTGACAATTATTTCCAAAGTCTTACAGTTTCAAACTGCATAGTTCTTCTTTCATTCACTTTACTCTTATAAACCTACTCTTCAATATTAAGTATAACCAAGCTCTTCTTCCTGTTTAAATACATCTTAAATTAATTTCAGTGGATTCAGTTTTTCCTAACTCCTTTTGAACTGGATTAACCTATGCTGAATTTTCTTTAATTTTATTCTCAGATACTCAAATTAAAAAAGAACTTGAACAGAGGGTAAATCATTTATTTGAGCCTAAAAAAATAATGTGCAGTAGACCAAGGGCAATACAAACCCTCATTCATGGTCTGAGAAAACAAAAAAGAAGGTCTTTCAAATTAGAGTTTCAACTGGGAAACAAGGTTATGAATATCTACGTGAAATAGGTTTTCCTCTTCCTTCTTATAGGACTCTTTGTAGAAGAATAGAGGTGACAAGTTTCTCTCCTGGTTTACAGGAAGACATTATTAGGAGTAAAAATTTCCAAAGAAAAGAATAGGTCTAAACTGTGTGTTATGCATTGATGAAATGCAATTAAGACCCTTCCTGAAATATGAAAAAGGATTGAAAAGGTATGTTGGGATGATATCCCCAGAGGCCAAGAATGAAGAAGAAAGGAGTCGACTGGCAACTTATGCTTTGGCATGGGTTCGATACCAGGATAGTTTTAGTTTTTTCATTAGATTAACACGTAATCGGCTAGAATACGATGTGTAGACCTTTACTCTTTAACATCTTAAAATATCTTATGATCGAGACTTCGACTCAAGATTTATACCATTTCACGCAGAAAAAAAATCAAGATTCTTATTCTTAATGCCAATTTTGTTGTTTAATTCATGTTTGCTCATATTTTAAGTTTAAATTCCATTTTTTCCGATTTTTCAACATTTCAATTGTTAATCTCGGATTTTTGCATTGTTAGACTTAGACTTTCAAGTGCATTTGCACTAAGCTTACAGTAAAGGAAACGCGTCAAGGACAATAAGCGATTGAAAATTTATGTGAAAAGTTTCGTGTAAATATAAAAACAAATGAAACACGTAGGAAAGAAAACAAAAAATTTCAATGCATTGTAATAATGAATAACTTAACATTTCAAATAGAAAGATATTTCACGCATATATTGAAAATATCGTTCTGGTTGCAAGTTTTAATAAATGAAGGAAATAAAACTTGCACCTTGAAAAATCAAAACTCCTGTGTAAATATATGGGAAATATAATTGTCTCCTGGAGTCGAACCTGGGACACTTCTGAAAACGAAAATAGTTTTCCCGGAATCTCCTAGTTGGCAGAAACAAAATGGTGTTTACAGCATTTCTCTGTGACTAACTGTTCCAGAGATAAAGGGAGGACGGACAGACGAACAGATTGATAGACAGAAATTGAGTAATTATATATAAAAGATACAAAATTTAATTAAAATACCTCTCTGGCATTTGAACCTCCATTGTATAAGACACAGTGTGATTTGAGGAAGTGTTTTCACAACAAAAAAGTGCATCTTATACACCGAAAAATACGGTAAATGGATGTGTAATCTATAATAATAAAAGAAGCTGTCTGTGGCAGTTGTAACTCTTCAGAAAATAAATGTAGGAGCTTCAACATATGGCAGCAGCATCAGGTTGATCATGAGAGTTGCAGTGCCAAAAATAATTCAAATCGGCCCACAGGGGCCTGATGGTCCCCATTGTTGGTCTAAATGTCAGTTTTTTAAAGATATCTCAGCAACCAATTTTGATGAATTCTCCACCAATATCAATGTTTTGATGAGACACATCCTTGAGCCTAAAATGAATAAAATCGGTCAAGGATCGAAATGTAAGGGCCGATCCAAATTTCAAGGTGTCCCCATGGAATGGTCAGTCCAAATTTCGGCGCTAGCCGTCTGCCCATACGCATACATCAGGGAAGAACTGGCTAAACCAATTTCAACCAAATTTGGTAGGTACATAGAATCTTTACATAAATACATGAGCAAATTGAAATATTTGGACCGGAACGACCAAGCAGGGGTGCCACAATTGCAAAATAAATCTTTTCTGTAACTATGCTTTTGGAAGGAATTGGCTGAACCGAATTCAACCAAACTTGGTACATACAATTTCCACATAAATTCATGACCAAAATGACATATTTCGATCCGATTAACTAAGTAGGGGTGCCACAATTGCAAAGTCAAACTTTTCGGTAATTATGAATTTGGAAGGAATTGACTCGATGGATGTCAACTAAATTTTATATATAGAATTTTTACAAAATACCATAATGAGCAGGGCTACCAAAATTAAAGGTGAATAATATTTCATTTACACGTATTTCTAGAGAACTGGTCTAATGGACTTTAAGCAAATATAGTATATTTAATCATCATATAAATAAATAACCAAAATAGTATATTTCAACTGGGTTGACTAAACAGGGCTACTACAACATCCAAGTTAGAATTTTTCTGTAACTATGAATTTCGAAGGTATTGGTTGAACCGATTTCAATAAGAAATTTTGTTTGTAGGGCGGGTATAGAATGGCAAAACAAAATGAATGTTTGGAATGGATCTAAAAAGCAGAGCTACCACAATATAAGGAAAAATACTTTTCTGATTTCAAAGCAAATAAATTAATAGTCGATTATACTATGGCGAATTTGACAAAAAGCACTCTGAATATATCCCAGCAACCAATTGACCGATTTTGATGAATCCTCCATCAATATCAATGTTGAACCAAGAAACGTAGACTTACAACTTGGTATACATACTAAAGAGACATTTAGGATATGCACCTCTGTGTCAGGACTTTAAGTTCTTGGGGGGGAAGGAGGTATCAAATTTGAGTATTTATTTAATTTGTTCATACCAATTAAAGGGGAATATTGGTCACTTACCTTGAGAGAACCTTGAGTTAGAATGAAAACATTACTGAGTGGTATGTGCATGAAAAATTCTAAACTCTAAACCCAGAACAAAGCCCAGGCAATTACGCTAGTAGATAAATACACTCACTCCCCAATTAATGCTCTTAACTGGTGCCAGAAAAATTGAGTGCTAACTGAAACAGCACTATTCGAAACATGTACTTCCATAAGAAATGACGATATAAGATTTAATTCGTTCCCAAGATTCTATTAATGGAAATTAAAATAGGTAGTATTATATATATAATACACCAAAGTATTCTTTGTTAACCATATTACATAACGTAGAATAGGTTGCAATTTGCATTGCAATTATAATTGAAATTGAACAGTAAAAACTTGAATATAAAAGAACAGATTGCATTTTACAGAGCATATGTTGATCTCACGCTGAATAAATCACACAGCAGCATTAAGGAATAGGAATTAGAGTAAAAGAAGAATACCAGTGTCTACTTATATATACAGGGTGAGGCAATAGTCACTATAGAGCCACAATTTCATTAACAAAAAAGTTGAAACATAATAACATAAGCATCATGACCGAAGATAATGTTCAATTAAGAAAAAGCAACCAATAAGACAAAAACAAAATCGTACATCGAAACGATCAAAACCTTACTACATTTCAACAAAGAAACGGATTCATAAAAGAACTACCACATGCTAGATAAATAAAGGACCATGGATTAAGACCAAATAAAGGAAGAATTCAAATATCTTGGTAATACATTTTAAAAAACTGAACCAAAAAGGGAGCAATAAATAAAAAATACAAACCAGGAAATGAATGCATATATGATACAAAACAATTATAGAGCAAAGCATATTTTAATTTAATGAGCAAAATGCTGGGATGGAGATATGTTTTCTGGAATTAAGTACTATGATTTTCGGGCAGAGCTTGTTAATGTATCGCTTGTGCTCTGTCTTTAGGGATGTAAGAGTTGATCCTCGAAGAGGTTTGGAGAAAAAACAATCCAAAGAGAGTGGTTTTTTGCTTTGTTTTTCTCTCGTAACAGCTCCCTGTAGCAGTTCACCACATTGTGCATCCATATTCTTTCATTTAATCAGCATGTTTTAATGGTCTTTACTGTGGAACCCTCCAGAGATAAAGCTTTACAAACTTCATGTTGGCGCTCTCCAGCTTTTAGTCACTGTGAAACCTTTAACTTAACCTCAAGAGTTAAGCTTTTTCTCTTTTTCTTCTCCAACTGCTGGTTATCACTTAAGGTCTTTTTATTTAAAGAGAAATATATTTTAAACTAAGTTCACTCTATATTTTGACCTACAAAAACATCAAAAAGCTTAGACAGAACCATCAAGCAAGTGCAAATACTGACGTCTTGTTTGTTGTAAATGTGCAGAGGACTTTGAAAATTACACCAGAAATTTTGAAGAGCATTAATGTGGAATGCACGAGCGCAATTCGGAACAAGGTATCAAATTATTTTCAGCATTAATGCGGAACAGTGCTAATCGGGACAGCATTAAAGCGGGGAGTGGGTGTAAATGAAATAGTGAAAATACAAAAATGAATTTTTATAAACAACTTTTATATAGTTAATAACTTAATATGAATAAACACTATACTATAATTATGATAACCTTTCTACTTGCAAGGGCATAAAAAGTTGCATAGTGTCTATCAGGCATAGAATGGCATGCGAGTTTTTTATTCTAAGCTGTAGCCTTTTTACAGTTGAGGGAATGGCAGAAAGAAGTAGACAACTCAGCAGTAAATGTAGGAATGTTTAGTATATAAATAGTAAGAAGTGGTACTATATACTTTGAATATCTTTTGTTTCATTAATGAAATTCTTTATAACCAGAAAGTCTTTACTTGGTCCTAATTCCATAGGACTGCGGCTATATAATCATCTACCAAATGATATGAAGGCTATTAATAACCTTTCAACATCTAAATACAACTTTAAAAATTTCTTCAAAGTAAGATTTATTATTCTTTATATGAATTCTTCAAGGAGTGACATAATTTTCATTTTGTAATTCATTTACTAAAGTTTTATATGTATGTATGCAAATTATTTTTGTGCTTTACAACTACATTATTATATAATATGAACTTTTATTCTTATTCCTATATACGTAATCTATATAATTTGTATATGGTAAATACTTTTTAATTTTGAGTTATCCTATATCCCTGTGGATCTTAGAACTAATAAAGATAATTATGACAGATTTAACCATTCATGCCGCTTAAAGGAATCAAGATATAAAGGTTTTAAGATAAATAAAAACTTACTATTATTAATAATAATATCTCTTCAAAGAAATGTAGGAATGGTCACATTAATACAAATTCACATTGAAGTAAAAGTACTTTGTTTATACTCATTGTTATGAAGGATGATTATAATAAGTTTATATTCGTTTCTACAATCTAAATTCTGAAAAAGATTGCTACGGTTATATAATACAGAAAACGTGATAACTACTGTCAAAATAATGAAATTATAAAAATAACTAACTAAAATGAAATCATATTTTAAATAAATAAAGATGAAGAATGCCATTACCATATACCTCCATCTTCCAACGCGAAATTGAAATATTTAAATTAATAATAATCACAGCTCCAGCAAGAAGCTCTGGTGGTCGAGGTGACTAATTCATCCATCTTATGTGCAGGTAGTATGAGTTGAGGTGGTTCGAATTCTGTAGCTTAGGATTTTTCAATTTAGACAGGGCCCAAAACATAAATACATATATAAACTTTGCCAGTTATATATATATATATATGTTGGTAAAAATACTTAAAACTTGAATACAGAAAGTTCTACTAAAGAAGCAAAATATAAAATAAAGAACTCACATCATACTTCGCCATCAACTGGGTTACTTCTGATGGAGTCTCAACACGGGAAAATGGACGCAAAAGTGAATTAAGAAAATGCACCATATATGGCATAGTCCTTGGACCTCGATATTCCAATCCTTTGGACCCTCTCATCAAACCATAAACTATAAGAACAGGAAAATGATGCACTTTTGGAAACTGTCGCCTGCATTCGCTTTCAGGCTGCCAGCAATTCACAGCAGCAAAGTACACCTATAATGTATTAACAGTAAGACATCAGACATTGTATGGCTGTTAAATTTTCACAGTATCATAGTTTTAAAATGAAATTTGGTGACAGGTCATTGGACATACACTGGTTGACTGTTGCAAATGAGTATCCAGTAGTCTCAGACAGAGAAATCTTACTTCTGTTGTCACTTTTTACAACATGCCTGTGCAAATAAACTTTTCAAATTTAACTTAGATAAAAAATTGAAAGAGATTGTCTGAGAGCAGATGAGCAAGAGTTTCAATGTCTTCATGAATTGTGCCATTTATATAGGGAAGTCTTTTGTGGTCCCAAAGATAGACACTAGATTTATAATTTTCTTTCTATAAATAGGATGTCCTATAAAGGCAGGGGTTCTTAACCTATGGGGCCTGCACCCCTAGGGGATGCATGAAGGGGGTCCAGAGGGTGGTCCCAGAATTTGCCTTGATATAAATTTTTTACTAGACGAGGACAATTTTTTCAATTTTGGTGAGTAGCGATATTTGGCAACACACAAAATTTGTATAGTCATGATATGTATCTAGCTTTATGAAAAACTGCTGCAGGAATTAACCTTCTGATTTAGGGAGACCAGCAACAGTCTTCTTATTGATTTTTCTCATGATTTTTTGATTTCTTCAAATTCTATGACGCGAACAAATTTTTTCTATGATTGAAATTAAAGTTTGAAGTTTCACTTTTTGGCATATATGTTCAATGCAATTTCAGGAAAAAAGCAAAAAATGATAATTGTTTTTAACTGAAATAAAATATATAAATAAAAAATATACATATTCATTTTTGTTTTGGGGAGGGAGGTGCGTGAGCAGTTCAAAATTTTCCTGGGGGTGCATGAGGCCAAAAAGGTAAAGAATCCACATATTAAGGGGAATGTCATGTGCTAAAAATGTAGATTAAATAGATTCAACAAGATTATTAAGAAAAAGTAACCAGTCAGGTTTTTCCTTCTACACCAGAGGTCCCCAAACTACGGCCCGCGGGCCACATCCAGCCCGTGCAGTGATATGATCCGGCCCGCCTAATCAGCAAGAGTATTCATTAGATATAATTCATGATATCTAAACGACATTTTTCGAGTGCTTGGGTGAAATATACTTTTAATATAAGCAAATTACATATTACAGAATCGAAAAAATTCTCAAAACTTGCTCTGAAATTTTCACACGGCCCAATTAGTTATTTGAAATGCCGTATGTGGCCCACACAGTGGATCATGGAGCCTAATGTGGCCCTTTCAGTAAAAAGTTTGGTGACCCGTTCTATACAATCATCAAAACAATCGTTTAAATATGTACTTTTATGAGATAAAAGGCTTATATAAGCTTTCAAGCAACTAAACTGATGATTATGAATATAATATCAAAGACAAAAATAGCAAGATAAATCTGATACATATTTTTGCAAAATCAATCAATTATTCTTAGAAATGATGATACGTGAAAAACCAGTGACTTTTTTAGCCAAAATGCACATCTGGATTTACCAACCATTTTATGGCAATTAGAATGATCATAATCATGATTTAAAAGTCTAATTTAAATCAAGTATTAATCATACATCATCCTTCAAATTTCTGATTATATTATGGATTAAATTAAGTCCTTTATTTCCTTCACAAAGTGAAGATCATTACATAAAAATCCAGTGATTAATAACAAATTTAGATTATAGGTTGAAATCGAATAAATAGGAATGAAAGTGTGGGTCTTCAATTGAAGATAATCATATCCCTGGAGGTGTGCACAGAGCTTTCAAGATGTATGAAAAAAAACAATAATAATGTTCCTCTAATTTCAACTTTCATGCAAAACTTTGAAATCAAAGGTTATGATTTTACAACTACAGATAATGCTATAATTACGTTTTTTCATGAAGAAGTGTATGAATGGAAAAATTATTTCAATTTTTTCCCATATATCCAAAGAGGCATGCTTAACCAGCAATCAAATTTAACTCTTGATTGGTTATGGTTTTTTATGCAAGGCTATCAAATAATAGAAAACAAAATTTTGTAATTTTTTTAAAATTCAACATATATACTTATGAAAGAGGCAAGGTAGATATGGGTAATAACTAGGTGTCGTATGAAGCCCAGTAGATACTTTCTGTTTGGAGAAACACTCGGGTTGTCAGAGAGAGACACATGAGGAAACATACAGTAGAAAGCTTTTTGGGTAAGACTCTTCTCCAGCTATGGAGAAAAGACAACCCCAGCGACTATTGAAATGATAAGTTTCTCTTGGGCTTCCTACAACACCTAGTCACCACCCATATTTTTAAAAATTACTTTATTATTATTAATTATATTTATTATTTAATTTTCAAAACAAAATTTATGACGATTTTATAATAACTTTAAAATAAACTGGGGATACTCAATTTTAAAATGCTAAAAGGGGCTTTTTAGTGAAAAAAGTTGAAGACATGAGCAAAACAAACATACCAGAATCCACTAGGGTAGAGAATCATTCAAACTATAAAGGTGCTTAAATTAAAAATGTTTGCTTTTGATGAACAGAAAGTTACTTTTGCTAAATCCTCCAACAATGAAGACAGTGGCTCATTTATCTTTTGTGAACCAAGAGTTTCATTTTACTATACAAAAGGAAACTATAAAATATCTGCACAAGCACAGTATGTTGTTAACACACATAATCAGTGGCGGCTCGTGTATAGGCACTGCGGAACTGCAGCACCCCCTATTTCCACTTGATATTATCGATAACATTTAATATAATGGTTTTTTTGTTAAGATTTTATCAAGTTCCTGAATAAATTTTCTTTTTATACATGTTTTTTTCCTTTTACACAATTTTAAAACAAAGGCTAAAAATTTTCTGGAGCAGCACCCCCACTAATTTTAGCTACGAGCCGCCACTGCACATAATTATATATATATATATATATATATATATATATATATATATATATATAAAAGGAAGTCACCTTTCTTCCTAAACTTTTGAAACTGACCAGTTATTCATTGCAAATATGTCATGAATGACAATGATGCACTTAAAACACAACTAATAAAAAAATGACTAAAATAGCTTAAAACACACCTCACGATGATAATATTTCGCAGCTGCATCAAATTCTTGACGTACTAATTGACTTTCTGCGTCCCATGGTGCATAAAACATAATGAAAGACACATCCGATCGTACGACCCTAGAGAGAGCTGGTCCCAACTGACCTCTGTAGAAGTCAGCAACCAAAGAGGTCTCGTGGAAAAATGGGGATGCAGGAGGACTCATCGAGACTTTCGGAATTCTAGAATAATTAAGATAATTACAGTAGGTATCAGAAAATTATATTACATTTAACTGATTCAGACTTGTCTTAATGTTCAAGGATTGTGCCTATTCCATTTTTACAAGCGTACAATTTCAATAGTAAATAATTGTCAACTTTTCGGTGAAGAGGTAGGAGGAAATACTCATACACTTTCTGCAAAGCAGCATATGACGTGATCGCCAACGCCAATATAAAACATAACTCTCTTCCGTACGTGTACATCTTGTTGTTGGATGATACTGTAGTCTCTGCTTTAGTTCGTATAAGTTCGGCGTTATCTTCATTTCGGTCTTCGTCATCCGTCAGAGACATAACTCATTCAAAGCAGCTGTTTTCCAATAGGACTGCAGGATCAGCGTAAAGGATCTTCTGCCTAGCTCATTAATTGGATAACACTTGGACTCACATAATTGGTTTGCTGTATCAGAGCATACGTAGGCATTTACATTTACACATCTGGGGTGCACATAATGATTAATACTAGTTCTAAATCAGCTCATAATTAACATTTTCAATGGTAAACGTACATACTTTTCTCAATACATAAAGAGAAATTCATTATCGTTGCTTCACTGTTGGATAAAACAAATGACGCGCGAATTTGTTAGCGTTTTCGTGTCTGGATGTTTGGTCGTGTTGTGGATCATGTTCGTGGGAGTTCTGTTTAATTGCCAATTATTTCGAAATATTTTTTTTCTAGGAAACTTTTCCTGTACATAATGGCATTGGAATTTTTAGTTAAGCTAGATTATTAGATCCCTTCAATATAAATGGGGAAATGAGGCAAATGGAAAGTGTACTCTGAAACCGATAAAATTATTGAATGAAGAAACTTGATATTTACCAGTGTCGTCTTTATGATTTTGGGGATCCGGGGTCCAGCATAATTTGGGACCCCCACTATTTAATACTAGCAGACTGTTCACTAAGAAATAAATTGCAACTGCTGGCAAGTATAAATTTCAATAATTTTAAATTGCCCAGCACCTCAATAAATTGCCAGTTCTTTTCATTCAAGTTCACAAAAATCGAACAAATTTGCTTCTTGCATAATTCCACAGTGAACACTTTTGATGGCATTTTTCCTTACTCAAACAGTAACAGATATCTTCAGAAAGTTGAGTCAAAGACTTGTAGGAACAGACTTCCAATTCACTTGAAGTGTTACTTCTCTATCTCCTGTCCTTTATTACTCGATAAATTGTACAAGGTGACCAGATTCCAACAAGGTAAACCAGGAAAAGTAATGGCCAATCACACTAATGTTGCAATAGATACTTTTCCGTTATAAATTTATTAAACCATTTAAATGTATTGTATTAACTTTAAATTATTTTAACTTTTCTCAAATTGATACGTTATTTGAAAAATAAAACATCATAATAAAGAAAAACTACTATTGAACTTGGGAGCTCTGCTATAACTTATATAAATTCAATTTAAACATTGCTTTCCGAGAATGTTTTATATGCATCACAAATATCGATTAATAAAAATGCTTGAAAATGTTGTAATCTTTGTATAATTGAATTGAAACATCTCCAAATTCAAAGAAGTAATTTATACTGGTTGTTGTGAATACACCTGTTGCAAAAATACGCCAAGCCAAAAAATAAAAATTAAGGGGTTAAAAAATTGAAAAAGCTGATTCTTAAATAAATAAATATACATAGATTTTAAGATAAATAATAATAATTAAATTTTTTTTTAATCTGACCTATTTTCATGATTATGTGCCTATGATGTGATATGTAAGGCAAAGAAGAAAACAATGCTATGAAAAAGATTTTTCACAATTAACTACGAGTGTAAATGACATTATGAATTTTCTTATAAAAAGTCTAAGATACAGGAAAAATATTTTATGAGATAAATCAGGTTAAATTTTTGCAAATGGAAAACTGGAGCTAGCAGAAAAACTCATTTTTATGATGCTTAAATGGTACGTAGCCTAACACCAGAGGAACTACATTGATTAAAATCAAATTGCAGCAATTAACTAATCTCATAAACTTTAAGAAATTAAAACAAGCCTAGGCTATTTCAGTCAAGATTAACTTTCACAATCAAAATATTTGAAGCTATTATTCTACTGACAAACCACAAAATTAATTTAGATATTATTTCCACAGTTACCCTGAAATATCAACAAATTTGATGCTCAAGCAATACCCACAAAAGTATCTGGAAAAAATTAAAATCTTTGGAATGTTCAAACAGCAGTCTTTCTGCATATTTCAAAATATTAAACTCCAAAGCTGTTTAGTTAACATTTGTACTTGGCAATTTTTAAAAGATTTCAGAAAACTTGGACTCCACATAATATTGGCAGCACAAGATTGCATCCATTGCCCATATATAATTCACTTCAATACACAGAGAATATTGAGACAATTTAGGATGCCTTGAAAGTCACCAAGCCAACAAAATTATAATTCCCCAGGTAACCAGTATTTTGCATATATATAAATGTAGCACTGTTATTAATTACCAATTTATTTACAACAGACTAAATGATAACATTAATTTTGCTTTTTTGATAGTTGATACACTTCAAGCATGCATAAATCTATGACTTGCAGACTCCAAACATTTTCTACTTTCATTATTCACAGTTGGAAAAACTAACAGTGTTACACTAATATTTTTGCACAAAATCCGAGGGAATATTTGGAAAAGAGTTTGAATCCACTTCATTGCTAGAGATAAGTTTTAGTGAGCTGTGAAAGAAACATGTTAGAATTGGAAGAGTAAATCGCACTTCTAGCTGCAGCTTTAATCGCTTTAATGCAGAAAAACAAAAAGGGATGTATGTGGATATCATTTGTATCTAGTATATTGTACTTTTAGTTTCTTTCAGTTTTTGTTGAATAATAGTCTCTTAAATATTCATCATTTGTCATTGTTTATTCTCTAGAAATGTAATTCATTTCGATGAAGTAAGTTTGGATTATAATATTCCATTCGAAATAAAAGCCTCATTAGAGAAGCATCAAGTTAAAAGTAAAATTATTAATATGCTCAATTTTTTGTCATTTCTGACTGCCTTATTTAACGTTTGTACATAATTTTTAGATTTCAATAGATAATTCTTTTTGTATTCTTAATCTTAATTTAATGATCGATCTTTGCTATGTATTGTATTACATTTTTATTGGTCGTAAGTAACAACCGCGATGTCTTAAGGTGATTTTGAAAAATAATTGGTCTTGGTTTGGTTGTAACATTGAATCATCGTTAACTGAGGGCGTCGTTAAGTAATGTTAAGAAAATTATACAGGAACTGCCAAATAAAGCACCAGGAATTGACAAACTCAGAATCAAAGACATTTAAATAAATAGCCTGCTAATCCCTATCAATACAGACCTGATAAATAAAAGCATTAGCAAAGGAGTAATACCGGCCAGATGGAAAATAGCAGCTGTTAAACCTGTTTATAAGGAAGGAAACTATCACGATTTAAGTAGGGTGACCAGATTATGAGGAAGTAAAACCGGGACATAACGTGTTCTGGGGAAGAAAAACCAGGACAATATAAGATCTTTAGTTTTTTTGTTGCTTAAATACCAAATAGACAAATTCTGCATAGCTTGATCATGATTTCCTTGACAAAGTAGCCATAATTCTTTCAAATTCTAACATTATGTGCACAAAATTATTACAGAATTGATCAGAAAATTGATGTTGTTGTTGGTTTGTATTTGTGGCTAATCAACCTCTTGGATTATCATAGCCATAACTCCTTACACACTCACAAGGGAGGAGGGAAACCCGGTGCCAGCATTAGTCTTCTCTTTATGAAGAATACCAAGGAGGCCAACTGCTTAATGTCCCTTCCGAAGGATGGAGTGCTGACCTGCATGGCCTCCTCAAATCACACAAGTAGGGGACGGGATGATCCCAGGTTGAAAAATCCGACCTCTGCCAGTTTCGAACTAGGGGCCGCTATGTGGAAAGCCAATGCTCTAACCCTCTGCCACCCCTTCAGAAAATTGATGGGAACAAATATTTTAGAGCCATATTTACCATATTTTTTGCACTATAAAATGCACTCCAAGTTTTTAGAAAATTTACCAGGAAAAAAAGAAAGTATTTTGGCTACGTCGCATATCATTTCTAGCAGTGGTTAAATCCATATCTGGCAACATTTAAGAAAATATTACGATGTGATAACAGTTTAAATATAACGTTTTAGATAAACTTAATCTTTGAAAGTGAATAGGGATGATCTAAAACATAAATAATTGCTTCAAAACTCATATAGCTAAATATGCTCCGCATGCACTCGACTGTTGGAGTGCGCTGCACACCTTGCACCTATATGCACCTCTTACTGATTGTACTTATTTAAACTTAATTAAAAGATGAGATATTAATTCCTAATAAATGGATTGCATGTGTAATAACATATAACTGGCGGAATGTGATTTATTTATTCCATATTTATGAAATAAAATATAAAAAGAATTTCTAACCGGGACATATACTGGACGGGATGCCAGGAGAACATCTAAAATCAGGGACTGTTCCAGCTTAACCGGGACCCTAGATTTAAGTAACTATAGGCATATATGTATTAATTTTACCTATAATTACAAAAATCATTCAAAAATATTGCAAATTATTTGGTGAAATTCTTACATAAAAGTAATATCATCTCTAAAAATCAATATGGCTTTCAACAGGGTAAAGGTATCAAAAAAGCACTAGAAGAATTCAGAGAGGTATATTTATATATTAACCCTCGAGTGGGTGCACCTATGTATAGAGTGTGCCACTTCTTGGAATTTGTGGTGGGGAGTATGTTTACAATGTAACAAAAAAAGAAAGGTTCTAAGTATGTGCTCAGTGATTCTTTAGCTTCATTGTAGAGTGAATCCCACATGAGTTAGTTGCTTCTAGTGATCGCTATTTGCACTGAAGTGAGTGGAGTGCACTCAGTATGGCACATGCCTGTTCATGTAAGTAATATTGCCTTACCGTTTTTTTATTTTTGAGTGTTTATCAATTATATTTTAGGGCAATTTTTGAATGTTGATGTTTTACAATTTGAGAACCATTTACAGAGAATTTTCTATGAAAAATATTAGTGTAATTCCTTAAGTATAATATTTTTTCAAGGGAGAAATATACAGAGGCAGAGGACATTTTGAACATCTTCAAAGAGTTATCCAATGAAGAGAGAGAGAAAGGCATAGATGATTCCAATGTTTCAAGCTTGGAAGACTAGGAAGTGGTGTCTCGCAGTGATCATGAATCAGAATCAGAGCAAGAATTAGACCCAAGTTATGGTCACAGTGATCCTGACAATGCGAACGGTAACTATTTTCTTAAGAGAGACAAAGTTACAAAATGGAGTAAAACAAGTTTCTCTAAAAGTGAAAAAACATTAAGTGAGAATCTTGTAATGATTTTTCCTGGACCTAAAGAAGGTGCAAGGGAAGGGACATCACAGATGAAGTAGATGGTTTTTGTAAGATAATTGATGCCTCTATGGTGGATATGATTGTTGAATACACTAACATATATATATATATATATATATATATATATATATATATATATATATATATATATATAGAGAGAGAGAGAGAGAGAGTTTTCAAGCCAGAATCAAATATTGTAGGGATAGGGTCTCGAAAAACTTCAAGAAGTGAAATCATGGCATTACTTGGAGTCTTTTTCTCACAGATTTGAAGAAAGCTAATCATATAAATGCTCTTTAACTTTGAAACAATGATTCTTCTGGGAATGAAATGCATGAGCTATAAAAGGTTTCTGTTTCTCTTATGATCTTTGAGGTTCGATGATAACAACAAGAGGAAAGATCGAGATATACTTGCTGTGATATGGGTTTTCCTTGACAAATTTGTTTATAATTGTAAAAAACCTACTCTCTAAGTGAGTTTGTCACTGTTGACAAAAATATAACATTTCAGTTAAGTGAATTATGTAATTGCTTCATTTCAAAGATGTACGAATACTAAGACAACCATAATAGATGAATAGAGGCTTTTTTTGTTTGGGCGCATGGAGTATACTATGCACCTGCTTGTGTAACTTTTTCAAGTGCGCCTGCTGAAGGGATAACAACAATGTGATACAATGTGATAGTGACTTTCATTGATTTCAAAAAAGCTTTTGATACAATTAACTATGACATTTTGATAAAGACATTGCATAACATTGGTATAAGAGGTGTAATCCTAAACTGGTTTAAAAGTTACTTAAGTGGATGTAAAATGATAGATTAAAACATGACTTCAGCAACATAAAAACCATAAATATGGGTGTACCTCAAGGATAAATCTTGGATCACATTCTATACATATATGTAAATGATATGTTTAAGGTTATCAAAAATGCAACAATGTTGCTTTATGGAGATGACACTGTGATAATAACTGCATATCAAAATTTTGAAATTGCACATAAATCGATGCAAGATAACATAGATAATGTAGCGAAATGGACTCATGACAACAATCTCATTTCATGTGACTAAAACAAAAATAATTCATATTACCAGCAGAGCTCCAAAAATAAAATTGATAAACTGCATGCTGCATAATCAATCATGTCTGCATAAAAGAGAAAAAACAATGTTCTGTAATTGTACAAATATAGAGCAGGTTTCAAAATATAAATACTTAGGATTATTGTTAATGAACACTTTAAATTCGATATTCATATATCAAAATTAAATAAAATTTTAAGAAGAGTATCATACCAACTATATCATGCTAAGGATGTTATCCCTACTGATGTCAAACAAATAATGTATTTTACTTTAATAGAGTCAATAATCAGATTTGGAATCACAGAAAGAGGCAACACAAACGACTGTTACAAAAAGGCAATTGCCGCAAATCATAACAGAATAGTTAAATTAGGTATTAGATACAAATTATAAATACATATAAATCTAATAAAATACATTTAATGTTTGCAAATGTAAATATAATGCTTATTGATATTCTATTAAAATGTATATTGGTAATTGATAAATAATAATAATAATAAAATAACAGAATGCAAACTAAGCATTGGATGGAAAGACAGGACATGATGTTATATCATGTACCAACCCAAATATTATACATTATATGGAAAAAGACAACTAAACGTCACTGTACCTCACTTATTTAATAATTTGCCAAAAAAATTAAGACAAATAGCTAGGATGTTGGAAAAAGAGAAAAATTAAAGACTTGTCATGCTGACACTGGTATGCAGTCGGGGATTAAATAGATAAGTTCTTCAAGATATAATATTTGATGTGACAATGTGATTGTTCTGAATGTATGTAATGTTATGTAATAGGTCATGAAGTCATTGATATATTAATTTATAATAAAATAGGATACACTGTTTTGAAGCTAAGAGATGGCATGCTATTATGAGGCATGCTAGTACTATTATGGAAGAGTTAAGTTATTATTACAGAAGAGTTTAGTTGATAATGATATGTTAAAATAAGATGATGATTATGTAATCTATATAAGAAACTGTATTTCTCGGCATATAAGATGCACTCCGTTTTTTAGAAGATTTTTTAGGAAAAAATTATTTTGGTATACCAAGGCATTTACGAAGGGCCACGTCGTGTACCATTTCCAGCCATGATTAAGTCCATATCCAGCAACATTTACAGAAACTACCCCAGCGTGATAACAGTTAAATATAACGGTTTAGATAATCTTCATTCATAAAATAAATATGGATGATCTAAAACAGGGTTTTTTGAAGTATGGGCCGTGGCCCAATGATGGGTCACAAAACATTGAAAATGGGCCACAAGGCCCTTGCCCACAAATCATATCACATGTATAGATACCCTTTACCGATAGTACTTACTTATACTTAAGTTCAAGATGATATTTTAATTTAATGGGATAAATAATTAATGGAATAAATGGATACATATGCTCAACTAGTCCTTTTTCTTCTACAACACTTTTTGCCTAGTACATAATGATTTTGTTCGATTAAGCAATACCAAACTTCCTCTGTTCTACTATCCATTGCTTCCTCCTCTAGTTGTGGCCATTTAAGACCAACCTTGCAAAGCCTATGTTTCTGTTATCCCGTCAGCTTCAGTTTTTCCTCGTTTTTTTTCCATTCACGGATCATTTTTTTCTGTGGGAGATGGACCAAAGATACTGCTCGGTTTCTGTGCATTATTGCACATTGAATCGCCTGAAACTTATAACTAATATCGTAGGCATATCTTTTCACTTTTGTAGCCATTGCAATATCAATGCCTATCCTAGATACGTATAAAATATTTATGGCATTTACACAAATTCTACTGTTCTGTGACATTAATCGCACTATCAATGGGCTCATTAGAAACAAAAACATCAAAAATGCACCAAAATTGTAATCACTGTGAGCGGACATGTATTAAAGTGTAAGAATGAAAATGCGTCATTGGAATTCATGTTGCATAAGATATTACTGTATATATTAATAAATTGTCCCTATCAATTATTAATAATGTATATTTTATTGTTTTTGCTATGAATTACTGTGAATTATTCCATTTTGGAGATGAGTGTGCTCGTTAGTGTCAGTATTGAGAACTATAATAATCTTACATTCTGCGTATAAGACACAGGCTGATTTTGGGCGTCATTTTTCTGGAAAAAAGTGCATCTTATATGCCGAGAAATACGTTATATATTCATATTGTGTGACAGTAATGTGATATTATACATTGCTATAGTGATGGGATATAGTGAAATAATGTGGTTGAAATGAAATAAAGAAGTGATGTAGTGAATAGGATGTTGCAAAATAATAATAATTTTATTCGTCTAAGAGATTTGTTCATACAAATATAGGATAAGTCAAAAAAGAAAAACATACAATACACCCATAAATATTTACAATAAGTGAAATGACTTATCTAGTTAAGAGTCAGTTGCACCTAAATTCTTCTATTGAATAGAAACACCGTTTTAGAAGATACTCCCTAAGTTTCTGTTTGAAAGTATTGTTATTGGCCTCATTTTTTAGAGTAGCAGGCAGCTTAATATAAAATACTGATCCAGCATGTACTGGACTGTTGAAGCACATTTTAAAGTTATGGTTGGAAAAATGCAGATCTTGCTTGCTTCTAGTGTTGTAGTCATGGATATCAGAATTGGATTTTAATTTTAAAAGGGTGGCATTATTTTTTATAAACAGAACTGAATACAGTATATATAAACAGGGAACAGTAAGAATAGCAAGATTTTTAAACAAGTTACGACAACTTTCACACCATTTAGCCTTGGCTAGGATTCTTACAGCTCACTTTTGCAGCTTGAATTACCAAAGAGAATGGTGGGAATGACCCCAGACCATAATACCATATTTAAGATGGCAGTAAATGTAAGCATAGTACACTAAAAGTGCAGTGTGCAGGTTAGTGGTCTGCATCAATCTTTTGAGAAGGAAACAGCCTACACTAATTTTCTTACAAGTGGTCTCAATGTGTGATTCCCAGCTTAGAGTCTTGTTTATATGGATCCCTAAAAATTTGGCAATTAATGAGCTCATCATAGATTTATCTGAAATTTTTAACCAAGGAGTTTCAATTATTTTCTTTTTTGGTGAGATGAAATTTAATGAAAGTGGATTTATTCCTATTTTCAATGCACCAACTTTCCATTTTAGTTATTGCATTCTGTGGGTTGTAGGAATCGCTAGGATTTATAAGTAGATGATTAGTATCATCAGCAGACATGTAGAGGTCACCTCCTCTAAGGTAGGAGGGAAGATCATTAATGTATAGGAGGAAAAGAAATGGTCCAAGGATTGATCCTTGAGGAATGCATCTTGTAAAAACCTGAACATCTGAGGTATATTTACTATAATTAGTTGCAGAATAGATTAATACTGCTTGTTGCCTGTCCATGAGAAAAGATTCTAGCTAGTTGTTAGCTATGCCACAGATACCATAAGACTTCAGTTTGCTTAAAAGAATTTTGTGATCAATGGAATCAAATTCCTTTGATAAATCATAAAAAATTCCAACAACATTATTCTGACTATTCATTCCCTCTAGTACAGCATTTACAAACTTGGCTATAACAATTTCAGTAGATCTACCTTTGCAAAATCCATATTGGCAATCAGAAAGGATATTATATTTTTGCAAAAATGAAGTAATTCTATTATACGTAAGAGATACAAAGATTTTGGAGAAAACAGATTAGGTGGAAATTGGTCTGAAGTTATCCATAGTGCAAATGCCAACTTTTTTGGGAATTGGGATAACTTTAGCTACTTTGAGCTTTTGGAGGAAAGTTCCAGAACTTAAGGACTCATTTATGATATGAGTAATTGGGGAAAGAAGATATTTGCCTCCGGAAAGATACTAAATCTGCTGAATATTGCAGAAAGAAATCGAAAAAGGGGAAGATTTTACCACAAGGCCCTAATGTGGAGTTCAGTGATGGGACGATGATATCCCAGTCAGCAGAACTTACCCAGGAAGGTCCGAGGAATCAGTCAAGTAAGTCTACTATGGAAGAGAGCGAGGACGATGATGGCAATCCTCAAGCATCTGAGAAGGTTGAGGCTAGCTTTAAAATGGTTAGCTACAGTAAAAGATGATGGAGGGACAACACAGTCTTTGGAACAAATACTGAGTTGCACACGAGTGCAAATTTCTGTGGTGTTCCTCGACATGCATGGGTTTATATTGACCGTGTAAATAACAACACCAAAGAAAGTGATATAATCTCGTATCTCAAAAGTAAGTTTCCAGGCCATGAGTTTGTGTGTGAAAATTTGTTGCAGGGAGTACACAGTTCTTTTAAAATAGGAGCCAACTTTAGCCTGGTTGATGAGTTGTTTAAAAGTTCTATGTGGCCAAGTGGGGTGTTAGTAAGAAGGTTCAACATCAAGAAAATGAGATATAAAAGTGCTGACAAAAAACACACAAACAAGAGTAACAGTAGTAATGTACTCGCTGACTGATCACTCATCAACCCTCATCCTCAGGAGTCACTACTCACATACAATGTTTTCAAAGCTACTCTATCGGAGGGAGTACAGGAGGAATATGTAGCTTATAAGAAGCAGTATAAGCAAGCCTTACATAATGCTAAACTTAGAGCCAATACAGAGTTCATTAATTTTGCTGATAACAAATGCAGGACAGCCCGGACTGTTATACGCAATGAGATTAATAAACCAAATTGTAGCCCCTGTTACTTAATAATGACAGATGACTTCAATAGCTATTTCATTAGGTCAGTAGATGAAGTCTCCTCAAGCATAACACAACCTGCTATAACTTTTTGCTTAATGTACATGCAACTGACGTTACTTTGTCAGTGACCCAGAGGTTAGTTCTCTTTTGTCCATTGATGATCTTCACAAATCTGGGAGGGAAACAGTTATTGAAATAAGAAAGGAATATTGATAAAAATTGTCAAATTTATCATTGACTGATGCTGATTGGTAGACCTTAGCCCAGTTCTCACGTTGTAAGACAGATAAATTTTGACTGAACTGCAAGAGTAAAATAGCATTTAGAAATGTACTGTTTGGCATTAGGATTAGATTTAGGGGATGCTGAAATAGGTTGAAAATGAGAGAGTAGAGCTTGGTGGTCTGCGAGATCTGAGCTAATGGTGGAACAGCATTGAAGTTCTAAGTTATAAAAAATGTTATCAATGCATGTTGCAGAGTGGCTAGTAATTCTACTTGACTCAAATGAGAATTGGCTGAGATTATAGGAGCCAAGCACATCTATCAGGTCAGATTTCATGCTATTACTTGTGCTAAAGTCAACATTAAAATCCCCACAAGTAACAATAAAATTAGATTTATTTACACATTGATTAAGGACATTTGACAAGCCTTCTTAAAAATATTGAAGTCACCATTTGGTAACCTGTATGTTCACAGGATAATTACATTTTTGTCCTCAAGAGACAGTACCGTTACACAACATTCAAAATTTAGTTCGGTACAATAGGGATTAGCAATTATAAAATCTTTGACCCTATATTTCTCACTAATAAGGGTAAACACACCACCACATTTGAAATTATTTCTGCAAAAGCCGCCAGCAATATAATAACCATTTATCTTAAAACTAGGTAGTTCACAATCTTGGAGCCAATGCTCAGAAATACATATAACATCAAGATTGAGAGAGCTGATAAATAGTTCCATTTCTTCTATATTGTTTCTAAGGCACTGAATATTGATGTGAAGAAGTTTGAGTCCTGATGGCAGACCATTACAACAATTTTGAGGGCAAAATTGGGTATTCTGAGTGGTGACCGAGTGTAGTCACTTGATTCATAATGTGCTAAATTCTTTATCATATTTTGTTAGGAAAACCTACTTTGTAAACCATGACAAAAGTTTATCAATGAAAATGTTTAATGGATAAATATTATACCTATATTGTTAGTGGAATAACTAAAATGCAGTATAAGAATTCCTTCTAGCTCAATTAACAAAATATTAAAAATTTTGTTTTTCTCGGTCACAATGTCCCGCTTTCCATACCTAGAAATTAGGTAATGTCCCACTTTTCATGTCTGGAAATCTGGCAACCCTAATATAAGGTATGTAATGATGTAATGAATTGACGAGTAGGATAAGTCTCATATGATAACATATAATGACAGTATCATGTAGCTGTTATGTGATATTGTGAATTGCTTTAGTAATGTGATATAGTGAAATGATGTTGTGAAATGATACTATAACAGATATAAAATGTATCATGTATACAATGTATATAACGTGCATAATAAACATTGTCATAAAACTAATGTTGTACCTAGTGATAGATGTTGTGAATTAATTCAATGTAATTTGACTTAATATTTCAAGGCAGAAGGCCATTCATTATTATTATTACCAGGAACGCTCCAACCCTTGTGGCCGCCGGGGTGTAAAATAAAATACACCACCCCTCTCCCACTCAACAAGATAGTATATACTGTAGGGCGTAGGAAATTAAAAGTCAATGCACCATAAATTGCACAAATGTTCTCATTACACGTATGCGGGTTGAGACAACAACTGATTCTCAAAGTTTAACAGTGACATGGTTGGCAAGGCAACATCCCGTTTAAAAGCCGATATTTTCCCAAAATATGTGATTTAAAAGTTTAATATGAGAGATTTCGAATGGTAGGCAGAAAAAGATGAATAGAATAAGCAACTTCATTAATTTTCCTAAAACAAAGTTCAAATTCGAAGATTGTGTGTCAGTTCTTTCTAATTTTAATTTCCAGAAGAATAAAAGTCTGCACTTTAAAAAGTCAATTTTTGTGTTATCTTACAGGAAACGGAGTCGAGCCTGGTTCTTTTTTCGAATTTCTTTTCGTCATTTAATTTTTATATCTGAATCAAACATTCCTGCGAAATTTCAACCTTCCACCTAATCGGGAAGTTGGTTAAAAAGCATTAAAAAGTGCAATGGATGATGTCAGCGTTATACACAAACACATACGTCTAAGATTTTATTATAGTATAGTATCATTATTATAAGATGATGCTTAACTTGTGTGGATGTGGCAGGTATTGAACCTAAATCTCTACTTTGACCTCATTTTATGAATAGATGTGACAGGTTTTGAAGCAAAATACCACTTTTATTGAATTCTTCATTATTAGGACCATAAGAAAACGTGTCTAACTCAATTTTTATAAAAAGTGGATTTGGTGGGTTTTGATTCTAGGTACCTCTTATATATGTGCAATGTTTTTTTGTTTTCGATGTGTTTTGCAGGAAGTATACCTGGTGATTTGAAGGAGATTTTAGCAATCAGTTGATGAGCTAGTGAAATATTTGTAGAGGATAACAATACAATCATAAGGAAGTAATTAGGTGTCTGATACATTTAATTAATATATGCATAAGCTGCATTATCAATAATTAGCTAGTTTTTCCCCTCAATCACCCCAAAAAGCAAGAAACTGGTGCAAGGTAGATACACTTTAATTTTGTATTTTAACTGCACAGAAGTGTTACCTGAGTAAAACACACACCACTACTTTATGACCTAAAAATTTGGTCTTCAAATTGCATGTTGTACACAAGTATATATGGTAATATATAAAATAGGCCTATCAGTTTATAAGTTGCAAGGTAAAAATTGTAAAATTTCTGAAAAGAAAAAATCAACTAGGTTAAGAGCTATGTTACAAACTGTCCAGTTAGCGCAAATTCAGTTAGCGTACATGTGTCTCGGAATGCCTCTCTTGCACTAAGCAAGGCATGTCTGTACTCTTTTGCAAATCTCTTGTCTTTTGCAGGATTTTACAAGAACATTTCTTTCAATAAGAGGAATATTTAGTAGATGAAAACGGTCATTAATAATAGATTAAAATTAATTGCTTTTAATATATCTTTAGGAAGCACTCAATTTTCTGTACCACTTTTACATATGATATTCTGATATTAACCTAAAGGAATGGTTAAAGAATCATGATTTTAAAATGTAGCTAATGAAAATTCCAAATTATAACACCAAGGCAGAATGTAAATTCTGTAAGTGCAAAATAACAGCAAAACTGACATATTTAAAAAATCATGGGAAGAGCCAGAAACATCTGAAACTGGTGACATCTTTACAGAAAGGTAGTCAACATACATTGAATTTCAGAAGCAGAAGTATGAAAAAATTTGAAGCAGAGAATAAATTGGCACTATTTGTGTATATGCATACAGCTGTATTATCAGTTGATCATCTAGGTGAAATGTGCAAAAATGTATTCCAAGATTCAAATGCAGCTAGCCAAATTAATTTACATTGAGCAAAGTGCAGTGGAATTATAAAATATGTTTTTTAATAATGTTTTCAAAGTGATATGCTCAATGGGATTAAAAATGGTACATATTTATAAATACAGTTTACTTTTGGATGTATCAACTGATATTAGTATTACTAAGCTATTAGGCATAGCTATTATGTGGCAATTGGGAAAGTTGTCTACTTTTTTATCACTAACTGAAGTGCACACTTGTAATGCTCAAGGCATTGCAAATACTGTTAAAGAAAATCTTTCGCTTTAAATTACCATTGCAAAATTTAGTTGGAATAGGAACCAATAATGCAAGTGTTATGATTGGAGTGAATAATGGTTTATATTACATACTAAAAGCTGATGTGCCTAGTCTAATATTCATTTTTTCTACTTGCCATTCCTTCCAGTTAGCAATATCTGAGGCAGCATTTGATATATTACCATGAAACTTAGAATTTATTATTTCTGAAATGTACAACTGGTTTAGTAAATTCACATCAAGGCAAAGTTATAAAATATTGTATAATACAATTCATAATGGGTACAATCCAAACAAAATTGTTAAGTCAAGTTAAATTCCCTGGATGTCAATTGAAATTGAATAATATGAGGAACTCCAATTTCATTTTAATGTTGCACATAATTCAGTAAAATGTTACTGCTAAACTATTGCATTTAATGTATTCTGATGAAACCAATTTAGTGTATTTACATTTCTCAAACCAATACTACCAGTTCAGCAAGTAAATAAACCTTTTGAAGCTAATAATGCTGACCCCACTAAATTATTAAAAGATCTTACATTATTGATTAATTCAGTAGGAAAAAAATGGTCTTACTGTTGTGCCAAACCAGAAATTATATGGGAATTAAAATGATAAATGCCATTTTATCAGTCAGATATAGCCTGCACCATAATAATAAATGCTGTAAGTACTATAAACTGCCTGACTGTATGTTACAAAACATAGGAACCAACAAAGCATACCCAAAAGAAATTGATGATGATTGTGATTTCAGTAGCATTCTGTTGGAGTAAACTTTTTAGTATAATAATTGATGCTAATTTTAAACTTCATTTTTTAACCAATCCCTAGCTTATTTTCACCTAAATCTAGGGGATTTTTCACAACCATTTAATGGATTTATTTTTTAGCAGTTGGCAACACTGGTCTTAAACATTTAAGATGAAACTATATGGGAAGGAAAATTAGCCATTAGCAGTGGCAATTAAACCATCATTTTTAAATTTTCAGATATATCTTGCTACCTTCCATGTTTATAACTTTGTAATTCATTAGTTTCATAAATTCAAGTTGCAGTCCTAAAAGGTCAGCATAGAACATAGTGGCAATTTATGTATGAACAATGTTTTAGGAAATTAGTGTCCCAAAAGAATATTATGCATACATATCAGTTATACCAGAGTGAAGCACAATTTTTGCACTCAGCTCCATAACCTTAACATATTTGCAAAGAGCCCTACTTATGCTGGATCACTGTTCGTGAATTTTTATGCCAAAAATTGAAGTTGTAATTATGTAGTCTTTTAGACCGTTTTGTGGCATATATTGTTCTCTATCCAAATATTTTTTTTAGTATATAACTTACAGATCATATAAGAGCTATGAAGAGAAAATATAGTATTAAATTGTTGCTTGCTGAGAAAACCGTCTTAGCGATCAATGTAAACATTAAAAAACATTATATATAAACAGTGCCATTATCATCTTTAAATCCCTCATTAAACAATCTTAGTAAGTAATTGTATACAACATCTTTTTCAGGACACTTTTCACATATGCACATCATACGATTCCTGTTTCCAGTGTCACGTACTGACTTTTGTAATAGCAACTTATAGTCAGAGCATTGTTGAGGGAAAGCATTCCACATTAATTTAACATTTTGGTGATACTGGCAGACACAGAATGAGTGCCTTTTCCACCAACAGGAATACACCATTTAGGTCTCAATTTACAAAACTTAGAAATCCTATCTTGTGCTCAGTTTCTTTACAAAATTCAATGTAGAGTTCCTTTAGGTTAATAAGGAGAAGTTTTTTGTACATGAGCTCTTTCTTTGACTACTACAATAGAAGCAAAGTCTTTTTTCCCTGCACACATTTGTGAGTAGTTGACATTCTCATATAAGTTCACAACATCTTGTTTCACATTTGCTAGTGTTCTACCAAGTTTTTGTTGTGGAGTTACAAGTTGCAAGGGGCCCACGAAGTCCCCACCGTACATCACCCTGCCAAGTATTCTCCTGCTTCTCCCCCATCTGGTCGTTAGACACGGAAACACCTATGACAGAAAATATGTAGAGTGGAACCTCGGTTTACGAACTTAATTCGTTCCGTAAAACTGTTCGTAAACCAAGTTGTTCGTAAACTGAAACAATTATTCCCATAAGAATCAATGTAAAATGGATTAATCCGTTCATGACCCAAGAAAATGGCCCTTTATTATCTTTTTTTTCTACTTCATGCTTGAAATCCTATACAAAACAATGGAAATTTATAGTTTTAACTGAAAAGGAATTGGAAGTAATAAAACAAAAAGAATAATTGTAAAAACAAACTTTATTTCAACTTATCTTACAAAATAGTAAAGTGTTATTGTTTGGAAGGGGAGTCCCATTCCATGAAAACATCGGATGCTTAAAGTTCATCAGGTTTCTGTCTCACTAAAAACCTATCCAATGAGATTTGTTTCTTCTTGCTTTTTATAATGTTGCGGAAATGAGACATGACATTATCATTGAACAGATTTATAACGCGATTTGATAAAGTTTTATCGGGGTGATATCTTTCCACAAAACTTTGCACCTCACTCCATTTCGCACACATTTCGTGGATCGAGGACCTAGGAACATCTTCCATTCGTTCATCAGTCTCTGAAAATAATATTTCCTCTGTCACCGTCTTTTGCTGCTCATTAAGAAGGTGTTCCAGTTCTTCCATAGTGAGTTCATTGCTGTGGTCCTCCACTAGCTCCTCCACATCAACATTATCAACTTCTAATCCAATCCTATTCCCTGTAGATACAATATCATCGACAATATCAACAGACTCAGTCTCATAGCTCTCAATGCCAGATACACAGTCTGGCCACAATTTCCTTCAGGCTGATTTCATAGTTCTGTGAGTCACTAGCCCCCAGGCTTTGTCAATGAAACTTAAACAATGGAGGATATTCAAATGTTTTTTCCAGAATTCTCTGAGTGTTAATTCTGTGTCAGAGGTTACTTCGAAACACCTTTGAAATAATTCCTTGATGTACAGTTTCTTTAAGTTTGAAATGATCTGCTGGTCCATAGGCTGGATTAGAGGAGTCGTGTTAGGGGGCAGGAACTTCACTGTGATGAAACCAAACTCCTCAACCAACTCCTCTTGCAAGCCTAGAGGATGAGCAGGAGCATTGTCTATCACAAGAAGGCATTTTAGTGACAATTCGTTTTCTTGGAGGTATTTTCTCACGCTTGGGACAAAGGCTTCATTGATCCACTCAATGAACAGTTGCCTGGTTACCTAAGCCTTACTATTAGCCCTCCACCTAACAAACAGTTTACTTTTCATTACATTATTTTTCTTAAACACCCTCGGATTCTCAGAGTGGTAGACAAGCAATGGCTTGACCTTGAAGTCCCCACTTGCATTTCCACATAGTAAAAGAGTCAGCCGGTCCTTCTTTGGCTTATGTCCAGGCAAAGTCTTTTCTTCCTGAGTGATGTAGGTCCTATTTGGTAACTTTTTCCAAAATAGGCCAGTTTCATCACAGTTGAATACTTGCTGAGGAAGAAAACTCTCAGCTTTTACATAGTCATTAAATTCTTGTACATATTTCTTAGCAGCTTCTTGGCCTGAGCTTGCAGCCTCTCCATGCCTATTTACATTATGTATTCTAGTTCTCTAGTTCTCCATTTTCATATTTAGATATAATTTATTTTTTCACCTCTATCGTGTTTTTATTTCTTTTGAATTTACTTTCATCATTCTTTGGCTTCATGGTGGTCTAAAAAGATAATTTAATTAAGTGTAAATTAAACTTTGAAACAATAGCAACACGTATACAAAAACAATATAAGACTCACTCGAGCAGCAGTCCAATAAATACGACGCACTCGAACAGCAGTCTATCCTGAGTGAACGCTACCGCGAAACTAATACCCTCTCATTTCTCAGACTCAACGGCGCCAGCGCCGGTGCGTCTGTCCGGGGTTTTGCGCAGCGGCGCGCCGAGATGTCAGTCCGTGGAGCACGTGACTGTCTGTTCGTAAGCCGAAATTCTGTTCGCAAACCGAAGCATTTTTTCGTCGGGATTTTTGTTCGTAAACCGAATTGTTCGTAAACAGAGTCGTTCGTAAACCGAGGTTCCACTGTAACATATAGTAATGTCGCGTATGTTCCGCGTTTAGGGACTATTGCTCCAGTAGCCCGCCGATGCACACCGATTTCTCTTGTCGTCTCTACTCACTTCCTACTCCTCTCTCGACGCCACCACACTCTCTCCCCCTCTCTTCCGGTTTCAGCCTACTACCTCTTTCGTCCCGAACTGCACGCTACTGCCATCTCGCGGGCGTTCGCAACAGTAAGCAATTATGAAATTGTTCTTTCAATCTTTGTCTTGAAGAGACCCACTTGTGAAGGAAAAGGCTCAAAGACATCTGCAGGTAACCTGTTCCATCTCTCAATCGCCATATTCATGAACGAAAACTTGCCCCAGTCTGTCTTTTGCACTAGAGGTTCTATTTTGTATTTGTGATCCCTACGTCCGTAGTATTTCGGTTTCTCCAATCTAATTGTTATATCTCTCCGCGATTGTTTCACGTAAGCATTGTAGATTCTGCTCAACCTAGTTTTATCTTTTCTGTGCTCTAGCGACTCACATCCCAATTTGTCGATCATTTTTGTAACACTCTCACCTTTTTTGAAATTTCCTTTAACGAAACGTGCTGCATTCCTCTGTACCATTTCTATCTTTTTCATCTGCCCTACATGGTGAGGATCCCATACCATGGCTCCATATTCTAATATCAGCCTAACTTATGAGCTGTATGCCACTTCCTTTGGACTAGGGGTGCTTTTCTATAGCACTCTCACTATAAGGTGTTGAAGGTTACTCCCAGGTATTTGCAAGAATAATCTTCTTCCAACCTCCGATTATCTAATATATAGCTGTAATCAACTATACTCTTACTCCGACGGAAACGTAACAATTTTCTTCTGTCTACGTTAATTACCATCTTATTTCTGGCGGTCCAATCTGCAAGCTCACCGAAATCTGCTTGCAATGCATCGAAGTCTTTTTTGTTTTCTACTAATTTGTATATGAGACCGCAATCAGCAAATAATCCAACGTTAGATTTTAGTGTTTTCGGTAAGTCGCTAATGAAGATAAAATAACTAGAGGTCCAAGCACACGCCTGAGTTTACGCCTGCTATCCTGGAGAGTTTGTCTCCTCTTCTCACCCTTTGCATGCGTCTTGTCAGAAACGACCGGATCCACTGCACCGCTCTTCTGTCCAGTCCCATTTCCGATATTTTTCGTAATAGCAAATTATGATTGACCCTATCTAAGGTTTTGGAAAAATACAATACGGTAGCATTTATTTGTTTTCCTGTATCCAATGCCTCGGAAATATCTTGAGCCAATGCGGTCATCTGGCTTCCGCACTAGTAACCTCTACGAAAACCGTGGTTTCTCTCACAACAATTTGTTCATCTGCCAGAATGTTTTAATATAATTCGCGATTATGTGCTCCACAGGGCCGGCTCAAAGGGTTGTGGCACCCCGAGCCAACTTTTTTTTGGCGACCCCATCCCTTTCATCTAAGCTGAGAAAGGTTTTTCAGTTAAAAAAATATATAAATTTTTTGATATAATTCATATTCAGGTGATAAGGTTGCTAACCCATCCAACCGATCTTGTGTCATCGTGGAACGGAGATAAGTTTTGATTAACTTCACCTTTGAAAAGCTCCGTCCTGCGAAGACCACTGATATTGGAAACGCTACGAGAATTCTGGAGAACCAAGAGTATCTCGTTGAATGTTAATTATTCGTTGGACGGAGTCGAGTTTCCAGTTTCAGACTCGATTAAATATCTTGGAATCACGATCCATCGTGATCTCTCGTGGGACACCCACATTCACCGATTGATAGGTGCCGCTAACAAAACACTGGTCTTTATAGGGAGAATAGTTCGAAATAGCTCCAAAAAAGTGAAAGAATTATGTTATTTATCCTTGGTTCGACCGCAGGTCGAATATGCGTCATCTGTGTGGGATCCCTACAAAAAGGGACTCACTAACGAGACAGAAAAGGTTCAGCGCAGGGCTGATTTGTAAAGAGAAATTACGATAGTAAACAAAGCGTAACATCATTAATAGAAAACCTGAAATGGGCATCGTTAGAGGAACGTACGCTGCAGGTTAGATTTAAACTACTGGAAAAATTAATGTCGGAGGGACTGGCGATTGAGGTAGCAGGACTTATCAGAAGCCAGACGTATCTCGGAAGGCAGGACAGTGAGAATAAGATTCGCGAGATAGATTGTAGAACGGAGCGATATAGAGGATCGTTTTTTCCTAGTACGATTTTAAAACAATAGGAAATGATAAAGTAGAAAAACTAGGGACCTTTGGTGCACTGCACCCCCTGCCATACACCAAAAAGGTGATTTGCAGGGTATCATGTAGATTTAGATGTAGATGAAACAATCAAGCATAATTAGGGAGAAGAAAAAGTTATTAGGTTATATCAAAGAGCGGATTCAGTAGAATTTGTGGCTACCTTGTGAGGGAGTTCACGGAATGAGCGGATCAAGGAGACTGCGTAAACCACATATGGGAAAATTATAAAATTATATTATCCTATGGTATTGAAAAATTTGTTCCGACCAAAGTCTTTAGCGAAAATCTCGACCTAGAATATTACAATGTTAGCATTAGAAGACTGAAGATAAAAACCAGGAAGTTATATCACAAAAACGTGAGGGAGAGCAATACTTAGAGAAATACAAAGCAATTTGTATTAAACTATTGAAAGAAAAGGAGAAGGCAACTCTCTAAATAGTCAAAGCTGGGAAAATCTATTTAATACATGCGGAGAAGGCGCAAGTTTCCGACGAGTTAGACAATATAGTGTTGAAACTAAATGGACATGAATTCGACAGCCCTATTTCAAAGGCATAAGCATTCAACGACTAGTTTACCGAGTCACTTCTCACTGAAGAGGAAACGAAATATGACTATACTTCTGATTTGAGCAATCAGTTTGAAGATTTGCGAATAAGGGATAAGGACATCTTAAATAGGATAAACAAGATAAAGTTGCAAAAATCGTGTGAGCCTGACGGCATAACAGGAGAAGCAATAAAACTAGGAGGAGAAGCTATTGTTTCATACCTCCGTGTAATATGTACGATATCTTTGAACAAAGGGGAAATACCGAAAGACTGGAAAAGCGTAATTGTCGTTCCTATACATAAAAGAGGCGCGCGTGCAAAATTTTAATAGTTATCCCCCAATAAACTTAACATGCGTAATTTGCAAGCAGATGGAGCACTCAGGGCCGGCTTAAGGGGCGAGCTAATGTGGCATTGGCTCTGGGCGCCGAAGTTTAGGGGGCGCTGAAGTTTAGAGGGCGCAGAAGTTTAGGGGGCGCCAAAATATCGAAAGAACCACAGAAAAAAAACAAACAATCGCTATCGATCAACAAGAAATAAGTAAACAGTTTAAAAAACGGAATTCTATTGCTAACTGATTGTTTGGTATGACATTTTGAGCCAAATAAACATCACAAGTAAAGATCTCCAAGACGTCAATTTGAATATCTCGCAAGCTGTCTCCCGGCTTTCAAAATCAAACGAATGCCTCAAAAATTACACAAATGCTAGACGATGCAAAAAAGTTGGCAATCGAATTTGAAATTGAACCATAATTTGAAAAAACAAGAAATCGCCGCCGAAAAAGAATGTTTGTTTATGAATACAAATATGAAACCATAGAGAACGAAAGTTTTAGGGTTCACTTTTTCAACAACATTTTAGACAACGCAATTCAGTCATCGAAAGACAGGTTTGATTTGATCGTAAAGCATAACGATCAGTTCCAATTTTTATACAATGTGAATTATGCCACAGAAATGAGTGACGACGAGCTGCGTAAAAATTGTATGGATTTAGAAAATCTGCTTACAGATGGTGATCAGAAAGATATCTCCGGCATCGATTTATACGATGAATTAAAATATTTGCAAAACCATCTTGAAGGCAATTATTCTCCAACGAAAATCTTGCAATTCATGTGCTCAAACAATGTGACGGTGTCATTGGCAAATATTTTCGTGGCGCTGAGAATTCTCGTAGCGTTTCCAATATCAGTGGTCAGCGCAGGACGGAGCTTTTCAAAGGTGAAGTTAATCAAAACTTATCTCCGTTGCACGATGACACAAGATCGGTTGGATGGGTTAGCAACCTTATCAACTGAATATGAATTATATCAAAAAATGTATATATTTTTTTAACTGAAAAACCTTTCTCAGCTTAGATGAAAGGGATGGGGTCGCCAAAAAAAAGTTGGCTCGGGGTGCCACACCCCTTTGAGCCGGCCCTGTGGAGCACATAATCGCGAATTATATTAAAACATTCTGGCAGGTGAACAAATTGTTGTGGGAGAAACCACGGTTTTCGTAGTGGTTACTAGTGCGGAAGCCAGATGACCGCATTGGCTCAAGATATTTCCGAGGCATTGGATACAGGAAAACAAATAAATGCTACCGTATTGTATTTTTATATAATATATATCGTCGAGGATGGAGGCTTTGTTCTGATAGAGCATCCCTTCTAGAGTATTACTCTGTCCTCGAGGATGCTCTTCTCAAACATGGTTACCCTCCAGTCTTGGTCCGCGAACAGATCCATAGGGCGATGACGCCTACCCACAATGGATCTCATCCTCACACACCCACTATTCCTGCATCTACCCCTCCACTCACTCTTACGACACTTTTCCTTCCTGGTATCCACGAAGCTCTCAAAACAATCCTTCATGCTGCCCACCCAATTCTTACCTCTTCCTCCCATCAGTCCCTCTTTATCAACCTTTTTGCCAATCCTCCGCTCCTCTCCTTCCGCCGGCCCCCAAATTTGGGAAATATCTTGTGGAGGAAGGAACTTCCCACTTCTACCACGCTTCTTGCAATAGGCTCCCACCCCTGCGGAAAAACTCGCTGCCTCACTTGCCCTATCCACCTACCCTCATCTTCTTTCTCGAGTCCCTCCACCAACATCACCTATCCCATCACTTCCAGAAGCAACTGCACCACCCGTAACGTCATTTACCTCCTTACCTGCACCCTTTGTCCTGCGTTTTACGTAGGCCTCACCAGCAATCCGTTAAACATCCGAATGAACGGTCACCGGAATAGCGTTTCTCTCAGACGCCCCCCTCCCCCCCCCCCCAGTTGCATTACACGCCAATACCCACAATGTCCCCTTCAATAGTTGCTACAATGTTAGGATTATTCGCGCTTTACCCTATGACACTCCTGCCCCCCTTCTCCGACACTGGGAACTAGCACATATCCATCTTCTCGACTCTTTCTCTCCGCCTGGCCTCAACCTCCGCTAACCCTATTAGCCCCCTTACAATGTCTCCTTGTTACATTGTAGTTATTCGCACTTTCCCTTACCACACTCCCTCTTTATTGGCTATCCACCCCTCCTACTCCCCACCTCCTCCAATCATCAACCTTCCCACATCACCCTGTCATTCCCCGCCCAGTGTTTCACTTTACGTTACTCTTTCGCTGAAGAAGGGCATAGGCCCGATAAGCTTGCGTGTTTTTCTTTTTGTGTTCGTGTGTTTCACGTGTCTCTTCGACGCCCCCAGCAGCCTGCCAGCTTGGTCCTCAACTTGGTAAGTGTCCGCTGGGCTTCCCTCAACACCTTGTTGCCACCCTCATCACTCACTACCTTTCTTTTCCTTTAGTTAATATATATATACCTATATTAAAATTAAGTAGATAGATATATAGTCACTCAATGGCTGGTGCTGTTTCACAGATGTCAGAGTTTGAATGTCAGGTTGAAGCGTTGATAGTTTCAACCTTAAATCTGTTTCCACATCCAGCTTGTTTCTGTACGTAGATTTCAGCGCAACAAAATCCACTTTCACAAACATATGTCTTGGGAAAATGCATCAAGTACTTCATAGCTTCATCAGATAGTTCTGGGTACTCAGAACGAACGTTTGAATTATCTGATAGTGAAATGCGAGAGTTTCAAAAAAGTTTCACACTAAAGCAAAAGAAAAAAATTCTTTCGTTCACAGTTGGTGCGAACCAAAAAAACTGAACGGAATAAATGTTTTGGGTTTCAGTTCGGGTTCAGAAGTAATATTTTTATCGGTTCCGGTTCGGTTTCACTCCGGGTAGAATATCGGTTTTATCGGTTAAGGTTTTCGGTTAGGCTCCGGTAGGTTCCGGTTCGATGCCCTGGGCAGAAAGGTGGAGGAGAAATAGGGCCCCTCATATGTCGCCCGAGTGCGACGCACTCCTTGCACCCATACGCCGGCGAGGCCTTGTGAGAAGGTTTAGAGCGGAGCAAGGCAGTCAAGTGCCGCATGCAAACAGCTGATCGGGCATAGTATTGATAGAAGTGACTGCTTTGGTGGTTTGATGAACTCATATCGAAGGTTGGAATTCTAAAATTGTTACGTGAAAATAACGGTCTATCGAGTTTTTCCGGGAAGACTCGATCCTAAAAGAACAAATTTGGGTCAGATTGTGCTGAAATGTAAAACAACTGAAGAAATTGAAAACAATTCATAATAATTTCGTATAATAAAAATTATGTTTTTCCAAAATAAATTAACTAAATACAAGTTGTTTTAAAAAATCTACCTTTAAATTATAGACTAGTAGTTGTCTGTTTGGTGTCGCATAGGTAAAGAAGGCTCAAAAAGGTGTTATTATGCTCGTTTTACAGGCCACCTAACGCTGGTGTAGATTGTATTTTAAATCTCGAGAAGCAACTATCAAAACTTAGACTGATTAATCAAGATGGAATCATTGTAGTCGGTGGTGACTTTAACTTACCCTATATTGATTCGGAAACCCTGTTTCGAATCTAGATATTAAGAACGCGAATCCTCTGAGGCATTAATCGAAAAATTCTGCGAACAATCTCTCCTTTAATTACTCAGAAAACCAACGCAATCGTGAAACAGATTTATTAGCAACTAACGTCTCAGAAAGAATAAACAAAGTCACCATTGGAGATGGAATAAATTATAATCTGGCCGTATATGCAGAGTGTAAGTTGAAAATCGATAGGCACCTTAAGCCTCAAAGAAAGCTTTATATATTTGTTAAGGCAGACTTTTCAAGCTTCATGTCGCGCCTACGAGATATTCTAAATGGCTTCCGTGATATGACCGAACGATCAGGGGCTGAGTTGTCCTGGATATTATTCAAGGATATAATGCTAGAGGGCATCGATAAGTACATTCCAATTAAATTGAAGGTAGACAATAAAGATCCACGTTGGTAAATAAGCAAGTTAGGAGTGCGCTTAGGGGTCAGAGAATAAGCCTCGCGAAAATAAGAAATATGCCGTCTACATAATCCGACGAGCATAGAGTTCAGACATAAGGAATCCCGGGCTATAGAGAGAAATACTATGCGCGAGGTTTTTACTAACTTCAGGAATAAGGTAGTAAATAATTATTTGATGGAGGACACTAAAGCGTTTTGGCCCTATGTGAGAGAGGTCCAAGATAGAGGCCCTACTATACTTTTCCTCCGCAATGACTGGTGCCGTTATTCGTGAGGGCGTAGAGAAAGCCGACCTGTTAAACGCTCATTTTGTAAAAGCATTTACAGCCGTCAGCGATCAATGCATACATTATGCACCCGCTATGAGGTACGACCTGATGGACGACATCGTATTTTCTGAGGTGGGAATAGCAAGGCAATTAAGTTTCATCAGACCTAACAAAGCCACTGGCCTCGAAGAAATTCCTGCTCGTGTTTTATAAGAAATGGCCGAAGAAGAAGGAACTTTTCTTCTGATGATATTCGAGAAATATATTTCTCGCTGTGAGGTCCCTAACGACTGGAGGTTAGCATATGTTACCCCAGTTCATAAGGGCGGTGACAAGGAGAATCTAGAAAATTACAGGCAGATTTCCTTAACTTCGATATCGTGCAAGATCTTGAGCATATACTCGTTAGCAATATAATGCGAATTCTTAATAGTAATTCATTGTTAGATGATTTTCAACACGGATTCAGGAAAGGTAGGTCTTGTGATACTCAGCTCGGTCTTTTTGTGAATTGTATACTGTGAAGCGGAGAAAATAATAGGCAGGTCGATGTCATCTTCTTAGATTTTAAGAAAGCCTTTGAAAAGATACCTCACAGAAAGTTAATAACGAAATTAGAAACTTTAGGCGTTAATTCCAATATTGTTAGTTGGATCCGAGAATTTTTAAATCATAGAAAGCAGAAGGTTGTTATAGCTGGGAAATTATTGTTGTCTTTCTAAACACCTCCTCACTACATGTTATCTCGACTAATCTAAGACAGATAATTCATCTCCTGGAGGTCTATATGCAGCAATAACTTCAAAAAAATTTACACCTTTCTGTAAACATTAAAGCCTGTCGGAAATATTTCCCTGCTACCTATAACTTCCCTAAACCAAGATTCAGTCCCGATAACTACATCAGGCATATGAATTTCAAAGAGTGAGCTAAGTTCTAATGTTTTATTAACTACGCTCCTATAGTTTACCTGCAAGAGTCTAAGAGTCTCATCCCTCCCAGGAGCTCACTTTTTGACTTCGTCTTTGTTCCTTTCTGTCCCTTTCTCTAAGTCACGGTATACTTCATCTTTCGTATGTCCACCTCCATATGCTCCATCTAGTTTAATGTGATACCACGATTCACAAATATGACACTGCACTACGTTAGGTAGCTTTCTACTGCACACCTTGAACTTCATCTCAACTGATAGGACTCTGCATCCGCCCTTAACCATTGCTTCTTCTGAACACCGTTACACTCGGAGCTACCTGGTGACACGACCTTTCACCTCGGCTGCCTGGAACTATGTCGATTACAAATAATTGATCGCCTACATTGTCATTTGCGTTTTTGATGGCTCGCGATTCATTTATTGTTACCAAACCTAGCCTAGTGGACTTATGCCGGCATTGGATTTTCCTCATTCCTTAAGTGAGAATGCGTGTTTATGGAAACATAAGAACTAATAATAAAACCCAATACTCCTCCTGGATTGAATTACAAAATAGTAATTTAGTTAGCCTTTTCCTAGTTAAGCAGTTATGGGCCTTAGTGACCGTAGCTCCTGCATCTATTATAATAACGCTCTAGAGCTGTTTGTTTGTGTGCTTATCTGAAATTCTCCCGTCTGGACGGGACCTTTAGTGGAATAACTCCAGAACGGTTTGTACAATTTCGATGATTTTTCACGATATTCTAATATCCTAGTCCTTGCACCCTTTATGCATGTTATTGTCTATCATAAGATCATGAGTTCAATTAGAGACGTGTTTATTTTTCCATTTGCTGAAAGCGGTCGTAAGTGTAGCACATTAATCATTTGTATATTAAAATTACTTAGAATTGTTGTAAGATGACGAAACTAGAAATAAAAACGCCTGTAAGAACGAAATTTTGTTTTCCTGCCGTTTATTTTCGAATGAGCGCAGAATCGGTCCACAAATTAGTTTTTAACAGAAACTAATTTATTGTCTGTCCAAAAGAATTTTTGATTTCTGAAACATTCAACTATGTGATTGTTATATTTATTGTTTACCTTTTAGTGCATGTAAAATTCATTTTTTAAATTTTATATTAATTACATTTTAATTTAATGCTTAGTTCACGTGTATCCGCCATATTTGACGAGCAATTACGCTAGTTTGAAAATAAACTCTCGCAGAGAAATAAAACTGCTACTATACCCACATTTTTCTGCCGACTTTTAAAGGCCACAATAAATTACTATCATCTTATCCCAAAGTTCGAGGCAATCCTGCTTTAGGTTGGAAACAAGAGTTTATGTATTGACACACTTAGTCTGTTTCATGTGCACTTCTATTTCTGTGTTCTTGTGTGTGGCAACTTCTTATGGTAAGGCCAGTGATGTACCTGAGAGATATGGTGCAGACGGCAAAAAGTTTAGGAAACACCTTTATAATGTAGAATACAGTGGCGTTCCTATGTAAATCTTAAATATTTTCTAATCTGAATTACTTATCATTGTCTGTATATTAATGCATAATTCCCCCCTCCCTCACAGAAAGGCTACTATTATTTTGAAAATCCTGAAATTATAAAAAATTATAGTAATGTCTGTTTCTTTTATTAACTTTAATCCATTTGGGGAATTGGGTCCAAAATATTATATGTATTATGCATCAAAATTCTTATAATGCCAGGGAGACAATAAAAATTAGAAATATTCAGTACTCTATGACTTTGAGTATGCTTATTAACTTACAGTTATCGGTCGACGCCGGTAGAGCAGTGGTTGAAATGCTCGTCAATGGTTTCAAGTATTGCAGGTTCGATTCTCAACCAAGGTCGATGGTATTTTACGGCCAAAAAATATGACAAGTATTCCTTTGGCGAGGAAGTGAAGCCGTCGACCCAGTGTATTGTTCGACGTCGGTGCACTTCAAAGACCCCCTTTTCATATGGGACAATAGGTAGCTAAGCGCCTGGCACCTGTGAATAACCCCCCTTAAGGGGAAGGGGAGTATGACCATTGCTTACGTAAGATTTTTTATGTAAGAAAGGTTTTACTCTTTACGTGCGATTTACGTGTCTCGACAGCTCGTCCACAGCAGACTTCCATCCGCTCGTTATCCGCGTTTCGCCCGGCATTAGAATTTTTTTCACCGTATTTAACTGATTTTTCGGTAAACATAACTTTACCTTGTTTACTCTAATAAATTATTTCTCATTGTGCTTTGAAGAGCATTAAAATGCACTGCAACGCTATAAGAAGGCATTAGAATGTATTTCTATGCATAACTATGCATTTTATAATTTTTATTAAAAAGTGAAGTACAACGAAATCTTACGTAAGACGAGGGGGGAGAGGGTCGCTCAAATGCCGACGGTTGCTGATGAGGGGGTAAAAAATAGTTAAATATTTGCTGTCGTAATACGTGAACGGTCCCCTAGTGAATAAATACAATCTGTAAAATCTTATGTGCCATCACACTCGTAGTGTCGAAAAGAAGGGGGGATGCATGTCAACCAAAAGCTACCTATGTATCTATATATTAAAACAAAAACTTACTTCATGTTGATATTGGAGGCCTAAAGTAGTTATTACTGAACCAAACGGTAATTGAAGTCAAGTCGTCATCCTTTAGAGCATGGGTTCTCAATCCCAGGGCCGCGACCCGAAATTGGGTCGCGAAGACATTATGATGGATAGCGGATGATTCCCAGCCCCAAAGTGAAAAATTGGAAATTTTATATACCAGCAAGAAGAGAAGGACCACCAAGAGAAGCAAGAAATATACTCGATCCTCAGCATGATCTGCGCTCCGCTCTCTCCCTCTATATTAAACCAAGATTGTTTCAGCCGATCACGAAGGTGCAACAGCTTCATGGAAGCCACCAAAGATGAGGGGCTTGCATTAACAATCAGTGATGTTAATATTTCTATTCATTTCAAGTAATTTAGTGCATGCAGCTTTCTTTGTTCTAAAAAAAATTGAAAACTTTCCTAAAATTTCAGTGAAGGAATGTCTTGATTCAATGGTCCCGTTTTGTTTTTCTTGCACCCATTTCAAGAATTTACCCTTATACAGAAAAAATAAAATTGAAAGAAATTGAGTGACTGTCTACATTTAAAAAAATATTTTTTTAATATTATCCTAATAAATCTACGGCGATTTTCTGAGGTGCTGAGTAGGTGCCGGTACCATTTGGGTCGCAAGGTGAATGTGATTTCAAATTTTGGATCGTAGAAAAAAAGGTTTGGGAACCACTGCTTTAGAGTCTGAACAGTGGACGCAAAAGTCATACTTCGCTTAACAAGTAAATGCTCACAATATACACAAATGAGAAAATACATTGGCCTAAGTGTGAGAGACGTCAGAATGCATATAATCGTAGCCTATATCTTGCACTGGTTTTCATGCCGAGAAATGCCTCTTCTCAGCGTTATAATTCCGTATCGTAAAAGGCGCTATTACTTTTTTCGAGTTCCTAAAGCGGGTGTCAGACGCCTTAGTACGGTTTGAATGATTGGGGTCCCCCTAAATCTCGGAGGGCCCCCGCATTGCGAGGCCTATCAGTACGCCTCTGGTAGAATATTATTTCCCTGCGTTTTAATAAGTATAGTAATGTTTTTATCGAAAATAACTTTAACATTGGAGTATTAAATCAATACTTATATAAGGGAAAATAAACGTTTGCGATTTTTTGCGGGAATGTTTGGCTCCTTTTGCAAGCGGCGCCTATGGCAAATGCCACCTTCGCCATATCCTAGTTACGGCACTGGGAAAGGCCACAGATCGAAACAGTCGCTTGCTGAATTGGTTTCCGATCTGCATCAGTACATTCGTAAGATGTATTCGGGGCTACCGACAACTTTAAAAATTTAATTATACTTATAGTCTTCCAAGCTATAGACTAAAAATAATTTACATAATTAATATTCTTCAGGTCGCAGTAATTAAAATTTCCTATCAATATTTTTAATTAGGAGAGTATCGAATCTATTGAAGCAAGACCATAGAACTCATTACAAATTTTCTAACTCTCGGGAGATTGCATCATCATTACTGAAATTATCAGTGAATGCTTATTAATAACTAGTGGCAGATCTCCCAAATAAGCTCATGACTTGGTGAAGGCCAACATTTGAAAGTTTTACTTTTTATGAACAATTTTATAACATTTCTTCTATCTTAAATATACATTTCAATGCAAATTTAACCTTATTTATAAAAATTAAATAAAAATCTTTTAAACAAAATAATCATGAATTTTTTAAAGTCGATAGGGACTGCCAAAGTAAATGGCCAAATCCTCCACTTTTGATATTCATTTAGGTTATTTCCTAAATGCATTTCATAATGCAACATTTCCATTATTTTCCCACGCACGGCTTGCATTAGAGTGGTTAACTGCTATTTCACAGCCGAAGAGAAGGGTAGGGCGGATGATGCTTGGATAAAATGTTAATTTATCTATGATTGGTAAGGTATTCTTGCCGTTAGAGGCAATTAGGGGGATCTTTCATTATAGGTTATTGCAGCGATTAGTGATGATTGATGGCGCTTTCGGGCGAAGCAGCGTAGTGAGCATATTTAAAACTCAAAATTCCTTTCGCGTAGCAACGAGCTTCTTCAGGTTATTTCTTACCCTCGTGACTTTTACTACAATTTTTTTATGATCTGTCTATAGAATGAGTCTCAAATCTATTAAGCTTGCCCATAAATGCATTCAACTTCTCACTCGCATCGAGGATGGTAACCAAAGTTCTTTCAATGGAAAGATTCAGTCAATTTAAATGTGAAAATATATCAGCTAAATATGCAAGGAAAAACAAAATATTTTCTTTCAAATCTTTTTTGGAGTTCGATCTTTTCCCTTTGCAAATCATGGCAACTTCCGACCGATGTTCCATCAACCGCGTTAAAACTCGACCACTAAGAAAGTCAATGCACTTTAGTGTGACATTAAGGGATTTCATATTGCGAATCAATCTACTGCTATCTACTTAGTATTAATGCAGTCAAATTATTACTTTTTGTATTTTCTGAAGCGTTTACGATATATAATTGTACTGAAATGATTTTTGGTATTTCTTTTTATAAGGAAATTCTATAATGAGTTTAACTATTTACATTACTTGATGAAAAACAGTAGGGCACTCTTTGGTTACATAAAAGGTATAGGAAGTAACGCTTTTAAGTTGAGAATCCTCACACCTCCTGCACCAGTGCCTCGCAACCAAGGTTAAGAACCACTGCTCTATACCATTATCTTACGGACCTATATGGAGCCGCCGTGTGGTCCAAAGGCGCGGATACTTTACAAAAGAATGTGGTCGCAAATTATATCCTTTCTCTACCCTTGAGTGGATTCGATGAAATCTGCGCGTCTTGGATCGCCTTCACGATGAGGGAAAATGCGGGTATTTTAGATGCCTCTTTTGTCTTTTGTACGACAGGATCTGCTTAACTTCCTCAAGATCCGAAAAAAATGGCTTATCCGAACTAAAAAATTTAGTGACGAGAGTCGGTTGTCTCTATCGTATTGTCATAAATGCACTAACATAATATCTATATTTCTAGGAACAATCACACTTTTTGGACTCTCCTACTATCTCGCAAAAGTTGGCTCCGGGTCTGGGCGAATGCTGACTCTCGCTGAGATGCCTAAAGCAAAAATGCGGTGCATAAGAGTAAATTATGCTCTGATTTTTCGTACACGCCCCCACTTGACTTCATTTTCCTTCTCTTCTACTCCATAAAACCAATTAAGGGCCTCTCTTACCGAAATTTTGCAAAAGACTAGGATGTTATCTTTTCTAGTTTTAGGAAATAAACCTTTCTTGACCTTCATTATAGTGCAAGGCTCTCGGAGACAACTAATCATTAAACTGACTCTATTTGTAAAAGTATGTGGACAGTAGTCTGGCGAATTTCATATTGTATAAATTGAACCCTTACGTATTCCTATGAACAAGACTAGTTTCAATAATTGGGACCAAATGGAAGTTTTCATAAAGTAAAAAATGAGCATTTTAAAAGAAATTGACAGCGGAAAAAGCAAACAACTATCGCGAGAGAATTAAGAATTACGCAAACAACAATTTCCACATTCCTTAACGATCGGGAGCAAATCGTGAAACTTAAAGAGAGATCGGCGTTGTGCCTGAATCGCAAGCCTCTACGTTATAGAGATTATTAAGGAATTGAGAAGACAGCCAATACCTGGTTTTAGGATGCCCGAGCAGTTGACGTTCCGGTTAACGGCTTTATTCTGCAGACAAAAGTCCGTGAGTTTGCGAGACTATTGGAAATTGAGGTTTTCGAAGCCAACTCAGGTAGGTTGTCTAGATTTCGCAAACGATACGGTATTTCTAGAAAAGTGATCACTGAGGATGAAATGATACAGATACAATTATAATATAGAAGGAAAAAATGATGAAGAAAGTGCGATCATGTAATCCTGAAGATATATTCAACGCTGATGAGACAGCGTATTTTTACAAACTTCTGCCTGATAAGACTGCGGCATAAAGAAATGAGGGTAAGATATCAAAGTAAAGGCGTTATATTTTGCTGCAATGCTACTGGAACTAATAGTCGCGCCCTTCAGTGATCGGTAAATTTGTAAACCCCAGTATTCTCAGAATGTTTACCAAAAATTCACAGTGATGACATCTCCGTCAATCCTATCGTTTTCTCTATCAACTCCCCAAACATATAAAATTTCCCTTTGACTCAAAAAGTGGTCCCTCACACAAGAATCAAACATTAAGAACCACACCCACTTCATTAACCAGGTTCAAAATTTTACTATCAAAGACTACAAAATTCTTGTTTCCTTTTAAGCAGTTTCTCTTTTACCTAGAGTCCATATAGAAGAAACTCTTAAATTCTTAAAAACATGACTCACAAAAAGCCTAACACAGGAAAGAGTAAATGAATATGCATAGTTAACACGTCTCTGTATAATAATCAAAATTTCTTCAAAATTACCAACAAAATACGCCCACAAAACCACGTTAAAACTATGGGAAACTCTATCTTCCTTTCCATCAAACCTCTTTACGACAAACTTTGAAAAGCAATGCAAAGGCACGTTCACTAACCTCCCTAAAACACCGCTCAGGTACGTCGATGATATCTCCACAAATTTTGACACCATAAAGCAACATCACAGATTTCTCTCAAAAACTAAACGAGCAGTACGATTCCATCCAATTTACACACGAAGAAGCACAAGACAAAACCCCTCCATTTCTTGATATACTTTTAAAAACACTTGACAACCAGCTACAATTCAACATCTACCGGAAACCTACACATGCGGGCACACACATACCACATTATTCCCACCATCATGCGAGTAGGCAATATCTTATATTTATTTGGAACAAACATTCCAAAGAGAATAGGCAAAGTATAATAAGGAATGGAATAAGCGGCCCCCAGCCCGCAAATGTGGAGTGCAAATAAAAAATCGAGAGGCAGATCAAACTGAAATGTGTTCGCCAAGGCAGATTTCTCTACTTTCAGATCGTGTTAGTAAGAAGTTTTACATAACTTCAGACAGACAACAGACAGATCAGACACCGAATTATCATGCCTGTTATTTAAGAATATAATGCGAGATGATATTCATAGGTACTTTCCCAGTAAATTGAATGTTGACTGCAGAGAGCCACGTTGCTTCAACCAAAAAGTTAGTAGCGCTCTTAACCATATAGTCTACCGTCTCCGATGAAAATGAGCTGCTAAAATAAACAAGTATAGAGATACACGCACTAAACACAGAGGTACTATGAGTAACTTCAGAAATAAATTTTAAGTAGTTATTTGAAGGAGGGCACCATAGCGTTCTGGTCGTATGTGAGAGAAAACCAAGGCAAAGACCCAATCATCCTTTCCCTGCAAAACAAATCAGGTGCTATCGTTAATTAAAGCAAGGAAAACCCAGCGTGCTTAAAAGACATGTTGAGAAAGCGTTTGAAGTCGACAAAAAACCATGTTAGGATAAAGCATTCTCGGATAAGATCGATTCGATGGATGTGTAGGTATTATACAGTCGGAGAGAGGCGTAGCTAAGTAATTAGTTCAAATAAAACTAAAAAAATCTCCAGGTTCCGAGGAAATTCCCCGTCCTTTATGAATATTCTCTATCATCAGGCTTCGGAGAGACATTTGTAAGATAATAGAGCAAATCAGGTCGGGGAAAACCATTTATAATTATTCTTTGTAAGGTGACTTAATACGTCACCATTCCCTTGGCTCTAAGAAGCCTCGAGTTGTAATACCTCTTGCTTTGAGAGAAATGATTGTCCAATATCTCCATTCTTCCCCTATTGGCGGTCATTTAGGCAGTGCAAAATCCTACGATAAAATCTCCCGTGAGTTTTGGTGGTTAGATATGAGAGCAGATGTTTCCAAAAGGGTTAAAAGTTATCATGACGGCCAAATAACTAAACCCAAAAACCGTTTACCACAGGACGTCATTCTGCTAATTTCTCCACTTATCCTTGGGACAGAATATTTATTGATTTTGTTAGTCTATTGCCTAGGAGTGAATTTGGTCACTCTTATGCTTTAACCATAATTGATGGCTTCAGCAAATTTGTAATTATTCAACCGGTTAGAAATTCAACAGCTAAAGCTGCAGTTGAAATCCTAACAAAGTTGGTTTTTTCTAAATTTGGAGTTTCCAAATACATATATCGTTTCAGATGATGCCAAATAATTCTATGACATGTGCTTTAGCCTAGAAATTAAACATATTTATACTACCCCCTATTATCCCAGGCCTAACCAAGCAGAAAGAGTGCATAGAAATCTGAAATTTTCCCTATTTGCTTTCACACTTGATGCCCATAATAATTGGGATTCATTCCTACCTTCGCTGACATTTGCTTTTAACTCAGGTAAACACTCTTCTACTGGTGTTTCGCCTGCTAAGATATTTTTGGGTCGTGAACTACCTCATCCCTTGTCACTTCAATGGGAATTGCCAAACGAGTTGGCTTCAGCTGACTGTAACTCAGCTTCAGGTAAGGAACTTTGGATGAAGGTGTTAAATAATTTGGCTAAATCACAACAGCGTGTTGCTAGCAAATATAATGCTAGACATTTTCCACAAGCATTTTCACCAGGTGAACAGGTCGCGTTCCAAGCTGTTCCCAAATTTTCGAAATCGAATCAAGTTTCTGCCAAAATATCTCCCTTTTGGGAAGGACCTTTGTGGTCGACAGGATTATTGCTCCTGTAACTCTCTCTTTAACAAAGTCAGATAACCCAAATTATTGTAGTATAGCAAATGTTAGCTAGATTAAGAAATATTTTGCTGCCATTAAACAGTCATTTGTTATTTTCATTAAACACGTGTCAATGTTAATTAAATTATGAAATATTTTGCTGCCATAAGGTAATATTTGGCATTCCCACTTATCACATACCACTGATAACCAAATTAAGGAATATTATGCTGATATGAAGTAACAGTTTGACATTTTTGGCTTTTCGTATTAATTAATCACCCATTGTATACTAATGTTCAGAATTATATTAAGTTTTGTAAGCTTGTCTAGATATGGAAGAATGTGGAGTGTCTTTGGGTGATTGTTTTTTTTATTTTTCCCTCGGAGTATTCTTTTCCTGTCCTGTTGATAAAGACGTTGATCGATAAGGATTATGTTACTTGTGAATTTTTTTTGCGTCTGGAATTTGCGACCCCATCGTCCGATGATTGTTATCATTGCAACCAGCCTCCAGATGGAAATCTGGTAAAATAAATTAATATATATGGCCAATTGCCACGAAACTGCTAAACGCAGTTATATTTCCAGGCATAATAAATGAAATTTAGACATTTATGCATGTCATCATGGCTCTAAATCCTTATTGTTTAATCTAACCTAGTAATGCTATTTTTTATGTTTGCTGGTAATAATTACCAGGGTTATTGTGCACTAGCCCCGATTGGGCTAGGATACCTTAAAATCTCTCTATCCATGTAGGTACTATATGCAATATGATCTACAGTGATATTTTAAATTTTTTAAAACATATACTGTGAATTTCTTTGGGCTCTATTTTAACAATATGAAGCATGCATAATTTGTATACCGGTTGCCCAATTAATTAGTCTCTTTTGTACTTTGCTAAGTAAACAAGGTGTTCTCGCCGATCTTAAACTGCGTCCTCTGCATCTCAGGCGGCAATATTTTGATTTCCATTTCATTCACACTGCGGTGAATGGTCTCTACAGGTCCACTGATATTTGTTCTTTTTTTTCTCTACGTGTCCCATCACGTTCCACTCGTTTGTGCTCTCTCTTTCATCTTCCGCATTTCCGGCTATCTATATCCCAAAGGTCGCTTTTTTACCGCATTCCCACCTCATTTAATGCTTTACAAAAGGTAGCACCCTCGCTGGATATTACATGTAGGTCCTCGCTCCTCCGTGCCTCCACAGGTGGTGAATGTCTCTGAAAAGCTGTCTTGTTTCTGCAATTTTTATTTTTATTACATCCATCTTATGTGTGTTAATTTCTGTTTATATATATATTTTGATATGTTTAGGTATTTTGTTATATATATATATTTTTTAAATATTGTTTTGGGTGTATCCAATGTAAAGGCCAATGTGCTGTTTTTGGACCAAAATAAATAAATAAATAAATAAATAAATAACTGTTGGTCAATGCCAGAGTTGGCATATTTTTTTCGTTGTTCTCATCTAAAGATTGCTTTCAATGATGCCATATTGCCAAATTATATTTCCTCTTATAATTAATCTGTGACTTTGTAATAATACTTTGTTATTGTTCTCCTGAACTATGGTGATCATTCCTGACTCCTTAGTTGAACTCTAAACTTAGTGTGAGCTGCGCTTCGACATGATGCGCCTGTAGACTCTCCAGTGAGACTTTAGTTTGAAAAACGCGCATCAGGGCGGGCCTATCCGGTGTGAGTGAACTCATCAAAAGTGGGGGGGAGGGAGGGGGATGCAGCATTTTAGCCTCCTACAGTTTATCGAGTTCTCCATCAGTTTTTCGATCTCCAGCAAACGCGAGTACGACAGCAAACGCGAGTACGACTGCATGTGCGCGTACATGCGGAGTTTCTACCTTTATAGGCAACAGACATTGAGACTAGAGAGAGAGAGAGAGGCTGGAAGAAAGCAGCCGGCGAGATTTCCTTGTTCACCCAAGTGCTATTTTAGTATAGTTTATTATCCCTCCAAGCGGACAATACTATTGAGTATGTATCTTATTTATCTCTGTTATGTATTATTTCACTCCGATATATTTGTAAGCATTTTCCTTGTCACCTTACCATTATGTTATATTCGATTGATTGTTGTCAGGACCAGTGTCTTTTAAAAAAGGGTCGTATCGTTTTTTTATATTAAGTAACTTGTGAATTACGAGCGAATAATGTAAATGAGACAGTAGTCTCAAGCTCATTATTCCAAGCCAATCTCTTTTTGCTGAAATCAACAGGAAGAAGACATGGAGTGTACTTTGACCGAATGAAAATATCTTCAAATCAGATGTCCCAGTCTTCCTAAGGTGGAAGTTGTATGACCAGTGTTCTGCGCATCCTTTATTACGGGTGTGAAACGTGAATGCCAGAATAATCCGCTGTCCACAAACAACCTTGAGGAGCATGGCGAGATGTAGCCTAGGAATCACTCGTAGAGACTTCAAAAGAAACGAAACTATGTAAGAAATAAGACGGGTCTGCGTCGTAAATAGGTAAAACAAGATGGAAAAGTATACTCCATAAATGGAATACACAGATTTCAAAGGCGATTTTTATAGGAAATACGTACAAAACGGTATCGACAGATTGGGCGGTTCTTGAATGCTTGCACCCAAAACTAAAAGAAAAGTATGGTATTTAAATATTGTTAGCCGAGAGAACCGTCTTTACGATCGATGTAAACAAAATATGCGATGTTTTGCTCGGGATTTTCTTGAATTTTTATCTCTGAAAATATAACTCGTAATTATATGGTTTTGCGGACATCTTTGTGTTAAATGAATTGCTCTATCCGAATAATTTTTTTAAACTCAGATCATATAAGAGCGGAGAGCAAATATGGTTTTTTAATTGTTACGTGACGGATGCCATTAACGAGATATGAATATAAGTTTATTAAATTATCTATGCAAAGTGGAAGTTCCAATTGACGGATGCAGTTAAAAATCACAAATAGGCGATAATTTTTAATAAGGATTGCTCCTACATAATTTAATTAAAATCCGTCCAGCGGTTTAGGAGATGAAAGTTACGACGGGTGGACGGACGAGACGTGCCTATGAGGCGTTCCGCTACTACCGCTTTGCTGGTAAAGAACGCCTAAAAATTGACATTATGAAGATCATATTGTAAGAAAAATAATCGGCGTTGAATATATAGCATTAATGACTGGATTGCAAGAAACATCAAGAGACAGAATAGAAGACTGAAAGACAGATGTGACAGAGAATCTGTGAAGTTATTTGTTCCAATTTGGAGGTGGGGAGTGACAGGGGAAATAGAGGAAGGAAGATAATAGAGGAGGCATTTATTCATCAATGGATCGAAAGGGGAATATGAATATATAAATATTATGTCATTGGTAATCTGACCATTGCCAGGCCCGTGATTATTGTTGGTTAGACATAGTTATCCACATTCTTTCTTTCCGAAATCCTCTTCATGTAGCTCTTTCCCTTTCAAGCCGTATATCAGCTGAAAACATTTCCTTCCCTTTTCTCTTTTTAGACTGGTTTCCAAAGGAAACATAGCCTTATAAAATGGTCGTGTCTGTGCGTGTGTCCTCCACTAACAACTTTTCCATCAATGGACCGATTTTTATGAAACTTGGTATGAAGCTCGTGCTGCCAGGGCTCACCCCCGGGATATATTATGCGTTTTTTGCATGAAGTGAACGCATATGGAGGTCGTTTCTGTCCGCCCGCATATCCGCATGTTAAAACTCAGAAACTGCTGGATATTATGATTAAATTTGGTATTAGGGTGTTTTGCTAAAATTTATAGACCGATTTCAATTTTGGTCAAACTCGGACAACAATGATGACCGCTTTACACGAAGACCTACAATGTTCCTTTGTTTCAACTCGGGAACCGTTGGGCGTATTTTGATGAAATTTGGTATTGGAGAGTTTTGTTAAAATTGGTAGATGGATTCCAATTTTGGTTAAAATCAGACAATAATTACGACCACTTTATATGACCTACAATTAGTTCACAATGTTCCTTTGTTTCAACTCGGGAACCGCTTGATGTATTTTGATGAAATTTGGTATTGGGGAGTTTTGCTAAAATTTATAGATCGATTTCAATTACGACCACTTTACATGAAGACACATGTAATACACAATGTTCCTTTGTTTCAACTCGGGAACCGCTGGACGTATTTTGATTAAATTTGGTATTGGGAAATTTTGCTAAAATTGATTGGCCGAATCCAATGTTGGTTAAAATTGCACTATAATTACGATCAGTTTACATGAAGATCTACATGTAGTTTACAATGTACCTCTGTTTCAACTTGGGAACCGCTTGACGTATTTTAATAAAATTCCGTATTGGGAAGTTTTACTAAAATTGGCCTACCCATTCCAATTCTGGTTAAAATCGGACAATAATTACGACTAATTTACATGAAGACCTACATGTATTTTATAACGTAAAATTCTCATCTGAGCGAAAAATATTGAGAACATTGTGAAATCTCAAAGAACGCATTTGGAAACTCTGTGTTCTCCGACATGGAGTACACCTTTCCAATCTTGTTTTATTTGGCGAAGATTGAAGTCCCAGGTTCGATTCCAGGAAATTTTTTTCCCGATTTGTTTTACATAGTAAGTCTCAAATCCATCGTGCAGAGATGTTTTTATAATACCTTAAAATATCTTAAAATTGCGATATTGGAGCGAGGTTTGTACTGTTCTAAGGGGAAAAATATGTAGATTCTAATTCTTATCACCAAATATTTTTAATTGATCGCATTTTTTCTAATTTCTACTAAAACTTTGCGTTTATGCTTTTTAAATCGCATCTTATTGGATTGTCGTCATGGAGACGATTATTATCGAACTAGGCTTGAGCATAAACGAGTGAACAAATGGGTTATTAGGCGTTCTTTACCAGCAAAGCGGTAATAGTGGAACGCCTTATGGGCACGTCTGGTCTGTCCGTCCGTCGTAATTTTCATCTCTTAAACCGTTGGACGGATTTTAATTTAATTTAGTATGGGTGATAGATATTAAAATTTATCGCCCAATTGTGATTTTTAACTGAATCCGTCAATTAGAACGTCCACTTTACATAATTAATTTAATAAACTTATACTCGTATATAGTTATATGGCATCCCTCAAACAACAATGAAATACCAAAGATTTCTCTCCCTAGCTCTTATATTAAGATATGGATTAAAAAATTTATTCGGATAGAGAACATTTAGTACAAGAAAGTCCGTGAGGCCACATAATTACGAGTTATGGTTTCGGAGATAAAAATTCGAGAAAATCCCGAGCAAAACAGCATATTTTGTTTACATCGATCTCTTGGCAAACAACAACTAAAATCGACGTTTTTCTATCCCACGTCTTTATATGACGTGAGGTACAGTTTAAAAAATTTATTCGGATAGAGGACAATATTTACTACAAGATAGTTTCCAAGACCACATAATTACGAGTTATGGCTTCGGAGATAAAAATTCGAGAATATCCCGAGCAAAACGTCGCATATTTTGTTTATATCGATCGCGAAGACGGTTCTCTTAGCAAACAACAATTAAAAATCCATATATTTCTCTCCCATGCTCTTATATGATCTGTGAGGTATAGATTTAAAAAATTATTTGGATAGAGAAAAACATTTACTACAAGATAGTCCCTAATACCAGATAGTTACGACTTATAGTTTCGGGATAAAAATTCGAGAATCGCCCAATCTTTCTATACCGTTTCATACGTATTTCCTATTAGGAATGCCTTTGAAATCTCTGTGTATTTCATTAATGTAGTATACTTTTACATCTTGTTTTCTTTTCCGCTCGACTACTCTTCAGCAATGGACTTTTAATCCTTACATATTAGAGAATAAAAAGTAACATTTATTAAAAAAACATGAAAAATATGCCAGAAAGTGATTTTGACATTGTTTTTATTATTTCAAACCTGATAATGTTCTATTAATTTGTTTTCCAATTTTTCTCTATCATTGATAAACTATGAATTACAAATGATATTTTTGGTATGAGAATTCCTTGGAATGACTAACACACACCAAAAAGTTTCCTGTCAATATAAGTTATCAATTATGGACGTCAACTTTGGGAAACCAGCCTGCAGTACTCCTGGTTTGGACTTCTCGTTTTTTCATTTTTCCTTCTAACATGATTTTAATCATGCCCTCCCTCCTCAGGTAATGTCCTATCTGGTTTGCTTTCTTCTTTCTTATATATATTCTGAATAATCATTTGCTCTTATCCCATTCTTCTTGTTATTTTTCCTTTCTGTGTCGAGTTTATCTAGTCTTCATCCCCCATGTTCACATTTTTATGCTTTCCAAGTATTTTATAACATTTTTCTTGATTGTCCATTTTTATGTTCCATACAAAGCGATATTCCCTGCACAGCATATTATCAAGACTTAACGTTATTTTCATTTATTTTTTCCGTTAGTACATAGAAGTATCTTTCGTCTGACAGCGGGTTTGCTCTCACCATTTAATCTCTATTTATCGGTGCATTTTGCATATCTTGTTATAATGCTTCCAAGGTAGGTATTTATAGTCTAAAACTTCTTCTAATGGCTTTCCACCAATACTTATGCTCAAGTTTTCTTATCTTCCCGATATTCTCATGACCTTGGATTTTTCTTTATTTAGTTCTATTTCCCTATTTTCCACCTGATATTACCAGTATATTTATATTTTCTGGATTTTTTTCCTTTCTTGCTAAAATAATTATAGCATTATCGGCATATTTACTGTCCATATAATCCTCCTCCAATCTTAAAGTCTCCTGTGCCTTTTGTGCTTCTTGCATTAGTGTATCTTTATATAGTATATTAGGGGTGCCGGTGGTGTAGTGGTTAGGACGCTGGCTGCTACTCGCCCGATGCTTGAAAAAGTCATGGGGTACGAATCCTGCGCGAGTAGGATTTTTTCTCAAGGTCACCCCCTGTTTGCGTGGTTTGAGGAGACCGCGCAAATTCAGCTGTTCCGTCCTTCGGAAGGGACGTTAAGCCGTTGGCCCCCCTGGTGTTCTTCGTAAGAGCAGGCAAATGCCGGCACCGGGTTTCCCTCCTCCCTTCTGTGTGTGAGTCCGGTGTGGAAGGCAACGGGAAACCACCACACCGTGTATGTATATTCCCTAGTCAAAACCAATTAATTAATTAATTGGTAGGACCTGTCGCAAGACAGAACACGAATGAATGAATGAATATAGCATATTGAATAGGATCGACTCTATGCATCAACCTTTCATTACTTCAATGGAATATACTAAAAAAATCTTATTCAAACGGAGTCTCCATTGAAATAAATATTATCGCATCACATTTCCGCTATCACGATAGGATAACAAGTTTTATTTTTTAATACTTCACCAGTCATAATTTATTTTCGAGCATAGAGAACTAGTCTCAATTTGTGGGATGCATTGTTTGTAAACTTAGTCAAGAAAATAAGCTTTTTTGTTGAAAAATCATTCTCACTTTTTCATTTATACCTACTGCTAAATAAAAAAAATATTTTCTAATCGGTTCCTGTTGATTATACCCGCAAAACAAGCTGTATAATTTTCTATTGAATTGAATTGCTATTACCATTTCATTAGATTGAAAATCTACATAGATGGTTTTTGAAACTTAGTAGTAAGTTTAAGTGGCACAGGTTAATTTTTATTATAAAATACAAGATTAATCCATAAGGTTTAATGTCTGATACTTGAAAATATAAAAATACATTTCCATTAAACATTTATTTCTTAAGAAAATTCTCTTAAAATATAAATATTGCTTCTTCACGAAATAAATTACAAAATATTTTCATTTTCCTGTCGTTTAACAATGCTCACTCTTAATGGAATATTTAATCCTCAACTCGTTATTTTTTATTTTAAATTTCTGTTATTAATCTACAATAAAATTACTAATTTAAGAATTTCAAATTTTACATTCATCCCAAGTAAATTAAGGACTAAATATATGAAGTAATATCATTTGATTTTACCTTTCCCTTGAGAGAAATAATGCCATCTCATTACAATAAATTTACAGCGTATATTATAAACTGCTCAGATATTTGCAAAATATTTCTAGAATGCCTATAATATAAAATAATAATTAGGATAATATTTTAATGAAGACCGATCATCTCCATTAGAGGGGATAGTTACCCAATTACCTCCCTTTGAATCCACCATCTGTCTATGTATAATAGAAGTCGGACATATTGCAGAGAGTTACGCCAAAAAAAGTAAGGTTTCAAATCCGAAATACATTATTTTAACTCATTATTTGGTGAATATATATGGTAGTCACTTTCTTGTTCAAAACTTGCTATGTAAACACCAAATTAAAATAGAAATGAACAAAATTGCATCTTTCGAAAATATGAAATACCTACGCTCAAAAATGCTACAAGAATTGCATGCTTTATAGAATAGAAGAAGCAAAAGCAAAAGAGAAATGTAGATCGCGAAAAGTGATATCAACGCTTGGGTAAGGCAGTAAGATTTTAGGTTACTTAAATTTGTGTTTTCATGGACACAAAATTTAAAATAAATCATACTGCATGAAATGAACGACATAAATTAAATTAGTTCTTTTTATCTCTTATGCATCAATTTCCCTAAATTTAAAATTGATAGGAAAAACTAGAGCTAAATATGAAATAAATGTTTACATAAAATTTTGCCAATAGAATATTAAAATGGTCTTTCTACAAAACCTTATCATGTGATCCATAAAATCTTATCGTTTGATCTAGAAACTTTTGGTTAAAAATAGTAGTCCCAATTAAAAAATAAATTATGAATAAATTTGATAAATAACATAATGGCACTAGTTAATTAGACTTAAGTTTAAAAATGGAAATATTTCACATAAAATGTTAAGTAAGTAGATAAACTAATGATGTAAATGTATCGGACTTGAAAGAGTGTTAGATGTTTTGATAAAATGGCATATTGAATTTTTTACATTTAGACCTAAATCTAACGGAAGGAAAAATCTTAAATTTCCTGAAAATTAACAGTAGTTTGTACAGTCTAGTTGTTTGCACGTGCCCGACACAGAGGTTTATCGGATTTAACAGCAAAGAACAATCGATGAAAAACGTATCTTAAACTAGGATCATGGAGTTAATGGAAAAACCATGCAATAATAATGCTCGACAGCCTGTGTGTGTATTGCTCCCACGCTGTCGATTGCATACTCGAGAGTTCCTTACACATATACCTTTTGGAAGTGGTTAGAGGGAGGGAGAAAGCAAGGGCGCCATATGTCACACTATACCTATCCTTGATTCGCCGGTAGGTGGAATTGCTGAGAGAAACAGGTGTGCCAAACCAAACGAGTCAAATCATGAAACGTCTCGCCGTAAAAGCAAGTCCGTGTAAGATTTTTCGAGTATAGATGTTTATACACCATAAACCTCATAACCTCCCAGTCGAAGTTCAAGATGAAGTATTTACGATGCTTTAATGGACAGCTATCTCAATACAGAGTTTTTAATGGAAAATATCTACGAAATCGTTTCTGTCTGCCGAGAAGAGAAGTACAAATAACCATAGCGAAATTCTTTTAGGTATAAGCAGCAGAGCGCCTGTGGATTTTTGCTATCTTCGTCGGCGTTGCTGCTAATCACTTCAAAAAAATTGTTTAATGATAATAAAACTTTTTCCATCGATAGAATGTATGCATTGGTTCGCTTTCCTGTGGATGATGTTACTAAAAACTTGCATATGGTTAAAAATCGCATTTTATAGGTTTATTAATGATCCTAAAGCCTTTAGCATTCTCACATCAAATCACAACTACGTTAAGCAAATTCACGAAGAAGTACAAAAAGAATTACTTCTATCTACGAAATTGTATAAAATTACGCCGACGGTTTCTCATTAATAAAACTGGCCAGAATATTTTCGTCATTTTTTACGCGAACTTCCAGTCACTTTGGCATGGACTGTCGGCAATGATATTATGTTAATAATTACAATATAAAATAAAAAGCTACTCTCATAGTACTAACTTATTGTGTATTAGTTTTAATTATCATACTTTGAAGCACTGGAATTTTTCTGATAGCAGTAATATGTTAGCTGGATCATTATAAGAGCATAAATTTAAATGAAAAATTAAATATTGCGAAAATGCATCACTGTAAAATAAATAAATGCAATGAAACTTCTTCATAGTAAATATAAAAAAGAACGCGCATAATTCTGCAATAAAAAGATGATTTTAACCAAACCTAGTGTTCTTAAATTTAACGTATATGATCGTTAGTAGAATATTTGTTTTGGTGAAATAAAAAAATTATGATGGAAAATTCGGCACTAAGCGGTCTTTTGTTAAATTCTCACTTGTATTCAGACATGACTTGCCTCTTATCGGCCCTAACAATGTTCATTATTCTCCATCCGCCGTTCTACTTACTTTCCCACTTCCTTTCTACGAAAAACCCTTATTTCCCCTTCAAACCTTTCGTTCTGGTCCCCACCTCTCCCAGAAGTTCTACCTCATCCCATCCCCGCCTCTGCCATCGTATTAAATTTATATTCCCCTCTCCGAGGAACTTTTCCCTCACGTCTTAGCCATCAGTCATTCCAATAATCGACCGCCTTAAATTTGATGCCAGTTTCAATGATGTGGAGGATGGGATGGCTGCGACGGTGTTGGGAAGATCAAAATTAGTGGGAACCAAAAGTTATGGGGGTAGTGGATGTATCTAGTTGAAGAGGGGGATTTCGAGAAAGGCATAGGTCTAGAACGGTTTAGGTGGACTAAGGCATTTGGGCGCCTTCGTAGAAGTCAAGACATTGAGAACTGGAAGTAAGTTAATGTTAAGGGATCGATGAAAGGTTGCTGTTTCATTGTTGGATGCTATGCGTTGTATTGCATAGAAAATATGTGCAATAGGTTTTCGAAACACTATTGATCTTTGAGCAGAAAGACGACCGTTTGAAAATTGTATGAGCAGGTGATGCAAATAAAGGAAGTGTTCTTTTGTTTAGAAAATCATAACATTGTTCAGAGACTTTTAAAAAAGCGATCCTCTGGCCTATTTATAAAATAAAAATTACAAGCCATCAACGTTTACTATTAATGCGTTTATTTTAAACAAATATTAATTTGTAAAAATATAATTTTTTGTGTAAAATATTATAATATGTCGTTTTTTGTTATTTTACTGAAAACTGTAAAAAGAGGCAATAGAAATATTTTTCAGATGGACTGTTGATATCACAGGGATTGTTGTACTAAAGCTCGTCAGTAAACTGGGTTTTCGTTCGTTGAACCGTAAAGAAAACTTCTCCAAATTGTTAGTGAGTCTTCATAAGGTGAAAATAAATCAGGTGTAATTGTTTCGAATCCTAATGTGAAAGACAAAATACGCGAGGCGATGATTACGGAGAGGTTTCGCACAACATAAAGTATAATATGAAAGTGCCCCCTGCCGCTAACATGTGACGACATTCGGTGTAATGGAGTGAAGAAAAACCGCGGCCATATGCGCTTGTAGGTTGATCATTCCTCGTAGGACTCTAAAACAATCCCTAAAAGCGGCGGTCGTTTGAAGATTTTTCTCCAGTTTACTGTCTGCGCAGTCCCGCATGTCCAATAGCACTTTCACTTAAATTATAATGCTAATTTATTAGAATTTCACCCGTAAAATGCAAACAATTGTTTCATCGCTCTATGAGGAATATTTTCAACAATACTTCGTTAACAGATGGGACCTTTTGACGCCTTTCTTGGAAAAGCAACATTTGTTTCCGTGGCGAGTAGTTAGTGGAAGATCGATCGGAAGATTTCTATGAGGAGTTAGGATTTTTTCCAAAAGGTTTTTATCGGTTTCCCGTAATTTCCTCTCTTCTTCCCTCGCCGCTGAACCTCACGTCCTCGCCCAAAGGCAGCCGATATTAAAACAGATGATAGATACGTGACCTCGCCTCTTAACGCGCGCCAGTCCTTTGAATTAATAATGATGCCATAAAACAAAGATAGGTAGACAATATAGAATGATGTAGAAGAAAAAAGGGGCTTGTGAAGTTCATGCATATTGGATAATGAAAGCCAAGATTTATATTCCTTAAAGTATTATTTCAGAAAGAAAAATGGTTCCTGTGAAGATTTACTAATAAAGGATTATCTTGTAGTAATTAAATAATATCACCAGGCAATTTTTCTGAATAGATAATGTTTTTCGGTAATGTATCTTTATGTATCATATGAAAAAAACTTCTTGTATTTTTTTATAGAAATAAATAAAATCGCTGAATCTAATGACGAGTGAGAGCATTATGATCGAAAAATGATTGATTGCATGAGAATGGATTTCAAGATATGAATTGGACGAAGCGTCTGGATGAACGCGGAATAGCACTCAAGTGTCACTCGGTTTGTTTTTCGGTCGATTGATAGTGAGCAGAGCCTAAATAAACTGTCACACTAGCGGATAAGAGCAAACATCTCTTCGATAATGTAGAAATGAAAATCTAGTAGTGCTGAGAGGCCTTATTTATTTTTCAGAGAGCAAATATTTTTTTAGCTATATCCTGTGTGGCGTCTTTTATAATATTTGCAAAGCACAACTTATCAATTTCCATTGAATAGCGACTACGATAAACATAAAAAACCATGAATGTCTTACAAATGACGTTAATTTATAAACGTTTCAGTAAATTACACACAATTAATTATCATCAAATACAAATAAATAATGAATGCAATGATATTTTATTGAAGATTCCGAAACATAAAGCTGGTAAATAAGTAGGTATCTATTTAACAAGTTGTATGGGTAAACGAAATAATTATGAATTGAGTTTCAGAATAGTTATATTTCAAAGTCAACGAAAGAAGTTCTAAATACGCAACTACCACCAACACAAAATTTACCAGATATAAAAGATGACGCGTATTTTTTCTAGCTCTATAATAAATAACTTTTTCATTCAGTCATAGCAAGCATCTTATTTAATGTTTTTACTGTATAAATCTATATTTAATATACTTTGAATAAATTGGGTGCAGTTGGCAATGCTCCTGAAAAAATGTTTCCCTTGCAAACACGTAGCGATAGAGAGGAATGTTACACCAACCTTTTATTCTCACAAGAATACCTCGCGCTTCATCATTTATTTTGATAATACGTAGATGATGCTAAAGTAATGAAAAAATAATCTCTTCGATCTCTCCCGATACAATGCGTCTAACGAATACAACTGGTAGAGATTTTTTTACACAAAAAGTGGAGCAGTCTCTCCATCTATATGTCATTCATGCAAACCATGAGTCTGCAATAAGGTAGTTAAGTAAACGTCGTAGTACTTGGGCGTCTCAGCAGCTTTTTGCTGCACATATTTATTTTTATGTCGGCGGGTGCAATATATTTTTAACTGATAGAGCGTGGAAGGACTCGAAAGCAAAAATCTTCGAAATATTCGGTGATACTGACTTCAAAGACAACATGAGGGATATCGGTGCCTACTAAGCTGATGCTATTAAAAATCGTAATTCAGGCATCTTTTTTATTTCTAACATTATAAGTTTTCTTATATTTAGCATGAAATATAAAAAATAAACTGATTTTGAAATTTTAAGAAAATTATTTACTTCTTATCATGAATATTATCGTCCGTAATTGAAACGATAGCTTATGGCAGGCGATTTCGACATTTTTTGCTTAGAGCAGGAGTAGGCCACCTTTTCTGAATGGCGAACCACATTCGTAGTCCTTCGAACGGCCTCATTGAAAGTCACTAGAGCATTGGTGGGTCGGATGAGTGTTTACATCAGAGGTTACCTAGAGATTCTGTGGTCTCGTATTAGTGAACAAGTCTAAATGATGTATTAGCGTTAAAACTTAACCAGAAAAGATTGCAGGACCGCAATTATACTAAAAAAATATGAAATGTTTTCTGGAACGCAATTCTCAGCAAATTGGCTCGACTGAGAGCGACATGGCGGCTATTTGGTTTTTCGTTATCAGAGAATATCGAATTTTACGCCTTTACTAGGCCTCTAAGGTTGCTCGTGTCCAAGAGGAGTCGGGTTCCGACGTGCGGCTTACTGTCTGCAGTATAGTCCCTAGGATTGACCATGGTTCTGAGGTTTGGAGTAGGGTTGACGGTCTGAACCGAAGGCTGTGGAATTTCTGTCCGGACTTGGGAGTGGTCTTCGTCGACCTACGACCGAATATCGAATCGTGCAGGGCACCACTGGATCACTCTTGTGTTCACTACACGCCCGAATCGGCTCGGAGAGTAGCGCGTAGGATCCTTGAACACAGTAGGGATTTTTTAGGCTAGAAAAGAGGACAGGATGTAGGTCAGTTTTGGGTAAGTGGATAATTGATGCGTTCGTATAAAATCACGATAGGTTATGTAATGATAGAATATACTCCGAGCGTGAGGTAAATGCACGTAATACGAGAGATTAGGAGGAAGTTCATAGTAACATGCCGCACCAATTTCGCGATAGATCATTTATAGAATGTTCCGTAAAGGGTGCGATGTGTCGTTATTCCAACTTTGAAGCGATGCCAAACAGTCGTGGGAGTGCTTGTGATGGGAGCGCATGTAGTAGTTTTAGAGTGGAAGAGAAAGTCAAGGGTGAGATTAATATGCGAAGTAATATTGAGAAATTAAACGTCGTACTGAACTTTCGCAGCATCCGTAGGAAAATTGCTGAGTTCGAGCATATTATTCGCAGTCTGCACGCCGACGTCGTGATAGGCATAAAAAGTTAGTCAACGGATCAGATTCAGAGTTAAGAGATATTTCCTAGAGATTATTGCGTCTATAGAAAAGATCGCGCATCGGGGAGGGGAGTTTTCATAGCGGTTAGCAATTAGTACGATAGCAGTGAGATTCCGATAAGTGACGAGGATATCGCAAGTGTTTGGTGCCGCATAGGTAAAGAAGGTTTCTAGATGAATATAGGTAATAGGTATAAGTAATATATATAATAATAGGTATAAGGCCAGCTTTTTGTTAGCAGCATTTAAGTATCAATCGGCGAATGTGGGTGTCCCACGAGAGATCACGATGGATTGTGAGTCCTAGATATTTAACTGAGTCTGAAACTGGAATCCGTACTCCGTCGAACGAATAATTAGCATCCAACGAGATACTCTTGGTTCTCCAGAAATTGATGACGCAGCTTTTCTTTTGGTTGATCTCTAACTGCCATTCCTTACACTATGCAGAAATAGCTTCTAGATCATTCTGGAGATACTGATGGTCTTCCGGATGACTTATTTCTCTATAAATGACAGTATGGTCCGCGAAATGCTTAATGTTACTTCTGACTACTGAGCTTATAACGTTTATATAAATTAGAAATAATAACGGACCAATTACACTACCCTGTGGAATGCCAGAAACAACCTCCATTAAGTTCGAGGATTTTCTATCTATAACAACCTTCTGCTTTATATGATTTAAAAATTCGCGGATCCAACTAACAATTTTGGAATTTACGCTTAAGGTTTGTAATTTAGTTATTAACAATAGATATTATTTAATTAAAATGGGGGAGCGGGGGATGAAAAGGGGGGATGAAAAGGTGAGTGCGGTTTGAAATGTTTGCGCACCGCTGATCTATAACACTCGCGTATCCCTTCAAAATACTTGTCGTACCCCTCTATGTCTACTTTTCGATTACTGTTTTCTTGCGTTAAAGATGACCCAATTCAAGTATATGGCCTTCCACACTGAGATCCCGTATGCTTTCAACTCGTAAGATAAAAGACATGATGGCGAGAACAGGGCATTGCCATAAGAAAATCAGAGGTCATAATAGGTGAGTCATATTTACAGTGTGAAATTTGTATTGTATTTCCTCCCACTCGTCAGTCCAGTGAATTGAAGGGTAACATGCATATGCATGTGATTTGTTATGAATCGTCAGATGATTGGCATAAGGATTATAAGTACGCATATTTAGCTAAATTAAGAACTGATGATTTTAATAGGTATATAATTAGTCCTATGGAAAACTGGGATCATGTGAATAAAATTTATATAATATCCTGAGGAAGATATCCTTTTAAAAAACGCCTATTCCGTGGAACGCTTTGAATTAGAGATACACTTTCAGGCAATTCCCTTATAATTTCAATAGTATATTTCAGAGGTGGATGTACAAATTTAAATGCCTGGCACAAATGCAGTCATGAAATCGATACTAATATATCTAAAGTACAGTAGAGACTATTATCGCCTTCACATGTATATTCCTAAAGGTTTAAGTTTACTTCACTTATTAATTTTATCAACTATTAGCAAATTACCTCTATACATATGGCATACTGCATAACATTCGAATCATACAAACTACTGTTTTTCCCAACGCAAAATAAACCTGCAAGCTTTCGAAATTTCAAGCGTTGCAATTTGACCATTTATATCAGGGGAGAAAAAGCAAGGGCATGGGTAAGAGCGGAGGGCGATGAGTCACGGGAGAAGGCAAAAAAGGTCTACCCCCCTTAAAGCCACATTCCTGTGATGTTATGTTTATGTCGGTTCGGTTTTAGTTCGCCGCACAGACCGTCTCAACCGGATGGGTGAGTGCATGGGAGAACGCGTTTCGGGACAGGGAAGGGGAGTGGAAGGGAGTTGGGAAAGGCTCGATAAATTGGGTAGGACTACTCAGAACGCGAGATAAGAACCCTTCTGCCTCTGCCTTATCGCCCCCTGTAAAGCATTACGGTCGATTTGGGGCGCCCTATTAAGGCCATCGTGTTCTACCCGGAGCGTGTAATCCCTGAAGAGCTCCGGGCTATGCGTTCGAAAGGGGACACGCGGTGACTAAGCGTTCACTAATTTCATCAAAAGATGGAATCATATCGTTATTGAAATTTTATCTTGTTTGCCGTTACTACGGTAGAAATTTTGTAGCTGCTTACTTCACCGCCAGGATCCAAATATTTTTGTGGTAAACGAAATATGCACCGTAGTTGCTGTCTTCACGGCACGTGAAAAATGCGAACACGCTCTATTTCTCAGGAGACATGCATTCCGAGAAATTCAATTTAGGATAAGGGAATCGTCGCTCTGAAAGACATCAAATTGATTGAGTGGCAAAAAAATCGAAATCCTTAAGAAGCATCGTATGGCATTTTCTCTATATTTATGAATACATATTTATGATTGGATCGCAATCATGCAATATGATATGATATTACGTTTTGTGGAAATATTATAGCTCTATTTAGTGATTTATACATACATGAATTTCATTCAATTCGATATATGTTTCAGTCGAAGGTTTTCGCAGCGATGATGTTCGATGCTCAGCGGTTTTCGGCGACATGTGCGTCCGAAACATGATGCGTCCGACGTTTCGCGAGCGTTGCAGTTAGAAACGGTCGCGAAACGTCGGACACATCATGTTTTGGACGCAGCTGTCATCGAAAACCCCTATGAGCATCTATACACAATTCTCACTGTCACTTAAGTCTATTCCTGATTCATAGGAAAATGGAATATTATGAAATCTCTTAAACAAAAGTTATCCGACATTTGTGCTAAATATTACATTTCTTGCCAAAAACTGTAGTAAATGTGAGAGCAGGACCGCAAGACTTCTGAAACAAACTTACGACTGGATGTATAGGTGTACCATGTTATTAAGGACAGTACCCTAGCTAGGGTATGGCGAACATGGCGTTTGCCATAGTCGCCGCTTGCAAAAGACGCGAGCGTTCCACGCCAAAATTTATTTTCAATAAACATTTATTTAATACTCAAATATTGAAGTTATTTTTAATAAAATGCTATTATTATTTATTAAAACGAAGTAAAAATAATATTATATATAACTAAGGTGTTTCCTATAATTATGCATTAGCTACGTCACTGATTAAGAAATTTGAATTGGATATCGCTAGAGAAGCACCAATTGATCGCAAGATGGAACCATTTGGATATATATATATATATATATATATATATATATATATATATATATATAAAACTAGAGATGCTATAGGAGTAGTTAGAATCATATCAGAAAGAGCAATAGAGTCCAGTCAAGATATCTGCGCATATTTCGTAGACTGGCAGAAGGCCTTTGATAGAGTAAATTGGGTAAAGTTGATGAAGATATTAAAGGATATAGGCGTAGACTGGAAAGACAGGAGACTTATTAGGAATCTATATGTGAATCAAGTTGTAAAGGTCAGGTTTGAGAATGTGGACACCTGCGGAATAAATATCGGTAGAGGAGTAAGACAAGGCTGCTGCCTATCGCCAACCCTATTCAATATATATGGAGAAAGTCTAATGCAAGAAGCTTTAGAAGGCACAGGAGATTTCAAAATAGAAGGAAGGATTATAAGAACAGTAAAATACGCAGATGATCAAGTACTTCTAGCAAGAAAGGAAGAGGAGCTACAAAAAATGATAAATAGACTAGTGATAACAGGAAGACAATACGGTATGGAAATAAATACAGAAAAATCCAAGGTCATTAGAATATCAGGTAAAGAAGAGAATCTGAACATAAGTATTGGGGAAAAGCCTTTAGAACAAGTTTCAGAATATAAATACCTTGGAAGCATCATAACACGAGAAGCAAAATGTACGGATGAGATCAGAACTAGAATAGGAAAAGCAAAAGCGGCTTTCAGGAGAAAGAAACAACTACTTACAGGGAATATAAGGGAAGATATCCGCAAGAAGTTGATAAAATGCTACGTATGGAGTATAGCATTGCATGGGGCAGAAACATGGACGCTAAGGAAAAATGACATCAAATACTTGGAAAGCTTTGAAATGTGGACTTGGAGGAGAATGTTGAAGATAAAATGGACAGATAGGATGAAAAACGATGAAGTGCTACGAAGAATAGGAGAGAAGCGAATGATTATACAGACTATCAGAAAGAGGAAGGCTAACTGGGTTGGACATTACCTGAGGAGAGAGTATGATTAAAGACGTGTTAGAAGGAAAACTAGATGGGAAAAGGGAAAGAGGTAGGAAAAGGTTACAGCTGATAGACGATTTGAAAGGGAAAGAGAGTTATCAAGATATGAAGAGGACAGCGGAAAATAGGAGTATATGGAGAACCAGGTTTAACCAAGAATAATCACGGACCTGTCTACGGACAGACTACCTATGATGATGATATATCAGAAAGCTTAGCTGAAAAAGTATTCCGAATAATTGAAACAACCACTTATTTAGGAAGGCAATACAACAATGATAAAAAATACGTGAGACTGACTGCAAGAGAGAGCGATATCGAGGATCTCATAGAGCGATTAGAGATAACAACATGGTATTCAAGCATAAATGTGACATTTTTTAGGTTATCTGGTTCAATGCACCTCCTGCCACCCACATGTTTGGTGAATTGTAGAGTATTGCGTAGTTGCAGAAGTAAATACCATCGTTTCGGCCTCAGGGCTATGGTTTGCGCGTGTATTTTAGTATCCTTATTAAGGAAATGGCACGGACCAATCATTTTAAATCTAATATTAAATTATATATTTTAAAATTTTAAAACTACTACCTACTCTATTACCACAAAAAGATTTGTTATAGGCATAAACAAAGCACAACCCCACTATTTAATAATTAAAAAATATATTATCATCAACTATTAAACAGCACATTAATCCAACGAGCTTTTAAACAGTAAAAAAGGCAATCACAGAAATTCATGCGCAAAGCAGTATTCGAACCCGCGAACTTAGCATTGAGAGGCAAACAGGCGAACCTTCTTCAAAGGCCGGCAATTGTTATTACTGGTAGACTGTAAGCTGAATGCTAGGTTAAGGGTTCTGAAGAAATAAATGTCGGAAGATTTAGCAGAGGAGGTTGTGGAAATAGTTGAAACACTTGGTCTGTTGGGAGAGACGATAGTGACGATAAAACATGTGAGTTCGATTGGAGGACAGCGAGTTATAGACTCTATTATTTTTCGAAGCAATCAGAGACCATAACAGAATAGTAAAACCTGTGATAATAAATGTATAAGAAACTTTGCATTGCATCCTCTGCTACGAACTAATTTCGGGATAAACGTGCATGTAGACGTATGGATGTAATTAAGTATGAGACCCGTATGAAAACGGTTGGGTAGCAGGTTGTGCAGTACAACATAGCGTTCCCGCATCTAGAATAAACTGTTATTATGATAACTCACTTTCCTGGAAAAAGACAAATCTCGAAATCGCAATTTGTTATTAGAAAGCTTATTGTCGCACCTTACTGCATCTGCCGCTGTCTTCTGTAATGTTATCGATAGTAACCTGTGGCAGGACCAACTGACCATCTGTCTGTCATGTTATATTACTCGCCGATCGTCTTGAATGAAAGAAATTAATGCAACCCGACGTTTAAAGAAGTGTATATTTATTTTTTATAAAGCGTTTTTGGGAGAGGCTGCGTTGTTCGCATTTTTAACGCAACGTTTCACCCGCGTTGAAGTGGGCGTCTTCAGGATTGAATTTATTTGAATGAATATTTCTTTGCCACAAGCATTGCTCGGTTATGACAATTCCATATTTTGCAATTGATTTTGTCTATAGAAATATTGATGTTTGATGGGGTCAGACAGCGAGGATAAGATTCGCGAGATCGACGGAGCGATATAGAGGATCATTTTTCCCCAGGGCAATAAAAGAAAATAACAGGAAAAGGTAACGTAGGAAAACTGGGGACTTATAGTGCACTGAGTCTCCTGCCATCCACCAAAAAGGTTAAAGGTCTAGTTTTAGAGAAGTGTTTCTTGGTTTTGCTACGTGGCTGTTTCATAGCTGACGGCTGCAGTCGAATGTGATGATGAAACTCCGATTAAAGCCGCTCGGTCAATAGACGTACTAAGAAGCATTAGAATGTCTCTTTCCCTCTAAATTAGCCAACTAAAAAGGCTGGGCGATTACATATCGCTCTACTTCGCTACTATTTCTTGAAGTTTTCGTATCAGCCTCATATGATTTCAGTCTTCCTGTTACAGAATCTTAGAGGAAAAATGTGATCAATGAACCACCTAAGAATTTCTAACAGCGGATTCATTTCATTCCAAAGTTTGTGTTTCTTATTACCTATTTTATCATTTTGCCATTAATTATATATAATGGAAAGAATATGGCCAATGCTCATGTTAGTATTTATGCACATATCCTAGTCGGTATATAATTCAATACCGTCATTCATTTCTTTACGAATAACTGTAAAAAAGATTCACTCCGCGGCAATTTTAATATGTAACGTGGGCGATGCAACCACGAATAAAGACGAATTCACTGAAAATTTAAAGTGAAATAGATGTACCCAAATATATCTACGCTTTTTTGGTGAAGATAGATCCTCAAGGAAGTTAATAATACTCCGATGACTTATCTTCCTAATGGACTTGCGGCCATTATGACTATCAAGGAGCTACATACAATTATTGTTTGCCTTCTCCTTCATAAGAAGAACCATTCAAATGAGACACATAAAAATTGTTGACTGGATTTTGAGCATCATTTCCTCTTTAAAATAAGCTTAAATTCTTTAAATTACGTGATAATTTCATAGGTGGATCATGCCGACCCTCGCTCATTTCACGACTGCCCAGGCGCTCTTTGATAAGCAATCCATCACGCGATACGTTGCTCTCGACGCTTATTCGTCTTCCTCACGCGTCGATTCCGCTTCTTCCGCTTCCCCCCCCCCCCCTTCACATTCGGATGCCATGTGCGCCTTTAAAGAGAGCACGCAACTCCTTTAATTTTTTCCTTTTCTTTCCACTCCTCAGAATCGAGTCCATTACACCTCAATTCGGAGAATTAAGGGGTGGAAAGGAGTGGAAGTAATCTCGCCGAGGCTAATGAGATGGACTCCCGTCCTCAAGAAGAAGGAGCGAGGGCGGAAGGAGGAGTAGAGAGAGGGAGGGAGGGGGAGGGAAAAAGAAAAAAAAATCCACTAACCCTCTGAAGACGGGGCTAATGGCTGGGTAATCGGCGAGCATTACGAGTTCTACGGAGCGACCACGGTTAAGGAGGGGGCGCGGAAAGGAGGCGTGGGGGGGGGGGGAGGGGGTCGGCGTGGGCGGGGGAGTCGGGAGCAGGGCAGGGGGATGGAGTAGGGGGAGGGAGGCGTGTTCCTTGGGCGTTGCCATGGCGTCTGCCTCATCCCGCCAGCTCCCTTCCTCACTTGCTCCCCGGTTGCTAGGCGACAGCCAATGTGGACCCATCGCGAGCCCAAAGCCCCGCCTTCCTAGTTCCCATTGGTCGGAGGGGAGCTTGAATGGGGTGGGCGGGAGAAAGGGAAGTGCACGTGCGGGTGGCAGGCGGAGGGAGGGGAGGGAAGTGAGAGAGAGAGAGATGGGCGCGTGGTGAGAGAGGAAGAGACTTGACTCTGGTTCTGCCTTTCGGTGGTGTAAGGCCGCTCATCCGATCGCTCCTACGCTCTCCCGTTGACCGGTCCCTCGGGGACGCCGCCGCCGAACCCGCATCCTACCCGAGTAGGCGTGACCGCAGGACCAGCTCGCATGTGTTAACATGGATACCGCTCGATTCTCCGGCACAACGATGTTTACGCTCACGTGACATTCTTTTTTTGGACTTGGTTGATAAACTCGATCTCGGTGACGAATTGAAGGACAGGTGATCGGAATTTTGTTGAAGAAAGAAGAGGGAGAGAGGAGGAATTACCTCTTCGGGGACATCGTCTCTGGTCGAGATGACACTCGTCATGGACAACCAGTTCCCGCCCGAGGTTCTCGCCCGGCTGCGCGGCGCGCCGCTCCTTCACCACCCGCTCCCCCAAAGCGTCCGCATTCCGAGCTTTCCTACTCGGCTTCCGTTGCCGCACCAGATGCACCCTCTGGGTCCCTTGCCGATGGGACACGCGCCGCACCACCTCCACCAGCTGCTCTTCGGAGGCTATTCCAAGGCCATAAGGCACCTCTTGGCGCCGCCGCACCCTCCGCTCCACGCGCCGCACCCGTCGCAGGTCGGCTACCAGTTGGCGGTGCCCTCTCCCCGGCCACCGCCCCCGTCTCCGCACGCCGTCCCCTCCCAGTCACCCTCCACGCCCCTCCAACTGTTCCTCGGCCTGCACAGCCACCAGCGACAGCCGCCGCAGGTGGAGTCTCCCGGTTCGTCTGTTGGAACCGCAGCGGGATCGCCGTGGTCCTCGAGGGACTGCACCAGTAGCCCATCTGGTGAGGGTTAGTTTTTAAGAACTGACTTGCCCCGTTTGTTGTTTCGTTGTTTTAGATGTATGATTCTATAATCTAGTTCAATTAATTGTATGCTCACCGCTGTGTTTTTCTAAAATTTAAAAAACACCATCTTAATTTAGGTAACATTTTGGAGGGAAATTGTTATTTTCATTGTCCAATGATATCTTTTAATTACAATTATTATCGTTAGTGGATAAATAAATAAAAGAACTCCTTAAGCAAAAAAACAAGGGTTAATAAATGAGCCCAATGCATTTCACCCACAATGTGGGCATCTTCAGGGGCAACCTGACACGACAGCGACCAGAGATGAACTGTGCTCATTTATTAACCTTTGTTTTTTGGCTTAAGGAGTTCTTTTATTTATTAATTACAAACCAAAGTGTTGTGCTATTTATGTTCATTAGTGGATAAAATAATCTTAATTGCTGCTTGGACATGTATCATAATACGTTATTATTGTTTTAAAACCTCAATTTAACCATTAGCACATAAAATACTTGAACAAGTTTCATCAAACGTTATTTAGTTGACAACCTAAATATTAGAAGAAATATATTGCTTCCTGATTTTTCGTCGCTCAGAAGGTATTTAAGCATGTAATGGCGGGACTCACTTCTTGGCATTCTACCTCTTGAGCTATAATATGATAAATAACATACTTAGAAAATTATTCATTATAATTTGTTTATTTGCGAATACTTAGTGGATTAATATATTTTTTATCCACAGAACTGTTCCTGAGCAATTGTGTAGCAATTTTTAATAGCTGTCTCTTACTATCTTCCAATATATTTAGCGTGATCATTTAATGGACGTCAGTGAAGTGGTTTATTTTAGATCATTCTTTGTTGAAATCTCTCTAAACATGCGTTTCCTCTCAATTGCTCTCCGTTGCGTCTGTTCGTTTACTCACCGCTAAATCAATCGGCCAAGTTGCGCGTAACATGCGTGACTTCGTGGCCGCATCAATCCGCCCCAAACGTCTTTTAACGGCCAATATGTTTTAGCGTTCGTCCTATGCATTGATTACATTCACGCGTGCCGTCCCGAGCAACAGGTACTCATCCAAAACGACGACTCCGAGATTATAGTACTCCCCCTCGAAACGATCGCCTCGCTAAAATACATTTATTAATGGAACTCCGGCTCGCGGTCGATAAATCGGGAGCGTTGAATTCGGACGTTGAGTGCCGGTGCGGCGGCCGCAATAATAGTCTGCCACTTTGCCCCTAACAGCTGGTAATGAGCGCGATTGCAATTTGACCGTCTGGTGACTTAGTGTCGCAATTGCAGCGCCAGTCAGCTGCACGGAAACGATGTGCTCCATCACGGATGCAGCGGAGAATTCTATTTGCGCAGTCCCTATTGTCATTGCACTGGAGTACGAGAATCTGCTAACATGTCTCATCCTTGGAGGTACAGATGGACGATGACAAGTTTTATTTTGAAATGTTTACGGAGATTGCTTATGTCTACACTCTACACGAACAAACTGCATCAAATTGCAAATATATTTCGTGATTAAAAAAATAAAGGAATGTGACTATTTACGCATGCCTTATACGAACTCGTTAGAAAGTTAAAATCGATTATGAAAATGTTGTTCAGGCTAATGAGGATCCAGAGGCTCACAAATGAAAGAATAATGTTGCTAATACAAAGGTACGTCTGAATTAACATCAGCGGTATGAATTATTTCTACCTTAAGTAAATAAATGTATGCATTCAAAAAATCATTTAGGGAAATATAATCTTTAACCCTAATTTTAAGAAAGCATTCATCATGATTTCACCAGTAAGTATCAGGCTGTTTATATCATTTTAGTTCATCGGAAGAGGTGTGTCCGAAATTAATAAAGATGTTGACACGTAGTGTTGTTACATCCTTTTAGTCCGTTTCATATTGGCCTTATTAATTAATAATTTTATTTTTCCCCTCCGAAGGTGATCGTGACGGCTCCGAAGGGGGTGCCGCGGACGACCACGGTGACGACGGAGCAGATACAAGCGACGCTGGCGACGACGCCAGCAAACGCCGGCGCTCTCGCACCAACTTCAACAATTGGCAATTGGAGGAGCTAGAGAGGGCGTTCCAAGCGTGCCATTATCCGGACGTGTTCATGAGAGAGGCGCTGGCGCTGCGCCTCGAACTGAAAGAGTCACGCGTGGCCGTGTGGTTCCAGAACCGGAGGGCCAAGTGGCGCAAGAAGGAACACACCAAGAAGGGCCCCGGCCGCCCGGCACACAACGCCCATCCGCAGACATGTAGCGGAGAGCCTATCCCACCGGAGGAGTTGCTTCGAAAGGAGCAGGAGAGGCGCCAGAAGAAAGTCTTGAAGGCTCTAGAGCGGCAGCAGAGGAAGTTGGCCCTCAAGGGCGTTCACGTGCCTCTGGACAACCTCAGGACAGAGTGGGAACAGCAGCAGAGCAAAAGGGCGAAGGCGGCGGCTGCAGAGGGTCTCGTACCCGACGGCGGCGTCCACGGAGGGGAGTGCTGGAAGCAGGAAGCCTCTGCATTGTCACCACGCGCCGTCGAACCTCGGGTGGTGCATCCGTGGGAGGACAGTGACAATGGCAGCGCGGGTAGGGAATTGCTGTCCACGCGACTGATAGAAGGCGGGCACTTCCTCTGCAGCCCCCAAGTTACGTTGGGTAGTGCGGGGGAGAAGGACACGCGCCCCTCGTCTCCTGCTTCATCCTCCGCGGAGCGCCCTAGCACGCCCTCTCCCAGGAAGAAACCGAATCCTTTCAGTATCGAGAGCCTTCTATCGATTGATCGCCGGAGAAGGGACGACGGATCTCGTTGAAGGCACGCATTTGGTCTCCTCATCCCGTGGGAAATGCTTTTGGATGGTGTGAGGTGGCTCAAAAAGTGATGGCCTGTCACGAACATTTTGTGACTGAGACATTCATGAATGTTGAATGGAACGTCTTTTAAAATAGGGGAAGTTTATTCGATGACTTGCGAACTCTAATCCTTGTGAGGTCTACACGAGAGAAAGTATTCCAAGAGTTATAATTGTAAATTAGTTTATCTGGTTATGTAAGATCTACTATTTATTTTATTTATATACAACATATCATTCAAATTATAAAGATGTGTTGTTATTTGCCTCGCCTTCTGAGGTTTGCAGAGCTCATTGATAAAATATACAGGTCATTTGTTCCTCTGGTTCAGAGATACAGTATTTTATTTTTCGCTCATCAGCACATTTTATACCTCCTTCCTTGCGTATCATATAGTAGCGACGTTTAATTATCTTTTTGAAATCATTCACTTAGCTTAAGTAGAATTAATACGAATTCAACGAGGAGGCTTCTCTACTTGTCCTCCTCCAAGATGGTTTTTACAAATACAAGTAGCATAATTGAAGCCAATATCTTCTCTCATTTAACGGATACAGCCGCCGTCAATGTGGAAGGCATCCCCCGCAATGAAATACTTTGCTGGTATTTCAGTAATTTCTCTTACATTTATATATGAAACCTTTTAGGTATGAAAACACGTCGATACAACAGCCGGCTTTGCTAACATCATTTCGTTCCGTGTTTGGTCTAATATTGGCCATACGATTCAAAAGAAATGTCCTAATTTTGTCATTAACGCCAAATCTCAATTTTTAATGCCTCATTATAGAGAAGACATAAAGGGACAAATATTAAGCCTGCTGACTAATCTTATTTAATAATAGCAGATAAAAAATACTTTGCACAATCGTTATTTTCCTGAACCCTGACCCATAATCTTGGGTCGTATTTCTTCGAGTAACATCTGCTCCGTTCGTTTTATTAGCGAAAATGGATGTCGAAACATGTGAGCTGTTATCGCATCACTTTTGACATTTATACCCGAAAATTCATATCACAATTTTCAATGATAGACAAGACATGAAATTAACTCTCAACGTAAACTTGCATTTAAGGTGATCAATTCATCTTCTCCTTAGCTTTCATTTTTGCATGAAGAAAACAAATGAAAACTTAAGATAAAGGCCTAGGACGCACGCTGCAGCCATTCCTTTTAGTAGGAATGACCAAGTCCTCGCTGATCCATTAATAAAGATCACGCGCGAACCCAATTCGCCGATTTGATACGCCACCGCTCCTTTCAAAAGACGGGGCGTGCGCCGGGATTCCCCGGGCACGCACACACGCGTCCTCCGTCCCTATGGCTCCCTCCATCACGCGCGATCATAAACAAAGGAGCGATGGAAATAAATCAAGAGCGCGTTTAAGCGCGGCACGCTCCATTGGCCGTCCAATTTCGTCGTGGCGCGGTCCCTTCCCTCCCTCCAGCCCTACTATTTCACGCCGTGTCGAGGCGGGCCGTAGTGGAAATAGAGGAGGGGTGCAATTCCCTTTTGGTGGGGAGAACCATCTTTGCGACGGAGACAGAGAGGGGGAGAAAGGAGGAGGAGCGGCTGAAGGAGGTGTCGCCAAACATTTAACCACAGGATAGCCTTTTGTTTTCGATGATGAGGTGTCTTTAAAAAGCAAAAGAGCTTCCGACGCCCGCGAGGCGTGTAATCGCGCTCCTTCCTCTCCTGGTTGATTGGCCGACGCTAGACGGTTTCTTATTACTGCTTCCATTTCTTTTAAAAGCTGGGCGGGTATCATTGGGTAGGTAATGACGTTCAATAGAGGCCTTGTTTGGTTGGATGGGGTGGGGATTCGACTCATCCGGTCTCTAAATTAGGTTTAAGGTGAAGTGGATTATTTGATACATCTCGATAAGCAATTCACGAAGATTTAGTTGCGTTCGTGACTATGAATACATAATTTTGGGTGTGAACGCTCCATGGATGAGCAAATGGATGGGAAATTACGTTTCATGGTTCTCTCGATAACTTGCACTTTATGTCAAGCAGTTGGTGCGTCCAGGATAAAAAAAGCTTTTAAAGCAAATTCTAGAAATCTATATCTAAAGCCAACAACGCCGCAATTAATAAACTTATATTAATGCTTGAATAGACTTTCATTGAATTTATAATAACAGATAAGCATGTTTTATGTTCATTTTCTGGCTTTCACGATAAAATAATTCTGAAAAGGAAAACTTCTTCCAGAGAGTTGTGAAATTGGCATAATAAGACTATGTATGTATCAATGTAAGTAATGTTATGAAATCATTATCTAAACTCTGGAATGCAAATAATTTATCGTATTTATGCATGGAAAGTGGACGCATAATAGAGACGTAAAGAGGTAAAAGGGATATGGGCATAACATTCGTTACACTAAACAAATTTAAAATTCAATGCGAATAAGGGGGGGGGGGAGCGACACCTCCCTTGGATATCCGCATTTCACGGAAAATGAGAAATATTAGGACTCTTGCAATTAACTATTATATATGTATGTGTGTGTGGCTTAAACGCTGTTGCGTTGGATATCGCTTTTGCTTATTTGCGAGTTGCGATTTTCTTGTTTGGAGAATGTCTATGAAACACTTGCAGGCACCGATTATTCATATAGAAAATAACAATATTTGCAATTAAAAAGGTTTATTATAATTAAGACCTAATAAAAACACGCATAAGGCATTTCAATTAAATTCACTAATACTAATACTTCAAAATATAATATATACGTTGCGCCTAGAAGGTCTACAGTGACATTTATGCATCAATTCATTATACTACTGCTGTATTTAGGTTCTGATCTGTTCTATGCAAGATTACAGAAAGATGCATAAAATAGGAAGATTGTAAGTAAAACTGTTTAATTTAAATTACAATTATAAAATTTATATCATAGCATGGGCCTGTAAGTCTCCATTCTATAGTTAAACACTTTCCAAGCCAAATTCCTCAATTCCGCGCGCAACAGATTAGGTCCGTAAGGTAATGGAATGAAGGATTCTGTAGGAATTTTTAGAACATAAGGGCGTAAGCAGTGGCGAATTCAAGAGGAAGAAGGGACAATCGCCTCCTCCCATATGAGAAGTTTCTGGATCCGCCTCTGATCTAATTAAAAGTTTTGCGTACTTGACACATTATTCTAGATTTCTCAAGATGTCGTCTAGTATTCGTCAATAGGGTGCTATAGTGATTCAAAATAACATTTTAATGTTTATGCATGCATATTATATGACGATTGCTAAAATTTATATGGGCAGAATTTTCCAAAACAGATATTTCACTCGTTTTTAGAAAAACCCAGTTAACCGTTCATCGGACGTATCTTTGCTTGTTCTTTGCTTTTCAATAAACATTCATGGATCAACTTAGCAAGGAAGACAAATAAATGTTTGATAACGGCATGCACAAACGACAAAGAATTCTATGCTTTCAAGAAAAAATGTTTTTAAAACGTTAAATGTGTTATAACTCTTTCAGGATCATACATTTATAGGTATAAGATGCATTTTCTGCACATCTATTTGTATAAGGGTTTAATATAAATAAAATCAGAACTCTATATACCAAAATCCTGGCTAAAAATAAAATTATATATTAAAAAATGAGGTAGCTACAATGAATGTAGGAAAAGTGTTAGTGAATCTATAATAACCGGATTTTTATTAAACAATGCGTTACCAATATTGTACAAATTATTTAACTCCATGCCTGAAAGAGTCATATTATAGTAAATACTAAACATGCAATAAATTACAAGTAGTTTAATGATATTTACAAGGGTATGTTGCTATCAAACTTAACATACAGATTTGTCCTCAACGCAGCCGCGTGAGAGATATCAAAATTCTTGAAAATTTAATTTCAATCGCAAGAAAAAGAAAGTTATTTTTGTTATAAATATAATAATGTAAAATGGGTAGTAAATTCACTACAACTTCCAAGGAAGAATAATCTCCCCATGATAATGTATCATAGCGATAAATCTGGCAGAAGTTTAAAAAATATCTTTTGCTATTTTATTTGGCCAACACTTTCCAAGTTCTTCCATAACGTTTTTTCCTGAGAAGGCAAATTCCATTTAACTGCTTAGAAAATGAATGAAAACGCTTTCCAGATATATTCTCATCTTTTGTAGAGCTAAACCATAAGTAGCTAAACTCCTGCACTTCATACGAGTACATCGCAACGAATCTACATTTGGATATAAATTTGTAACGCTCCATGTAAACGAATAAAAAATGATAAGCTCCCTCTTGCGATAAAACGGGAGATGCATAAAAAATCCTCCCCGAAGGCATAGTACAATATATAAATAGAGAGAGAAAGTAGATGGCCGTTCAAGCCTTAATTTCATTTCTCCTCAGTTTCCCTTCCGCTCAGGTTTATCTGTCCCGGAGTCCATCTATCTACTCGGTCCATATCAATAAATTGAAAGGCCCCCTCGGTCGGTCGGGAAAGGGAAGGAGGATGTGCTCGGCTACGCACTGATATGAATTTTATATGGAAGAGAGAGGGTGGAAGTCGGGGGGCGGCAGGACAGGGGAAGGAAGCTGGGAGCGGGATATGGGTGTGGGTGTAGGAAGGAAGAGGAAGTAGCTTCCCACGGGGACCAACTTCCGGTGACCACCATTCAATTCCGTATGAGAACAGACGTGTTGCGAGGAGAGAGAAAGAGAGCGAGAGAGATTTCGAAGCATTGGATTCCCGCTTCCTCCGCTGCCTCTCATTTCTCCTCTTCCCACTCCCTCGCTCTCTCCCTTCCTCCTTTTCCTATTCCCATAGTCGTCTCCTCTCCAATATGCTCTCCGTAGCCATGAAAAAATCTTATATTCCTCTTCGCATGAGAGCGCGTAATGCGGCGAATGAAGAAGTTCTTTTCCTGCATATTATCCTCCTGTCCAATTTTAATTGCAGCTGCAGCCGATTGCGTCGTGGAACTTATTGTTGAGGTAATTAAGCTGGAAAACCTTAAAGGAGCGATTGGGCAAGCTAGGTGCTCTTTCTTGCTGTATCTCTTACTTCATCAGGATTGTGTAATGGTATCGCCAGATTGCTCAAATACAACCCGCACCATTATTAGATGCCAATATCATTCGGATTAGGAAATATAAACCATCATTACGATTATTATTGAATTAGAGGTTATGCTTTATTTCATTTTGGCAAAGTAACTGACTATTTTGGAGGTGTGTGCATATTTTACAGTAGCTATTGTGGGCTGGGGTGTGAGAAATACAGCGCGAATCAGGTGTATTAAACGCAAATTCGATGAAAATGATGGCGTGAAGGGCAAATTATAAACGCTGGCAGCAAATATCATACTAATTCTCTCAGGGAAATGCAGATTTTATTGTTTGATAATTTACAACAAATAATTCATTAATAGTCATCAGTAAGGGGGTTTCGGCGGTGGAGTGGCTAGAGTGTTGGCCTTCCACGCAACGGTCACGAGTTCGATTTTTCATTGTGGCATCGTCCCTTCCTCTACTTGTATGGTTTGAGGAGACCGCGCAAGTCAGCGCTCCGTCCTTCGAAAGAGACATTAAGCAGTTGTCCCTTGGTGCTCTTCGTAAAGAGTAGGGTAATGCAAGCACCGGGTTTCCCTCCTCCCTTCTGTGTGTGTGTGCCTGGTGTGGAAAGAGTTATGGCTGTAATAATCCATGAGGTTGATTATCCAGAAAATCCATACAAACAAACTATAGCCATCAGTGTGTGGCCATGCATAACTCCCTAGCCTAAATTTAGTCTTTCTGTACCTCAGAAGAATTAAGATACCACAAAATAAGCGTAGATGTACAAGGAACGTGGTTGTCTAATATTATGATATTTTTCTTGTAGCCCATTTTGTTCCTCATCAATCGAAATTACAAGGATTGATTGGCCCGTTTAATGTTACCACTTGACATACTGGTACAATTTATTTGTGCTTTGGCGCCACGGTTTCAAGATTACATAAATTATGTAGTATCACCCTGGGGTATGCGACCAAAAAAGTACCGCGTTTTTTATTTTCATTCTATTTAGTTTCCTATTATCCTTCTCCGCTTATGTTTTTAGAGCAATTCCAATAGAAAGTAATTGAAGAAAGGAACGTATATTTATTCATTAATTTATTCACTTACGCCAGCAATGAGCAACATAACTACGCAGATGCTAAAGAATACCCGATCATTTGTGAGGCATCCTTTTTCTCCAATTATATAGTTTTTGTAAAAATTTTCATAATATACAAATTAATGCAATCGAAGTAATTACCTTTGATTGATTTAACAGGTTACACTTGCTTTTATTTAAGCAATTTTGTCTATTTAAAAAGAATTTTTTATTAGCTATAAAAATAACTGATAGAATAAAGCGATCCGAGGATCCTATGCAGACAGGCATAAGCTGTAAAAATAACTAATTAATTTTATTGCAAATTTTAATGAAATAACTTTGTCATTCTCAACCTCACCAGTAAGTTCAGTGGCAGGAGGTTCAATGCATCTTACTATTCCTAAAAATCCTTATAAGTTTGGTTCTACTGCGATCCTCAATGGTTCTAATTAAAAACGAGTTCATTTATCAGTCTGTTCTGTAATAATCATTGCTTATTTCGTCTTCTTGGCCTCGCTTTTCGATGTGTTTGGAAGCGTGATTTATGTAGAAAACCTTAATTGATCCTTTCGTAATACACTTATCTAGAAATTTTAACGCGATAACCACTCTCCAACTTCTCTCTTTCAATATTCAGGGATGGTATTTTATTTATAAAGTAGCATAAATGAATGGATAAGAAACAATTCGGCATGGTTGGCTAAGAAAAATTAAATTATATAATTAGCATGAAGTGAAATGTAGACAGTAGAATAGGAAGGCTAATTGGGTAGGGCATTGCCTGGAAGGAGACTTCATGATTAATGATTTGAACGAAGGAACACTTGGGGAAAAAAGAGGAAGGAAGAGGTTTCAATTGATGTACCACTTGAAGAAGAGTTACAAATAAATAAAAAGGGTTGTAGATTACAAAATTAATTCAATAAAACCATATTTATTCTGTAACAAAATGGACCATTATGCGGACAGGCTAAAATGATAATAAAATTATTAATACAGATAATTTACAAAAACTGTACTATAGTAATTGGTACTATTATTGTTTCATAATATTTTTGTCAGCTACGAAACTTTATTATCATCAGCAGAACATAATTAGTCCCATTATCCCAACTCATCTCTACAGTTGATGATAACTTATGATGAAAATGAAATTATTTTGCAAGGTTAGTTGTGCAAAAATATGAAAAATTATGGATATAAAAGTAAAAACGAGTGGCGCCCGCTGCTGGGAATAATCACAGAAGTATCCTTCAAGAATGGAAAATTCACTTTCTGTATTGGGATTTTACAGACAGCAGACTAATGGAATTCTTCCATTGTTTTCTCTATAGCCAAAGGTTCATCTTGTTTTGCGAGGGAAAACTTCTAAATGACGTCACACTCGTGGCCCTACAACGGGCTAGTGAATCACAATTTTCGATAGTTTGAGTGCACCGCGCAATGTATTGCCATCCTCCTTTCCATCTGTTGTGTTTTTATGAAACAAGCGTATCCCTCTTTCCCCTGCCGCACAGGGGAGCTGGTCTCTATCCAACAACATCTAAGGCCTGCATTTCCATACCAGCTCGAGACCCCTTCAATGCCTCTTATCGCCATAGCAATCTGTCGTTATAAACATATAGAGGAAGATGGAAAGTAAGGGAGTTCTCCCTTCCTTGGAGCACCACCGAAATTCGGAGGGGACTTGATGCCAAGCAGAATAGGGTCGGAGCCATCAGATAATTTTACGACACAGTTGTGCCCTTCCTTATCTATGAATTACATCTTCGATATATTTCCATATTTTTCTATAGTCTTTCAACAAAAGTCTGCAATTGTTGTTTCAACAATTGTTTCAACGGTGGATATTCTAAACGTAGAACCATTTCCAATATGTCTGCTATTCATCTCTTTTACCCATAGCCATTTAGACTGTAATAGCTAATGCAGAAATTTCTAGTAGCCTTAGCATGGGCAGGTATTGCGTAGGAATCTGAGAGCACAAGGACAAAACTATTCATGCTAAACAGAATGCATTGGAATAAATCTTAAATTACATTGAATTTCATCTGCTGCTAATCTTAACTATACGTATTTATAAAAACACTTTAAATCATTAAAAAGTCGCGACTTAAGTTTTAGACTCGTTAATTAATAGTCTCCGTTTCTTGGACCAATGATGTACAGTGTTTTTATTTTACTGCAGTGATGAGAAATACAAAAATGTTTAGGATCCATTTCTAACGTTCCAAAGAAATTAAACTGAATTTGCCTACGCTGAATAACTATTTCACCCTATAATTTATTGTATTTTGAGTTTAATCTATTTTTTTTGCATTTTTGGAAAACCATGCTGGAAAAACACATGAATTACTTTAAATTGATAAGAGATTTTAATTCAATAATACGACATTTGGGTGTAATTAACACCTGGTTATACAAGCTGATGCAGCCGCGAGATTGAGACTGGAAATTATGCGCTGATGAGCAAAACAATTCACGAAACCGATAATAAGCTATCAGATTATCATATCGGCGAGTAGCCCTCCACCCGAACACCCACTATTTTCGGCCTATCATAGAAACGCCGACGCCTAAAAATAAATGAACAAGAGACGCGTGTTTCAAATGCGTCACTTCACATCATCCCTTGTGACTATATTAAAAAAAACAAGCTTAAGTTTACGGACACGACCAGTTGGTGTATCAAATCTAATAAAAAACAGAGACATGTTGTTGACCCCGTCGACTAGCTGCCTTTCGAATACAGGCCCCAACGCCGTTCCAACAGCGCTGTTTTTGAGCGTCCTTCTGACCTCCAGGGGCCTGGGCAGACTGCGCGGCGTTGGGCTCAAGGGAGTCGGGAGGGGGAGAGGAAGAAGGAGGGGGAGGAGAAGAGGATGTTGCCGGGGGAGGACGTCCGACCCTTGAACTCCCTTATCTCTCATTCCCTTCCCCTCCCTTTCCTTCCGCCGACAAACCCTCTCTCTCTTTCTCTGTCTTTTCTGTTCTTCACTGTTTCTCGTCCGACTCCATCAACACGCTCCTAATTTTTTTTGGGACCTCTTTATCGGTGACCCTAGAACTCATTTTAAAACACTGACTCCTCGCCGCCCATGTAGTCAGCTTATCTCGGGGGACACTATTATTTGGTTTTGAATTTTAAGGATAGTTTGTCTTCCGAAATAGCTGCTTCCTTGCCTGCCGCCCGGTTGACGTCCTGATCTATGAGAGGTCTCCCGATCTCTCTTCCTCTCTCTCTCTCTCTCTCAAACACATACACAAAGACAAACTCCTCGATGAATAGGAGATTAAGTGTTTTCGGAAGGACGCAATCAAACTTAACAGGATCGAGTGTATTGACATGGAACTCCAGCGCCCTCTGATATGATGAGGAGGGCCGATCTTGGCTGTGTGTGATTTCTATTTCATCTTTTTATGATGAATAATGACGTCTTTTATAGAGTTAGACAAAAAATTTGAAATATAACTTTTTCGAACGACTTATTGACACTAATAAATGTACTGGTGTCACTCAAGTTCGAATTTGCTTTTACAACTATAAATGGTTATTAATATCTATCTAGTAAACTGGTAAGGACAACCTTAGACGCGACGTTTAACATCTTAGAGATTGCATCAAATGATTGATGTGATGGAAAACGATGAAAATTAACTTGATTCATAGCAGGCATTGAAAATAAATGCTTGAATTTTGTGAAATACTCGAGGAAAATATGGATGACACACGATAGTCAAATTAAATCATGAGAGTAATATTTAGACTCATTTAATAATGTCATAATTAAAAAATTAAATATGGTTACTTAGTCATGGAAGGACGGAAACTTTCACCTTATCACTGGAGGGATAGTGTTCAGCTTTTTGGGCGATTAAAAGAGGGTTTTTTTTACTTTATTTTAAAGACTAAATCTTAAGACTTCGTTCGCTGCATACAGTCACTATTCTCATAAACATAACCTGATGTCGATTCTCTTGGTCCTATATATGAGTGAACGCATCCAGATGATAATTAACAGCTGCGCTAGTGACCGCCATTCTCTATGAAGATAAAGAGGGCGAATGGAAAGTTTGATCGACGCCTGAAGTACGTGAAATGGATTTCTGAGGAAAGAAAATCAAACGAGATAGGATACTGTCTACATTGGATCTTACGTCACGATACTCTCCGTATAGTTTATATATCTTGGTTTTTCGGGAACCGAGATTATCCAGTTAAAAATACTAAATTAGATTTTTCCAAATGAATTGACTGGAGTCACGCTTGGATCCATGGCACACGAGCTATCCGTTTTACGGACTGAGCAGTTGAGGTACGCTGGTGACGCCGATTTAATACCCACCGGGGTCTGAGAATATATCTCCGCACCGAAGACCAGTCAAAGATATACTCTCACCTAATTTCTTCTGTGTAGACCAAGTAGATTTCTGAGGGTCAACCGAAATGATTGTCTAAATTATACAGGCCGCGTTATTTTTGCCACATTTTAAGTGCATCAAAGCATAGAATAGTTAAAACTCTATATGCTGCCATAAAATGATAATAAATTTACGAAGAAGTTTTTAAAGAGATAAATTTAATGCTATATGTGATATGCTTTGCGTATTTTTAATAAGTGAATTGAAGAAGGAAGAAAATCGGGTCGGTTCACTGGACTTCCCTCTCCTCCATCGGTCGTCTGTTCGAGTCCAGCGGTCGACCGCGAGTTGAAGTACGAAGGAGAAGATATGGAAGCGATAGATCCATAAATATAAAATTGCGGTCGATTAGGCTTCAAGTTCAATTAGAGCCAATTGTGTCTATTTTTCTTCGCCATAATGATCTTATTTGAGGACAATAAATTTAAGTATAAGAGCAGCGCTTTAAATATTCATCTTATAACTAGATAATCTAAACTCACCAATCTAGGTGTAACGTTATGAAGTTTAGTGTGCCTACTATGTTGCATTTTTGCTAGTTCATTCTTTTTGTTACCTTTTCAAAGAAAAAAACTTAATTTCAAGCCTCTTTCAAATCTCAGTTCTAGAAATTGAGTGAAAAAATTAGGCAATGATACTGAGCAAGAGCATTTCCAATGGGACAGTTCCCAAAATATAAGAAAAAGAGAAGCTTATATTTGTCATGTATGATATCTTAACATTATCTATAAGACAAAGCATTTACAAACATCTTTATCTAGGCGTTGTTCTTTTCAAAACTCCTTTTTTAACTATATCACTAGAGGAAAATTTTATGATTCCAGGGTATGAATATTAGTTTTAGTGATTACTTAGGGGTTTATTTGGATCTAACAAATACTGAAAGAATTAATCGACTTAGTTACTAGATAGTCTTATCTACAGTTAGTAGAATAATGCATAAAAAAACTAATGATTATCCAACACATCACTTGTAACAAAAAGTCAGAATAATTAGGATAAAAATCTTCCTTTGCAAATTTATTCGAAATATTCCACATAACCTCGGTGGCTGGGAAAACATAATGCTGACATCTTATCATTAATTTTTTATTACCTAATTTACAATGAAATTGTTAAATAGCATAGACGAGATTTATTAAGAGGAAGAATATGAGTTTGAAGAGCTGGAAAGACTAATTAGAGACAAGGAAGTGTTTATCAAGGGAGATTTAAATATGCTAGTAGGGAAAGAGATGGGAATATAAGACAGTTTAGACGCCACAAGGATAGAAATGATAAAGGTAGAATGCTATTGGATCTATGTCTTAGAAATAACCTCATTATAGGAAACAGTTAGTTTAGGAAGCAAGTCATACAGAATGAAGGAATGGGTGGGAAGACAGCTAAATGAAATCAATTAGAGAGTACTTAATTACAGGTAAAGCAAGCAGAAAAGTAGTATCATTACTGTTCGCCCAAGTGTGAATATGGGAAGTGATCAAAGACATTTGATGGAGTGGATAAATGTGCATTACAGTAGAGGCGTTAAATTGATAAAAACCTTGAAATCGAAGCATATAAAAATATCAACAGGAAATCAGTAATTTGGTTCCAATATATGAAACATAGTACTTAGGAGAGAAGTGGAAGTTATTTAAGGAAAATATAGTTGTAATAGCAGAGAGGTGGAAATAATGGAATTCGAAGAGATAGAGAGACATCGAGGTAGAACGACGGTAAAAATGGCTGTCAGGAGGATAAAGAAGGGTGATTCATTCCGAAATACTATAAAACAAAGCCAAAAAGAAAGATATAAGAACCATTAGAGAAGAAAATCAAACATATTTAATAGAATGGGCTAATAAATTGGAAAAAATTATGAATCACGGAAAAAATGTTATACAATGCGGCAAATACCCATAGAAAAACAAAAAAAGGAACAGACTCATGTGAGACGATCTGGTAGTAATATAACAGAAAATGAGCTGGATATAGGAAACAGAAAGATAATCTCACACGGCTTTTGAATACATCCAATAGGGTGGTGAAGCATAACGGGAATTTTGAGGACGAAAGCATGATCAATTGACCGGAGGAGGAAGAGGAAGGGGATCTTTCATGGAGTGAGGTGGACATGGTCGTAAAAAATATAAAAACAGGAAAATTGAGGAAATCAAAGTAGGGATAATAAATGCTGCAGGTGAAGCGAGAATGCAGCGGCTCTATAGGCTTCTGAGACGGGTATGAGAAGAAAAGAAGATACCTTTAGAATGAAGAAAAGACATTATAGTGCCAGTCCATTAGAAGGGAGATAGATGAGCGAAAGATGAAAGCAAACAACGGCCTGCAGAATTGAAGATACTGTGAAGCGCAGAGACAAGGACTAGACTGGACAGAATAAGAAACAAGGAAATTTGAAGAAAAGTGGACCCAATTACAAAGGAAATCGAAAGGCGGCGGTAAAGTTGGCATGGAAAAGTCATGAGAATGAGTAATAAGAAAATGATGGACAAGAGAATTGATTCAAAATAACCTAAAGGAAAACCAATGAAGAGATGAACTGTTAGAGTGAAGAGGATTAAATTTGGAGGGACTGAATGAAGAAAAATGTGACGAGAGGAAAAAATGGAGAGGCATCATCATGAAGATAGGAAGAGGGTTACAGTGAAAGAAAGAAATAGGGAGTTTGTCTAGTTTATTTAAAACTGTACACAGCACTTATAATCTCCGTGTCCATCTTTCAACGCATTTGGCGCATTTGCATGCACAATAATTGAATAATTTAAGTAAAGAGAAAATTTTAAGGTACTTATTAACTTCTCGCCATATTATCAATAGTGTATCCAATTTGTCATTAATGTCACGGATAAATTACCTTATTAAAAGCGATTCGTTCATGCATCAATTGCTTTTTTAATGGGTAAATTATTTTATCAACGCAGTTATCGCACTGCATAATCTTATTTCCCTTGAAGAAATAAATGAAAAGTGTGCTGGCTTAGATTTTTCTGTCGCCATGACTTGTAGGTCTCCATAGCGGCTAGTACTTAAACTAATGTAGTTGCGAATCGACCTCGCTGGTATCCGACCCATGTCCTCGATCGTACACGAGGGGCCCTGATGTACGGAACTCCTGTTTACTCGCCCCTTGAGACGGCTATTCGGAGAAACAAAAACGTTGTTTACCCCTTTTCATCGGATCAGAACGAAAAACTTCTTCCACAGCACGGCTTATAAAAATCCGAGCGAAAGAAAGGCTCTTTAGCACCGCGTCCAATCGCGTTTAAAACGGAGTGCGGGGCGAGGCGTGAAGCGGACGGATCCGCCGTCGGGGCGTGGCGTGGCTGGGTTCGGGATGCTCCATGGAGCGACGGTGTGTACGATTCGTCTCTTGTTCACGCTAGCCGCGGAAACGGGGGGATAACTTCCGCCGATGAATAGCCGGGGCCTCCCTCTCGCCCCTTCTCGCTCTCCGCGCGGATCAAATTACTCCCAAGGAAAGAAAGAAAGGAAGAGAGAGAGAGATAACGACATTTTTTGTTTCGCACAGCGTTTTTCGCGGTTCGTCGAGGATTTAAGAACCGCGACCTGCCTCAATGGTTGACGTTACGGAACGGATGGTCCAGCGAGTGTAAAGAAGTCGACCCCGAGAAGGAAGGGAAGGTGTGCCGTGGGGAGGAAGATGGACAAAGGAATGGAATGGGGATGAGGGGAGGATGGGGTGGTAACGGGGAGTTTATCCGGGTGGAGAAAGAGAAAGAGAGTGAAAAGGAGACGGCGACGCTGGGGAGGGAGGCGGAGAGAGGATGTGAAGAGGTCGGCCTTGGAGGCAGATTAGTTGAGAAAGCGAGCATCTCGTTCCGTCCGAGGTTGGAATTACACGCAGACACCTGTATCGTACGCGACCGTACTTAATCAGCGGCGATAAACGCGCCTTACGTCCGCGACGCTAATCAGGCCCATGTCGAGCGCGTTTGCATTAAAAAATGCATTACGAAATTAGCATTCGAGTTATCGGCAAAATGATTCAGACTCATTAACTTCTTCGCACGTTAGCAGCCAATCACTTTCACGACGATTGCGATCGTGCATAATCGCTTCGAATGTATTCCAATCAATGGGTAATAAATGCTGAGGTTGATCAATTGTTTCTACCATTGACATTTAGATAATTGGAAATTGAAGATCGACTGATAAAAATGCATTGCCTCATATTCCTGAAAAAACTACACACACGCATGATACGCTGTGTGTATGTATTTGTATGACTGTATATATATATATATATATATATATATATATATATATATATATATATATATACACACACACATATATAGACAATGATGCACACTTTTTCTCAGATAACAACATAATTTTAAGCTGAACTTAATAATAATAAACGATACGATGAAAAATTCTTTGCAAAGTAAATTTACAACTACTGAAGACAAACTAAAAAAAAGATAAAATTAAAAGAACATTTATTTGTTTTTATACTAAAACTAGCGTATTGTCCGTCAAATATGACGGGATTATTCATAAAATTATTCCAAATATATATGATTTCGATATAAAAAATCAGTAAGGTATGCTATGATCTGGTTTGGCATTCATACACAATCAAATCGGTGTTTTTGAAATTTATCTTTGTTTATTTATACTTTTTAAGTAATTATTAATAGAGGCGCCAAATGATTATCAAAATATTTGCTGAAAATGAGGAAAATCGAAATAATAAGATATAATGACTAAATAAGTAGCTTAAATTTACTTAAAATATTTAAGCAAATTATAAGTTATTTAAAACGTATAGAATTTAACTTAAAGAATTATTTTGCTCTAATTAACTCGTAAAAAACAGGATAAAATGTGAACGAACTATCAATTTACCAGCAAAGGAAAAATGTGTTGTAACTTCCTTACTATTAACTAAATACTTGCATTCCCACCTCATTTAATACTTAACAAAAGGTAGCACCCTCGCCGGATATTTCATGTAGGTCCTCGCTCCTCCGTGCCTCCACGTGTGGCGAATTTCTCTGAAAATTCTGTCTTGTTCCTGCAATTTTAATTCTCATTACGTCCATCTTATATGTGTTTTAATTTCTGTTTTTATATGTATTTTTATATGTTAGGTATTTTGTTATATATATATATATATTGTTTTGGGTGTATCCAATGTAAAGGCCAATGTGCTGTTTTTGGAACAAAATAAATAAATAAATGAACTGCAACGAGTTTAACTATATTTTAAGATCGCACTTTTCTTTTAACTATATTAGTTTTGAAAATTTCCCAGATAAATCACTTTTGTTAAAGAAATTTAAATAAAGGACATAAAATGATATTTTTCACTCATATTTGAAATTCGGTTCGAAATATTTGCTGTGTTATCAGTTAAAAGAAATTCATTGAAAATTACGTGACCTATATATAGTTATATGAATTCCCACCATTCGGCAATGGCGCATGATTCAATAGTATAACATTTTTATAATCAATTATAATTTATTATTGTTATTTTTGTACTGCAGTTCCTTTTAATCCTATACAAATGCTACCTACTCTTCTTCTTTCTCAATTTCTGCTCATTCCCATTCTCTTTTCCTTCCTCCCTCTAATTACTTAGTAGATTCAGTAAATAAGTTATACCCATGTATAAAAGTCTGACCCGTGTTAAAGTACTAAATTGGTGCATTTATTATCAGGCCAAGAATAGATTTCAACAATTGGGACAACAGTGGTCCAATATAAACAAAATGCGTGAAAACGTGAAAAATCGTATTAAAACGTAATTTTTGGAGATTTACGAATGAGATTTAAATTCTTCTCTTTGCATAACTAAGTTAAATACCTCATCCTTGAAATATTTTAAAATTCAAACGAAAAAGGTCTGCATGTTAAGGAATGGCTTTTTGCGTGATTCATATATGCGATGTGAATTTATAACTCCGGTTAATTATAAGATGCACGGCAAAATAACTATAAAAATAGTTAATTACCAAAAATTTCAAAAGGAAGTTAACTGAAAAGAAATTAATGAAAAACACGATTTTAATTATAAACAATTAAAGGTATAAAAATGAATTATTGTAACCAACTTTTATATGGTTAATACTTAAATATGAATAAACTTTAAAATATAATTTTGATAACCTTTCTGCTTGCATGGGAGTAAAAATTTGCAAAAGTGTCTACCAGCTGTTGAGTGATGTGGGGGTCTCTCTATTTAATATTTTTACAGTTGAGAGAATGGCAGACAGAAGTTGAGAACTCAGTGGCAAACGTAAGAATGTTTGATATATAAGTAGTAAGAAGTTTGATAGTATCTTTTGTTTCATTAATGGAAATACTAACTTATCCATTCATATTGCTTGAAATCGACCAAAATATACTGCTAGTTCAGAGTAATTCAGCTTTAGATAGTAGTAGGAGTGAAATTGTTGAATATTTCATATTTTAGTCTCCTAACTTAAATGACAAAAATAATAAATTGTACTTTTCCTAACATCACATCAACCATCCATATAAAACACTGTCTTAATATAGTTAGCTCAATAATTGCGAAGCTACAACACAACACTTTAAAATGTTTTATTTAAATTTGTTCAAATTAACATCCTTTACAACAGTATTACCTATCTTAAACAGTGAATAAAGACAAACAATTTTTAAGATAACTATCAATAACAAATACGATAAATAAAAACTCACAACTATTAGCAGAAATATCCCGTCAAAAAACTTAGGAATGCTCGTATCAATACAAATCCACATAAAAATAAAGAGACTTCTATTAAAAGATTAAAGCATGGACAATGACAATAATTTGTTTAATCCACTCGTTCACTCGTCTTGCGCGATGATGAGGTGAGGTGGTTCGAACCCCTGCAAGCATCTTTGGATTTTCTTCAAATTTGACGGGGCCCAAAACATATATATATATATATATATATATTATAAATATATATATATTATAAATATATATATATATATGTCTCTCTATCTCCTACTGAATCATTCAAAGCACACTTTAAGCATACAGTTTAAGGATGACAATACAATCTCGAGGTTTATCAATGACACGGTCGGCAAGACAACATATCTTTAAAAAGCTTAAAAATTTCCAATAAATGTGATATAAACGTATAACTTGAGCGATTTCGAACCAAAGGCAAAATTCAACTATAAGAATGTATGTTTATTTTCCTTTAAAATTGTCCAGGTCCAAAGATCGTAGGTCAATTATTTCTAATTTAATTTTGCCAAAGAAAAAAGCCTGCAAGTAAAAAAATATATTTTTAAATGTTCCGGCAGACCAACGGACGGACGGACGGGCCAACGTACAGAATAAGGATATTATGTATATAATAATAGAATCATGTTATTAAATACATCTTTCGTCTCGTTTAATCATTTCATGGTATTAAGTCACACTTTATTTTATCTATCTTTCCCCATCTCTCTCCCCTTTCATTTCCCATTTCAAAACACTACGCAATTTAGATTAAAATTGATTCGCTTTATTTGTAGCGGAATTTTAAAATATTAATTACCTCGTAACTGTTCCCCATTTCAAGGTTTTCGGATTTTTATGATGCTTTTAAGTAAGATACTACTGCCGGATAACAAGGCATTTGCCAATCTTAAGAGATCCATATGTACTCCCGCAGGATGACGATGCATGTACTATATTCCAACCTTAAGAGCATCATGCTAATGCCGATGCAATCATGGGATTGGCACTTAATATAATTTGGAGGACAGTGATTACAAAATGAAACATCAATATAACAATAATATTGGATAATGACTATAACAGTAGATAGAACAAATATAACGCTTTATTCTTATTACCAATTACTTACTAATTACTAATCTTAACACTTGGGATAAAGAGATATTTGCGGTACCCTTTAGATTTTAATGTGTATTGGTGAGTGACGAAGACACCTGTTAAAATTTCCCTACGAACTGGAGAAGAAATTATAAGATAGTAAATTAAATCAAAGGAAAATTTCGCGATTAGCGTTCATCATTGTAATGCTTAAAAAGAAAAATTCGCGAGTGAAGAAAATTGAAAGGATTACAAGTAAAAATAATTTTAGCATTCTATTGTAAAATTATCGGTGATAATACATTAAATTGTCAACGAAGGAAAAATAACATTGTCACCAAGGAACCGCTTCCAGCAACTAAAACGCGATGCTTAATAAAGCAGGCAACGCGGATTCAAATAAAATGTTAGAAATTCTCTTTTCATAAAGAGAAGAATTTGTTCAATGAACAGCTTTGATCAAATAAATAACACTAAAAACAAGATTTTCTCAATAATCATAAATCTTAATAATCTAAAAAGACAGTTACTTTAAAATAATCTTAATTCCGTCTCCAAACTGGTCTAAAAATTAAAATTCTTAAGATACATGCAGTGCCGTAATTAGTGATATTAATTCCATTTAAACAAGATTTACAGAAGAAAACTAATAATTAAATAATTGTTAAATGAAAAGTCTAACTCTAACTTTCTTTACGGCTAAGGAGTTAGATTTCTCATTTAACATCAATTTTGCCATAGTCCCCACCTTTACCTATCTATCAATTAGAAAATTATTCAAACTAGCGGAAATTAACTTATCAATCTCTGATCATACAAAGTATCAATTTTATTTTTCTAAAATGTGTTCTAATGATCAGAGGTTCAGATAGGCCACAGACAATTCTATTCTTTCCTTTTTTCCAATGAAAATTTAATTATTGATGAAAAATCTAATTTTCGGGCAATTTTACAGTTGATATTAAGCATAGCGAGTCCATTCAAACGCATATTTGGGCTTTCTTGAGCTTGAGGCACCGGCCAAATGACCCTCCTGCCCCTCCTCAGAGGATCTGCTTATGAGATAGAGATTGTAGAGGTTACCCAAAAAGAAAAATTATGGATAACCTCAAAATTGAGGAATTTTTGAGTGATCAAATTAAACATTTTATGACTAATGTCCTAGATTCATAAGATAGAAAAATGGAGGTCGATCTTAACGCTAGCGATTCGATGAGTCTTTTCTTCTTCTACTGTTCTGTAAAAAGGATCTTTCCGCCAATTGTTCTCTTGCCCTCCTCCTCTCTCTCCTAGAGACAGAGAGCGCACGCTTGTTTATCGAACCGCCACACTAAATTCGTTTACCGGTCCTTTTATTTCTATCCCTTCCATGTCAAAACGCACATCACTCAATAACTCTAAAAATAGAAAGCCATTAGTTATTGTTTCCCAACTCACGTCGCTATCACGCGAGGGGTTTCTCTTGGGGAAAAAAAGAACATCGCTGGAAAAAGGCGATCGGGAAAAGCAAGAGTGTCGTATAATTTCCGGAGCGAAGAGCAGCCGACCAATGGGGAGTCAGGATAGGGTTTCGGTCATCGGGTGGCGGAGAGAGTGTGAGAAGCCTCCAGACTCGATCCATCAAGTGTCGTTGAATCAACTCCAGTTCCCATCTTCTGCCCCCACCTTCCCCTCCCTCTCTTCCTCTTCTCCTCCGCCTCCTTCTCCTCCTCCCATGCCTCCCACATCAAATGGACGGCACCGAATCATCTGATTGATGCGACGTTCTTCCGGCCTCCGCGCCAAACTCTCTCTTTATTCTCTCTCTCGCTTTCCCGCCTCATTCCCACCTCTTCCCTCCTAACGCCTCCTCCTCCTCTCCAGCTTTCCATCGGCTCCTCTTAGACATCATCATTGGCCTCCTCCCCACTTTCTTCTATCACCCCTGCCTACCTCCCCGTGCCACCTCGGGGGATACATCGTTGCCACCTGCCTTCCTTTCTCTCACCCCCTCACTCTCTATCTCTCCCTCTCCACTTCCTCCGCCCCTTCACACCGCCGCCTCCCTCCGCCCTATCTAGCCTCCGGGGCTAATCATCCAAAGAATTGCCACAGCCGCCTGCTCACAACTAATCATTGACGCCTTGCGCGTTGGAATTACTCATCCTTCGTTAGCGCTCATAGGGCTTAGCAGGTAATTACCTACAGCTGCCTGTACGCTGGTATTGTTTTCCATTCGATATCCCGACCCTCGTTTGCCGTTTATGACCTTATGATTTCAAATATGAAGTGGAAAGAATTGAATGGTAATTTGGAAAACTTATTTTTATAGCAGCGATACGATATGAGAGACATTATCTTAAAATTTAAAATTAAAAGCATGATTCTAAAAGTGTGCTTGCTTATGATTAGTTATTTTAAGTACTTGGGTTATAATTTGTTTTAGTTTTATAATACTAATTTACGGCGTATCTTTTCAGTTTCTATTTCTAAATTGAGTCGTGATGATAAAAATAAAGTGGCGGAAGCTACAATTAATTTCATTTTGCCAATGTATTAAATTAGCCTTCACTCAAACATTCTGCGAGTTTATAATCATCAATAAGGTTGACTGCTCAACGAGAACGAAAAAAAATTGAAAACTGCCTTCGAGATAATTTGCGGCGAAAATACTTTTTTTGCTGCGGAACTCCTTTTAATAATAAGAGTTATGTTCAATGAAACTTTAACTTTCCGCTTAAATTTCTCGCGAAATTTCCAATGACGATTTATATTGGTTTTAAATTGCTTTTTGCCAAACAATAGGCAATCATTATTACTAAATTAAGCTATGTATACTTAAAATGAAATAATTCATATTTTCATACAAGAAATCAAAATAACATCTAAGTAACTGAAAAATGAATGTCATATTGAAATCATCACATAAATGCGAGTGTATTTGGCGAAAGCTAACCAACTAAAAGAACACATGCTAAGTATAAAGTTAATTTGCAATGAAACACTAATTATGCAAAAATGCATGAAACTCCGATTTTTACAATTAGTAGGAGAGCCTAAGGTTCCTGATGCAGCGGATTAGCACGCGACTAAAAGTTATTTTTATAGATTACTATATCTGGTAAGTAGATGCCAGTGTAGTTCAATAGTGTATTAGTTGAGGGTAGCAAGGAGATACGAATAGCCAGTCCGAAACCGTTTCAGCAGCTTACGTGAGGGTTTGTGGGAACTAGAGCAGGAAATTTAGTGCAAGTTAGATATAATATTAGGATAATTTTATATAAGCCTTTGTAGATAAATAGCGGGCGAAACTAAAATTATCGGTAACTGAAATCATAAATTAGGCAACATATAGTAGGTTGGTAACCTTTGTAAGGGTAGCCATGTTGATAACGATAGAACAGTGTGTTCTGAAGCGGAGGGTTGTGGGGTAATATGCCACACGTATATTGGGAGATGCCAAACACTGTCATGCTGCAGATGAAGCCAAATCACGAAAGATGTCAATGTGGGATGCATCAAAAACATTTAAAAAAGCTTACAGAACATTGAAAAGGCGAATTGTACACAATATTGTCGTGAAAGAGACAACAGATCCTTCGGATTGAGTTGCTCTTACGCATGGAATCAGCCCGGAGCCTACGGAATGGGGATGAGCCGAATAGAAGTTGATGATTACTTCAAATTGCTCCTTACTGTGTGCAGTATGTGATCAGCATTAGACTGGAATAGATCAAAATGTGACTAGAGGAAGTTTCTCATTTGCCATCACTGGATGAATGCGAAGAGTGCCGTTGAACAACATAACATATGGAAATTGTGGCTGAATGTACCATCATTTTGTATGCTAATATTTTTTGTTCATGATTCAATATATAAATCGCATTCGATACACTTTATTTTGACTACTAGGTTAGTTTGTGGATCATTTCTGTACATGTCATCTTACCCGTATGGCGGTGGCATCACACCCCCACTGCTAGGGAAGACTCTAGTTTACTAATTTCTTTCTTAACAATTTATGTACATTTTAAAAACTTAATCGAGTTATTATGATGCACAGTATACTATAACAATGCGTTATATGCGTGTTTTTATGCTATTTTTCTGAAATGGAAAGTAGTAGGAAATTTTTTCCGTTGTGTGTGGCGTCTTTCTCCCACGTACCCAATAGATGTAAACATTAGTAATTCGATTTCAGCTAATTGTATTCATGGTTTAACTATATTTATTGTGCACATGATCCAAGTAGCAACTTAGCTTTTAAGATGTAAACTTTATTTTACAAAAGTGAGATGAATTATTTATAAAAATGATGCCATTAATCTGCAGTTAATATTATTTTTATCTAAAAACAAGACGTTTCCCATTTACTTTGCACAGCGAACTTAATTCTGAGACTTTTATAATTTTGATATTGTGTGACCCAAATGCCGTTTGGAATAAATTGGCTTTCACTGGTGATTGTAGATTTTCCATCAACGCTCGGTTTTGCCAAGTAATATTGCACTTATAGAAGATAAAACTATTTCCATAATATCTGGAAAACTTACAGGCAGGAAGGGCTCGGAGACTAATTTATAGTTGTTTTTGAAACTTTTTGTCTAATTGACATGTAACGAGAGAGAGAGAGAGAGAGAGGGAGAGAGAGAGAGAGAGAGGGAGGGAGAGGGAGAAAGAAAGAGAAAGAGAAGTGGGAGGAGGTGGGAAGGAGGTTTCGAATGGTCATTGTCGAGGTAGGGAATTTGAACATGATACTATCCTCTATGGCCCTCTTCCATTTGCCAATGTATGTGTGTGTAGACGTTCAAATACTCGCGATTCATCTTTCGAAACCTCTCCTTTCTTTTCCTGGGACAGCACTCCATTGGTTGGATCTCATCTGCTCCCTCTCCATTGAAGAGCCGAGAGACCGGAAATGAACCCAAAATGCATCGCTCCCTCTTTCACTTCCTCTTTCTCCTTTCCCTCCCTCTTGCCTATCGCAGCTAATGTCCTCTTCCCTTAGTTCTTGTAGTTTACATTTTCCTTGAAAAATTCTATCGGCTGAAATATCCACGACAAGGAATGAATGATGAAATCGACATTTTTAGAAATGATATTTCAAATTTATGATTTATTTCTTTAATTGAACCGAATTATACACATATCTAAACGTGAATGTCGTATTAATCCTAGAGAAATATGTGAGGTAGGATAAAGGCACTAAGGATCTACTACTCTTCCTGAAAACTAAATTAACTGAAGGAAGTAAAAAAGGATGAATAATTATAATAACAACCATAATATTATTACAATAAAATCCTAGATGGTGGGGTTTGTGTATAACGCTGCCTCCATCAATGGCATATTTTAACGCGTTTTAACAAACTTCCCGATTAGGTGAAAGTTTCAAATTTCACAGAAATGTTTGATTCAGATATAAAAATTAAATGATGTAAAATTGTACGAAAAAAGACTCGGGTTCGATCCCAGGAGGGCGATTTCTATTTCCCATAAGATAACACCTAAAAATCGACTTTTTATAATGCAGGCTTTTATTCTTTTGAAATTGAAATTAGAAAGAATTGACACCCATACCTTCGAATTTTAACATTGTTTTAGAAAAATTAATAAAGTTACTTATTCTATTCATCTTTTTCCGCCTACCGTTCGAAATCCCTCATATTAAACTTTTAAATCACATATTTTGGGAAAATATTGGCTTTTATACGGGATGTTGCCTTGCCGACCATGTCATTGTTAAACTTCCAGAATCAACTGTTGTCTCGACCCGCATACGTGTAATATATACGAGTGCATAGATTGCCTTAAATTATCTTATGATTTTTCGCGAAATAACGTAATCCTAATAGGACTGGGGGTTAGTTTGGATTCTTTTGCTTATCTAAATGACTATATAGTTGTACAGTAAGATAGAGGGGTTGTGGGGAGGGAGATAGGAAGGAAGGGATACAGAATTGAAGGTAGATAGAGATTAAGGGAGGTACAGAATTAGAAAAGGACGGGAGGAAAGAGATAAAGTGGGAGACTGAGAAAAGGAGCTATGGACTGGGACAGGAGGGAATAAGAGAGAGTGAGGTGGGAGAAAAGAGTGGCAGAGAGAGGGAGGGAGAGAGAGGGAAGGAAAGAGAGAGGAAGGGAGGGAGATGAAGGGTGGAGAGAAGAACAGCGAGAATGAGGGAAGGAATATCATTATTTATTTATTATTATTACTTCTTTTTTGAAAAGGGGCTCATCATAGGAGAAAACAAGAATAAGAAAGAAATTCTCCCGAATCTCTATTTTGGCAAATTTTATACCGGCTCTTAATATTTACAGCTGTCACTGTTCATTTCTAACTTCTCCCGTCATATGACGGGCAATACACTAGTACCTATATAATACCATATATATTAAGGAGAGGTGCAACCAGTGGAGCAGATGTACAGTAATCCCGCCGAAGGGGTTGGTTACCGCAACCTTGGGACACCCGACCATCACTCCACTAGTTTCTCACCATGTTGATAACATATCGTCACATCAAATTATCACTTCACTACCTCACATCATCACCTCACATAATATTATCGTTGTGAACTGTGCGAATTGTGCATGGCACACCAGCGGCCGGAGAGGTAGGGCTACCGGAGGAGAGGTAGAGAGATTTTGGGGCTGCCAAAAGACGAGTCGAGGAAGGGTGAGTGTGCGAGGGCGGCCAACATTCGCCTTACAAATTTCTCAGTGCCTACATACGAAAATGGAAGGGGATACGGAGAAAAAGAGAGCAACCAAAATATTTCCAACCGCCCACCCGCTAAGATGGTTTTCTCCGCGTTGTTAAACCCCTTATCTGGGAGACGGTGTTGGCAATGACCGAACAAATAAGAGGAGAGCAATACGATAGCTGTGCCCTTTGGCGTCTACGCCGCTGGTTTTTCCCGAAATTCTAACTCATTATCGATTTTTTCGAGGGCTGATGTTCCATGAAGCCTTTTTAACGAAGATTTTATATCTTCTTCTTACTTCGGTGTAGGGTTTTCCCAAAGCATTTGTTTCGAGAATAACAGTTGCGAGTCTAGAGGTCAATAATCTACAAACTTTAATTTCTTTCTCATGCGATTTTCGTTAGTATTTCATCGCTAGTTGTTAGAGAAAGATCGTGAAGGTTCTGGTGCTTTGGACTCTGCATTTCTTATCGTAGGGGTAAGTATTTTTTCATAAAAGTATATGTATCAGGTTTTCTCGGATATATTACGACCCCGAAATTGGTAAAAAATGAAATAATGACAAATTTTTTATTATAGGTTTCGTAGCTAAATTTATGGAAACCAGTGGCGGTATTCACTTTTATTATCACTCGTGCTGTAGGTTATCGACCTCATGTTAAGTGAATTTAATATCTTCGTAGCTCACTGCGAGTCATATATCTGTTTATTTTTAATAAATATAATGCTTGAACTTCGAATTTAACAAGGTCCGCATTTTTTATGTTTTTTATGTTGTCTCAACCCGCATACGTGTAATATACATATACGAGTGTATAGATTGCATGGATAGGAAATTAATCCAGATTTTGGAAATGTGAACAATACTGACATTGGCTTATAAGGGCAATATTATTAATGACTTAATTTGACTCACATGGAAAATTCATGTTTAAATATATGCAGAATGGCAATAATTTTTCATATGACTACATTTACGTTCCGTTATTGCGGAATTAAAGAAGAATACCATAAGTTAATCAAGTCTATCAGACACGAGTTTTATTCACGCTGAATGCTACATTAAATGATTTTTGTAATTAAATTCTAAAGAAACGCTACCAAGAGTATCTTACTAAATGCTTAACCCCAATGGACGCAATTTCATCCATTCACCCCCGGGGCCTCAACTCTTCTCGTTCGAACCTCAAACAAGCCGAGCGGAGGAGCGAGGGTAGGAAGAGAGGAGGGGGGGGGGGAGCCAAACACTTCACTCTCGCTCAATTGACGACCAGTCGCATCAATCCGAGCGCAAGGGAGACGCTGAGCAAACGAAACTCTTCCATTGTGCCCCCTCCCCTTTCGGACAAGGCCCTACTCATAGCGAGGGCCACCCGAACCACAGCAAACACATCTTACAGGAGCGAGAAAGGGTCTTCTCTTGGATATTATTTCAAGTCATTCCCTGTGAGTGGTGGGCGTGATAAGTTATATTTGAAGCGAGCAAGCCGCTGCTCAAGACGAGAATGGTGTTGACAAATGGGTGCGCTCGATCGATCCTCTCTCCGCTGTTCTCCCTTCGCTCTCTGAATAGTGTTTACTCCGCAAAAGGGATCGCTTTCATAGGGGATCGATCGATGGTCGACGAAATGGAAAGCTTAGGATTGCTAAGCGGGCATCAAAGTCTAAAATGCCCGAGAGTGAGTGACTAAGCAGGAAATGGGGAATTTCGACGTAACGGAGGCAGAAGGCGATAATTTCATAAAATGTTAGCTTTGGAAATTGGATTTTCCCCTGGTTAATGGAAGAAAAGAATAAGCTGAGATTAAAATCATTTCTCGATACATTAGGATTAAATTTATGTGTCGCGGTGGCTATAATATTAATTCCAAGAAAATATAGAATCGAGGTAACTCTTGCAAACATTAAACGGCTCAATAAACCAAACGTACATATCGGCTACAAAGCTGTCGTCATCAGTGATCTACTTATAAAAGAATTGGTTTTATAATCATTACCCATTGAAAAATCATAAAGACTCCTTCAATGCAGCTAGTTGGCTACTGCTACTGGTACCTAGATCATTTCTTGTATTTATGCAATAAGCCGATCTTAATTCATTCTTGGACTATTAATTTTGAATTCTCAGGTTGAGAATTTCAGAAAATCAACTAAATGAATTTCCTTTCAATAACATTTTTTTGAGATAAAGCAATTTTTGTTAACACTATTTTTGAGACGAATGTTCGAGAAACGTAAAATATTGAAAAATTATGGCCTCCTAAAAAAGGAATTAAGTAAAAGCATCCGATGCAAAAAAGCTCCAAACTTCAGAAATCAGCAGTAAATGAAGTCGGGCGACAATTAAAAGGTAAAATTTTATCGCCGAATTCAATAATACTTCAGGAATAAGCACCTAAAACTAGAGAAGATAATATTTCGAGTCTCCATCTGATAAAGAAAACAGCGAATATAAGACTGATTAAAATATAACTGCATCTCAAGTTTCCGTTAACTTCCTTCATTGCAATAGCTGTTTTATAGTGGACTGCAATTTCTCTGTAAATCTGTTTGCTACGAAATTGGAAATTAATCATTTTCGGATATAAAAGTCCTTAGCATCAAGGTCTCGAGACACTACTGGAACAGCTGCCTTGGGAAAAAACGTTCTCGGTCGGTTTTTTTTCGTTCTATTGCTTCAAGACAATAATCTGCGTGATGACTCTAGACAGAGCATTTCGATTGGTTTGATAGAGAGCCGAGAATATTCTCATAATGTAATTGGGTCGTCTATAGCCGACGATGGTGCGTAATATGATATGTGTAGTAATTTAGGACATGCGTTATCCTTTTACTTGAAATTCCTTCATTTACAGTTGCAAGACATTCTTTATGTGGATGAATAATCAGTCGCATTAAATTTAAGCGTTATCACCGGATCTCACATTATAAACTGTCTGCTCCGATTAAATCCTATCCCTAACAATTCCATTTCGATCAGTAAAAATTTGATCACGCGGAAGGAGGAATGACTTCATTACTGATAATATTTAGAAGAAAGGAATACTACTATATAACTTCTACACAAATTTGTGTGGAAATTACAGAGTTGTTTCTTTCTTCTAAATATGATTATTTACTTACCAGAAAGTTGAGCCGAATTCCTTAGATTACATTACTGATAACTTCTGTGAACCGAAACCATTTAAAAATTTCTTTGCGAACGCAAAAACAACATTGTCGTATTAAGGGCTCTGCCGATTATACAGATGATCTGACGATTTTTTTTAAAATGCGTCTTGTGTACCTTTTTATGGCCGATACAATCGTAATTTATAAATATCTGTATATAAATAAATGTTATTTAAAAGTGAAAGTCTACATTGTTATTAATTTCAGTATTAAAAGTAGATGCATTGTTCTCGCTGTAATTATTGAATGTATTGATGCCAAATTTTAAAAGTTCCATATTTGTGGTTAAGATTGTTGGGCAAACCTAATGAAATATTGAAGAATGAAAATTCTCAATTTTTAGATAACATGAAATAGTACTAATAAAAAGACAACGATATGGAATAACGGGAAAAAAGTTTCCATATCGTCAAAATTATGAGGATAAACTATTAATAAACATTTAAAACACGTAATAGAGGTTTATACTATGTTTTTTGTCTTTTTGACTGTTTTTAGATTTACGTGACTCGAAACGCTTGAGTATGAGGAATTAGCGTACGCTATTGTTTCGTTTAATTACCTCCTCCTTTCATATAGAATACGTAAGAATGCGTACAAAACAAAGAAAAATTAAAAATCATGCAAACATAAAGCATGAGCTAATTGCATAACTTTTATTATCCTAAATGATCGATAAAATCGATGGCAGCGGAAGAAGAGAAACCGTAAACACGGAAGAGGAAGAAGTAAAATAAAAAATAAAGTAAACCAATTAAAAAAAGCTACAGGTATAAGGAACAATAACAAGATGATCCAAACGGAACTAATGATGCCTACTTTTCATTTAATCATTTATTTAATACTTATATTGCTTTTAATAGCTTTACAGTCACCGCGGATATGTTGCTTTGTATTCCAAAATTTCATAACATAGCGTTATAAAATATTACAAATACATTCGAACAGAATATTAAATTGATCACGGGTATTTGTGCGGCAAAAATAACGCGTGTATGTATTAGACAAGCGGTTCTTAATCTGGTGTCCGCGGACACCCGAGGGTCCCCAGTATTAGTCCAGGGGGTCCCCGCAGCACAGAAATTTGCATGAAAGGGGTCCTCAGATTTCTAAAGTTTAAGAAACGCTGTATTAGACTATAACGAATCCGAGTCCAACAATAGTTGTTTCTATGGCAACACTCTCGTAATGAGTGATAAAAACTCAAAAGCGTCTGTATTTACGCAAAATTTGAAGAAATACTATCGATAAGTAAAATTCTACGATAAAAATTAAAATTTCCATTCCTTTCTTCGGAGAATAGTACAAAACTCGCTCCGAAATTACAATTCTAAGGCATTTTAATGTGCAAGAGAAAAATACCCTGCACGACGGATTTCAGATTTCCCATGTAAATCAAATGGGAAGGATAGTTCCTGGAATCGAACCAGGGACTTCAATATTCGCAACAAAAACTATCCTCGGGAGCTCGGTCCATGTAGCAAGAGATTTCCACCAAGTGCTATGAAAATCGGTTTATTGGTTCAAAAGTTAATAGGAGGGGACGGACAGACAGACAGACACAACGACGAAACTATAAGCCTATTTCCATTCTGGAAAGTAGGCTAAAACACTAAAAATATAACTTTTAGAACACCACAATTTATTTTTAAAAATCCCACGACCTGGATTTCGATGCTTGGCATCATCATCAGGTGTTAAAGTGGTCAAAAACACGCTATATGGGTTAGGCACGGAAGAGGGGGGAGGTTAAGGAAGCCATGGGGAGATGGGATGAGGACGGCAGTATTGGCTAGATGTGGGGAAGGGGAGAGGATATTTGGTCTGATACTGATTAACGACGGTCAATAAGAGAGGAGAAGGGGAAAGGTACAAATACTCATTTAAGACTGTTAAATTGTTATCTTTGTTACATTTTAAAATTTCTAATTGTTCTAAAGCGTTAAGTTTGAGTTCTTTTCCGGCAAAGTGACAAATTTTCATATCAAAACTAATACTTTTATGCTTACAAATAATAAATAATAAGAAACAATAATTAGAAGATGAGAAGTTGAATAAAGTTCATGGGAAATGGATACCCACAGGGGAAGGTAAAAGAACCAAAGGACGTAGTGCAGAAATGGAAAAAGTAAATGACTTATAAATAAATATAAAAGAGAAATGCAAGAAAATATGACGTAGAAGGGGACGATGTGTGACCAAGAGCAATGAAGAACAAACTGATAAAAGCGATTCAAGAACTGAAGAAATTAAAAACCAAAGGAAATAATGAAATGCCAGCATAAGCTCATAAAGTCATTGGAACCAAAGGGATAATAGTAATCAAAAGATTGTTACAATATTAAAAAAACAGAAGAAGGGCCTCAAGATTTCTTAGCATTTAACAACAGTCGCTCTAAAGAAGAAATTAAATGCATATTGTGCGTACTATAGAACATTATAATAATGACTGGACTCTTTCCTAAGAATATTCATAAGAGGGCTGAAGAATTATTTGCAAAAATCAACTTGGCTCTGGAGAGGAGAGAGATGCAATGGAGGTGATGCTAATCCTATTGAAATATTGACACAACAAAAACTGCACAAACTTTCTCATATCAGTACGCTTCTAGTCCATACAGAAAGAGAGGAAATATGCATACTATACGCGTGCATACATGCAAGACAAGAGACGTTCTTCATGACTAGTGCAATCATGTGTAAAACGAAAATATTCTGGATTAAAAAAATAACTAAAAACTGAAAATCAGTATCAGAATTGATGTCAAGAAAATATTGAATCTTTGATTTGACAATTTATTTTCTAAACAGTTGTAATTAATCAAAACATCTAACATTGCCACACTTGAGTTAAGTAGTTATATGTAACTAGCGTAATTGCCCGTCATATATGACGGGTATGCGTGACTTAAGTGTTAAGTTAAAATTGAAATGATAATTAATGAAACCAACTTTTATATGCACTAATAAGTAGGCACTAAATATAAAATTCACATAATTGTGTGTTTTAGAGAGTTAAAATAGTTTTGGGCGAATAGAAATTGTTTGACAATGAAATATATTATGCCCTACAATTCATATACACCAAAAATCATTTTTAATCTTTGTAACATTTAATTTTGTCTTTCTCTTTATCTCTCTCTAGTATTAAAGCATTCAATGCACGCATTCCTTACGCATCCTCCTATATAAACCGAATAACACCACACTAAGAATTATTATGAGATTCTGGATTCTGACCTCGCAGTTAGAAAACATTGATGGATTCTCATTCTGGATTCTGATTCTCTTGGATTCTGGATTCTGATTTCTCATTCTGATTCTGAGAAGATTCTGATTCTGATTACACTATTCGCTGTTGCACTGTATTTTGACGGTGCAAGTAAAGTGACTTCAAATTCAACTTTTGTTGGTATTCCCGATCCTCAACGAGGATTGGCCGGCCATCCTGGTGGCCCTGAAAAGGGCCCGACTCCTGTTAAGAAAGAAGGCTCTTCCTCACAGGACAACTGCTCCACTCCGCCTATCCACCTACTGGATGCGATCTAGAACATCTTGTTTTAACGAAACAACATGGATCCACAGCAGCTTTCTGCAGAGATTGGCGGCCAATCGACACCTGAGGCAGCCCATCCCTCAACATCCGGAGCTAATCCGCGAGTTCCCCGGACTGCCAGACACCACCATCCCGACTTCAACGTGGACCACGTTCCCAAAAGGGCGAAGAATGTGCCCGAGTACGAAGTCTCCACTGCAAATCGGTACCAGCCACTCCTGGATGTTCCAGAAAATGCAGACTCCCCCTCCTCCGCATCGGGGGACCACATGTAAACCACCACTACAGCGGCACCCAAGTCCCGTCGTTCGCCTGCCATTATTGACTATGACATCCAGGACAGGCGGGAACTCATAAGGAAAGTGAAGAACTGCGTTTTGGATCAAAAATTCACTCTCTACAACTCCAGCTCATCCTTAAAAATTCGGCTGAGGAACGAAGACGATTACAAACTCATCCGGCGGGAACTGCTGGCACAGAAAATTCAGACTTCCACCTGGGCTCCAACGGGCGACAGACTGCACACCTTTCTGATCTGGGGTCTTCATCAACAAGACGACCCGAAGGAGCTTGGAGTCCCCGTTGAGAAACTCCGCGCCATCCACGATAAGGAAAGGAAGCAGAACCGCGCTGCTACATCTGCGCAGGCCCTCACGAGGGGCTGTCCTGCAAGCATCCGAAGACCTCGCCTCCTCTCTGTTGCAACTGCGGTGGGAACCAAACGGCGATGGCCCGGGAATGTATTCACTACGCCAACGCCAAGCAGGAGAAGACTGCGCGACAACTACCAAAGGCGCAGAGACCAGCTGCACAACGCCTCAAGCAGCGGGAGAAACCTAGGAGGACGCTGATTCCTCCGCAACCACAACAAGTAGCGCCCGCAGCTGCAGCCCCGAGAGCACTCGGCACACCAAACGCCTGAGGAAGGGGGAATGCGCCGAGACAAGCGCAACCGCAGCGGTCGACTCACCGTACAAAGTTGCAACTCGGCTTCCCTTCACTGCTATCACCCTTGCCTCCACCTTCTCAGCAAACGGCGGAGGAATTAAGAGTTCCCCTCCGCAAGGCGCGGAGACAACTGACGGCGGAGCTTCCAGTACCACCGCCACAGCATCATCAAGACCAACAAGAGGCCCTTTCCTCCTTGGTTGAGAGTCTGGTTAAGATTACCACCGTCCTGCAACAGCAGTTGACAACTTTCACTGCGATCCTCCAGCAGATAACCCTAGGAACCAACCATGGGTAAGCCGCACAACTACTTTCTTGTCCTCGCAAACTGGAACGCAGGTGGAGCAATACAGCGGAAGTCTTCAGAGCTGCTGGCATTCTTAAGGAAGCAAAGAGTGCTAGTGGCTCTTCTGCAGGAAACGCATCTCTTCCCGGGCCGGAAATGGTCGATACCAGGATTTCGCATGTTCCGGACGGACAGAACGGCGGCAAGCAATGGCGAATGCGGTGGAGGGACGGCCATTCTGATAGCAGAACACCTCCAAGCAGCTGAGATTCCACTCCCACCGATGCAGACTCTTGAGGCCACCGCCATCAAGCTCTCAACTTGGAGGGGGGAACTAGTAATCCTGCTACATATCCCCGCACAAGCGATGTCACCCGGCGGACTTCGACACTGTATTCAGTTTGGGACTCCCAACCTTAACCGGAGGAGATTTAAATGCAAAACACATATCCAGGAATTCCAGACGCGACAACAGCAAAGGAATACAACTTCGTGACTGGGCAGATCAAGCGGGAGTTAGCGTTGCAGGCCCCTTCGATCCCACGCGCTACCAGTCGAATGGAGTTGGGGACGTGCTGGACATACTCCTCCATAAAGGAATTTCGACCTCGATTGAAGTTCACCTCATCAGTAGTCTGGACAGTGATCACCTGCCAGTGCTAACTCATCTTATCTTCAAACCGGCAGGCCTCCCACCGTGAGAATACCTGGACCTCCGGCAAGCGGACTGGGTGAAATTCCGTTATCACTTGGCTGACAGCCTCCAAAGCACACCTCAACCTCTGCGCAGCGCCCGTGATATCGACAGCTATGTGGATGAAATCACTTTGCTTCCAGCAAGCAGCAAAGGCTTCCATTCCAACAAAGAGGCCCAAACATCCAAACCACCTCGATCTGCCCAGACACATCCTCGCGGCAATCAGAACCAAAAACTGTGTCCGGAGAGAGTGGCATCGTACTTGATGTCCAGATATCAAACGACGTCTCCTGCGGATGTAACATGGCATTCGGGACCAGCTTCAGATCCACAGACGGGCGGCGTGGTACAGAAAGATGGCTGCCCTTTCCTCCAAGGATGGTTCCATCTGGGCGTTAGCCAAGCGCCTGAGATCACCCATGCTGAATGACACTCCGCTGACCGGTACCTACGGAAAAGCGATCACCGGCACGGATAATGCGAGCTGCATGGCAGACTACTTGGAGCGTGTATTCACTCCGAAACCCTTAAGAGACCTTCCCCCACCAGGAGACGACTGCGATCAGGAGGAGCTAAGCGAGGCGACCACCATCATGGAGGCAGAATTCATCGCCGCCCTATTCGACCGCGGAAGTCACCTGGAATCGACAGCATCAAAAATGAGATGCTGCAGAACCTGCCCAGAGCCATCGGCCTATACATAGTGGAAATCATCAATGGCTGCATACGACTTGGTCATTTTCCAACCCAATTGAAATTGGCAAAAGTCCAGTCCAGAAGCCGGGAAAACCACCAACCGACCCAGCCAACTTTCGACCCATATCCCTGCTGAACGGACTCGGGAAACTGATGGAAAAGATCATCCTACCTCACATATTGAAGCATACTTTGGACAAAAAAATCCTCCCAAACGAACAGTTCGGGTTCCGCACTGGCCACGCCACCACTCACCCTTATACGGGTGTGCGACTTTGTGACCGAGGGTTTCAACAGGAACTGTTCCACGGCGGGTGGTTTCTTCGATATAACGAAAGCATTTGACCGTGTATGACACGAGGGTCTCCTTTGGAAACTTCACTGCTTTCTTTACCCAAGATGGCAACGAGAGCTGCTTCATTCATACCTGCCGGGGCGTACCTTCCTGGTGTCCTGGGGCAGAGCGACCTCCTCTAGCAGAGGCATCACGGCCGTAGTCCCTCAGGGATCCGTGCTGGGGCCCATTTTATTTAATATATTTACCACTGATGTGCCAAGGGACTTTGGATGGAACACCATCACAGCCTTCTACGCTGATGATGCGGCCATTCTCTCCCGTTCTACGCAGGAGAGCACGGCTGTCAAATACCTGCAGCGCGCTACGGACACCCTCATTAAATGGTGGTGGCGGGTGGAAATTAACCCCTCGAAAACGCAGACCATCCTCTTCTCCCGGAAACGCTCTCAGGATCCGGACGGAATCATCGTCGACTTCAAGGAAGCCGAATGGAAGGACAACGTCACCTACTTAGAAGTTGCGCTGGATAGGCGCCTGACCTTCCTAAAACATGCAACTAACATGGCCCTCAGAGCCACTACGACAAGGATATCGCTGGGGCCGATCCTGCGATCTCCACATATCCATGTACGGCGGGAGATATACATCTACCTGACAGTCATCCGCTCAGCGATGCTGTATGCCTCACCGGCCTGGAGTGGCAGACTCCTCGGCCGGGAAACGAAAATTGGAGATCGCTGAAAGGAGCTGTCTCCGCACTATCTTCTCACTTGGGTGGACTTTCCATAACGACATCCTCTATACCTTGACAGGCATAACACGGATTGAGGAATATCCCCCGCAAGCTGCAGAAGAACTCTTCAATTAACTACGAAGTAAAACGATAGAGATCCTCCGGTGCATCGGCGAAGTACAGCCAACACCGTGGGACAAACATAAAAGACCAATATCGGCCACTGGTCTTCCATTCCACCAGCCTCCCCAGAAGAATAGAAAAACGTAGGGCCAGGATGGTCCACCCCGAGGTGGACAGGCGCGGAAAACAATAACATTTGAACCTCCACTGAATGACCAAGACTGCGTCGAACAGTGAAATAACTGCCTCCCTGAGTGGGGACAGCAAACGAAATCCATGGCTAAGAATTATTATCATAAAAATTGTCTTCTCTCCCTTAGTTGGTGCATCAATAAACATATCACGTACATTTAATGACTAAATACTGCAAAACAATATATCAGAAATGATTCCAGGGAAATATTCAATGTCTATTAAGTGATTTATTTTCTAATCAGTTTTAATCAACCAAGAAATTGAAAATTTTTAAAAACATACCTCACTTAAGTTCAGTAATTGTAATATTTACGTTTATGTTCTTTTCTTCGCTGTAGATAAACCATCTTTTATGCATGCGTAGGGAATTAAATGTATTTTGTTATTATAGCAGATATTATTTACTTCAGTACCCAATAAGTGCGCCAAAAGTGGTCAGTACCGCCCTGAGTGAGAGAGTATGTAATGGAAATAAATAGAAGGAATATCAAAAAATACTATCCATTGAATATAATTATAGATGGCAAGCCCCTGAAAAAGTAAATACACTCAAAGTAAAATAATAAGATCCAAAATGCAAAAAAAAGATAAGGAGAAGAACAACGAAAGAAAAACCGGCTACACTGAAATGAAATTTTCGTCAACAAGCAAAAAGAATTCGGAACTAAGGAGGGCGCTAGTGAAATGCCGTCTGTGCCTAATGTGGAGCTAAAACATAGATTATTAAGAAAAATGCAAACTTTGTGAAGAGATTCAAAATGTTGGAGTAGAGATGGATTCTAAAAATAAAATTGTCAGATTAATTAAAAAATAGAGGAAGTCTTAAAAGAAATAGGGTAAAAATGAGCGATAACGCATTTGATAAGAAAGAGGAAGGAAAACTCGATAGGGCATTTCCTGAAAGGAGACTGCATGATTAAAAATGTGATCGAAGAAAACTTTAAGAGGAAGGAAAAGAACTACCAGACGTGTTGAGAAGGAAAGAGGGTTATCAAGAAAAGAATGTTGCGCGTAGCTAGTCCATGTCAGGAGCCCGTTTTAATCTATAATCACAGGTCTCTCAGCGGACAAGCTATTAATGATGAAATATTTACAGCAGTGTTTCCCAATTTGGGTGCCGCAGCTGATTATTAGGGGTGCCGCGAAAAACTTGGCTAAGTAAATAAATCGAGGATTTGTAAATATAGATAGGTCCTTAGGGAAATAACATTTGCTCTAATAAATGGCTCATGTTGTAGTAGCTTTGAATGTATGCGTCTAAACCAGTGGTTCCAACTTGGGAGGAATTATCTCCCGAGGGATAAATCGGCGTATTTCAGTGTGTCATGAACTGGTTCCATTGTAAAAAAATCTGATGTGGCCACCATATGACTTTCTCCATATCTGTAATTTTTCTAAAAATTCCAAATAGGTTACATAATAATAAATATTTTAAGACAAAAAATTTAAGACCTGACAAAGAACAGAAATCAACTCAAACCATAGCCCTCTGATATTGGATATAGCCACAAAGATCCAACAATTAAGAAAATAAAAAAGAGCGTTACTAAGGCGTAACTAAGCGTCAATTGTTAACAATAGTCGTCGGTAGGTGGCGTGGTGGTGGCAGCTCGAAATATAAGATACCTCTTAAACAATGCATTATATGGGAAAACATTTCAAACAAAGGTTGTAGAAAATAAAATTTTCTACAACTTTTATTCCGATACATTTTTACATTTATCAAATATTAAAGCAAATATTTCAAAATAACCGATAAGTGACAAGAGTAAACACTCACCTTCGGTTGACCGATGTTTGCCAAAAAGTAAATAGTTGTTGTAAATTTTATAAAAATGTTAAATATAAAATTACGCATTGACCTGATTAATAGTTTTTGAGTTAAGAGCACCCAAAAAAAGCTATCACGTACGTACGCACGACATATCATCGAGAAAATGGTCTAAACGTGTTCAGTGGACCTCAAAACGTGTATTTCCGTTGAAATCTCTAAGTCGATTTTTTTCATGAAAACAATACTTTCCCCTATACTACGTATGAAGAAAGTAAAAAACTGGCATGACTCTATTAACAAGGTTCAAATTGTGAAGCACTAGAATATATTATTATTATTATGTGAAAAAACGAATTATGTATTAATTTTAAACTTGGCCTATCTCGCTGACTTTTTTTGCTGAAATTAATAAACTAAACCTCTCACTACAAAGAAATATGGCGAATATTCACACAGCACAAGACAAGGTTGCCAGCTTCCTAGGCAAGCTCCGGCTTGACCAACGAAGAGTTTAAGCTGGTGATGTATCCGTTTTTAGAATTGACAACACTGCTTGAGGTAACCAAACAGAAGTGTTCACTTGCTGATGATATGAGTCAGCACTTACTATCCATGAAAGTTTCCATCAGCGAATACCTTCCTGATATGGAACACCGCGAGATGAATGCATGGACCTCTTTCAGTTAAGGAAAGAGTCATCAAAGACGAAGATGTCACGGCGAAAGTAGATCTCCTTTGTCTGTGAGAAGTTGAAAGCAGACTTTCAGGATTCTGATCTGGCAACCTCTCGGCGAAAAGCTGGTGGTCAATACTCGATTCTCTGACAGAGCTCTTAAAGTCCTCATCCCATTTGCCACAACGCATCGCTGTGAGACTGGATTTTCTACAATAATCAGCATTAAAATCAAGGCAAGTAATAAATTGGATCTTACTCATAATTTGCGATGTGCAGTGGCTGTGACAAAGTCTCGCATCTTTAAGCTAGTCAAGCAGAAGCAGTATCGACCATCACACTGATTATTTCATATCTAAAATGTCACTTGTCATGTGTGAAATTTTCATATATACAATGCAATAAGGATCATTCAAAATCGTTCAAAATATTATATGCAAAACTAAATAAAATTATATTATTTATGATTTTCTATTTTAGAGCTTTTCCTCAATGCTGAAAAGCGCTATTATCTTCGTGATGTCCGTCCATCTGTCCGTACGCATATATCAGGGAAGAATTGGCTGAATCGATTTAAACCAAATTTGGTACATAGAAACCTCACATAAATTCATGTCCAAAATGACATATTTCGCACGGGTCGACTTATCAGGAGTGCCACAATTGCAAAATTAAACTTTTCGGTAATAATGAATTTGGAAGGAATTGGCTGAACTGATTTCAACAACATTTTGCATGAAGGAGGCGTGAAAATATAAAATAACAAAATCAGGATGTTTAGAATAGAGATACAAAGCAGGGCTGCCACAATACAAGTAAGAAAAATGTTCTTTTTACAAGTATTTGTGTTGAACTGTCAACATCAATTTTAACCAAATATAATATTTAGAATATACACATATATACAAAACCATAATAACATATTTGGACCGGATCAACCAAGCAGGGGTGCCACACTTACAAATTAAACTCTTTCTTTAATTATGGATTTGGAAGGAATTGGCTTAACGGATTTCAACTAAATTTTGTATTAAAGATTTGCCCAACGTAGCATAATAAAATCACGATTTTTAAAACGGAGCTAACTAGCAGGGCTACCACAGCAAAAAGTAAAATAATATTTCTTTTAGACGTATTTCTAGAGAAATGACCGCAAGGATAATCCATTATGGTATACGTATATAATCTGCATATAAATAAATAACTAAAATAGCATATTCCAACCGGGTCGACTAAATAGGGTTACCACAACATCAAAGTTAGAATTTTTCTGTAACTATGCATATCGAAGGTATTGGCTGAACCAATTTCAAAAATAAATTTCGTGTGTAGGGCAAGTATAGAATTGCAAAAAGAAATGAACATGTGTAGAACGAATCTAAAAAGCAGGGCTACCACAATACAAAGAAATATAATTTTTCATTATACATGTATTTGCATAGAACTTTCTGCGCCGATATTTAGACGAAAAGCACTTCTGTACCACGGAATACCTGTGTACATGAACGAGGGATAATTCCGGTTTTATCTACATCTACATCTACATTATATTTCCTCGACTTCTGAGCTCACCTTTCCCAGCGGGATATCTCCTGACCGCATGGATGATTAGCACGAATTAATCAAAACTTTTTAAATGCACGTCTGATGAGAATGCATCTCTATTTAATTCTGTGCGTAGTTTCCCGACTATGCACGTCTTTTAAACGGCTTTCTACGGCAAATATTAAGGAAGTTGATATTTTTTGCTCAGAGATACCAACCCAGTGGTTTGTTTCCCACGGTTTCTGTAAAACTAGTAAAATATCATATATTTTTCTGGTACCTTTTTATCGCACAAGTAATATTTTAAAGAAAATTTTAACAAGACTATCCTAATTCACTTTCAACTTAGAAAACTTCTTGCATGGTTTGTTAATTGTTGTCAACGAAAACAATCTTCGTAGCAAATGAATTTAACAAGATCTGATATAATTACATAAGTTTAATTTCCTTTCGTGCCCAGGGAGCCTTTACTGAGTGAAAGAAAATGGACTATCTACGAAGAAGGAATGAACGTTAAAGTAAAAATTACATTAAAGCTATTTAACTCAACTGAGGTATGTTTTAAATAATTTTGGATTGTCTGATTAATAATAAGTGATTAGAAAATAAATCGGCGAGTCAAAATTTTAACATTTCCTTTGCATAATTTCTTATATATCGTTTTTCTGTTTATCGTCATTATGCTAAAATTACGTAAATATGTATATTACAGCAGGGTAAAAATCTTTAGTAGTCAGAGAGAAAGTCATATCGTAGTGTTTCGCTATTTTATGGTGTGCGATAGTTCAAACTATGTAGTTTAGTTTCATGTATTATACATAACTCAGTTAAAGTTTACTACCAAACTACAAAACCGTGTAGCTATATAGTGACTGTGAAATATACACAACACTGGTTCTTCTTCTGTAAGTACTAGACGGAAAAAATTCATGTAAATATTTGGATTTCGTACTGTATGAATGCATTAATTTATAGTATGGATTGTGAAATAACATGAGAATTTCAACATCTACAGTACTTTTAGTTTATGTACTTTTTTTGACAAATTTTGCCTATGTGAAGTTAAACATAGGCACCTGCAGATAAGTCTTATCTAGACTTTGCAGAAACTGAACTTTAAATTACATTTCCCGACATGACAGCAATATCAATTTATGATGTTACTATTGTAATTTGTATTTTTATTGTACGTTTTCGATTATGTGGAATTAACTTATTACTTAGTCATTAAAAATTCAAATATACTACATAGCACGATTCAACATGATGATATGGTGTATGTATTTGTGAAATACTGTACATTTTTCTAACTTCATATTTTTAAAAGGTCACTCCAGCGGCCCCTTGGGGTCACCTGTCTTAAAAACATCGCAGGAAGCGTCTGAGGTCTTTGCGTCCTTTCATCCATCCTGTCGCCCTCGTCATACGACGGGCTTCACGCCGATTTAAGTCGCTGTCGGTCTCTCCGCCACCCGCCGCCACGCGCCCCCGCCAATGGTTAGCCCCGCTTCTCGGGGGCGGAGCGGAACTGAACGGGAGCGGCGTTAGGAAGTCCAGGGGGCGTAGGGAAAGCGGGTGAGAAGGAAGGGGAGCGGGGCAGGAAAACGACAACTCAACAAAATGCGCACGTGAACGTCGACTAAAGGGAGCGAGGGAGAGGAGGGTAAGACCGGTTGCTTGCATAATTGGCAGTCCTCCGATATATTGAATGGACTCCACTGGGACAGAGACTGATTTGGGAATGGATTTGACATGATTCGATAGGAATAGGAAACGAGGCGGGAATGTAACCGAGGGAGAAATATAGAGAGAATTAATTATTCGCTTTGGAAAGTAATCTGTTGCATTTTTATATGTTATTTCCCTCATATCTGCGTTGATATGCAATGGAGAATAGATATGGAGACGTTTCCAGAGGAAACCGTCGGTAAAAGCAGTGTTTTTTTCTGGCACGATGCTGTTACGAACAACAGAATTACTTCGAATTATATTTTGAGGAAGCTGAATTTAAATTCAAGTACCATTCGGAACATTGCTCTAGATCAGAGGTTCCCAAACCGTGGTTTGTCAACCCCTAGGGTCTTCGCGAGAAGACTGACGGGGTTCACGGAAAAAATTTGTAATGGCGTTTGTCCAACGTATCTCATTGTACGGTTTATGTAAATCATTGTCTGCAATAAGGAGACTGGTTCATTTCACGGAGTATTTCTTTAATACGTTTGTTTAACATACGCGTAAATAAACAAAATTTATTTTCGTCGAAGAGAGAAATCGAAACCGCGACGAATTAGGGCGATTTTTTTTAGACTCAGATCTATAATTTTTCAGGTTTTTTCAAATGAGAAATCGTATCTATAACGGCAATCGCATTATAGCCGTATTTGCATGTTCGAAGTTGTCGTTAGTTTGGTGCGATTTTTCGCTTCGGTTATATAGTATTAGTAGTATTTTTTAATGCCAAAGTTGAAGTCTGCGACGCGGTCTAGAACAAAATTTTAATGAGAACATTTTAATAACTTTTTCTTTAGGCGTAATTTACACGCAAAATTGAAGTATTTTAAGTTTCGTACCTGAAGGCGAGTGTTTAAACGCGTAAACACCCTCCTTGGCTACGCCACTTAATAACGTTTATTTTTAAGAGGGGGTTCGCGAGATTTGGATTTTTACGAAAGCGGTTCGCGGTATGAAAATGTTTGGGAACCGCTGCTCTAGATGAAAGATCCTAATAACTGACGCCAAATAGCGCACTAAAATGAAATATCTCCGAGCAAATTTAAAATATGAAATGCGGGAAAAATTATTTCCTTGGATGTTTTTTAAAGCGAGGGTCTGTGTGATTTCCTAATCTAAGGGAAAGATTTTTGCAAAAACAACCTTCAAACCATTCTTTTTGTTCTTTGCCTAAGTAAATGCTACAACGCAGCATCTATTTTGATCAACATGTATTCGCAATTTTTATCCACATTGTAAATAATGCAACATGTAGTATATAAAATTTGAAATATTTCAATTTTTATGCTGGAGAGCGTTGAGAAGTTTCCATGAATAGCCTGTCCAAAATTACCTAGCTAGGTTTGATAATTCATTTTAATTTGAATAAACAAATCGGTTCGGAGAAATATAAAACCAGAATTAATACTCACTTCCGAAATGATCCCGCGCGTGCTGCGCAGTAAAGCATCAGTACGCACAGTAAAGCATCAGTACCCGCGTAAAAACTAACATCTTCAAATTATCACTAAAAATTGTATAAGATTTGCTCGCACTGTGGGAAGATATTTGTCCAATGACCAAAAAGTTTACTTTTCCTGCCTCGATTATCATGTTGTCATGAGACAATCCAATGTTGGGAATAATTTAGATTCGACGGTATGGATACGCAATGCCGTGGGAAATTCCCAGGAAAAGTCTTATCCCAGTCAGAGCACGTTGCGAATCGCGTTACGAGGAAAGGAATAACGCGTGACGTAGGTTCCAGCCGCAGACTCCATCAGGGAGCCTTGGCGACGTCAGCGCCATTAAGGGTCGAACTATGCGGCACGCGTCGATCCACGGTATAACGAGCGTTAGCTACCAGGCCTGGGAAAGTGATATATGAAGGAAAAGACGAAGTGATTTCACGACGAATTAAGTGGCTTGGGGAGAAAGAGAAGCTATTTGTCGAGAGATGAAGTAAAAGGGGCTTAGGGATTTGCTCGGTATGCGTATTAAGTGAAACCAATGCTTGCAAATTGAGATCGTATTCTGCTAAACAAAGAAGCGTAAGAGCGGAAGCAGGGAGACAGAATTAATTTGAATTTTAATGGGAATACGGTCGATATCTCTAATGCGAAAGGAATAATTTTTTGACGTTCATAAATGCGCAAAGTAAAAAAAACGTCGAATCGTCAAGTTTTAGAAGTTAAAGTTGTCCTGTTTGGAATGTAATATAGACTACCGATGTGGTCAGCAGAGAAAATAATAATACCAAACCCTTTTTTCGGTTTAAAATAAAATTTTAATTTATTATACTAGTTCTGAAAATATCACCTTGATAGACCAATAATCGTTTTACGAGACGATTGAGTTATTTTAGCAAACATATGATTATCCGAAACTATTACCTTGAGAATGAAATATTTTTATCAGAGATTGTAAATCAAGGATAAAAATTAGCTATGTTGTAATTTTTTAAGATTTAAAGTGCGGCGAGGGGCCATTTTCGTCACGCTTAATCTTAAAAAATTTGCTATAGTATAGTGAAATTTTTTCGAATGAAGAGATTGAGTTAAATCTTTAAAATATATGTTATTATCACCGCTGTCATTTTCAAAAACAAATAAAAATTCAATTTGAAGTTTCGTCAATAAACTTTTATGACCAAAATTTTGCCGATAAATGACGAGGAAATAAATTTGATCTATATTTATTTTGCTCTTATAGCCTAATTATTTGGCCGTTGTGTCATCCTACCAAAATTAAAGAAAAACGATATTTGGTAAAATACTGTATCTGTATCTGAATTAGCAGTTTCTAAAAATGTTGTCTGTTTTATATATTCTATTAATAATCAGAATTGAATTCGATACGTTTCCGGCGTATATTATGCTACACTTTAATTTCTACAACATTCATCACGGAAAGTTACAGCGACTAGGAGTGGTTCATAATATTCATGTTTAATTTATTTTCCAAATATTAACGTAAGCATTATATGTGTTTGTCAGTGTAGATATTGCCAACTATAATACTAAAGGGGCAGCTTAAGCAAAAATGTTATTACGGCTAAGCGGACCATTTTTAAATCGTTACTGAGATTTATTTAGAAAAATCGGTCTATTCGAAGCATTAAACCCTACAGATAACATTTAAAACGGATCTAGCGGTCAAATATTGTTTTAAAATACTTATGAATCGTTCACAGGGGAGTCGGTGGAAATCCTTGACATTTTCACAAAGGCGCCGATAGAGAGGTTTATAGATTGCGCGTGCCCCGGAGCATGGTTCCATTAATGAAGATTACGTCGCGTTTTTGTTCTCTCTTTCGCAGACACGTTGCCATCCTCGCACCTCCGTCGTCCGCCGCCGGGAGAGGGGCGCTCGGCGGCCGCCGTGCAGATTGGAGTCCGCCCAATTGCAGCTTCCGGACTATTATTCATTCTCCATTATAAACGTCAAAATAAATCGATATTATGGGCGATATGAATCCAATGGGCCGGAAAACGGTTCCCCGTCCATGGAAACTCGTTACCAGTCTCTTCGGGTCAATTCTGGTCCGCGCTGTGATTGGGGAGGAGGACAAACCGACCTCCCCACATGTTTCCCCGCGAGGCCAGTCTCCCAGGGCAACCGTGCGTGAATTATCGAACCTTCGCTATCGGTCCGAGGGATGAAATTTTACCTCCCGGCCCTCCGGTCTCCATCTCCCCTTCCCCTCCGCCACCCTCCCTTCTCCCTCTTCCTCTCATCCGGCGCGGTCCCCTCTCTACCCCTGGCTGCCCGCGCATGAAAGGATCTCGTGGAGAACTTTTAGTTTATGACCGAGATTGAATATGAGTCCGAAAGAGGGAAGTTTTGAGCGGCGGAGAGGAGAGTGACCGCGGGACCAGATGCGGACTCGCCGCCCGTGCTCGACGCGTGCCTCAAGGATGCCCATGCAACGAATGAATGGTCGCGCCGTGCGTCCAAATGTGTGAATCCGTTCGGTCAAACGGACTATCGGTTATTGGTTAGCATAAGAATGGCTCGGTTTCGAAATGACACGTCCGAGGACATCAATGCCTCTTGATTCCATCCTCAATCGCGGTGGCAGCTTTATGTCCACACAGGATGCAACTCCATTCACGGGGCGTGTTAAGGAGATACAGGAGAAACTGCTCAAAAGATTCGGCATAAGTTTTGTAATAACCTGTGTGGCAGGTGCTGATTGGACGATTCATCCGATTAGCTCACACAAAGTATCGCGTCGCGAATAACGGTTATGGTTGAGCCGACTGGTCTTTTAACATGTTTCACACACAGTTTATTATCTCTGGGGGAGAACTGTGGTAGTTAGCATAGCTCAGATTTTGTAGGCTAACGGATTTAGTCTGTAAATCTGCAAAACTGCTGCAGAAGCAGCAGAGTAACATGTTGCGTCAATACTACATAAAGGAATAAATTTAAATTTTTTGGTCTTAAGTCCTTTAAGTCGCAGAGAAAATCTTTTGTTAAAAATTATACTGTTTAGGAATAAAGAGCATGTATGGTGCAATTTTTGGGCTCATGTTAACTAGCTGAGACCAGATACGAAACTGACCGCTGTACAGACTTACAACCGTCTTTAACACAAATTATGAGTGCGGAACTCGAGGGTTCGACTGGAAACCGAGTACCTGCCCCTTTGCAGCAGGGGGACTCTTGCCGACCAAATCATTTGCAATAAAATTTAAACTGTTTTATGTTGTTAAATTAGTGATAAAGTAACTCAAGCGTCGAATCCGGGTAAATGCGCTGATTAAGAACGCATTTAAACGTAATTATACGATAAATAATAATATATTTACGCTCACATGTAATTTGGTCGCCCAGGAATAACAACTTTTTAAGAGTTTCTGGGTGCGGGGTTATATTGAAAACAGTTTATGACTGAAATATTTAAGTCAATCCTTTTCATAGGTTCTTTACAGACCTTGTAGAACTTTTGTAGTAGTAATGGCTGAGTAAACCTCGACCACACACCGAATGATGAGTAAATATTTAAGAGCGCATTTTAAAATAATGGCTTTATTTTCAAGAGATAGCGGCTCGGCTTTCAAATTCGATCACAAAATTAAATTCAATTTCACCCCTCGTCGGACTTCAGATGGATGGGAGTGGAAAACGTGGCTGATCAGCACACACTCACCCTACATCGCTCAGTTTCCCAATCACTTTAAAACTAAAACTATCGGACGACTTCCTTGTTACAACAAGACATCCTATCGGAGTCTGTCAGCGCGACCACATCCTCTGCCCTTGAGCGCCACAGTGAACCGAACCCTCCCGCCTTCATTCGTCCGTGCCTTCTCTGTCGTGGGGGGGAGGAAGAGGGGTTATGGGAGGAGGGAGGTCCTTTTGTGCTTTTTATTGGCTTGGGCGTCGATTGATTGTCCACTGCGGCCAACAATCGGCCGCAGTCTTGTTTGCTAGAAAAACATCTTTTTTCTGCGGAATAATTGGTGTGGGCGCGTGTGTAAAGTTACCGATGTGTACTAATCGGAAATGAAGTGCAGTGTGGAGCGTGAATTCAGTTATCAGGACATTATGTCACTTTTTATTCATTCATTTCTTTTCGGTGAGAAAGGTAAAGTACGTGATGAACTAAACAATATAGGAAACTATTCTCATCTTGTAAATATTGATTTATGTCCTTAATCATGCGTTGAATCTATAGACACCACCTAAAGGATTTGGAACAATACCAATTATTATATTTCCAAAATATTTCATGTTTTAAAAGGTTTTCTTTTTTATTCGAACTTGTATTGTTCTTAAATTAAAGTTATGAAATATATTATGGATCACTAAGAAGCGTGTTTCATAACGTTATTCGGGGAATTTAACTTACTGCAAATAATTTATCAATCGAAGAACATTTTGATTCGTTTTATTTCCCCAAATATAGTAGACCCGTTGAAAAAGTGGTCCGACTGCTTCATGGATTGAGGGAAATAACGCATTATATTTTATGAAGAATGAGAGAATTATCGACACCAACTTGCTCAAACTCGGTATTAGTCGCATTGTAAAACGTTGCGGTTAATGTAACATAAAGTTTGGATCGTTCTATACAAGGGAATCTTACAAAAATGATGTTACATTTCCTTAAAATAAATCCTTTGTTTAGAACAAAGCGTTGCGCATTACATATGTGAACTGTATAACAAGCGTTATAAAAACTAGACCAGCAAAGCAGTAAAAACTGCATTTCGAGAGTTGGAAGCTCTCCGGTAAGCAATGCGCAGTTTTAATTTTTTTATTATCGAAAAGCGGTTGCCAGACCGATTGCAGCGGGCCCTCGATCCGCGATTCGTTCTCCGAACAAAGGGCCGTCGTCGCCCCGAGGGTGCATAAAGCGCGCGCGGTCTTTATTTCGCATCTCGGTCGAGTCCACGCCTCGCCGACAGATGGCCACCCATAGAGCCCGCTCGGCCGCCTCAGGCCGCAGGACTCACCCCCGTGACCCCAGCGGCTAATGATCCAAGATGTAGACTCCGTCATTTCCGGTCCGATAACCCTGGAACTCCCTCTCCGCCCGTACCCCCTCTCTCTCGCCCCATCCGCATCCGCCAAGCCCGCCCCTTCTGCCAAAGCACCCGCCCCCGCTCCATCCGCCTCCCCTTACGAGGACTATCCGAAGGACGTCTTGGCCACTGTTTCCTAGATGGCACTGCTCAAAGAGAGTAAATTATGAGATAGCGAGAGGCGACGGGAAAACGAAAGGAAACGGTTGCGATGCTGACTAACTGCACGCCGCTCTATTGCAAATCAGTCGCAGTTAAGATATCGATGCAAGAATAACTGGTGTTCGCTTTACCCTCAATCTCCCTCCCTTTTTCCGTCTCAAGTGATAGACGTAAACACGTGCATTCATTTGGTGCGTTTTAATTAAATTGTACACTGCTTATAATAGGAAAAAACGACGACATATTTAGTGAGTGAGATAGAAGTCAGTTCAGTTAGAAAATACAGAGAGTATGGCTGTGTGCGACCGTATAAATCTGCATTGTATTTAGGAAAAGAAATTAGCGTGGATTAAGGTGTTACATCGCCGGCCTTGGTAGAGGGATGGTTAGCGCGTCTAGTCTCCCAATGAAAAAGGTCTCGGGTATAGTCATATATTTTGTCATTATATAATATAACAGATGAAATTGAGAAAAGCTGTTTTTGTTAAAGAAATTATTGTCCAGTTACGAATATTTTTCTTTTAAATTAGTAAATAACAGATTTTCTTGAAATTTTGTTACAAGCCTTTGAATGACAGAAGAATCGGGAAAGAAAACGAATTAGTGTCAATTTCTCTCACAGCGTGATCTATTTTTAGAATATCATGAATTTAAAAACTTGAATCATTTACAGATATGACATTTTAAAGATTGAAAAGCACGCTATTTAGCAAGGTTTAACTATGGTTACTTGGAAAAAGTAAGAATGTTTTATTTTAATTCGTTGTGCTATAGTGGTGAATGAATCGGAAATTACAAAAACGTATAATAAGAGTCATATCTTAAGATGCAGCCAAATATTTTATTGCCCAAAAAAGTATATATTAAATAAATTTAATTTCTGATCATCGACAGCAACTGTAATATTTAAGCACTAATTTAAAATAGCCACAAGTTTAATGGATTTATAAATAACCTCTTAATTCACTAATTTCCGCTATTTTCCGAAAATTAATTTCTATAACAATCAAATCAATTCAAATAAACTGCCATTTTTATAAAAATTTAAGGAAAATACATGCCTGGTGAAATGAAACCATCCAAATTAGGGGTCTAGCAAGTCGATGTAACACAATACCCAAGAATAAGCGCGTGGTCTGAGGAGAGGAAGGAATGCGACGGTAAGGAGGATCAAGAGGAATAGGGTAGCTTGTTTTGATGGAAGTAAAATAAAAATGGAACTGTCCGCAAAAATAGATGCTGCTGAAGCCTCGAGGAGAAAGGAGTGATCGCCCAAACACCAGCGCTGTAGTCGCAAAAAAAGCAGAGGGTATACAGTATACGGGAATAAAACCATGAAGCAGGGTCTTACCCAGTTATTTTTAAAAAGCAGAGGGTATACGGCGTATACCACCGTATACCCTCCACTACAGCCTTGCCAAACACCTCTATCTTCGACATCATTTCTGACCGGGCGATGAGAAAGGGCAGCGACTTGTATTTCAGCGGAGGATTTGCCGCAGAGCGCCACTCGTTTCCTCCCCGATCCCTCTTTCGTCCGCTGAAATATTGCGTCCAGAGGAATCTTCACGCGAGGGTTTACTGAGGCGAGGGATGGGGATGCTCTCTTCACCTCACTGCGACCCCGGTCCTTCATTGGCCGCAGTCATCAAGAATCGCATCGACGCACCCCCGCATTCACCAAATCCCTCTCGCATCTCCCCGCAGCCATTTAGGAAAAAGGGGATCAGCTGAGTTGCGCACATCCCTCGGGCGAACTTTCCATCAACCTCCTAAAAGGGGGTGTGGTACGCCGGACATCTTTCAGCAAAGAAACACATGCCCGTTTCGGTGTGAATGGGAAGACGTGTCCAAGGAATTATCGACACGCAGCGGTAGGAGGAATGAATGGGTTCAAATTAAATTCGTTCGTTGTTCTCTCTCATCGGATAACATTTTCACAGATTCATCCACGTCGCCGACTAAAAGTCGAGAGGTCGGGTTGGTCAAGACGGAAGTGTAATCGCGATCGGCAAATTGGACGATAAGCGGAAACTTCTCGTTTTTTTCCCACGAAAAGAATCGGTTTGTATTCCTCACGTCTCATCCCTCCTGTCCGAAGAGCCATGATGCGTGGCTGATCCTCCCCCTCTCCTTCCCCTCCCCCCGTGCGAAGACCCACGGGGCGTCTCTCCCTTCATCTATCCCGAGCGTCGTCCGAAACAAATAAAAAGAGGAGAGATCCAGACGCCCATGTCCCATTTCATTTCCCTCATGTCATCCCTTCGCCTGCGAGGTAGCCTGGCGCCTTATTTTTATAAACCTCTAGCATTCGGGCGGAGAGGATACCCCGGCGGTCTTGAAAACCCGACATTTTTTATCGCTAGAAAATAATTATCTCCCCGTCAACGGCTCGCGGATCCATCCGCCTCGGTGTCTCACCTGCGTTCATTAGAGCACGCCGCATCCTTCCCGGGCTATTTCCTCCCACTCCCATATTCTCCCTTCCTATTTCACCTATCTCTCAAAACTCCCATAAAAAAGAGTAACCCGCACTGGACACGCTATGCCCCCTCTCCCTCTTCCACTATCCCCTAAAAACTACCCAAAAACCTCCGTCGACCAACGCCAAACATCTACGGGGGCATCCGTCTCGTCTTCCGCTCCCCTCCCTCACCCCCTTCCCCCGGCTTATCTGCACCGCACAAGTATGTAGTCCCCTACTCGCCACCCCCCCAATCCCAGAAAAGCACCTTTATTCCGACCTCCCCTTCATTCCTTCGCACATAAACGCAAGGGGCAGCGCCGTGCCTCACCCCTGGAGTCGACCCCGTCCTTTCGGCGTCACTCGCCACCCCGCAGCAAATACTCCATCGACCCCTGCGTCTCTTCTCACGCGCGCGCAAACACACACGGAGGCAGGTTCCGGCTTCCCTCCCGACCGCCCTCTATTGAGTTATCTGACCCCAAATGGGCATTAAAAGATCAAGCGCGGGTCTTTCCGGGAGAGTTAGCGGCGGAGGGGAATGCCCACTCGGAAGAAGGAAGGAAGGAGGGGTAGGGAGGAAGAGTGCGGCGGTGTTTCCGGCAATCTCGACTCCGGATCCATTCACTTTGTTGGGGTGCGGGAGGGGAGAGGGGTGCGAAGGCGCGGAAGTGGAGGAATGGTCTGCTCTTAGCTTGGCGTCTGTGCGGAGGGGATTTTCACGAGGAGAGCGGTGGCAAATGGCGTCGTAGGAGGAGGAGGGAGGGCGTCATCAAGTGGGGGAGTGAGAGGGAGGGAGGCCGAGAAGGTTTTAGGGAGGGAGGGAAAGCCGGGCAGGGAATAATGGAAGTCGGAGGGGGCAGGTTCCGGGAAAGGGGTTCCCTCGAAGGCTGAAACAAAGATGTTTTTGGAAGAAATGGAGAAAGAGGAGGATCTACGACGGAATGCGAGAGTAAAGAGTTTACTTAAGGACAACTTGATGCTTCTAAATTGGAGAAGTCTAGAAGAATCGCATAACACTGAAGGATGATATACTTTTTTGTTTAAATGCGTTAACATTTATTGCATAACTTTTTATGACTTTGCTGCACATAAAATGGATAAAATATTGATGGCATAGACTTATGAATTCCTAACCTTAAATATAATCTAACATTTATTTAACTATATTATGTTCGATGCAAATTTTGTTTTGAGTTATTTAATAATGCCAGATCTTGACACGAGAGGAAATTACCTTGAAAATTCGCATTAAGTGTTAAATGCGGCCAATAAGTTCGAAGCAAGTGCCAATCCAATTAAAAATCTGAATTTATCTTATTAACTTTTATAATTTATAAATTCTTCGTAAAAAAACACGACCACCTCCCTTGACGAGGTAATCAGCCACGCATCCCATTCGCTGGAATTAGATCGGACAAAGAGGATATCAATTATTTTTTTAATCCGCCTCTTCCGCTCTTTAAAAGTGATTAAGATGTCCGCGATCAAAGTGCCATTACTCTGAGAGTTAACCAACCGTAATTAAACACCCCCTCCCTTCCCTCTCTCACCCTTATTCACCCCACCTCCCAATAGCGTCGCTCCAGCCTTCCGTCCCAATGCGAGTATAAAGTCACGGTAATGTGCCCATCACGGCCCTTTCCGAGCGGGGAAAGGGTTCCTCCAATTCTCCGAGCCAAAGAAAGCGACATCTATCTCAGCGTTCGATCCTTATTAAGGAGACGGATGGAAGGAGAGAGGGAGAGGAGTGGGAAAGCAATTAGAGGGAGGGAGGAGGACGTGATAGAACGGGGACTGGAGTCGTTTGGGAGGTGTGCGTGGGAGGGAGTCTAATTAAGGCGGATGGGAGGGGTAATGGAGGCGAGATTGGCGACGGGGAAGGATGGCGACCGAGATGGATGGAGGAGGCCGCTAGAACAGCGAACCCTCGCAATATTTGATGCGAGGTAAGAAAGTAGATGAGCCACTTTGGATTCCCGATAAGGAATTAATTGGTGAGAACATAATCTGTGACACAAATTGGCAAAATTAAAATGGCATTGAACGTAGTTAAGGTGTTGCCGTTTGAGAGATACGCGTAGGCATTCGAGACGCTCTTAAGCCCTGCCTTAATCGCCATCTTGTAGGGCGTTACATGAGGACTGAATGTAGCTTAGGGCAGGTAACTTTCAATTACTTCAATATGCCGTTTTGATACTCATTCATGAGAATATCAAAGGTATCACGTATCATAGAGGACAGTTTCAACCTTCTTCCAAATTGTACCTTGTTACTTACTTATTTAAGTAAACCTTCGAATCAAACGCTAGACAATAAAAATGATGGGCGCCTATTCGACGAAGAGCAGAACCGACGCTTAGCGGAATTTGAGATCGCACGTTCGAATTTCACCAGAGATTGACGAAGCATAAATGAACTCATTACAAATCATCGACAAAAGACGACATGATCACTGGGAAAAGCATAAATTTATTGAATGACATAGGGAGATGGAGAATAAAATGGACTTAAATGGAAATAAATAACTTCTTATTAAAACAATAATCTACAAACAAATAATTAAATACTCCTTCGACTTTAAGTTGCAACAACTCTCCTTTTGTAGAAAATGTTCCTATATTCTTAGTTTATAATAATGAACATAAATATTTTCTAGAAATTCATATTTCCGCAGTGCATACGTATAAATTTAATCAATAAAGGAATTCAACACGCTTAGAAAACTTCAATCTGTAAGTGATGGCATTTTTATTGCGATTCAGAAAAATAATTTGAATGAATATTTTCTTCCGTGAAACGGTTAAATCAACAGGGGAGTTTGTCGACGGTTGGTTTATTGTGGAATTAAATCAGAATATGGAGGATAAGACCTCTTTACTAATGTTTATTATTAATGAGTAAAGTCATTACGATGTGGTTACTCTTTAAGACTCATAAAGTTTACGCAAACCGTAATTGAGCGCAAGAGTCACGATTTCATTTTAGCGATGGTCCTTAGTTATAGCGGCGTGTATGTATACATTTTAAAAAAGAATTCCCGAAAGCCATCCTCCGCGAGAGAGGGTGGATAAAAAAATCCCGAAATCCACGCAGGGCGATTTTAAACCTTACTTATTTGCCTTCATTAGCCGTTCTCAAATAAAAGAATCTCTTAATTCGATGGGTTCCCCGTAATGATTCCCTTTATCTCCTGTATCTTTGATTGAAAATAATTGGCGCTTAATTTTTAATTTTATAATTTTTTATGCGATCTCGGGGGATAAGCGCCGGAGTTCTCGGAATCCGGAGTTTAGGAACGAGAGGACAGGGGGAGGGTCAGGAGAGGGAGTGAGAAGGAGATCAGGGCGAGGAAGGCGGACGAGGAGGAAAGAGAGAGAGGGTTAAGGCCACCAGGGGGTGCCAGAGATAGGGAAGAACGGAAACGATGGGCGGGGGAGGTAGCGAAAGGGAAGGAGGGGGTAGGAGGAGGGTCCGCGGGGGCCCATGCAATTTATTCCGCTCATTATGACGACCGCCTCGGGACGGGCAGCAGGCAGGCACAGCCGCCGCCCGGGAAGGACTTCTGACAGTTCGCTAATGGAAAGTAATAGAATTAAGGCCCGGGAGCAGCAAGTGGAAAATTGAAAGTGATCCTCCTCAGAAGTTGGCCCGCCATCTCTTTCTCTCCCCCGCTCTCTCTATCTCTATCTCTCTTCTCTAGCTGGGTTTCTTGCGATGAGAAGATGAGGGCGGGTGCGATTCCTTCCTTCCATCCTCCCGCTCCTCGCTACGCCTCCTTCGCCCGCTTCCAAATTTCACTTCTTCCTCCTCGCTGGTTCGCGCCTCTCATCGCGTGACATCATTTCGACCCCTTTGCTTCCAACGCGTAGTGTTACTTAAACCACACTTTGATTGGTTTCATTAAAACGGATATATTTTCTGACCCAATCTATGAATTTGCGTCCATACCGATGACGCGGGAGGTCAACAGGATGCAAGGGTCTTAACGAATATTTTCATCAGTGAGGCAGAACTATTCGTTGTATGTGAAACCTAGTTTTATCATTTTCAAGCGTCCGGAGAACCGGAAGACCAAAGCTCTGTTCAGATTCCGCCTATTCTCTCTGGTCGGCATAACCGATTCGGCCGATGACCCGTCCCATTAAGGAAGCAAATCGTTTTCTGTCATTTGGGTGGAAAAGTTCACTGTCAACAGTCTTAATTTCTCTTTCTCTCTCCCCATTTGTTTCCTTTTTTCCATGTCCAGCGTTATTGAGAATGTACTCTGAAAATTGTTCTCTTCTCCCATTATAATTGGTTTTAGGAATACCATACGGGAGAACACATTCACGAACAAATCTGATGATCGGGATATATTAATGGAAGAGGGCTTGCTGAAAAAATTATTTCAATTTGATAGTCTTTGCGCTGGAACGTTATTTTCAAAGCAGTAGTATGCCTGCGGTAATGTTGACTTTGCGAACTTGTATTTCCAAAGAAAATCGAATTGTCTCCAGAAAATGTAAACTAGTAGGTTTAATTTTATTTAACGATTTTTGGAGTTAATAAAAATAAATTTCGCATAATACAAGATTATTACCTTTTTTTAACTCTCTTACTTAAGTGGTGACTTTCCATCTCACAATTAATTCTTTGCCTGACATTTAATAAGCGGAAGCGTTCAATTAAATTTGCTTATTTATTTACTATCGAACTTAGGAAATTTGGAAGTGGAATTTCATGGGAGACTATTCCTCGCTGGCAGTTAATAGCAAACACTAAATTAGTGGTCTTTCTCCTTTGCCAATTCAGCAATACGACCGAGGTTTGTTAAATGAAATTACTTGGGCTCCAAAAAAAAATCTTTGCAACATTTTCTCTGCCAAAAATAATGGTCTCAAAAACTAAAATGGCAGGTCAGGATCACTTGCTTGCTAATATTTCGCGGGGATAAATCTTATTAGAATTACATTCTCTCTGTCGTAAAACTAATTTTTTATATTTACGCGCAATGTTATGCTGAGAAATTTAAATGAAATTTACACCATGTCTTAGTTATATTCAAGATATTCTTCAGTTTTTAATACAGTAGATCGACCTCAAAAGAGATATCAGGCTTGTCTTTGGAATTTATTGTCAACAGTAATCCCCATAGAATGCTAGAGTTAATGAATCTTTTCTTTATTGCATAACTTGAACTTGGAATGCCTTAATGATTTTAATTATTATAATTATAAAATATTTTTTCTCACATACCAGCATCCGAGAGCATACTAATACAGAAAGAATAATTACTCCCATTTTTCTCCAGAGACAGACCGTTCAAGTACTTGCGGATCATATAATCGGGAGTTGAAAGGTGTAATCCCGACATAAAAGGGACGACGAGACCAGCAGCGAGCAATAGGAAGAGAGAGGGAGTGTGGATAGAGTGGATTAGAGAGACCTCCGCATGGGAGTCACACGCACGCCCGGCGTGTGTGTGTGTGTGTGTGAGTGCTGTGGGAAGTCAAGAGGCAAAAGGAAGAGAGGAAATAGGAGAAAATTTTGGGTGGGCGTCCAAGGGAAGGCGGGAGGGCGAGGAAGGGAGACGGGATTACCCGAGGATCCGAATATATGAGTGCAAGGGGAGAGGGAGCGGTCGGATGTGGTGCGATAATCTCATCTTATGGCACTAGGAAGAGGGAGGGTAGATGCAGAAGAGGGAGAGCATGCATGGAATGGGGAGGAGGAAATTGGGTATGGGGCTAGGGCAAGGGAATTAGGGATCCTCGTGATGGCATATAGGGGAGAAAGGAGGAAGCGGAAGGCAACGGAATAAGGAGATAGGGCATTTCATGAGCTGCTAGGGATGGGTTTGCTAGGAGGGTGAGGCGGAGAGGAAGGGAGAAGGGGATCGATTTAATAAGCTAGTAAGTTGTTAAGGGGAGGCCTTAAAGAAATAGGATGGGCGCATCCTGGGAGAGGGGAGAGTGGTTGGGAGGAGGAGGGGTTGTTTGTATGGCTTGCGCACATGGAAGGGAAAGGGAGGAGAGAGAGGGAGAGAGAGAGGGAGGCATAAGAGAGCATTGGATCGTAAGGAGGAATTGTACGGGAGTTTGGGGTTGCATGCGTGACTGTGTTCTTAGTGTGGGAGGGGAAAGGGCCGTAGATTATTCTCACAGTGAGTGCGACACGAGTTCGGCGAACTAGTCGAGTTGGAACGAGACTCTTCTATGGAGTGAAAGAGGAAGGCGGCAATGCGGAACCAGAGGAGGACACGAGAGAGCGACTGATAAGGGGATGAGAGGAGCGGCAGTAATACTCCGTAGTCGAAAAAGAGAGCGGTTTTAACAAGATAGTGAAATAAATTATACGCCATGACTTTAATAAGCGAAGGATTGAAAACAGCGAGTAAGCAAGATGCTGAAAAGTGACTAGGAAGAAGAAGAGAGAGAGAAGAAAGAAGAAAGGCGGAGAGAGAGAGAGATAACAATTTCGTGGCGATATGCTCAAATGAAAAAGAGCTGGAATGATTTGGAGGATAACACGATAGGGTAAGGAGTGGCAGGATAAGGAAAATTGGGAGAAGAGGAGGAAGATGGAGATTTTGAGGATAAACTGGGAAGGGCGCACAGGTGGGGAGGAGAGAATTGAAGGTAGATGGCGGGAGGGAGGGAGAGATAATAAAGGAGAAGAGGAATGCGAGGGCAGAGGGTGAGGAAGAGGAGGGGAGGGGGAGTGGCGGAGGAGGGAGCGAAATTTATGAGGGAGTGGGATGGCACGGGGGTGGCAGTGTGTCCCACAACGCATCCTTTCCCTTCTCCTCCTCCCCCTTCCCTTGGAACCTCTTAAAACCCATGGGAGTCGGATTAATTAAACTGGCTGGATGCGGTTCTGTGGTTCGTCGGGAGTTGGGGAGAGTGGGAAGATAGGGAGGAAGTAGAGTGGGGGAGGAGGAGGATGAAAGGGAGGAGGAGACGAGGAAGAGAGGGAGTGGGCGGCGAAAGAAAGAGAGAGCAAGAAAGAAGGGAAAAGAGAGCGAAAAGAGGATTTTTAAAAAGGGACGAGCAAGGTTAAAAATAAAACCGAACGAATAAACTATATTAAGCCACGGTCTGAGTGCCAGCACTCTCGGAACGAGAGCACGCATTTTTGCTCCCGCGAAGTGAAGAGGGGATATTTTAATTTTTTAAATTATTATATAAAATGTGTCGGGGTTGGACTGGTGTGCTGCTGCGGTTATTCAGACGATGGGGGCCTCGGAGGAAGGGGATGTGAAGAGGACGGAGAGAGAGAGAGAGAGAAAGCGAGGGGGAAAATACCCTCTCCCCCTTCCTTCCTCGCTATTGGCCAACCGTGATGAGCGTCATCGCATTTAGGGAGTGATTAAAAAAATAGTCGTGAGGGCGGGGACGACGCGGAGGGAAGAAAAAATAGGAAATGGAAAGTAATTAAAATGGGCGGTGTAGGTTGGGTTGGGTTGGGTCTGGAGCGGTTTGAGCGAAAAGAGTGCGCCGCGGAGGTGCGCGAGGGAGTGAGGGAGGGAGAGGGGAGGAGGGCGGGAAATCCCCGCGAGGAAGGAGAGGACGCAGAGAAAAGGAGGGCAGATGGGAGAGGGAGGCGGGAGAAAGAAAGGGAATAAGTGGCGAATCGGTCGAGAGACAGAAAGAGAGCGAGAGAGAAGGATGCATGGGAATTAACGAGAGGTAATTCAATTACAGATGGGTGGGATAAGATAGGTTTTAGCGGATCACGTAAGTAATGTTGCGCCGTTGCTCGGGTTTAATTCGAATCGAAAAATTATATTTTAAAATAAACTGCGGAGGGAATTAATCAACCGCATGTTATATAATGGATTCATGGGGAATTTGAAAAATATAACAATGTTATAGTCCACGTCAAATTTGAGGAAGAAACTCGGAATTTTATTTGCAGCGCTGCGTTATAATATATAGACAATGATAAAATTACGAAATTTCTTTTTATATTGCTGATAACATGACAGTCTGTTTTAATGTTCATAGAGAGAAAAATATCAGTGTCGTTTGAGAACGGCGACGTGAAACAATGAAAAAATAGAGAGGAAAAGACTGTTCATGGATGAGAAAAAACTGGAAGTAGAGAAAGCGAGAAGTATATAGATAGGGAAGGCGAGAATGATGGGAGAGGAGAAGAGAGAGGAGAGGATAATTAGGGACCAGTAGAGTCGTTACCAAAATGCCTATTTTGCGAGGTTTCGCGTTATTCTCTGCAACATATATTAATGTTTACTTGTACATAATAGAATATCCTTAAATCTAATGAGGATTTCATCCAAACTCAAACAATGAAAACACGCAAAATTGCATTTAAAAATAAATCGTAGCTACTCTATCTCGTGAAATAATTTTTTACTTAAATTTTTATTGAATGATAAAACCACTATTCTACTTCCAATAAATCACAATAGTTATAAAAATAAGTTTGCATGTATATTTCATCCAATAAATTGCAGAAAGCATCATTTTCTGCACAAATTAAACATCTATTATAAATTGCAGCTCAGCTACTTATTACATAGTATATATATATATATATACATACATACACAAATTTTTATTATTTTTAGGGGGTTATTTTAGACCCTATTCTTTCATTTCAATGCCCCAAAAGAAAAGCAGCGAAATCTGTGCTGGGCTTTATAAAATTGCATTTTTAAATTACACAGATATAATGTGGTCGGTTTCGGTACACCGGAGGTGCTCCGCACAATAAGTGCTCTCGTTCATCATTAACGCTCCCCATAGAAAACATCAGTAGCAGAGAGAGAAGGAAAAATTATGACCAGCTCACTCTTATTTTCTTGGAATCAGCGTTCGACACTACTGTGCATCAATGGTTTCTTCTACACTTTTTTGAAATGCGGATTCTTTCTATTGATTCGTACTTGTTCAATCGAGCTCGAGCCGAATCACTTTTGCAAAAAAATTCTAGTTCGGTTTGGGATACAGTAAAAAATTAATCTTTGGTTTTGGTTCGGTTCATCGGTTTGGTACAGTTGGTAGCTCTGTTTTCAACAATGAAAACATCAACTATCGACAAAAATTGGTAATCTGTACTGTAGTTGCATCAGTTTAATGCTTTTTAATAGGGAATTGATAGGCTTTTATTAATCCTGTTGATTTCAACCAAAGAAGTGTGCATATGATGACGTCATAATTTAAAAACACGATAAATCGTATTAAATTAAATATACGGTACTCCTTTCAAGTATGGGGATTGATGAACTATATATTAAAATAGCATTGATTTAGTGCTTCTAACGAGAATCAGTGAATTATTTTATAATACCGTTGATTTAAAACTACGATGTAAACTTATGACGAAGTCAAAAATTTAGCAAAATGTGAAAAAAATATCGTGTGTTGTTAAGTTTTTCAAAAAATGTTTAACTCTTTTCAATTATTGAACGAGAGAATTGAAATTTGGTTTGACGAAATTGTGCAAACAGTAATGCCATACGCTTCTCTTAATAACGACGAAAAAATATATTGATGGTTATCGCAGTTTTTTACTCAGGATACGTACAAAAAACAAGGATAGTGACGCAATAATCCTACCACATAAAATATCCTAATTTTCCATAAATATTACTGTAACACATAGGCTATTATCTTAATGATGATTATTCATATTGCCCATACAGGACAATCAAAGTCACGAAACTTGAAATACGATTAGATGGATGCAAGCCGATTACCAGAGAATTTGGAAATTCCGAATAGGTACCTTAATTGCGCTGAAAATTAGAAATATTCTGCGAGAATGCTTGTAATTTATTATGTTATTTATATGGGCTCCCCGTGGCTCAAATGCTGTTGACTTGGTGATCGTGTTGGTTTATTTACAAGTTTGGATCTTGGTGTAAGGTGATTTTTTGAACCGCTTGAAGAATGCTATAATATTTATAAAACACAACTGGAATTTTGTCAGTCTTCCTGAGTTTAGTGAAAGAAAATTTAGAAAAAATAAATTAATCCAAATTTTTCTAAAAAGCTTTATGAACGTTAGTATTTTTAAAATGTGTTATAGAATGATAAATTTTATTATATAACCGGTCATAATTAAGAATTGCTCATAAAAATTAAACAAATATATATCTCTGACAATGAAACGAGTCAATTCAGCACATTCAGATAAGAATACTTGGAACAGTGGAATAAAAGTACATGTAAATACGTTGAACAGTAACTATCAATCAAAATAGGATAAGAGAATCCTTTATTTAGGATTGCATTATGAGAAGAAGAATTGATAAAACATAACGGAATTAGTTGATACGAGGCAAGAATTATAACGATGATTAAAAACTATGGATAAATTTCGGGAATAAAACGAAGGTTAAAGGATATTAAAGATTTGGGATTATATGAGGAATACATCCGAGAAGTAGTGTAAGGGAACAAAGGGGCGGAAGGGAGAGAGGGAGAGAGAGAAAAAGAGTGGAAATGAGAGAGGAAGAGAGATTAAGAGGCGAGTTTGAGGAGAAGATAATAGGGAGCAGTGCCGTAACTAGGGTATGGCGAAGTTGGCGTTTTCCATAGGCGCCGCTTGTAAAAGGCGCCCAACTTTCCCCCAAAAATCCCAAAAGCTTATTTTCCCATAAACAAGTATTAATTTAATATTCAAATATTAAAGTTATTGTTAATAAAAGCGCTAATATTCTTTATGAAAACGTAGCAAATATCATATTCTACGTACACAAGGTGTTTCCTTAAAATAATGCCATAGGCGCCATATCTCCCAATGACGCCTCTGATAGGGAGAGTCGAAAAATAGAAGTTGAAGATAGCGAAGAAAGAGAAGTTCAAGATAAAAAGTCTAAAGAGGAGGGGACGATAAGGGAGAGAGAGACAGAGATGTAGTTTGGGGAATGGTTTGGAGTGGGGGAGGAGGCGGAGTCAGCTCGCCGCTCTTGTTTTAATAAACTCCACTTCCTCCCGACGGAATAGATACTCTCTCTCTCTCTCTCTCTCTCTCTCTCTCTCTATATATATATATATATATATATATATATATATATATATATATATATATATATATATATATATATATATATATCCCTTTCTCTCTCTCTCTCGCTCAACTTCTCTTTCCACCCACTCGCCTCACACTCGTCCCTTTCTCAGCCATTCCTCTCACTCCTTCCGGGGTAAACTCTCCATCTCCTCCTGAGGCTCGTTGTCCGTTCCCGAAGCGCATGAGAGGAATCCCATATGAACAGCAGATGAGTGCATTAAGACCTTTCTGTATGAAAGCATTCTCTTAGAGAGGGGAATTGAAATATTATGTGTAAACAGCTAATCAAATTTTCCCCATTTTATGTAATTTTTTGCTATTTTAAATTTTTTTAGTCTAAACATGAAAAAAGGTTTTCGGTATACAAATGAAATTCAGTGGAAGTTAAGAGAGTTAAAGGGTCTCAGGGTAATATTAACTTCTAAGAGTAGATTTTAAGGAGCTTTTAAAATTTCAGTGAAGGATTAACTTTTGCGAAAACGGAAAACTCTCCTGCAAGCATCCTTATTTCAATTTTATTTTGACATTATAGTTCGAGCTGATGATGATTTAGCGAAACCGGTCTAACAATAAAAACAGTTTGTGTGTAATTTACTTAGTTATTACTTATTTGTGAATCAAGTATATATTTGACAGTACATTACATGTTACATTTTAGAATGAAAAGCGTCGATAAATATGAATATTATATTTTCAGATTTAAGAATACAATTTTATTTATAAAATAGTGAATATAATATATAGTTCTACCAAACATCTAACGGTATTGTTTCTTAAAATCACTCCTGGTAAGTAAATTGTGACCCTTACATAATTTCAATGATTTATTGGTTCATGTTTACATAAGATAATGTGCATGTAATTTTCAAATTACTCCACGAGTTAAAATTTAAATTCCCATTTAAATAAAATGCCAAAGATATAAACGAAAAATTGAGCCACTGAACGTTCGTTCTTCAAATATAATTGCAATTGCTCACTTCTCATAAGATGCAAGAGATATATTTATTACTTAGTATGAAACACCAAGACACATCGAATTAAAGACTGCCCAATTTGCTACGCGTGGGATTGTCTCTCCCAAATGCCTTCCGAGCCTCTTCAAGTAATTGTGACCTCGCAAAGTGTATTATCTAGGTCTTTGAAAACCTCGGAGAGCCATCATTCAATTGCTTTCAATCCTTCTAAGACGTCTCTAGGATAGGTGGGTCCCTTCCCGAGTGGCAAGACGGGACAAATGAGACGTCGCACGCATCCACACATTATGCCGTGGTTGTCGGAGCAACCCCATCAGCCTTTTTAGCGTCGCTGCTTCCTGCACCTTGAATCCATCCACTAGAGGAAGCAGTTTATTTGTCCGAAGCGCTCGTTATTGCCATTAGAGCGTATGAATGCAATTGCTCAATTGATGCGAAGAATTGGTTAAAATACACAGGAAGTGAGTGATAAGTTCGCGAATATTTCTAATTAGTAAAAATATATACTTTCCCTTTCGTAGAGTCTTCCTGCTTTAATCGTTTTGTTAGGGTGTAAGCATCAAGATGATAGTCTGATACGTTAATTGGTTGTACAAAAACATTCACGATGCACTCTATTGAATATAAGATGTTAAAATTGCGTGGGGTATCCAAGTTCCATATTAATGCTAATACTCTCTGATACTGCGAATCAAAACAATTTTGGTCAGTAAGACTCAGTGATTTCGTAGCAAAAATACAGAGCTTAAAAATATTAACCTTAAAGCACTCACAATACTTCTTTCTACAAAATGTGTAATTTACGTTATTTGATGTTAAATCTTATATACATTTCTCTTACTCCGTCTGCAATGTAACACGCGCCACTAGACCGTGCCACTGAAGCACTCATGCCGATATTAATCGTTTATATCCCAAAAACGGTAAGAGATAATGGTTCGAAATTTTCCAGAATTGCTTGATTTACATATAAAAAGTGGTTGACGAAAAAATATTTGGTAAGATGACCCGGGTTCGACTCCAGGGAATTATTTCTATTTCTCATAATGTAACACGTAAAAATGGACTTTTCGACGTGCAGGATTTTCTTCTTTTGGAAATTAAAATTAGAAAAGTTTGACCTTAGATCTTCAGATCTAAGCCATTCTAAAGAAAACGTTTTCAAATTTTTTATTCTATTTGTCTTTTTTCGCCTTCAGCTCGAAATCGCTCATGTTAATCGTTTGAATGGTATATTTTGGAAAAATCTTGGCATTTTAACGGGATGTGACCTTACCTACCCAACTACATTTTTAAAACTCGAAATCCTATTGTTACTTCAATTCATATAGGTTTAAGCGTGTTTTGAAGGCTTTTGTTAAGGGCAGGAGAGAAAGACGGAAGGAGGGGGAAATGATTTTCATAACAATCAATGTAAACAACATTCGTTGCGTTATTTACGAGAAGGAATACCTAAAATCTGAAATACTATTCAAGGAGATTAAAAATCGTAATAATGAGTTAAATTCAATATTATTGAAATAGAAACGGTATGAAAATCTGATGAACGTGCTGGACGTTTTAATAAACATACCGAGCATGTAAAAATTTTATTGTGTGAAGGATTGTGCCATAGGTTACGGGAGTTAGGTAGAAGAATGGAGGACTTAAGGACGGTTTTGGAAATAGGGAGAGAAAGAGAGGTTTAAAAAATAAAGAATCACAAAAATAACAATAAAAGGCTATGTTGGTCCGTTGGTCTGAGTGTCCAACTATTAAAACGCGAATAACTCAATGAAGGACGTAGATAGAAAATTTAAAATTGACAGAAATAATTAATTCAAATACAATAATGGTTTGCCAAAAGCAAATTCACGAAAAAATTCCAAAGTTCGACTCCAGGGTAATATTTCCATTCTTCGTAAGATAACACTCAAAAATCGACATTTGTCGTGAAGGCTTTTCTTATTTTGGAATTTAAAATTGTAAAAACATGACCTACGATCATCCGATTTGAACTATTTAAAAGAAAAATTAATAAAGTCGCTTATTCTATTCTTCCTTTTCCGAAATCGCTCATTTGTTTATCTTGACAACCGACTGCTGTGAGAAACAAAATCTATATAAATGATTGTTAGAATAATATTTTTAAGTTAAAAATTTTAATTCCGTTTTTTATTAATTCGAACCCGTCGTTTTTGACGGGCAATTGCGCTAGTTATACGATAATATATTTTTTATGATACAGAATAAATTCACATTCTGACATGATAATTTATGGCTTGCAGGGTTAATTTAACTGACCAATAAATTCGCCCTTTATAGTTTTCGCTACTTTAAAAAGAATTTGAAAAACTGGACTAGATGGAAAACAACTGCAATAAGAAATTAATGAAATATGAAATTACAGAATTTCATTGGGTATTAACAGAAATTCTAAGCTGGCAGGTTTTTAGCATAGTGTTAATCAAAATATGGATGCAAAGTAATTAAAAGTAGTATATTGAAATATTTTAACTTAAATGGGCTAAACATATAACACAAGAAGAAAGATTACATAAAATTGAGGGTTTCCTCGTACGTATAATTCAAGTTTATGCTGATTAACCAGTTAAAAGTTTTTTTAGAGCAATTTGAACCTCGTGTCATAAAATAAGAAATACAGTGTTTTCACGAAGTAACGCAACAGTTTTATTTCAATTAAAACCAGACATGGGAAATTTCCGGTTTCGAAACGAGAAACGGTTCCAAAATGGTTCCTGTTCCTGAATCGGGAACAGGAACAGAAAAATTGCGTCGGAACCGAAACTCGAACCAGAACAACGTCAAAAATTTTTGTTCCGGAAGTTCCCTTAAAAACGGATTAATGGGTTGGAAGTCGATTCTTGATATTTTAATACCGTCCGTAATCCAACGAAAGAAATTAATTAGAAGAATATTATTAAATAATGGAATTTGTTGTTTAATTGATAAAAGATGATTTTTTAAGACGATGGCTCAAAAAAAGTTTATGAATTTGAAGACGAAAATATAATTCCAATATCTTGATTCAATCGACAAAATAAAACTGAATCTTCATCATCCGCCAAATAAAATATATCTCATCAAATACTCGTATTTATCGCTTATAAATTAAAATTAGTCCAAAATGTCACATATAAATCATTTTATAAACATCTTATGTGTGACAAACTTGGGCAGATGGCAGCAGTATTTATCTAGCCTCAAGGCGGCCAACCCTCTGTAGCCGACCGTCGCTAAAAATAATTCACGGTGTAATGCATAAGCCAGGGGTTTCAAAATCACAGGTATGCGCGGGCCGCATAATGACATATTCCTGAAGCCGCGGGAAGCATTCCAAGATACCGCCCTACATAGTCCTTGCATGTTAACATAGGAGATAGCATGAAAACGAGTGCACTTCACAGCGCGGGGAGGGGGGGAGGGTACTGTCGCCCTGTGCCCCTTCCTCACCCATTATCCAAATTTTGAGTTGAATATACTTCTATGATATTAGGATTTTAAAAATGTTTAACACGCAAAGATATAAAATTCTGCCTTTTTCATGAGTTTCTAATATTTGTTGTGTTATTCTATGGAAAATGAATCTCAATATTTTTTCATATTTAAGTTTAATGTGGGTCGATGAAGCTGTAGGTTGTTTAATTACTGCCCACCGAGAGACTTATGATTGCGAATGTGGCCGGCTATTATCTAAAGGTTGTTCTCCCTTGACGTAGAGGTTCACCTGAAAATGTCTGATCCGTTTGGAATATAACCGAACCTACACAAATGTATACTGAAATATATTAGCATCTATAAATGAATAAAGAAAGTAACAATTCAATATATTGAGCCCAAATAAAAGGATAGAAGAAGAAAGGAGAGGAAAGAATTTGAATTAATAAAGGAAATTTTATTTAAAAGATGACCTTTGGTCATATTAATTATAAGAAACTGTCATAACATCTTAACATAATTTAAAAATGTTGTAATTCATGTAAAATTTTATCAATAAAAAGAATATTTCTTTAAAACTAGGAACGGTTTCGGAATCGTTCCTTCTTTCTATCACTCGGAACCGAACAGGGAACGTAACGAGTTCGAAAATTTAAGGTTGGATTCGGAACTTCCCAGCTCCGATTTAAACAGTTTGGTGGTTAAGGTTATGCTCAGGCTGATCACCAGACCTGTAATGATTCGAAATTATGTGAGTAAATGCAATATTATCTTGCTTAGGTTCATCTGTCATAATATCTTAGAGATCCTCTTGCTTATAAAAAATGCAGTACCTCTTGATAGTATTTCGCCATAAAACGGTCCATTTTATTCAAACTAAACATAAATTTTAGTGATTGTGGGAGCTTTCTTTTGAAATTCAAAACCGATTATTGTTGATTATTGTTGCCACTTCATGAGCGTCTTCTTTCGTATGATAAAGTTTTAAAGCGATAATGTGTTCTCTCTTTGTAAATCGCAAGTGCATTTGAGAATAAAAATAATAATAATAAAAATTGTTTGATAAAAGTACATTTACGAGCATTTTATCTTCTAATAAACAATAAAGAACTGTGGCCAAATAATCTTCGATTATATACATTAAAAATAAAGTTTATAAATTGAAGGTATTGCGTTACTTCTGGAACAACCTGTATTTTTCGTTGATTAAATGGTAAAATAGACCTCAATATCATGTACATAATTTCGTTAAAGGTACGTATTAATTAATTTATAATTAAAAAATCATATTACCTGTTATTAATTCCTAATTAAATCATAGTACTCCTTATGTTTGTGGTCAGAAACCGTGCAGGATATCCGTTTACAATATATACAGATAAATTTTCCGAATGAATTAAAATTCACAAAAAACTTATTTCTCTTGACGGCTCGTTCAAAACGGAAATGATTCCTTTTAAAATTAATTCCACCATTTCAACAGTTCATATTTATCAATTTTTCTTAACTTTCTTTCTTATCAACTATGTTGATCTTTTAATTATCTCATTAGGTATAAAGTCATTCTCTTTTTAATTTATTATGACATTTTCTGCTCGAACTTGCTGTTATAAATAGGGAGTCACAGTCACGAAGCAAGACTAATGCTCGTTAGCATGCAGATTTTTCGAAAACAGGAGAAACAAGAATGAATCAACCAAACGCGTCAGTAGAAATTTATAATCGCACTGTTCTAATCGAGAGATAAATGGTGTAGAAAAAACTATTTTTCGTTGCATAAAATTTGTTAGGTTCAGAAATATCGACTCGAGTTCAGTATAAATAACGGCTTAGTGCTGCCCTATCCAGAGCTTCTCGTTGACAATGGAGATAAAAAGAATGACTGGGGAGAAGTAGAAACAACATCCAGATAGAAAGAGAAATATAATCACCGCCCATTTACTGTTCCGCAGTAAGATTAGTTCAATAGAGATTTGGGAAGGTGATAAAGGGATGCACTACGTCAGTGAAGGCGAACCTATGGCACGCGTGCCAAGGGTGGCACGCGGAACTATTTTCGTTGGCACGCCACAAAATGGAAAACGCAATAAAATGTGCCACTCGCTAACACAGCGACATGCAAAAATGACCCCAGAAATCTAATAAATGTAGGTATTAAGACGATGCGAAAAAGCGGCTTCGTATACGGTTATATTATGACTATTCGCCGGCGGCCCAATCTGCCCCTGGAATCAGCATTAAATTCACTATTTTACATTTTTATTAGTATATCGTTAACATCTGATAAGTTTTTAATTGGAATTTGTCAAACGGAAGTTGATGCCTTGGATCACTCCGCTCATGTCATTCATCTTCCTCATTACTTAATTGACGTCATTTATTAAACCATTTTTGCGTATAACGATTTTTCATGAAGTGTCTAATTTGTTTCTTCTAAGAGAGTACCACCTCCACCAAAGATAACTCCGTTAACGTTATCCACTAATGCAACCTATTTTAGTTAGCGTTTAATATTATTTGTCAAGTCTTGAAGATGCGAGATTCGTACAAAGAATTCGATAAACACGAAAAAACTATATTTCTTACTTTGTTGTCGATATATCATTTAGTATATATTTCTTCCTGTGTGTAAAAAGTCATACTATGCACTATATTATACGAATATACACAAAGTTGTTGTGATAGGTACTGGCACGCCAACAGGCAAATTTTCTCTTATTAAGGTAATTTTGGCACGCGTGCTAGAAAAGGTTCGCCACCACTGCACTACGTGGTTCACATCAGGTGAAGAACGTAAAGGGGTATTTTCATATCATACACCATCTTACCATCTTGTTAGCAGAAAAAAGACCGATCGCGAACCCGGGAAAAGGAGATGAGCGCGAAATACTGAAAAAGTCGCGCATAAATTTCACATTTGCGAGAATTTCTATTTATGTGGTCAAATCTTCAAATCTTAACGGTGAATTTTGGCTCTCAAATTCCTCCAGCGGTACTTGATAGTGGTTTCAACTGCGTAAATTGATGCACAAGCCATCTACGTGAACATATGTGACAGATATTGTCGTTAAATTCAATGTGATAGAAGAATAACAATGCTTAGATAGGCATATAAGAGAATTCTATATATTATTTAAATTGTATGTTGAAACAAAATTTCGGAGAATTGTTCATGGAATTTTTAAATCCGGATTATGAAAGAAAAGAAGTAATACATACTAGAGTATAGAACCATCAAAATGTTAACTGTAGAATATGTATGCTCGCTAACAGATGGATTTGAAGAAAATATAAAATAGATTCTTATTGCTCTCATGGAAATATGATGATTATAATTCATAAGAGGTACTTTTTTTCCTCAAATAATAAATATTAACAGCATAAACAAAATTTCCGTGACCTACTATAGCGAAAACACCTTTGGAAGTGATTATCGTGACCTTTTAGATAAGGTTGTTCGTGAAAAAATAATGTTGAAGGGACGGCTGAGGATGGAGAGAGAGAAAGAGAGAGAGATCCACAAAAAAGTGTGGGAGGGGAGAGGAATGGTGAGTAAAGACTGCAGGGGTGCGGGTGAATTCGTCGCGGGTTGTTTGAGAATGCGATAGAGAAGGGAGAGAGAGAGAGAGAGAGAGAGAGAGAGAGAGAGAGAGAGAGAGAGAGAGAGAGAGAGAGAGAGAGAGAGAGAGAGAGAGAAAGGGGGTGGGGGAGGCGGGGAAGGGAGGGAGAGGGTTGATTTGGGAGAGGAATGGATGGGAGGGGAAAGAAAGATCGGCGTGTTCGGTAGATGGGATTTAATTGCTCTTTGCTTTGTTAACCCCTAATGGACTTTTCCATCCTGCTAGGCCCTCGAAATAAATCACGCCTGACATCTTAATTTTAGCACCTTTTTCGCCCCTTGCAGGCAGAACACGGCGCCTCTTTGGAACTCTCATCCTTCCCACCTCTCCACCTTACAAAGTTGCCTTGTTCTTATTTTCTCGCTATTATTTTTTTAATCATCGCTCGGGTCTTTTCCAATTGGAAGGGTCAGGAACGGGAGACGGCGGGTTCCTCTCACACAAATTCTTCTGTTTTTTGTTCAAGCGTGGAACGATGGGAAGCGAAAAACTCTTTTTCTCACTTGACCCAGATGTCAAATGTGCTCGAAAATAGTGATCGTCGTTTGTTTGCTCTGAGCGAGCAATCTAAATCTGTCGAAAAGTTTAAAAGGCAAAACGAATATTTATGACTGAGAAGGATAAAAAAGATCTCTCTTGATACTTTTATTTGATTCTCTTGGTGAAATATACGCACAGCCTCAAAGATTCGAATCCTCCGCATGAAGAGCTCGGAATAGTTTATAAAATATGCGTTACCATTAACGTGAATGAGTTTATGCTTATCTAATATAACAAAATTTTGAGAATTTTTTATTTGATGTATTATAATTGCTTTAATGCAAACAGTAAATTAACTTCTTCTTAACTAAAATAATTTATTAAAATATTCCACGCCTAGGCCAGAAGTAAATATTTTAGGAAATAGCGAAAAGGAAATTATTACTGAATCTCGAAATACGAGAACTAGTTTTATTAACTATTTATGCTTTCAGTAGAGACCGTGATACTTCCAAGTAATCCAAATATTGATCGGTTGACGTGCAGCCTTTTTGACTTACACATTGCAAAAACCAGTTAAAGCAATTTGTTCATAATAAATACAGATGGGAATCTTCGAATCATTGTTAGCGGGCACAGAGTGAGAGGAACGACCGTCCGACCAGGAGCATTAGTTTCGTGGCCATGGGCCAGCAAAAGGAATTAAACGAGCGTCCAAGATGAGTAAACACCTTTACGGAGTCGGTGGGCGTGTAAAGTTTAAAGTTGGGAGAGGGAGGATGGGGGCAGTAGAGGCGATCATCGAGACAGGAAGGAGGAGACCCTTTCCGGGGGCAGACCGGCGTCCATCTTCCCCCTCTCCCTCGGTTAAGGGGCGGAGGTGAAGTAGGACCCTTAACATCATGCTGAGGAAATACGAGGTTATCAACCACTCTCATGCCTCTGATCTGCTCTTTCTCTGCCTCCCTTCGCCTCCACTCTCTCCCTCTGCCACATCTCCCTCCCTCCCTCCTTCTCCTCCCGACACCCGCAATTAAGAAACACACCTCCGCAGAGGCACCTCGAGCCGACTGCAAACAAAAAAATTAACGATTAACCGAAACGACTGGCAATTAATTTATTCCTTTAATGTGTGCCTTTCAGAGGACAGCCCGAAGCAAGAATAACAATATCTTTGGAATTGATACACCCACAGTTGGGTCGTGTAATCAATATTCCGTGGGTTGTAATTGTTTCCCGCCTCCTTAGATGCGTGGAATTATTATTTTTCTTTCTACGGTGGGTCGTGTTTTCTAGATTGGGCTTTCAAAGAAAGACAGATTATCTTGTTTTTCCGAGTGGAAATGAATTTTATTCAAAATTTTAACGGGTTTTCCTACGCATTTCATCAACGCCTCTACTCAAACAATTGCTTATAATTCGCTAGGTTAACTGAAGCTCTAATTTTTTTAACCTAATGTGTTTTAGTTTGGTTTTTTAAGTGAAAGCTTGGGAGTTTTAAATTAAACTTTATCCAATTATTCAAGCAAAGGATATTTGACAGACGTATCAGAAGGAAACAAACCACGAAAGAGCAATAGTTGAAATAGTTATATATCAGTTAAACATTAAAAAGCAATTGATGTTTAGAGTGGATACCACGATTCATTTGACTAGTCTAAAGACATTTAATAAAAGCAATGTGTTAAATGGCTGATGATTTCAAATTATAGTCATTAGTTTAGTCCAGAGATTCTCAATCTGTGGTACATGTACCACTAGTGGCACATTACGTTGTTCCAGGTGGTACACAGAGATGCAACAAAAAGACAAATACATATACAGATATCCAGTGCATTACGAATCAGTAATTTTCTCTTGCTATAAAATGCGTTATTTACACTTGGTTATCAATAGGTCCATGTCCATAATAATTAATCATTGTGCAGTTAGTTAAGTTATGGTGTACTTAGTACATTTGATAATATTAGATTTTAAATTTTTAAATGAACGACGTGTTTAAGATTGTATAAGACGAAAATGGACACAAATATCTACTTTAGTGATTAGTTACTTTAGTTGGTCCAATGCGCACGTCTTGCGCGCAAGCAGTTATCTGTTATAATATCTGGCGGTTATTGGAACTTTTTCAGTTATGTTTTGAGCGTGGCTATATGTGGATGCCTATGTATATGTTTCCATTATCAATAACATTTAAAAACTATCTTTATAGGAAAGTTATGTTATTAATTTTTTTTGTGTTTAATGAACTCTGGTTAGGACGATCAGCATATTTGGCTGATATTTTTGGATGCCTGAACGAACTGAATTCCAGCTTACAAGGTCCAAATATAACAACTTTTACTATAACAGACAAAATAAAGGCAGCCGTCACTAAACTCGAATACATAATCAAGGATATAAGAAAGAACAAGATTGCTGCATTGCCCACATTAGAAGAGTTTATCTCGGAAAATGAACTAACAATGAATGAAATACTGATTGGAGATATAGGAAAACATTGCATGGGTCTTGTTAAGAATTTTCGTTCATACTTTCCCGAAAATTTAGAAAATGAAAGCTGGATAAGAGATCCCTTTTCATCCATTTCGGAAGCTGTGTTGGATAATTTTTCAGTTCAAGAGAGAGATCAGCTAATAGAAATTTCATGTGATGGAAATCTAATAAATGAGTTTAAAAAAAGACAGCTTGTGCAATTTTTGGTTAAAGATAAGAGCTGAACATGAAGTTATTTCAGACAAAGCATTAAAATTTTTAATGCCCTTCAACACATCGTATTTGTGTGAAATTGGGGTTTCTGCCATGTTGGGCATTAAAAATGAATATAGAACACGATTGCAACTTGAGCCCGACTTACGTTTGAAGTTAACAAAGATAGAGCCCGATATATCGAATAGAGTTTCAATGAAACAAGCCCACCCATCACATTAGTATTGCATAAAAGTAAATAATAGTTTACGTGCAATAATTAATACAATAAAACTATGATTTTTTGACAAGATTGTTAATTTTATTCTGTTTGTCCTCTGACCATAAACGCATACTCTTGGCTGCACAAAGTCCGAATTACGAAATATGCACATGGCGGTACGTGAATTTTTAGCAGTTTTTTTTAAGTGGTACAACATTCCAAAAGTTTGAGAATCCCTGGTTTAGTCATTTACTTGTGCAAGAATAACCCATTTCTTTGGTATCTTAAATGCTATTGGTAGAATAATGTAAAATCGATCGTATCAAAGACTATGCTACAATTCTTATTGCATTAAACATTTTATAATTTTATCCCATGTATTTTCTTAAAAATAATATTAAAATGTTTCTTTTGTTAAATTTGATGATGTTAATTATTTTATAACACGGTGTCTTTGTTTTAGCATAGGGTTGTTTAATATTAAAACATAAACTCATAATTTGTGATAAATGATTACTAACAGTTTCCTAGAAGTTTAATAAAAGAATATTTGAGAAAATAGAATAGGGGAACAATTTTTAGATAACTTGTATTCCACACCGTTTCGTTTAAGATTACATAATCTTTGAACGCTTAAAGAAAGGGATACGAATGGTAGTTTATATTTTTAACGTTTTAATCTAAATAAAATACCTTATATTTTCGGATAATCCGCCTGTCTATGCATCTGTCCGTGCACAAAATAACTCTGAAATGACGCAAGTTACAAGCGCCAAAATTTCATAATAGATAATCCTATATTAGAAGTAAATATTTTAAAATTTTAGTGGATCCAAATTCGTAGCTGGGGAGTAAATGATGGGTACAAAGGTCAATTACTAATAACCCGAAGGGTGTTAGTTCTAGCAAGAAGATTTTGATGTGTTGAATGTAGAGTTGGAATGTGAAGATCTGACAAAGTATATAAATTATCCGGTTGCTGGAGATGGAATAGTTGGTAGAAAGATCCATCGCTAATAACTCGAAAAGAATTAACTGTAGGAAATTAGAACTAAAATATTACACTTTTCAACAACAATTGCAGTAAATAGCAAAATAAAATTCGATTTTAGATAAAGTATTCCAATTTGATTTCCATAAATATCACGTGTTATACAAATTCACGTCAACGAAAATATTCTTTGTCGAAAAAGAATATGATATCTTACTTAAATATCGACGGTCAATCAAATATTTCGTAAAATGACTTTTTAGAACTATGTTACTTCACTTAATCATTTGTTTCAGTAAAATTACAAATAAAACAATATAAAACAATTATAATCTCCGAATATGAAATCATGTCTAATCTATAAAATAAAACTGAAGTTTTAAGTGTCCCGATTTAAATAAAATAATTTCATTAATACTCACATATACCATTTGCGAACCAAGGTTTTTGATGCAATGCAAACAAAAAACAAAGGAAATTTAAAAAGTCTATGATAATAGTGCATTGGGTGATGCAATTTTCGGAAACATTAATTCCTACGGTGTACAAAGTTTAATGAATGAATCTCTGTTTAGCTATCATAAACCTCTAGTCTTAAGATTAAGAAATCGTTGATAAATGATTTTTTTAAAAAAGCAAAAGAACGTCTTTTAATAAATTATCGAAAAAAAGCGCCTTCGGCCAATTCCTCTGCAATACTTTCCTCGCATTTTACTTTCTCCATACGCATTATAGAGAAAGTATTGCTTTCACGAACAAAATCGAAATTTCTAAGGAAATACTAAACATTTTAACCCCCTGAATATGTTTTCACTATTTTCTCGATGATGCATGTGTCCGTGCGTGTGATAGGAATTTTTCGGACACTCTAAATCAAGAACTACTAATCAAAGCAACGCAAAACATTTAATTTAAGATTTTCATTAAATATTCAAGGTATGAGTAGAATTTGGATGAAATTGGTCAACCGAAAGTTGAGGTTTACTCTTGTCATTTTTTCGTTTTTGCCAAATACCACCTATACCAATGTAAATATTTGTCGGTGTCAAAGTTGTTGACATTATAATTTATTCCACAGAACGAATTTTTTCAGAGATATATTATTTCGTTAGTCTTTCTTGAGTTTATGTTCAGTGCATTGAATGTCGCTAGGTGACAGCTTTGTTGTCGTGAGTATGATTAAATTATCGAATTATTGATAGCAAAACCAACGACGCCAAGGATACTTTTTATCGCGATCAAAATGATCCCACTACCATCTAGCGTCATATTTTGTTTAAAAAAATACTAGTAAGTATTGAGAGCGATGCCCGCGCCGCCAACAGTAATTTTAATCCCGAATATTTTGAGAAATAATATGACCTTAGCAGTGAGATGCTCAATATTTTGCTGACCACAGAAAAAGTAACAATTTTGATCATTTATTGTGAAAAGTGATTCAAACTATTTTTCACCGTGACAATTGTGCAACATATTTAAAAATTATTCACGAGTGCAATTGCTGATAGTTATTCTTGAGGGAGCTGTTGTCGCGAGCAACTTGTAAGTATATACTATTGCAATCATATTCGTTACTCTGTATGTAGAAAGTCATGTGTTGGCCAGATTAGATTTTTCCATTCAATTTCGGCGCTGCAATAGTAAATTTTTGCAATTTTTTAAATTGACTTTTTGCACTTACACTTAAAGAATAATATTCGATAGATAACAATTTCCAAGGTATGAAGCATAAATTTCAGGCTGATATGAAGTAGTTTATCAACTACAAATAACTTTATTTTTTATCTTATAAAAATGCAAACATTCGAGTTAGACTTTCATGAATAGTATGCATGATTTTAGAGATTTTGGCGCCAAAAGTATACCTTTAAATGAAACCTCTATTATTCTTATAATTAAAACACAAAATTTCAGAATATGGAATGACGAAAAATCACATTTTTCGTGCGGAAAACAGAATTCTTTGATTGTCTGTGTGCGAAATGGCTTTTGCAGCAGATAGGATTCGGCGGATAATGAAACCCTTCGACCTATTAATGAGAATAGTCCCTTCCGAGCAAATTCAGTGAATCTCGGCCGTCCCTTCCAAAAAAGAACCCGAGCCGATAAGGAAGAGCAATGTCGCTTCCAGCGCCGCCGGTAATGGGTCCCTAAGTCCACTTGGACAGACCGCAGTGCCCGGGGAAACTTAGCGACAGAAGGTCCTTCCTCATTGAATCGGCAAACATTGGTTGGCCATCAAGATGTGACCCCCCAGGCAACCCTACTCCACCAGCCTTTGCCGCCTCCCTCCCATCCGCCACGGACCTCCATCACCCCTCCTCTCCTCCCGTTCACTCCATATCAACCCCCTTTCCCCCTCCCACACTCCGGCCGAGGGACGCCATCTAAATGCTAATGGCGAGAGAGGGAGGTCTCTCCTTCCCCTCCGCGCATCGCACCCACTGCGCCCCCTCCCCCTCTCTCATCCGCTCTCCCGCCCCTCTCTCCTCCCCCGAGGCTCACTGCCTAGGATTCGGCTCTCCGAAAGCACCGAGCGCGGTTGCTGGCGGTGCCTTGGCTACTCTCATTCCGACAACAGTATGAAATCACAAACGAGACCAAAATATCAAAGAGACTCCATGAGGCATAAAGTTCTAGGCATGAAGCCATTGTACTCGCATGCATAAATAAGTTAGGAATATTAAATTTTTGTATCATAAGACAAAGTTTAATTAGGCTAACGCTAGATTATTGCTCCGTATTCAAAATACATACCTTTACAAGTTACTTAATTCGACTTCCTTATTTGGAAAATAAAATGGCAAAAATGGGACCTTTTATTCATTCTTATAATGAATTACATTTGACTAATATGATTCTCTCTTATGATAAACAAACTTCTTTTACACTAAAGACTAATTCAACGCGGGCTAAATCAACAATAAAGATGTAACTCTGCATCTAGAACAAAATAATATAATTTCTCTCGAGAATATTTAACTAAACAGTAAACAATCTTTTCTCCATTTAATTAATGTTTCAAAATTTAAAGTTACATCATTAGACTTTATTAAATATTTTTATTTTTTCAATTGGTATGAATTTCACATCCAACTACAGTTATTACCTACATAATTTTAGAAATTATTTTATCAAATTACTCAATGAGATTCAATTATGCTGATTATAAATAATTTGCTTACTTATACCTGAAATTGTTTGCAATATGTAATTTAAATTCTAGTATGATCTAGTAATTGCAAGGACACATAGTTAAATGTAAGATTTGAAGAAAAATAATCATATGCTGACTTTTTTGTCTGAAAACTGAAAGCCTCGATAAGAATATCGTCGTAATGAAAAATAAGTTGAAAAAATTAGTTAATTCTTTCAGATGACTGTGTAACTTATAAATCACCATAAAGAAAAATATAACACAATACATAAAAATTAAATCGAATACTTTGTTCAAAGACTCTTAGATTCAGGCGTGAAAACAATCAAAAGTTATTCAATATAAAAAATGAGTCGCACATTCCCTCGTCTCTGCCCGCCCGTGTCGCACATTCGGCCGTCGATGTCTCCAGGGTGCAGTATTGCGTCATCAACAAGGTGTCGTCCAAGAGTCATTTCTCCGTACTAGGACGCATTGTGGGAGGAATGTATTGATGGAAGTAGAAGGGGTGAGGCGAGAGACGGGAATGGGTAGGGAGCGGTGAGCCAAAGGGAGAGAAAGAGGAGGCGAGAGGTCTCCCAAATGCGGGGCATCTGGTGCCATCAAAGCGAGATGATGGGGTTGAGATAGGGAGGGGGCGGGGGGGCTAGAGGATAGGGCGAAATGGAGGGACGGGCCCAAGGGAGTGATGGGAGAGAGGGACATGGGAGGAAGGGAGAAGAATGGGTGGCACCCAGAGGGGAGGGGAGGGGGAGCGATGTTAATCCAGTCGTAAAATTATCGCAATTCCAACGCGAGCAACGCCCGAAAGATAAGGTGTGTGTACGCTCATGGTTTCGTATTCGTAGATGGGGCAGCTCTGAAGGAAGCGGGACGCGTGGGCACGCGGGGATGAGTTGTGGGGCGGAGGTGCAGGGAGATATGGGATCTAGATGAGCCATGGGTGTGGGAGGGGCGGAAGGGAGGAGACAAAAGAGCGCGCGATGGCGATTCCGATTTTTCCAAGCTGACACATGTTCATTTTGTGTTTACTTTTCTTTTATCCTCTACCACATGATTGCGAGCAGAAAAACTGACAAGTTCCCAATTGCGTCCTCCATTTAGAAATACGAGACATTGACACGATTGAAAAACAAATTTGACATTTAATGATATCGTAAATTTTTTAATGTGATTTTTAACATTTCATGAGTTGTGCTATTCGAAATTAAATTAAAGAGTTTGGATCAAGAATAATAAGCACCTGAGTCAGATATGTACTTCATTATTAAAATATTTGTTTTAACGGTTATACGAATCAGCCATATAATTTATTATAACTGAAGTCGGCTAGTTAAACAATGTGATGCCTGTAATTGTGAAAATAAGATCTTAACAAAAAAGTGTATATTTCTTATTGTTAAGTATCTAAATATCTAATTTCAAGCAAAGTTTAGGAAAGCTTATCATTAAATAACTAGATTAAAAGCTGTAAAATATATAAATTGGATTTTTTAAGATATTTTCACATCAAAAATGTCGTTTAAAGAATCAATATAAAAACACGTAAGTATACACTTTCACTTCTAAAATTACCCTTAGATAAATTATTGTCTGCATTAAATAATTGTATATAATAGTGAAATTGTTATTAATCAACTCTTATATGATAAGAAAAAGCAGATATTTATGATTAAAACATCAAATGAACGAAACATTTATTTTGTTATACCTATGTTAAGATACTGATAGATCGAATGCACTTTACTTCTCGTTGTTTATTATCATATTATTATAGCAATATAAATGATTTCTAGTTAATTTATTTATTGACCACTATGCCTTTGTCGAAATTAATTCAACTATACCAGTTGAAAAGGACTGTACAAGAAAGTTTTTGTTAGTAGCCTTAATAAACCTCAATATAACATTAAACATTAAAACATTTATTTTAACACCGGCTTTTAAATTCTACTTCACTAATGAAACAAGTGCAACTATTAAATTTACTCACCATGAATATTAAAGGTAGGACATATTAGTATTCATAGTCGATTTTCAAATATTATTATTAAGCCATGCTCAAAAACCATTGAATCAAATCAAACCTCATAAAATACTCTTTCCGAGGCTTTGCCAATGAATCTTACGCAGAGATTCTTTGCCTGGCGTTAAACATGAGCCCTCGATATTCGCAGGGATGAAAAGAGAAAGGGAAGGGGCGGGAAGAGGACATGAATTGTGACCAAAAGACGAGAGATTCAGAGATCGCGCCCGAGAGAGAGAGAGAGAGGGAGAGAGAGAGAGAGAGAGGGGCGAATGTGTATGGCCGAGCAGGGACGGAAGGAGAGAGGTTCGGGAAGGAGGGTAGCTGGGTGGGGGAGAGATGAGGCTCTAGGCGGGACAAGTGGGGGATCAGTAAAGAGTGAGTGTGAGGGAGAGAGATGACACCCATGGGCCCACCCGCTGCGGAACCCACACCCTCCCTCCACACTAACCCAACATCCTGGCAAACCTCCTTCCCTCCAGTCCCCACCCTTGATCCACCCCTAACGCCTTTGATTCTGCAATTCCCTCAACCCCCAGCCGGATCTCCGCCCTCTTCCCGCTCCACAACTCCTGGATGATCCCCAAAACTACCCCTCGCTAGAATTCGCGAAGGCCTATTCTCTCTTTTATCTCTCTCTCTCTCTTCGCCCTCTTCCTCTCTCTCCCCCTCCTCTCCTTCCCTCCTCTTTCCCCTCCTTCACAACGACAAAATGTATCCCCTTCATTTCTCTCCCCTTCGTCTGACGAATCCCTCGCCAAAAACCGCACACTACGCCTCCGTAACCTTTTACCCTCCTCACCTAGCTCATTCTTTACGCTACGTCAGACTCACAAAATGACCCTTACATCACCGTCTGGTTTGTTTGAATAAATGAAGAAGGGATCGTGGAAAATAAAACGAAGTTGAATCGTATAGTCAATGCAATGTACATATTTTTGCAGTGGCGTCACACCGACACTGTTGATGTAAAAATGTGGGGTCCAAAAGGAGTATTTCAGCATTATGTATCAAGCAGTTTAAATGGGACTATCTTAAATCTTAAATATTGAGTAGTTTCTTACTAAAATATACAAAAGCTTGGGAATTAATTTTATATATCAGAAGGAAAGCGAAAAGTCACAGCTAAGTAATTGCGTGAGATACATTTCCAATTAATTTGCAAATATGAAGTTTTTATATTGTGTTAGACAAAAAATAATAACATCAAGGTTTATAAATTAAGAATATCACACAAAGTGGAATATTCATTATTCTATTTATTCATAATTTTTAATTTACCTTGGTTGGTTTCTCCATTTTACAGATACATAAACACAGTAATGTGTATTTGTATATTTGTTCGTGCATGTACGTATCTGTACGTTGCTACTAAAGACCATCTTTTCTATCGAGCAAGCGAGAACATTTGCCTTTCCACATCTTTATATGCTTGTAACATGACATCACGGGACAACAATAATCATTATTAGGGAACTTTTTGATGCGTCATATGGAGTTTATGATTGCATCAGTCGGAAAAACGTGAAGGATTTTGTCCTGAAAACTCTATTGTGATGTTATACGTCCCAAAATGCGCATTTTTTGCGTTGACGACCAATATATACGAGTGAACAACGCCACAAAATCATGTTTACGAGGCCGTAGGCTTACCGAGGTTGCTGAAGGGGGAATTGGACCCTGGAAAGGGCGACGCAAGTGCCTGTCCCCGCTCCTGAAACCGGAATAATCCCCGCACCGCAAAGAGCATATGTTGCTCGTTGCATTGAGCTGTTCTCTCCTGGAGCCCAGTTCTCTTTCCCCCGCACTCACCAATCTCCTTTCGAACGCACTTTATCCTCTTATTCTACACAAGGGAGCAAGGGATTGGACTCGGGAACGCCGTCGCATGTGAAGTGATTCGAGATTACCAGCGCGTGTTCAGGTTTTTTGTTACTCTTATCAGGTTTGTTTATTTTTAAGTGCACAGATAAAACGAAGCGTTAACTCGCCAAATGGAAATTCTCCGGCAAATTTCTTCTCGTGGGATATCTGTTTCTGAGGGTAGCAGTTCATATGTTCGAAGAATTAGCCATTTATTAGTCCATGATTGAATTTCTCTTGCTAAAAATGCTCCTTTTATATTTGCGAATATGGAGTCAATATCATCCAATTACCACAGATTCATCAAAACAGAGTTATAAAAACATTTTTAGATCAAATACCAGATTAATCAATTAATCTTTCGCAGCAACGTTCTTTGGCTTATGGTATGGAACATTCTAAAAGAATAGAAGCGTCGAAAATTGTATTTACTGCGGATATTTTACTAGGAAGCTTGCAACATTAGTTACATACGATTGTTGGGATTTCAATTCTCTCCAAATTTTTGGCAATCAGATCAGAATATCCCTAAAATATTGTCGAAAAAATTGTTTATCATATTCACACATTCATATTTACATACTTCATATTTTTACTTTCCTCATATTTCTGCCATTCAAGACAAATTTGAGCATAGTGGATCTTGAATATAACTTCGAAATAAGATAAAAAGAAATCGAATTTTGCTATGTTTGGACTATTTATCACATGTAGCGAATATAAGAATACATTAAATAAAAAGGCTTTAAAAGTCATATATATATCAAGATTTTTTTCACTGGAGAGGCATCCAACCAATTAAAAGTTTAATGATGAATGGGTTTCTCGGAAATAACTGACAAATACTGCAAAAGTTTTAGATAAAACTAAGCCTTATTTTTAATGGAATTATTTAAAAAATATAACATAAAGAAACTATCATATAAAACCTGACGAGTATATCGAGTAAAAGACTATTCATGTTCTTTATTAACGCAAATATTTCTATAAGTTTATTCAAGATCCTCTATTGTTACATTTTCTTATTGAAGTTTTTTAAAGACCCAAATATTTTATGAACTGATATGGTAAAAAATTAATATAATTTACTATTTCAGTTTTGTTGAAAAGAAGATGACAGCTTTTAAATTTGACATCAACAAATTTATGGTATATGATTTTGATTGATAGAATTTTAAAAAGCTGAACGGTCGATTATATGTTGGTTTTACAAGCCTAACTATTATAATACAAAATCATATAAAATCAACGCTACAAGCAAAGAGAATTATCAAATTTTGGAAATTCCGTCGCAGTATTTGACAACTCGATGAAATGAATTCTATTTTCTATAATTTTACAGAACGTTAGTACGAAATATTGTAAACCTAGAATTATTTAAAGGTCCGTTACCATATATTTTGGAAACGCAGAAATGATGTGGATAGTATGAGGAATTGTGGTAATGAATGGATTGATAAAAAGGTATTAAGGAGAAAGCCAGCAGAAAAGAACAAGTTATATAAATTTTTATTTGTACCTTTAAAGAACAATGTTCCATATTTAATTTGAGTTCGTTTAAATTTCTCATTACGTGGACAGATATTCGTTCTCGCATGCCAAAATAGTTAGGAAAATTAGAGTATTTTAACAGCTACAGAGAGTAAAGTGAATGTAAACTACAATAGGAAGGAATTTGATACTAAAATTCGTAAAATAATTTATAAGCATAAACATTAAGACATATATTCTTGAATCATAAGTAGATCAACCGATTCCTTACATATTTATTAGTTAATAATGCATTAATAAGTGGTTTGTTCGTTAAAATTGACTTTTCATCGTTCACAGTCTTCTTAACACTATTTGCAACAATGATTCGGCAAAGAGATCAATAAATATGAAGAATTCATTCCTTGCTGTAAAGTAAAAACCTTTACTATTTATTTCATCAACCACGCCAGTCTCTCTTAATATTCCAACAAAAAAATAATACATATAAACAAAGCACCAGCAGCGTAAAAATGCTGTACAAAGATCAATCTCAAAACAGAAACATGACAAGATATATGCGCTCGAGAACAGCAAATATGTAACTTCATTTTCGATTATGAGGAAAGTAAAGGAGTAGTAAGCAACAATGCCACCATTTAAAAGAAAAAATAGTTTAATAACGGAATTAAACAAAACAGGATATTTTGTTGGGTTATATAAGTCGTTTTACGCAGCAAAAATGTATTTCGCAAGCTTAGTTATCTGAAAACGACACAAAGGTACCATATTTATTGCATATCAATTGATAAATTGAATCTATTTTACTCTTCTGCTTACTAGCCTAAAAATAAGGCACTGCAAGACCAAAGTAGTTCCCGATCGAACTTATAACAATAACATAAATCAGAGGGAAAATAATACAGGTCAGCAACAAAAAATTTGGATTCCGAAGGCATGGTACTTTGAATTTCTTTATCACCAGCAAATGCATTGACTTTCGAAAACTACAAAATACATGAAGCATGTAAAGTAAAAATAGACATCAGATTATGCATATTCTTCTTTTTCAACACCTAGTTATTTATCTGATTATGCATTATAGTCAAAAGGGGAAAGATGCACGCTCAATGCTACGCGGAGGCGTTCTTTACGAATTGTGCTATAATTTCAAAAAGAAAATCAGCATTCCTCAATAAAATGAAAAAAAATTGCTAAGCAATATTTAAGAAATGATACCAGGGGAATATTAAATTTACCAATTTATTTTCTAATCAATTGTAATTAATAATAAATCGGAAATTATTTAAAACATATCTTATTTGTGGTGAATTTTTCTCGGGTTTCCAACCGGGTTGTCTCGGAGATTTCTTCCGACGTCTCGGCAACTAGCTCTGTCGCCATCTTCAGGGATCCTGATCCTGATCCCTGAAGATGGCGACAGAGCTAGTTGCCGAAACGTCGGAAGAAATCTCCGAGACAACCCGGTTGGAAACCCGAGAAAAATTCACCATGATGATTCGCCGGGAAAGCTTCAAATATATCTTATTTGAGTTAAGTAGCTGTAATGTAATATTTTCGTACGCGTTTATTCCCTCTTCGTAAATTATCCATTTCCTTTAATTACAAAACGTGAAGACGTGAAATTAAACTTATTCACGTAATTATTGCAGAACTTGTTTACTTCAGTCGATTCCAAGATTGTTTTCGTAGACAACAATTAAAAAGCCATGCTAAATGTTTTTAATTGATAACGACAACTCCTTCGATAAAATGTATCGGCAAATAAATATGTTACTTACTAAAAAATTAATAGTTTCAGGCGTCGCTTTGTGGATCTCCCTCATGTTTAGGAAATAAAGAAAAAACTTTATTCGATTGTACATAAGAAATTTATTCAAAACACATCCTAGTTTTCGTAGCCTAACTACATCATCAGGTGTTCTGTATCGTAAACCACATGATGTAGCTAACAATAAGTTACGAAACCTGGGTTCAATCTAGAACAGCATACGGACAGTCAGAAATCAAGTTGATGTGATTACCGAACAGATTGAAGTCGAGTTAGAAAATGAAGAGGAAGAAGTTCGACCAAAAAGACCGCGGATCACTGACAGCGAGTCTGCCTGCAGGAAGAGAGAAGGTAAAGAAGTTTGTGACACCATAATCACAGAAATAAAAGATTTCAATTTACTGGACACCTCGTAGCTACAAATCTATTTGTGGTCGAAGAATTTGATAATTACAGCAAAAAATTTCCTGAAACGTATCTCAGTGAAATAATATAAAAAAGAGACTGAAGAGTGAACTTCAAGTTTTATTACGAAAGAGAGGAATTGAGAGCAGTTACTGGTGCTGTATCATTTCTGTCGCTAATTTTGGGTGATGATTTGTGTGAAACATTTCAAGAGACATTAAGCTTTTAAAAGTGCTGATCACGATACCAATGTCGATCAGAAGCAGAACGGTGTTTTTCAATGATGAAAAAAATAAAGACTTTTCTTAGGAATAGTATGAAAGAAGAAAGACTAAGTGCTTTAGGCATGCTATCGTGTGAAAAACTTTTTTAAATAGCATAGATAGCTTCAACAGAAAAGTTATTGATTTCTTTTCTAACAAGAAAGATCGCCAAATGGACTTTGTTTACCGCTCATTTTAGCTGCAAGACACTTCTTTCATCTACTCACTACTGTACAGTTTTCGGACGGTAAAAAATTAAATTCTTTTTTGTATTATAATTTTAGGCTTTTTAAAACATATGCTGGTCCTACCAGTTGAAACAACCACCGGCCGCCACTGCTAGGTTGTGTTTTTAAGAAATTTCTTATGTGGAATCGAAAAAGGCTTTCTCTTTATTAACGAATATTTTACTTATCTAGTTCTACAAATTTTGTTAGAAACTTTTTTGGTATGATGTATGTTTTACGAGATATGATGAAAACTTTATTTTCGTCACCTATAATGTGGCAATCCTGATTGGGTTATGTGAACCGTTTATTTTTCATATTCTTTGTCTTTATGTCTGTAATACCAAATTTCATGAAAATCCGCCGAATAGTATCGTAGATGAAAAATGCAGACGGACAGACGGACACGACCTGACCAAAAGGCGCTCATTTTTTACTTTTTGTAAAGAACGCCTAAAAATTGAATTTAATACAATTGGGACAGTTAATTCAAAAAGAATTAACAAAATTCCATTAAAACGTCAGTTTTAAATCTTTTCTTATTTGGAGACGTCCCGCCTGACATTGTATTTATTCAAAATACTGAAAATTAAATATGCCACGAAAAAAATATAGCACAAACGATTCCAATGCAAATCTGAAAGTCAAAATCATCCGGGAATCGAATTCACGACCAAAACCAAAGGCGCATTTATCATTTCATCCTTAAATCCAGAGCGAATCGTGATCGATCTTTGCATGACTTTTGGCGAGCGCACGTTAAGGGAAGGGTTACTGCGAGAGATGAGAAGTCGAGAGATGGAGAGGGTGAGGGGCAGCGGAGGACGGTTGGGGAAGCAAGACGAGGAGGGGGTGGGAGGACGCGCGAAGGAGAGGGGGAAGGAAGCTAATAAAAACAAGTGGCATACGTGATTTTGAGGCCTAATGCTCCACGCATGAGAAGTGTGGTCCTGATCCGGCAAGTGGGAATATCTCCATGGTAATGCGGCATTTTGTCAGGGATCAAGGCGGGCCATTCACGACTCCCTGAATTATAGCTTAGGGCGTTTGTTTTCTGGGGCGCTGTTTGTTCCATTTGGGGTCCGTTCGCTGTCGAAGGATTTGGAGAAAGAGGAAAGAGAGAGAGAGGGGGGGAGGAGGGCGAAGTGGGAGTGGGCGTGTCGTTATGTGGTCGGGGATAGGGATTCGTCATGGAATTATTCCGGCTCCTATCGCGGACACAAACACCCGACGAATTCCTCCCTTCGTTCCACCCGGTCCCCCCTCTCCCTTGCCGTCCACTCTCCCCTTCCCACATACTCCCCGGGCAGGTGATCTCGTGCGGTCATAACTCTAAGTTAACTTTTATCCTTCTACCGGGTCAACCCCAAGCTCTCTGCGTCAATCGACATGGAGTGCGGTGTTAAGGGTTGTTCTGCAAAGGGCTAATCAGTTCCGCCCGGCGTTGAAAATGCCTCTCTTCATTTTTTTGGGTCCAAAGGGTATCTGCAGATGTTCACCAAGCTGACTTTCTAATGCTCAAATTTTTTTATTGCAAGTGCTCGGTATAGTCCGTGCAAAAATTTATAAAGCATCTACGTTCACCGAAAATGTTTCTGTTTTCGTCTGTACATCTTTGAGAAGTCATAACAAGTGATTGCTTATACGAATATAGTGTGTAAGGGTATAAATTCTAAACAAAGCTCACGTTGAGTTAATATAAAAGTGAGAAGAGTTATAGCATAATTTCATCATATTTATTATGTTCTACAAAATTAGACAAGAATTTATCATTATTTGAAAAATAATTACAGTGATTCATAAAAAATTTCTGCAGAAAAATTCTCCTTAGTTAAATTTTTGTTCTTCACCTATCAGTCTATTCAGATAAAAAACGTATCATCAAAGAGATGACGAGTCAGTCAAAATTATATTGCTTTAAATATCAGTTTCAAAAAATGTACTAAATGTTACAAATCCAAATTGAAACAGTTTCTATGTTCAGAAACAAAAATAAGAGATTTATGCCTGTCTCGTGAAAAAATCAACATTTGAGCATAAATATTGGGTGTCAGCAAACTACTTTGAAGAGAACATCGACTTCACTTAAAAACGAAACTAAACTTTCATTTTAAATGCGAGAAATGATTTCATTTGAAACTTTGTTTTTGCTAGAAGCGTTTCGAAGTCCGTTTTAATGTTAACTGCCGGCTGCTAGCAATAAGGGATTATTCCCTTTTGGTAAACCGGAGGCCCTGAAATAACACGAATATGTAATCGCATTGGCTGTTTGTTTTAATTGACCCTCGTCCACCGCTGGACATGACTTACCCTTAATACGGCTCCCTCCGATTCGCCCCTTCCCCTATCCTCGCCCACGCCACAGAATGCCAACCCTCTTCCCCTCCCTTCGCCACATTCCTCCTCCTTCCCTCCTAATAATCCCCGAACTGCCGCAAAATCCTTCCACACATTCGACTCGCTAACTATCCCATTCCAACACATAACGTTAATGACAGCGTTTTGAGCTAGTGACTCGGAGTGGGAAGGCAATATCCTGAACCAAACAATGAATTGATTGAGGATAAATGAAAGAAAAAACCAAACGATAGTTGATTCCGATTATTGATTATCGAAACCGTGAAAAAAGGCCCGATTTTCAATATCACCATGGTTTATCCAATGAATTGCAAGTGCAAACAGTACACGCTAAAATGACAAAATTTTTACATAAGTAATTTTTGATTTGGTGGATCAAACAAATGAAATATTATAATTTTTGGTGATATAAAATTCAAATCTGGAGAAAATTTGATTTTTGCCACAGCATCATTCTAAAAATTATAAATTCCTGTTTCACCGGATTAATGCGTCAATGAAATGTAATTGCGAACAGTCCAATATGAAATGGTTAAAAAAACGAAAAAGAAGAATTTTGGACAATATAAAAAATCAACCTGAAAAAATATTATTTTACCCCGGTAGTGGAAAAAATACGAGTGATAATAATCACCGTAACGGGCACATATTGTTATACACATGAAATACATTGCCTCCTCTATGATTATTTCGCGAGTTAATGAACCCAAATAACAAACTCTCAACAGAATTTTACAAACAAATATTAATGAACGTTCATGAAGTAGAGAGATAGCTTTAATACTGGCGTATCTTACATAACATAACTTTTAAACGCAAAGATTACTCTTAAAATATTAGCATTATAACTAAATTTTATTGCTATTTTCTTGTCATGAGCTCATAATTTCATCATAAATTTGTGAATGCGAAATTTCAAAAGTAAACATAGGTAAAGACGTTGTAATTTGAAATCCACTGCAAAATAGTTACCAGAAACCTCATAATTTATTTTTTGGCGTCTTTATTTCAAAGGGAAGTAATTGCTTCGTTACCTTATACGCCAGGAAAATTATTTTTGCTGCCCAAGTCAATCAAACCAAGAAGGATCTCTACATCAGAAGGTATTTTTTGCTGTTCAACCGCCGCAGTGGGAGGGAGGACGAAAGAGAGGTCAAAGACACGCATATAAAAGTTAAGGGAGTTGCAGTTAACGTCGAAGAGAGGGAATAAATCCGGAAGGTAATGGCGAAACGTAAACTGGGAAGTGAACGTTTACGCTGATGTCCAGCTACGCATAAAAGTCATGGTCTACATAAGTGTACATCAACACATATACGACCCACTTCAAACTTTGGTCGCAATAAACTAATGTCTCTGATTCGGACTCCTAATGGGATACCATAATTTTTTATGGCTCCAAAATAAATGCGCTCGCAGTCATGAGCGTATTTAAGACCCTGATTAATAATAACGGACGGCGCGGTCGTTCTCATTTGAAGGGCAACCTGATGGCGGCAATTCAGAGAATCTTGTTCGAGGAAATGCTGATAGAATGTAGAAACGTTCACTATTTATCCATCGCCCCGCCACGATGACTACTTCGATAAACTCAGACGCACTTAAAATGAGACATTACCGCTGAACCGCATCCAGGTCCTCATGTAGCACCTGAGGTGAATAAAAATGAAGATAGGCTTGACTTCTTTCTTGATGGTCTTTGCGAGGTAAGAGAGTAACTTTAACTGCAGCAATATATTTCTCTTGCGGGAGAATCTAAACTTACGCATAGGAAGATTACACGAAATAAATAAATAAGCAAAGGAATGCAGTTGCTTTATTTAGAATAGAAAGAGCAAAGCCATCTTAGAGTACTCCGGGTATAAATAAAGAAACGAACAATTAATTAGTATCTTCTGATGTAGTTTTGTTGAGAAATTCAGAAGTGAAAGAATGCGAAAGTCAACGCCGTCGGGGGGAGGGATTCGGGATAACACGCATTAAACCTTTATTAAAGAATATAGATTTTTTTATTCCTGAGGCGAAATTTATCTGACTTTTATTCATTATAAAAAAGAGAGAACGCCAAAAATGTTATGAGGCGCTAATTTACCGAAAAAATCTGGAAAGATAATGTTTTGGCTTGCGTAGACCGAACATGATATTTCTTACGGTATCCGACGGGATGTTTTCAGTACGTTAAACGAAGAAACAAACTACACGAGGAATAAAAATGAGTCCCAGGAGCATAAAGAAAGGCCCCATTTATTCTAGTTCAATTTAATTTCATGCAAATTAAAAGCCCTTTCTCTCGCACTCCCGTCGCCGGTCTATCCAGAGAGTTGTTAGGAGACGTGGAAAGGGAGTGAGGAGAAGGGAGGGAGGAAAAGGAGAGCGAGAGAGGGAGGAGGGAGGGGAAGGGTATGTGAAGGTCCTCTTCATCCTCTTTATCCTGCATGAAACTCAAGTCCGAGGGAGAGGTAGAGAAAAGTAGAGAGAGAGAGAAGACCTGCGCGCCTCCTCATTTATTTCATCCAGAATGTCCCTTGTCCCCTTTCGCCCCCGCACTTTCCACTCCCCCAACCCTTCCCTCGGCTACGCCTTGGCGCCGCCCCACCCCCCGCCTCCTCTTCCCGCAACGCAGTTACCTCCTGAATCTTGATGCCCCCTTGATTTCACTTCTCTGGAATAATTCCGACCGCTGGAACTTCCGACCGCTTCCCATTCTGCCTCTCTCCCCTCCCAACCCCCTCCATCCTCCGCCGTGCCAACGCTCTTCCAGTCTCTTCTTCCGCTTTCTCTCTCTCTCTCTCTCCATAAAGCCTTCCTTCTCTTCCCTTACCCATCTCTCTCGCTCTCTTTTCTTCTCTACTCCATTCTCCCGTAAGAGGGCCTATTCTTTTATGGCTTTCCTCGCTGCAAAAATAATTCCATTGCTCTCCTGAATGTTTTCTTTTTATGCCTAACCATCCTCTCCAACCCTTCCTCCCCCTTTGTTCTCCCTCCCTTCTTACTTCTCTCCCCCTCCCTCTACGCCACTATTTCACTTTTATCACTCTTTATACCCTATTTGGAGGACCTTTCTGCGACGTAAAATTCACTTCAAAAACCTTGGCCAAGCAATATTTTAACATCCGCGGCTGTTTTGTGATTTTTCGGGGCATTATTGTAATACCTACATCGTTGTTAACTATTGCCATTAAAGTTTCATTAGATCAAAGATGTATGTATAATAACAAAAATTAGATTGTATCTTAACTGCATATTAATCTTCACAGGCTTTAGTAAATTACGGCAAATTAAGTTTAAATATTTGGTTCCTAAATTTAGTGACTCATAGTATTTGCCAATAAAACAGTAAAAGGATAAAGAAAAGGTTAAGCTTATTTACTTTTTAATTGACTGTTAATTCCAATTTTTTCTTTATTTTTTAGAATATGAATGTTTTCTTTTTAGTTGGACGCCATTCTGCTGCTTTCGTTTCCTTTCCACAAATTTCTCACATCCCCCTTTGTTCTTCATCCCTCTTCATCGTCTCTCCGTCTCCATCATCCACCGCTAACACAATTCCGTTCCTTTGATGATACAAAGCCCTCTCACATTTTCCCTCCCTCCACCTTATCTCCCCTCCCTCTCCAGTCCTTCCCCTCCTCCTCTTCCTCTCCTCGTTTATTGCCCTCTCTACTGAATTACTTAATCGGTAGCGTAGTGCGCCGAGCAAAGCAGTAGCCGAGTCCTCCCTAAAGCGCCGCTACTCCACAAAACAGGAACAAAAGCGGCATAAATTTAAAAAAAATCCGAGCTGAAAAGAGAGTAATTTGAGTCTCCGAGCAACGCGGTGAATTACGGGGTTGCGTTCACGAGTAATGGAAGGATATGGACGGTTGTATGATTGTCGGGAGGAGAGGTAGGTGGAGAGAAAAGGAGATAGGAGAGGTGAGATAGGAGAGAATAGAGGGAGAGGATGGAGAGAGAGAGGGAGGGAGAGAGAGAGTGAGGGGGGAGAGATGGAGAAGCGACGCTGGCGGGGGAAAAATGAGTTTGCGGCGAGGGTATCTGTGTGCCACTCCCCCGATTTGCTCACGGGTCCAAATCCATTCCCCGTTCACCTCCCTCTCTCCCGCTCTCTTTATCCGCCAACTCCTGCCTAGCCTCTCTCCCCTCCCCCGAAACCTCGCTTCCCCTCCCACTATCTCATACCCTTTCCCCACACGACCCACACTCTCGCCGCCATTCTTCTGGTTAATTCAAACCGAGGTCTCAAAGCAGCCATCGACTTCCGCTGGGCTCATCCTGTGGGGAACGGAGGGGACGCTGGAGGAGGGGAAAGGGAGAGAGGTTTTTTGTGGAAGAGGGTGAGAGAAAAGGGAATAAGGGAGAGAGAATGATGAGAGGAGGAAGGAAAGGAGGACGCGATGCCGAAAAGGGAATGAGAGAAAAGGAAGTGGAAAGGGTATGTGAGTAGGAAGGGAATGGATGAGTGAGGCAAGAGAATAAAGCAAGAGGCTTGCGCGAGGCAAAGTGAAAAGACAAAAGTGTCTGTGTATATAGAGTGCCAACTTGTAACGGCAGGAAAAGTTGAACCTATGGCGTGCGAAGTACATGTTTGTGATCTAAGTTGCTTTTAATCAGCGTAGAAACACAGGAGAGTTAGATTAAGGTTTATGGAAGGAACGTCGAGTCACATTACTGCAAGAGATTTAAAAAAGAATTGATAAGGTTGTAAGAGCAACAAAACCAATTTAAAATGACACTTTCAAAACCATACAGAAATAGGGGATCTATATTAATGTTTATTTAATTTTTGCGTAGCCATCGGACAACTGAAGTTTCCTCTAAGTTACAGTGTTAGCTTACTATTGCGAAAAAAATCACGAATAATAGGAATAAGTGCTGAATTACTCGAACTATGAGAGATCACTGAGCGGAGATAAAAAGGGTAATCATGTTCTTGTCGTTCATACAATCGTGGGTAAATGACTATACTGGCGCACAGTTAAACGCAACCCTGAGTTAGTCATTTGGAACAGTACTGTGATAGGTGTAAGCTTGGATCATTATAACTTAGAACCAAAAGAATGTAATTAATGCGAAATATTCAGAGCGCGGGCTGTGTATCATAGAATCAAAGACATAATTCACGTTGAGTGAGCCCCGCCACTTGATACAAGTAGCCCAAGCACGTATAAAGAGCTATACAGATCCAATTACAGAGTTCAGGTTCTTAATGAAATATTTTTGAGACCCACTACTATTCCAGTTAATGCATTAAGAAAAATTTAATTCAGACGTCTGCAAAATATTGTATCAGCCATATCGACATATACTGATAATCCTATTATGAAGAATGAAACCGAAGCAGGATCTGAGAATCACGGCTTACGGAACCTTTGTAATTAATGACGTCAAACACTGTCAATGCTATCAAATCATTTACTTGCAATAAAGTTTAACTTCCTCTTTTCTTAAATACATACTGATATACGTATAAATTCTTCTTGACTAGATTTTTTCGAAAATGCTATCAACCACTAAATATTTCATGTAAGAAAAATAATCCAGGTTTTCTTAAGATTTTTCTTTTTGGTAAGCGCCCGAGGTTTATTATGAGGAAAGATCGTACGATAACTTTGAGAAAAGAGTTTGCAATTTATGAAGGTTAGATATAACTATAAATTTATTCGTTCAACAACAGAAACACTCTGAATATTAGAGAGAGAAAATTTTATATATAAATCATTTCATTTTAAAAAGCAACTATTTTATCAAGAAACACAGTCTCTCAAAAAGGTAAGATAACAATAGATATTTTAAAAGAACGGCCATGCTCCTAAAATCGAATGAAATGCTTTCATTAAAAAGAAATAAATGGCAATCCTGCAATATATTTTAATTCCAATTAATGCTAATATTCAAATTTTAAAATCCTCCCATTTTATTTAGATTTGTTCATATATATACTTTATTTAAAACAAGATAAAGAGGATAGGCAAAATGAATAGAGCAAACGTTGGTGCGGTTTTTATTAAGTAAATTTCAGCGGAAGTTTCTCCGAGGAAGAACAGAAACCATTCAATTAGTACGGCGGAGAAAGATGGGGAGAAGTAAGAATTCCAAATGAAAAAGATTTTCGCAACACGTCACCTAATTAAATAAAAATAATTCCGTGAGATTCTAGCCCGGGAACCGTGGCTCCCTGAGCCCACTTAGGGCCGAGATGGGAGCCCTTTCTGAGTACAGCGTCCTCTCCGATCGAGGCCCTTCTCCAAATTCATGGAGAAAAGGGTCGCCTTATCGCCTCGACGGTCACCTACTTCTCCCTCCCCTTTTCCTCGCCGCCATCCATATCCTTCCTTCTCCCTGTTCTCACCCTCCTACGCCCATTCGCCCCACTCCTCCCGCAGGCACGCACACACGCAGCTCCCTCCCCGGACCAGCGCACGCGCATCATTCCCGCACTCTCCCGCTTAATCACTGCAGCATCCCCTGAGAGACCTCCCCTCCACTCCCCGGATCCCGCTCCTCCAACCCCCGCTCACTATCCCGACACAACTCTTCTCCTCCATTCGAAGGTGCGGTAGCTTTGCTACACCGTATGACTTGGACGAATTTTCAACCAAAAAAATCAAAACGAAGAAAAGCATTGGTCGCTTATGCTTTGAGATTCTTTTCCTTTTAAGTGCTGAATTGTGGTAAATCTTTTCCGCTTCGCGTGGAGATATTCAGAAATGGCGTCGTTGCTATGCGACCGTGTGCTGTCCTAATAACGCCTATCGCCGTCGGCCTCTCTTTCCCCAGTGTGCCTAATTCGATTTCTCACCCTCCTTCCCCCTCCATATTCGCCCTTACGCTTGTCGCTGCCTCAATCTTCTTCAACCTCAAATCCCTCTCCTCCTTACCCTCGCTTTCTCTCTCTCTCTATCTTCTTCCCGTGACGTGTTCTCGGTTTTCAGTTCACGGATAAGACCTCCTAGTTGATTCCACACGGTGGCGAATCTTAAGGTGGCGCTAACGTCTGGATTATGGTGAACTATACTTCTTATATACAGATTGATATAAATAAATTAATTTCTCGGATATTTTCCCGCAGAATTACTTCAGCTTATTTCAAAGGTTGGCACAGCAGCTAAATCGCTACAAACTCTTCTAAAATTATTCAATTTATTCATCAATAAATTTTCCTTAAATACCTACTCAATAACTTCAATAATAATGAAGTAGCAATGGCTATTACTTTTTACGGGGTATTCTGATTTTTACTTAAATAGAAGCTTTTTGATGAAAGTATATCAGTATCAAAAACGAAATCAGATTAAATGGTGACTCATTTTGCAAATATATGAACTAGCGTAAAAAGAGTATGTGGGCTTGTACGTGTAAATCGAAACCATGCAGCCATAGCTGGAATCGTACCCAATATGATATCAAGCCTCTAAGCTGTACCTCCGTAAAGTCTTTATCCACCTCGTAGTTTAGCCTCCACTCAATCAGCTTTCATTTAATTTCATATTCGTGGGATTATTCTCTTTAATCACCTCCCTTTCTCTCTCTCTTTCTCTCTCCTCCCTTAATCACTTTCCTGGAATCTCATCCCTCTCAAATTCTCTACCTATTCTCCTTTCCCCAGAATCACCTCCATCACTTCCTCTCCCTCTCTCAATGTTCCCTATCTTCCGAAATCAGTTCCCTCTCTTTCTCTCTCTCTCTCTCCCTCTCTTCCTTCCTTCCTCTTCACTGCTTGCCTGCGAGATCATTGGATGAAGATATCGGGGAGAGGAGAATGACGACGAGAGCATAAGGAGGGGCGAAGATGGGGAGTGCCCGTGGGATGGGGAGGCAAGGATGAAGGAAGATGGGGTTGGAGAGTGAAGGAAAGAGCGAAGGGGGAGGGGGGAGAGGAGATACAGAATGAGAAGAGGGAAGGGGGGCCTGGAGAAGCGGACTGGATGAGAGTCCCAGATGCCATTTATTTTATAATAACGAAGGCAGCGTGTTTTCACGGAGCTACGGCTCCCCTGCGTACTGTACGGCGATGATTCCTGACAGCGGCCTAATAGAAAGTAATAGAATCGAGCTTCGCTTCTTTCCTCCTCTCTCTCACTCTCTTCTCCTCTCCCACCTCTCTCTACATCTCTTCTTTCTTCTGATACTTAGGATCTTTCATGACAGCCCATGACACGTGTACCGAATATTGCTATGTTGAAAATTGTTTCAATAGTTTGCTTTTGTGGTGTGCGGTACATTTCTCCCATCAGAATAACCCAAAATCTCTTTTCTTTTCTTGGAACTTGTTAATCAATCTGTTCTAAATGGAAGCAAGTCCTCTATGAACTTAAAGAGGATCTGAAAACGGTCTTTAAGATCAGCCAGAAGGCAGCGAGATGGCGGGGTAAAAAGGTGTGCAATCGGTAGGATAGGATGTGGGCGCGTCTGAGAAATGGAAGGAGAGGTTGGTTGGTTTGTTTTATTTTTGGAGACCGAGCGAGGGCACAGGAGGAAAAGGAGATGGAGTAGGGAGAGGAAGATGGAGAGGGCGGAAGAGTGGGAAGGAGATGGCGGGAGGACTCCCTCTCGGGATGAGATCTCCAGTTTTAAACAACGGGTGACTGGAGCGGCGTACGTTATGAAGGTGGAGAGGATTCGCAATATCTTTTTCATCCTTCTTTCCTCCCGTCCACTCCTCCCTCCGTCCTCGCTACACGGTCTTCCCTCTCGAGTCTCTCTCTCTCTCCTCATGTCCGTTTTCCCGCACCCTTATCTCGACAGAAATTCCCCCCTCCTCCCCGCGGCAATGGGGGAAGGAATAGCTGGTGCGTGGTGCGGAATGCGGCTTTCTAGGGACTTTTTGTCCCCGTGCCGATATACGCACCCTCCACTCTACGCCGTGGTAATGGCCGGCACTAACACCCACCTTTCTCACACTTCCTCTCTGTCACTAATTTCATTTCCGTGCTTTTTGAAGGAGGATTTGAGTTGTAGTGGGATCCAAAATATTAGATGATATTTTTTCGAGTTTGAAATAACCTATACTTCGCGATAATTGTTTTTTTCTTGGAATTTTACCCTTGAAGTTCTACAAAACTTTGAGCGATCTCAATACTTGTAATGCTGTATGCTGATTTTTATCACAAATTAATGATTTGCTATTACTAAATACTTCAGTTAGTATATCAAAATTTTAAAAGTTATATTTTATGCTGGCTGCACAACATACAAATTTAACTGAATGAAAGAAAATGGGATATTCACGTAGAAATTAAATATGGAGCGATAGGATACTTTTCTGAAGTGCGGGTTAATGATATACATTGCTTAATGCTCTTTAAAAAAAGTGTTTTTACTAAATTAGGGAATTGCGAATGTAAAATATTTCTTTCTGATTATCTCTCATACCATTAAAAATGTGTTTAAAGAGCTAAATAGCTTGTGCGGCACAAAAGTCACGAGTTATTTTATTTTATTACAGAGAATTTATAAAATGACACATGCTTTATTCCGAGTGTTGTGGTGACCTTAATTGATGGAAATGGTGAACTTCACTGACAGCAAAAAGTAAGATTAAATTATTCATCAATCAAGCGTAATTCAAGTTAGGATAATTTTTCATTAAACTGATATTCTAAATTTTTTTTACATATTACTATTAAATAGAAGAGGACTCGAAATAATGCTAACAATATAACAAAATCGTTTAAACCTTTGGTCGTTTCTTATGTTCTGTTCACGTGACACTGTAGCGGTCACCAATATAATATTACTTTCTCGGTACATGTTCTAGGTTTTTAACTGTAAATGTCGTCGTATTTCGTCCAGAGTCAATTTAAATACACATTATTAATGAATAAAGGAGTAAAGTTGTAAATTAATGCCGTACTTACAGTGCTGTAGCATAAAAAAGTGAAACCATTAAAGGGTTAAAGGAATTTCAATGCCGAAATCATAGTCCAACTCGGTAACAATGATTATGCAGCATCATACGCAAATAAAGATTTAATACATATTACCTTAAAATTGCAAAAAATAATATAAAATGTTTACTATTGTAAGGTAGGTATTGTAGGTAGAAAGTAAAATATTATCGATAACAAAGGTTAATGCTGTTCTTTGTCCCTTTTATTTTAAAAGATGGAATTTAATAAAAAACATTTGAAGTCTTATCAAAGAAATAGATCTAAACATATGGTAATCGCATTAGACAAACTTAACCAAATATAGTTTCTCTTTGCATTCTGTTGTTGAAGAAATTAAAATATTCTCGTGCATGGGCAAAATTCCCAAAGCGAAAAATGGCGAGCGCTATTGTCCACTTGATAATTTCCACAAAAAATGATTAAATTAATCTTGATGAAGTAACTTACGCAAACGTGTGAAATGTTTCTCCTTTCGGCACAGAAGCTCGAATACACAGAAATGAAAGGAACTGGAACAGAGAACACTCGAGATTTTCCTCGGATGGCGAGGTGTTAAGAGGAGATTTTTTAATTTTGTTTTCTTCATTATCTTCGGCAATATTCAGAATGAAAATTTTAAACTATTCGTTACAGAATCCGCTTTCTTTTTATCTATTAATTCCAATTCTAATGCCAATGTAAATTCCTCATTTAGTTTTGCAAATGCAGTGATATAGTGTTAAGGTTTGGATTAAGGAAATTGGCCAAGCCGATCGTTAGGAAAGCTAAGATAACTCAAAATTAAGTTTTTATAGAAATTAATCTTCTCTGTGAGTATGTTTATTACCTTTTGCGTTGTTAATGAAATCAATGATATTTCTGTATATACTAAAGCGGAGTGAAGTATAATTCGAAGTGTAGCTCTAAAAGTAATATTTGATTAATACTGAATTAATTGGTACAAATTTCTAGAAGTAAGGGTTATTTCGTGGGCTATAACGCTTGTTAACATTTTCCATTGGCCCGCTACTGATAGAGAATAACAAAAAACTCGATCCATTTGAGCGTCACATTCCTCACCGAAAGTTCGAGTAAAATCTCCTCCGCTGCATTCCTTTAGCTCGAGCAACACTAAAACGACCTATAGCCTTCTTGACACCAAACTCCTCCTATGAATCTTTTCTCGACTTTTACGAGGATGAAAAAACCTCAAACGAATAAAATGTTTGGGCGTTGCATACAAACATTCGGACATCATCCCAGGGGATTTCGCATATGGGCTATAGCTTATATCACGGAGCCACAGTCTCCCATGAAATGTGAAAATTTTCTCTCCTTCCGTCCTCTCCTTTCCCCCTCCCCTTCCACTCTCCCCTTCCGCCGTCCCCGCCCCTTCATTCCCCTCCTATTACCTCCTCCAGGCAGAAATAAAACCATCTCCCGCAACCCCCCCGCACACAAACGCAAAAAACATCCCGCTCTTATCCCTCCGCCACAGAATCCCTCTTCCATGGACCAACAGCATGTCGTTGGGCGATGGGCTGCATATATATATTTCGCTCCCGGAATCGGGTTTTCGCGAGCATCCTGTTCGAATATTCACCCGGATGATGTATATCCCTGTACCACGATGATCCCCTCGTTCCCCTCACACTCCCAACTCCCTTTCCATTTCCCGCGGATTCGAAACCCCAGCATCCTTTCTATCACCTCTCCTCCCCCTTCGCATCCTCCTTTATTCCATCCCTTCGCATCCGCGGCAGAATCCGTTGCTTCAGACCGCAGGCAAATCCATTTCCCCGTCCAGCGCGTTCAATTCCAGGAAGGGAACGCGCATAAACACACGTGGTGTGTGTCCCACTCTGACTTCCTCCTCCCATCCGTATTCCTCCTTCCCTCCTCCTCCCTCCTGCTCTCTATCCCCCCCACTCCTCCTACTCCACAAGGGTAAGGGGGTGGCAGCAAAGAGATCATCCCTTCATCATATCCGGAGGTCTCATATTCTGCTTCCATATCTTCACCATGTCCACGCCAATGCGCCCGTATCGTCTTCCTCTCCCTCCCTCAGCATACCAATATATAATCTCGGAAAATATGAGCAGAGTCGAAAGAGTCGTCTCCACCCGGTAGATATAAGGTCCACGGTAATAACTACGCTGTAACGCAAAATTCGTATGGAAATTCTAGTGGAAATATTTTCAAAAACATTTGAAACGAGAATTCGAGAGAAGATATAGCTAGATATCTAGAGTGAACTTAAAAGCAGACAAATTTGATTATAACAAAATATACATACTGAAAGAAAGACTGTGAGCCCATTATATTCAGCTATTTTTTTACGTGGTGCTTAGTTCGATTGATTTTTTCAACATAAATAATAATTTATGATAAAATAACAGTACATACGATTAATACAATTCAAAGAAACGATTACTTTATCAAATCTGCTATGGCCTCAATAACGTGACATTAAAAAAAAATTATTGAATCAATTATCTAGTTAGAACGAAATTCAATAGGTAAATTTATTCATAAACCAAAGAGAGAAAATTGACGGCGACATAGATTTGGCAAAAGAGAAGAATTGAATTTCTAATAGAATAATTTCGGGTCCCGATACTTAATTAGGCATATCCATCTGTTTTCCACATCGATGAATCTCTAATGAAGATAACAATGTTGAACAACTAAAAATCTATCGCAGGCGAAAATATTGAAAAAGAAATTCAATTTGTAAAAGATAGAAAATGCGTATGAAGCGTAAATACGAACGGAAAAAATCGACTGAAAGGCATATCGATGGGAAAGGAGCAGGAAAGAGAAAGGATTAAAAAGGTACAAGGACACGCCAGAAGCTATGAAAAAGAAACTAAACCGAAGTCTGAAGGAACGAATGGGAGACCATGAGAGCCACTGCGCGGCTCGAGTCGTGTTTTGTCTAATTCATTTCCCCGACAACCAATCCATCGCGCGTGTGCGTGCTGTGGTTTGAGGCTGGGGGAAGAGAATCGGGGGAGGGAGGAGAGGAAGGGGGAGGGAAGGGAAGAGGAGGGTGGGAGGGGAAGGGAGGGGTGGGAGGGGAAGGGAGTGGTGGGAGGGGAAGGGGGGCGGGAGGGGGAGGGAGGTGGAAGAAGGAGGGCTGAAGAACGGGAGAGGTGGGTACAAGCGCGGCCACGGGGGCATTTTGTGTGTCGCGATTCCGTCGTGCCACCCACCGGCCATAAATCCAGATTTCGTGGGCGCAGAGGGGGCGATGGACGGCGAGAACGCGGAGTGGAGGCAGAGTGGGTATATATATATATATATATATATATATATATATATATATATATATATATATATATATATATATATATATATATATAGAGAGAGAGAGAGAGAGAGAGAGAGAGAGAGAAAGAGAGGTGAGTGCGAGAGGAAGGAGGAGAGAGAAGAAGGCTAAAAAAAGAGGAGAGTGGGAAAGAGGGATCAAAAGATAAGTTTTTCGCGCGGCGGGCCTCATCGGAGGGCTCTTAATTCCCACGCAGCGGAACACAACATGGCATTCGCCCGTGGCATGCCTTATGGGCCCCAGGGGTCGAACTTCTCGGTCTAACGTCCTTTTCCAATTGCAGCGGTGTGTTTTTGAACGTTGACCAAAGAGTAATAGGCGCGGAGAGTTTTTGTGCGGCTGTTTTAATAGGTGAGCATATATTTCGCGACTCCTGAGATTATTTCAATTGGAACGATTTCATGGGAATGAGCGTGTGGCCGAATTGAACTGGAAATAATGATTCAAATCGATTCCATTCATTGTTTAGATAGAGCAGCAGCTATTTTAAATTTTACTCTGCCTTTAAAGAGGGCGAAATTCCTATGCCTTAGTTTTATTTTCTGTAGGAGTAATACTGAATACGGGATTTTTTTTAATGCTCCCAAAGTGAGAATATCAATCCGTAGTAAATACTACGATATCTTTTGCACGTGCTTCTATTTTATAAGCAAATGTTACTGATGAATGCAAATGGGATTAATGGTAACGATTTGAAAAAGTACGTATCGGAAGCCCACCGCAGGTAATAGCTTCCATATATAACTGTCATAACAACAAAAATTTGACATCCTTCGAAATATTTTCACTCAGTTTGGCAGCGTATTGTAATGGTCGCGATGAGGTCAAAATCTCTCGGCTACTCCAATCACGTCCCAAAGATATGAAATCCGCTAATGCTCCTCCTGCTAATGGATCCCCATTTAAATGGGGCAAAGCAAGACCTTAAAATCACCCTTTTACCGAAAAATGACTGAGATTATTTTAACGGAGAAAAAAATTAATATTTCAGCTTTCATCAATTATCAAGTCGACTCTTTATATAGCTCCTGCTTTTAATGGGAGAGTATAGATGGGAGTGGAAGTGAGGAGAGAAGAGGGGAAGATGGAGGAGAGGTGAGCGAGAGTGGAGGGAGCAATGCGAACTTATCACTCCGCGGCGAAACATGGAGAGAGAGGAATGTCGGGAGGAGGGGTCAAGGGAGCTTAGAAATCACCGTGACAACCGAGCGTGTCAATACTTTATTGCGTCATTCGTCATGCTCCCAATAGGCCACTACATTCATTCAATCTGAAAATCGGTTGACGGCAGGGCATACGTCACGGATATCCCTTCGAGGTACGTTTCCAGAGCACCGCAGAGGGGACATTTCTCTCCTCTTCTCGCTCCATTCCTCTCTCCTCCCGCTCTCTTTCCCTCCGCGATGGCTGTGGGCTCCGGACGCGGTTCCTAGGAGGCAGAGGAGTTCAGGTGGGGCCGAGCAGAGAGAGTGGGTGGGGCAAGAGGGGGAGGCAAGCCACGGAAGGGTACTCCCCGCGGGTTGCCCAGTCCTTCTCTCGCTGCTGTAAGCGAGATTTATTCGATCGCCCGTGGGCTGAGAGAATCGTTCGAGGGGTGCATAGTCATAAATCGCCTCGAGGTGCTAGCAGTCGCCCTCTGCTTGCCCCTTCCCTCCTTTGGGCACTTCTCCTGCGCCCCTCCTCTCTTCCCTTCCGGACCCACCCCCGCAAATAACTACACCGCAAACCGCACCTCCTTCCTGTTATCCGGTTATCTGACGTTTCTTGCGGCGAGCAATTTGGAGTTATTCTGCGATGATTTCTCCCCTGCGTGGTCTTATGCATTGGACGATCGCGTCAAGGGTTCTTTTGCAATCAAAGAAAAGTGCGACGCGGCTCAAGTGACGCCAATATAATAAAAATTATGAAATAATCGCGAGAAAGTTTCTCAAACAAATCCCTATCCTGAAAGAATCACGAACATGAAAAAGCTTATTATCTAATGAAGTATAAAAATAAGATATCTTGAAAATAATAAAAGTAATTTATTGCTAATAAAATTTTATTCAATGTATGTTTTGTAATTATCTATATACTAAATATTTCTCCATTAACTTCAAATATAGTTACATTTTAATAGTAATTAGGAGAAAAATTATAAACGCATTTATTCAGCATGGAACTTAATATGCGAGTATTGATGCACAATAATCTACTAATTTATTGATCGACATTTGAAAAAATGATAAATTTCAAATTAAATATGTTCATTTTAAAATGATTAATTTAATATTAAATAAATAAGTTTAGCTTATGAGGAGGTTATAAAGAGGAAAGAACTTAAATAGAAATATTAAGGATTGTTAATGCATATTACTTTAAACTGATACATTTTCTGTTGTTATTAAAAGTTATGCTTATTACATAATATTTAAGAACACGTTACAGCCTCTGCTGCAACCATGAGTTTCATTTTACAACTTATATAAGGCTATTTAAATAAAAAATACATGAAAAATTTATGTGAAAACACTGAACTCCGCCTGGCCCACTTTCGTGTTTAATAGGAAAAGCTTATCTACATTTAGTTTATAAACTCAAATTGTTAGGTTTAAACTACTAGAAGGATTAGAAGAACGCATCTGATTACAGAGTCTTGATTAAATAAGCTATATTCATAAAAGCTTCACATTGTAAATGTTTTGTTATTGATCTTTTACGGCCTTTGAATAAAATTCTCTCATTAAAACGCTAACTATAATTTACAATTGTTCTAAAATTACAAAATAATTTTCAAACTCTTTACCAATAGTATATATTGATGCAAATTTCCAAAGTGCAGGTCTTAAATTTTATCCGATTAAATTTATTCCAATGAAATTAAACCTTTAGGTTTTATGAAAGTAATTTCGCTCTGTCCGGTCGAACATTCTCATTCACAGTGTATCAACGCAATCCATTTTAAAGCGCTCACAATTTTGTCCTATTTTTCTGAGCCAATTTAAATCCAATGGCGTAAACGAGCGAGTGGATTACAACGCCCGTGCAACTCATGGTAGCCTACGCACACATCACGCGTCCGCTGATAGAATATTTCCATCTCCACATTTCTTCTCCTCCCACTTCTCCTGCCCGCTAGCATTAACATCCCTCCTCTGTCAATATTTCCCGACGTAATCACGAATCACTCAGCGGATAACAGCAGAACACGCGAGTGCGTATCCATTCCGAACGTATCATTACATTGAGCGATGCGAGTTTCATTGAGATATAACAATTACCCCCAACCGACCGCCAGTCACTCCCGGAGGCATTGATTATTACTCTCATCCCAAAACACTCTCTCCCAACGATTTCATTTTATATTATTCATTTTTCGTGTTCGAAAACACATGGCGTTTTTGGGGGCGGCGATCGAGCCACGATAAAAATCAATGGGGAAGCTAACACTTTGCAGCGTGTAATTCAGCGCCATAAAGGGCCGTTCGCAAGCGCGGGACGGGCATTTACAGGGCCAGAGATTTCGTCGAGATCCCTCGTTACTTTCTCACGACCCAAAGGGATAGAAGGTGGGCGAAAGAGAGGGTTCGGAGCAAGAGGGAGGAAGGGAGTGAGTGGAGGGGAGTGGGAGCGAGGAAGGAAGAAATGCAAAAGGAGTAGGAGTAAGATAAGATTGGTTCGAGAGGGAAAGGAAGTGAATGATAAGGGGTAAAGTTAAGGGAACAGAGTGATCGTGTAGGCTGAGGTGGTGGGAGGTAAGATAAGGACTGGAATAATTATGTTTGCGCGTGTTTGTGTGTGTGTCCAAAATGGTCAAAGGGAAGAAAATAACAAATCTGTATTAATAGTGAAAGTGAGAATTTTATTTGAAGCGTATAGGAAGATATTATTCCGTGGAACAGGAACACCAACAACTGCACTTAAACTTTCGTAAGGAACAGGTTCATTAAAAATATATATATATTTTTTCTAAATATAATACTCGCAAAGAATGTACACAATTTAGTTTCAGCGTATTATTGCCTTAAAAGGCACTGAATTAAATTACGAGCTAGTAAAAATCATCCATAAATATTCATGCAAAAAACGAATCCAAAGATATTGGTATTGCTGAATTTTCAAGCTTAAAAATACATTCACATAAGTTTAGAATTGTGAATACTCTGTTCTAATGCAGTTAAATAGAAATTAACTCCTTAACCGTCAAATTTTTTAATGCAATTAGAAATGAAATTTTTAAATTGGGACTGAGATAACTAAGACAGCCATAAAATGGCTGAGTAAACCAAATGAGCATTTCATGACGAGTATTCGTCCTCAATGGCAATTCAGCTATCGTCGCTGGAAAAATTCAAGGAATGCAGTGAGTTAAAGAAACCAATTTTGAATTGTTAATATTTCCGATTAACTTGTCCAGGCCTGAATAATCATATTAATACCAACACTTTCGTCGGCAACGTGTAGAAAACTGGAACATTCAATGCCGAAGAGTGAGTTTAATCAAAAGTTTTAGGAATAACGCAATAGTTTTCGTGCTAGTTTCGGTCTAAGTGATATTTGGTATTCTACGCAAGACACCTAAGAAGTTTAACGAGGTAAAATAACAATAGAAAATATTAATTATATTAATGTGACATCACAGTATTCATCGAAGTCTGTATATTAAAAATAGTTATGTTTAAAACATAATTTTGCCGGAGGCCAATCGAATATTTTCTGTTGGCCGCTCTTGAGAATCACTGTACTAAAGTAACTCATCGGTGGCGACACCTGTAATACAGAGTTTGCTGAGGGCGAGCGATGGGGTTGGAATTTCTACGGAGGATGGAGGGAAGAACCGATGAGAACCTTCTTCAGCAAGGCGGCCAACCTCATTTCGGATGTCGCACTGAGGGTGATGGCGCAATTGATCCGGTGCCAATGGGTTTCAAACCCCTGTGCGAGCAGATTGGCGCTAAGTGACACAAGAAGTACAAAAGGACTCGGGCGACCCATTCTCAGACCTGGGCCCGACTTGCCTCTCTTCGCCGCCATAACACCGGTGGGTAGCGAGCAGGAGGAGCACTGCCATTATTGTGATGAGCATGATGAGGCATTGAAGACAAACGAAGGTTGAGTAGGCGAAGGAAAATGTGTGTGTGAGAGGAGTCACGGAGGGAGGAAATGGAGGGAGGGGAAAGGAGAAGGGTCGGTTCTCGTTATTTATTGCGGAGCGCTTGTCTCTAATTAAGTCATTACTGCTGGCTTTTGAGATTAAGACAACAGGGAAGCAATTTCGAGAGAGGCGGGGCAGGTTGGAGAGAGGGCGGGGTTGGAGAAGGAGTGGGATGGAGCGGAGAGGGCGAGGATGTGGAGGGAGGAGGAGGAGAAGGGGGGAGGGTAGTCTCGCAAGAGGATCTCTCCGAGACTGGTTTTTGAGGTGGTGGAGGAGGCGTGCTTGAGACGGAGGGCGTGGATGGGAGGATGGAGAGGAGTGAGCGAGAGGTGATAAGGCGGTCGGAGGGAGTTTGCGGATGAGGGGGCGGGAGGGGGGAGGCAAAAGATAATGGGTTGTGTTGGGATGTGGGGAGGGGTGGAGGGGGGATATGTGACAGCGAGGGGGGAGGGGGAGAGGAAGCCGAGTGTTGCAGGAAATCACATGGGGATGCGACCTAGTCACTGAAAACGCTGTTGTTGATCTACTATGCGGTTACGCGATTACGTCGTAAACAAGGGTTTACGCCATTTGCAATTCAGATTGAATGAATAATTTACTCGACATATCTTTAAGGTAGATGATTAATAATTTTTCACCCCGGGAATCGAAAAACGTGAAAAAGGAATATCACGAACCAGTTTTCAGCTTTTAATTAAAAGCTTCGCCGCAAATCGAATTGAAAAAAATTCTTATGGGGTTTTCTATCGCTGTAGTACGCAGAAGCGTATCGTATTTTTTTCGGAAATTACAGACATTTTATCGGTCGTGAGTTAAGAATCTCAAACGTGAGAGTATTTTTTTAAACGTTGCTAAAAAAGGACATAAAGACATCTTTCCTAAGTTCCTAATTTATCTCGTATTAATTTTGCACCATGAATTTAAATCAATTCTTACTCTATTCGAATAAATTTAAACTGATATTGACTCTGGAGTGCTATTAAGAAGATAAATCTGCAAGATTTTGCGTTTAATTAAGACCGTCTTAAATGGATTCCCCAATTTATATTCTGTGACGTTTTTCGTAGCCATGAATTTTAACAAGTTTCGATCCAATTAATTTTATTAAAGTCTATTATTTTTTGGCAAATAAACCGAAAAAGATTTTTCGCGACCAATGTAATGAATATCACAGATTCTCGTTAACTTCCAAAAATGACGTTTTTATACCAACTGAGCGTTTTTAAAAATCCATTGAGCGAGGAAAGTATTAAATGAAAACCAGACGCTTTGCAATTCATGCGCTAAATGTAGCTTATTAAGTAAATAAAAGTAGACTTTTTCGTTCTCGCTGGGATGCAATTAATCAAAAACGACATTTTAACGAGCCAATATTATTTTCCATTCTTGAATCTTTGAATTAACCCTTGAAAATCCAAATTAGGTCACAGCAGATGCAAATATCGGCGATCTTTGGGGATTTGCTCGATTCTGCATGCCAAAATCCAATTAAGATACAACCTCGGACGCCGCAAAAGGCACGCAATCAGTTGCAACGACCAGACGGTATCGCGGAACCAGAGTTCTCGGCGGCATAAATATCCCCGCATCGTCATCACAAGAGCGAATCACCGAGGAATAAAAAGTCGAATAACAACAAGAACTTTTCAATCTCTACACCAGCGCCGTAAATGGCCCAGTCGCGGCAAACTTCCTTTATAAAAGTGTTAAGGGTCATCTTCAGATAAGTGTTTCCCCCCCAAAACGCCAAGGGTGTCTCTTCTCGACTTGAATTAATCCACTGCATGGCTGCGAGGCGGTGTGAGTTGTGTTTCGGAGGAGACGCTCGACTGCCAAACGACCCTTTTAAGGAGAGGAGGGTTGTGTGAAGCGGCGAGGCGGGGCGGAGTGGCGGAGGATGAGATGGTGGCGAAGAGAGAGAGAGGAATCCCGCAGTTAAACTTTCAAGGGTTTCAGTTCCTCCGCGTAAAGGGAGAGAGAGGGAGAAGGAAAACGAAGGTGTGGTCGGAGAGGAGGCGAAGAGAGGAGGATCGTGACGGCGTGGCGGATAATGGCCCGACGTAATGGCCGAGGCGCCTCGCGACGCAGAAGGTGGCTCCGCCGTCTAGCAAAACGGCAATCTGCGAAAGCTCTTGCGCCTTAAGGATTCTCTCTCCCCTTCTTCTCCCCTCCCGAGGATCGAGCGAGTGAAAAAAATCCCTCCTCCGAAGGCAATCGGTGTGCATGAATAAGCATGAATCTCTTTTCAGCTAGAGTCGAGTAGCTTCGAGGTGAGAATAGAAGAGGGGAGTGAAAAAAGGAGCTCCTGCTCTGGAGAATGCCAAGGAAATTGGGTCGCCTTTTTGGAAATGTCTCAAGGAATTTGAGCTGTCGGCGATGAGGTGAAACAGATGTGGAAACGGTGCAAGGTTAAATATGGAACTGCACTCATGACAAGAGTGTACTGCGCTCATATATGGAAAAATTTTAATTGAATGCAAAAAAAATATTTTTCAGGAATGATTTGTCAAATGAGATGCATATCTTACTGCGACAAATTTTAACTTCTTTCATGTATCAAATTAATGAAAAGCTATTAAAAAATATTGTTACACGATAAACGTGTATTATATATTCTTTTTCTTTTCTTTTAATTAATATTAACCATAGTTAATTGATAGTAGCTCAATAACTTTGGCTAAGATTAATAAAGGTAAAGTACTCCTTTAGCTAAACAATTAGAGGGTTGTAACCCTCTAATTGTTTGGCTAAAGGAGTACTTTACCTTTATTAACCATAGTTGTTAAATATCGTTTCCTTTTTGTCTTCCTTTTGTAAGGTTCTTTTGAAATGATTTATGTAAAATTTTTCGTAAATTGTGTAATAAACTATGATTTTTCTAAAAAATTATTTTTATTATTACATACTAATTTTTTCATCAAAATTAAAAATAAAGACATGCCTTATGAAATATGACACATAAAAAGATTTAAGTTCATGGATATGAGTGTTTATTTTAGATGCCGCGTCACAGTTTGAAATGAAGCCTTCATATACCAATCCTTATACAATAATTGTCAAGTGTGTCTGTCACGCCTTTTGTAGGCATCCAGACTGGCTACAGATCCGAAATATGTCGCGATGATATGACATTGAGCACAGCAGACGGGAAATTTTTAAATTTGAAAAAATTTTAATTTATTCGGAGTGTTTTTCTACCCCATTGTTTCATTTATATCCTCCATAAGGATATTATATGGTACTAGGGAGATGCCCATTGAAATTCAACGGAAAAGGTTTTTGTGGAATAAAAATGAACATAAATATACCTGGACTTTCTTTGGATATCAAGAAAATAAACTTTCTTTCTTTTAGGCGTTTGTTGTTTCAAGTTTCGAACTCCTACGATGATTCTAAGTACTTAATTTTAATATGCAAATGGCTAATGTTCTACATTCAAATGTATTCCTTCTCGTAAATAAAGCAACGAATGTTGTCTACATTGGTTGCTATGAAAAAAAATTATCTCTCCTTCTCTCTCTCGTACTAATTGTAAGAGCATTCAAAGCGCAATTTCACCCATAAGGATTGAAATAACAATAGGATTTCGAGGTTTAACAATGTAATGGGTTGACATGGCAACATCTCGTTAAATGGCAAAATTTCCCCAAAATATGTGAATTAAACGTTTAACATGAGGAATTCAGAATTTTAGGGGGGAAAAGATGAACAGAATAAGAAACGACATAGTTTTATCTTTAAAATGGGATAGATCCAAACATCATAGTTAATTTTTTCTATTTTAGATTTCAAAAAGAATAAAAGCCTGCAAGTCAAAACATCAATTTTTACGTGTTATCATATGGGAAATGGAAAGGCCTACTTTGGAGTCGAACCTAGGACTTTTTTCGAGATTTCTTTTCGTCATCATCTTACAATATGTGAATCGATCATTCCTGCCAAATATAAAGAATGGACCTCGTTCCATAATTGAGTTATTCGCATTTTTATAGCGTGATAGAGGGAGCCACAAAGGGACAAAGAGACAGAAGTAGCCTTTTATTATTGTTAGACTAGAGTAAATGTCCAACAAAACAAAGGGAGTGAATATATTATCTAAATGTTATCTATTTTTGTGTCTATCTATAACGAAAACTTAGGAAATAATATCAAAAAATCTGATTTGGCCACCACTCCATATCTGTATTATTTCTAAAAATTCCAAATAGGTTACATAATAATAAATATTTTAAGAAACTGCGAGAAAATTTTAGACTTTACAAAGAACAGAAATAAACTCAAACCATAGCCTTCTGATATAGGAAATAGCCACAAAGCTCCAACAATTAAGAAAAGAAAAAGGAGCGTTACTAAGACGTAACTAAGCGTCAATTGTTAACAATAGTCGTTGGTAGGTGGAGTGGTGGTGGCAGCTAAAAATATATGATATCTCTTAAACAATGCATTATATGGAAAAATGTTTAAAACAAAGGTTGTAGAAAATAAAATTTTCTACAACTTTTATTGTAATATATTTTTACATTTATCAAATATTAAAGGAAATATTTCAAAATAACGGATAAGTGACAAGAGTAAACACCCACATCCGATTGACCGATATTTACCAAAAACTAATCAGTTCTTCTGACTTTTATAGAAATGTTAAATATAAAATTTCGCGTTAACCTAATTAATAGTTTTTGAGTTAGAGCACTCACAAAAAGCTATCACACACACACACACCCGCACGCACGTACGCACACACACACAGACATCGTAGATAAAATGATCAAAACGTGTTCAGGGGACCTCAAAACGTGTATTTCCGTTGAAATCTCGAAGTCGATTTTTTTCATGAATACAATACTTTCCCCTATACTACGTATATAGAGAAAGTAAAAAGAATGATTTTAATTTCTATAAATAATTGTAATTGCAAACGAAATCTAACTTTGAGTGGCATAACTTCATGCAAACCTTTCTCTTTTTAAGGAAACTATTTAATGTATGTAAATCAAATAATCTTTTCTAAAATTAAGAATTTATTTTAGTAAATTTAGGAAACTGTTTAAAGACTCGTCGACAGTTAAAGCCATATCCAACAATATAAGCAATTAATTTAATTATGAGCGAGTTTCGAATTTAATAGCTATGTTGAAATAGACGAAATAGAGTCACGTTAAATTAAATTCGAAAGCATTATGCTTACACTTTCCTGTGTTTTGAATTTTACTTGAAACTTAATTTTCGTATCAATTAATGATAACATAAGTAAGAGTACGAAGCAAATACTTTTCCAAAAGAACAGCTTCGATTTTTCTTATTACAACAGTCCAGGTTAGAATATCGTAGATCAATTTTTCAAATTTTAATTTTGATTTTTTCTTATGGGATATAGAAATTATACCGTGGAGTCGAACGCGGGACGTTTTTGGATATTTTTTGTCAATGCCATTTAATATAATACCGTCCAGCGCAGTGTACGGTAATATATTAATTTTTTAAGTAATTTAACAAACCTGCAGACTGTTTAGAAGATTGGAATTTGACAGGAATGCTTGATTAAGTGTCCGTTTGTCTGTCTGTCACAGCATATACGCACCGGTGGTATAAGATACAGGGACATATTCTATCGCTATCGCAGAGAGAGAGAGAGGGCGAGAGAAAGGGAGAATGGGAGGTAGAGAGAGAAAAGAATGGAACAGAGGGAGAGAAAGAGTGAGGGAGAATCGGTAGAGTTTTAATTTAACTCTTTATTCATGCCTAACCGTCATTTTTGACGGACAGTTCTACTATATAACCACAAATTATGATTTAGAATCAATTCAAAACTCATAAATATTTTTCTTGCCGTTCTTGGAATGGGTATTCAAATAGCTATTTTAAAAACTCTTTTCTTCTCTCAATTTAACCACGCAATTATCTCCCTTAGTTATGCATTTTCTTCTTTGGAATTTTTTATCCAATTTAAGCCGCAGTTTTCACGCTCCTCCCATCATCGCTACATTATTCTTTCCATATTTTTAACCTATATCCTTCCCTTATTATATCTTTCAGTTTTTATAATTTCACAGAATTTGCAAAAGTTGTCTAAAAACGTATCCCTCGACTGCTCGCCGCCCTCCTTCCCTTTCCTCCTACCCCATCCTCCTCCGATGCGTCATTCTCGTATCGAATCCGGTCTCTCTCACTTCCCGATCTTCCCTTCCCCTTCTTCCCTCCCCCAAAATTCACGCCCTCTACTTCTCCGTTCATCCCGCAAATTGGTTACCCAAAATCCCTTTTGGGTCGGGAAGAACCAACCCTTCCTTAACACCGCAGTGTTAGCGTCCTAGGGTCCAAATCCCCAAGTACGTTCAAAGTCTTTCTTGTCCGGGTCTCCGCCCTTCCTTCCCTTCCTCTCTCTCTTCTTTCCTCATCATCCCTAACTTCTACTCTCCCGACTCGATATAAACCTCTGGATTAAAGCCGGCGAAGCGACGGCGGCAGCTACGGGCGGAGGGGTGTGGAAGATGGGGGGGAGGGGGGGGGTGTGGAGGCTCAGGGCGTGTGCGTGAGTGTGTGAGTACTGGCGAGACGGTCTTGAGCCAAAACGCCGCTTCAGATGCTGTCTTTTAAGTGCCCAACTTCTTCCTCTTCGCTCTTTGCGGCGCTCGCATCACAGCCACCGCGGTACACATAAAAATATCACTCTTTTTAACGTTCGGTGGGATAAAAATATAAACGTCACGATCACGGTTCGGGATTCCTCCTCTCCCTCTTTCTCTGTCGTGGCGGGAGCCAGATCGGCTTCGGAATACATATTTCCCTTAGCGAGAGAACGGCGGAGGCGCTACGCGGACGAAGGGAAAAATATCTCATCGGAGACTAAAAGGATCGGCGTTACGTTTTTCGAGACGTGACTCGAATGGAGGGTGAGCGAGAGAAAAGTAAAGACCGCCGTCCGCTGAAATTATTAAGCCTCCTCGCACACACACACCTATCCCATTCCGCGTCCCTTCTCTCTTTCTCTCCCACGCCCTCCCGACCCCCATCTATTCCTTTTATTCTCAAATACTCTTACTACCCGATCGTCCCCACGCACTCGGAAATGCAGGCAGATTACTCACGGTCCGTGAGGGATTTGGAGAAGAAAAATTTGGCTCTCTCCTCTTCCTCAGGTGATGGATGAACTGGAAGGAGGAGGAGATGTGTCGCGCGAATAGTGATAACTCAAGGTGCGCGCAAGATAGCGTCGAGCCGAGGGAACGTGTCTTACTGACGAAGGGGTCAGAAGGCGAGAAGGATATATATATATATATATATATATATATATATATATATATATATATATATATAATCTTAACTTTAAGGAAAGGTAGTGATGAGGGTGGCAATAAGGTGTTGAAGGAAGCCCAGCGAGCGGACACTTACCAAATTGAGGACCATGTTGGCAAGCTGCTGGGGGCGTCGAAGAGACTCACGTAAAACATGTAAAGAACATATACAAACACACACATATATGTATATATATATGAAAGGAGTGGCTAGAGTGTGGTATTGATGAAGAGAGAATCTCGCCTCTCGGTCGGATAAATGGAATGATCCGGCAGGGGGCGTGGGAAGAGGAATGTATGAAGAGAGAGGGGTGAAGAAAGAGTGAGGGAACAGAGTGAGAGGGAAAGGGACGGGAGGATGGTGGGTGGGGATGGTGTCACACGCGTCGCTCCTTTTCACTGTTGCCGCATACTCTCTCTCTCTCCTCTCTTTATCCCTTCGCCGTCCTAAGCCTCGCTCGCTCTCAAATCTCTCCAACTTAGCATGCCAAACACTCTTATCCTTCTCATCGAAGATGGCGTTCGGCGATTATGGCCGTGCGGGTTTATGTAGGTCGGCAGAAGACGGGGCAAGAGGGAAGAGGCTCGAGAGCAAACGGAAAGGCTTTGGAGACGTTTTCAATACCTCATCCCTAGCAGCAGTATTTTTTTAAAACTAATTCACACGCCAAATATGGTGATATTTTTTTAGTATAAAATCCACTTTGTTTCCATTTAAAAAGACGTATGCGGTTCACCTATACGCCTACACATCCTTATTATAGAGACTTTGTTTAAAAAATCTTTAGTTTTTAATGAGGAAATTTACACTGTCTCTTAGGATCTTAGTATACGATTGAAAACCTTCTTAAATAGATACTTATGGAATGAGCATCAGATTGACATTGATTTTTTTTATTCTTTTGTATTTCACTCCATCTGTAGCAAATTCTATACACGTCATTATGTTTCCTCTCCATCTAATGATTTACCGGTTGTTGTTTCCTCCTTATTTCCACTCCGCTTTTTGTGAAACGTTCACCAAACCCGCATTCATTCACGAGGCTCGAGCATTTAACAGTACATAAGGCTGTCAGTGGTGCCTAAAACTAAGGTTTTCCATAGCTACGTCTTTATTTCCACCTTCTGGATCGTATAACTTTCATTCACCAATTTAGATTATAAGATGTTTCAAATTTTTAATGCTTTCTTAAAAATGTATCCATGCTTTAACATTAGGTTGATCAAAATAACACATATTTCACATCCACACATTTTAGTTAAACGAGGCAATGAAGCGCCATTTCAACATTTAAGTAATTAGAATCACTGAATTAAACTTCTTACATTTGAAGATAGATTTATCTCAAAACAATAACAGCATTTAATTTGACAGATATTTCCAGCTGTTAGTTTTTTTACGACAGCATGCTCCGCTCCGCGTCTGTTGGAGTAAAATCATGACATGACAGCAACCAACCGTTTCCTAGGCAACGAAGAGCAGGAGAGGGTAGAGAGAGTGCCGCAAGAAGAGGAGTAGGAGAGAGGACGGGGGTAGGATCAAGTGGGAGGTAGCTAGAGAGAGAGAGAGAGAGAGAGGACGGGAGAAGGAGGAAGGCAATAAGGGACCTTACGTTCACCAGAAAAGATGGACAGGGGAATGCGGGCTGAGGAAGCGTAGGGGGAGAGTGAGAGAGGGTACATAGGGGGTGGAGGAGGGAAGAAGAGAAGGAAGAGGAAAAAGGCGAAGGAAAGGTGGGGAGGAAGAAAGTGAGGAGAAAGAAGGATTCCGAGAGGGAGGGAGCGGATTCTCCGCAGGACACCCAACCGTTGGGGAAGCAGTTGCCCGTGGAATACGAATAGCTCCATTGGCCACGGAGGGAGGAATTTCACTCGAGAGGCCCCAATCCAGCCCCCCCCTACACCCCTACCACCTTCCTTTTTCTCACCCCAAAATCTCTTGAAAAAATACACGGTTACCCGCCACTCCGACACCGCCCTCTTAAACCACGCCCGCTCCTCCCTCCCTACGCCCGCCCCTGTTCCATGCGGGAGCCTATATTCATCCTCCCACATGCCCCTCCACCCCCCTGAGCCTCCCCCTCTCGCTTCCTCACTATATTTCCCCGGATGTCCTAATATTCCGCACCCCTCGGCTCTTCGCAGCATCTTTCTTTCTCTTCCAGTCGCTCCGCCCATCCTTCCCCTCTGCTTCCCCATCTCCCTTTCCCTTACTTTCCTTCCTTACTTTATTGCAGGAAAGAGTCCCTGGATCTCTCCCTTTTCCTCCTTTGGCTCACTCTCAATTTCCCTCTCCAAAACTACTACTACCTCAGTGTTCAAACATATTTTTCCTCGCTTCATCCCGCATGTAGTCATTAATAACTATTTCTTCGGTGTTTTGTCCATCATATGTGCTCGAGGGTCATCCACGGAGATATTTTCTCGGCGAGAAACTGCATATGGAGTAACGAAGAAGGACATTAGAAGGAGGCAAGTAGAAAAAGAGGAGAGAATGGAAGTATTCTATTGCTTGGGTTTCTACATCTCGGTTGATTTTCCATTGCTCCTATCTTTCCATTTGGAGAAAGGACGGAAGACAAATTTCACTCAGCGTGATTGTAAGAGATGAAGAAAAAGAAAATGTTTCCAATATGCTGGTTTCTTTGATTGCAAAGGGAGACAAAATCCTATAAAAATTCATTCTCTGCCGACATAGCTACAGTTCCAATTAAGATTTTTGTTTTCCACTTTACTATGAAGAAAAGAAAAGTATTTTATCATACGATAAAACACGATTACGAAAATATGAAATATTGAAAATCTATCGGATATTTTTGTTCAATAACAACATACATTAAACACTGGCAATGTAATATAAAACAAAGAAATATCCATTTTACAAAGTTATTTTAAACAAAATTTTACCGAATAAGATGTTAAATTATTTGAATGGAAAAAATGTTTGCGTTAAAAATGCGATCAGAATAAAAAGAGTGTCTACGGTAGTTATGATAAAATACACCATACCTCGTATTTCAGGGAAGATATAACAATAAAATTATGTACAAAATAGACTATGAACTCTATTTTATTAGAAAAGGTTATTTTATGATAACCACCCGGAAAGATTTCAAGTAATGCTGTAGAAATATATCTATTGTGTCACTTTTACTAGAGGAGTTACGTTTTAACTCCATTTATTTTAAATGCCAAATATTATCTTCTCAATCTAATGGACGTAAATTCAGTAGGAATATATAAATATAATTACCATTTATGACATTAATAATGCTAAGCACTATGGAGAAAAAAGTACCGATATACCTTGGAGCCAGAGGTAATTTGGTTTAAGAATTAAATTTATAGAGCAAACACTGAGAGGTTCCTGTTCATTTATACGCTGAAAAATTATCTTGTAAAATACATTAAAGAGGGAGAATAAAAGCGAGGCAAGGGCATAGAACTAGGTGAGGATAAAGATGAAAAAGTGGTAGAATACTGGAGAAAAGGAGAGGTGGGAAAGAAATAGGAAGGATTTAGAAATAGGAGAAAATATGGAACAGTCAAAAAATGATAGGAAAGGAGAAAACTAGGGGCGAGGACTGGAGAAGTGTGAGAGAAACGAGGAAGAAAAAAACACTGAGGATAAATGTGAGAAGCAGCGAAGAGCACGAGGGAAGAGAAGAGAACCAGGGAGAAGGCAATGAATGATATAGGAATGAGATCGGAGAGGTACGAGGAGAGAAGAATGGAGGGAGTGAGCGGAGGAATGAGAGGCGTGCAGAGGGCGTGCGAGGCGGGGAGCGATTAGTACGCGTATCCAGTCGCAAAGCGAGCGAAGTCTCCACTCAAATGCAGCTTCCCAACCCAACCTCCCCTTCCCCCTTTTTTATTTTTGGTCATCCCGAAGCACACAGTCATTTGTTTGCCGGATTTTTTTTCACACAACTGCTCTCACGATATCCCCGCTCCTTCCAACGTACACAATCGGGGAAATGGAAGGGAGAGAATTATAGGGAGGAGAGTGTGAGAGAGAGGGATAGGTGATTCCAGAGGAGAAAAGGAGAGGAAGAGATAAAAATATATAAAGGGCCGAGGCAAAGGTGGACAAAGAGAGAGAGAAGGGGTGGAGGGGAGGGGTTGGCAGATACGGCTTCTAAAGAGAAAAGAGTAGAGGTGGAGCGGGAGAGGGATTTTGCTTATTAGGGCAGGTCTATTTACGGGGGAGGAGGAAAAGGGGAGAGGGAGGCTGGCTGGGGCCAAATGGACTACGATATTTTTTGGAAGGGTAGCGAGAGGGGATTTTAGAAGGGAGAGGGGCGGAAAGAGGGCGGGCGAGAGGGATGGGGGCGAGAAGTGGAGTGGGAATCCTGATGCTCGGAGGCGGCCGGGGAAGAATTTACTGCCCGGTGAGAAATCCCTGCGGAGTCGATAGTGTTCCTGGCTCTCCGTTTTGGTACAAACCCTTTCGGGCTTCCTCTCTTCCTCTTCCTCTCTCCATTTTCTCATCCACGTACGTTTCCCGGCATCCCATGGACCTTTCCCTCGGACGCCATGTGTAGCGCTCGGATCGCAGAAAGAAAAAGGCCCACGGGGATGTTTTCGGAAGCCGATGGTGGTCTCGTGTACTGCAAGAGCCCGTGTGTATGGGTGTGTGTGGCCCTCATTTATCATTGTACACGCCGCTCTTAGATTCATGTGGGGAGGTGAAGGAGGTGGGGCGGGAGTGGGTTCGGATGGAGTCGAAGGCATGGAAGGATTTACCGCGACCTCATTGATATTGGAACGGGGAAGACTGCTCGCCGCCGACCCACGCCTTCCACTTTTTTTGCGGCGCTTTCGGTTTTTGCTGCCTCGACGACCCTCCGCCGTTCGAGTGTTTGATGGCGACGAATCGGAGTAGCCCGGACAATGGCAACGACGATTTTTTGTCTCTGCAGCCTCGAATTCATTCTTAAGCTAACGCGCATTCATCGGAGTAATTTCGCACGCTGACGGCCGCCGAGAAAATACATTTCAAGTTTCGATGCAACGATCACCGTCTGAGAAAATAAAATCTTTGCAATAATTCATACCGTTTTAGACCAAAAGTATTTATTAATTATGGACCAAAAGTATGAGTTTTCTATCTTAAGAAGGAGGTAAGCATAATTTGAAGAACTCTCATATTTAGGGCTCTGGATCATAAAAATTATATTTTGTAAGAATAATTTAGAATACTAATCATGCGACGTAAACAATGAGCCAGATTTTTTGCAGCACATTATATTTTTAATCTACCAAAATTTCTTTTTGACAAAAAGTTTTACATGGCAATTTTTCATGATGAAAAGAAAAAATATTTGTAATTTTCGTTTGATTTTACGATATTTATCCGAATATTTTAACTTAATCATCACGCGTTACATTTGTTCAACTCCTCCAAGTGGATTCATGCCACTCATTATGTCGCCCTCAACTCTTCGGCAACTACAATATTACCACATTGATCAGGTATTTGTGGTACATACTTTCATTCACCTTATACTATAACTTTCTTCGATCAGAATTGAATTTCTCCAAGTGTATTTATCTAATGATTTTTGACCTGATGTATTATATATGGCGTTGTGTTCACGGATATATTACGAACACCTTAAAATAAATTATAAATGGATTTACTTTCATTTCCATTATTTATTTCATGTGATATTAGCAAGGACAAAAAAGAAGATCTCATATGAAATAATAGTTTTCGAAAGCCAACTAGCCTTTTCTGTAATTATCTTCACTCAAACAGAACAGTTAGTCCCTCAAATCATTTGAATTAATTCGATTCCATAAGTAATATTCCTGCCCATCTCAGGTTGATTTAATGTGGGATGACTTTAAGAAATTAAAGAAGAATTTTATCACCCAGCTCCCAAGTATTTGATGATTTCCAAGATTGGATTTAACAATATCAATATGAAATAAGGATCTGATGGTAAATAACTCATTTTTGTTTTTGTTCTAAAATAATACACCTTGTCTTTCATGCAGATTTGATTAGGGAGTAACATTCGATGCGCCAGTAATTTCTAAAGAAATGCATTAACGACGAGATATTTGTGTGTAATTTTAGATTCATTTATCGATTCCTAAATATGGACACATTATACATTTTAGCACAGATTAAACTGAATAAAAGAATTTAGAAAAAATGAAATTATTGTCTGCTAACTAAAACTAATATTACTTATCGAAACTAAGTAATATAACGCAAAATAAAAGTAAATAATCAAATTTGATTTATATGTAGGCAGTACTTGAAGAGACTCCCAGCGTGTCTGGCGAGTGAGAATATTGTATACTTCCATGACTGTAGATTAAATTTGCATGTTGAATACCAGCTTTATTTCGATTAAACTATCTTTAAAATTATTTTCTGCTTTAGTAATTCGACATAGTACTGTTACGGTCTCAAAGCGCAATTTCGAATTTCGCCAGTAAATTTTATCAACATATAGGGGAAAGTGGGGTAAAACCGGGTTGGCGGGTGAAACCGGGTACAGGCTTATAATGCCTTTGCAATGCTCCTATCTGTCAGACACGGTACTGAATTTATTCGTAACAGCTTAAAAGTTAGTTGATGTATGACATTAGCGATGAAACACATGTTGTGTGAAGTGCGAGACAATTTTAAGATTTCTGTGTGAATAGGAACAATATTACTTTCAAGTTTAGAGGTTTATAAACCAAGACACGATACTTTTCTGTACCTGGCAAGTGAATGCTTTTATTCTACCGTCATTTAGGTTTTATTGATTGTAAGTGTTACATCTTCCATACATTTGCAGTTCCTGTGACGTCTTTTCTTCCGAATTAAGGTCTTATGGGGTGAAACCGGGTACCACAGGTTGTACAAAACCGGGTAGTGCCCGATTTTACCCCGATTCTCCGGATAAAATCATTTATATATTTTTGAAGTTTGCCAACCATTTTATTTTTGTTTTCAAGTGTGAAACACGCCAAGGCACTATAAAAGATCATCGCAAAGACAATCGCCGTCTGAAAACAGCATGAAAGGAGGAATAAAAGAGTTTTGGATGCGATGATGGGATATTTAAAAGCAGCGAAAGCCTGCAATGTTCCACAAAGCACCCTGGAAGATAGGGCGAAGAAAACTCGGAGTGGCTTATCAACAGAAGGAGCGAGTAAAAAGGATATCCATTATATTTAAGTAAATGATACATGGCTATCTCTGCATCATGGATGCTGCGTCACCATATATCAAGTTACGAAATTATTCGGGACTGCATTTATGAGGGCAGTCGTAATGGAAACAGCTGTTAACGGCTTCAAAAACACAGGAATTCATCCCTTCAACCGTAAAGTTTTCCAAGATTACTTGTTCGCACCCTCAGAATCAACTGACAGATCACTTCTGTCATGTGACGTCACTGAAAAGTCTCCGCAAGCTGATAATGCTCCCCAATCATCCAAAAATCATGCTGAAACTTTCAGGGCTGAAACTACTGAGTCTCAATCGTCAACTTCTCAAGGTTCGATTTTAGTTGTGCCTCATTAATCATCCGAAAATTCTGTAGGAACTCAGAGTATCGAGACTCTTGTATCTCTATCGTCGACTTCACACAACTCATTCTTCCATGTTTTTCTCCATAGTATAATGAAAGTTCCTCATGTTGAAAGGGAGTAGCAGAAAAAGGACGATAAAAGAAGAGATACAACTACCATCCTCACTTCCTCGCCGTATAAGTCTAAGTTAGAGAATGCAGTAGCAGCCCAAAATAAGCGTCAGACGAAAGATTCGGTGACAAAATAGATAAATAGATAGATAGATAATCGTCTTTATTCGGGCAAAATTTAGATGCCTTTTACAAAACACTATACAAAGAAAAGGAAACTGACAAATAATCAGGGAATCAAATCCAACACTATTGACCAAAGAGCTACTAATGAAGACTCCACCAGCTCAGAAGAAGAAGCTGACAATGATGCAGCATGAATCTACTGCAAGGATATGTACTTAAATTCACGTTCCGGAGAAGGATGAGTTCAATGCATGACGTGCAAAAATTGGGACCATGATGCCTGCTGTAGCGTAGAAGAAGGAAACCTTCACTTCGTGTGAGAACTATGTCAATAAATTAAATTTTAAAAACCAAAAATAAACTATAACAAAGTAACAGTATTTTCAGAAAAACGCAATTTAAAATAAATAACAATGCAAAAATCCGAGATGAACAATGCCGGCTACCCTAACAACCTCCTTTTTGAAATGTCGAAAAACCGGAGAAAATCAAAAATAAATTTAAAATACGAAAAAACAGGAATTAAACAACAAAATCGGCGGTAAGAATTTTTATTTCTTTTTGCGTTAAATGGTATAAATCTCGAGTCATAGTCTCGATCGTAAGATAATTTAAAATGTTAAAGAATAAAGGTCTACACATCGTATTCTAGCCGATTACGTGTTAATCGAATGCAAAAACGAAAACTATCCTAGAATCGAACCCATGCCTTTCCCACTTAAAATCTGTAGGAGTTCGGGCCGAGTATCCAGGTTCAAGATCTGTCGAAATCAAGCCGACCGTTCCCGGTTTATTTGCGTTCATGCCGGAAGGCTTCAGACGCAGGCAGGGACGCAGAGACATAGAGGTTAAAATATATTAGATGGTATTATGAGCAATATGAAGTAGTAAATCTAACGAATATTCGCCAAGGAATGAATCGTTGATAATCTGTAGCGATGAAAGCTTTGGAGCTAAACCATGATTTAGGTCGTTGTTTCAAAACAAATTTCATTTAACGGTTTTATTGTAACAATTTATATCGCTACAACCTCCACAATCAGCTGTCACCAATAAAAAAGTATTAAATGGCCTCTAATTAAAATGGATTCCAAAGTAGAAAATGTAACATTTCCACCAGCTAATTAGAAGCAGCCACTGAGGATTAAAAACGACGCAATTAATTCAGCAAATGGGATTAAGCAAATGACGAATAAATAATTTCCATTCCGCAATCAGATTGGACCTGTATCTTCCTCCAAAAACCATTAGACAATCTTATATAATTAGCGGATGAGTTCCTAATCGCGCCGACCTAAAGACCCCAAGAAACTTTAAATGTTGGCTCCGAACAATTCCGGAAGAGCTTAATTGGGATGATATGTATTGTTCCATTTGACTCGCATTTTATTGTCTCGGTGCCTTCTTCCGAGAGAGCGATTGCTACCGCGTATCTTCGTGGGGCTCCCATTTCCTCGAGGCTAATTCTATTATTTTCTATTAGCAGATTGTCAGTAGAGAGGAGGGGAGGTGGAGAGGGAGAGAAAGTCACACGATGCTCCAGAGAGCCATCCTCGTGGAGAAAGGCAGAGAAAGAGGGAAGAGAAAGGTGGAAAGGGGAGCGGAAGGAAGATATAGAGTTGGGAAGGAGGGGGGTGGAGGGCGGGGCGGGGGGGGGGGAGGGGGCTGCTCGGGAAAAGGCAGTCGTTTTTCAACGCCAGAGTGGGGAGTGGAAGCAAATGAAGTTAAGAAAGAACTCGCCTCCTTTTTTAAATTTATTTCTCGAATTTTAATCCGACTTCCAAGCCAATTGCGACCTTTATCTTTTTCCATTTCCGTCCTTCTCACATTTTCCATCCCTTCCCCCTCCTATTCTAGCAAGAACACGACTCGGTTGAGACAAATTATTTTTTCCCGCGAAGGTCTTTATAACGTAATTGAAATGAATATGTCATCGATTGAAGGATATCTTATTCACCTCTTTCGTCTGTTGCGTAATGCATGTTTTTCCTAGTACAACTAAAAATTCTATTTTCTTTGAGATTTTATTTTACCTTTCCACCGGATTACCTATGCTTTGAATCATTTACAAACTGACATTTATTTATTTAACTTTATTTAATTTTGGAAACGAAAGAAGTCCATTTGGGAAGAATTGTGAGTAAAAATAACAAAACAAAAGTTTTATTTTCTGCACACCGATAAATTTTTAAGTAATTCGAATTAAAACAATTCCGGCGACTTCTGCGAAAAACATGTAATCCAGGAAAAAATCTTGGAATAGCGAAAGAAACTCGGAAGTTGTGAGGGAAGATTAAGACCTCTCAGGAGGGATGAGATGCATAAAACCGAGAGAAGAGGGAAGGAAGGTAGTAAAGAGAGTGGGGGAGGAAAGGAGGGAGGGAAAGAGAAATAGAGGCAGGGAAAGGAGTGAAAAGCGTCTCAACGGTGATCCTGGAATAATTAAAGTCGGAAATTAAAACTACGTAATGAACTTATTTGTTTGTCCTTGGTGCGGAGTTTAAGACGAAGAAGTTTAAATGAGTAAAAAGAAAAGACACAATGAGGATTATTAAAAAGAATGTGAGATTAAGAAAAAGAGCACTTCGAGCTGACTCAAAAAATATCGGCCATTAGAAGAAGGAAAATTATCTTAGTCCTTGTTAGCATACCCTTTCCTTTATTTGCTTGCGCAGCATGAATTTTAAATGCAAAATACTTCACTCCAAGTGGCGGTGTCGTTCGGCGGGTAAGAACTGTGTTTCACCAGATGCTATCACTAATACGAATGGAAGATTAACGCGGATATTATAAAAATAAACTAGAGTATCTGGACTGCAGCTTATTAAAGCTTTACGGAGCGATGCATATATTAATGTTATACTGGTATAACGCTCTAATATTTGCAATATTCATAGAGTTACAGATATGAGGAAAGAAAAACAGTTATACCAGCAAAAACATTCCTAACGGATTTCCATACTGCAAATACCACATTTCCCAGTAACAATATTTTCTGAAAAGGCTAGATGGTATTTAAAATTGAGAAATAAATCCGTATTATGCTGCGTTAAAAAGACTGGGGTAGATGCGATTATCACTAGGACTACAGTCAAATATAAAAATAAAATTTTCTCATTCTTTTTCTCTCCTGAGAGAAAAACAGTAGGAATTGTAGCTTATTTTTTATATTAATTCTCAAATTACAAATACACACGCATCCTAAACTAGTAGAAAAATTAACTTAATAGAAATTCGACCAATAAATCTCCCTTTTCCCCCTAATACATCTATATTACAATAATGCCTGAGTGTAGTAATTCTTATAGTATTCAGAATTTGAGTAAATATATATTGCATACAGGGCCGGCCCGAGTTGCGGGCGAGCCGGGCGGCTCCCCGGGGCGCAAATGTCTTGGGGCGCTATTCCAATCATCTTATCTATACATTGCTTCCAAGTGAGTTAATGTTGGATACCAATTTATATTGCGGAACAGGCTGGACGATATTCTTTTTAGTTTTCTATTTTCTATAATTTTTACAGAGTGCTGAATAAATTAACATGATGTTCTTTGAAAATATCTCAACAGACATTTATGGAAGGGGAGCTGGAGTGCTATCTCGCCCGGGGCGCCAAAATTCCTCGGGCCGCCCCTGATTGCACACAGCACAAAAGGAAGAATCCGCAATGGATCGGAAAGTGAAATTAAGGAAAATGTTTGAGGAGAAGTGAAAATCGGAGGGGTGGCACGATGCGAGAAGAAACGGCTAGGAGAGAGGAGGTAGTGGAGAGAGGCAAAAGGAGGAGGAAGATGGTTGGAGGCAGGGAGTGAGAAGGAGAGGGAGGAGGGCAGCGGCGAAGCGAGATTAATGGAATCACGAACCGTAAACGACAACGTTGTTTAGGTTTTACGACACTGTTGGAAAGATCGGGGTCTGAAATGGCGGTGTTGATTCTTCGTCCTCTCTTGCCCCCTCTCTCCTTTGCCTCTCTTTCTTACCTCCTTCCCTTCCACTTCTCTCTATCCATGCCTTCAATGCGGAGGAACAAATACATGAGGATTGCTCGTTACTGCATCGTTTAAACATATTTTGATCAAATGTATTTTAAATGTGAAATAGAATCACTTGTATAAGATATTCGTTACAAATTTATTTTTTTGAATCTGAACAAGTGAAACGATTAAAATAAAAAAATATGGTTATTTAGCAATAAATGAATGATTAAAGAACATTGTATTGGATTTATAGGAAAGAGGAAAAATATTTCATAAATAATTGCAGGAAAATCAAAATTATATTTTTGATTCAACGATTCTTTTGCAATTTTTTTAAATATTTGCATTGTCATTTTATTAACAAATATCTTACTTAAGGTGTATTTTCGTTTTTATTCTTATGCTTCAAAGCTTAATATTAAGAAATGCATCGATTATTTTAGTCTATTAGTGGCAACACTAAATATTTTTCATATCTTCATAGTAGCTACAAATCACTCTATCGAAATAATTTATAGGTCAGTGGATAAAAACTGAATTTAAGAGTATTGATCAAATGAAAACTGACCGGAATGTTTCCAAATATTTGTAAAAATATAAAATAGTATTCTCTTTTATTGGGTAATAACATACTATTAGCAGAAACAAAGTATGTGATTTTCAAGAAAAGGATAGTTTTACGGAAATTTTGAGAATTTAATTATAAAATGCAAATAATAAGAACTTCACAATCACATAAAAACAGAAAACGAAATTTATTAAGTATAATGATTTATTATGTGTCAAATAAATGTATTATCGTTAAGAAAATATATACCCCTATTGAAATATTTTTATAGAGAATCACAAAATGAATTTTCTGTTAATATTCTAAGGAAATATTTTAATAAATATCCAAAATAGCCGATGGTTCTAAAAAAGATACATAAAAATTTGATTATGCTTTCAGATTTTAAAAGTACAGAGGTGCTTATTTTACATCTATACTATTTTATACTATACATATATTAATACTACCCCTAAAAATTTTAATTGAAAAATAGAATGAGTAAATGACACGGCTAAAAATAAATCAACAAGAATTTAATTTGAGGGAAAACGAATTAAATGACGCTTTTATTTAAGAAATAATTGGACATTTTATAGCAATATTTTGAATGGCAGGAGTACAATTACAAGTGTAGATGCTATCATGGGCGTCCGCAGGGGGAGGGGGGGGAGGGGCAACGGGGGCGCTTGCCTCCCCCTGGAAATGTACATTTTTTATAAAGTTATAAGCTTAAAATTGCTATTTTTTGTAACAAATACAGTTAATAAAAACGACTCTAGAAAAGTAGTAACCGCATTCTAAGAATCTAAAAAAATAGCAATGGCGCTCTTTCAAAGATTCTTGCAACCCCCTGGAGAAATTTCTGCGGACGCCCATGGATGCTTAAAGTGATCGTTTTGGTTTTTATACATTTGGACGGATATTTCGTGCCTAAAAGGGGAGCATAACGCATGAGGAGATTCCATCGAGCACATAGGACCAGGGACCGTAGGCCGCCTCCTTGCAAAAATATGGACCAACGCAAGGAAACAATCGGGGAAGAGAAGTGACTTGTGGTAGAAAAACTAATTTATGAGAGCATTTACAACAAAATTAGTGGCGAATATACATTAATAGATATATTGCCTTATTAGTTCACAAATGGTGTTTTTCAAGTTAATGATAGGTGAACATTTTGGGCTATTATAAATAAACTAGCGTAATTGCCCGTCAAATATGACGGGATTATTCCTAAAATTATTCCAAATATATATGATTTCGATATGAAAAATCAGTAAGATATGGTAAGATTTGGTTTGGCATTCATACGCAATCAAATCAGTGTTTTTGAAAGTTATCTTTGTTTTAATTATACTGTTTAAGTAATTATTTGTAGAGAGGCCAAATGATTGTCCAAATATTTGCTGAAAATAAGAGGAAAATCGAAATAATAAGATATAATGCATAAAGAAATAACTGAAATTTACTTAAAATATTTGAGAAAATTATAGGTTATTTACACGTATAGAATTTAACTTAATAAATGAATTATTTTACTCTTATTAACTCGTAAAAAACAGGATAAAATGTGAACGAACTGCCAATTTACCATCAAAAGAAAATTGTGTAGTAACTTACTTACTACTAATTAAATACTTACATGAACTGCAATGAGTTTTTACTATATTTTAAGATCGCACTTTTCTTTTAACTATATTAGTTTTGAAAATTTTTCAGAAAAATCACTTTTGTTAAAGAAATTTAAATAAAAGTCATAAAATGTTATTTTTTCAATCCTATTTAAAATTCGGTTCGAAATATTTGCTGTATTATCAGTTAAAAGAAATCCATTGAAAATTACGTGTCCTTTATTTAGTTTTATGAATACCTACCATTTGGCAATGGCGCATGATTCAATAGTACAACATTTTTTATAATCAATTGTAATATATTATTGTTATTTTTGTACTGAAGCTCCTTTTAATCCTATACAAATGCTACGACCTCTTCCTCTTTCTCAATCTCTGCCCATTCCCATTCTCTTTTCCTTCCTCCCTCTAATTACTTAATAGATTCAGTAAATAAGTTATAACCAATTATAAAAGTCAGACCCGTGTTAAAGCACTAAATTGGTGCATTTATTATGAGGCCAAGAATAGATTTCAACAATTGGGACAACCGTGGTCCAATATAAACAAAATGCGTGAAAACGTGAAAAATCGTATTAAAACGTAATTTTTGGTGATTTACGAATGAGATTTATATTCTTCTCTTCGCATAACTAACATAAGTTAAAGAACTCATCCTTGAAATATTTTAAAATGTAAACGAAAAACGTTTACATGTCAAGGAATGGCTTTTTGTGTGATTTATATATGCGATACGAATTTATAACTCCGGTTAATTATAAGATTCACTGCAAAAAATACTATGAAAATAACTATAAAAATAGTTAATTATCAAAACTTTCAATAGGAAGTTAACTGAAAAGAAATTAATGAAAAACACGATTTTAACTACAAATAATTCGGGCGCTTTCTCTCTCTTGTACTAAATCATTCAAAACACTTTCCTTACGCATATAGTGTAAGGACGACAATACAATCTCGAGGTTTGACAATGACATGGTCGACAAGACAACATATCTTTAAAAAGCTTAAAATTTTCCAATAAATGTGATTTAAACGTATAAATTGAGCGATTTCGAACCGAAAGCAAAAGTCTACGATAAGAATAAGAATTTATGTTTATTTTTCTTTAAAATGGTTTAGGTCCGAAGATCGTAGGTCAATTACTTCTAATTTAATTTGGCATAAGAATAAAAGCCTGCAAGTGAAAAAAGGTATTTTAAGTGTTCTCTTATGGGGATTTATATAGAGCGTTCCGGCGGACCAACGGACAGACGGACTAACGTACAGAATAAGGATATTATGTATATAGTGATAGTGAGACGGATGAACTATATTTCCCCAATAAAGCAGTCATTATGCCAATGTTAATTTAGCTTAAAAATTATGATAAATACGGTTATAAAAATTTCATTCTATTGTATTGGAAACGCAAGTAACAAGGAAATCACGATATTATTTATAAATATATACCTATAATGATTATAAAAGCGAGTTAATATGATTTGTAAATTTATATATTTTTAACTTGCAGACATGCATCTAAAAGTCAATATTCAGCTGGAGATTTTACAATTAAGTTTCATACTATTTAGTATGCTTAGTACAAACTGTAATTAACGTGCATTTTAAAATATTGCATGTTTCATAGCTCCTTCTCTATAGCTTCAAATTAGCAAACAAATATTTCATTAAACGTTAATACTACAAATAAAAGGCGTAAGATAACTTTTATGGATATTTTAGCTATTTAATTGAATTTATTAATTAATTGAAAATTTTTAATATTCATATGCAAAACTGAAATAGAAAACGAATGCTAAGATGTTGCTTGATGTTGCACTCAGTGTTTTTGTTGAAAAATAACCAAAATATTTCCGTCAGTTTAATAGAAATACGAAAAAAAACCTTGCTATTCGTCTGTACAGGAGAAAATAATTTAACTTAATCAATAAATATCATGGTAAAATAATAAACTCTGAATAAGACTCGGATAATGACGCGTAAAATCTCAAGTTTTGTTTAGCAGTTGCTGATTCAATGCCAAAAACTCCATTTGATCAACTTTCCATTCCTTTTCCAGTAACGTGCAACGTTCGCTCGCTTGTAGATGCTATTCTGTTCCTGATACCGTCAGCGCCTTCTCCAACAGACGGTAGCGAGTGTCGTTCGCCTTGGGTCAGCTGCAACAGCCATCTGAGCGTAGGCAAATGGGATTCTTCCCTTTTCCTCCACTCTTCCTCCCCCGCTCTTCGGTGCCTACGCCCTTCTTCCGACCAATCGGAGACCAAGAGGGATTGCATCGACTCAGCAGTTCCCGAGCATTCAAACGAAGATTGGCTATCATACGAAGGAGGTGAAGTAAATTGGATACAGAGAATTGCGTAGGCGGATGTGTACCGTATTTGATGGAAAAGGAATATAGCTAAGAGGATCGGTCCCAATACAAGGCACACGTGTGAAAATCTTGACTTTTTTCTTTGTACTTGATTCCAGATGAGATGGCTTGGATTGTTGCAATAAAGCCTTCCTGGAAAATGGTTTATGTGTAGTGTACGTAAATTGGAAGACAATCAAGAACGACAGTAGACATTAAGAAAACGCTGCACGGCCATGGTATTATTTTCAAAATTAGTTGGATCAAAAATAACACACGATTTTGAACGTAACGATCATTTTGCAATAAAGGTAAAATAATTAGTGTAATTTATAAAACTACGACTAAAATTCGATTATGAGTTTCAAAAGGAATAATATTTGATAGGGTAGAATACAATAGCTTACCGTGATACATTTTGATGGCTGTATAAGGCCGTTGGTTCTTAAATAAAAGAATACAGAATACGCGAAAATGTCCTCATACGGGCTCTAATTTTAGAATTCAAATATATATTAGACTTTTTATCGGCAGCATACATAAATAATTTCTTTTAATTGGAAGGCGCAGAATCCATTCGGTATCATAGTTTGCACCATTTAATTGAGCAGTGATCTTCGCTTGAATTACTAAAATGTTACTCTCCGCGTATTTGCGAGATAAGAATTCTCCCTCGTTCAAGTAGAAACGAAATGATTACCGCGTGAGATTTTCAATGAAATTTAGAAAATTGGAAAACCAAACTTCGGTGAAAATGAATCATCGGAATTCCCTTCGAATGGATCCATCTCCCTCTTTTGCCTCGAATGGAGAATTCTGAACCCTTCCTGCATTCCCTCCTTTTCTCTCTCTCTTTCCTTTCTCCCTCTCCCATCCTTTATTTCCTCCAAAACACTCCTCTCTTCCTCCCTCCCTCCCCGCCTCCGCCACCTCGGTAAAGTGTGTAATTAATGCCACCGCCCTTAATTTCATTCCGAGAGTCATTGTGGGGCGGAGTGATAACGGGGGGAGGGGGCGATCGGGGGGATGGGTGGCAGAAGGGGAGGGGGGAGGAGAGATGGGGTGGAGATACCATGGGGGTAATGCGGCGCGGGGGCGGAGTCGGAGGATTTCATTTCGTTACGCCCGATCTCCCCGAGGCGACGCTCCACCCTCGCCTCCCCCTCCCATTCCCTCCTCCTCTCCCTTTTCCTCTCCCCCTCCCTCTCACCCCTCTCTTCCCCTCCATCTCCCCCTCCCTCTCCCCCTCCCTCTCCCCTTCTCTCTCCCCCTCCCTCTCCCACTCCCCCCTTCGCCCCCTCCCCATTCTTTCCGCGCTGCCTCTTATCCCGTATTTCCCCTTCCCCCCTCCCCGGCTACTTATCCATCCCGCTATCCGTTTTCCCAATCTCTCCCTTCCCATTCCATCCGCCCGCAATACCTGTCTCACTGTTTATCTCTTAACCACCTCTGTATCTCTTCTCCCGCATCTCCAACGATCCACTCCTCCTCCCATCAACCCTATTCCTTTCCCCTCTCCTCCCTTTCTCTCTCTCAATCTCATTCCTTCTCTTTATCGTCATTCTCCTCCCTTTTTATACAAATTCTCCACTCTCGCCTTTTTTCCTACGCTCCTATATCCTCTCTCTCTAACCCTTTTCTCCCCTCTTCCATTTTATTTTAATCTCTTTCGTACGTTACGTCCTCCGCCATTTCCTCCCTCTCTCTGATTCCACTTGCCTCGGGCCCCTCTCCGAGTTGCTCATTTGTTTCTCTCCCTCTTGCACGTTATTTATAACCTTTGTCTCTGTGGTACGAAAAGACCCGCTCTATTGTATGCGGTACGTCGGGATTCCTTCTTCACGTTCAATTGCATCTGCATTTTCTTATAAGAAATTTTGCATTGAATGCATCTTAGAAACGGTAGTTTGAAATGATATTTAATATTGATTATTTAATGTCAAAATGTAGGAGATTTGATATATGTTATTTATGGGAAATTCTCTTAAAAATGAGTACTCTAATCGCGAATATCAGAATAAGTAAATGTATTGAAGAGGAAATTTCTCACCGTGATCCTAAATATTTTCTTTAATTGATACAGGTACTTTACATTCTGCTAACCGTCGTTCTTTTCTCTATCTAATCACATTTTAATAAAATTCCTTATAATTTTTTAATCATAAAACAATAATTTTATCGTTCCATAATGGCGATATTTTATTATCTACTTTTAATTTCTGTCAAAATAAAATGTCGTCTCCTAATATGTCTGATTGTTTGGCAGCTTATAGGCGTTCAGCTATCATTTTGGAATCATGTTATTTACAAAAAACTTTGTGAAGGATATATTTTGTAAACAAAAGCTAAACAGATGATTAAGGAGCTATAGTACGATTAGCTTTTAGAATTTATATCCTGTGAATTGTCACTGAGGATAGCTATTATGTAGCTGAAATGTGCATCTGATTAATTCAACCATTTTAACGGTTATTTTGATCATCTACAGTCATAATGCTGGATATAAAATTCATCCTTGAATTGAACTGTAATTTTTCTCACACTGAATTTTACGGGTTGTTAAATGATTTTCTTTATGAATTGCAGTTTCGGCAAGGGTGATTTTACATTCTCCCTGTATAAATAAAATTACCGTTTAGGTTTTGTATGATAAATTAGTGTTGTTTTGGCATGTTTACAGTATTTCTTACCTACCAGAAATAATAATACACTATAACATAAACATCTGCTCCAGATATGATTTCATCATTGCTACATTGATTTCGCTGACTCATAGCATAATAAAGTCATATTATGCAATATCGAAATCTCGATGGTGAATAAGATTTAATAGAATTTGTTGCAAATGTAGGTAATATCATTTCTGATCATTGAATTCCACGTTGTATTTAATACGGACCACAATTCCCTGGAACGCAAAAAATTCATTATTTTATATTTCGCATATAAATTTCAGCAGTATATTTTTTCAAAGTGACATTTTTATTTCATAAATGCGATAGAATAATTTAGGATAATAACACTCTTTTATACTTGGTGCATAATGTTTTATGTAAAGGTGCTCTAATTATTTATTAAGGATGACCATCCTATTTTCCTGTCAGAAGAGGCATTAAACGTTATTATCGTCATATTTACGATTCCATAGTTAGTCGATAAGAATCTCTCAATGCGTCCATAACCCTAAATCGTGACATAAAAATTAAATAGCCCGTATATTTACAGGAATTGCCCGAATTCATATTTTTCTCTCCGGCGATAAAAATAATGGCGAGAAATCCTGACGTTTTCTGGTGAAATATTAGGGATTAAATTTTTAACGCGCGTTAATGACCAAGCTCGTTCTCTCAGAATTCGTTTCGAAAAATGTTTCATGCATGCAACGAAGGGGTCAGAAGGGCTCACGAATAATGCTTCCAACGAATCCAACGCATTTCTCGTTGTCGACCGCAGGATACGAGCCCATATTTCTGCAATCGCTGACCGATGGGACAAAGTAAAGACTATGACACGCAAACTCCAAATACATTTACCGTTTTCAAAAATATTCTTCGATTCTCCTCATGAAAATCAGCGGCGCAACTCCCACTATAATCGGGGGATACGGAAGTAGTGAGCAAGGCATTTGCGTCGAGAGCAAAAAATGCTGTGCAGGAAGGAGTTGCTGCTGTTTCTCCGCTTAATAATGTCAAATGAGTTGGTTAAGCCGTGAAGAAGCGCGCATGAAGCGAGCGATGCGATGCGCTAGAGATAAATGGGCGAAAGCCACGATTTTAGATTTACTCCGAGGGATTTCAACTCAAAGCATGAATCCGTATTAAAAAAAGAGAAAAATATAAAACTAAATCGACAGAGTCGAACACGCCAACTTAATTCGCCCTCGTTATCTCTTTCTAACCTGCTCGCCATATGTTGGATAAAAAAAATGAGGCGGAAAAAGAACGCAAGCAGCCGCGCAGTTACTACTTCTTTTGTTTCCTTAATCTCGTGGTTCATCCCACGCTCGTCCCGACCCTTTCATTCTGCTCCTCCTTCACTAACTTCCGAGAAATGGAATGCTCTTTCCACCTGGAAATATATATTAGACTCTAACGGAGGTAATTTATAAATTTATTCATTAACTCGCAAAGTGTCCGTTTAAAAAAAATCAAGTGATTGACGAATGAAAAAACGTAGTCAATAATCACAAGTATATAATGACGCTTCTTATTGCAGTATATGTAATATCTATACTGCATTGTTTTCTTGCACAGGCGGATATACGACATGCCTATAAATACTACACCACCAACAACAACAAGCAAATGTAATTTAACCATACTTAATCATACAAAAATTGTTTACCTGTGATATTTTAAAAAAATATTTAGCGTAATAAAACTTTTCAAAGCGAGAAAATATTCTTTACCTGTTAAGTGGCAGTGACGTAATATTGTCATGCTAATTTGAAGACCTATGCCTTGAGGTACTAGACCACAAATATTGAAATGATTGGATTTCTAGTACATTTCTGAATCGTTTACGACTTTTATACCAGATGATAGGTCAACATGTACACCAAATATAGGCGCTGATGGCCGCGGGTACATTTAAATATGTATACACTGGGTGTTGCCTGTTTATATGAATCTTAGGCCCGTGATATCGTCCAAACTTTGCGGAATGATGTGATGTTTATGGTATGCGATAAAAATTGCTCTAGGTGCATAATTAAACAATGTAAATATCCAATTACCTTAGATATAGTGTGTTTTTTACATGAAAGGATGACTAAGTGGAGGCCCGATCGTGATTCGATGCTTTCACAGTGGTGCCTCACGATTCCTATGCCATTCTGCTCCGTGTCTCACTCACCTCTATCCCAGGATTTTCGGCCGCCAGATCCTTACCTTGGCGCTGCGATAAATGTGTATTTGAATTCACGTGGGAAGATAGACAAGCGTTCATCATAGCAACGAGATTAAACAAACTATTGTCATTGTTAATGCAGTAATCTTTTAATGGAAGTCTCTTTATTTTAATTGGTATTGATACGAGCATTCCTACGTTTTTTGAAGGGATATTTCTGCTAATAATTGTAAGTTTTTATTTATCTTAAATACTTTTTGTCTTTATTCACTATTTAAGATAGGTAATACTGTTGTAAAGGATGTTAATTTTAACAAATTTAAATGAAACATTTTAAAATGTTATGTTGTAGCTTCGCAATTATTGAGCTAACTATATTAAGACAGTGTTTTATATGGATGGTTGATGTGATGTTAGGAAAAGTACAATTTATTATTTTTGTCATTTAAGTTAGGAGACTAAAATATGAAATATTCAACAATTTCACTCCTACTACTATCTAAAGCTGAATTACTCTGAACTAGCAGTATATTTTCGTCGATTTTAAGCAATATGAATGGATAAGTTAGTATTTCCATTAATGAAACAAAAGACACTATCAAACTTCTTACTACTTATATATCAAACATTCTTACGTTTGCCACTGAGTTCTCAACTTCTGTCTGCCATTCTCTCAACTGTAAAAATATTAAATAGAGAGACCCCCACATCACTCAACAGCTGGTAGGTAGACACTTGAAAATTTTTACGCCCATGCAAGCTGAAAGGTTATCATAATTATATTATAAAGTTTATTCATATTAGCCATATAAAAGTTAGTTATAAAAAATCATTTTTATACCGTTACTTGATTTAAAGATCCATCTCAACTATACAGGTTAGACACCGCCTTGAATAAAAATTTGGAGTTAATATGTTGGCACGACCTAAAGTTAAGAAGCTGAAGGAGGATTATGACTGTGTAGTGTATTACTATATAAAACATTTTTTTAGCAAGAACAACATGCGGAAGTGAATGAAGCCGTTTTAATGATTGCTTGGCAATCCCAACCCGCTCCCCGATTGATTCCTTTATCGAATGTTTCTAATAGCAATAAATATGACTCTGAAATATCCATAAAAGTTCTAACAGTTGCAAAATAATCGGCATATGCGGATACTATCACAAATCTCGCCCCGAATAATGACTATCAATCAATCGTGAGTCCACCGCCGAAGTAATATCGAAAGGCCGCGAGCTTGAGATTTTTAATAGTTCGGTCGGTTGGAGTTGTCGAAGCATCCTATGCATTGAAAACATAACAATATCAGCAAATAAAAAAAATTGTTTGAATTTTAAAGTTTAAGTTTCTAGATTACTTTCTCTTGAGATTGTCTCCATCGCTCTGTTACACACTCTCCGCTAAAAACTCGCTCCTCGACTTTTTTTTCAATTGACAACCTTTCCGTCCCCTTCTCTCCATTAGAAATATTTTCAAACTTTTCCTTAATATTTTAGGCGCCTACACAAAAAGATTCTCTTTCTGAGTTCATTTTTTTCGGCGCTTCCGTTAACTCGCATTTCGCACTCCTCCCTCTCCTTCGACTCTCCTCTTCCCTCCGCCACACCTCTTGTTCTTCCTAAATCGTTCCTTTCCATTCCTTCCCCTCATCCCTCGGCACTCTCATCTCACTCCCATCTGTTCATGCCTCTCTCTCGCTCCCCAACCTTCTCTCTCTTACCCACTCCTACCACCCTCTCCCCAAATTGCTCACCTCACACTCCCCTCCCACCCCCTCCCCCACTTCGCCCTTGCACACCTCCGTTTGTAATGACTTCATCATCCCGTCGCTGTGGACCGAATGAAACAGTTACGGGAAGGGTGAGAGGGAGGACAGGAGGAGGAAGAGGGAGGGCAGGAGGAGGAGGTGGGAGGGCAGGAGGAAGAGGATGGAGGGCAGGAGGAGGAAGGGCAGGAGGAGGAGGAGGAAAGGCACGAGGAGGAGGGAGGGGGCGTAGAGGGGTGAGTACTTCAGCGCTAATGAGCGGTGGCTGAAATGACGGAGAGAAATGGGGAGCATGGGAGGAGGAGAGTTTAGGAGCAAGGCGGAAGGTGGAGAAGACCATTGGCGCTGTTGAGGACTCACGATATGTCAAAAGAGGCAAACAAACCGAATTCATTATCGAGATGTGAAACTAAGTCTTAGTAGAGTTTATGATGATAAAAATTAATTATATATTGTGTGTGGTATCTGAATTCGTCTTCTAAGCATCTTCACCAACGGTTGTCTTAAATAGGCCATTCATTCGGTGCATGAGCATAGCCAACAGTTTTCAAAACATTATTTTCTATTGATATTGCCTGATATTTTTAAATTTATTTTATGCAATTATTAAAATCTTTTATTTTTATGAGAGAAATATAAACTTTAAAGTAAGTGTTTGATTTTTTCAGAATTAAGTACACCATGGGACTTCTAGCAAAGAAGTTCCAAATTAAAATTAGTTATATACCTAATCTTATGAAACTATTTTATGTTCAGAGTATCTTCTGTAGTCATAAAAGATGTATTTTTTAATAAGGGACCGGCAAAATACCATTAGTTTGCAGGTGAAACGGGCAACTGGTACACACATACGTTTTATGCTACATGAGGTAGGTACTCTATCCCTACCCATCTACACGAAAGAAAGCCTTTTAATGAACGTCTATTAAGTTTGTCGAAATTTCGAAATTTATCCCATATCAGCGCTCATCATATGACAGAGAAAGTCATTATGTGCTATAAAATTTTCCATTTGTTAAAAAGGTAATTTCGTCCAGCTAAAAACATCATCTGAAGCTAAATTTATAATCCATGAAACATTTTTTAGAGACTCCTTGCAGCTGCAATGGCAACAAAAACAATGACGATATTTAAACACACAAAAACTCCGGAACACGCACTTATCCAAGCAGATGGCTCTTTACTTTGGCACAAGAGCACTGGCATTCTATTCATTCATTGCACGCTAATAGCCCTAGTTCTAACATATAAATGACACGAAACGCATCGCAAGACAAGGACAAAAAATCAAAAAGCGAACAAAAAGGTCTGAATTACATCGTATGAAGAGTATGAGATGTCTTTATAGCGGCGGGTCGGATAAACGGGGGGGGGGGATTGGGGAGCAGAGGGGCGAAAAGAGGTGGGAGAGATGGATTGCGATGGGGAGAGGGGATCTGGGCGGCGGATAGTTAGGCACCTCCTGAGAGATGACTCCGAGAGTCTCTCTCTCTTATTCGGTGTGGGAATTCATTAGGCGTCCGAGTTCTCATTCCGGAGCTGACAATGGAACTCCCTGGGGAGATAAAAAAAATAAGGGATTCTGGATGGGAGACTAAATAGATGGAGTCTGATGAGAGAGGCGGGCAGTTTGGAAGGAAGAGGAGAGGGGATGGTGAGAGAAGGTAAAAGGAAAGGGGGAGGAGAGGGAGCATAGCGTGTGTTAGAGGGGGTGGTGCTCGAAAGAAAGGCCGCAAACTGAATCTGTCGAGCCGAAAACAAGGATGGATGAGGCAGGTGAGGAGAAAGGCGATGGCGTGCCGCGAGGAATGATGGGAAGAGAGGGGAGGGAGGCGGGGTTTTTCGGAGGATGGGGGAGGGATAGGGAAGGTAGGAGGCCGGAGAGGAGAGGGGTTTAAGAGGGGTAGATTAGGATGGGGAGGGAGAGAGAGAGAGAGAATCAGGAGTAGGGAAAGGAACAGGAGGAGCGGATCGGTGATTGGAGATTGAAGGAGGGAGGAAGAATTGGGATGGGTGATATTCCGCGTTAATAGAGAGATGGAGAAAGCGATAGATAGACGCCTTCGATGCTTCATCAACTCATTTGTTTTCATTAATTAGCGGAATTGACTGATAGATCCAATTTTCTCCATTCTGTTGTTTTAACGCTCACCTAGCTCAATTTAGAGTGCAATGGCATTTGCGGTGTGAGATTGTAAACTCAATCGCAAAAGACTTCACTTTATTCAATTGAATGTCTTTTTATTACTTGGAACATTATAATACAGATTAAAATTTATTGATCTTGATGCATAATACTTAAATCGCACGGAAAACTTGCAATAACATTGGCTATCCCCGTACAAATTTAAAATTTGATGTCACTTCAACAAAATTAAATGCCACATATTAAATAACAGAATTGAAAAGAGTGTGTTTGCATATGTTTGCTGGATCTTTGCATTTTCTTTCAGATTTTCATAATAATGATGTTTTTGGTTCTCATATAGTATTCCCCCCTTCCTAAGGACTGCATAACCTTACAGAGGTGGGAGGGTTTGTGTACTCTTATGAACCAAAGAGCTATGCCGGCGGGAGATAATTCTCCTGGTAGGACCATCCAAGCCGAAAAGATCTGAGGGGAAGAGTCAGACTAAGAAGCAGTCTTGGGGGTTTTACATCCCCCTGTGCAAGGGAAGCAGCTTGCGTAGTACCTCTGTAGATGGTGATCATGTGGATCTGAACAGCTACAGATGGGTAATCACTCTTGTGAGACTGCGTTGAGGAAAGTAAGGGAAAACTACCTCATTATATTTCCCATGATAGGCTGAAAAGCTGAAAATACCTCTATGGATCTTTCTGGGGTAAAATATTCCGGAGGTAAAATAGTCTCCCCAATTGGATCTCCGGGTGGGGACTACCCTAGGGGATGCACAGAGGAAATGTAACATTAATAAGAAGAAAGCAAGTAGTGAGAAATTAAGAATAGACACATGAAATGTTAGGATTATGAATTCAGGGGGTAAACTAGAGAACTTAAAAAGGGAAATGAGAAGGAATAATGTAGGTATAGTATGTCTTAGTGAAGTTCGGTGGGTAGGAGAAGGCGAGATAAATTCAGACGAATTTAAGATTATTTACTGGGGAGGAGAGAAAAGGAAAAGGGAGTGAGGATTATAATTAGAAAAAGATAGCTAAAAGAATTAGCAAGGTAGTGACAGTTAATGATAGATTAATAGCCGTAAAACTTCAGATGGAGCCAGTGGAAATGCTTATAATTCAATGTATATGCCAACAACTAATGCTGGTGACGAAGAAGTAGATGAAATGTATAACCAGATTACGGAGATATTGAAGGAGGAGGGAAAAAGAAGAATCACCACCATAGTAATGGGAGATTGGAACAGTGTAGTCGGAGAGGGACAGGAAGATAACATAGTGGGAAAATATGGACTAGGGAAGTGAAATGAAAGAGGAGAGAAACTTGTGGAATTCTGCCATAAAAATAGACTGATTGTAACTAATACATGGTTTAAGCATCACCAGCGGAGACAGTACACATGGAGAAGCCCAGGAGACCAGAGACGATACCAAATAGATTACATACTAGTCAATGAAAGATTTAGAAATAGCATTAAAAATGTGAAAACACTACCAGGGGCAGATATCGATTCCAAACACGACCTTTTGGTGGCAAATACACAATGTAGACTGAAGACCGTTAAGAGAAACATAAGAGTTAAAAAGAAATGGAACTTAGAGGAAGTCCTTAAGAACAAGGAGGCTATCATGACTGAGCTGGAGGAGAGGTTGGGGGAGAGAGCTGAAGAAAATAGGAACAATATAGATGAGGAGTGAAGATAGCAACATTAAAGGTGTAATGGAAAAGAAGGTAGGAAAGATAACGGGTGAAAGAAACAAAAAACCCTGGGTCACAACAGCCATGCTGCAAAAAATGGAAGAACGGAGAAAGAGGAAGAACATAACGACTGAAGAAGGCCAAAGAAAGTACAAGGAGTTAAATAATGCCTTAAGAAGGGAAACAGATAAAGCCAGAGAACAATAAATGACAAATGCGAGGAGATTGTCGAGTGTGAAAGAATTTGTAGAACAGACCTCATGTATAGCAAAGCAAAGGAACTATTCAAGAAAAAGGCAAGAAAGATAGGACGTAAAGGAATCATGAACAAAAGTGGTAAAATAGTCTCGGCGCCACACAATGTAAAGGATGCCTGGAAAGAATACATTTAGGTGCTGTATGACAAAGAAGGAAAGCCAAGAAATATTGAATTAAATGAAAAAGAGCATGTGGAAAAAGACGAGCTAGGGCCAAGTATTCTCGAGTCTGAAGTTAAAAGAGCAATTGATGTCATGAAAAGAAGGAAGGCTGTTGGAAGTGATGATATACCCGTGGACGTTCTTAAGGTTTTGGAGTCGAAAGCAGTAAAGAAACTCACAAAATTCTTTAACCAAGTATATGTTACTGGTATATGGCCTGAAGATTTTTTAGATATTGTTATGGTACCACTGGACAAAAAGAACAATGCAAAAAGTTGAAAGGATTACCGAACTATTAGTTTAATTTCTCATACAGGTAAAGTTCTAATCAGAATAATAACCAAAAGAATTGAAGGTAAAATAGAAAAGGAGCTGCAAGATAATCAGTTTGGTTTCAGAAGAGGAAGAGGGACTAGAGATGCTCTAGGATGTATGAGGAAGATGATAGAAAGAGCGGTAGAAGTCAAGTAAGGTATGTATTTTTGTTTTGTAGATTGGGAGAAAGCTTTTGACCGAGTGAAATGGGATAAAATGTTGGGTATTTTAAGTAAAATAGGAATAGATTGGAAAGATAAAAGACTGCTTAAAAACCTTTACTTTGATCAAAAGATTAGAGTCAGGGTTGAAGAAGAAGAAACAGAAAGTACTTCAATAGGGAGGGGAGTGAGGCAGGGACGCCCTATTTTACCAGCGATATTTAATATTTATGCAGAAACAATAACAGAATAGGCGTTGATGAAAGAGAAAGGATTTAAGATAGGAGTGAAAGTATTACCACCATTAAATATGCAGATGATCCGGGATTAATAGCAGAAGACGAGAAAGAACTTCAGAGAATGACAGACAGACTAGTGGAGGTTGGCCAACAATATGGAATGAAGATCAATGCCGAGAAAACGAAAGTCATGTTGTTTTCAAAAGAACATAAAGAATAAAATATAATGGTAAATGGCCAAAAATTGGAACAAGTAAGTAGTTTCAAATATCTTGGCAGTATTTTAGCGCAGGACGGAAGTAGTAAACAGGACATCAGAAGCATGATTGCAATGGCAAAAGCAGCATTTAACGAGAAGAAGGAGCTTCTCACAAGCAAGAAAATAAATTTAGAAACAAGGAAGAAATTAGCAAAATGCTACATATGGAGCATAGCTCTTTATGGTGCAGAGACGTGGACGGTAAGGAGAAAGGAGGGAAAATATTTAGAAAGTTTTGAGATGTGGGTATGTAGAAGGGTGATGAAAGTGAAATAGACAGAGAGGAAAGAAACGAAGAAGTATTAGAAATGGTGGGAGAAGAAAGGATGCTAATAAAAACAATTAGGAAACGAAAAGCAAATTGGATAGGGCACATATTGAGAAGACAGTGTTTACAAAGGACGATCTTAGAAGGCAAAATTAGCGGAAAAAGAGGAAGAGGGAGAAAAAGAATAGGAATATTAGAGAATTTAAAGCAGGAATATAGTACTTATAGAGATATAAAAGAGGCTTCTAGGGAGAGAGAGAGATGAAGGCAGCGATTCAGCTAAAACCTGTCTTCGGACAGCAACATGATGATGATGATGGTAGTATTTCCAAAAATGAATACGGAAGACCGAGGCATTCGCTGCTTACAGGATGCTGGATAATGTTTTGAAAGAAATCTTGTATCGAATTAACATATAAGGTACACTAATATAGTTTTTGTCGCCTATCTTGGGACAAAATAGTGCACAAATTTCCTCATATAGACTTCCTCGATATTTTGGCTGTATCGGGGAAAGCTTATCCTTTTGCTACGATTTCACCTCCGATAAGTATTATTAGGTTAAAAAAATAAAGCGACATCATTCAAAGCGCAAAAGCATCGATTTTTTAGTTTCATAAAGGGTGATTGAGAAAATAAACCGACAAGGATGCAGATATACAGCTAATAAATGATGCGAATAGATACAGGCAGGAAATAATGTGTAATTTACAATTTATTAGGTTTTATTCAGAGGCTATATTATTGAAAGGCTGCATGTTTTATTTTATAAATAATTTTATTATATCAGTTTTTAGCGATTGTATCAATTTTTATTCACGGGGCTATTAAAAATATACGAAGATATTGCCTTGATGAATTATTCTAACAAGTGGAAATTAAAATCATCTATCTATGGAAGTCTACTTGAAGATTTGCTAAATTGCAATAATTGGAGGTAGAGAATACTATCAGCAGAAAAGCAAAATATTATAATGATTAAATTTAATTGAGACGCCAATATATATATTAACGTAAATAAGTAGCGCAACCGTCGGTGTCGTTACAAATGTAAAACAAACGAGCGCAGTATGTCCGCCGGTCGCTCAAGTATACCATCTTGTATTAGTTAATTTTTAACATTAAAAGAAACAGCAGAATTTGAAAGAATGAAAAATTAAAAGAAATAATACGTAAATACTCATTGTAAATGCACTGTTAGATGGTATCGATGGGCAGGATGTATTCGATGAAAATCAAAGTGCAAAAGTGTGTAACCTTACAGCAGTTTTAAGCCATTAAGTTCTACTTCTATCACTCACTGTCTTATTTCATCGTTAAATTTTTGAAAAAGTTGTGATTTCCAAATGTATCCTTCTACATGCATCAATTTTGAATATGTGGACGCATAATGAGTATCTATACCCGACGGAATTGCCACAATTACTGGCGATATTTTTAGCTACGGAGCAATCTGCACCCACTAACTAACAGCCAAGCTACCGCGCTCCGCTCAGTGGGTTTAATTAAGGTCTTCCGTAACGCACCGTGACAAGTGATCTTGGCGGAATGAATATTGATTGTAAATGAACCAGACTCGGATTGAAAATTTCAAGTTACCGTGATAAATATTTATGCCCTACTGAAATTGTTTTACCAGAATTGAATGATAATAATTGATGGATTTAGAAAGATTGGACACCTCTGATTAATTATATGGATTGGATTTTCGATTGGACGAAATTATAAAAAGCGAATATAAAAATTATTTTTTCTTGACGAAATTTTAATTGGAAAACACGTTTCAAGCGGCTGTCTGACGACATAGTCATTTTAAAGCCAAAGCCAGATTGTCCAACCCAATAGAAGAGATATCCACTAGACGCCATGACCTAAAAAAATTGTCCTATTATATTTTCCAATTCGCAATGTTAAAATCTAATTAACGTTTCAAATTTTCATTTATTCGTATGGGATTCAACGATAGATGATTTAATTAGTTTCTTCTCGACATTTACTTTTTCCACCAAGGCGACAAAACTGTTTCGAAACTATAGACATTGGAATAGGAGAACATGCATGTAATTATAAAGTGTGTGTGTATGTGTTTTTATGTATATATATCTAATTAAATATATATATATATATATATATATATATATATATATATATATATATATATATATATATAGCTGAAGAAGGAGTAGTTCCGAAAGCTTTACGTTTGTGATGTTTCTGTGTTTTTGTGTTATTTTACGTGTGTCGCTTCGACATCCCCGGGGCCTCGCCAACCTGAAGTCGTCTGATTGGTGAGTGCTCACTGGGTTTCCTCATCCCAACACCTTGTTGACATCCATATATTCATTTTACCTTTCCTTTTCCGTAAGTTGTTATATATATATATATATAATATGTCATTATTAAATTTATTTCATTTCAATGATGAAGCAGTTGAACGATTTTGAATGTAATCATATAGTAAGAAAGATGTTCTAATACTTCAAATCGTTTTTTACATAGTTTATTAAATCATTGACAATGCTGAGAAAAAAATATAACCACACAACGTAACGTTTATCTTGCAAGACATTTAACGCGATAAACATGTGAACTTGTTGCCCTCAACTCAATCTTCCTCTCTCGCAGCTCCTAAAAAATTACATTCCCTCCCCACAGTCAGTTTCTCAGCCTCGCATTCCTTAGGTTATTAAAAGCCGGAGAATCACTGGTAATTCAAACCTTAACCTTAAAAAGACTAACACGAAATAAAACGAAACTGAACACCAAAAATGAATAATACGTCAAGATTAATGAAACGCGATAAGGCGATGCGAAACTTGCGCAGATATCCGAAAAGATATCGTGAAATAAAATAGAAAATCCCTCTTCGTAGCATCACATCCGAGCTCACCCCTTAATGTCTTAATTCTACTAAATAACCATTATGGGCGATTAGCTGTGAGAACACGTTTACTTCCTTGATTAATGAGAGAGATACAAGAGGAATGTAATTAGCGGGGACGTAATGTGGGAAAGGAACGCAAAGGCAAGGAGGAATGCGAGATTGAATTGGGTTGAAAAGGTCAGGGAGTGAGTATGGGGAGCGAAAAAGTCAATTTTTTCAGAAAAGTTCAGTCGGAGGAGGTGCGAGAATGAGAGAGGAAGGAGGGGGAAGGAGAGAGAGGAGGGAGAGAGGGGAGGAGAGAGAGAGAGGGAAGGAGGGAGAGAGAAGGGAGGAGGGAGGGAGAAGGGAGGAGGGATGGAGAAGGGAGGAGGGAGGGAGAAGGGAAGAGGGAGGGAGATGGAAGGAGGGAGGGAGAAGGGAGGAGGGAGGGAGAAGGGAGGAGGGAGGGAGAAGGGAGGAGGGAGGGGGAAGGGAGGGTGAAGGGAGGAGGGGGGAAAAGGGAGGAGGGAGGGAGAAGGGAGGAGGGAGGGAGAAGGGAGGAGGGAGGGAGGAGGGAGGGAGAAGGGAGGAGGGAGGGAGAAGGGAGGAGGGAGGGAGATGGGAGGAGGAAGGGAGAAGGGAGGAGGGAGGGAGAAGGGAGGAGGGAGGGAGAAGGGAGGAGGGAGGGAGAGGGGTGAAGGGAGAGAGAGGGGTGTGAGGGGGGAGGGAGGATGGGGTAGGGGAGGAGTAAGGGGAGGAGGAAGGGGAGGAGGGAGGGGGGAGAGAAAAGCGACCTCGGATGCCAGCGAGATTATTTTTCGAATCGCATGGATGGGACGAGATCGCGGGTCGGTGTTTTTTTTTATATTTTGCAGCGATGATTCATAACATTGGGAAATGACGCTTTATAAATAAATTGAAATTATTTGCGATCGTTCCGACGTGTTTCTAAAGAGGTGATATAAATTGAAGGGGATGTGCGGTATTTTTTTATGGCTAGTGAGGCAGATCCGAATAAAAAGGAAGGAATTTTAAATTTTCCAATATTTTCCCCGCGTGATTGAAAGCGAAAAATTAAAAGTTTATGTTATTATAAAAAAGAATGAAGTTATCGAAAAGAAATGTGGTATCGTTTTATAATGTAATGCACATCTCATGACAATCACGCCTGAAAGTATACTAAGCATATGCAATTTGGAGTTTAGCTTGTATAATCTCAGGAGTTTCCTAAGGAAATCGTTACACTGATAATAAATGTAGGCAAAGGAAAGTAGCATAATTAACCCTAAAAGTAGACACAAAGCAAATAGAAAATGAAAAAGTAATTCAACAAAAGGATAGTAAATAAACAAGAAATTCTTTTTTATTAACTATTAAAATTGTTTAACCGTGTCTCGCATCCACCCTTCTTATGCATAAAAAAGTGGATTAATACAAAGAAATATCATTATTCTTTTAGTTTTATATTTCTTGTCTAAGTTACATAATAGATATCCAAATGACGTAAGATCAATTGGAAAAATAATGTGAAGATTTACAGACAGCATATAAAACTGAGATTATCGGATAAATACTGAACCAAAATGCCAGTAAAAACTTAGGTAATTAAGTTATCGATTGCTTAGTTAAAATATAGCAATAGATTCATCCACCTGTGGATCGTTTCAACGTCAATTGCAAGTCATGAGACGATGCTGCTCAATTCTAAATAAAAAGGTATTTAAAAGTAAATATACTATCCTATTTTTATCTCTAAGAGAGTAAAATTGCTGCACTTTATCCGCGTTGCAATTCTATTTAATTATGCAAACATTTAATTATTGACCTGATTTAATAATATTGGAAAGCTCTATCAAAATTAGACAAATATATATATCGTTCCTCGTGTACTGTTGAATTCCCAGGTGTTGATGTTGCTTGCATGGCAACAAGATTTTCTTTAAAATATTTTAATATTTGAAATTTTTATCCATTTTTCTAATCTTAACCATTAGAATAATCTTTAATTTGAGGAACGAGTTATTATTTTTCCCCAATGTAATTGATTACTACACGGCAATCACGGATTACAGTAATTTTCTTCATAACCAGCTTCGTAAAGGCAGTGAATCCGTTAAGGACTTTTAGCGATGGACCATAAGATGAGGCGTCTCTCACACGAACCTTTTCCCGCGGATTGGTCACAGCCAATCAAGAGAGGGCGACTCAAGGGTAGGCGAGAGATAGTGAGAGTTGGGAGAGGGAGGGGGAGAGAGGGAGGGTTCAACCCGAAGGTCAATCCACAAGTAGCACGGGGTATTGTGCGGTGAGTATGGGAGCAGGATAGGAGTTGCATTCCTAAGAAATGGAGGAGGTGCTAATAACATGAGTGAGTTACCCCTCTCTGTAATGGAGTTGCCCTGTTGACACGTCAGCTGATGGCAGCTGGAAATTTTTTTGTTAGCTTGAGAATATGAGTAAGTGTAATGTCTTTCGGAAGAAGAAGCGCATTATGGCAGTATTTAAGCCATGATTTTTATAATTATATTTATCTCTGATGCATGATGATATATATATATTTTATATGATCCTTACGTCAATAGTTTTTATGATCCTAAATTAGGTTTTTTGCTATTTTTATTTGACACTTCGTCTTCTGATTATTCTTACAAGATAAGTATTTATCTGTTTAATTTGTAGAAATTCCAAGCGCTTTAATGAATTAAATTAGAAAAATACAAAAAAACCTATTCAATCCTCATCTGACGATTCACATCTATTTAAGCCATTTCCTACCTCATAATGAATCTAACATTCAGTGTCTTAAGTTTTCGCTCCGTTGATCGCAAATGGCAGAATGTATGAGATTATGTCGTTAATTTTTATAGAGAATAACTTTTCAGCCTCATATTATTTTTCTCAAATGGACTCTACTACATTTGTTCTTCACTCGTCCAAAGATGCTGTTGCTCGCTATCAGATGCTTGCCGAGGTAAAACTTATTACTTACGTCTTCATTCACTGCTTTAACACAAATCTTCGCCTATTGCACGAATGTGGAATATTATTTTATTTTTCTTGAAATTCATTTCATGTTCGGTATTTATTAAAACCGCCTTTATAAAAAGGTCAACAGAATGTTTAATTATAGGTCCTAATGTTTTGTTCTTTTCTGGCTCATTAGCGAAAATGCAGTTAGTTACTTTACTATTGCCAGTGCTACGGTGGCAAAGGTGGCATATGCCATAGGCGCCATTCAGTGAAGTCTCCAAAATATTTAGAATTAATTTAATTAGAATGATATTTATCACCAAGCAGGAAAAATAACAATATAAATACATTTTTGAAAGGTGCTTTCTAACTTTGCCATAGGTGCCGCCCACCCACGGCTCTGATTATGGTATCGCACAATTTGAAAAAACTTTTCAACTCTTTGGAGATGAATAAATTGCAGTTTCATTCTGAATAAAATATTACAACTAATATGCCTGATAGTTATGTTAAAAAAACTATTTCGTTGTTTATAAAATTTTAATTTATCAATAAATTTATTTATTTTGTAAAGTTTAAATGAATCAGAGTTGACAAAATTTGGCGTCATGAAGAACAAATAAACGGCATTTTAAATATTCACCTTAATAAAACATCTTTTACACTAATGAAATGATATACCATATACTAAACAGAAAACTTCGCAAACTGATCTCTCATCTTATAAGTTCAATTCCTCCGACCCCATGTAAATTACCACTTTTAGGTAATTTATCATATAAATTAGGTTATTTACTCTCCAAAAATTCAGTATTTTTCGCAAAATGCAACCTTATGAAATCACTTGAAAATTCTTAAGAAAAATTGTAAATAGCAGACAAGAATGGGTTGTACAAGCTCTCGTGGTGCTTCAATTTCATACATCGGACAAAAGTGCAGAAATTTCCAAACGAGAGCGAGTGAACATAAACGGTCATTCGTGCTGAAAGATCATTGCGAAACACCTTTTGTAGGAGCTAAATTTCTGTGGAAATTTTACATATGACAAGCAAAGTCTTTCGAATGGACGTACTAGAAAAACTGGAAATTATTCTGTGCTTCAGACCGTCTCATTTTATTCCCAACTTTCTATCTCCAACCTTTCTTCCTGTCTACGAACCCTTACCAGCATTTCCCATCGAAACCCTTCACCTGACCTACCCTCTCCTCTCTACCTTCTATGCCTCTCCATAGACTTTATAAACTGACTCTGTAATCCTACTTCTTCACCTCAAGGTGATGTATCGAAACTAACGTATTGTTAAGCTACTAAAACAGTGGAAAATACTAAGTGTAGGTATAATTTATCTGTTCATCGTGGATCAGTTACACAAAGTTACTCCTGCAATCGTGGACATTACATGGTGACATGTCGAAATTTCATCTTATGTTGTTTCAACTCAATACAATGAGGAAAACTTACGGAATAGTAGGTTAATGGTCCAAACTCTTGTTTAAAAAAATCGGTCGATACTTTTGCTTTATATCAAATTTCATGCATTGGATAAACATAATGAAATTATCTTTCAGAAAGGAAGCCTCAAACTATTTTCAATTTATTTATTCGCCTATTTTGACTTTGAATTCTTATCAAAAAGTGATTTATTGTGTAAAAAACGAAAAAATTAGTTTCATGCAATACAGTATCATTTATTATATTCTGTTTAAAATTTTACATAAAACCGTTTTCTACGAACGAGACTCTAATGGCTGTTATCGACGAATCGTCATTTGAATTCAGGTGCGATTTTAGTGAATCAAAGAGGAATAATAATCTCCTAGTTATAAGAAATATTTTCAGGTCTAAAATTTAAATTCGACTGCTTCATCTATTAGTCTCCAAACTAGGCTAATAAATCTAATAGATGCGACTTCAACATTATCATTAAAACGGCGGAACCTTAATAAAAATCATAATATTACAAAATCAAAAATGAATAATTCAATGGTTTGAAACCTATTTATTGCCGAATAAAATTACTGCAATCGTAAATTGAAAGTGTCGTATTCTGTTATGGTGCAATGAATTACGTGAAAAAAGTGGAATGGTCTTTTCGTTTTTATACTAATTATATGTGCAAATAACTGCGTATATTTGTGTCTCTGTATGTACTTATGGAAAATAGTTGATTTTGATAGAGAATATTACAATTTTGGAGTTTAGAAAATTTTAAAAAGAACATTGAAATAAAATACAAATAATAAAATAAAAGTTTATGTATTTTTAACAGATTTAATCCTTCAGCAAATTTATAATTTTATCTGTTACATAGTTATAACTGCCATGATTTAATATAATTTGGGAATGATTAGACTCAATAAATGTGCTGTGTAATCTAGTTTTGTACTACAATATATTAAAGCACATTTTAACATAAGATCCGATGAGCCATACATCGTATCGGCCTAAATTACTACCTCTGTAACCTCTAAAATTCGTATACAAATTTAGTTAATAGAACATTATTCGTTTTAAAAAGTAATTGATTTTTATACGAACTCGAAGTTTCAAATTGATTATACGACAAAATGTTCGAAAATATCCTAAAAAAGTTAGCTTCTGAATAAAATTTTTATTACTAGATTGTATCAAGTTTGAAAGGTTATTGTAACGCCGTGAATGGAAAATTCCCTTATTTGTTTTTTTAACTGATTCCTATATTCGTGGAGACTAAGCGATGCGTGAAGCGAGACCTATTTATGCATCCAGACTCGCTGCGAATATATTTAAACGCGTAATTCTACTATATACCAAACATCTGGCTGTTTTTGCTAGAAGTGGGAAATCGCCCGAGTTTAGACTAATGAATCGGAAAAGGATTTCTGTGTAGCGGGAGACGGAGCAATGAGAGAGCGAGTCCAATCGTGTTTTGGACGCGTCCCAGCTGCCCTTCAGCACACCCGATTAACGTAATGGCGTGTATCGAGTAAGGAGCGGAAAAGGAGGAAGTTCTTCTCTATACACGTCGCCGTTCTCCGCCGAGAGAGCGTGGGTTCCTATCGCGCCGTTCCTTGCAACGCGACTCGAAAGAAATTCGACAAAAGACCACAACGAAAAATAAAACCGTCAAGTCACTTTTAGTTCCTCTTCTCCTCTTTCCAACCCTTTATTTCTGAAAAACGTTTCCACCTCCTCCTTTCCTCACAAGTCGCCACCCACTGAGTCTCCTCCTCTTTCCCGCCTCCTCATCTCCAATTCCCCCGCTGAGGAAATAATTGAATTTTCTCTCTCTCTAGAAAATCGATGGGCGCGATCTCATTCCGAATCCTTAACGTTTTGGCTCCTGAAACGCAAGTTGTACTCCGAAAGTGAGAGACTACTCCTTGCGTTTAAGATTCCAGGCCTACCCTCGCTCGCTAGCTTATCTTTTCTCATTCCCACGCCTGCGATGTCTTGTCTCTTCGACCGAAGTCGGTGGCCTGAAAATTTAATTTCTATGCTTTTTTTATGAGCTGGGATAGAAGTTTAGGTCATCTGACATACTCTTCTCTCCGGAACGGATATCTTTTTTTCGGAATCTTAAAAATTTTTGAATTTATGGGAGCGAATCGAAAAAGAAACGATGCAAGTGCCAATATGAAATACGTTATTTCAAATTTACGCGACTGATAATAATTGAAGGATTATGCTATGACGTACATTTTTATCTACGCGCCATGTGATCTTTCCAAGAATTTCAATTTTTTTTAAACTTCGCTTTGAAGAGCATCCAAGAAAAATCCTCAGCGAAAGAGAGAGAGAGAGATCTTTCTTTTTTCCTGAAACGCCGTCTCGAAATCAACTGAATTTACTGACCAACTCGTGACTGCCCGACATTCACCGAGGGATCTCCGCCAATTAAAGCCTTTCGTTTCGCATCGGTAGCAAACCTATTGAGATGGGAATTCCTTTTATTTTCAGATTTTTCTCGAGACGCCGTACTGTACCCCAGGGGATCATCCTTCGTTACATAACCTAGTCATTTCCAGATTGATTACAGATTCCCAGACACGCATTATAGTTTCATTCCTCAAAATAAACTGAAACCAAACAAAACTATATTTTAGTAACTGTTTCAAGAAGACTTAGATTAATTTTGTCCTTCCGGTATTGATTAATATCGGTAGTGAATATATATATATATACACATATATATATATATATGTATATACACACACATACACACACACACACACACACACACACACACACACACACACACACACACACATATATATATATATATATATATATATATATATATATATATATATATATATATATATATATAAGAAAAATACTTAATTAGGCTAATTAGGAGGAAAGAGGATGGGCCTCAATAATTCTGAAGGAACACAATAAAACATCATTTGACCCTGGTCATGATGTAATTTCACACTGCAAAAACTTTGTTACGGCGTAATATTTTACTCCATTCTGTGATCATTGAATTTATATGAGGTCATTGCGATTAAGTTTCCTGATAAAAATTCGTATCGCATCGTAAACATTCATGTTGTTAAATTTACTATGCATTACACAATCAGTAAGCTTATTTTCTTGAAGTTAACAACTTTATTGATGGATCATAACCACGCCTTTGGGGATATATTTATTCATGCGTAACACAAACCTGTTTTATACTACAACAGCTACAAGGAATTCACTTTGATTCGGCAAATCCTCTTCGCTTGAGCGTTGATCGGAAATTGGAATATTTAACAGAAGAAATGAGTTGCCGTGGCAGCGATATTCCGTACTACACATGGTTGTCAAAAGTTAAAAAAGGCTCGAAAAAGAATTAACTACAGTGATGTGATCACCTTACATTGGGATAAGTTAAAATGGATTACAGTGGATGAATTATACACATATGGAGATGATGTTACGAAATTATTTCACGGAGAATTAAGTGAGTAATGCTCTATGCTTTGACACTTTGTTGGTGAAGTTGTAATTTGATATTTATGTATTCAAAAGTAATTTACATACTATATGAAAAAATCCGGAATAAATGAAATCCGAAATAAATTTTATCTATGTATATTCTGTAACAGAGCAAAGAATATGAACTTGAAGAATAAACAACTCAGAATATATTTTGGAATTACGATACCTTTAGGTATTTTGACCAAAATACAGAAAAGATAATATCATTTTAAAATATATAATATTCAATTAGAGGATAAAAAGCAAATTCCGAATGTGATGGAAATAATCAAAAGAAATTATACCAATCACTATAAAAGCTTAAAATTTGAAGAACTTCATAATAAAGGAAAAATAAAAATCGAATTAGTATATTTAAAATACCCTGTCGAATAAAATTCTATTTAAAACAGCTAAAACTGAAATTGTTGGATTAAAAAGTTAGCTGGGAAATAATATAGATGTGTCCATGAATTTAAGATTAGTCCTGTGATGAGGACTAAAATAAAAAAATCGTATCCATACAAGAATTAATTACTGTTGTTCCTTGCTCTGAAGGCATCTATGACAATAATTCCTGTTTTTGTAATTTTAACCCTTTCCAATTTATATCATGAGAGAAGTACCCAGTTATAACTCATAGTAAGAACACTTCTCTATATAGCCCTTCTAAAGTATACAGAAAAATAGGATAAAGACAATCGCTGTCTATTATTTCGATGCTTTTCTATAAAATGACCCTCAAATAACAAATAATTGTATTTGAATTTTACTATCTAGTTTTTTTAGAATAAAACTTTACACCTAGCTGTTTTTAAAATAATATTTTAATTGTTGTTGTTGTTTTCGATTGAGATTCAGAAAATATAACTACTAAAAATTGGTCTTAAACTTTCCCGGGAAGATAATTTTTGCTAACCCTAAAAATGTAAAACTAGAAAATAAAGTTGAGAGAAGGATAGGAATGTTACTCAAACATACACAATAATGATAAAAATGACGACATTCAAGGTTAAAATAAAAAAACGCTAAAACTTGTGAAGTCGGGAACGCCAAGGATAGGTGTGCGACAGAATACAAGGCGAGTCAATCGAAACATGAGGTAAAAAGAAGAGAATGAGAGGATCGCGAGACGCTCGAGGCAGCGGGAGAGGAAGAGGGGGGGAGAGAAAAGGAGAATACCAGAAGAAAAGGATAGAGAAGTCGAGAGGGATGGAAAAGGGCAGTGGAGAGAGGGAGAGAGAAAGAGGAAAAACGGGGAAGAGGGACATAGTAATCCACAATTCCATCGCTGCAGCAGCAGTTGTTGGAGGATTAGTCACAGGTAGTTCCTCCGAATGCTACCGTAGGATACGAAGGGGAAATTGTGAAGGGAGGAGAGGTCGGGACAAGTCCAGAGAACGAATAAAGGGGAAGGTAAGGTTTAAGGAGGAGAGGACGAGAGAAAGGGCTTGGAAGTCGTGGGACGAAGCGGGGGAGGAAGAATGGGGACGTGGATTCGGAGGAAGAGATGAGAACGTGTAAAGATTGAGGGATAGAGTGAAAAAGAGTGTTTCTGTGTGTGTGTGTGTATGTACGTCTTAGAATTGCGGGGTAAAGCAATGCCGGATAAGAAAGGATTTGTGGACGTAAAGTAGGAATGAATGATGACGGCTTGCAAAAAAAATACGACGTGAAGGAAAGCGTAGAAGGAGGTGATGGGAGAGGCAATGGGAGAAGAGAGAAGAGGAAGATACAGGAAAAAGAGGGATGCAAAGAGGAATCGAAGTCGCCCAGTCACTGCTGCCTAATTAAATGTCAAGCGGTGATAGGAAGAGGTCTAAAATGGAGAGATGGAGGTGTAAAAGACGCACTTGGATTTTAGAGGACTGGGGAGGATGGAGAAAAAGAGGAACAAGGTGGAAGAGTAGAGAAATGCGGATGTTATGGTGTCGATTGATAAAAGAGGGATGGAAGGTAAATGAGTGGAGGGAGTGTATTAATAGAAGAAAAGCGAGAAAACACAATGGGCGAAGATTAATAAAGAAAATACAAAGAGCACATTAAAACCGGGGATGATGGCAGAGGAAGCCAAAATAAGAACACAAGTTCCTTTAAAATAAGCAGAATTATTTAAAATTCTTCTAATACTTTAAATCCTAAAAATCTGCAATTAAATCAATTCGGAGCATGAATAAAATTCTGACAAAAATATTATTAATTCATATTTGCACATACGTCCATGAGCACGTTGGGAAATTAGTGGTGGTTTGATATCATCAATCTATAGAATATATAAATAGGAGTACATTACAATACTGAATGTTCATACATCGTATCGTTATCAAATGTTAACGACTGAAAAACCTGCACTAACATACGCCGTTAGAAAGAAAAAATCTTTAATTGCGATTTATTATCAATTTTTTCTACTTTGATGGATAACGTAAAAATGAAAATTTGATAGACTAAACTGATGAAAAGAAGGAATAATACTAATGTATACAAAAACTCGAGTAAATTTCACCGACAAGAAACTCCATCGTGGTTTTTGGTACACACACCAGATAAGGGGGGTGCCGGTGGTGTAGTGGTTAGGAGGCCGGCTGCTACTCGCCTGCTGCTTAAAAGGGCAGCGGGCACAAATCCTGCGAAAGTAGAATTTTTCTAAGGTCACCCGGTCCCCTGTTTGTGTGGTATGAGAAGACCGCGCAAAGTCAGCGTTCCGTCCTTCGGAAGGGACATCAAGCCATTGGCCCCCTAAATGCTTTTCGTTAAGAGTAGGCTAATGCCGGAACCGGATTTCCCTCCTTTCTTGTGAGTGTGTTTGGTGTGGAAGGAGTTATGGCTATAATATTCAAAGAGGTTGATTAGCCAAAAATACACACACATTCACCAGATAAGCAATATATTTGAAAAATATCGCTCCCGTATTAGAAGAATTCCTTTTACTGGCGTAGAGTCCATTTTAAACATAAAGTTAAAATTTTAATAAAATTATTACTATATGTTAAAATTATTGATAGTAAAAATATTATTTCGATTGTTTATCGAGAGCCGTTTTTGTTCCCATTTCTCTCATCAATTAGGCTTAGTGAAACGATTTCATTAAATAATTAACAGTTTAGTCACTTCACGATTCATGTTTCATTCTCAAAAGTATCTTGATGCTAAATTCCACGTATTTACAGTCTCGTCCGTGCGTATCCATGAGCCCAAAGTGTTTGGATTGTGATGCTGGGAATTCCTGTCAATCACAGTCCACTTATTTCGCACAAAAGCTGCCGAGGATCGGTCGTGGGAATATAATCTCGCGAGCAAAAACATTGAAGTTCTCGTTGAAGGAACTGAGGTTCGTCGCCATGAGAAGTCTCGTAACGTCTTTGTGAGAAACGATGATTTTGCAGAAATAAATCTTAAACCGTTCAACCTTCAAACTGTAACTGAAGAGTGACGTGGGAATTAAAAATGTCTTTTATAGAGAATTACAGGCAAAAAGTGTACAACGTGGCGTAATTGTTTTTGTAACGGAACAAATTCACGGGCCTTTTCTTTAAATCTAGAGTTAAAATTTTCACAATTTTTATAAACCAAAGATGCTTTGATATAAATAAAGTATAATTGAAAGGGTTCTAACAATGATGAGAAAATTATAATTAAAAGAAGTACAACCATTCAACTTCCATAAAAAGTGGCGAATTATCTTCTGCTCTATCCATATATCTCCAACTCGAGTATTTATACAGCAATTTCGATTTAAAAGATACTTTTGTGGACTCAACAAGCTAAGATATAAATTAAACAAACACTTTTATCTCCTTTACCTAATGATGAATATGAAGTAGCCGGCGGCTGTATATAAAAATATAGCAATTCTTCTATTAAATAATAGTGTGAATAAAAAGCTGGCTATTTGGATTAATGACAAGGAGTAAAAAGAAAACACAAGAATGAAAAAGAATTACAAAAAATAAGTCGGACCTCTTTGGAACGGAAGTAATGCGAATGAAATTTTAGATCTTTTAATCGTATAAAATGGCGCAAAATATATAGTAACGGGATAAGTTGCGGGCGATATTCCTGTACAGGGGACACAAACGCACCAGCCGCGCACACAGACACGCATTTCTCTCCCTCGCTCCAAAGGAAGATACATAGTCCCCGCTCCTCTCAGAGATTACAAGATAGTGGGCAACAAAACGCAACAACGGATGGGATTAGTCATGGCGAGTGTGAGAAAGAGGGAGAGCGTTATAGCCATAACAATAATTGCCGCCGCCGACGCCTCCTCCGCGAGTTCCCCCACGAATGAATGAGCAGCGCAAAGCAGATGTAATGGCCGTGTTGATTGCGCCTCAAATTAATGCTCCGTTTCGCGCGAGTGGGGTCCGACAAACGGCGAGCATGGAGTCGGGCGGAGGACGGTGCTGGGAAGGGGACGGAGGGGAGTTGGGAGACGGCGGAGGAGGGGGAGAGGGAGAGAAAGGAAGGAGTGTGAGGTGGCCGTAAGGTTCTCTTTCTCCGGCGGAAGGGGTGAAGGAATGAAGTTCGGAGGGAGGAGGGGGAAGGAGTTCCCTGATTAATGGCAGAGGATAGGCGAAGTCACCTCCCAGGAACAAGGGGCGAGGAGGGTAAGGGATGGTTGAGAGGTCACACAAGATCAAGCGGCTGAAGGAGAGAGGAAAAGAGAGGGAGAGAGAGAGAGATGTGCTGGTGGGACAAAGATGGAGGCCGAAGACCGGGGAAACGCCCCTTAAAGTCGTGTCACCGCTCAGTGTTCAACAAATCTACACGAAGAGCTTACAAGCATGCAGGTGATGGAGGCGGTGGTTGCGGCGCTCAAAAGCTTTGCGTATCTCACACTTAATTGTACTGCGACGGCAATTTTGAGCACAATAAAGTTTTGATGCACGAACAGACTTGAATAGGTAGGTACATCCCTTTTATGGAACGAACAAAAAAGCAGTATTTTGCTGCTTGTTATTTAATGTCAGAGAAACTTTAGGTGACGTGTTGTTAACTGGAGCGATAAAAGCGTGCGACATCAATTATGCCATGAACGTAAAAAACGACTTTACCCGTGGAAATAAGAGTCTTTTGCTTGTAATAAACAGCGAATTGAAGTCTATTTTGGATGAATCTCGGTTTTTGTCAGATTCATTTATGAGTATTTTTGCGTTATTAAAGTAACACCAGAGCGGTCGAGATTTTCAAGAATGTAATAGAATTTGAAAAAATAACTGCATTCGTGACATCATATTGTCTCACAGTGGTGCCATAATGTTTACAGCCGTGATTATCCACACAACTCACATAATTAAAATTGCATCGGCTACTCTGCCCTAACGCTTGACCTCTACACATTAGGAGTCGGAATTTCGCGGCGCTTATTTCAACAGACCCGCACTATCTTCCCGTTTCTCTCTCCGCCTCCGTCGGTATCTCGAACTCATGCGATCCCTCTTCACCAAAATCAGATTTCTCACCGTCCCCTTCCTCCGTCACCGCCTTAAGAGGTAACAGTACACCTTTCCCGGAGCGCCGACACGCCGCCCCCGGACTCCCGCCGAGTGGTGGATTACATTCGGGCGAATAAATAACCTCTTGTTAAGGCGGCTGCCGGACAGCTCGCGGGTGGGAGGGTGGCGAGGGGGGAGCGGAGAGGGGGGCAACAATGGATAAGGCATCGCACTGCCCTCGGACACGCGATGGGAATAACCATCCGCTCCTTCGTATAATACACACTCGCACCCCCTTGCCCTTCACGCCGCTGTTCGTATCTGTTTAATTTTTAACGCTCGTCGGAGATCATTTCCGCGGCCCATAACATTGCCATGGATAGGGTAATATTAACCTCGAGTAAAACCGATGACAACAGTTAAAATCCGAGAAATCAATTAAAACACAAGATTTTTACATAAAGAGAAAAATGCCATGCCGATACCTCTAATGCGAGCGTTAATTTGGAAATTGACCATTCATTATAAAAAACACTACACTAAATATCTGGAACATTTTGTGTGTTTACTGTTGAGATTTAAAATACACTGCTCTAACTTTAGTAGCGAGATAAATTTTTGTGCAATTTGCGAAAATGTAATATGTTTTCTTCATTTTTGATGTGGATAATTGTCGTAAATCTCAAAATGTCGAATTTAATGTTAAAAAATTATATAGTAGCTATCGAAGAAATATCCAAATAAAATAGGAAACGCATATACGAAAGGAGTCCTAGAAAGTTGTCCAACTGTGACTGACTTAAAAAAGATACCATCGTTCATCTTCCACTTGACTGGCTCAGAAGAAAACAAAATCACAGAAAGTCTTTATAAGATGAAGAGCGTTTCCTTAGACTGCCTCGTCACCATACGTGCATAAAAACTCTCCGAAATTTATTTCCCGGCAATTATATCGAAATTCTCAGAAGAGCAATGAATTCGAAGAGGATTAAAATGGATCTGACTCCCAATTCCATGTACCATAAAAGAGGCAGTATAGAGATGAAAGACGGCGATATAGACACGGAAACGGATGGAATTTTTGAATCTCCAGGCGAATATGACAAAACACATCTTTCTGCCAAACGCAACAACATATCCCTATATTTCTCTATCTCCTTTCCAATGTCTTTTAACACTACGTGACCCTCGCTGACTCTTTCTCACTCTCTTTCTCCCACACGCGCCTCATGGTGCCTCTGCCCTCCTCACCTCATCCTTCAACCTCTCACTCATTTCTCCCTCTTTCTCTCACCTCTAACTCAGTTTGGATTCCTTGCGGGGGATTCTTTCTCGCCCCCTCCCTCTCCTTATTCTTTATTTCTCTTCCTTAAACCCTTTCTCTCACTAGTGCTCTGTTCCCTATCTCTTAGTACCTCCTCTCTTCCCTTCCCGCTCCTCCCATCTTCATCGCTCTCCTTTTCCACCCCATCTTCCCAATCTCTCTCTCTCTTACCCTCTCTCCTCACCCAGCCAATCGAGATGTTCTCCCTCCCGCTGCCACTCCCTCCTCCTCGCCCATAAGCAATCCTCCGAACACCTGTTATCCTCCCTCCCCCATTCCCTCCCCCTTCCCTCCCCCTTCCGCTCCTCGTCTCCAACGCCTCTCTCACACCTCGCCTCTCACACAGTTTTCGTCAAACGCAAATCAACTTCTCTCCCCCTCACCTCGCAGATGGAGAGTTGAATCTCGTCACGACATCGCCGTGAGTTTCGAGAGTCGGCGCGTGCAGCACAAGAGAGATTCCTCGAGGTTCTCTCATCATTTTCCTTCCTCCCACGTCTCTCTCTCTCTCTCTCATTCTCTCGAGGAAAGATAACAAAACCAAATAAAAATGTATACGGTATACAGAATATGAGAGGCCCTCAACACAAAAACCTTCCTCTCCCTCCTCCCTCTTCTCATCGCTCCATTCTTTCACTCTGACCCATCACGGTTTTTCTCTTTCTCCAATCCGGCCCCCCTGGGGAAAGCTGTGGTACGAGGGAGAGGTGGGTGGTGGAAGGGAGATCGGGGGGAGGGGAAGGGCGGGGAGGAAGGCGTGGATGGGGAGGCGGTGGACGGCGGAGGGGGGGCGTGGATGGGGAGCGGCCGCAAACGTGTAATAAGCCTGCCTCGTGAGCCGTCTTCATTAGCGCTGACAGATCGCACCATGAGGCGTCAGCGAGCCGTGCCTCTCTACTAGCGCCCTTCCTCCTCCATTTTCGTACTCTGCCTCATTCTACTCTTTTCTCCGTCTCCTACCTTTATCCTCCTCTCCCTTCCTTTTGTTCTTTCCACTGTCGTCTTTCCTCTCTTGCCATTGCTCTTCTCGCTCAATATCTCCTCTTCCTTCCCTCACTCTAACTTGCCTTAGTCATTCTCTCCATATTTAACTCGGTCTTTTAAGTTTCACTCATCCTCTTTATTACGATCTTTCTCTGCTTTCTCGCCTTCCTCTTCATAACGTGCGTTCGCTGGCAATAACTTTCATTAAATCCTAACATTTTCTCCCTCAATTCTCATTGCTCTTATTGCTAACACCTGCATATCATGATCATTTTATAAAAGCTGCTTTTCACCTTTATAACCTCAGATCCTGCAAAGCGATTTCACTCCAACCTCACGTATAACACGGGCCATTAGCAGTAATGCTCTTTTGATCAGCTTACCTTCTCTTTCCCACCCATGCGTTTCCACATTACCCTCACATCTACTGAGCTATGCTGAAGTTGTTTATGCCTACAGTCTGTTTAATCCAAGGTGCTAATAAAAGGTCTCGACTCAAGGTGAGATTTAGAGATATGTACTGTTAAATTTTATAGGAACGATTCCGTTCAAGTATCTCCCACTTAACATTATTAACGATAAGTATTCGAAAATATTTACAGCCGCACCAATTTATGAATTATCTCCTCAAAGTCTTAAATTCACTTTTTAAAATACTGTACGAAGCACATATTGATATATCCTTATTTATGTGTTTCCTTCTGGTCTTAATTTCCAAACCCACCAGCAAACAATGCACTGCTACGCTAGCGTGGAATAGCGATCCTCAATATCGTAAACAATTCCATTTGGAGGTGAAGGTGAGAAGGAGAGGAGAGAGAGAGGGAGAGAATGAGTCTCTTCATCATCGTTCGCTAGCTCCGGTAAAAGAGAAGGAGAGGGAGGAGGAAGATGAGAGGAAGAGGATGAAAGGAAGATGGAGAGGGAGTTCGGTGAGAGAGGAGGATGAGAAAGATGATGAGATTGGAGCTGAGGGAAAGGGGAGAGAGGAAAGCGACGAGGAGTGCGCAAAGGAATGGAGAGGAAAAAGGAGAGAGGGAGAGGTTGGAAGGGAAGAAGGTAGGGATGGAAGGCAAGAGGATAGGAAGTGAAAGGAGGAGGGGATTGATGCGGTTTAGAGTGAGGAAATGGGATTCCTGTCTGCTCGAGGTGCGAAGACAGTTGGGGATTAATGCAAAGTGAAATACATTTCAATCAGTATTCCATTGGCTGAGAAATTGAGGAGAGTGAGTCGTGAGGTTTTGTGGACTTGATGCCACGACAGAGCGGAACCAATCAAATCGGAGTCAAATTAGTACACGGCTATCAACCGAATTGCTCATTTCATCCCTTGGCAAGACAGGTGTAAGGAAAAAACCCGTTTGACTGGTTGGAGTATATGTTGTAAAGTGTAGGTATGACATGAAGATTCAGCGATACCATAATCAAGTGCGTTTTAAAAGCAATTCGAATCGAAATTTATATCTCAGACGTTAAATCTGGAATTTAATCATATTGAAAAATTAAATTGATATTATCTTGGTTTGCGTGACGTTGGCGCTAATGTTGGTTAGTTATGAAATTCAATGAATGCAGATTAGAGAATATTTAATGATTACGAAAGGGAGAGAGAAAGAAATTTTGGAAATTTTGAAATACTCAAAGCAATAGTTTTTAAAAACCCACGGTCCTAGAAGCAAATTTCACGTAAAATAGTTTATAAATGTTAAATATTTACTAACAACTTTAGGGATTTTATCGAGGGATTATATGCGGCGTAATCGAATTCCAACTTCGTGCTCATTTTTAGGATTGTAAAGAATTTCTTTCCTGGGGGTCAACAAGTCTTTGAGATCGTGATTGCACTGGGAGGTGTATATACACTCCACAAAACACACTCACCTAATCACATCCGGTGAACCCTCGTGTGAGAGAGGGGTTAAGGCTGTGCCGACCTCAGAGGGGGCATTGCACCACGGCTACTCCAAAAGAAACGCATTTTTCATCCGACACTATATTTTCCGCGCGTAAATCCTTCAACGGTTCTCACATCGTGAAAGGAGTGGAGCTGGGCGTAGAATATGCAAAATGATGAGATTTTTCCATCCCTTCAGTTTTCCCTCCCCCTTTCCCCTCCCCCCCCACTCCTACCATACCGCGCGCAAACAGGAGAAAGAGGGAGAGGAAATAAAGCTGACGGCGGCATCTTCCGTGTAGTGTGTGTGTGTGTGTGACAGTAGTCGAAGTTGCGAGAAAAGTGGATATGGAAATAGAATGGCGGGAGCGGGAGGAGGTGTGGAATAAGTCAAGAGAGCGCTCGTCTATGCAAGGGGGACGAAGGGGTCGAGAGAGTCACGAACCCAGGTCGCGTGACGGGACTGCTGGGATACCGAGGTAGGAAGGAAAGGTGAGAGAGAGAGATGGAGATAGAAATAAGGAGAGAATGGAAAGCCTTTCCGAGACTAAGACGTCGAGATAGGAGGGGGAACGGAGAAGGAGAAAGAAATGCTTTTATAAGGCAAGCAATAAACTACGGCTAAACAGGACCGAAAAGGACGTGGAAAAAGGAGAAAGAGAAGAGAGGAGGAGGAGGCGGTGGAGAGGAGGCAGGAGTCTTTTTGAGCGAGGTCGGTGGCAATATATTACGGGGAGAGTATGGGACGCCATCTCCGTGGAGACATCGCCCTTGTTTCCCACGAAGCAACCATTTGCATGTTTGATGTCCTCTCATTGTGCCCATCGCATCCATCATCTTTCTCCTGAATCGCCACCTGATCCGCGCCGACGAAAAGCATCTCTCCCTCGCTTCGGCTCCATCTCCCCCATCCCACTCCCCTTCTCCGCGACCCCACGCCCCCTCTCGACACAAAGCAACCCCTTCGTACATCTTTCTCGCACCCCCACTCCCATCTACTCCCCCCTTTTTCCCTCTGCCCCCCCCCCTCTACCTTCCCCACCTATCTCGCTCATCCTTCAACATCACAATATAAAACTCCCTTTTTCCCATTACAACTTCTTTCTCAACCGAGTTTTCTCCAGACTTATGCTACGCCGCCGCGCGGCGGGTGACGCGCCCCCTCCCCCCTCCCCTTTTCGTCCCTTTCCCCCCACCGTCTTCCTCTCCATATTCCTCCTCCCACGGCCCCTTCCACCACCAATTTTATTATACACGCATTCCTTTGGCAAAGTGCCCGTCAGCCCAATTACGCGGCGGACTTGATGGGCCTCGCAACATTTAAGAGAGTGGCGTGATTTTTTTAAAATATTCCTCCCTAAATTGGTATTTTTTCAACGCGGGGCTTAGGCCCATTTCTCGATATCCTCACGATACGCAATTTTTACGCGATAATTCATATAGAAATAGAAGCCGAGCCGCCTCGGGAATGATTTTCTTGAGTTTTGCTCACGATTCGAGACGAGAGTGGAGTCGGTTGTTGTTCGCTTCGTGTTAAATGTTTACACGAAAGGGCCACTGCGCCCTGTTTACTGCATCCCACCACGAAGCGCTCCCCCCTCCATTCTCTCACAATTTCCCTTTTCGTAGTCACTCCCGACCTCACAGGCGTCGTGACGCCTCCGCTTAGGACGGCGATCCTCCATAGTCGACCCGCAGAGATGAGAAGATGGTTCAACTGTCGTCACGTCTCAGAGCAAGGCTTCGGCTTGGCAAAGGTGAACTTATATCGCTTCGTGCCGGTATTCTTTGGGAAGAAGGCCTCCGCTGAGGGATTATCGTGTTAGAGCAAGTATTCATGTCGATTTGTTTAATGATATCTCATTCTAGGTTTCCACTTTATTCCATTATATTTTGCAGAGATTGGAATAAGAAAACGAGACGTGTGCGCGAAGCAAACTGATGTTCCTGTAAAACCAAATTTACAACTTTAACTAGGCTTATCATAACTTTAATTTATTCAAAGACACGTAAAATACATTGATCATTCTCTATCAATGCACATTTTTTGAACTAAGTGCACAAGCATTAAGTTAATTGCAATTCCAAATAAATATCTGTTTAAACCATGGTACTAATGACTCTGTTAATCGTAATATAACAAGAGCATTCAGACTTAGTTTGTCTCAACAAAGTGCAGCCTAGGATAGCACAGACAATCCTTTATTTCGTATGGGTTTCGCTGTCGCGTGCTTCCCTCTCAACGCGCCAGTGCTGGCGTAGGCAGCTCCATGCTGCATATTCCCTTCCTATCATATTATTCTCACCTGTTTGCTTCCACGAAGCGGCGCTGACATTACTCTCCTGCTTTTTTTCGCAGTTCGTCTTAGGATTTGTTTCGCAATAACACCGTTGCGTGCATGAAATTTTCTGAAGTTAATTATTTTGCTATCAAAGTGGATGATATAAATAAACTGTCCTATGTAAAATGGAATTATCAAAAAATGAAGGACGTTTAGGTGGACAGGAGGATGTAGAATAGTCCGTTTAACCTATAATCATGGAGCTGTCTGCGCACGACGATGACGGACAAATAATCAGCGCTTAATAACGGGTTGACTTGCATTGTATAAGGCCTCCAATGCCAGTTACTTAATCTATAAAACATATCAATACACGCGTCGCTGTTTCCCGTTGACAAAGTGCGGAAAAGTGGATTTAATGTTTTTTATTAGAATTGGGCCACAAAAACCTAGTGGAACATATTAATTCAACAATGCATAAAATCTTTTATGAAATTTATGGAAGTTATTGGTATTATACGCTTTCCACACGTGTGCATATACGGAAGTGAATTTTAAATGATTTCCTTGGTATATCAGATAAGCCGTGTATATTTATCTTGAAAGTGCTATAATTCTGAATTTTCTTATCTTAGAAGGAATAGGTATGCATTCGTAAATATATTTAGTTTGTCCAAATTTTACCGGTAATTGCTTTAACATCATCGCATATTGGTAGACTGAAAGTCAATATTGCACCAAAAAACAAATTTGAGTCTACATAAAATAAAATATAGCATTATTGCTTATTTTTAGATTGTAACAACTTCATGATTGAGATTATAATTTTCTCGTACTCTGCAAAAATGCCACGATAGAAAAAGATTAATGAATATTGGAGATAATTTTTAACGTACCATTTTTCAGTTGTTGTGTTGCATATAGCCTCTGACGTAGGGAAAAAACTTCACTAATGGGATTTGGAATAGATATAATTGAAATTACAGCTGGTAATATCCTTTGCTAACTCTAAATATTCAAATGAAAACTTTATAAGAAACAATTTTTTTATTTGTCTTTAGTAGAATACATAATTCTGTTAAATTTGAGACATGCTCTTTTCAAGAACGATGATTTAATACATTTGTAGCTTTTTAATTATGATTACAATTAGCCAAAAATATTATTTCCCTTACATAGTTTTGAATCGCCTTCTACTTCATTTAAAAAAACATAGGCGACGAATATTGCTTGAACTTGTACGCGAAAAATCTAATAAAATAAAAGCCAGATAATATTTTACAGAATTAAAACTGTGCCAATTTTATTCAACTCTTAGGGGAGAATTCTAAATTTTTATTGTCACCGACTTGTAAAAATGTTGAACTCGCATACATAACCCTTTTTTCGGGGACACAAATATCCTATAAAATAGAAATTAGCCAAAATATTTATATAAAATGCATCTAGAAATTCTTGATTAGATACGAACTATAATATTATGAAAAATATCGTTCGATATATACCACGTAAATTTAAGCGATATTATTGAATTCCGATGAAAATTTTATTTACTCTAGTAGTGGCCGGAGCTAAATGGCCTGAATTTAGCTGTTGCTTTAACTTAAGATAAATATACATTATTCGAGAGCTATAAATTATCAAAAAATCAGTGAAAAGCGTCTCAAATAAAAACCTACAAATTCTGTATATTCTTTATGGGATAAAAATATTTCTTCCGAGGATTATGTATATAAACCCAAAACAAAAACATTACAATTGCACTGACAACTGAATATAAGCTTATATCTCAGAAGGATTTCAAAATCATACGTGCTAGTAAAGTGAGGGTAATCTCTCTTTGAAGGTACTTCTCTCCAATTAGTCCGTTTTCTTTTTTCTGTCGATTGCGTTTTTTGAGAGATATACGCATTTATGACAACGCTGTTTGTGTTTTGGGATGAGTCTATTCGCGCAATACAATCACTAACTGCAAAGTCGGTTGAAAAAATCACTGGGTCCGGAGCAAAGTAGGCGTGCGCAAAAAATTTTAACAGTAGATTTTAATAAATAAAGCAACTTCTCTCACTCTAACACTTCGATATTTTTTCCGATTTGTCTCTATGTACAATATAAACACAGTACATTTTTAGAGGTTGCGAAACCTCTGTAAGCGCGGAGGCCTATACAGTCGCTTCGTAGGCACCGCCCTGACTAGCTGGAGCCTGTAACAAGAATTCTCAAGTGGCAAGCTTTATTATGTATGTTTACAGAGGAACAAATGAAATCACTTCACAGAAATAAAGACAAGTCGTTAATAATGGATTAGAAATATTGTGGTAGCGACTGCTCGGCCAACGACGAATTCATTCTGCGGTACCTTCAGGGACATCTCAGCCATTAAAGATTAAATTAATAACGAAGACTACAATACCTAAGGTTCGGCGTTCCTGAATTAATGTATTACTAAAAAAATTACGAGTTATTTTTGTCAGCTACCCTTCGTATCCCTCTAGGCCAGTGTTTCTCAACCTTTTTTTGTTTGCGTCACTCCATTTCAGTTCTGCGTCACCCCGTTTACTGTTCCATTCCCTTCAAGTCATCTTTAAAGATAAATTAGGCTTTATCTACAACATAAAGATCAACATTTATGCATTCAAAGAAGCAGAGGCAGGTATTCTTCTGGTTTTATTTATTTTTATAAGCCAAAATATGATACACTGTGAATTTATCAAATATTTGCGTCACCCTTCAATAACTCTCGCGTCACCCTGGGGTGTGATGTCACCCCGGTTGAGAAACACTGCTCTAGGCGTTTGCCCGCCGATCATCCTCGCAGAGCGACATTTCGTGTTTCTTTCCTTTATTTTTCTCCAGGAGACCATCTGAAGCGTGACGAAGTCTTTTTACTTACATACTGCGCCGACTCCGCAAGGATGGCGCGGCCGTCGATAAGGCCGTCTTCCTTTGGCCCTCTCCGCTACATTCGAAGCACGTCCCGAGAATACCTCCGCGTCATCGCCTCCATTTGGTCGGAGTAGGTGCTAACAGGAATCTCGCGCACGATACGAAGTCCTGCGTATTGCAGCGCGAATGCAAAGAAGTGATGGCAAGACTAGATAGCGGAATGAGGAGGGTAGGAGGGAAGAGTCTCTTACCCACTACTGTCCCCATTCCTTCCAATCTACTCCTGAAACCAAGTTTCCTGATTCGACGGATCGGGCTTCTACTGTTCATTACAGCAACGACAAAAAATTTCCTTCCGCAATCGGACAGCTGGTTAATTTCATATCGTACTACTGACGAATTCCGATGTCATTTCTTTGAATAATAAATTCAATTATTTTTCTCAGAATCTTTTATTGCAAGCGTTTTATTTTAAAATTTGAAACCAACATCTAAAATATTTTAAAAATTTATTTATACATGGCATGGAATTATATGAAGGTATAAAATATTATGTTCTGCGAAATAGCTATATTAATGTCAGCACGATTATAAATGTATGCTTCAAATAATTTTCTGATGAATTTTGTTGAGTACTAAAATAACGAAAATTAAGACTTCCAATGACAAAAATTGTAAACACTACAAACAGTTTTTTAAAGGTACATAATAGGAAACATGGACACTAAGGAAAAATGACATCAAATATTTGGAAAGCTTTGAAATTTGAACTTGGAGGAGAATGCTGAAGATAAAACGGACGGATAGGATGAAAAACGATGAAGTGCTACGAAGAATAGGAGAGAAGCGAATGATTATACAGACTATTAGAAAGAGGAAGGCAAACTGGGTTGGGCATTACATGAGGAGAGAGAGCATGATTAAAGACGTGTTAGAAGGAAAACTAGACGGAAAAGGGAAAGAGGTAGGAAAAGGTTTCAGCTGATAGACGATTTTAAAGGGAAAGAAAGTTATTAAGATAAGAAGAGGACGGCGGAAAATTGGAGTATATGGAAAACCAGGTTTAACCATGAATAATCACAGACCTGTCTAGTGACAGACTGCCTATGATGATGATGAATAGGAAACTATAATACTACACAATCTTTTCCGTTGTAATTATTTAAGAAGAAATATTAATTATTCCACATAGTATTAATTTTCAGGCAACATGGATGGAGTAAACTATGGCTAAGTAGCTTACAATTAGTGTTGCGGATGCGAGTGTTTTTCTACAGAATATGCACATTATCAAACTGTATTATAACAGCAAAAATGATTCATGCAAGTGATAAAACCTAGCATGTTCTCTGATAGCAGTAGTTTATATGTTAAAGAAATTTGTTAAATAAAACGGAATAAGTTGAGGCATCGGTTATAATTATTAATATTAGTGTTTGGAGGTCCACAAGTTCAAAGCAAAAACATTATCATAGCCCATGAAAATAGATTGGCGGATCAGTTTTAAAAAATCATTCGCCTTGGGAACAAGGCCATATTTATAATCTATTTTCGAAAAATTCCAAAATCCAAGGAGATTAACTATGACAGAGATGAAGAACCTTTGTGAATTCGCATGCTATAACATTCAACACAGTTCGATAAAATATTTTTACGTGCCACTTACGTTCATTTATCCTTCTGACGTAACTACAAAAGAGTCTAAATTAATCGATTGATTTATTAATCTGGAAAACTATGCTCGCTCTGTTTCGACTGCTACGTCGTGGACTAAGGCTGTTTTTTAATCAACGATGAAATATTTCAAACGTGTATCATAAATTTACCTCGCTTGTAATAATTTTGCTTTTCCTGTTATAGCGACTCGGTCATGGACTGAAGATATTTGAGGTGTTTTATATCCGTAAAGATAAAGCTTACGTGCAGATTTAGGTGACGAATTTATTACAGCTGAGATGAAGCACGTCAAGTAGGTAATGACAGAAATATTTCATAACAATTGAATGGTGCGAACTGCAAGATTAACATTTTAAAATTATTTAAAAGTAATTTCGTAAAACCTCCAACTGTGAAAGATCTGCCTTTATGTTGGAAAACAAATGATCTAATTCTGTTAGACTTGGAGCGCCGAAAGTCAAATAAGAGTTATTATTGGACATCTGCAATACAATAGTTACTTACGGCATGGATGCCAAAACTAAACTCCCAGACTTCGTGAATATTATTCACAGTGTCTATAAAAACAAGATGAAAATTAATGTCATAATTATCAACCCGGATTAAATACTTTTTAAGCCAACATATTTTGAATTACCAGCTGACGTTAGCATGCGTTTTCAGCAACGTAACAAGATTGAAATGAGAATTATAAATTATGGAAACTCCCCTTAAACGATTTTTTCAAATATGAAACAAATTTTCTCAGAATATGAAATTGTCTGACAAGCTCTTTTGGTTATCAATCGAGCGATTTTGATTGCGAAACTATGCACTCGCAAAAGCAAGCGTGGACGTTTAGTTAACCAACTATCTTTCGTCGCATTAAACCAATGCCATAAAAATAGAGGCTACAGAAAATGCAGCAGCAATTCTAAACGGTATTCATAGGTAGTTCACTAACGAAAACTAAGTACAACACTTAAGTCTCGGAATGGTTTCATTACGTATGGCGGATTACTCATATAAATAGGTTTCCATGCAATATATTATTTTCTCATTTATTTTCACGCCCTACAATTAGTAATGAACGTTGGGTTACTACTTCTGACTGGAATAGTTAGCTTCCGAGTTGCGATTAGCATTCAAGAATTTGAATAAAATTTGTGCCACCCATGGATAATAATTTGCTTCACATAATGAATGCAACTTTGCATTATCACGATGTGGCACCCAGTCCGGAAAAAGTAGGAAAAGTAGGAATTTCCGTAAGACGGGACTATATAGTCTCAATTTCACCCTTAATAAAGGTTTTTGTCTGTTTGCATGTCTGTGATGCAAAATTCATCTGAGATGCTGAAAATGAAGAATATCAGCTCAAAATCAGAGATGTATACGACGGTTAAATTTACTTTGGAAGGCTGAAAGAGTATCTGTTGTTCAACGTGTCATTAATTTCATCAAGAGACGTCTTGCCTCATGAACACATTGGTTTACACTGGTGTACTTAATACAATGCGCTTTCACTGTTTATTCGAGGTGACCTTTATTGTGTTTTGAGAGGGTCGTTAATTTCACTCACTCCGATAAAATAAATAAATAAATATTTTCTCTTATTTAATTTCCTTAATTTGAATGACACGGAAACGATTGTAGTATATTTTTATTTGCACTTTTAAATGACTTAAAATCAAGATACGAACACATTTTTGGAGAAAAAATGAAGTTTTATTTTTATACCGTCAAATTTTAGATAGGTAATACAAAATTTATGAAGCGAAAATTTTTGTCACCATAGCAACATGATTATTTCAGATTACATAAATTTAATGGACGAGGCCAAGACTTCGTGGAATTCCATAATCAAAAGACATGAAAAATACTAGATAGTATTTTTAATTGTATTAAACTTTTGCTACTTTCTACAGAATATTTAAAACACGACCGGTTTCGGTGAGTAATCGCCATCACCAGGTAACAAGCATTCAAAAAAGCAAAATAAAGTAGAGAGGAGGGGGGGTGGATGAAAATAGGGGTCAGCGGTGAATAGTGGGTGGGGAGAGGTGAGGAATGGGAGGTCATGAACAGAAGATAGAGCGCAATTGTGGGGGGCGGGGGCGGGAGGAGGTTGAACATTGTAAGGGGAAAAGACAGTACTATGTGGGGGAGGAAGCGCTGGCATGAGTAGTGGGGAATAAGAGGGGAAGTGATGATCGTTAATTAAAGTACGTCGAGATTAATTTTATTACCTATAATTCCATTTCCTCAAGCACATTTAATCTGGGGCCTTTTTCCGCTAAATGTAAGATTTTGGGTGTGAAGGAGGAAGAATGATTGCAGGTGAGTAAATGTTAGACGAAATGGGAATCGAATGAACCAGATTTGAAACACCTAAAGTGTTCGTTAGCTCTGATTTGAAAATTTCTGCACGTTTGTCCAATGTAAATACCGTTGCAATCGTTACACTTTAAAAGGTACACACCGGATTTCTTTATAACGTCAACTTTGCCATTACTGCGGAGAAGTAATCTGAGGTTTACTTTGTTGTAAAAGGCCGGCCTGATTCGTTCCTTGTGGAAGGGATTAGCATTTTTTTTAAGATAAATGGCCCATGAAAAACAGTTTGCGCCAACATGCTTTGTTGACGGTTGGAGAAGACTAGGAAGAATACGAAGTGCTGATGGCCATGTTTCTTTGTTTTTGAAGGAGCAAATTTGAAATTAAAGGTGGGGAATAACAGTTTTATCGGCAATATATGACATAGTATTTAATTCTAAGAAAAAGTTTTCTGGGGATAGAGGGATATTTAAGAGTCTGTTGAGTAAAGGATGGAAGGCTGCGTGTTTGTGAGAGTGATGACCATTGGAGGAAGCATGTATAACATAATCGGTGTAGGTGGGTTTACAATAGATGGAGAAATTAATTTTGTTATTTAAAGTAGTTAAAGAAAGGTCAAGAAAATTGAGTTTATGATTAGTTTCTAGTTCATAAGTAAATTTGATAGAGGGATGAAGTGAGTTTAGGACGTTTAGAAATGCCTTGTAGTGCCTGTCCAAATACAAAAAATATCATATACACATCTAAACCACGAAAAAACATAATTTACAAAAGGTGAATTCAATTCGAAAAGTTTACGCTCTAAACTATTCATAAAAATATATGCTAAGAGAGGAGAAATAGGAGAGCCCATTGCTAGGCCCCTATTTTGTTGGTAAAAATCACCGTTAAATAAAAAATAATTAAAATCTGTACATAATTTTGAAAAAGAACAAAATCATTAACAAAATTTCCATCTATGTTTTCGGAAACTAAGAGTTCTTCCATCTTATTTACTGCTTCATTAACTGGAATACCCCTGAACAGGCTAGCGACATCGAACGAAACGAGCTTCGAAGTCGGCGGTAGAATCAAATCTTTAAGGTTTTTGTTATCTGATGATGGTGATTACTCACCGAAACCGGTTGTGTTTTAAATAATCTGCGGAAAGTAGCAAAAGTTTAATACAATTGAAAATACTACCTAGCATTTTTCGTCTTTTGATATCAGATTACGTTATCTATTCTAGGGGAGAGAGGGGGAGTTAACTGTTAGCTGCGGGCGCAGACAGCACATTGTCGTGAGAGTGAAAGAATCTATTATAATAATAAATAGCGTAATTGCCTCTAAAATATGACGGGTATGTGCAGATTATCTATTAAAATTAAGGTACTTCCCATTCTTCCTCCCTTTTTCTCTTCCACCCTCCCATTCTCTTCCCCCTCTCTCTCCCTTTTTTCTTTCTCTCTCCTATTTTCCCTCTCTCTTCCTTCTTCCCATTCTCGATTCCTCTCTCCCTCTTATTCTTCACCCTCATTTCTTCTTATCCTTCTTCTTTCTCCCTCCCATTCTCCTCTCTTTCTCCCTCACATTCTCCTTCTCATTCTCCCCTCAAAAATGTAGCTATCTCTCTCAGCGTGATATACGTAGATACACATTTTACATACAAAACGAATATTTATTTGTTAAACATTGCGCTAGACAACATCAGCTGGCCAAAATTATTTCAACTCACTGGAAAATACTATAATGTGAATTATGTATTTTTTAATTTGAGGCCTCATAAAATATTGTTTCATTACATTAAAACTTATAAATTTTATTCTGAGGAAGTGCAATATATTCCCCCATCAAAATAGCGCCACAAACGGACATATCTTAAATTACCATGTCAACCCTATACAAACAAATTCTGAACATATAAATATTAATAATAATAAATTATGATTATATAAATTTCAATTTTCTATCTACATCCTTGATCGAGTTATTCGCATTTTAATAGCTTGATACTCAGACCAATGGACGGACAACATAGTCTTATTATATTTGCGATTATTTTAAACCTCTCTTTCTATCCCTATTTCCCAAACCTTCCTCAAGTCCTCCATATTTCTACCTAATTCCGGCAACTTATCGCTCAATCCTTCACTCCATAATTTGTGTTTATTAAAACGTCCAGCACGCTCATCAGATTTTCATACGGTTTCTATCTCAATAATATTGGATTTAGCTCATTATAGTATTTCAGCACTTTAGGTATTCCTTCTCGTAAATAACGCAGCGAATTATGACAATCATTTCCCTCTCCTTCCGTCTTTCTCTCCTTCTTGTATTAAAAACCTTCAAAGCACGTTTAAACCCATAAGGATTGGAACAAGTGAAGAAATAAAAATGAATTTTTTATAACCAACTTTTATATAGTTAATACTTTAATATGAATAAATTCTATAATATAATTATGATAACCTTTTTGCTTGCATGGGCGTAAAAATTTGCAAAAGTGTCTACCAGCTCTTGAGTGATGCGGGGGTCTCTCTATTTAAACTTTAATCTTTTAACAGTTATGAGAATGGTAGACAGAAGTAGAGAACTCAGTGAAAAACGTAAGAATGTTTGGTATATAAGTAGTAAAATGTTTCATAGTATCTTTTGTTTCATTAATGAAAATGCCGACTTATCCATTCATATAGCTGAAAATTAACGAAAATATATATGTAGTTCGAACCCCGCAAGCAGCTTTGGATTTTTTTAAAGATTAGACGGGGTCCAAAACATCATTATATATAGACGCTCCATACAGAGGAGGAGGATATAACATGTGTATAGGAGGATACAAATGTTTAGGCACTTCCAGACGAGCTGGAGATTCGAATTTTTTTCTTAGGTAGGACTTTGTGCAAAACCAACTATAAAAAACGAAAATCTTGAAAAAGTGCAACAATGCGGCCGCTAAAAATTCGCAATTGTTTAAACAAAATTTCAAGGTTTATGTATTTCTGAATATGCTACGGAGCTGACATTTTTTTGTAGGTAGGGATTATAGAAATTTTGATATTTTAGTTTGTGTTGCCGTTAAAATTCTTAAAGTTTAAACAAATAGATAACTGTTTAGGTACTACAGGATGAGGTAGGAAGCTGAAATTTTCAAGTTATTTACAGAGTAGTGCATTTGCACAAATAAACATTTGAATCTCTCCATAAATATATTGCGGCGGCCGTTAAAAATGTTTAAAATTTAAACAATTAGAAAAATATTATTTCATTTCTAGAAGTGCTATAACTTTAAAATTTGGCAGAAATGTGTAGCATTAGTATCCCATAATGGAGAAAGTATAAAATTCTTAAAATTGCAAAGTTAGGGGATTGTTTTAATCTATTATTTTTACATAAGGGAAAAACGAAATTCGCTACGGAGGTGAAATATTTTGAATTAAAAAAATATTTGTAATGATGAAATATCTGTCTGAAAAATTAATGTTTTTTTTCAAGGTGAAATGAATCAAACAATTACATTTACTATATATATGCATTTTTACATTTAAGTGAATTATCTCTACCAAATTTCAAGTATATATCTGCGTATTAAGTTAGTGAAATTTGGGTTTTTTTGTGACAGATAAAGGTATTAAGTGTTACGAGCGGAATTACCCATTGAACATCAACGGGAATTTGTAGTGTGATTAAAATATAACTTCTGAGGTGTGTGCGTGTAAAAACTTATATATATATATATATATATATATATATATATATATATATATATATATATATATATATATATATAGTAAATGTAATTGTTTGATTAATTAATAAAGTTATTCTTTTAATTTAATTCTTTAGTCATTTTAACGAGTAGTACTAGTAGTAGTATCATAAACAGCTTTCTGTGGGAGTGTTTGTCTGTATCGTGGCTGTCACACGTTTATAGCTACTTCCTGTAGGAATTAATTTCTGAAAATTCGCTTACGTATGAGCGGTCATAGGTTATAATATAAAAAAATCAAAAATCTCCATAAAGAGACCTGAGTTCGATTCCAGGAATATTTTGTATCTCCATTTCATTATCATTGGAGCGAGTGAAGTATATTTTTCATATGCATTTTAATAGATTGAAATCGAGATACGAACTCGAGACAAAACTTTGTGTGTGAAATACAATGAAGCTTAATTTTATTGCTGAGGTAATTTGAATGCAATATTAATTACCTACAAAATTCGTGTGTAACCAGAAAAAATCGACAATTTTCATAACATAATAATGAGAAATTTTAACAATCTTAAAACAGCAATTGACTTTACTTTAATTCTCGTTTTGTAAATAATTTTGTGAGTTTTGGCGTTGTCTGTCAATATTTACGCATATCAACATGTAAAATCTCTCACATTTCTCGAAAGTCTCCTCAGTGGAAGAGCATATATTCTTGAATAGATAGTATAAATACTTTGAGTGATGATATTTCGTGCAAATAATTTTCGTATATTGGCAAAAGAATAGAAAATTTTGATGATAAGATATGTATAATATATAATTTACGAGCAATAAAAAATACAGCCTCAAAAATTAATCTATCATGCTTAGTAAGTTCACCTACGTATTTCATTATTTTAGCGTTATTTCTTTTGTCGTATCGTGAATAACGGCCGTTTATCTTGAAAAATGTGTTTTTTGCCTTTCCATATAATGTTAGCAGCGATCAAGTAATTTTAGACTGTTTCTTGTACATTACCTTAGTAAATTCTCAAATATTAAAATAAATCCGTATTATTTAGCGTTTTTAACTAAAAATACAGAGAAAAATAATTTAAAGTAGAAGTATAGATCATATACGCAACGTGGGAAGTGAATCGGTCCTGCGCGACATTAATTCACTAACCTTGACCTAGGATTTTATTTAGACTCAGTAATGTTATCTCTAAATTTATTTCGAGGGCATAATACGAGCAAAGGTCACTTGCAAGTCGTTTAAATAGAAATACTTTCAGATATTGCACGTTAAAATTAATTCAGCATTGAATTAATGCAAATTATTTCTTCGCCGGTGTCACTCGAGGGCTTCAGATAAGAATCGAATATGTAAAATAGACCTTTTTTTGGCCATAAATATGCGGAGCACTATCTGCCAAACAAGATGTAATCTTTAATTTCTAGACCGAAATTCAAATAATTATTTTAAATGTCACGGAACTTATTTTTAAATGCAGATTGCGGGCACTCAATGCCAATTTTTGAATAAGGGATACACGCTGAAATTGGCACCGGGCCACAACCAGAACTAGTTTGTTTCAGAAAGATCGCGGAAAAACAAAAAAATTGAGATAAAAATTGTCTATTAATTCAATACATCACAAAATGAGCTCACTATTTCTACAATGAATTACTTTTTCGGGGAATCTGGCAAGTTAGCCACCATGACGTACAATTTGCTTTTAATGGCACAGTTTCTAAATTTGAATATAGTTCACTTTAAAGTGACTCATCTCAGATAATCATTTTATCAGGTTGAAGTTGAAGAAAGGCTTAATATTAATGCAACCAAGACTGAAAAAATCAATATTTAGTCCATACATGACGGATTTCAATAAATTCACACATTATCAGGGTAGTTTAGTATGTGTGGAACAGGTCGAATAGTGTGACAAGCACAAATGAACAAATACTAATATCGTTGGAGATCATCGTCAAAATTCAAAGCAAACTCTTTATAGCTTAAATAAATTCATTGAAAAAATAAGTTAGGACGTACATATCCTTTTTTGCTTATATGGATCTCCGGTGTCTAATTACTCGTTACAACTTCCACCGATACTTTTTAAAAACTCGAGAACACGCATATTTAATTAATGCGAGATTACAGAAAGAAATATTTAAGTTATGAATAGTTGGAGAATTCGTTTGAAAGTGGCTTAAATAGACAATAAAGCAAACTTTTGCAGCTCTTCGGTATGATTTTGCCCTAGCAACATTGTCGCGAGCAGATTTTTGTGTCTTTTCAATTATATATCCCTAAATAATTAGGTATCCGTTGTTGCCACAAAATAAAATGTGCAGAAGATTGATGAAACGAATCATCTCTTTCTCACCGATTCCGCAGACCACAGATAACACCCAAACGCCGAGGTTGCGGTGTTTCAGCATCCACATTCTCTTCGCCGGTATAAATAAAACAAAAAATTGATATCGCGCTTTCCGATATCTCGCAGGATTAAAAACTGCTATGGTCGCTATCGCATCGATTGGCAGAGATAGAGATCGCGGCGCACAGCTTGCTCCGTTGTCCAAAAGGAATCAATCGCGCGCGGCCTGACGACGCAGCCGAATTAAAAATTAAGAATAACGATAATAACTTGCAGAGATGGAAACAAAGCAATTGGTATGGTGGGCGAGCGAGAGAGAGAGAGAATGAGATAAGGGATTATAATTCGAGGCGTGGATGGCGATTCCTCCGCCTCCTAACGGATCGGAGGCGCCCGACACGGCGTCGCTCGATAGTGGCGGCAACCGACAACAATGAGGAGGGCGTCCCCGAGGCCATCGTTGCCTGGATTGATGTCCCATTCTCTCCTACGAGATCGGCCCCTCCGCCCCCGTGGAAAATGGCGAGACCATTCGGATCCCACGACCTCCTCCCCCCCCCCAGCCCCACCCCACCCTCCGCCTCGAGCGATCTATCCCGCCCAAGTTCACCTTTCGAAGCCTCTTCCCCCACCCCAACAAAAACTTTCTCCCCTTATAGTGAACCCTCCCCTCCATTTCCACAAAAAACATTTTATTAAATGTTTAATTCATTAATTATTTGCGCTAGGCGAGAATGTAGAAGATTGTGAATCAGTAACAAAATTTAAGAAGCATTTTCGAACCCGAATGGATGCGGTATCCAGGTGACGATTGCTAAATGCCGAAAGTTATAATAAGATAGTTAAGTGTAGTGTAACTTATTAAATACTCACAACTAACTTAATAAATAGGATACAATTGGTGATAAATGCTTTATATGGTTTATGTTTATCTGTTATTTTTTATCTACTTCACATTCTCCGATAAAAACCGTAAATGGAAAAAATATAGTATAGTGATGATATCTTCCTAGAGATGAACATTAAACCTTTTTTTATTATTATCATTAGACATTTTACAATGCTTAGGGTTAAGATAATTGGAATAGAAACAATTCGAAACAAGAAAAGTTTGTCCTAAAGATTAGTTAATTTTAAATATCATAACAGAGCGACATGATTGTAGCCGGGTTTCATTTTTTCATTTGTTCCTATTTCAACATTTGAGAATGAAAGCCATACTTGAGCGCATCTTCTTTAGGAAAGTATTTCTTTTAATTTTCAGGAAAATATTTCAAATACTTCTAGCGCCTGTTGTAGAATTAATGTAAAAAATTATCTCCCGTGCGAGTTCCCACGCAACATTATCTCGCATTGTAAATATTACCCCTCTCCAAATTCTCCCGATAAAGCTCCGAAAGAATTATTTCTTTCGCCGAAAAACAGCGACAAAAAGAGTGGAAAAAACACGCACGCACGCACACAACTCCTGCCGACCACTCCCGTTTTTATGGCATTTTTTCTCTCTCTCTTTCTGTATCTCTCCAAATGGTGGCCGATGATCGCCTTTTGTTTTTGGTCCCTCATCATTCTTCCGGGGAGCGCACGATCGCAGGAGTAGGGGAACACAAGTGCTTCTTTATCTACCCACGCATTCACGCAAGCACGCAACGAGCGCGCCCCCGCTCGAGACCGTCAAATGGCCTAAATCACGCCCTTCCTCTTAAAAAGCGCGGGGCACATCGGTCGCCAAATTGCGAAACAGAAAAAATTCCAGAACCTCGCTTTTAATTCTCCTTTCCTTTGTCACCTAACCCAACGCTTTACTACGGGACCCGCCCTTCCATTGTTTCCTCCGGTTTTTTCGAAATTCAGGTCCACCTACTAGGGTGGCCTCGAGATTGAATGTGCGGCCGTTTCGGTTTCCCCCGAAGGCACGCTTTAACTATGTGTGTGTATAGATAAATAAAATACACACATATAAACGCGCAAACTCAGCGCGAGGCGTCAACGGCTAGAGCACTTTTGATGGAGTCGCGGGTCGGCGATTGAGATGATTGAGCGAGCTTCCGGAAGATGTAGTCCTTGTATGAGTCCATAAGACTTTGTTCCGCGTGTGTGGATCAGGATAGTCAGATGATATAATCCCGGCTAATGAGCGGAGAATATCCTTAAAAAAGGAGAAGCATAAAAATGGATGCTATGGGTACAATTGCTATCGTGAAAAGGGCCAGCGAAAAAAGCTTGAATTAGTTCCGCTATTGAAATCTAGATCGCATCCCGGGCGATTTCTCAAATCTGATTAAAAAGTTTCTAAATGGGCCAACATTAAAAATTTAAGGGAACTGAGGTATTGAAATTTCCGTTTCATATATTTGTTCATCTATAACCTAACTGAAGAGGATGTTATTTTGATTTTAATCTACGAGAATTGAATTCGTGATCCTAAGGACAAGAAGTCGTTTGCACTTTTATCCAAAGACCATCGGAAATGGCTTGGTCACTCAAGAACGACTCGAATATTTATTATATTCCGCGTGATAATTGTTTTTCTGTGTTTTACCCAGTTGACTATCAATAAAAATCTATGATGAAACGAAAAGTCATTTATGGCTGTCTTATATCTTAACTTGAATCTATATGAATGAAAACAAGTATTACGGGATAGCGACACCAAACATTAACTATGGCAAGTTCCATTGCATATTATTGAAGAACTGCTGGAAACATGTAAACATAGTTTATGTAAAATAGTCCATAATTTACAAAATCTATGGGACTCGATCGCCAATTAAAACCATTACGTCACTGAGGGGCTAACAACTAATAATGATTTTTGTGCTCGTTTCGTTCAAATATGCCGCGAAGCCCACTTCGAACCTTCCGAAAATAGACTGTGATAATGGAAAATAAACAATTGCCTGTAAGAAAGGACACGGCGATGAGAATGAGAAGCCTGAGGTGATGTGTCTGATAGTTGACATGACTGGGATTGAGGGGGAGGAATTATCCCGTGATTGGCAAACAGAAAATGAAGAGAAATAAATGATATGTGCGATAAGGAGGAAAGAAACAACAATAAGGCATATTAAATGAACTTATAGTTACGTCGATGCACACAAAATAAACAAGATGAAATAGTATCAAATAATCCCCAATCTCCCTATTTAGGAAGAAAACTTTCTGGAAAAGATTTCTGAAAGTTGAACATTTGAAAAACAAACTTTAATTTTATATATATATATATATATATATATATATATATATATATAAAATAAGAGCCAACTATAGGCGTATAAACAATGAGTTGAGAAGGGTAACAGATAAAGCTAGACAAAATTGGATAAAAGGAAAATGTGATGAAATAGAACAAATGGAGAAGTTAGGACGGTACGATATGATGTACGCTAGGGCACTAGAATTAGAAGATAAGAAGTCTAATGGAATTTGTGGTAAAGGAATTATGAATACGGATGGGAAGATAGTCTCAGAAACAAAGGATGTAGCACAGGTATGGGAAGAATACATTAAGGAATTATACAGCTAACAGGCAGGAGCGGCAAAAATAGAACTGGAAAATGAGGAAAACATTGAAGAAGACAACTTAGGACCAAGTATTATGGAGAGCGAAGTAGAAAAGGCGATAGTGGAACTAAAGAAGGGGAAAGCCATGGGCAGCGATGGAATACCGGCTGAGATACTTAAAGTCATAGGATCAGAAGGACTAAAAGCGATCACGAAATTAATTAATAAGATTTACGACACGGGAGAGTGGCCTCAGGATTTCCTAGAAGTAACAATGATCCCTCTAAAGAAGAAGCCAAAGACAATGCAGTGTAAAGATTACAGAACTATAAGCCTTCTGTCACACACATCGAAGATCATCACGAGGATTCTTAATAAAAGGCTGGAGAAAAAGGCAGAAGAAATAATAGGGGAAGATCAATTCGGTTTCAGAAAAGGACGAGGAACTAGAGATGCTATAGGGGTAGTTAGAATCATATCAGAAAGGGCAATAGAGTACAGTCAATATATCTGCGCATGTTTCGTAGACTGGCAGAAGGCCTTCGATAGAGTAAATTGGGTCAAGTTGATGAAGATATTAAAGGATATAGGTGTAGACTGGAAAGACAGGAGACTGATTAGGAATCTATATGAGAATCAAGTTGTAAAGGTCAGGTTTGAGAATGTGGACACCTGCGGAATAAATATCGGTAGAGGAGTAAGACAAGGATGCTGCCTATCGCCAACCCTATTCAATATATATGGAGAATGTCTAATGCAAGAAGCTTTAGAAGGCACAGGGGATTTCAAAATTGGAGGAAGGATTATAAGAACAGTAAAATACGCAGATGATCAAGTACTTCTAGCAAGAAAGGAAGAGGAGCTACAAAAAATGATAAATAGACTAGTGATAACAGGTAGAAAATATGGTATGGAAATAAATACAGAAAAATCCAAGGTCATTCGAATATCGGGTAAAGAAGAGAATCTGAACATAACTATTGGGGGAAAGCCATTAGAACAAGTTTCAGAATATAAATACCTTGGAAGTATCATAACACGAGAGGCAAAATGTACGGATGAGATCAAAACTAGAATAGGAAAAGCAAAAGCGGCTTTCAGGAGAAAGAAACAACTACTTACAGGGAATATAAGGGAAGATATCCGCAAGAAGTTCATAAAATGCTACGTATAGAGTATAGCATTGTATGGGGGAGAAACATGGACGCTAAGGAAAAATGACATCAAATACTTGGAAAGCTTTGAAATGTGGACTTGGAGGAGAATGCTGAATATAAAATGGACAGATAGGATGAAAAACGATGAAGTGCTACGAAGAATAGGAGAGAAGCGAATGATTATACAGACTATCAGAAAGAGGAAGGCTAACTGGGTTGGACATTACATGAGGAGAGAGAGTATGATTAAAGATGTGTTAGAAGGAAAACTAGATGGGAAAAGGGAAAGAGGTAGGAAAAGGTATCAGCTGATAGACGATTTGAAAGGGAAAGAGAGTTATCAAGATATGAAGAGGACAGCGGAAAATAGGAGTATATGGAGAACCAGGTTTAACCATGAATAATCACGGACCTGTCTACGGACAGACTACCTATGATGATGATATATATAAACTTAAGGAAAAGAAAAGGTAGTGATGAGGGTGGCAACAAGGTGTTTAAGGAAGCCCAGCGGACACTTACTAAGTTGGGGACCAAGTTGGCAGGCTGCTGGGGGCGTCGAAGAGACACGTAAAACACACGAACACAAAAAAACACGCAAGCCTATCGGGCATATACCCTTCTTCATCGAAAGAGTATCTGATATATATATATATATATATATATATATATATATATATATATATATATATATATATATATATAAAACTATCATCAGTGCCTGGCAGTAGGCAGCAGTACTGTCAGTATGGTATAGAGCCGAAAACAAATGATGTTGGTTGGGTCTATATCCAATACAGCTGTAGGCGTGATCAGGACGATTTGAACGGCTAGAGTACTGCGATGTGGAAAGCAAGAGGGAAACTACCACATTACAATCCCTAGTAAAGATTATATGGTTGGACAATATGAGTTCTCTCGAGGTAAAACAATCCGGAGGTAAAATAGTCCCCCAATCGGATCTCCGGGCGGGGACTGCCTTGAGGAAAACATTTGTCGAAAGTAAATTACGAATAGGGACTTGGAACGTAAGAACTATGAGAAAGGCAGGAAAGCTAGAGAACTTGAAAGAAGAAATGAGAAGAAATAGAGTTGACATTATAGGGCTAAGCGAAACTAGATGGGAGGGAGAAGGACAGTTCGACTCGGAAGAATTCACGGTAGTTTATTCTGGAGGAAATAGTGGGGAAAGGGGAGTAGCTCTGGTACTTAGGAAAGATATGATGAAAAGCGTGACAAAGATAATAGCAACGAACGATAGACTGATGGCAATAAAGCTAAAAGCAGTCCCAGTGGACATGCTGATAATCCAGGTATATATGCCAACGTCAGCTCATGACGATGAAGAAATAGATGAGATCTATGAGCAAATTAATGAAATTTACGAAGAAGACGGAAGAGGAAAGGTAAACTGCATAATAATGGGAGATTGGAACAGCATAGTCGGAGAAGGACGGGAAGAAAATGTTGTCGGGCAATACGGACTTGGGAAGAGAAATCGAGGAGGGGAGAAACTCGTAGAATTCTGCATCAATAATGACCTTGTAGTGACTAATACATGGTTCAAAAACCATAAACGAAGGTTATACACATGGAAAAGCCCAGGAGATAGAATAAGATGCCAAATAGATTACATCCTTGTAAAACAAAGATTTAGGAACAGCATAAAGAACACCAAGGCATTGCAAGGAGCAGACATTGATTCAGATCACAGCCTTCTAATACTTGACGTGAGTACAAAGCTCAAACAAATAAGAAAAACGAGAAGAGAAAGACAGACCTGGGACCTACAAAAACTGAAAGAAAGGCAGGATGTAGTCAGCATGAAGTTAGAAGATAACCTAAGAAAGTTGGAAAACAAACCGAAGACCGTCGATATAGAATGGGATGAAATTAAAACCAGTATCAAGGATACCTTGGATAAAGAGATTGGAAAACAAGAGAAGAAAATCAGAAAACCATGGATCACGAAGGAAATGCTGGAGAAAATGGATGAGAGACGAAAATGGAAAAACGTTAACAGTGAAGAAGGTAGAGCCAACTATAGGCGTATAAACAATGAGTTGAGAAGGGTAACAGATAAAGCTAGAGAAAATTGGCTAAAAGGAAAATGTGATGAAATAGAACAAATGGAGAAATTAGGACGGTACGATATGATGTACGCTAGGGCACTGGAATTAGAAGATAAGAAGTCTAATGGAATTTGTGGTAAAGGAATTATGAATACGAATGGGAAGATAGTCTCAGAAACAAAGGATGTAGCACAGGTATGGGAAGAATACATTAAGGAATTATACAGCAAACAGACAGGAGCGGCAAAAATAGAACTGGAAAATGAGGAAAACATTGAAGAAGATAACTTAGGACCAAGTATTATGGAGAGCGAAGTAGAAAAAGCGATAGTGGAACTTAAGAAGGGGAAAGCCACGGGCAGCGATGGAATACCGGCTGAGATACTTAAAGTCATAGGATCAGAAGGACTAAAAGCGATCACGAAATTAATTAATAAGATTTACGACACGGGAGAGTGGCCTCAGGATTTCCTAGAAGTAACAATGATCCCTCTAAAGAAGAAGCCAAAGGCAATGCAGTGTAAAGATTACAGAACTATAAGCCTTCTGTCACACACATCGAAGATCATCACGAGGATTCTTAATAAAAGGCTGGAGAAAAAGGCAGAAGAAATAATAGGGGAAGATCAATTCGGTTTCAGAAAAGGACGAGGAACTAGAGATGCTATAGGAGTAGTTAGAATCATATCAGAAAGGGCAATAGAATACAGTCAAGATATCTGCGCATGCTTCGTAGACTGGCAGAAGGCCTTTGATAGAGTAAATTGGGTAAAGTTGATGAAGATATTAAAGGATATAGGTGTAGACTGGAAAGACAGGAGACTGATTAGGAATCTATATGAGAATCAAGTTGTAAAGGTCAGGTTTGAGAATGTGGACACCTGCGGAATAAATATCGGTAGAGGAGTAAGACAAGGATGCTGCCTATCGCCAACCCTATTCAATATATATGGAGAATGTCTAATGCAAGAAGCTTTAGAAGGCACAGGGGATTTCAAAATTGGAGGAAGGATTATAAGAACAGTAAAATACGCAGATGATCAAGTACTTCTAGCAAGAAAGGAAGAGGAGCTACAAAAAATGATAAATAGACTAGTGATAACAGGTAGAAAATATGGTATGGAAATAAATACAGAAAAATCCAAGGTCATTCGAATATCGGGTAAAGAAGAGAATCTGAACATAACTATTGGGGGAAAGCCATTAGAACAAGTTTCAGAATATAAATACCTTGGAAGTATCATAACACGAGAGGCAAAATGTACGGATGAGATCAAAACTAGAATAGGAAAAGCAAAAGCGGCTTTCAGGAGAAAGAAACAACTACTTACAGGGAATATAAGGGAAGATATCCGCAAGAAGTTGATAAAATGCTACGTATGGAGTATAGCATTGTATGGGGCAGAAACATGGACGCTAAGGAAAAATGACATCAAATACTTGGAAAGCTTTGAAATGTGGACTTGGAGGAGAATGCTGAATATAAAATGGACAGATAGGATGAAAAACGATGAAGTGCTACGAAGAATAGGAGAGAAGCGAATGATTATACAGACTATCAGAAAGAGGAAGGCTAACTGGGTTGGACATTACCTGAGGAGAGAGAGTATGATTAAAGACGTGTTAGAAGGAAAACTAGATGGGAAAAGGGAAAGAGGTAGGAAAAGGTTTCAGCTGATAGACGATCTGAAAGGGAAAGAGAGTTATCAAGATATAAAGAGGACAGCGGAAAATAGGAGTATATGGAGAACCAGGTTTAACCATGAATAATCACGGACCTGTCTACGGACAGACTACCTATGATGATGATGATATATATATATATATATATATAAGAATTTCGCCATAATATGCGCTAAAATCATATTAAAGAATCCAACAAACCTTTTAAGGACGAATTCAATGGAAATTATTGTACGATTTTTATTCACCACATCAAATTGCCGTAACATTCACAGTTTTACACCCAACGTAAATTATCAATCAAAACTACCTTTAATGACCTCTTTCTAGATATCTTGAAAAAGTGAAATCAGAGAGACCGCAACCAGTACTGATTGTGAGCAAAATCGAAAAGGGTGGCGTGAGTATAAGAAAGGCCAAAAGTCCCTCCGCGAAATGAAATGCATGCTAATTGTAAGACAAACCGTAAAGCGTTTATACTCTATGCCGATAGTTTTGTTTTTTCTATTGAAAATTTATGACTTTGAGATTCAAATACATATCTGTCTTAGCGAATTTTAAGTATATCGATTTTTATGTTCGTAATTTACTATTTCTGTAATAAATATTCTACGTTGAATAATCTATTCTATATCGTAGGATGTCTGTAACTATACACCCGAGGAGAAAGTGCAAGGCGTAAACTTTCGATGAATTTATAACTGGGGAATAAATGTGACATTTTCTATGAACGAAAATTTAAGGCTTAAATATTTTTTAATTCATCGCTACCCATAATAAGCAAACGATTTTGTGCAGATTATTGTTAATTTCGTGAAGTTCAATACAATAGTTGCTCGATTTTTGCTGACTTATGCTCGTCAGTTTTATGAATTCCCTCAGAAATTTTTGTAGCAATATTCAATGTTCTCAAAAGTCTCGGTCATTTGCTCCAACTAACCGCAGCGCACATTATTGGCCCGCCTAAACCCATGAAACAGCGGAAATTTCTACCATCAACAAGACAATTGCATAGTACACAGATTTTACAAACGTAGTGACGCTGTGACGCACGCGAAGAACGCCTATGGGGAGTGTTAAGCGATATGTCCGCAAGATGCTATACTTAAGTCTTTGTAATCTATATAAATATTTGAATTATTATTTTAATACTCTGCAATGAAAGACCAACCTGTCACTGGACATTTAAACTAATTAATTAGGTTAACAAACACCGCTCGAAATTATGGTGAAAAATATCGAGTATGCACCTAAATACCGATAAGTGAGGTAAGTTATCGTATTAAGTCAGTGTGTCAAGAATTATAGTGTTCGTAAATCAGTTCATAAAGTCAACCAGTACAATATCTACATCTACATGTTGCCCTGAAATTCACTAATCTTGTGGGTGGTAGGGGGTGCAATGCACCGAGACCTACCTAACAGTTATTATTCACAGATTTTTCTTCCCTGTTATGGTCTCGTATTGTTCTCGTAAAGAATGAACCTTTATAACGTTCTGTCCTACAATCGATCTCACGTATCTTATCGCCATGATCGTTTCTACCTATGTACCTTAGAGCCTCAATTATTCCCAGTACACCCTCTGCTAGACATTTTGATCTGTATCTGAGCACTTTCTACGATCTTCCAGAGATCTCAATTTTAATTCCTTCAATAATGATGTGACGCTTTCCATATGTTCGTACTTTTGTTTAACGTATCTGGCTGCTCTCCGCTGTACTCTTTCCAACTTCATTATATGGCCCTTCTCATACGGATCCCATATACTCGTTGAATATTCCACTTGCGGTCTAAATAGTGAAAAATAACACGCTTCGCATACTTTCTCTGTACTATTCCACACTATTCTGCCTATGAACGTCAGTTTCTTGTTAGCCGCACCTATAACACGATGTATGTGCATGTCCCACGAAAGGTCACCACAAATGGTAACTCCTAAATATTTTACATGTTCAGCTGCTTGAATATTCCTTGTATCGGCTTCGTACTCGAAACCTATTTCTCTATTCTTACTTCTCCAGGATGACACTGCGGCACATTTACTGTAAATAATTTTAATTTTCCTTCCTTACACCACGCGGAAATGACTTTTAAATCTTTCTGCAGCGACTGATGGTCATCTCGGTTGAGTATATCCTTTATATATGACGGTGTCCTCTGCGAAATGTATGAATTTACTCTCTACCACCCAGAAAATATCATTTACGTAAATTAGGAATAGAAGAGGACCCAATACACTTACCTGAGGAAAAACTGACGCAACTTTAACGGGGGACGAGTGCATTCCATAAATGACCACTATCTGCTCTCTATTTCTGAGGAAGTCTCGAACCCAATTCACAGTGTTCGGGTCGACACCGTATTTAACGAGCTTTTCTATTAATTTCCGATGGCGGACCTTATCAAACGCCTTCCTGAAGTCAATAAAAATAGCATCGACCTGTATATTTTTCTCTCCGCATCGCAATAAATCATTCACGAAAACACGATCTGCCTTTCCGGAATCCGTGCTGGCATCCCCCAAGAGATGAACGACTATCTAAGTAACGCATAAAAGATCTAAATATAATATGCTCGAGTATTTTGCACGATAATGACGTTTTCGGAACCGGCCTGTAATTACAAGGATTTTCTTTGTCGCCTCCTTTATGGATGGGGGTAACGTGCACTAATTTCCAGTCTTTAGGAACGACACCTTGCGCAATTGATTTCTCGAATATTGTTTTCAAATACGGTGAAATTTCAAAGGCCACTTCTTTTAGTACTCTCGCGAATATTTTTTCCGGCCCGGGAGATTTATTTTGTTTAATTGCGCAAAGTTGGTGCGCTATACCTTCTACCGGAAGGACCAAATCCTCCATCGAGTCGTCCTGATGCATAGGAATATATTCGTCGCTAATCGCAGTAAAAGCTTTCCGAAAACGTTCGTTAAGCAGGTTTACTTTCTCCTTATTAGGCGTTCTTTACCAGCGAAGCGGAACGCCTTATGAGCACGTCTGGTCCGTCCGTCCGTCGCAACTTTCATCTCCTAAACCGCAGGACGAATTTTAATTTAATTACGTATGAGTGACCTTTATTAAAAATTATCGCCCAATTGTGATTTTTAACTGAATCTGCCAATTAGAACTTCCACTTTACATAATTACTTCAATAAACTTATACTCGTTAAATGGCATCCGTCAAGCGACAATGAAATATCAAACTTTTATCTCCTAAGCTCTTATATTAATTGTAAGGTATAGATTAAAAAAATTATTCGAATAGAGAACAACATTTACTAGAAGAAAGTCCGCGAGGCCACTTCATTACGAGAATTGGTTTTGGAGATAAAAATTCGTGAATCGCCCAATCTTTCGATAAATCCCGAGCAAAACATCAAATATTTTTTACATCGATCGCTAAGACGGTTCTCTCGGCAAACAACAATTAAAAATCCAAATATTTTTTCCTATTCTCTTATATGATCTGCGAGGTATAGATTAAAACATTTATTCGAATAGACAACAACATTTACTACAAGATGGTTCAGAGACTCATAATTACGACTTATATTTTGGAGATAAAAATCGAGAAAATCCCGAGAAAAATATCGCATATTTTGTTTACATCGATCGCTAAGATGGTTCTCTCAGCAAACAACAATTAAAAATCTATTTATTTTTCTCCCATTCTCTTATATTATCTGTGAGTTATAGATTAAAAAATTTATTTGGAGACCAACATTTACTACAAGATAGTCCCCGAGACTATAGTTTCGGGGATAAAAATTCGAGAATCACATAATCTTTCGATTCCGTTCCATACGTATTTCCCATTAAGAACGCCTTTGAAATCTCTGTGAACTCCATTTCTGGAGTATACTTTTCCATCTTGTTTTCATGAACTACGTTTCCATTTCGGTTCTCAGTGACGCAATAGTGAGACCTCTACCTTGGATTTCTCTGACATACGACCAAAATGCTTTTGAGTTCTCAATAAAATTGTCGTGTAAGACCTTCTTTCTGTAATCGTTAAATGCAATACGCATCACTGCTCTAGCTCTGGTACGCGCCTCCTATAGCTGCTTTATCGTTGTCCTCTGTTCAACCGTGGCCGTCGAAGATGTATTAATTACGCGGGAGTGAATTTTTCTTTGCCGTCTAAGAGCGCTCCTAACTTCTTGGTTGTACCATCTAGGTTCCGCATTATCACGCTTTAGTTTACTTGGAAAAAATGTATCCGTACAAGTCAGTACAGTACTGAATATATCAGTAAGGTTGGTCACTTTAGCTATTCTTGCAGTATATCTTTGTACCCCTCTCTATCAGCCGCGTGTAATTAACTGTAGTTCCTACAATATTTTCACACTTACTTACAGTGCTATGATTGAACTATAAAAGCACGAGGGGGTAGAAAGCGAATTATGAAATAGTAACAGAGAAAGAGGAAATATAGAAGAATTAGTAATTGCATAAAGTCATTTATAGTAGATTCGAATACATGGAAAAGCAAGAAAATGCAGACAAAGAAGTAAAAGATTAGACAAATATGTATTTTATATAAATGTAATACTATTGCAACCGGTAATAATCGAAATGTTACGATCTTGTCTGTATAGATATAACTGGGTGGCAGCCACCATAGAGAGGACGTTATGTAAGCGTAAGAAGACTGTGCAACGAACAAGACTGAGAAATGAAATCACATTACGTTAAAAAGGAATTTGTTTTTCTTCCATATACTTATGACAATCGATTGGTGGGTTTGAGTACAGAAAAACGCCGCGGATATGTTAGGGGTGTGTTTAAAATTACATCCTCATCGATGACACAGTACGAAAGAAAATGGGAGAGGAGAAATATGAAGGAATATTGCGGAGATAAACAGATAAAAACAAGACAAAGAAAATGCTGCAAAGAGGAGACGAAGAAAGGGTAAAAATGAGAAAGCAGGATAAAGCGAGCAAATAGCGAGAAAGAAATGAATAATCGAAAGAAATGAGGAAAATTTGTGAGGAAGTAGAAGTGGGATCTGAGTGAAGAAGAAAGAGAGGCAATTGAATGGAGATCGGATGAGGAATCCGTAGAAAAATCTCACAACTACGCCGGAATTCGGATATACTCTCGCCGCAATTTCTCCTTCATACCGTATTACATCCGATCGTATTCAGATCTTACAATTGCTCTCAACCCTCTTCTCATACCTCCATCGATTTTCTCTGGACATTCCCTTCTGCCTCTCCTTCCAATCTATCCTTCCCCTTCTTTTTCAAATCTTTTCTCCTCTTCCATTCGCCCATTCAATTCCTTATACCGTACTTCCAGCATCTCTCCTCCTCCCTCGTCTCTGTCATCATCATTCTTTCGCATAATTCTTCCGCTACGTAACACGAACGCTTCTCTCCAACCAATCCCTCCCCCCCAATCTCCCTCCCCTATCTCCCTTCCTCCCGTCTCTCCCTCTCATCTTTTTTTCTCTCCTTCTTCAACCACTCTCTCCCAGAGTCCCCAATTTTATCTCCCCGTATCTCTCTCCCCAAGCCATTATCCCTCTCTTCCTTCCCCATAAACCCTTAACTATGCTATTATCTAATCCCAATCTCTTGTCCCGTTCGTGCAAAGTAAAGCTTTCATCACACCTCAAAATTTCGAAAACATTCCTTGCCTAATCTTTCATTGCCACCTGAGGATTATCTAAGAACATTTAAGGAAAATCTTTCTCTTAGTGAACCAATTAGCTGGCTGATTATCACATTTTTAATTAAAAATAAGAACTTCGGTAATCCCGAAGATATTTTCCAATAAGTGGTAAATACGGTTCGAATGCGTTCATCGTGCACTTTTAAATTATCGATTAATCTTTTAGCTCAACATTTTAATTTTTTAAAGATTTTAAAAGCGCCGCACTTACTTAACTTTTTGGTTTAAGATGATTGGTAAAATAAATGACTAAATAGGTTTATAATGGAATTACATTGTAAAAAGGCATTCAGCCAAGTAAGATTATGTAACATAGATGGGTAAAAGAACCGGCTATTTTCTTAATTTACTCAATTTTCAGATGATAAAGCATGCAATAAAAATACTATTCAACGGAATGTCTTGAGATACAGATCTATAGTCAGCGGGTCTAGAGAAACTCTACTAAATCATTTTCACTGATAATACGTAGTTTACTTACAACATATTAATAAATCATTTCACCGCAGTGGAGACAGTACTATAGTACATAGCAAAATTCAACATCAAATTTTCATCCCGTCCGTTCTGGTTGACATAAAAGTCTGAAAAATGGCTCCCTAGTATCTCCACTCTCATTACGTCATCTCCATAGCGGAGTGGGAGGGGAGGAGCGGAGAACGGATATGACGAGTGGGTGGAGAGTGATATCTCCGAATGAAGACGTTACCCAATTCAACCCTTTCTCTTTTTCCTCAACCTCCTTCTCTCCTCCACCTCTATCTTCTCTCCCTTCACCTCCACCTCCTCCTCCTCTGCACTCCCTCATCTCTGTCTCTCTCTCTCTCTCTCCCTCCCTCGCGAGGGATCGTTTCATTCCGAATCCACTTCCCCATCTCCTCCACTTATCTCGGAACCAAACCGAAATTTTTACGACGACGCTCTAACTCTCTTTCCCTCTTTCTCTCTCACTCTCTCTGCCTCCCCTTTCTCCCTCCCGTCTCCCTCTCCCATCCCTCTCTCTCCTCAACCTCCTCCCACCGATTCCGCTTTGCAAGAAGGAAAGAGAGAGAGAGAGATGGGTATAGTCCGCGACCATTTGTTACCACGAAGTTGACAAGTTAATACTCTGCGGGGAATGCCCTTTGAGGGGGTGGGGGTTGCGGAAACAATTTCAACAGCCTATTCCAGATCCGCAAGACCCTATCTCCTCCCCCTTTTCCCCTTTACCTTTTGGCTCCAAGTCTTCGTTCCTCCTTCCTCTCCCCTCCTCCATTCTTCCGCTGGCTCTCTCTAATTTCACCTACTCCCTCTCCTTTATCTTCTCCTGTCTTCCTTTGCTCACCTCTACTTCTCCTAATCTTCCCTTAGCTTCCCCAATCTCCGTCTAATCTCCTCTCTGCGCCACTTGCGCTTCTCTGCTTCTTCCATCACCTCCTCTTTTATGCTTCCTCCTCCGGACTTCCCCTCCGCCTCTCATCCTCCTCTCCTCGCATTCCTCCCTCCCTTACCAACTCCATTCTCCGACTTCACTGCGAGGGCTTTCTCTCAAGAACCTCCCGACTTACCATCCCGCCGGTCAACTCCCTCTCCTCTCCCCATGTGCATCCAACATTAAATCCATTCCATCCCCCTTCTTCTACCCGAACATCTTTCTCTACCATCAATCCTTCCGTCAGCATATATTTTCCTCCCCAATCTACCCGATTCCTTTACGCGTCAATAGTTATTTTACCACTGTAGACGCTCTACTCCACTTACATGAATGTCGGACGTTTAGTAACTGTTTTTTTGTAGTTTTTTGGTAGAAAGTTAGCGTCATGATTTATTTCATGTTCACGTGAGGTTCTATTGAGATTGCTAGCCGTGATTTATTGAGAAACCCATTATTTATTCGTAATAAAAGATAAAATTTTAGTGGAAAATGGGAGAAAAATATTTTTGAAATGCTTCAAGACGAAATTACTTTATTACCAAAAACAGGCCAAAGACTAAATTTTTCTGAATAATATAAAGAATTATATTATAATTTTCTAGAGAATTGTGGAGTTGAAAACAAATCCAAGAATAAGTACTTAAGTATAAAAAATTGAGAAAATAAGTGCGTATCGTAGGATTTCGTAAACTTGTTATGTCTATTGGAGATACCTAAGATGAGCACTTATTTTCTCAATTTCATATGATTGTCCTTATTCTTGAATCATACTATAATTACAGAAAATGTCGGCTAAAAATGGAACATTAGATAGTCCTAAACTAACTTCAAAATGGCTGTAGTAATTCATAAAATTAGGGGCTAAAATTTTAATTTTTTAATTCTTTTTAAAGTTTTGCTATAATATTTTCGCTGAATGGATTTTTATAAACGCTATCGAACGAAATAGTTTTGTATTGTCCTTCGTTCGCTCTCTAACATTTAACGTCGTTCCAGCTATCTCACAATCAGTTCCACCGTATTTTGCCCCACCACACCTTTTTCCCAGCTATTCTCTCTCTTTCTCTTTTCCTCTCTTCTTCCACTCTCACTCTCTTCCTCTCTCCAACCACTCCACATTTAACTCCCCTCGCTTCATCTTTCCCTGCTTCCCGCCACCACCCCCAGATGGCACTGCATCATACCCCCCATCCGTCCACCCGTCGCCCTTTCACTCCCTCCCGAAGAGACTTCTATGACTGAAAAAATTATTTTATTCCCCAGCGCAGTTATCTGGGCCTTCCATCACTCCAGAATGTCATTGGGATCTTATTCCCAAAACAATTTCCGCGGAAATGGGAGAATGGAAAAGGAAACTGAAGCAATTTATGTGCCTTGCGCTGTGCCTTAGCGACGGCGAGTCCGAACTTCGAGCATTAAGGACATTTGTAATTCAAAACATTGTGATATATAAAGCAAAAATAATTTTAAGGACAAGGCACCTTAAATTAATGGTATCATGTTTTACGAATCCACAAGTTAGAGCAAAGCCGTTCCTTGGACAAAAGAATTTCGCATACTATGACTCGGCATAAAGTGCGGTTGTCCTTGTTCTCTTTAAAGGGAATGGGAGAATTTTGTCGACTTCGCCAATTACTGCGTTATGACTATTAGAGACCTGCGCAGGTGGGCTAGTTAATCTACTTGAAAACAGTATTTTTAACTTATTTATTTAGCATTAGAATAAGTGCAGTAATAAAATTGCAATGCGGATACCGAACTTCATTGTACACAGAATCCTGAAGATAATTGCAGTTAACAATAAAATTTAACTATTGCGTATATAACTAATAATAATAACTTTCCATAATCATCGCATTAAGATATTGCTCAAGTATTTTAGTGCATGGTACATCTGCCAATTTAATTGCATTATAAAAAGTTTTTTTTCAAATACAACTAAGAAACGGCAAGTGGGCTAAGATGACGTGTCATAAGACTGCGTGTTAATCCTGACAGCAGGAAAAGGTCTTTATGAAAATAGCAGTGCCGTAAACATTGATGAGTAATTCCGTATTTAAAAATGCGCACATAAATGTTGAGTTACGATTTTGATTTTTCATTCACAACTTTTATGAAAAAGAATTGTTTTTTTTTTAATGTTCAAATCAAATTTACAAATTATCGCAACTTTGAGAACATAGAGCATCTAGGCTTACTTATTTTTGTGCAGAAATACTGTATTTCCGCGAAAAATACGCGAATTCAGCCAAGTTTAATTCCCGCATCGTCAATCATCACTCCCAATATGTATATAAAAAAACAAAGTTGCTGATGATTTAGTTCTTTGCGGAGAAAATACAGATTTTGTTATTAGTCCCATAATTAATATTGTTCATTGAAAAAAATGTATTAATAATGTTTTTATTAGTGTTAGGTACCTTGGTAAATGCTTTCCCATTCACCTCGCAGAATTTTGCATAAATCCTGATCGAGCTGTTTTAATATAGGTTACAATTCTTTCTTTCTCGGCGGCAAAAAATGGTTAGTCACAATGAATGAATAAACAGGGTAAGGCGGGGTAAAGGTACGCATAATATTATTTTTTCAACATCTATGATAGCAGGTGGCAAGACTGATGGATTCCTGAGAAGGCGCCAAGACGGAAGTGTAGTTGAAGAAGTTTCATGCTGGCTGTACCAAACACATAAATTTTAAGGTAAGGTATGTTATTTTTACTTCTGATGCAACTTGTTGAGTACAATGCTAATTATGTATGCCCAATCTGTTTTGTAACATAATGACAATGTAATCTTAGAAATAGTTAATCATTGTGAGACAACTCGGACATAGTTTTGGTCTGTGAGAATGCCGGGACAGGGCAGCACCGATCAGTTAAGTGAGTGCATGCTGTAGGGGCAAAGGTAAGCATGTTTTCTTGACATTTTTTATAAATGCATTTTTCAGTTGTTTTAATCATTCCTGGTCCATTCCGAGACAAGTTCTGAACTTTCTGCATGCTACTAATGCATTTATTTATCATAATCGGCCAAAATGGGGGGAGAGGGAGGGGCGGGTTAAAAATGGAAGAAAAAACATTTCTAAAGCAATGGCATATGAATCAATTTTCTGTTTTGTTTTTTGTTCCTAGGACATTCAAAAGAAAAAATGATAATCAGTCAATGGCACAAGCTTTTGGAGAAGGCGCAGGAGTTACTGACTTAGCCAGAGGAGTACAGCTGATCAATTTCAACAGATTTGTCTTCAATGACGAAGATTTTTTTTCCCTCTGAAGTGACTTACCAAGAATATGAGGCAGATTTTGAAAATCAATTAACTATAAATTTTGGCGGTGGAGAGCCAGTTTCTGAGTAGCCTCTTGCCTGTAGTTGTCTGCGTGCTTTAAAGGCTAGTTCACACTAGAGGGACAGTCGCGGACAGGACGCGGTTGGGACATTTTAAACCAAATATAAAAATCCTATTTTCAATGGAGATTCTATCGGGAAGGATAAAGTGCGTTCATACCTGCAGGGGAGGAGGCGGTCAAGCTTAAATACGAACCTCTTGTGTCGCTCGTGGAGGCAACGTTTGTCCCAAACCCCTTCGAGCCCTAGCCTCTTCGGTAACTATTGCCAATCCTCGGTGACAGCCGAAGTGAGCTTGAATCTTTCTGCTAATTAGGTACATCCATAAACTACGTCACGCTCTAGGTGTGACCGTGCCGCGGCCGAGACCTAACCTACAAGTGTGAATGGTCTCCCCAAAAAGAGTCCTTGCTCAGTTCACGTCCCGACTGCGACCGTCCCTCGAGTGTGAGCCAGCCTTAACAAGAACTGTCTCTAGAGCAACCCTTGATACCTGCTTCTCTTATAAGTCAACCATAAATAATTTTGACTGTGACATCAGCCAACAAGGAAGCTAATTATGACAGTGATTCCAGCACTTGTGTATTGATATCGGACATATGCAATACTGACAACAAATCTCAAATTCCAATGACAACCTCGTGTCATACTTCACCGGCTGATATCATACCTCTCCCAAAAATGAACGAGTGTCGAAAAAGAAAGAGAAGGGGGTGCAAATCGATAATTTTAACTGGAACCCCACATAAGATGCATTTAGAAGAGGAAAGACAGAATAAAGAAGCAGAAGATAAAAGAAAACAGACGAAGAGAGCATTGTTTGTAGCTAAGAAAAATGCTGAAAAAGTAGGACTGAAAGCACTGCTTCTAAACAAACACCTGCTTCTACAACAAAGAAAGTTGTTTCAGTTAGTAAAACCGAAAAACAACAAAAAGTTGGTGAACAGCAAACGAATCCAAATTCTCAGATTAGATGGCCTGCATGTGAAGAACTTTATAAAGAGCCTCCTGCTGAAGAATGGGTTCAGTGCAATCTGTGCAAAGAATAATAGCATGAAGACTGCACTTCATATGAAGTGAAGAATCTTTTGTGACTTTTGTTAAGCTCTTGTGAAGCATTATCGGTATGACCTTTATATACGCTTGAACTTTGTTTGTTAAGCTTTATTTTAATTCAAGCAATATATTTGAAATTTCTTAGCATTTCCAGTTTTGGCCTTCTATATCTATTAATTCCTCATATTATCACTTATGCGTACCTTTACCACACCCCTGGGGCAAAGGTACGCAATTGAATTTTATCAAAAAATAATTTTTTTTCTTTCTTAAAGTAGAGTACAGAAAAATTAAACTATTTATGTGTGATTCCTTAATAAATTAGCTACTCAGACAAAAAACTAGTTCATAATAGCTATAACTGAAGCCACAGAAATGTTTCAATCGTTAGGTGCGTACCTTTAGTCCACATTACCTTATTAATCCCGAATATATCATTAATGAAAGCTAAATTGTAATCTTTCATAGTTTTGATCTGGACGCAAAATAAGGAAATTTACTTTTCCTTGAAGGGGATTTGAATCTGTGAAGAGATTAAATGCAGGTTAAATGCCGCAAATTTTGTAATCTTTTCTTACAATCTCGAAAATAGGCGAAAGCTGAGAAACTGTAAACTTTGAGCAATGGGCCAAGCGACAGTTAAGACCAAATGTTTATATTCGAATTAATAACAACAGTCTTGAGAAATAAATGCCATGCAAAAAATTATTCTGTCGGAGGAGGGAGGAAAAGTATATATATAAACACACACACATCTTCGAAAGTGTTACGGATTCTCTGATTTTATCTATCTACTCGTGAGCAATGAGAAGAAAGTAAAATCTGATGGCATTAGTAGCGTGAAGTGAGTGTGTTTGTGGTACACAATAAACACTGTAAGACGGACCTATATGGCCCTTAATTGCTGCGGCCGCTAGATTTCTGCGGCGCATGAAGGAACCGGCCAGGTCTTCGAAGCGGACACGGGGTGGCGTGACTATCTAGATTCGGTTAAGTCACGCGCTCAAATTCTGCGCAGAGCACAGTGGCGCTTGAGTTGCATGGCATCACACTCTCTTATCGCCGATCCATCGCTTCGATAGCAAAAAAGGCAGGAAAAGTCGAAAATGAAGCGTTATTAAAACAATAAGAGAACCAGAGAGTGAGAAAAAAGGCATAAAAATCAGACAAAAATAATTAGTATTTCCTAAATTGCCGAAATTTCAGTTGGAGGAATATCCGTTTTCGTAAAGTTTTTCTTAGGAAAGATACTAGTAATTTTTAAAATAAAAAAACTTCAATTCAGTCCATTAAAATGTGCTTTATCTTATAAAATGAGAGAAAGGAATCTTTTATTTCTTAGAATCGGTTTATCAATTAAAAGTAATCATTAAAAAGATAACAGGCCTAAAGTTGTAATTGGAATAAAATTATAACTACAACATATAGTACTAATATCTTGAAAACTCCTGAGGAGCCAGGGAAATAAAACTAGCGGAAGATTATTGATATACAATGTACAAGCATAATTTTTTGACTTTGAATATTAAATAGACGGTATAAAATCAGAGAGAACTTATCGCGTCAACTATTTCATCGATATTGATCAATATCAACGTCTCGATAAAAATTTTCATGCGATCGTCTATAATTGAAAACGGATATATTCCTCCTTTTTCTCTTTCAAATTACAATATTTCTATTTCCATAAAAATTTTTAAGACTGTCTTTCTTCATTTTGGCGCCATGATGCAGCCTCACTTTTACAAATATATTCCACAAACGTACATTGATTTTTAATTTTGCCTATTTAGATTTTCTTCACCGCGTCGCCTCCAATCACGGAAGCTTCAAATTTTGTACATCCTCTTTTTCAGAATTCATATCTGGAAACGCAAAATGATCGCCCTCCACATCAATTTTCCACAATATTTTGACACCTATTTTAATTAAAACCAACTAACATTAACTCTCATCTTCGTATCAATGCCACTTTCGCTATCGCAGGTCTGTACCTGATTTTCTAAAGCGATTCTAATTCCTTGAGTAAATAATTATCTGCTCTGGAGTTTTTCCATCTGATTTTGGTGCAGATTACGTCGCTTGTGTTCTTTGCAATAACCAAAGCACTCAGTTATTTTCCGAAAGATGTGCAAAATTTCTTCGTTTTTCCTTACGAACTTAGTAACTTAGTATCACTTGATACTCAATAACGTTATATCGCATGGCCTAAGTATATTAATTCCTACTTTTACACATACTCATGCCATCTCATGGTTATTCTATAATTTGTTTGTCGCAAATATTAAATAATGTTATAATCTGACTGCTCTAAAGAGCCTTATCTTACCGGTCTTTATCTTAATTGCTAAAAGTTTTAGGTAATTTGCATAGGAACTCTCGAAGAAAACTCATTTCCAAATCTAAAAGTACCTGAAAATCTAATCTAATACCTGCAATCTAATCTTTTTTTACGAGAGAAATCATTATCAGCATGGCTGACATTGACAATTTAAAAAATTCTCTCAGCTTCCGTGATTCATTGCAAAACTCGAAACATTTTATGTAATTTAAGATTTTCTAGAACTTCAGATATAACAAATGTTAAACGGGGCTACAAGTTTCATAAATAAAAATCAAAACGCAAAATAAAAATTAACTTGAAAGTCAGTCACTTCACGATCGATGGTTGCCTGTGAGGGAAACACTTCTTTACCCAGTAAATTTTCCATCGTTCGAGACATGGAAAATTTGCTTTTAAATGATGGAGACACGATGCTTAAAACTGGAGAGCTGTGCGATAATGAATACTCCAGTTGAGAAAAGGACAGCCGAAAGAAGAAACGGAGATGGAGAAGAGAGAAGGTGATGATAAAGAGGATGAGACACAGATTGGATTGGATGGGGAATGAGGGGGAGAATAGCAAGTACCCACTTACTGTTGACAATGGTTCTGTCACAGATCACGGAGCACGTACCTCCCTCGTCGACATCCCCCTCTCCCCCAACCCCTCTAACCATTGCCTCTTCCTCCGCATTCGTTCTGCCGCTCACTCATTTGGTCCGCGCCCAATATCTTTCCCTCTTTCTCTCTCTTTCTTTCACCTCCCACTCTCATTCGGATATGTTCCTCTCCCTCCTCTTCCTCGCCTTACATCGGCTCCTTCCCCCACCATTAACTCCTCGATTCTCCCTCTACGTTTTCTTTTCCCACCCACTCTTCTCAACTCTGCAATGGTGTTGTTCCCATGTCCAAAACATAAAACACGAAGCGACAGTCCTCGGACGGACGCTAACAACACCCAATCTTAGCGGATAAAAAGCCTCCCGGAAAAAAAGAGGGGAATCCTCTCTCTCTCTCTCACGCTGTATTTAAAGTGGACGGAGAAGTCGATTTATTTCTATTTTGTAGATTCGGCCTTGAGTGTCGATAAGATTCATTCCTTAGCTAGAATTTGAGTACGAATCTATTCAACCGACTTGATAAAAGAGAAACTCTCCGAGTGTCCACAAGTGAAGCCTATTAGGCAAAGGTTTTGATAACTATGCTAAATTTAAATTATGGTTCAATTTAACGTCCATGCTTTTATCGGTGAAATTTTGGAATTAAAATTATTTATAAACATTGTCGTCTGTCTACTCTATCCTTGAATGATTTCACTGTAAGCCTCAAAATTTAAATAAATTCGGTACTGGTGTATGTTTAAGATCCCGTCGACTACAATTTTATGGCGAAATATTTTAATATATAACGGTTTTCTATGAGTGTCATTTGTTAGAAGAATGATTTACATATTGATATTGTCGAATTTTTCTTGGTTATTAGTGTAGGATTAGCATAAATGTATTCTTTGGCACAGTCAAAATATTAACACATCTACTAGCATATACGCCAGATTTAAGATGAACTTCCTTTATAAATTTTCCAATATATTCTGAAATGTTACTCGTCCAACTTACTGTTGACTCCATAACAGTAACACATTTATTAATTATATTAATTAATTAATTCCTCGCTTTTTATTTACACTTTCATGAGAGCAGAACCCAGCGTCCTTGGCTTTTGAATTTTTATATAGATCATTTGACGAACATATATATGTGAATACATTATTCTATATATTGAGTTATTTAATACAAAACGTGGCTTGTCCAGCCTCAAAAATACCTCAAAGAATATAAAGTCTATCTATTTTATAACTAATAGACTCATCGTATATTTTAGTGCATCGAATGGTACTTTGAATAATTCATTCCAATCGCATTTTCTAAAATTTCTCTATATTCATTTACCCTCTTTTTTTCGACAAATATTTTGTATAAAAACAAACTTAAACTGAAGTTTCTTCAAAGGTAAATGTCGAGCTAATTACAATCTTGGATGGAAAATATTTAATTCGAGTATAGAGAAGAATGAATTTTAATTGTTTTTAAGGTTCAGTTTTTATTCAAATTCGTAGTCAAATAACTTTATCAGCTAGAGTGTTGAATCGGAATAATTCGGATAAATTAAACGGCAGAAAAGAGCTCAGAGAAATGTTGCCCGGTCTGACGAATAATCTTCATCAGTGAGCCAGAACAATATTGAATGAAACATCGACTTTCCTCCGTTTAATGGACTCAAATTTTTCAGTGAAACATTTATGCGAATTTTCTCGATCCAATGAAACGCAAATGACGTCTCTGAATAGCCTTTCGACATTTTTCGCGTATTCGGTGGCACTTGAATGACTGTCAGGTGATTTCAATTGCAACTTTTATTAACCGTTTCAGTCGGTCGCATCGTCATACGCTTTCGGAAGACCTGTCAATACGGCTTCCCTCTCACGCCAACGTTACGGGCGTGCGCGCCGGCGTCCAGGGACGGCGATTTTCACTTGTCGGCCGTTTCGCCACCCGCAGAGTGTGGGAGGGTTCGCTAACTGGCCGATGGAAGGACGTTGCGTCATTCGAGCGAATGGCATGGAAGGGTTTGAGAGGAGTCGGGTGTCAGAAGGGGGAATCTGAGAGAGAAGTCGTGCGTAGGAGTTACTGCAGCAGGTGCGCAAGATAGGCGGTTGCAAATATACATTCTTCTTCCTCCCTGTACTTTCAACCACGAATTGTCAGAGTTTAAGTGATGCAAGTGAGTTGCTGTCAATTATTACCTTAGTTTAGTTGACGCCGTCTTTTTCGCCGCGATGTAACATTATTTTTTGTCACTTGTAGTGGTTTATTTTATTACCGGCTTCATCCACCAAAACAAGCAACACCAAATAAATTATACTCGTTCGTATTATAAAAATCTGTTGGTAATCTTAAAAATCGATACCTGATCTGAATGTTTCTCTTAAAAGTTTACTCTCGACTAAAATATATAATTTTTTAATGCGACTCATATTTCTTATTTTCATGTTCTTTGATAAATTGTTTAAATTTGAATTACTGATAATTGTCTATGTTGAAAATGTCCTCAATACTGTGCATTTTCTGAAGTTATAGCTTTTAATTTGTTTGAGAAATTATAAATGCCGAACAATTAATTGCGCGACTGTAAAAAAACCATGAGGAGTGATAGTCTACCTATGATACAATAGCTTAAACTCTGGTAGCAAAAAGATATAAGCAAGTTATATAAAATCGTTGCCTTCGCAATAGTTTTTATATAAGAAAACAAATACATATGATTCCACTTCAATATGATCCCAATAGATATTTTTCATCCTTATTTAACCTCATCACGCCATATTTCCATTTAATATCATTCGTCATTATTTCGAGAAGGAGCGCAACATTGATATAAAAACATCAAAGGCGTACAGGTCATCTCCCTTTGTTGACAACCAATTATTTTCAATAATTACTATATCCGGCCGTTTCCGAAATCCAATCAGATAAAACCCTTTTACTAGAACTGTAGTATTGCAACTCGTCCCATCTTTCCCACAACCTAAGCGGCACAGGTGGCCATGATATCAAAGTCAACCCTCTCCCAAATCCCACTTTTAGATATCCCTCCGTTTTAGAAGTGCAGCACGTGTCCGGAAAATTCGACTTCTTTGAGCCCAAACCTCTATATTTCGTCTTTTTACATCCATCCCCTCACTTAACAGACTCTGAGGGTTTTTCTTTTTCATCATTCCATTTCTCTTTGACTCCTCTTTCGCTTCGGTTTCTTTGCGTATTATGGCATCTATAGCTCTCTCCCTTTGCGCGCGCTCACCTCCGATTCTCCATAATTCTTCCCCCTCTTTTCCACCCTCCGCCTCCTATCTCTTTTCCCTTAACTCCTCCATCAAATCAAATTCCGTCAACTCCGGCGTGGGAATAGTTCCCGGGGAGGAATGAAGTTGTCTCCCTCCCAATCCGACGTCTCCCGTTTAACCCCTTCCACGCTCTTTTCCGCCTTGCCACCTCCCGAATCCTTCAAAACCCTTTCCTTCCATGGAATTCCTATTTCTCCTTCGCCGCCTTCCCATCTCCTCCTTTCTCCCCTTTCACGAAGCACGCAGGGGCAGGGTGAAAGTCTGCAAGGGGTGGACAGCGGGGGAGGGGAGGGAATGCTAAGGGACGTCCGAGCAGGAGTAATGGGGATTGGGGATGCGAAGGGAGCGTGGGGAATGAGATGACTTGTTCCCTTGATGTCAGGTTAATTAATGCCGCTGCACGATTTTCCATCAACTTTTCCGGTGCTACGTTTGTCAAGACTACGGCGAATGCAAAAAAACATCCCGACAAAAAAATTATGTGTGGGTTTCTGTTAATGTGAAAGGGGAATGAATTTGGGAGAGCGCGACAGGGGGCGTTGGGAGACGGAGAGAGATATAGAGAGCGAGGAATGGAGAAAGAGAGATAGAGGGACAGAATACGTTAGCGGGAGCAAAAAAAGGAGATCGAGAGAGAAAGAGAAGGGTAGAGTGAGAGAGAGAGAGAGAGAGAGAGAGTGAGTTCCCCTTCAGAATTTTTCGAAATTGAGTTGTCGTTTGAATGTTTATTTCATTTATTCCCCTTCCCGTCCCTTCCCCTTCCCCTTCTCGTCATCCTTTTCCTTCGTCCCCTCTCTTTGTCCCAATCTTTTCTTTCGTCTCTTTAATCCATTCTCCTCTCTTTATTCTCCGATTATTTCGTCGCTCGCAAAGGTCGGAGATCTGAATGGCTGTCGTCTCTCATCTCGGATACCGGTCACAGACGAAAAGGTTTCCGATTGATGCGAGATAAAGAACACTTTCTTTTATAGGAATCCAATTTTTTACCTTGACTTTTGTTGGCATGATTGGAAAATGGATGCATTATATAGGAATAAAAAATCCGATAAAAGGTATATCAAATCATTCCAAATGTAAAAGGATGGGCCATGAAATTATTCCTTTTTTTGTTATCTGAGAAACGTTTCCATTTTATCCTCCTATCCTCTTTTTTATAAGGATGGGGTCGCTTTACGATCAATGCAATGGACTCCGTTTTATGGAGAAGATTTGGTTAATTTTTAAATTTGTAAGTAAGAGTAACTATTTCAATAGTATAGTAAGCTTTCATAATCATTTGCAAACACTGAATGTTTGAACATACATGTACAATAAGTACAAATGAGGAATAAATTAGTAGATTGCCCAGAGAAGAATGCGGCCTCCGAAGGACGAATTGAATTTTTGTTGTTACTTGCACTTATTTTGCTCCAAATTTGCCTTGAGACGCTTAAAAAAATTGAATTCTTAGCCATAATGACAACGCCGGGTACCGTCGTTTATTGAAGCAAACCTAAATCTAAATCTCAACTAATAGAGTATAATGTCATTTTCTCTGTCTGAATCTCTGTCACTGTCCCATGTCTATGGAGTTAAATGAGAGAATTATGAAACTGCTTATAAATCCAAAATCTTTCATTCTTTTACGGCCAAACTTTCAGAAATTGCTTGACAGGGCAACCTTTATATTTTAAGCTGCTTGCCGTAAATATTGAATGCATGGCTTTGGTTCCAGAAGCGTTTATTTTCTTCATTTGATTAATACGGGGATGAGGGATGTCAAAAACATTTATATTCCCAAAACTACCGTTACTTTCTGAAACATTCAATTATGTACATTTTATATTTATTTATTATTTTTAGTGCATATAAAAGTTGGTTTCATCAATTTTGTATTTAAAATTTATTTTAACGTAATACTTAATTCATACCCACCCGTAACTTTTGACGGCCAACTGCGATAGAGAATATAAAATTACAAAAATTGATTGGATTATGTGTTTAATGTTTGTACAGTGTATCAGTTTTACCCTGAATCCTTTCAATGAAAGAACTATTGAGAATCTCACTATTCAATTTACTATAAAATTATCGAGCTCGTCTAATGGCTGAAAACAATTTCAAGAATAAACACTTAAGCATGAAAAATTGAAAAAAGAAATACTTATCTTAGGTTTCTCCAATAACCACAGCAAGGTTGTGAAAACCCAAATGCGCATTTCTATATGGTGATTTACCTCAAGTATATTATAAAAAGTTTCGGTTTCGGTGAATCACCACTGAAATGCGTATCTGGTTTTATACTACCTTTTTGTGTCTGTAGGTGATACCTAAGTAAAGTATTTACATTTTATTTCAATTTTTTACTCTTATGTGCTTACTCAAGTTTAAAAATTATCATCTTCCTCGGTATTCAAGAGGTGGAGAGGACACTATTTTACGCTTGTGTTGTTTCCCATAGGGACTATGTCTTCCGAGCGTGTTACACACTCAAATCATCACCCGGCTTTCTTGGCAGCAAGATGGAGCACAGGAAATTCGCAGTCAACAAAATACGAGTACGTGTGATAAAAGATAGGAGAAGAGGGCGAAGTATAACAAAAAAATATCAAAATTAGACACTGACTGGCTAGGCTACTCATGAGGGACATCGGATGGGGCGCGGTCGGAGGGATTGTGTAAATGGACGGAGGCGATCTGAGGGAGATGAGCGGAGGGACTTTGGGGAACCTCCTCCTTCGCCACCTCTTATCCCGTCCGCCGCCGGTGGCTTACATAAGAGCCACGGTGAGACCGCAGGGCGCCTGCTTTTCCCATGACCCCATGAAGGGATAAAGAGCGCGTTACTTTGCCGCACTCTGTACCGCCGCCCCTTGCGTAATGCGACCGGGATCTTCTCTATCTTTTCCGAATCCCAAACCGCGCGTCCGCTGTCCCACCCCCTGACCCACGCCTCCCCGACCCGCGCCGATGGATATCCGGAGATAGCGGAGAGGAGCGTGCGGGGATAGATGTCCTAGCGTCCTAAAAGGGGCAAAGCGGTGACGGGCGGGAGGTGCGAAAGCTCACTGACGCGAGGGCTTGATGGGGGGGGGGGGGGAGGGAAGAGGAGAAAAAAGGGGAGATGGGGTGAGGAAAAAGCAGAGGTAGGAGGGCGTGGGGTGGCCGAAGGGCGAGAGGTAGTGAAACAAGAGGAGTGGGGAAGGGGGAATGGAGGCAGCTCTGATCCCTCCGCAGTCCCTCTCCAAGAGCTCGCACCTAATGCGCTCCTTCCTTTCATTACCAGCGTCGTACGTGTCTCCCTTAATTTCGGAGAGGCAGCGCAGCGGCGAGAGAATGGTCGCCTTAAACACTGCCGACTAATCAGCCAAGGGTTGTGGAGTTCATCATGAAACAACTTTCGGGCTCAAGTGCCGTGAAAACTCCTCCAGGAGCGCGTTATCATTCCTCAAGTTTCGCAATTCCCTCCGCATGGGGCGGATCTTTTGTCGCGGCTTTTGGACTACGGTCCCTGAATGAGTGTTCATTGCGGAGCTCAAAAAAAAAAACAAGCGCGCGTGTTGAGCACGAAGAATGCGGTTCTTCGGGGTAGATGGTGTTTCTGGGAGGGAGGACAAGAGGGAAAAGCGGAGGCGATGCAGGAAAGCGAAACATTAAGACTCGCAAAATAGTCATTGCCGCAACAGACGCACGACTCTCCCTTACGCAACGACACCCGTTCATATCCTTTCCCCCACGCGCCGGGCCGCATCAGATGGGAGTGGGGAGAACAAGGGAGGCTTCATCCCTTTTCCCTATTAGGGGAGCGGAAAAAAGGGGTTTACGGAGGAAAGACTGCCATACAAAGTGCCCGCCACGTTTTCCGACTCATCGTCGTTTCGTGGGACGCTGTCAACACGCATAAATTCGTCGGAAGCAACGATGTGCCAGCGGCTAATAAACTTCCAACTCCCTAACTCGCGTTCGCAGACCCACCCACACGTACACATACATATATACAGCGTCCCTTACTATTCCACGAAACATACTCCTCTCTCTATCTCTCATCCTTCTCCTGTTTACAGCCACTGCACACGACAGTCGCCTAAATGTTCTCTCTTTTCCCTCGTCCTCATTGGATTGATGCTCTCTCCCTCTCGCTCACCCCTGCTCTCCTCACTCCATTTCTCACTTCCTTGCACATCTATTCCTCTCTCACCGAAGCGCTGAAATCCATTCCCAGCGTAAGGAAACTGGAAACGTTCGTTTCTCTTGTACACCATACAATTATACGCATACACTTAAAACCTCAGGTACGTATGTGAATATATACATATATAGTCTTACAAAAATGTGTTGATTGCAGAGAGTGGGACGCACTGCTTTCTATGCTCCTGAATTCTCTTTCCTCCCTCTCATGTCATTTCGGAATTTTTCACAGCTGTAAAAACGAATAGCAATAAGAGAAAATAGAAAGAGAAACTTCACTACGTCGCGGGTTTTGAATAATTTTGGAATGATTACCTTTTGGTGGAAAATGTAGATTGTGGAAATTAATGGTTAACATTTATAGAGGAAATGCATGAATTTTCCAAGATAAATCGATGTATCAGTTTGTACCAAAGCAGAAATATTGAAAACTTTACTATTATTAGAGTGCATTAAATGTTTGTACTGATCGGTAATGTTGTCAATAAGATTTATTCATTAATATCCCTGTGATATTTTCCATCATCGAAATATAATAAAACTTTAACAACAATGGTGAAAATTGATAGTAGCTCAATAACTTTGGCCAAAACTAACAAAAGTAGAATACTCCTTTAGCCAAAACAACTATGTTTTGGCTAAAGGAGTATTCTACTTTTGTTAACAATTGTGAAAATATATTAATAAAAATCCATATTAATATTTCATGGAGGAAAGAAGGTTGTTTGAGTTTTAAAAATACGTTTCACAAAATTTTATAAATATTTGTTTTAAAAATATTTATGATTATTTAGTATAGAAATATAAGAAATTAATGTAAGAAAAGAAAATTTTTTTCGCATTTTTGCGAAAGTCTTTCATGGTTAAAATTATATTTAAGTAAAAATAAACATTTCAAATAGCAAATGCGTTATATAAAAATTCTAAAGGATGCCTAGGCCAACAAAACGGCACGAAAATATGATAAGCTTAGTAGGATGTACAAACGAATGGATACTGTTTTAACATTCTCAAAGGGATAGCAAGGCAAGGATTGTGATTACCAACTCTTTATAACCGCGCCTTTTCCTAATGCTTCCGGGCGCATGCACAATCCCGGAGGGTTCCCGAATCCTCCTTTCAGCACCCGACCAGTTAAAGCAGAACGGCGTGAAATTTGATGAAATGGGAAAGAGTGGGAGTCGAAGGGGAGCGGAATTAAGCGGGGGGGGGGAGGGCAGAGGGAGGGCAGAGCGAGGCAGAGGGGAGGAGGAAAGGGGGGAGAAAAAGGTTGGCTGGCGATGGGGGAGAGAGTAAAGTTTTTGATGTCTCCGCGATGTGTATATGAGGAATATATAGAGTGCGAGATGAGAGGAGAGGGCGTGGAAGAAGGAGCAGTTCGGGTGAGGGAGAGTAGTTATAAGATATGGAAAGGGGGAGAGGATCACTTGAGCGTGACATGGAGCGTTCGCTTATATCCTCAAGCAACCAAGTCTCCTTCAATGAAGCACCTTCTTACCGCCTTTTTCCTCCACACCCCCTCACGCCCTCGCAACCGCCAGTGGCCCCCACAACGCAGGCCACCAAATAACTAATCCTCATTACGGAACTCCCATTTCCAGCCAAGGAGGAGAACGCTTCCCTTCTTCCTCCGCCTCCTTGTCCCCACACGGCTCCTAACAAGGGAATTAGGGCCCTTCTCCCGCCCCGCGCAGCTTGGCTGCACCCTCTCTCCTTCATTCACTCTCCAGCCAAATTCCCTAGAGAGACTTCCATTCTTTAAAAAAACCATCCTTGTCTAGCCCTCATCGTCCAGAAGTGCGAGACTATCACATTTCCCTCGCATTTTGCGTTCTATTTTCCCAGCACGGGGCATGACTCCATCGGGATTTTGTAACGGAATCCGGCATCCAGTCCTAAACTGGGTGCCTCCGATTGACCTCTCATCCCCCACTCCTGCTCCCATCCTTTTCATCTCACCTCGTTCCCCCCCCTCTCTCTCTCTATTTCTCCCTTCCTCTCACTCCCGTGTATTTGCATGAATATTGAAGGGACTTAGCGACATATTAGAGGAGGGAGGCGCGAATCCCCGGCCTTACCTTACACTCCCGTCCCCGCAACCGACGCCTCGTATTCGTGCTCGAAACTAAAAAAAACATTACGGACCTCATAAACGAGGCGCCTCTCCTTGTCTTTAGCTTCTCTGGCCCGTTGAGTGGACGTATCACCCTCCGGCCGTCGCATCTCCATATACTCTCATCCCCTCTCTCCTATCTCTCTCCCCTTCTTCACAATTCTCCTCTCCTCCCTTTTTCTCCTATCTCTCTCTCTCCTTCCTCCCATACCTTTCCTCCTATCTTCCTCTTCTTTCCCCTGATCCACTCCTCTTCACTTTCCACCTCCTCCTCGCCGCTCCCCATCTCGTACAATCAACCTCCTGTCCTCTTCTTCTTCATCTCCTTATCGCATTTTTCGACCGACGCGCCGAGTTGGGATTAAAAAGAGCCGTTCTCTTCGATGATGACGGGAATGGGAGAGGATTGCGATGGAGCACGGAGAGATGAATGAAGGGGAGGCAGTGAGAGGGGTTTAATTAGGGGAAGGCGTTTTGAGTGGGGATTATGTGTGGATTTTGTGAAGTTTTATGCGTTTATGGCTCAACTGAAAGTTTGAAGGGCGAGACAGGATATGTCTCGAAACGGTGATGACAATGGATGGCATTAACGGGTTGTTAAAAAGGTAAAATACACGAGGTTTGGTTATTGCATAGACAATAAAAGTCACATCTATAGAATGATAGATTGATTTTCTCAATCGCGAATACTCTTGCTTAGTGATAAATTTACACTTAATGACTGAGATTTCTGCAAAACCTCATTGAGCAGAGAGTATAGGCAGATGGCCAAACTAGAAAATTATCGCAAGAAGATTAGCAACATATAAATATATAAATAAATAAATAAATATATATATATATATAATGCTTCCATTATTTTGATATAAAAATCAAATAGAAAATATCATTATACCACCAGCAGAGAAAGTTTTGCCGTAGTGAGAATGGGGCATCCTGATCAATGCGTCATTAGAAGCATTTCAAAACTGCGCGTCTTTAGTTTTTGGACGAATGCAGCTAAATTGCAAGTGTAAAGTACTGTTATACAATTAATGTGTTTCATAAAAACTAAATGTTAAAATCATTCAGAGTTTCTTAGTCAGTGGTTACATATCTATCCCGGAATATGCAGTGCATAATTTGGCATAAGAAAATAAATATACGGAATTAAGATTTTATTTAGGCTATACATTTAATTGCGATCGGCTCGATTGAAAATTTGGAGAAATTTTGGCTCAGAAGTAACTCAATGCATCGTAATTGTTACGGAAATTTCTATAAAAATCCCAAAAACTTAAACATTGCAACATGGAACAACATGACTAAATCGAGATGAAATTGCGGTGAGCATTAAATAGTGAATTGATAAAGTGGGGATTAAGACGACCCCTATGGTGGAGGAACCAAACAGCGAGAGACGCAAGCGATGGGCGAGGGGGAAGGAAAAAACCAATTATCATTCCATCTATTGCTCGCGAGACAGCAGTAGCAAACCAATGGACCCCTTCCACCCCACCAGTAAAAACGTTCCCCCACCTCCTTCCACCTCTGCGCCATCGAACGTTGGACCCCAATTTCATTCCTCGTGCCCACCGCCAACACACACTCATGCGACGCGTAACAACCCCCGGAGCCCCTTTCTGTCCCCTTCGCCCCGCCGCCTCTCTTTGTCATCCTTGCGCGGACGGTCATAGATCATATGCGTGGTTCGGGATCCCATTGAATATGGATTTGTGTGGACGGTTTCTGCACATAAGGCTGGGAGGGAGAGAGAGAGAGGGGAATGGCGGTGTTGGGTGAGAGAGAGAGAGGGAGGAAGGGATTTACGAGAAGATGAGATGAGAGGGAACGATAGACACGAGATGATTGGTCGAGATAAAGGCCAAGAGGAGAAAGAAGAGACGAATGGGAGAGATAGGGAGGGAGAGAGGAGTGGAGGAGGGAGAGGGAGGGGTAGGCATTCCGGGCGGACGGAGATGAAAGGGAAAAAGGAAATATCTCTTAATGGATACGCACACAGCGAAGGGGAAACAAACCCAATCTAATAGCATCTACTCGTAAAACCCCGCGACAGAGTTTATTTAATCGCATCCTCCCGATTTCGAGATTTTTCCATCGGATACGTGGGCGATAAATTAAACGTAATCGAAACATACGCTCGAAGTGAAGAAAAATTGCAATTGAATTCACGATTAACATAATGATACCATTAATACTTTATTACTTTTAAACAAAATATTACTTAATATTATTATTTGAAGTATGCAAAAAATATTGAACAAGGATTGGTAAGCTTTTCCATTATGATATTTTGATAAGCAAAATGTGTGTGGAAAGAAGTAAACACGCATTGAATGGGTGAAAACTCATGACAGAGAGTTTCGTTGAAACTTCGAGATATTGTTTTCTGTCTTCCGGAAGTAAACAGCTTTTTAAGAACAATAGAATCTTTCCTCATGTTCTTCAAGGTAAGTTCATTCCTGAAATAATACATAAGTAACATCTTGGTTACTTCATGTATCAACGATATATATTGTTAATATTGGATTTTGAAGGTAACATCCATGCAGGAATCAAAATTGTGCATCGTAGAGCAGGAATTTCTTCAACTATCTTTTGAATTCAAGGACAAGCCATTTAAAAATACTTGCCTCAGGTATCTCCAATAGCCATAGAATATTGGAGATACCTGAGGCAAATATTTTTTATATTGCAGACTTTTTAATGTTTTCAGCCATAAGACGAGCTCGATAGTTTCCTGTTGAATTGTATTCAGTTAGAACATGTTTATCTTGCTAATATTATTTTTCTAACCACGAGTCTCACCTTTTTGTCTGTCCGCTTCTTCTGTTTGAAAAATATTTTTCAATTCGAATTATTTTCATTTGACGTAATTTTATATATTTAATAAAGATTTGAAACACTAAATTATTATCGAATTATACGAGCATAGTGTTCCTACAAATCTGTAACCTAGATTAAAGCAGTGAAAAAAGATTGTATGAAAAACTCAAATCACAAGCTTAATCTATTAACACGAATATTACTAACCAAATGTATAAAAAAATACCTGAAATTCAAATAAAATCAAATTCAAACTCTAAAATTTAGCAGCGCTATATAATTCCTTTAATTTTTATCAAGTTATTTTGAGTAATATTTCATTAGCCTCAGTAAAATACATAAATACCAGGTTTACTTTAATATAACACAGCAATTCAAAAGCTAAGATCCGAATTGACCAATGTATTACGGTGGAAGGGGCTTAAAAATGGCAATTATTTATAGGTAACCTGTAAAGTACCTCATTTTCTTGTCCAATAATATCTCAAAATTAGTATTTTTCTCGAAAATGAAGTATAAATCTCCGATTTTGAATAAAAATATAATCTACAATTGTTATTTTTTACTACTGAATATCTAGCTGCAATAATTCATTATTAGTTTTATTTTAACAAGGATGCATAGTATAAGACTTCATTCCTTCCCCTTTTCTGATTTATTGATGATCAATATCAAATTTTTTATTCACACAATAAGGCAGTGGTAAAATATTTTTACTTTCTTTACGCGTTTTTTTTATTTTTACAGTTTAAGCTAAATAATAATAATTTAAGTTGAGCAAATGAATTCTGTATAGGTAATGTTATGTTAATAAAGTGATAAATCTATCTTTTTGTTACAACACTCTCGATATAAATTCAGTTTTATGCCAAATAATTCCTTATGCAACATATACTGTTACGTTTAACTAAACAGAATTTCATACAATAATAAAAACATCACAACAGATAAGGAATATAGTAAATTTCTCCCATACATTACTTTTCAAATTAACATCCTGTTTCTACCTTTCCATTCCGATAAGCGTGACAGTATAACTTGGCGGACATGAGTGTGAGGAGGCAGGTGTGCTGCTCGCGGTGGCAAAGAGGGAAGGGTTTTCTTTGAGTAAAAAAATGGCTGCAACCAGCATGAATGGTTTGTGACCACATTCTTAAAACAAGTTGGAACGACATATTCCAGAGGTTTATAGTTTTGCTTTTTGTTTCGATATTGCAAAATTTTTAAGAGTTCAACATAAAGAAAGAATGAGTTAACATTACGCTATTCCAGCGGCATTTAATCGACGGTAAAATTCTCTTTTACACAAATGTTGTAAGATGTGGAGGGGATGGGTGCTCTGAAAACGAGATTGCGAAAAAAGAAAAACACTTTGTCTTTATCACCGCATAATGACAGGAGCTCTTTCATTTTTATTGAATTTTCATGGCACGGTTTCAAACGGGTAATATTTCTTTTTAAAACGTGCCGTGAAAATGTTTCGAAACCGAAGAACCACCATTTCGACTACCACAAAAAATTAAGGCAGATTATCGACATCTCGGTTCGTTACAAAATTAAAATACCTAAAATTTCCTTAAATTGCATTAAATGTCATTCGGTGCAGGTACTATAATCAGGAAGCTTTTTAGAGGAATCTGTTTGATCGCCAAATGCTTCAGAAAATGAAGGACGAATTAAACAAGTTTTGTATCAATTCTTAGGTTAGAGTGAGTTAACAACTCGATTTTAGGATATATGTAATACGATGAATCCAGCAGCGCGACAAAAAAGACAACGACACGACTGTGACAGAGAGTGAGGGAAAGAGAGGGAGAGAGAGAGAGAGAGAGAAGAGAGCAGGAAAGGCGAGGGCAGGGAAGGGAGAGGGATGGGTACGGGAGAGAGGAGTGGCGGAGCGAGACCCCAGATCCATATCGGTTGCTGCGATCTGGAGGAGTAGAGCAGGAGAGAGAAAGGGGGAGGGTGGGGGCACGTGGCCCATCCCTCGCTAATGGTTCCAGGGGCACAACGTGGCCCGAGACGCACCGCCCCGGGCGAATATTTAAACATGAGGAAGGCACGTGACTTGTGTATACGGCGGGCGGTCGTGGATTGCGAGGGACGTGCGAGGGGGCGGCTAGGGTGATCCTGAGGGGAAGAGGGGCGTCGGGCGCGAATAAACAACCTCGACGATCCTCTCCGAGTGCATTCGGCGGTCGCGCGACCTCCGCACGATGACGCCCTCTCGTTCCACTACTCCTCCCCCCCCCCAACCCTCTATCCCCCTCCCAACCCGTTCTCCCCCTCCCCCTCTTCTATACCTCCGATGTTCTAGATCTCCCTTCCACGGTAACCGAAGCGAGAGAAGACGAAAGGAGCAATCCCCGCCGCGTGCCGGCCACGCGTCTCGCAGAGTAATAGCTGGGAAGGTCCTTTTAACTGCGGCCCCCAGTGTTTGCAAATGAAGGTGCTAATGCATTTATTGTCATGGCGAGTGTGAGAGTGAGAAAGCGCGTGAACGGGTGGGCGTGGGCCTCTTAATTAGCTGGAGAGAGCGCCTTCAGGAGTCATTGAATCACGGCGACAAACGTTCCGAGAAATCATTTATGCTCTTTTTTATAGGAGGAAGGTGAGGTGTTCGACGACGGCAAACACTAGAATAAAAATGTCCTGCAGCAGAGAAAAAAACGCATTTTTGCTCGTGTTTACTTTCTTCTGAAAATACCGGTAAACATGTAAAAGCAACCTATGTCAAACCTTTCCTAGTTGCTGATTCAATCTTCAGTCATAGAGTTGATTTATCTCCTCCGTTTTATTCAGCTATTAGATAATGAAACCATATTAAAAGGAGGTTTCATGTCGGAAGGAACCTCAGAATGAAGAAATTGCAGCAGAAGTATGATCATTAAATACCCTCATGGTGCATGATTGTGAGTGATTATTATATGTATACATATTTAGATGAAATTTTAAGTGTTCCTTCTTCGGATAACTGCTGGTATGAAATACATACATAGATACATATACATAATATGCATGTATCTTCTACTGCAATTTTGCGAAATTCACTTTCTAAATTCATGAATACAGGAGTGCATGTGCTCTATATGGGAGTAGAGGAATTGTCCAAATATGCTCTATACGATAATAGCGGGTTTCCCAAGAATTACTATAAACCTTTAAAAAATAAAATTCATTGGGAATGTTTCATTAGCAATGTCCCATAAGTTATGCACGCATGAATAACTCCATGTAAATAAGAATTTATTTTAGTAATTTTGCTGAGGGATTCTTCTAATTAGTCAGTATCTACCAAAATAAATTTTGGTCGAAATCTTTAGACATCCAGTCCAATAAAAATTGGTCATTTGGCTAGTGAGATTAGAACTGGGAAGGTAGATACGGTATCCCTTATATCCGTAAAACATATATATTAGGTACAAAGAGACAATATTTTTTTAAACGGTCGGCATTTACTTTACAAAGGAAAACCGACTCTCCGACTTTCCAACCGAATGAATGTGTAAAATGAACTAGATAAATTCCAAATGCATCCAATGTCTTAAAAATTTTAAAATCCATAAAGTTGATATTTTTTTAGATTTACAATGGAGTGCGAAGCATCATCAAATTTGAAACACGTAGCATGATCGTGAAATCCCAGATTGTACATTCATCCGACTTCGAAGGCTAATATGAGACCAATTCCGATCTCTAACGATCGCGATTAAAACGACCAGACCGGACTGCGACTGCCGGCACTCGCTTTAACGCCATTACTTTCGCCCCTCGATTTGGATCTAAAGGCAAACGGGCGCAGGGACACACGCGGAGAAGTAATGAACTCCGAGGGACACGTTGTAATTGGTCGACAATTGGCCAGGACCCGACTTCACTCGATTCGACCCAGCAGCACGTAAATACAGCACCTGCGGCCAGGCGACGGAGGAGGAGACGGTGAATCCTAGATAAGCGTCTGTGAACAAGAGGCGCGAAGAGAGGTCGAAGCGATGAATGGACTCCCCGCGGAGGTCCCGCCCTCCCGACCACCCCGCTCTGCTTTCGAGTGCACCGGGCGGACCTCGGCATATGCGGCGGCGGTGGCGAATCACTGGCGGCGCACTCAATTCCCGAAGGAGAGAAAGAGTGCCAATGGATCGAGTGTGGCTCCCGAGGGAACAGGATATGCAGTCGCGTCGGGATTTGGCGACGGGCCAGGAACGCCGGTGGCGGAGGCGATCGGATTACGAATTCTGTCCGATACGTAACCATACGATTCGCGGTCGAGCAGCTGGAAGGGTCTGGGATAAACATAAAGATCTTTCGGATAAAAAGGATTGTCTGAATCGGTCTTTTATTGCGAAGAAAATGCTCTTTAATGTGATTTTTACAACATGGAAAACTGTAGGATCTCCGATTAATTTTTATTAATATAGCAAAAATTTTCTGATTTTGGAATAGCAGGATATAGTTCTATCTAAGTTTACTTTCAAGCTAACATCATAAATAAGATATGAATGAGAAACAATTAATGCAAAACAGTCGGATCATGAAACAATGCAGTCCGTAACAAGCATCAAATTTTCGTTATTTTCCTCCAATAATGCAATGATCACCAAATGTTATTACAATTTAACATTTTTCACAACAAATAATCATTTGAATTGCGCGATCTCGAATGACGCGTCCTTTTTCATTGGCGCAAGTCCGCTTAACTCGATGTTTCATTGTATTGAAAAATTGAAAATTCGCAGAGAAAAAATAATATTCCTTTTTGATCGATAGGAATACTATGCATAAAAGTCTACTTCTATATTTTTGTCCTGGTCTAACTATTCTTTGTAGCAACGAAAACAAACAAACTATAGAAACATAGCTCATTAGCATATACATTGATGTATTTTGTCATTTGGTAAAATAAAAGAACAATTACAACATTATTACTATTATTTGTTCATTAGAATTTTAGTATTTAATTTAGCCCGCTGCTAAGTTAAAATTTGGTTTAAACTATGTTGATTTATATATTGAAAATATTTATAAAGATAAACATATGCTGATTTATATATATTCTTTCGTTTTAGCTTTCATTTGCGTCAATTTTCTGCTTCTTTTCCCTTATGAAACGCAGTGTGTACACGAAGGAAAATTAAGCGTATTGGCTCACCAGAATTCAGCACTTATACGATTTCTTTTTGAAAGAACGTAGGATTTATTTAGGCTATTTGTTGTAGCAACGAAAATAAACAAACCCTAGAAACCTCGTTGCCTATTTGAATGATGTATTTTGTCATTCGCAAAATAAAAGAGTGATTACAAAATTTAAAATCGAATAGAATAATTTTGGGACGTTAAGCAGTTCGCCCCCTTGGTGCTCTTCGTTAAGAGTAGGCTAATTCCGGAACCGAGTTTCCCTCCTCCCTTGTGTGTATGTTCTGGGTGGAAGGAGTTATGGCTATAATAATCGAAGAGGTTGATTAGCCAGAAATCCCATACAAACAAACGAATAGAATAATTAGATTGGATTCATAACACAGGATAATAATACAATTTTCGTACTGACGGACTAAAATTCTAGTGACGTTAATATTTTATAATTCTGAATTCAATGACAAATAACTAGTAGGTACATAAAATTATGTACAACATATTTTTATCATTAAATGCTTCTCAGATAAATATAGGTTCGTGAATGCTAATGTTAACGATGATTAAAATATACTTTTCTGTAATCTTGTCATTTTTCATTGTGCATTAACAGAAAAACTCTTATCAAGCGCGATAACTTTCCAAATATGTTCACGTCAAGTCAATATATAAAAATACGTATGATATAAAGTGAAGAAACCAAAGTGCATAAAAAGAAAACCGCTACTTTCACTTCAAGTGAAGGATCCGAACAAGAGATTAAGAAAAATGAAGCCGACTGCCATTCGTACAGCACCAGAAGGACGAATCAATAATTGATATAAGAGCAGCGTACGCGACATTTTTCAAATTAAAAAAGTTAATGCAAACGACAGCCAAGGGGATACAGGATTCGAAGGGAACCTTGATGGCGACAGAATGACGAAAATGTATCAAAGAGATTGAGAGCGGGAGAGAGCCGAGCGGAGGATGAAATCGGAGGGAGAGGAGGTGAGGGGTTAGAGGGTGAAATAATTGAGAGAGCGGTGAGATAGGGGTGGAGAGGGAAGAGAAGGATGTGTCCTCAAAAGTGACGCGAAATAGAGAGAGAGAGAGAGAGATGAGAGGGTTTGAGAAGGGCGTTGTTCGAAGGAGATGGATTTGGGGGTTGAAGAGGGAAGGAGGTGGGGGAAGAGAGGAAGAGGAGGGAGAAAGAGGGAGGGATGATGGGCTGCGGGATCGAGGGTGTGCTTGTGCGTGCGGAAAAACAGAGAGAGATGGAAAATGGGAGAGAGTGAGGGATAGAAAGTGTGAGTGCCCTAAACCAATGCAGTGGAGAACGGGAGAGTGGCGTCTCTCGGGAACCATTTACCCTGGCCGCAAAAGGCAGCGCCAGGGGAAAAGGAGTTGTGCACGCATCAGCCTACTCTCTCCCTGTTCCCTCTCCCCCTCCCCATCTCTCCTCCCCCACCTCCCTCTCTCCTCACCCTCACCCCTCTCTCCTCACCATCCCTCCTCTCTCATCCCCCTCCCCACTCTCTCCTCCCCCGCCTCCCTCTCTCCTCCCCATCCCCCTCTCTACTTCCCCTCCCCGTCTCACGCAAAAACCACTCGATTCCCCTTTCCTCCAACCCGCAGTCGATCTCCATCATCCTCTCGCAACGACTTCAAAAGGGACTGTCAGTGGCGTATCTCGTGAGCGTTTTCCAATTCCGGCGAGGGGTCGACGCAACACGGGGTCGCCTTGACGACCGGTGAGGAGGAATAAAGGACGAATCAAGCGCTGGACGGTTTCTCGGATAAAAATTAAATTATCTACTTATTTTATGATTTAGGAAACGGAGTTGGGTCGTACTGGAGATCGGTGCAATGTTTAATATACCTTAACCGCTACGCCGCAAGTGTCAGGGCGCCATCGCTTAATCTCCCGGCAACGCCATATAGTTCTTTAATATGACAAACTACAAGCATAAATATCCTATGAGTCATATTTCCCAGTAATATTCAATGGTTCGGTGAATACAGATATGTAATATAAAACACTGATATGATTAATGTCGTTTTCAAATCACGATTCATCTTACGGAACTCTTCAAGTAAAACTCGTACGTCACTTATTTGGCACTAACGGCATTAATATGAGTTATGCTGCTCGAAGAAATTGTATGATGAAAGGATGCTTATGATAAAATCTTTACTCTGCGTGGAATGCATTTCAAGCTGACTTTAGCCTATATTTTAGAGTAAACCACGAAAAAAATCTATTACAAATGGGAAAAGAATTGCAGAGAAAATTACTTAGGGGCCATTTTTCGTGTTTTAGGATTATGGCGTCATCGTAAGATTTCATCATTGATTAAGATCGACGGCCTCAAAATGATCATATCAATGCTATGTAATAATATGTTTCCCACTTAAAATTTGCTATTTCTAGAATCGTCAATTTTTGACTATATTTTGCCTTCAAATAGATCGTCCTATCCTGAAAATTTTGTTTCTCCGAGTTGCAGGATTCCAGAAATATTACCGGAAGAGATGGACGGACGGATAGACAAACCGAATATATAAGCGATTTTTTTAGAAAAAAGCTCTAAATATAAAAGAAAAAGTTATGTTACAGTCAAAGCTCATAACTTTGATTGCCTCGAGACAAAGAAGAGAACAAATTTTTGAAATTTTAGGGTTATAGTGCTGTATGGAGCTTATATTTATGTTTAACGTGAAAAATTGCTTTTAAATGGTATCTAATAATATGAATAGGTAAGAAAATGGCACTAAAAATTTGCCCTACTCAAATCGACAAAAAAAATTAAACTCAAACTCAACGTATATATTCCTCCCATATCAAAAATGTACTTTCTGTCCAAAATGCACGAAACTGGTGATTGAATGAAACCCATTACTTAAGCCATTACTTACCCGAACTGCGCATCTGGTTTTCAATGCCTTGTTATGGATATTGTAAGATACCCAAGATAAAGACTAACTTTTTCAAATTTTCGTATTAAATTGCTTGTTGTTGAACTACAGATGCTGTTAGGCAATATTTAGGATTCTGTAACTGCCTAACCCCTAAAATCCTATTCTTTGGCGGCCGTTTGAAACTGAACGGATTCATGAGCGTTTCGGATTTTTGGGCATTGAATTTATCAATAATATCCGCTGCTAATGACATAAAATGCTTTTATTAGTTGAAAAAGATAGTATTAGGTAAATCTTTTAACGTCCAATAAATTATTCATTTCACATTCTTAGAAATATTATAGATAACCTTTCCCTATCCAAAATAAGCGATGGTGCAAGGTTCATCATTTCATTACGTTATTTATCGCTAACTTTTCATGAAACAGGTTAGAAATTGTTTTTTAAAGTTTCATAATTTTTTTAAAGTATACCCCCTCTCTCAATAGCAATAGGATTCCATAAATAACATCGCATTATGTGACAGGGGTGGCATAGAAGGAACGTGGGATCATGGGATGGGGAGAGAGTTAGAGAAGTGGTAGGAGGGAATGGGGGGAGTGAGGGAAGAGGGCGGCGCGCCACATGTACACCCCACAAGCAAAACACCCGTCCCGTGCCCTCTATTCGCCTCCTATAAAACCCGCTCCCCACTCGGAGCGACACAATGTCCCCCCTTAAACCAGAGAGCAGTAATGAATGGGCTTTCGTTTGTAATGACTTTTGCTCCGGAGATGGCGACCCCAGCAGTCACTCTCCTCCCCTATCCAACAATTCCTCCTTCTTCTACCAAATCTCCCACCCTCTATCTCACTAATCCTATCCAACTCCTCTCCGTTTTTCCTTATTTCAAACTTGTCTGAAAGAATGTCTCTTTTCCACTCTCAAAATACTTTTAATAATTCATTTTTCTATATTTCTGACTGTCTTAAACGGCGATTCAATAACATAGATGACTGCAAACCGAATTACGGGAGAGTAAAGAATATTTTTTTTTCATTATTGTGCCTACCTATCGCCGTCCTAATCCTAGGTAAATCTCGTGAGTGCCTGTGCGTGAACGTGACGTTCCTAAAATAAGTAAATCTAAACATGGGTCATCTCAAAGTATGAAGATTTTCATTGAACCATTTAGCTGCGCAACATTATGTATAATATGATACAGTGATAAATTTAATTCACAGAAAGAGAGGAACGTTTAGAATTGTAACACTTTCATTAAAATTAGTTTGAACAGTTTAGCTAATTCAATCACTTTACTCAAAATAACCCTTTCTTTATTCGAATGATTGCCAAATTATTGTTACTCCAATATTGGTATAATTCCGTCTATTTTATCATGACATCCATGAAATAACAATTCACTAAATAAAATATCGTGAGCACCCTGAGTAGTTTCTTTGCAATAAACCTCACAACTCTAAGGTAACAAAAGTTTCGCATGTACAATTAGGCTTTACTTGTTTCAACGACTCATAAACTTAGTATTAATCATTTAAATTCCTACATAATATTTTTTCCTGAATAATTACTTCTCCCCACTCTCTTGGAATAAGAATAAGGCCAAAAGTTCCAAAAGTGCCGATTCAAACCGAAAGTCTCCAATATCTGACCGCGCCAATAATTTGGACTCTGGTAGGATTGTGCTTTTGACTTACTAAGCCTCTCAACATCAGCTTGAGATTCCTATCCAATTCTTCCACTTGACACATCTTAACTAGTTTCAGAAACACTCGTTAGAATGAAAATTTTATTTGTACCCCCATAACCTCTCGTAAGGAGAAGCAATCTAATTTCCATTCTCGCTTCGCGATCTCCCCACTCTCCTCACTCTCCATCTCTCTTTTAACAACGAAAAGAACTTCTCATATCAAACAACCCCTCTAACTCAGAGCATCCCTATCATATCCTCCCCCTCTCACTCCCTCCCTCTTCTCCCTCCCTCTTCTCCTGTCCCGCTGGGACGTAAGCCGTGATTTCTCCCTCCGTTACATCCCATAATAAACTCCCCTATCAATTATCCCCTAGTCAGCCTCCGACGTCCCCCGGAGGCTCTAGCCAGGGTCCCCATTGCCCCACCTCCCCCTCTCCTCCCCCTCTTCTCCCCCTCCGCCTCCTCTAACGCCTATTCTCATTCTCGCTCTCCCATTGTCCGAGTTCCCTTTAGCCCTGCCGTGCACCCTCGGCTGACCCTGTACCCTACCCTCTCTGCAACCCACCCCTTTGTGTTCATCCTGCCTCCTGACACAACCAGAGCATGAAAAAGAAGCAGGTTACTTTATTGCCGCCGCAGATCGTGACGAATAAAAACCCAAACAGGCTGTGTAAACTTTTTGGAGTGGTTGGATTGTTATTGATGAAGAAAGTTGTCGTCTGGTTTAAATGAAACATAATGGAATGTAAAGAATGACCGATTTAGGATATCAAGTAGAAGAGCTATGAATACACAATAGAGGAAGCATTTTAGGAGGTTAGAGCGAAATTTAAATTGGCTTAAACCAGGGATAGCTGGAATAAACTTCTTGTGAAAGCGCAGCTTGGATTTTTTGAATCGCAAGACAAGCCAGAGAAATAATAGCTTATATTTAGAAATTACAAAACTCAAAGCAGATTTATAATACACCAGGGGAATGCCCGTTCTATGGATGGTCGAAGGATACACAAAATATAAATGTATATTTAGAAGTACTTTAATTAATCACTATAAAACTATGCAAATGATTATATCTAAATTGAACACATGCCTCATAACTATCCTTTCATCATCAAAATGTTCTGCTTTTTAACCCGGATAAAAAGCATTAAAACTATTCACTTTCTATGTGAGATTCCGTTTTGATATCTGACATCAATCACAGAATATAAATAGTATACAGAAACATAAACGAATCATGATATGTCATAAACTACTTGTTTGTATATTTTTATTTAATTTAATTTTTTGGAAAATATTTCATAGTTGACATTGACAAATTTATATATTAGATGACATGACTTAATAAACTTAATGATAAAAATGAATATCGTTTATCATTTCTTATTTTAAGATTTTATAAGCTATCAACTTTTCTACTACTAGTATATTACGTCAATATACCTTTCAAACGACCTGATGGGGCTATTTCTCCAAATATGAGATAGACATAATTTGCATTTCCCCCGTTTTGTAACTACGGAGTTACAGCCGTGGTTAATAGAGACCAACTAACAATTGCCCTCTTTTATGATCTCATGACACTTTTCCAGGATTTATAAACTTCCTGGCCATTAACTCACGATAATTTGTGTGAGAAGTGCTTCAAATCTCAATTTCAATGGGAAGTGCATAAAAAGGGATGGCAGAAGGACTGACGGACACTTGAGAATCATTTGATAAAGATTCAAGAATATGCAATGAAAATAAAAAATATTTATCTCAGATATCTCTAATAGCCACGAAAAGGTTATGAAAATCAGATGCGCATTTCGGCTGCAATGCCGTCTTGAATGGTAATTCGCTTAAAGTACCGCATTTATCTGAAAAATGAAGGGTCGTCTTATATTTTCGTGGACAAAGACGTAAACAGCTTGCAGTCAATGATATCCATTAGTATAGATGAATCAGAAGATGACATTCTGTAGAACCAGAGTGATGAAGGAGGTGATAGTGATGAGGACAGTGAGAACTGGATGTGGGATGGATTTCTTTGGTAAACGCTTTTTATTTATTAGTTTATGTTTATCCATGTAGTGTGTGTATTGTATGGTATAGCTTAAATAATATATCTTGAAAATTGTTCTTCTGTACGTAATTGAAAATTTTGCGAATGGATCGTCATATTATATTCAGGTAACTACTTTTTCCTTCTACAAATATCAATTTTTTTGGGATCATCCTGTATTTGAGCCATCTTTTATTCGGATTAATACGGTAGATTCTAAAAAACACGTGTGCTGGTATGGAATTTTTTAGCAATAAAACTAGCTCAATAATTCTCTGGTGGATTATATAAAGATGATAATAGCATGATGGTAAAGTTTTGAAGTTTTCATAATGCATATGTTCAATATTTAGAGCTAACCTCAAAGGATGTGATTATTCCAATTCCATCGTCTTTTTTCCACAATTATTCCTTCGGAAGAACGTCGTTATGCCGATTCAACGCATGCATACATCACCGTGCGAAGTGCTTACGAACTCATTCGCAATAAATCCTACTATCGCGAAACTTATCTTTTCACGCATTCTTCATCCACTTTATTAATTTATTCCCTCGCGAAGCGCATGACTGCGTCTCTATATCGAGAGAGAGAGAAATAGAGAGAGAGAGAGAGAGAGAGAGAGAGGCAACTCGCCCTTCCACCCACCATCTCCTCCTTTTCCTCGCTTCCCTTACACCCCTCCCCCTTCCTGCACACCTCTAACTTACCTCAAGACCATACATCTGCAATTACAGTCATGGCTTTAGCGACCAGTTAAGTGGCGTGTCTTGCTCGGAGGAATCAGATCGCTTCGCTGAATCCGAGTGTGGACGAGAGGCCATAGTTTCCTGTAATTTTTCATCGCCAGCCACGTTGTGAATCAAAGTTACGATTAGCAATAAACTGGCATTAAGAGGTATGTATAGTAACGTTAATGAATTATATGGAATTAATCCAAGCCCTTAGGTTTCCTATATCTATTATTTCGAGCAAACTACTGACATTCAATCTTAACCCACGTTCTGAGTTTCTTCGTAACTGAATCCCAGGACAAAATATTTCCCTGTAATTACCTTTAATTTAGAAGGGGTAATTTATTCTCTACGAGAATCGGTTATCTTTACGATTTTGATTCTTATCTCACGAATATCAATTTTCCTTCGATCGCTCGACTCCATTCTTTTGAGCATCAATTATTTTGTTCATTACTGTATCCTAGACTGGTTCAACTGCGGCACGCAGGCTCTTTTTGCATCATGGCTATAGGTAAGAAAACAACGAGAAAGCAATCACAATACAAAGTTGAATATGAACCGGCGATACCTGTTTGAACCATTAAAACCGTACATTTGCTCCACTATTAAAAATAGTTTATCTTATTATTGTAAGCTCTGGGTCCTCTTTTCCAGCACGGGCTTTTTGGGCTCGAGCTGGGAACCCTCGAGCATTACGGGGGTTCCAGATTTGTCCAAATTCGGGCCCCTAAATTGTTAATAATTACACAATATACAGAGAGAAATAGGGGCTCGCTAGAGAAAATTACCTCTGGACACATAAAATTCGCAAGCCTCACCTTCCAGAGCTGTTTTCCATTTAAATAAAAATTCATCGCATCCTTAGTCTCCTTCGCTTTCACTCTTCGTCCGTTTAATTTATGCTGCAAAACTTGGTTATTTCTCTCAACTATTCTCCTCCGTTCCGGACTCGGATCGTTCTTTCTCCCTCTTTCTATGTGTGCTCTTTTTTCTTTTTTCTCCTCCTCTCTCGGATTATTATTTTCCACCTCACTCTCTCGCTCATCCCAACCTCTCTCCCCCTCCTTTCCTCACCTCTCCCATTCCTTCCTCTCTTCCTTTTCCGCTCTCTTCTTCCCTCCTTTCTTCCTCCTCTCTCTCGCCCTCATCCTCCCTCCTCCCCTACACGGCCGCAAATGTGCGAAGCGGTCGTTTCCCAGCCGCGCCTCCTCCGGATCGCATGCCTCGCCCTCATAACCGGTGCTCTGCCCATAAACACGACACGGAGTGGGATTTACGTTGGCATCGCTCAACCCCCGGCCACGACTCCCCACGCCCCCTAATGGGTGATCGGAGTTGCAGATCGCACCGTTTAACGCACAAACCAAAACGCCCCCTTCTTCTACTCCGCTCGCCCGCTATTAACAGAACTCTCTCTCTCTCTCTCTCTCTCCTCGTCCATATCCTTCACGGTCTTCCTCCGCGCAAGCTTCCTCTGATGATAAAGGCCCCTCCTCACCATGCCCCCCCCCCTCTCGCACCGCCGCCTCTTACGCCCACCCAAACGATAGCGCCGAATGTGTGAGCAATACGACGGACGCTCGCCGTCGTTGCCGCAGTGTTTCGGTTTGACCGCTTGATTCCTAGATGGGGGAGGTGGCGAGGGGGAGGCAAGGTACACGATACGAAGAACGAATAATACTCTTTTTATTTCGTTCCCTTCATTGATCTGTTAATGTCCTTCGACCGGCTGTGCTGCCAAAGGTTCCGAAATCAGATGCAATCGGAAGGGACTATTTGTTTAGGGATCGCCATTATTGCCGCAAACGCCATTTGCGTGTATTTCCAAGATGCATGATTTAGGGTAACGACCGCTCGCATTATCTGCCCATCATCCGCGTCCGTTTGTTGGTGCTGATTTTCCTGGCACACATGTCGAACAGGATGTTGACAAGTATATTTAGGAAACATGCAATGCGTCACTTTATGACTGGATATGCTAATATCGCACCTCATTACGACTCATATCTCTTGGATTGGAGCATATTCTAGAGTAAAACTGTGACGAAAATAAAATATAACAAGATTGCCGACTAATACATTTAACTTTTTACTAGGCTAGAGAACAACATCTTTTAATTGCTGGTTCTTTATGACAGAGGATTTTTAAAATAACATCCTTAACTTTTAATATTATTCAAGTTGTTTCTTCATATGTATTATCTATTATATTATCTTTCGGATATTTTCCCATCATAGGTGAACATTCTGCAAATACATATGTTCTGAGTGAAATGTTGAAAAAACTAAGGAAAAGATGATTAAGCTATGGTATATTTTTTCTGAAGAATAAATTTTTTTCTATATCCAAATTAGTAATTAAATTATTAATTGTTATTGATTCATTATAAAATACGACCTAAATTATTTTTACTTATTGAAATGTACAAATAAAAAATCATTTCATTCAGATAAATAATGTAAATAATAACTTCCATATTTCTGTGCAATAATATTAAAATATTAACCCTAGATAGGTAATCCGGGGCTTAAACAACCTCAGGCATAATGTGTTTTCTTTATATTTATTGTAATTGCTACGGCGCAGATCATGATATGGCCAAGTGCATTCTCATATGTCTTGCAGAGGATGTCGGTGTGACAATTTACTCCGTGTTTTTCCTGAGATACAGTGCTTGGAAGGGTCGATTCCATTCCAGATTACCTGGTGAGAGTGTTTATAGTTGTACAGTGTACTCGCAAACATTACCGTTCGCATATAATTTAAGTACATTTATACGATTATTATTTATTTTTAGCTTAGGTTAATTTATGTAATATCTAATATATTTATTTTCTCTTTCTGTTACTTTCCGGGTAATGCAAAAATTTTAGTCATTATTATTTGACATTTTTATTTATTTCAATTTTACAAGTCTCAAATATGTGTTAAAGAGTTAGATAAGTATACACAAAACATTTTAAATAAAAGTTTAAAGAAAAATCTTGATAATTCTTATTTTCATCTGTGGGGTTCTTTAGACCTCAGATTATCCTTTACGTGAGTTGTTTTAAGGATTGCCTATTTAGGATTAACTTCGTATGAGCATTCAGTTGAGCAAAGAAAAAGTTGTTTACAGAATGGAAAATTATTCATTTTTAACTGCACTGTCGCAACGTTCATACAAAAAGGCGACGAGAAGGGAGATATAGGTAGTCACGTAAAATCTCCCTCACTAGCAGTTTTAGAAATTGAGTCGCCTAGTGTGATTTTGTGCCGAGGTGAGTGGAATATGATCGCGGTGCCGTCAAGAGAGATAACACACCGAGACACTCTCCCACGAATACCGTGGCCCTCTTTCCGCCAACGAGACTGGGTCACTGCCAAGGACTCTCTGCTTGCAAATAACGCTCCATTTCAAGCTTCTGAGAAATTCCGAGATGATTAACCAGATACCGGTTAAACCTATAATGAACCTTAACTACCCGAAGTATTATGTTTCTCGTGCTTTTAGCGAAACCCACCAGCCATACTTTGATCATTTATTTAGCAAACATACATTCATAAGGAGATTCTTCGCAATTAAGATGGCTGTAACTCATATACGTCGGAATGAAAGTTAACTTCATTCATAATGAATATAACCAAAACTTCGATTAATATATATAAATTTTGGCTATCCAATTACCTTTTCTTGCTTGTTCCATTAATTTCAGTTAGTGGTTTCACAAATTCAACATGGATTATCAGAGGCTATGATGATGAAATCAATGCTGCAAGATACGATGATTTTTATGAGGGGCTTTGCAATACTTAGAATAAACGATTTAAACAATACAGCATGAAAATCGTAATTAAAACAAAGGATTAAAAATATTACTTGAGGTAATAGTTGATTTAAATGAATATGCAGAACTTCCAAACTTTTAGTTCAAATTTTACACAAAAGAAATAATGTAGAAGTTAAAGTTTTAAAACACCATTAAAAGCCCTTTTCTTATTTTATTTTAAAGTCTGGTGAGCTTTTCGGTCTGAGATGATTTAGTTTTTCGTGCCCTCACGCGCCAAAATGACGCTTACATGACGACGCAAATCAAATATAGATCGTCAATCGCGATATAGACGATGCAAAAAAAAACTCGGAGAGGAGAAAAAAACCGATGTCAAAAAGTCGACTGAGCCCTATTCCGAGAAGTTTTATAATCGCCCTTCCCTTCCACGCTCCACCGGCGTCACACGCCTCAAAGTCGGCTAATCACATCTCACCCTCCATCCATGGATCTGCGACCAATGCGCTGTCGTAGCTTCAGTCGCGAACGCGGGGAGAATCCATCCTCCCTCCCTTCCCCCTTCCCCTCCCCCTTCCCCTCCTCCGCGCCCATATAAAAACCCCTCGTAACTCCCATCCAACAAACAGCCCTCCCACTTACGCCCCTCCTCTCCCGTCCCGTACTCCTCTAAGTCTAATTTCCGGACCCCGCGTGCTACGGTTCTAATTCAATGTCTTTCAATCAAAACTGCGTTGCAAGATAGAGGGTGATGGATGAGGCCCCGGAGCTGAGGTGCGGAAGAGACAGCTCTTGGAATGAGAAACAGAGAGGATGAAGAAAGGGAGGAGAGAGAGAGTGAGGTAGAAGAGAAGAGGGGACGGGGAGAAAGAGAGTAGGGATTTGTCGTTAGCTGGGAAATTTGGAGGGGAAGAAGAGATTGAGTGAGGAGGTAAAGAGTGCGTACGGGTGCGACTCTCTTCTGCCTCTCGCTCTCTCTTTCGGCAAAAAAGTAATTGAGACGAGGACTGGGAGGAAGGAATGAGTGGGTGGGCGGGAAGAGGAGAAGAAAATTCGTGAATTGAGGCTGATGAGAAAGGTGCGAAAAATCAAGGGAAAAAATCTCGTCCGTGAGGCGCTTTTGAAAACTTGCGGAATATTGCAAAAAAACGCGCTGGACTATTCGGGTACATTCACGCGGGATTGAGAAGAAATAGCACGCCGCGAAGAAAATATGATTTATGACCCATGATTGCGACGATAAATGCAGCTGCTTGAAAAAAATCGCAGAGAATGAATTTTCTCCAAATTAAAGTTAACCGTTGTTTATTATTTTCTGTTTAATCAATATAAAAAATCCAAGCGCGTCATTAAAGGTGTTGTCTCAATTTAAAAAATCTTATGTACAGCCAGTGGTAAGAAGGGATATTTCTCCTGCCGTATAAAAAATATAAAAAATAAATCATCGGAATAAATAGTAGGCGACTTAATAAAGCCGGGATCTTTCGCGAGCAAGCCATTCGCCTTACAATTCACCCAAACAATTTGTTTCCTGGGTTTAGTGGCGTCGGCAGTGTATCGTGAGCGGACGACCGCGGAGTTGCTGCATAGCAACAGCTTCCCACTCCCCTCTCCCCCTCTTCCAAATGGGATGCCGTGTTAGAGCGTTATTCTTAATTAATAAACGCTTTTATAAAAGCGGAGAATTTATCCAGCGCGTTTTAAGTGGGCGTTCATTTCCCCAAACGATATCTTTCTCTTCCCCTTTCCTCACCTCCCTCCGCAGCACCTCCCTTAAATTCTCTTTTGCGATCTCCGCTCATTCTCCTACCTCCTGTCCTCTCTCCTTCCCTTTCTCCCTCCTTCCCTCCCTCCCTCCCTCTCTTCCTCCCGCTGTGCTCTCCTCCGCGGACGCCTTTTATTCCAAATGGGATATTATTCCTTCGCACAATGAAAAAATGCAAATTGGATTTACCCAGAGTTATAGCGTTTGTTTTTTTTTACTTTTTCCCTTCTTTCTCCCAGTTAGCTTAATTTGTATTTGTGTAAGGGGGCGGAGACGGTTATTTATGCATGCCTGGGGGTGGGAGAGGAGGGGATAGAGGGAAAGGGGATGATTTTTAGGAGTATAAAAAGGGATAAAAGGGTTTCGTCGAGGGACTTTAAGGAAAGAGGAGGGAAAGGAGAGGACAGAAAAACGCGGATTGCAAAATTCGGACGCAGGATGCAGTAGGTAAATGGATAGAAGATTAACGGGAAAGTTAAATTAAAAAGGAGACGCTTCGAGGCGAGGGAGGATGTTGGTAACAAAAATGTAGGATCATTAGTGAGGGACGGGAGTCCGTTAATCTTTTCCCCCCAGTAACTTTTTATTAAGAGAGCTTTGCTCGATCGCACTCCGCTGCCTGTGCCTTACCTTTACTTAGCACGCAAGAAAATTATTTTCCCGAAACAAGAAGAAGAAGAACGTATCCCGTGACATGACATTTCATGATACCTTACGAATTAGAAACGAATATAAAAGCGGCGATGATATCCCATTACATTTTGGCATTTATGCAAAGAACTTATGTTAAATAAATGGAAATTTGAAATTATTTCATAGAGCCAAGATGTTCCCAACAAAATATCCCAAACTTAAGCAGGAATTCAAGGCGCATTTAAAATATATTTTGCGGATTCTTCCCAGTTGAACTTTCTCTCATCTATCTATGCATTTCTTCAGCATTTGATTGACGGAGCGGACTTTAAGTGTCAGAGATGATTTTCAATTTTTCAGTAGCATTGTGAAAATCTTCATCTTTCTCATTTCTTCTTCTGAGTTTCTAATTAAATGTGAATAATATTCGTTTATACGACAATGATCGATCTTGAACAGTAATGGTAGACTCCTTAGACATATTTATGGATAATCGCCATAAAAATCAAGACAAATACGCGTGCTTGTTATGTAAATGACGTACGTTTGGAAAGGAGGCAGTGAAGAAGACCGCGAGAGAGAGAGAAAAATTGAAGAGGATGAGACTGAAGGAGAGAAGGAGAGATAGGAGTAGGCCGCTATCCGCGATATGCATCGAGGTGAAAAAAGGAGTAAAGAGAGAGAGAGAGATTGCAAGCGAGAGTGAAGCGGAAAACGGCAGAGGGGAACTCGAGCGATGAAAACACTCGTAAAAGCAAGAGCCTAAACGAGCACATCTCTCTGAGCCATAGTTTTGGCCTCCGCTTGCATGTATTTCCATCTCCATCCTCGCCAATCCACTCGAGCTGCGCTTCACCCTTGCTCCTTATAGGCGCATCTTTTACAAAGCGGTAATTTTCCTAAACGCACGACTTCATTCGAAGCTACTGTACTCCATTTGCCACCGAACCAGATTTTTACCCTACGTGAATGTGTGCGTGCGCACCTCTGTGCGTACGCACACGCATATAAACATACATAATCGCGCACGCGCTCGCGAATTATATTTATCTTTTTAATCAGGAAGAGAGAGTAGTTACTGGAAATTTATTACGAGGAAAAGGATTTAGGGAGGTTTTTTTGGCCGAAATTGCTGCGAGAGGGAGGGGGCGGTTTTCGGAGGTGTGAGTAGAGTTGGGTCGTGTAGAGGGAGAGGGAAAAAAAGCTATCGCTGTTGTTACCACGCACCGGCGAACATGGGACTGCTATTTCTCTTTCCCCTACACTCCCCCATTCTCCTTTGTATCGCCCGTACCCCCGTCCCATTCTCCATTTTCACTCGCTCCCTCTCCCCCTCATATCACTGCCTGATCCTCTGGCCTGCCTCTCCTGCCACCCTCAACCTCCCTCGCCGAGCTGTCTCCCTCAGGGAACTGCGGGGACACTACACACCGTCCCCGCCACTCTGGAAAGAGCGGCTTCCCCACCGACGTAAAAAGGACAAAAGATAAACGTCAAAAACATATATATATATAGTATATAAATATAATATATGTATATTATATATATGTATATGCACACGGTAAATAGAGGTTCGAGGGAAAGAGAGAGAGGGGAAGCCCTTGACATTAGTAACAGGGCCATGAGGGTAAAGCACGAAGTTAGATAAGGTCTTAAAAATATTAAGAGTAAAAATTCTACTAATTTAAGGAAAATTAACTGCAATGCCGGTGATGCTTAAATAAAAAGAGGAGTGTAGCTGGGGGTTGAGAGAACGAGAGATCCTTAGGAGGGTATACGGGTGGAGAAGAGAGAATGAAAGGGGATGTGAGGGCATCCATAGGAATGCAATAATTGCATGAGGGCTGTATCGGCGTCGTTCTAGAATAACAAACGTCAAGAAATCAAATCGCTGGACTAGTTCGGTCTCTCCGAAAAGTCTGACCAACTTGTTTTAGCGCAATCTATTTCCTCCTCTTTTAGAGCTCATGTAAGCTTGTTAATCGCGATGCTGGCGTGGTTGGAGCTTATTGCGTGCCAACCTGATAATGAGTTTCCGCTATAGCAACCACTTTAAGGTTCCCTCAAGGCTGGAATTATTTCCTTTCGTCATCTCTCATCTTTGGTGATTACGAAAAAATAAATTATACACTATCTGGTGATAAAAATGCTCTCAGGAACAGTTAATCTCTCTTCGGAAACTACTAACATTATTTAGAAACTATTTACTTAAACGTCAAGTAAAATACTATAAATACTTTTCAAGATATTTAAAAGACAGCGTTCACTGAAACTTAAATTGCACGTGGGACGGTTTCAAAACCCACGAATTCCATTGTAAAAAATGTAATATCTCCAAAGCACTGCGGCATAGCCTGTACGACGTCTAGTATTTACTACGATTAATCACATATTTTCATTACTACCCTAAAACAACAAACAAATGGAAAGTGTGTATCCTAACTTCCTGAAGCGTTAACGCAACTGAAGATCGAAACAACTATAACACAAAAGTATTGCATTTTTATTAATGAAAGTATTCAGTCAAACAAAGTTCATCGTTAAAGAGCTTTAAATCTTTAATCTTTAATCATTGAACAAAAAAAGAGATTATTGAGTTTTCTAAATCTACATCTGAACCCAAAATTTTTAATGAGATAGCCAAGTGATATTATGCGCATGACTAAATATGGCCTTCCTGAATATCTCTTTAAATCTTCTTATAAAGTAAGTTTTTGTCTCCAAGCAAATTTCAAATTTATCGCATTTACGTAATTTTCCCCATCGCCTTTATGCACCTCCTCCAATTTTTAACAAACTCATTATACCCATACCTCCAAGACAACGCGCACGTATTTAAAAAAGAATCTTATTTATCAACTCGAAAAATAATAAAAATATTTTTCTATTATTTCTATCTATAAAAGGAATTGTACTGACGTCACCATTGCCTCACTGAAGTGAAAATCTGTCCAGACAATTCCTTCATTGCTAGTCCAGAAACGCCATAAAGGGAAAGTTATGCTGCAAATGGTTGCATGAATCGTAAAAAACGTTAAATTTGCATTCCCGCGCGTCAAAACTTCAATACATCAGATTTTTCGCTCTGAAATTCGCTCGTCCGGATACTTTATTTATGCAACCCACCCAGAGCCACCGATGTTCAAACAGAATTAAATTCCACGTATACTTACTCGGTGTTATCGGATTTCGATTCGCAGATTATAAGGACGTGACTCGTGGAACCGCGCCGAAACGAACGCGCCTTATATTCGCGATTAGGCGAACGTCTCAGGTAAGGACAGTTTGGAAATGGGATGTCGGACGGGGCAGAAGGCCGCCCGCAGAAAGGCGCCATCGCTCGCTAGGCAGCGGAGAAAGAGACATAGAGCAGAGGCGGGGTAAGGAGAGGGGAGAGGGGGAGCAGAGGAGGGCAGAAGACCCCGATGCGCCGCTCCGCCATCGGTGCGCGCACGGGCGCTTTTCCTCCCCGCCGCCGGTCCTGGGTCATTAAATCGGCGCTGCCGTCGCGCGCTCCCGAGGCGGCCATTCCGCTCGCACTGGCACTTCTAATCAATAACCGCCATCCCTGCAATTACCGGTGCGGCTGCCTCGGCCCTTCCGAAAAGGCAGAACGCAAAGGGATAGAGGAAGAGAGAGAGAGAGATAGGAGGAGAGTGGAATGGAGGGAGAGAGGGAACGAAGGGAAGGGAAGACGGAGAGGATGAGCGGAGAGGTGAAGAAAAAGGAAGGTACGAAAAAGTGGGATGGAAGGATGAACGGGAAAGTTAGCGGAGGAGGAGAGGAAAGAGGGAGGAAAATGAAGGCAAAGGAGGAGACGGGGGAGGAAAGAATGAGGGAGGGAAAGGATAGATGGATGTTTCCTAAGGAGAGGGAGGGAAATAGAGAAAGGAGTGGGAGAAAGAGAGTCATTCCAGGCCGCTTTTCACTTACGACTCTCACAGACTACGAATCCCAAATGGGAAAGTCACCTGACCCGAAAGAAAGATAAATTGAGTGAAACTGAATTGCTGGATTAGAACCTTCTTAGTTGTTTTTCTTTCCGTGTCCGATTTGAAATTCCAATATCATTTTCCTCTGAACCGTCTCGCTCTTAAAAATCATCATTCGAGTCTTATTTTTTTACTCTCTGCATTTCGGTCTCCTTCGTGTATTTTATTTTCAATTAATCTATTCTCTTTCTGGAAGTTTCCGTCAAGTTATCTTTATGAATGTTTCATAAATAATATTCCGGGATTCTCACCTAGTTTTTATTTGCATCGCGCTTCCCCTTAGAAAATTCCGGTTTTGAGAAAATTATCTGAGATTGATTCGAATCAAACAATTTTGAAATTGAGTTGTTCTTATTTTTAATTTTAATTTGTCATAATTATAGCATGAATAATATCAACTTCTTGCAGCAGCTCAAATAATGAATTAAAAGATCAAATTTAATTACTTTTAATCTGGCACGTTTCGCCAGAAAAAAAAGCTTGCTTGTCTGCGATCTTTATCCCCAAATTTACATGTGATGTCACGATAACAATTTGTACAATGCTATGATGGTTCCCTTCCTCTACTGATAGCAGCAATGCATAAATATTCAGTTATTTATGGGGTCGACGGATGAATACTGAATTCCTCCTAATTTATTTACTCAGGGCATACTGCGGAATAATTCCTATCTCCTTGACTTCTGCGAAGCGATAGCTGTTTCCAAGGAGGAAATTATGATGCGCAACCAATAGAAAATCAAGTAATTGCTAGAGTTTCCTAACGAGATTAAATTTAGCGTAACAACCGCATGAGATTGCGTTATTTGAAGAGACGCTATTACAATCAAGGCCGATTTTACTAGCGCGAGATGCTAGAGAGAGATAATGCGATGGAAGTTCTTACGTTTTGAAAGTTGGCATAATCGTCTGTGGACGCAGATAAAAACCACAAGGAGAAATTTCCGCTACCGAAGATGGAAAACGGAGAAAACGCTCTGAAAAAAATGTAATGAGCGGTAAAGGGAGGGAATGTCGATTGAGGGAGGTTGGGAGGTGAAGGAGCGGCTCCAAAGAGGAGCAGAGGGGTGCGGGGACGGAGAAGGACGAGGGGAGATGGAGAGAGAGAAAGAGAGTGAGAGAAGGGAGGATAGAAGTAGGGCCCGGATGTTCCATCGAAGCCCACGGGAGTAGCCCATATCGTGGAGGAGGGCGGAGGCTGAAATGGGACCAGCCCGGAGTAAGGCCCCATGGGTGATATCTTGCCAACGGTGATTACTCCAACCGGGTCATGACGTCACGGAAGTGGTGGTCAGCGGAGGGGAAGGATCGAAAAGTGGCCATATTTCTCATCAACTGTTTCCTCATAGACTAATGACTTTTCCAACCGCGTTCGTATGAACACTTCTGACCGAGCCAAAATGTTAATGATCTTGTCATAATACAGAGAGAATTGGAGGGATCTTTATTAAAACAACCTTTTGCCAAAACTTGGTCAACAATGTCACGAACCTGCTCCCTCTACACATGCTGCAAGCAATGTAAGTCTTTAAATTTTTTCCCGAAACTACGAATTATAAGGTACATACATGTATCAAGCAAAGAAATAAACAGATATTTGATTATTTTACATATAAATTGTAAGGCATTTAGGATTTATTTTTATATTAGCGTCTGGAAACAATAGTTTTATTAAAACAAACAAGACGAACATATTTTTTATTTTTAACCCAGTTTATGATATTTAAAAATTATATTAAGTCATTTCTTATTTAGAGCCAAAATTACAATTTTCAATTAGTATTGCTATGAAAACACCAGCCAAATGTGGTTACATATTCACTCTTTTATCAAAACGTTTATCTCGATAATATTTACATTGAGGACAAATGAGCCCTTAGATTTAGATTTTAAAGCAATATTATATAAAATCTATATTTCAGATGTTATTATGTGTTAATATAGTAAAATTCTTTACATGTGATCAGTGGAGTAGCCAGGATTTGAAAAAAGTGAGTTCGCCATGCCATCTGGAATCCAGACTGAGGTGGGTCGCCCAAAATCTGTACATTTTCTCTCGCCAAGGGGAGAGGAGTTCTGATCCCTAAAATCCCCACCTTTGGCGACGTCACTGTATGTTATTGTAACGAGAAAAGAGAAAGGTTAGGAAGAAAATATACATTAACCCATAATGAACAATGGCGACTAAAACAGAACACATACTTGTTCTTCTGAATCATCCTCGATACGGTCTTTTTTATCGGCAACAGCATTATGAATGTCAAATTTTATCCGAGAGGCTACAAAACTGGTTTGACTGCATGCTCGGCTAATATTGCATGGACCGTGCTCGTAAATTCATCGAGTAAAGCAATTTATTTCGCCTTAAAACTAGAGAAAAATTTTAACTCACCCAAAAGATAAATAAATAAATCTTCGTGTGTTGTGATAAGTGAAAATTAGCATCGAGGAGTAGAATGGCTTCGGAAGAGGAATAAGGGAGACAGGGTGAGTTGGGGAGGATAAATGGTTAATTGCAAAATTATAGGCCCACATTCATAGAGCCGTAAAAATAAAAGAAGGGAGGAAGAATGGAAGAACCGCAACCGGTTGGCAGGAGAGGGGAATCAACGGTCCTTGAGATCTCTCTCCCTCTCTTCTACTCTCTCTCCCTCTCTCTCTCTCTGCCCCTCCCGAGGAATCTCTGATAGAGTTGTTGTAGTGTGTGTGTGTTTGTATCCACCGCTGGGTTATTTCGATGCTTCGTATAATGGGCCAATTTTATAAGGGAATATATTTTCCCAGGAAAATTATCTTTTTTCGAAGCCTATTTCGCTAATAAAGACATTAGCGTCTTGAGCGCGAGTTCTTTTTTGTCTTTGACTAGACACTAAAACTTGCTGTTTTTAGTGTATAATCAAGCTCGAAGATTATGACTACGTAATTACAAGAGTTTTTGCTTAACCAGCGGGAAAGCAGATACCTCCGTAAAGCAACTAATAAGGCTGATAGGGCATGGTGAATTTAATGTTTTATGAAGCATATCATTTGGTGAACACATTCTAAAAGTGAGACGTGTTTACCTGATAAGAAAATACTTCTGGTGACAATTTAATTAACCATGTAAAGATACTTAAAGTCAAAATGTTAAGTAACTTAATATTACGTATTCATGGATTCATTTATAAATTGATAAACTTGGTTTTTAAAATTATTTATGTTTGGAAGTATATTTACGAAAATTAAAATTGTCAGTTTACGAGCATTTTGTTTACATATGCATTAGGACTATCTAAGAAAAGGAAAATAAGTTTGTTAAATAATCCTTTCTATAAAAGTGCTAAAATATAGCTCACTCACTTATGATGAAATAAAACGGCGTCAGACGGAAATTTGGTTCCAAATAATCAGTACCATTTAATGCATAGTAAAGAGGCGAAGCGGTTTTTTCATTGCAAGGATGTTAGGAGAAATCAGGTTTCTTCCGGAAAATTCTGGATCATTCCGCTCTCACTGCTTAGTTGTGGGAAAATTCTTTTTAAAAATGTCTTCCCAACGCTCTCAGCAAAAACTCATTACGTCACCTAGTTAACGTAACGCATCAATTAGGACGATTGGGCGACAAAGTCCCTAATTATCACTCTCGAGGCACAATTGGAACCGACTCCGTTTTGCTTCTTCAAACTACTGCAATGAGCGTGAGAGAGATGCCGCAATTGCTAGAGGCGCCTCCTTCCGTTCGTTTCCAGAAATAAAAAACGGCCGTAACAATAAACGGAGCACAAATATGGCGTCGAGCCAAAAATTGGCTCGCTAGCTCCGGGGTAGAGAGAGAGAAAAAAGAAGGCCGAGAGAATGGAGTGAGAAAAAGAAGAAGGGGGAGGGAGGGGAGGAAAGAGGTCCCGCGGAGTAAGACATCGAATCGCCGTATCGGAAAGTGGGAGGAAAGGAGTCGAGCAGGAATTACGCCTCTTATGAAAGAGACCGGGGAAAATAATAGGCCGACAAAAAAATCGCACCCTGCGAGGAATATCGAGAATGCCATGCGTCAACATTACGGAAGATGAAGTGGTCCGACCGATGGAAAACGAACCGAAAAAATTGAAGGCGGGCGAGCGATCTCCTCCCAACCCGCACCCTATCGATTATTAGGGGATATTTTTTTAAAAAATTTTATTCCAAAGGAGTGGTGGATTCCGAATGGGATGTAGGGAGTAAATTATGGCATCTCGGTAAAAATACTTTCACCCTCCTCTGCAGAGTGAAAGAGAGAGAATGAGATGAAGAGGTCACGAGTTCGTCGTGAGGAATCGTAAATTTCATCCCGGGGACAATTGGAGCGGTGGAAACGCTTTCTAATCGCCCGATCCCTTTTTCTTCCTCTTCTTCCGACTCCCTTACCCCACTCCCTTATCCCTCCCCCTTGTCCCTCAGTGGGCGGGGACGAAGGGTCGGAAGAATTGACGCCAGAAGAGCGCGAGTCCTCGTGGGCGTCGACGGAGACAATGTGGCGGTTGGAGGCGGAGGACGGGCGCTTTGGGTGATGGGAAGGCATGCGGGAAAACGCGGGGCGGACCGGGGCATTGCACCCCGCCACGCCTCCGGCGCCAGCCCCTGGGGGCATGGCACTAATAGGCGGGGGCGTCTCGGTGTCCTTCCGCCTCTCCGGAAGAAGGCGAAGCCAAGGAGAGATTCGAAGGAGTACCCTTCTCGAATAAGGCGGCCAACTTCCAGCTGCCCCCGTCTCTAGTAGAAGGAACTCTAGGAGTGGGAGGGAACGGGGAGAAGGGGGAGGATGCGCTAGAGTAAGAGGGTAGCGTGAGGAGGAGACATTAGCGGATGGGAAATGAGGGGAATAAGGAATTAAGTCTGGAGGAATGTTTTGAGAAAACGATGTGAGGAGATGATAAAAAACTATTTATTGCCTTGGTGTCGGGATGACATGTTGGGTTAAGTCGTTGCAAAGGAAATGGTTATAGTCTGACGATTATTACCGTTTTTTTTAAGCACGGGCATCGTGAACTCGGTGGCTTTTTTACATTGACAAATTAGTGCTTGATTTCGGTCGAGATATGCATCCATTAACAGCATAAATGCGAAGACGGGCGTTTCTAACTTGAGGGTCAAGCCCATCGAGACTCGTCAATCGCTTCCTTCCTCTTGTGATAACACCGGATGTAGAACTATTAGAACTGAGTAAAAATTAAATTCTGTCATAATATTACGCATGGTATTATATATAATCTGGAACATCAAGTAAAGTTAGGAATATATTTATAGAGTCTCTGATAGAATGAATTAGATAATCTTTAGGGTATGAATAATTAATTACTCGACGATAATTTAGAAATGTTTTGGGTTATTTCTTTTAATACTCCGGCAATTTTTAGGTAAGTGATTCGGGGTATTCTGCCCAAGATTTTGCTATATAATCTTATTACTATAATAACTACAAACCTGATTTTATATTAAAAATGAGACACAATTCAAAAATTTTCAGCGATAATAATTCTGGGTCGTTTTTCTCATGAAAATTTATGCATCTGGTAACTACAATTGAAATCTTATCGCACTTGTACGAATAGCAGTTATAAAAAAAAACAATGTCCTTCAGCATATAATGAGAAAAGTTTGATTATAGTATATAATTATTACCATTATATAAATTGTATTAAAGTGGTTGAATAAGCCATTAAATTTATAAATTTTGTCTTACTGCGACGCATATTTGAGTGGCCGCATAATAATCATCTTCACCATCACTCATTCATGTATCCATTGAAAGGTAAATGAAAGAACTTAACATTGTGAGAGGCAGCTATAATGGGGAGTAATTATAAATTAATGGCGTCGGTCCCAACCTAAGCCGGTAACTATTCCGTCCCAAATTCATCTCAAAATATTTTTTTCAGTACCCACACCTGGTGATTTATCTCTGGAAGCCATTATTTACACTGAACTATTTTTATCAATAATATGTAACTAGAATCAATGGAATGAATACATTCAGAAAAATACATAATATATTAGCACGTTAACATTTTATGATTCGTGATGATGATGCTAATGAGAGATTAATGAGGTCACATTTTCTTTTTACTCTCGAAAAGAAACAAACATAAAACTTCAGTTTACGAGAATAGACAAAGAATAAAATAATGGTAAGATTTGCTAGCGCAGCACACATGGCTTTAAGAAAAAGGATAGAAAGAGCTCAAGACAAAGGCACGGCTAAGTAAAAATATAAAAATAAAAGTTCAACCATGCGCCTGTTGGTTACCTAAAAAATAATGTAGCTAGCAAAAACAAGAGACATGTAAACAAGATCCATCATGCTTGAAAAATTACAGTAACGTGAAGTCGTGTAATTGTTGAAGGTTTCATATTTCCGGGTTGTTCAATTGGTGAACTGTTCTCCAATTGACCAACTTGGTAACCACCCGGAAATATGAAGCCTTCAAGTCAACAATACCACGAAAGACTTCGACCGAACTCGTATAATTGTTTACTGATAAAAACCTACGAAGTCTTCTAAAACTATCTATATTGCATAGAAGAGTTTGCTCCCTCACAGGGCGCATCGTTTTGGGCGGCACAAAAAGCCCAAGAGTGGTGAAGAGAAAAAACGTAGGAGGACCTCCGCGTCGAAAATTGAGGTAATCGTGAGGGACGTAAATGAAATGCTAAGTTCGGTTCGTTGAAAAATGGAGATAAAAACCGCCCATGCGATGATACTACGTGATTTACAATTTGTTAGCTTATAGAAAGGTCAGAGCAAGGGGGGTTTAGATCTTTCGCAGGCGCTGGTCACAAAGCAAATTGAGTCGTGATATACCTACCAGCAGCGGAATAGGTTGAGACACAGTTTTGACTTTTTATGTCCTCTTTCCACGAATTGCACTAAGTAAGTGTTAGCTTATGACAAAGGAGTTTATTTCACACAGCCTTCGTCTCATCAGCGAATTGTCTGATCATGATCTATAGTATGGCAGATCTATAACAAAAATTACCACCCAAAATTAATCTTGGTCCATATAAAACAATTAGAACAACCCTTTACATAAAGGCCTAAAGGAATTTATACGTGCATCACCTTCATGATACCAAGAAATGCATTACTTATGTGTCTACCTGAAAGTGATACTTGGAGAAAGATATGGGACATTGATGTTTCCCAAATCGCACAAAATACGTTTGTAAACAATGTTTACTTCGAAATGAATACTTCGTTTCGTTTTTTGTGGCCAAGGTCATAACATAATCATTATATATTCGCTGCCATGGCCAAAAGCATGCAGGAAGTCTACTATCTGAAAAGTATTTCAGACAAGTGCGGAAAAGGTCACGAATATGATTGTTTTCCATAATAGACAGATACTTGCATTATGACAAACTTAAATAGAAACTACTGTACAACACTGCTCAAGTTTCAAATGAAAATTAATTTTTTGTATGTAAAAACTAGTTGAATAACCCGTCAGGGAAATGCTCCTGTTCACTGCACTATAGTTAGGCAAGCAAATGAAATATTGAAAAGACGGGGGACTCACCCAATTCGCCAGAAATAGCCTCTTTCTGCGATTTTCATTATTGAGAGCAATAAAGAGTCATGGATGTCGTGAAGAGTGGTACTGTAGAGCAAGCGGGCAATAGTGGTATTCTAAATGGTCCTGCAAAATTGGACGTATTTTGTATTTTATTATTTAAAAATTTTCATTAATAAGATAGTAGTCAGGTATCTATAAAAACAAAAATGCGCAATTAATAAAAGTGTCTCGTTAATAAATAACATAGTCATTATCTTCATAGTTACATTTTCAGAATCGCAGGTAGAGTATTACGGATAGAATAGCAGCAATGGATTTAACAGTTTCACCACCGTTCGGAACCTTATTAAGCGGTTCTCTTTATATTATTTACTATTAGAAACTATACTAATTTTTAAATTGCTTAATATTTTTGGTAGAGTTTGAAGAGATCTTCAGGCAACAGTTCAATGAACTCCCTCACTCTTATTTCGTGATTATTTTATCCGAAACGAAATATTGATTCCCAGCCTAAGATATTTAGCATGATAATTACTTTAACACCCTTTCTATATCTTCACCAGTCACACCATGAGGTCTTATATTAAACCATTTCCACTTTATTTATTGCTTTGCTCTAGTTTGTTACAAAATGTTTGTAAATGCTCGTAGCTACGAGTTATAGTTTTCGTGAAAAAAATTAATAAACCTTAATGTACAAATGAGGTAATAACAACCCCTAAAAATTAACAATTTTGAAATTTTTTATTTTTCTATTTGTTTGTGAGCAAAATCCTATTATCATGCAAAATTTCAACGCCGTTTTCCTTTTAAATTGGTCTAAAAATTAGAATTTCTTTTCCCCATGTTAACTTATGGCAATTTTTTTTTAATATTTCCAGTTTTTGGATTTTGACGTCTTTATAAGTTCACGCCGTAGTTCTAAATCAATTGCATTATAATAAAATCCACTGATTCTTTTTATAAGCATTAAATTAAAGCTAATATTATATACAGTTCATCAACCTTCATAATTGAAAATTTTTGTAATTTTCGATTTTTATGGTTGGTTGTATCTAATAACCTATCATTCTACCAAATTTCAGGTCAGCATATATATATATATATGTATATGTATATATATCCTATGTCCTCCTCCGTAAGAAGCAGCTATTTATAATATATATATATAAATTTATATATAAATTTATAATAGATATATATATCCTATATATGTAAGAAGCAGCTATTTATAATGATATATATATCCTATGTGGACTTGGAGGAGAATGCTGAAGATAAAATGGACAGATAGGATGAAAAACGATGAAGTGCTACGAAGAGTAGGAGAGAAGTGAATGATTATACAGACTATTAGAAAGAGGAAGGGAAACTGGGTTGGGCATTACCTGAGGAGAGAGAGTATGATTAAAGACGTGTTAGAAGGAAAACTATATGGAAAAAGGGAAAGAGGTAAGAAAAGGTTTCAGCTGATAGACGATTTGAAAGGGAAAGAGAGTTATCAAGATATGAAGAGGACAGCGGAGAATAGGAGTACATGGAGAACCAGGTTTAACCATGAATAATCACGGGCCTGTCTAGGGACAGACTACCTATGAAGATGATCCTATATCCTCCGTAAGAAGCAACTATTTATAATAGATAGTAATTAGTGGAACTGCCAGTCAGACCTGACGGATGTGATTGAGTTAAGTATTAAGTTAAATTAAATTCAAATAAACAAGATTGGAAAGGTGTACTCCATGTCGGAGTACACAGAGTTTCCAAATGCGTTCTTTAAGATTTCACAATGTTCTCAATATTTTTCGCACAGATGAGAATTTAACGAGAAGCTAGCTAGGTACGTTGTAAAATACATGTAGGTCTTCATGTAAAGTAATCGTAATTATTGTCCGATTTGAAACAAAATTGGAATCGGCCAATTAATTTTAACTAAACTCCCCAATAAAATTTTTTATCATAATACGTCAAGCGGTTCCTGAATTGAAACAAAGGAACACTGTAGACTACATTTAGATCTTCATGTAAAGTTGTCGTCATTTTTTCCGATTTTAACCAAGAATGGAATCGGACTACCAAGTTTAGCAAAACTCCCCAATACCAAATTTCACCAAAATTCGTTCAGCGATTCCCGAGTTGAAACAAAGGAGCATCTTAAACTACATGTAGCTCTTCATGTAAATTGGCTGAAATTTTTGTCCGATTTTTACCAAAATTGGAATCAGTCGACCAATTTTATCAAAACTCCCCAATACCAAATTTCCTCAAAATACGTCTAGCGGTTCCCGAGTTGAAACAAAGGAACATTGTAGGTTTTCATGTAAAGTGGTCATCATTTTTGTCTGATTTTGACCAAAATTGAAATCGGTCAACCAATTTTAGTAAAACTCCTCAATACCAAATTTCATTATAGTACGTTAAGCAGTTTCCGAGTTTTAACATGCGGACGGACGGACGGAAACGACCTCCCCTATCTGCGTTCACTTCGTGCAAAAAACGCATAAAAATTAAAGAAACTAACATTTTATATGCCCTATAAAGGAAACAATAAATAGTAAATTCACATCAATGAATGATACAGAAAGTAGGTAAAAATAGTTTTGGCCATATAAACGTTTCTCGGAATTATGCCACACAACATTTATGTGTCAAAAACTATTTTTAATTTCTGGCCACACAATTATATGAATTTTAGATTTATTTTTTATACTTTTTATGGCATACATAACGTGCTTTCATTAAAAGAAATTTATATATTTTTTGTATTTGTCAAAGATTAAAAACTTAGCTTTCGCAGGAAATATTCTCAAAGAACTTAAAAACTGAAACAATTTTAATCTCTTTATCGGATTTGATTAAAACAACATCAATGATTAATTGAATATTAGTTTACTTCAGTTACCACAGAATTATTTATTTTAACCAAAATATTGTTCTAATTTCGTAACAGCGCCGAAATTTCTTTAATATGTGGGCAGATGCGACGCGAATTTTTAAGCCCATTCAATCTTAAGAAATTACACGAAATCGGCAACAACGCAAATCGCCTTGATGGCGAAAGGTTTTCACATAAAAATCCATCCAATTTTCGCACTAAAACTAATTTGTAGATCAACTCAACAGGTGTTCGAAAACCGACGGCAGCGAAATAAAACTTTGTTGTATTTTTGGCGTTCGTTGTCTCGTCTTTAATTCGTACGACGGTTCAAAGTAACTCTAATATGCATATGATTAACGTGCTACACTCGTCCCCGTGTTAATCAAATGGAAAAAATAAACGCTTATATAATCGAACCTACGACTTCAATGTGAACAACTTGTTACTTAAAACTTAATAGTGGAATTGTAAATTAATTCTTGAAAGTAGGATTGAAAAGTTTTGGAATTATAAACATTTTTGTCGTTCGACCTTCCATCTTACGTTGAGACAGGATGATCCAGCTCCTCTTCTTATATCTACTATAAATATCTGCTCTTTACACAGGATAAAGGAGGATATAGAATAGGGATACCAGACGTCCCGCTTATACGGGATTGTCCCGTATTTAATAAACTTTTCTCGTTGCATCGGAAAGTTCTGCCGGGACGTATTTGAGTGGCCCTAATGGACGTAGCCTACCAGAATTCCAACTTGGGAACAACTTGACAAACTTGCATTTATCTAAAGGAGGATGGGCTAAGAGTGAATCATAATCAATTGCTCAGTCAATAGACCGTTCTGAAGAAAGCCACAGAGTCTAATGAAGAAGCTCGGAATAAGAAACTGTGCCATGAGAAGTGGTCAGGTGTTCTTCATCGAATCGAAGACCAGGAAAAAATCTCTGAATTACTACTCATCCAAGAGTTTGTATTCAGCATTCCGGCGCACAATGCACAAGTAGAACGAATTTTTTCCCGACCAGCCAATGGAGCAAAGATAGAGGAATGGAAATATCTACAGTGGAGTCAATCCTGCAGTACTTAGTAAACATGGATAGTCGTGCAGCGAGTTTTAACAATATGTACTTTAAAACCAACTGTTACAGAGAGTTGTAAAATTTATAAGAAAAATATGATTTTTAAATTTAACAGTAATTGTCGTTCTTTTTTTATTTACGTTCCAATGTAAATTTCAATATAAATCCCCTATATAAAAGCTAGCAGTTATTGACTGTTTTATTTGTTATCTTTCTTTTCTCCTTCCAACATTTTGTGTACCGTATTTTAAAATTCTAAATTAATTTTACAATATATACATATATACAATTTTTTCTTGTATTTATTTCTGTCAATAAATAGTTTGAAAATAGACAATATTTATAGACTAGGATTATTTTCTGATCGTTTATGAGTACAATATTTGCTCTTTTTTTAAGTAAGACTTTCTTAGCGTGCCCTGTAACAACAAAACCAAAATCTGGCAACCCTAATATATTCTATATACTTAACTTTATATGAGATTATTTTCTACGCCGCTGCAGAATTATTGTTCCTCATAAAAATCCATTGAAAGGACTTGTCAGGACATTATCAAATTTTTCTTAGAAACTATAAGTCGTAGATAAGTGCTCTCCCGAACTAACATACCATGTAAGGGCAAGGGAAAGCAAAATACGATTTTTATATTATTGATTTCCGAGTAAATTTATGATAATAAATTACGTCATTTTCATGAAAACTAATGTAAACAACTTTTAAATTAACAAAAAATACAAAATATAAGTAAATGTAAAATATAGTTTGACTATTAAAGGAAAATTACCAAGTATTTATCTGATTTGTGAATTATATATCAGTTTAGTTACATTGTGTTTATCAAGATTTCACCATATAGACTGCTTAGTGTCAATCTCTCCCAAATAAAAACAGATGTCTATCTATCTATAGTTTTCTAATAACCAATTATGCCGCATTTACCACAATTTTAGTACATTGCGCCATTGGAGGGACTTACAATATTGAATGTATTTTTATACTTTCAAACAATAAATTTCAATTTAGAACAAGTAGGTATGCACACGGGTTTCCCGTGGTACAGAAGTCCTATTCGTCAAATTCGCCCTAATATAGCCTTATACTAATGTATTTGCTTTAAAATCAGAAAATTATTTTTCCTTATATTGTGGTAGCCCTGATTTTTAGATTCGTTCTAAACATGTTCATTTCGCTTTTCCATTCTATACTCATCCTACAAACGACATTTCTTTCAAATCCGTTCTGCCAATACCTTCCAAATTCATAGTTACAGAAAAAACTAACTTTGATATTGTGGTAGCCCTGTATAGTCGACCTGGTTTATAATTAATATTTTGGTTATATATTTATATGATGATTATATATTATATCTTTGGTTAAAATCCATGAAGTCAGTTCTCTAGAAATACAATTTAAAAAATATTATTTCACTTTTCAGTGTGGTAGCCCTGCTCTTCAACTCCGCTTTAAACCTCTTGATTTCAATACGGTATGTTGTATGAACCTTATATGCAAAATTTAGTTAAAATTCGACCAGCCAATTCTCTCCAAATCTATTATTACTGAAAAGGTTTAATTTGTAATTGTGGCCCCACTGTTTAGCTGATGCGGTCCAATTATACTGTTTTGGTTTTGTATATAAGTGCTTATTATAAATATTAAATTTCGTTAAAATTGATGAGGATAATTCAACACAAATACGTGTAAAAGGAATTTTTTTATTACTTTGATTGTGGCAGTTCTGATTTCTATATCTACACAAAACATATTGATTTTGTTTTTTATGTTGCATACCTTTTTTATACAAAATTTCCCTGAAATCGGTTAGGCCAATTCCTTCCAAATTTACAGTTACCGAAAAGTTAACTTTGCAATTGTGGCACCCCTGCTAAGTCGTTCTGGTTCAAATATGTCACTTTGGTCATTATTTTATGTGAGTATTCTACGAACCAAATTTGGTTGAAATCGGTTTAGCCAATTCTTCCCTGATATATGCGTACGGACGGACATCACGAAGATAATAGTGCTTCTCAGCAATGACGAAAAGCACTAAAAATGATATAAAATTTGTATCAATAATTATTTTTTACCCTTCATATTGAATGGAATATTAAAAAATTAACATATATTAAAATAAGCTTTTGCTTGTTAGCAACGTATCCGTAAAATATACGTGCATTATAATTAGTGATGGGCATAATCGAATGATTTCCATAATCGAATGATTAGTAATCGAGATATTCATTCGTTAAGATCATTCGTTAAGGTCATTCGCTAATATCTTAGTGATGGGCATTATCGAATGAATTTCGTAATCGAGTTATTTCCATATGTTTCCATAATCGAGATATTCATTCGTTAAGATCATTCGTAAAAATCATTCGTTTTGATTATTCGTTAAATCATTCTTTAAGATTATTCCGTAAAATCATTCGATAGGAGAGTATTAAAATTCTTTGTGTTTTTAGACAATTCGTTTTCCTGAATGTTTTAAAAATATCTCAAAAAAGAAGTTAAGTATATTAAACTTGGTAATTGTTTCTTGTTGAAATTATTTTGTAAAATCTATTTTTTCTGTAATATTTTGTAACTTTTGTGACATTTATAATATTTGTTAATTTGTATTAATAAGTATCACAGCCTTTAAAAGAGATGATAAAATATGTACAGTCGACGGAAATCTATTTTAATTAAAAATATATCAACAAAAACTGTAAATCATTGGATTACTAAAAACCAAAATTATGCTCAAGGAAGCATTCACATAGTAAACATAATTAAGTAAAATTAAAGGTCATATCCTTCTCATACATGCATGCAAGTAAAATGAAAACTCGTTTGTTGAAATTATTTTGTAAAATCGTTCATTACCAATATTTCTTGACATATGCTATTTTTGTAATATTTTTTGAGACTTATATTTGTTAATTTGTATTAAACTATTAAAAATGAAGTCATACCTTTCACATGCAGTTAAAGTGAAAACTCCCTTCTGTTGAAATTATCTTGTAAAATCATTTTTGTAATATCTTGTACTTTTTTGACTTAAAATTTGTTAATTTGTATTAATAAGTATTACAGCCTTTAGAGGAGCTAAAATAGATACCTTCAACGATAAACAATTTTAATTAAAATTTTAAACCAACAAAAACTGTGAACCATTGGATTGCTAGAACTCAAAATTATGCTCAAGGAATCATTCACATAGTTATTATGAAAAATTAAACATTTTCTTCACGTGCATATTTCGTTGAAATTATTTTGTCGTTAATTACTGTAATATTTCTTTACTTTTGGGATATTTCTAATATTTGATAATTTGTATTAATAAGTATTAGGAGTGAATGAGATACAACTAATAAAAACATTCAGAAATTAAAAAATTGGATACTTATTAATTCTAAAGGTCCTTCCGAAAGATTTTTTAATTTCCGCATGCATTTGGATATAAAGAATATGACAATTAATTTCACATAATTTTAGTTATAAAATGAATGTTTTCAAATTATTTAGCAAGATACTACCTACGTCAATATTAGACGAAATGTCCTTTCAGGATGAATAATCGATAATAATGGAGATTTAAGTAACTTACTAATATAATTCGGAATATTCCCAACTACTGATATCACTCGAATGATTATTAACTACTACAATCATTCGAATGATTCTTAAATACTAATATCATTTGAATGATTCTTAACTACTAAATCATTCGAATGATTCTTAACTACTAAATCATTCAAATGATTCTTAAATACTAATGTCATTCGAATGATTCTTAACTACTAAATCATTCGAATGATTCTTAACTACTAATATCATTCGAATGTTTCTTAACTACTAAATCATTCGAATGATTCTTAACTACTTAATCATTCGAATGATTCTTAACTACTAAATCATTCGAATGATTCTTAACTACTACTTTCTACCGAGATATCCCTTACCGAGATATTACTAACGAATGATATGAGCATAATCGAATGAATCGAATGATATGTCATAATCGAATGAATCGATTATGCCCAATGTTATGGATGTGATAACGTTGCAAATAATGCCAGCATTTCCTAAACATTATTAAAATGTGTGAGAACAAATTATTTAGTTTAGTGCATATGCCAATGCTAGGAAACTATTTACTTAATTGTTTTCCTTATTTATTGAGGAACAAGTTAGATAATAAACCATTTGGGCAAGAAACAGTGCAGTATATAGTTCAAAACTGGGATCGACTTAAATATTTTTGGGAAGGAAGAACGTGGGAGGAGTATGCATCTTATGTGAACCGTAGTGTAATTTATTAGCTCATGCATGCCCGTCATATTTAACGGTCAACTAAGCTAGTTATATAATAAGATGGACTGGCATGTGTGTTGAAAATGAGTTCCCATGATAATTGAAATTTCTCATTGTTGTAAATCAAGAATTCAACATTTCCATGAAATCACTTTTGACAAAGTTTTGCAGTATTTATACAATTAACTTAGCCATTAATATTTTTTCTTTTTCTGACATCTTCTAATATATAAAAATGAATGTGTGTATTAAAAATCATTTGCTACTTAAAAGAAAATTCTTTCCCGAGCGAAGCCGGGTAACTCCAGCTAGTTATTGCATAATTCATAAAGAAGTCCTATGCCTTGTATTTATGCACGCACGATGCGCGCACATTTCCCTCCTTTTTTTTAGGAATCCTTTGTTTCTAGAACACAATCCGTATGAATATTTTATATAATGTTCAATTGCAAATAAAAAAATGTTGCATGTTAGTCAAATTGGAAAATAAAACAATGCCGGAATCGAACCCGGTTGTAAATGTACACGTTTACATGCATTAGTTATGTAAATTATTAAAACATAGACCTGCATATCGAATTTGAAGGTCCAATCCACTGCAGAACTCGAGATATAACGGATTTGTTTGTTAAAAACAAACAAAATGACGTAAAGGGAATTAAAAGTTGTCTATTAAAAATATGATCTAGTCACCACATGACTTTCTCCATATCTGTAATATTTCTAAAATTTCCAAACAGGTTACATAATAATAAATATTTTAAGAAACTGCGAGAAAATTTTAGACTTTACAAAGAACAGAAATAAACTCAAACCATAGCCTTCTAATATTGGATATAGCCACAAAGCTCCAACGATTAAGAAAAAAGGAGCGTTACTAAGACGTAATTAAGTGTCAATTATTAACAATAGTCGTCGGTAGGTGGCGTGGTGATGGCAGCTAAAAATATAAGATATCTCTTAAACAATGAATTATATGGAAAAATATTTCAAACAAAGGTAGTAGAATATTACATTTCCTACAACTTTTATTCAAATATATGTTTACATTTATCAAATATTAAAGTAAATATTTTAAAATAACGGATAAGTTACAAGACCCACTTCCGGTTGCCCGATTTTTACCAAAAACTAATCAGTTCTTGTGACTTTTATAAAAATGTTAAATATAAAATTTGCGTTGACCTGATTTATAGTTTTTGAGTTCGAGCACCCACAAAAAGCTATCACACACACATACAACCATCATCGAGAAAATGGTCAAAACGTTTTCAGGGGACCTCAAAACGTATATTTCCGTTGAAATCTCGAAGTCGATTTATTTCATGAATACAATACTTTCCCCTATACTACGTATATGGAGAAAGTAAAACAGTACCCTTATGGTCTGGCCGTGTCCGTCCGCATGTTTCATCTGCGATACTACTGGGCAGATGTTCATCAAATTTGGTATTTAGAACATAAGGGCAAAGAAATTAAGAAAATTATGTAAATGGTTCACGTAGCCAAATCGGGAGTGCCACTTGACCGGTGACAAACATTGAACTATTCTTGATATCTCGTAAAATATCACTTATAACAAAAATCTTTAAACGAAATTTGTATAAATAATTAAATAGCATATGTTTTGTTCAGTACATTTTTATCGAAGAAGTAACCGATTTCAAGAAAATCAAACGAGAAGGCCGTAATTCACTTTGAATTTGGAAAATCTTTCCCGTGTTTTTTACTTTCTCCATAAACGTAGTATAGGGGAAAGTATTGTATTCATGAAAATAATCGTCTTCGAGATTTCAACGGAAATACAGGTTTTGAGGTCCCCTGAACACGTTTTGACCATTATCTCGATGATGTCTCTGTGTGTGTGATACCTTTTTGTGGGTGCTCTAACTTAAAAACTATTAATTAGGTTAACGCGAAATTTTATAAGTTAAGTTAAGAAAACTAGAAGTTAGCTGAACGTGCGTAAAATGACGTGAAAACGCATTAAAAACTATATAAAACACGTTAATTGTTTTTCCTGAATACTTTATTTAATTACTGATTTATCGCTCTTAACAGTATACCGCCGATCCAATTATTAAAACAATATGCCTGATTGGTAGGCAACCACGCCTTACAGGAGCGAACTGTTTCTATGTAATGTTCAGCTCCACGAGCCCTACAACATTTCCCATATTGGTAAACAATGAAGACATCGAGGGAGAAAAGTGGTCCGGTTGACAAGGAATGCCCCTTAAATAAACTCTCTAAGAGTACATTATGCTAGTTTTACTTTCAGCATTTGGAAAAGGTGCTTAAAAAATTAATAAAGCTTAGTTATACGATATTGGGTAGAGTTACTATACTTTCTGTGCACACAATCAAGCAATTTGTATGTTGTATGAAAAAAATTATTCAAGAACCACTACAAATACACTGCACATTTAAAAAGGCCTAAACGGACACTGGTCCATATTTCGAGTGGTCTGTTTGTTTGTACCTCGGAGGGAAGGCGGGGGATGATCTAAGTGACAAAATTTTCCCCACCACTACCTTATATTTAGAGTATCCAATAATTAAATAACATCAAATTTTCATTGGTCGATATATCGCCTGCCGATTCGAAATTTACGAATCGTTTTTTGCGATATCGAATCGAATCTTTAAATTCGATTCGAATTCGAATCGAATCTTGAAGCTTCGCAGGACCCTAATATTTACATTCACCTTTTAAGATTTTCAGGGAAAACATGAAAAATATATGTATTATCTGGAAGTTGGGTTGGGTTGGTTGGTTGGTTGAACTGGGATGGGATGATTGTGTTGGGTTGGGTTTGATGGGTTGGGTTGGATGGATTGGGTTGGATGGGTTGGGTTGGTTGGGTTGGGTTGGTTGGGTTGGGTCGGTTGGGTCGGTTGGGTCGGTTGGGTTGGTTGGGTTGGTTGCAGCACCAGCTTGGTGGCCCAATATATTAACAGAATGGGTCAGATTTTTTATTACGAATAGTCTTTGTTTCCAATAGTACCCCGTCCCAAAAACTCTTAAAAGTTTGGTATTCCTGGGCGTCAAGATTACATGTGAGTGAAAATATCTTATTATTATCTTTATATGTTATTATATCTTTACTTTTAACCAAGAAAAACACCCCATTTGAGCCGGTCGCGAGATTTCGCTTGCTTTTTTTTGAATTTATGAGAAAATATCCAGAAACTGAGTGTATGTATTACGAGAATGTAAATCCGGCACACAAAGTGTTAATGCGACGTATGCACAGCGTGCAATCATATAGTGTATATGTATATACATAAACAAGAAAAAAGAATTTGCGCGTTCAGTTTAAAGGTTTATAAATATTAGTTGATGACAATTAAGGAAAAACAATAATGATATAATTATCGCAATAATATTTTAGCACTAAAAAAGAGCTATCTAATACTTTACTTTGGATCATTTGATATGTTTCATCACTGTACTAAATATTCTCTTTATTTAACACAAAATATATAGAGAGAATAGACTTACTCAGGGCTTACCTCAAATCCTGATAAAAAGTTTTTCCAATCTGCAAAATATTTTACAATAAATAGCAAGGATTAATCGTTAATCCCTCTTCAATTTTAAGTAACGAGTGCTAATTTATGTGCAACTTTTTAAAATCATTATATGTAAATTTAAATATATTAACCAATACCAAAGGATGAAGAAGCCTCAAGCAAGAGAACGGATCGATCCTTCCTGAATAACGTTAGAGAAAGGCCACCTAAAGAGTGGGTTCATTGCATACGGACAGGGCCGGCCCGAGCTAAGGGCGAGCCGGGCGGATGCCCGGGGCGCCGAAGTCTTGGAGGCGCTATCCCGACCAACTATCTATGCGTTACTTGCGCAAGTGAAAAATATTTTATACCAATTTATAACGCAGAACAGGCTGAAATTCTGATGGCATTCCTTTTATTTTCCCTTTATCAGTAATGTTTACAGAGCGATGAATAAATTAACATGTACTTTGTAAATATCTCAACAAACATTTACGGAGGGGAGCGCTGAAGTGCTATCTCGCCCGGGGCGCCAAAACTCCTTGGGCCGCCCCTGCATACGGAGAAGGGGTAGAAGTTCACACAACAACGTCAATCAATAGGAAAGACCTTAGCAAGGAATCGAGAAAATTTATTCAAGGAATACACTCTACGGGGCAGATGCGTGTAATGGGTAACAAAACGATTACGACCACCGAAATTACTTTCTTCCGCACCTCGAGGAATTCTCAGCAGGGCATATCCACGACCTTAGCTGTATAGAGAGGCTGGTGGAAAATCCCACCATTAGGTTGGCAAATATAATCTCAAAAACCTCAAAAGAGCTGAGAAACACGTGTTCTCAAAACTATCCTGGGGCCTTGCGGTTACCTCACTGTTCAGAGCATGATCTTTTAAAAAAGACGCAAATTAAGGAATTATCCTTTTTTCAGTCCCACTGTTAATACAAGCCCAGAAAAGGAACGAAATCGTAGGTAGGAAATAATATCGCGCAAAAAGTAAACAGAAACGACTTCAATATTATAATTCAGAATAAAATATGTATTTAGAGGTATAATTTTCCATCTTGTTGGGAAATCGACGCTTATCGACGACTAATCATTTTCGTCGATTTTGAAAATTAAAAAAAAACGACATTTATCGACATTTTTCGATTTAAATCGAATCCTACCTAGCCTAGGTATTAGACAATTATTAGAAGGAGGACCCTAAAGTTTTTCGGTTCTATGTGAGAGAGGCCCTACCATACCTTCCCTGCTTAATGACTCAGGTGCCGTTATTCATGATAGCGTAGAGAAAGCCAACCTGTTAAACGCTCATTTTGTAAAAACATTTACAGCCATCAACTATCAATGCGTAAATTATGCACCCGCTATGAGAAACGAGCTGATGGACGATATAGTATTTTCTGATGTGGGAATAACAAGGCCATTAAGCTCCATTAAACCTTACAAAACCACTGACCCCGAAGAAATTCCTGTTCGTGTTTTAAAAGAATTAGCTGAAGAAATAGCACCTTTTCTTCGGATAATATTCGAAAAATTTATTTCCCGCGGAGAGGTTCCTAACGACTGGAAGTTAGCGCACGTTACCCCAATTCATAAGGGCGGCGACAAGGAGAACCTAGAAAATTACAGGCCGATTTCCTTAACTTCTATATCGTGCAAGATTCTCGAGCACATATTCGTTAGCAACATAAGGCGATTTCTTGATAGCAATTCATTGTTAGATGATTGTCAACACGGCTTCAGGAAAGATAGGTCTTGCGGTACTCAGCTCGGTCTTTTTGTGAATTGTACACTGAGAAGCGGAGAAAATAATAGGCAGGTCGATGCCATCCATATTCTTAGATTTTAGGAAAGCCTTTGAAAAGGTACCTCAAAGGACGTTAATAACGAAATTAGAAACCTTAGGCATTAATTCGAAAATTTTTAGTTGGATCCGTGAATTTTTAAATCATAGGAAGCAGAAGGTTGTCTTCAAACTTAGTGGAGGTTGTCTCTGGTGTTCCACAGGTTAGTGTACTTGCTTCGTAATTATTTCTAATTTATATAAACGATATTAGCTCCGTAGAAATAAAATTAGGCTTTTTGCTGACGACAACGTTATTTATAGAGAAATAAGCAATCCGGAAGACCATCAGTACCTCCAAAATGACCTGGAAGCTATTTCTGCGTGGTGTAAGGCAGTGATTCTCAACCGGAGGGACGCGTCCCACTGATGGGATTTGCATTCTCAATAAGATAACACGTAAAAATCGACTTTTTGACGTGCAAGCTTTTCTTCTTTTTGAGATTAAAATTAGAAAAAAATAAACTCAAGACTTTTACATTCAGACCATTTTAAAGAAAAAATTACACGGTTTCTTATTCTGTTCATCGTTTTTCGCCTACAGTTAGAAATTCTTCATGTTAAACGTTTAATACACATATTTTGGGGAAATCTTGCCATTTTAACGGAATGTTGCCTTGCCTACCAATTACATTGTTAAACCTCGTAATCCTATTGTTATTCCAATTCTTATGGGTTTATGCGTGCTTTGAAGTGACAGCATTTATAATTAAAGAAGTGATGGAGTACATTACTGACCCACTCTGCAAAATAATAAATCAATCATTTCATACAGGAACATTTCCGGAAAGGCTGAAGTATACAATAGTTAGGCCACTACATAAAGAAGGACCTCCTGAATTGTTAAACAATTAACGTCCAATAACACTTTTGTCAAATTTTTCTAAAAAATTTGAAATGGCTGCACAAACCCGTCTTTCTAATCACTTAGAATATAATCACCTGTTATCAAATAGTCAGCATGCTTTAGAAAGAAATACTCAACTACTACAGCATTAATAGACTTTGTAAATAATGTTTTTGAATCCATTGATCAATCACAGTCTACAGCAGGATTGATCTGTGACTTATCCAAAGCATTTGATTGTGTTAGACATGAAATATTAATCAGAAAATTAAAGCACTATGGTGTCTATAGCAATTCTCTCAAATGGTTTGAATCTTATCTTTCTAAACGCAAACAAAAAATAATAGTTAGTAATAAGAATCAATCTTTTTGTTCAGAGTGGAGTGATGTGAAAATAGGAGTGCCATAGGGATCTGTCCTTGGTCCACTACTTTTTATTGTTTATATGAATGATCTGCCCTATGATGTGAAAGCAGACATTATCTTATATGCGGATGATACATCAGCAATCTTAAAGGAAAAAACAATAGCAGATCTAGGTAAAAATTTGCTTCAAACAATAGAAAATATGGAGGAATGGTGTTCTGCAAATGGACTTAAGTTAAATATAACTAAAACTAATGTTATTCATTTTAGAACTGTTAAAAATAAAAAAATTGTCTTGGAATCGATTAGTGAAAATTTTTATGTAAATATCAAACACTCAACCAAGTTATTGGGAGTATATATTGATGATAATATGAAATGGAAAGACCAAATTAATAATTTAGTAGTAAGATTAAATAGAGCATGCTTCAATATGCCAATACTTGCATCAATAACTAGCATGCCAATCAGATTAGCAGTGTATTATGGGTATTTCTTTTCAATACTTAAATACGGCATAATTTTGTGGGGAAATGCTGGGAAACTATTTTTAAAATTCAAAGAATGTGTTACGTATAATGACCGGCTTAGGCTTCAGAGATTCCTGTAAGTCAATATTTAAAAAATATAATATTTTAAGTCTTCCATCACTCTATCTTTATGAGCTAATAAGCTATGTCAATAAGAATCAAGATTACTTTAAAAATCTTCAGTCTGAGCATCAATATGATACAAGAGGCAAAGATAACTTGAATCTACCACAGCACAAATTAAAACTAATGGAAAATAGTCCATATTATAATGGTATCAAAGTTTATAATAAATTGTCCATAAAATTTAGAGAAAAATGTAATAATGTAAAATATTTCCAGGAGAAAGTGAAAGAGTTTTTGTTAAAAAAGTGTTATTATTCAGTAAGGGAATATATGGAAGACAATGATGTGTCACTGATTGATTGATGTAATGTTAGGTATATTTTGGATTATAATTCAATGTAACATTTATATTGTAATGTATGTGTGATGTGTAACAGTTATATTGTAATGTATGTGTAACGTGTAACAGTTAATGTATGTATGTATTTGACGAGACACCTATTTACTGACAGACTTGTACTGAAACCATGTAAATGTAATGCGTCAATAAAAATTTTATTCTATTCTATTCTATTGAAGGTTTTTAATACGTGAAGGAGAGAAAGGCGGAAGGAGAGAAAGGCGGAAGGAGAGGGAAATGATTTTCATAATTCGTTGCGTTATTTACGAGAAGGAACAACTAAAGAGCTGAAATATGTTGTCCGTTTGCTGGTCTGAGTGTAAAGTTATTAAAACGTAAATAACTCTATCAAGGATGTAGATAGAAAATTTCAATTTGGCAGAAATTAATATAATGAGCTAATCAGAATTTGTTAACATAGGGTTGACATGGTAATTAAGGAAATAAATGTACGTTTGTGGCGCTATTTTAAGAGGGGATATATTGCACTTCCTTCGAATAAAACTAATAAATTTTAATTTAATGAAACAATATTTTATGACTGAAAATTAAAAAATATATAATTCACATTATAGTATGTTCCAGAGAGTTAAATTCTATTCTTGGCCTCATATTCATCTATATACATTTATATTAAAATGGATCCGTGTTACCTATATAGGTTATTTAAATGTCATCACCTAATTTCCATCTCGGCTTATATCAAACGGATTTTCATGTCATTGGCGATTAGCATGTCCTGTGACATCTAATGATAGGAATGTTTATATTCGTGAATTTTTTGTTTGAAAAAACATTTCACGTGTAGACGCAATATAAATAAATGTTTCTGTATGCTTTTTACAGAAAACAACCTTAGCCTCTAAATTGTATTTTTATAACTATGCTATAACCCAATCTTCGGTAAAATAAATTCGGATTTATCATCACAAATGATTACCTAACAAATGTTGAAAAACAATTGCCGTACATAGCAACGTATTATTTACCTATCCGGGATCTGAAAAGGTATACAGTAATAACGAAACAATTATCTTCTCTGGTTCTTCTCTTCATAAATATTTTTTAATTTGTTTGTTTGTGCAGAAAAAAGTTCTAATTAACGATTGCCTACCAAATTTTGCAAGATTTTAAATTTTGATTTCAGGTAGAATTCTATATCTAGATAAAAATTCATTATATTGGTTTAAATTTCAATTTTTAATACTCTATTTTACTTTTATATATTTATTCTAAGAAAATAATTTAAAAAAAAAACAAAGGTTTTCAAACAAACATAATGCCAAAACGATCACGGAGATCATTCTCAGATCCAAACAGATTAAAATGTAAGAGAATAGCCACAGCAAGAGCAGCAAAGTCTTCTGAACAAAGACAAATTCAACTTCGATCACAACGACTTAGACAAGGGCAGTCTTTTAAAGTTGCAGGTGTTGAATTGTCAAATGACCTCTTTGCTCATGGACAATTATATATAGCTACGTCTAGAGAAGGATGCGGGAAAAATTATTTATTTGAAAAAAAGGTGAGAAGACAAGAAATATTGTATACCAACAAGCATTACAATAAAAATTTACTTGGTTTAAATACTTTATTTATTCTCAAATATTCTTCAAATTATGTTGCCTTGATTTAAAAACCCGAGCAACGCCAGGTATATTTGCTAGTAAGTGATAAAAACTACAAAAACTCCAGTATTTACGCGAAATTCGAAGAAATACGATGAAGAAGCAAAATTTTACGATAAAAATTAGAATCTCCATTTTTTCCTCAGGCAGGACAGAGAGGTTAAGATTCGCGAGATCGAATGTATGACGGAGCGAGGATAGAGGATCGTTTTCCCCTAGGACGATAAGAGAACATAATAGGAAAGGGTAACGTAGGAAAGCTAGGGACTCTTGTTCTGCCATCCACAAAAAATATGACCTGCAGGGTATCATGTAGATGCAGATGAATGAAACAGTCTGGAAAAATATATATGACTTAAATAAATATGTAGTTGATAAAAGAGGGAGGGACTCTAATTACCGTTATTTATGTTTTAAATGAATATGTATTTCACTTTTATTTTTTAAGGTTTCCTTAAATGCTGACAATGATCCATGGGTTTGTTTATTTATGTTGCTATTTTGAATTCACACCTTGCTAAGGTCTGAATCTTGAGCTATTTTATTTTAAATTTAACACTTCATTCATGCCTATCCGACATTTTTGTCGGGCAATACTACTAGTTTACCATGATTATTGCCAAGCGATATTTTTTACACAGACGTTATCTATCAATTGACGATGTTTGTGGCGACATTTCCCTTTGATTTTCATTTTTAATCCGTCAGGATACCTCGCTCGTGACATAGCGATGTACAACTGCCCGTGGCTGAAACATGGTTGCGGTAAATATAAGCCAACTTGGCCCAACGCCTGCTCTTGCGTCTTGTTAATGGTGGTGGCAAATGCGAGCCGAATCGGAAATTGCAGGCTTTTAAATTTGAATGAGAGGGCATGATCGGAGGGTTCGAGATAAATTCTTGGTAGTAATATGTATTCTCCATTGGATTCACCTGTAATAACTCCCAAAGCCAGGACGCGTACAAGCAATGTTTTTTACAATCAATCTCGTGCCGTTTACCAGGCTATGTTTTGGTTGGATGTTACGAAGCAAAATGCCGATAACTTTTTTCAGAATCATTTTATAAGGTGGCAAAACAGGAGATTTGGACTATTCGCAAATTCTAAAGACCTTTTTGCTGCATCCTCATCTTTTGAAACATCTTTTCCACTGCATTGAGTTTCCAACGAATTGATTATCAGTGAGTTTATGACGTCACAGTGGTTGTTTTTTGGAGAAAATATCGCTGTATTAGACGTGTGGCTTCGAGGGTTTCCTCATAAAACCTTTAATTAAAGCTTTCCCTGATCAACTCACAATAACAAACAATTTGAGAAGGTACCTTCTACATCTACATGTTGCCCTGATATTCAACTAATTGGTGGAACTGCAATGCATCAAAACCTATCTAAAGATTGTCTACCGCAGGTTGAAATTTTCTATTGTCATCTCGTATTGTCCTCGGAAAGAACAAGCCTAGATAACGCACCGTCCTACAATCAATCTCACGTATCTTATCGTCACGGACGTTTCTACCTATATACGTTGGTGTCTCAATTACTCCTACAACCTCGTCTTTTAGACATTCCGATCTATATTTCTCCAGAAGCCGCAATCTTGAGTTCAATCTACGATCTTCCAGTGGTACCCAGTTCAAATCCCTCAATAATGAAGTGACGCTTTCCTTATGTTCGTACTTTTGTTTTACGAATCTGGCTGCTCTGCGCTGAACTCTTTCTAATTGAATTACATGTCCCTTCTCGTAGGGATCCCATATGCATGAGGCGTATTCCACTTGTGGTCTAACCAGTGATAAGTAACATGTTTCACGTACTTTTTCTGTAATGCTCCGTACTATTCTACCTATGAAAGCCGGTTTCTTGTTGGCAGCGCCTATAACTCGACGAATGTGCATGTCCCACGAAAGATCTTGATAAATGGTTACTTCTAAATATTTTACATACTCGGCTGCTTGAATATTTATTCCATCTATTTTATACTCGAAACCTACTTCTATGTTCTTAATTTTCCAGAACGTAACTGCGGCACATTTAGTGCAATTAATTTCAATTTGCCATTCTTTGCACCATGCTGAAATGGCTCTTAAGCCTTCACGCAGCGACTGATGGTCCTCCTGGATTTTTATTTCTATATATAGAACGGTATAATTGGCAAAAATCTAATTTTACTACGAACTACCGAGCAGATATCATTTACATAGATTAAGAAAAGTAGAGGGCCCAATAAACTTCCCTGAGGAACAACCGACGCAACTTTAACGGGGGACGAGTATTTCCCTGACAACTATCTGTTCTCTATTCGAAAGGAAGTCTCTCACCCAACTAATAACTTTCGGATTGATACCATGTTGTTCTAACTTTGCAATTAATTTCTTATGAGATACTTGATCAAACATCTTCCTGAAGTTAATGAATATGGCATCGACCTGAGTATTTTTCTCTTTCTCTCCGCATCGCAACAAATCATCCACGAACAGGCCGAGCTGAGTTTCGCATGATCTACCTCTCCGGAATCCGTGCTGGCATCCGCTAAGCAATGAGTGACTATCTAAATGGCGCCTTACAGGTCTAAATATTGTGCTCAAGTATCTTGCACGATAATGAAGTTAAGGAAATTGGCCTATAATTTTCGGGGTTCTCTTTGTCGCCGCCCTTATGGATGGGCGTAACGTGTGCCACCTTCCAATCTTCAGAAACGACAACTTCCGTAATGGATTTCTCGAATATAATTTTTAAATAAGCTAACCCTTTCAATACTCGCGCGGGTATTTCTTCCGGCCCAGGAGATTTATTTGGTTTAATTGAACAAAGTTGGAGCGCGATACCATTTTCGGAAAATCTTCCATCGAGTCGCCCTGATGCATAGGAATAGGGATTTCACATTCATCGTCATTAGGAGTAAAACATTTCTGAAAGAGTTGATTTAAAAGGTTTGCTTTCTCCGCGCTATCGTAAACTACATTTCCCGTTTCCGATCCCAGTAACGCAATAGTGGGGCCTCTACCTTGGACTTCCCTGACGTAAGACCAAAACGCTTTCGGGTTCTCTTTCAAGTTATCCTGTAAAACCTTCTTTTTGTAATTGTTAAACGCATTACGCATTGACAATCTGGCTATGGAGCGAGCCTCCTTCTATTGCTGCCTTAACGTTGCAAACTGTTAGACCGTAGCTGATGAGGATGTGTTATTTACGCGAGAGTGGAGTTTTCTTTGCCGTCGGAGAGCGCTCCTAACTTCCTGGTTGTACCATCTAAGTTCTGCATTTACACGCTTCAGTTTGCTTGGAATAAATTTATCTGTGCACTCTCGCATCATATCTCTGAACATGCTGCAGGATTCTTCCGCGTCTGCAATATCTTTTACCTAGCAGAAATTAGTATATTTATTTTGCAGAAAATAGCTAAATCTTGTGAAATCGGATTTGGCGAATACATAAAGCTTTCATTTAGCCTTAACCTGTTTCTCAATGTTTAGCTGAAACTCCACGTACACTGCCTTGTGATCGCTTATTCCCTCAGCATCAGATACCCTATTTATACGACCAGGAAGATTAGTAGCCAATAAATCTAATATATTATTAAATCTCGTGGGAAATCTCACTAACTGATACAATGAGTGTTTACCGAAAGTTTCAAGTAATGCCTCGCACGATTCACGCTCTCTACCACCGGGATATAGCAATTATGCCTCCAATCAATTAACGAAAGATTGAAATCGCCTCCGATTATAATGGATTTATCTTTATTAATCGCCACTTGTTTCTCTAGATAATAAATAGTTTCCACGCTCGCATTTGGTGGTCTATAAAAGGCGCATATATTTAGTTTTACAGTCGCTCCCTTTCACACTGCACCAAACACTTTCGACTTTGTCGTCATTAATCTGTATTGGGTAACTTTCGTATTTATTGCTAACTGATATAAAGATTCCTTCTGTTATCGTATACAGAGTTTCAACAACTGGTCTCGAGTCCTCGAAGGAAACTTCTCCTGGGATATGCAGCAGTTGAACTCTTTAAATTAATGCGTCCACTCTTCTTTCGGTTAAATTGTATGTAGCCTGTCAATAATAGAAGCACTTACCTGTCACCTTTTTACGCCTCTTTTATGATTCATCTAAAGGCAAATGCTAAATATATCTGTCCATTGAGTTTTTCGAAAACTAGGATTTATTTTGCATTCTCAGTCAAAAAACTTAAAGAGGATAGTACGCGATGAAATGTATGATCGAACGCCATCTTCTTCAATTCCGTGTCTGAATATAATAACTTGGTCTAACTGCATTTGAAATGCAAGTCGTACGATTCTATAGGACTGATTAGGCATTTCGTAACAAAAAATTCGATATGTGGCTTCCAGCGGACTATCGTACCATGCACTTAATCAGGCATTTCAAACTGGCGGCCCGAATGCCAATTCTTGTCTTAACTTATTTAGTTAAGATAACTAAATGAATACTTAATTTTTGTGAAAAAGATACGAGATTTGTTTATAGTTTTCAAGTTACAATAGATCTCAGTTTCTAAATGATTTTTTTAACGGCATAAAAGACATCCATTCTTCTAAATGAAATCTGCTTTCCCGACTCTGGCTCTCATCAAAAGAACTATAATCCTAATGCGGCCCTTATGTAACATCTATCGCTCCAATGCTGTCCTGATGCCTCTTCGAATATCACGTGGCAGCTCTACGACCTCTAGGAAATAATTTCGTATAATTTCGCCTTGCAAGTATGGAAAAAAGATTTCCGCTCCTCTTCCTCCGTTTGCATCCTTCCGTCGTCCCAAACGATTTCGAAATGGAAGTGCGCTCCAGAGGACGTCTTTGAACAAAGGCACAAAGGGCGTGTTTTAAGTGAGAGGGCGAGAAGTAGGGGCAGGCGGACATAGACGGTGGAATAAAATGACCCTAAGAGGGGAGGAAAAAAATCAGTCCGACACTATGAATTTTTTGTTCTCGCCTCTCTATTTGAAGTGAGACCGAACGTCGCTAACGACGAAAGTGATCTCCGACCAGGTAGCGCACGGGCGGGTCGTGCGTGAAACAAAATGAAAATTACATCGATTTGTCACGACGAAAGACGGAGAAGCCTCGCATTACAAAGCTTCGGGTTTACACTACTTTTCGCGCTCGAATCACGGTCCTTACCTCGAAGGCAGATAGTAATTATCAGTTCGTTCCGGCGCCGCTACGCCGTGTTCCGTTCCCCGTGTGCCCGTTTTGAGTCCCCTGCGCCGATGGAGACGTCAACTGTCATCGAAGCTTTAGGGCACCGGATGTGGACGAGTATGGGAAATGACGTGTTGGTAGAGGGGACCGGGGCATGGGGAAGGCGAGGGGTAAATATGAGGTATGGCCCGAGTGTGGACAATGAAAAAGGAGATAAGTGGCGTATTACATACCTCTCTCCCAATCTATTCCTTCCCACACACATTATTCCTCCATCCACTCAGCATTCCCCGATACGTTTTTTCTCTCGTTTTTTCCTCCTCATTCCACCTTCACCTCTCCCCTATCCAATTCCTTCCCTCCCCTCCGCCTCCTACGGCACACAAACCCTCCATCACAATGGATAGCCCATAACCACACCTGACGAAGTCAACACTGAATTCGACTCCCCCTTCCATCCCTCTTCCCACCAGCCATTCCCTTCCCTCCCCTCTCGCCCCTCCTCAAACTGCCGCTAAACAAAGACCATATGCTGTGGAGGGATCCAGAGGAAGGCAACGTCATGCACCCCCTCTCCCTTTCCCGTTCCACTCTTTCTACGCGTGACTACTTGTGAGAGTCGTATCTCGTGAAAGCGTTCGCCACAGTCATCTTTCATAAGTATTATATATAGATAGATTATATATAGATAGATATTATTAAACAATACAAAAATAAGAATTTTTCTCGAGCTGAGTTTTGCTGTGACAAACTGGATTTTCATTTTCCTTTAACTCGGCTAATGCGTACAAAGTGTAATAAAATTCGAAAATAATGCCTTTAGTAAATGCCTTTGAATATGGTTTATTTTTCAAATGTGTAGGGCGTCTCAAGTATGAGCCATCTCATTGCTTTGATTACTTCGATTGTAGAGGGTGTCACAAAAAGTCCCATGGTAAAAATATTAAGCTACAAAAATAAAACATTTTATGATTACCATTATATTTGTTTTATTTATATTTATAGTTAATTTAGTTGTCACATTTATTTGCAATAATAATGAGCATCAATATGCGTGTCTTTGAGTGAGTTGAAAATGTGATTTGATTTGTTATTATACTGTTGCTTTTTCATGTTGAAGATGTGTGATTAGAGTCTATTCACAAAAGAGGAGTATTTAAAAATGAGTGTTAGGGTTACTAAACCCATGCTACGAAACATGAATCACCAAAATTGACGCCGTCTCACCCTCTATGCTGAAAACTGATAATTAGAAATAAATTTGAATACAAAATAAACCACAAATATACCAATAATTATAACAATTATAACCATTAACATTGCAATAAATATAACATATTTGTTTAATTTTTATACTCTACCTTTGGATCAAGGGGTTTTTGTACACCCTGTACCATAAGCAGGCGGAAAAGTCACCATGAACGAAACAGTCGTGTAGTGACAAGATACACGGATCAATATAAACATGCTTAATACCTACGAATCGCATGATGGTTTAATTTATAAATAAAATTTACCGTAATTTTCCGATTATAATACGATTTTTTCCCCTGAAATACTGGAAAAAAACTTAGGGTGCGTATTTTACATGGTAACAATCGCATAGAAAGTTTTCTAGTAAGGAAATAATTTTATTTTCGAACATGACTTTCTAAATAAATTGTGCTTTTCATTGCATTCTGATAGTTGCGAGCAACAAATAATAACATTACATAACTTGACCTGCTTGTATGAACGTAGAGTCAGAAAAAGATGAAATTTTCATCAACGAGACGTAGGTAATATTCTCGTAAACTCTTTCTCTCGGCGGCAAAGTGAGAACTGTTATTTCAACCGATCAGATTTATACAAAATGCGTCATTGAGATATATTTTAATACATTGTGTCGATCTTTAATAAGTAAGTCAGAACGTAACGTGATATCCTCGTCAACTCTCTCGCACGTATATCACTTGGCGATCGATCACTTTAATACATTGTGTCGATCTTTAATAAGTGAGTCAGAATGTAACGTGATATCCTCGTAAATCTCTCGCATGTATATCACTTGGCGGCAAAGCGAGAACTGTATCGATACTGCTAATAAACTAGTGAAAAGTTACACTGATCTTTATATAAAAATTAGGTGCATATTATATATGGTGATGAGACAATTTTCACATTTCATTCGTAAAAACATGGGTGCTTATTATATTGGGTGCGTATTATAATCTGAAAATTACGGTATACCATTTGAGTCGTGTGCTTTTAAGTGTCAGCAAAATATCTAGTTTATTTATAATGAGATGAGGCCTGTCATTTATTCCGAAATTATTAATTTGTCCCCATGAATTTCTGAGTTTGAGACCCCTATGTTAGGAGAAGAATTCGATATTTTTCCAAGCTGAGATTACAGTACAAGTATCAATTTCAAGAGTAAATTTTAAAAATTACTCTGAATTAATACAACGAACCCGTATTTGTGAATCCAATAACTATTCCTTGGAAAACATTTGCTGCAAATTTTATGCAATACTTCAAATTCGCGCTCATGCGTCTGATGTGTTTTTTCGCATTCCGCAATAAGCAAAAATATTCAGCTCTATCGATTTATTTCAAATGAATAGAAGAATACGATGAAAATTTACATCGCGAAAGTAAAACCGTACACTGTATCGTGTCTCATATATTTTCCGACATTTATTCACAACGAGTGACACAGGCCATAAGTGCGTATTTTCAAATGAAACTCGACCACAAAAGACGCTAAAAAAGAAACCAGTGGAGCATGAGAACCTCATTTCAGAGTTCTGAGTATAAAAAAAAAGAAAAAACTCCTCTATCGAGGATGGCAGAAACGCAAGCGGAGACGTTGATCCATACTAGAGACTTCAACGCTCGAGCGGCGCCCGATGGCGGGGAGAGATCCTTCCGGGTGATGAGCGCAGCTGGACGGGAAGAGTGCTCGGCCCCCTCACCACACCCCTGCCTCCGTCCACACCTCACTCTCTTCATAGAGGCGGAACAAAGGGTACTAAAAAAAAGAGGAAGGGAGAGGGAATCGAATAGTGGGCTCCGATCTGCCGTTCCCTATTATCAAACGTTTTGCCCCGTGCTAAGAGTGAACGGAACATCCCCATCGATCCATACTCGAGCGCTGAGCAGAACACGCCGCCTCTATCTCTCCATTTCCCTGGTTCTGCCCTGCTTGCGCCTCATCCCCGCAACCTTATATTTTCTGAGAGTAACTACGCATTGCTAATGGTCGTCAAACGGGGATGATGACGGGGCATCGATTCCGCGAGTGTAGTTCCTGCGGCGCTAATCGCTAGGGAGGGGGAGCGAAAGCTTTGTGGGGGAGGGGCTGTCGCAAGGACGGGGTGAGTGTGATGATAGGGCGGGCGGGCGAGGGAGGCGTGGGCGAGGGGAGGAGGGTGGAAGTGGCGGAAATTAGGGAGCAAGGTGGCAGGGCGTGAGGGAGAAGGATTTGGAACTGGAATGAGTTTGTTTGGTTAAAGGATCCCTGTCTCTGCCACACGTGCTGGAGAGGAGATAAAGGTGACGGCGCGAAGGAAATAAATGACTGCGGTTGCGAAGAAAAATGAAAAGTCGAAGCTAATGTAAATCGGCTGTACGCCGGTGACAGTAGGAGGATGTTTCTTTTGGCGACGAAGGGAAAGAACAATATCATCCCGTATGTGATGGGGTGAAGTTTAATACCTTCATACTTTAATTGTGTGATGGAACATGGCCAAATCGGCAAAGAGAATCGTTAAAGGCAGGTCAACAATCACCATTCATTGTCTTTTCTGAAAGACAAGCAGGGCGATTGTTATAAGGTCAGTTTAACGCCATAAAATTGAATAGGCACCGAAACAGAGTTGTTACTTTATAAAGTGAAAATTATATTTCATAAGTTGAAAAGAGAAATTAGCATCTAAAATACTTTATCCATGAAATTCGATTTCCAAATTGTAATTAAGCAATATGTATCAAAATTGGATTTTAATTGTAATATGCTATCCTCAACTTATCATTGAATCCTTGTAGACATGGAATTTCCATTATAATCAAGAGCAATTATTACACGCAGATCAGATATTGTGGCATAGAAAATGTACGCAATAAATAACTGTAACTGAAGTTTTATCTTCAAAGAGAAAAAATCAAATAGCAGAAAGAAAAAAGACAATTAGTTTTGAGTGAAAAATGAGCTTTTTTCTCTCACAGATAACGAGACAGAAATAAATTAGGAGTTGTTGATTCGAGGACTGAGAAATTTGTTTTTACGATAAGGAAGGATTCAACACGTCTGAATGAAACGAGAGATTGTTTATAAAACCATTTGGGTCTTATATATTACTGGATGGTGTTCAAGTAATAGGTATTGTAGCATAGGGAATATTGAACCTCTGTATATAAATACCATAACTTCTACTTGCTCATCGGCAACTCAGATGAATACCAACAAGAAACAAATGTTGTTAACGCATATTAAAGTTCTCTAAGAAGAATAAATAAATTATACTTTGAAAAGAAATATAGACTTCCTTGTAGAAGAAGAAGCATGTAATAAGAAATATTTCAGTATTTATAAAGAATGAAAATTTTACTTCACTTATTAAACACAAAAGTGATTCTCGAAATATTGTGAAAAACAAAAATATTATCATTGTATTATCCCTTTGAAGAAAGGAAGGTTAGTCATCCTACCAAACTGTAAAATCCTCGAGAAAACTCGACTTATTATGGCCAACATTATTATCCCTATAGTATACCAATAGTAAGCGCCACTACCGGAAAATGATTGATTGAAAATATCTTAAAAATTAATTGCATGCAAACTGAAAGAAAGAGGCAAGAAGAAAAGTCAATGCTTGTATATGTATACCTGATAAAGGATATCTTCCTATTCATTTGAATGAATAATTAAGGAAAATTTCATTTCATTGGGCCTATTACAGAGCATAATTACATAGCATAATTTTTATTGCAACAAAAATCGTGCAAGTCCGGAACGACATACGTCAAACATTTATCTCTACTTCATTCACAAATTAAGGAATGTAGGAAGTGTAAAAAAACCTTCGATTGTTTATAGTTTTCATATAGTAGCTACCGAGATCGTTCAAACGCATAGCCAATCTCAAGAATAGCCCTGGCATTTTTAGCGCCATAAATCCATCCGAGGCACACCATTTACGATCTCTCTCGCTCAGCCAAAGGAAACCCACGAGATGGCATTTAGTGAATCTTCAATTCTTAATCCACAAAAAAATAAAGACTGGAAAAAACGTAGGAGTATCTCGGGGTGACCTTTGATCCGTCAAGAGGCAAGGAAGAATGAGTTGTGTGATGAAGATTGAAGCTTCGGAACGAGAGGAACAAGGGACTGCGAGGGAACCCAGACGGATAATGCCTCGATAAGGATTTTTTTCAGCTGATGATTGTGAGTGGGAGAGAAAATTATAAAGCGGTCGAAGAGAACGGGAGAGGCAGGGAGGGAGAGGGTTGATAGGGATAGAGAAGAAGGAGGGGAATCGTGGGAGAAGGGATTTTGGAGGGGAGGGAAAGGAGGAAGGAGTGGGCGGAAAGGGTGGCCGTCGCGCGTGGGTGCGCGGAGGTAGTGAAGACGAACGGAGGTGGCGGCGCTGGGGAGAAGTAAAAAACAAAAGACGAAGGCAATGGAGAGCAAAGGAACGGTGAGGGAGAAATAGGAAGAGAACGGGGTAAATGGAGGACGGCAGATGGTCGTTTAGAGAGATGAGGGTTATACCAAAGCGCATAAAACAAACATTGGTTGGAAATTGGCGTGCGGGGAATGAAGACGTGAGCGAGGACTTGACATATCAAATCACGTACCATTACCGGTGAGGGTGGAAGAGGAAGGAGGGAGAGGCCTCACTTTCGTGTTCGACACGCCTACATCCCGATGCATAGCCCTCTCTCTCTCTTTCCACCCCCTTCACTCCCTCTCTATCCTCCCATCCCTCTCCGTCTTCTCCACCTCTTCCTCTTGTTGTTCCCCTCCCAACAGACGCTCACAATTGGAATGATGACATCGTAGCACGACCAAACGTCTCCATCTCAATTATTACTCTTTCCTCCCGTCTCCCACTCACTTTTTTCCTCTTTCTATTCCAATTTCTAACCCTTTTTTGGTTAACTCTCTTTCACCCATTCTCTATCTTTAAAATATTTCTTCTTCTGTATCTCCCTTTCCATTGCCATTGCCGCTCTCTCTCTTTCTCTTTTCTTCCATCTTTTTATCCGTTCCTATCTTCTTTGAAACACCTTTCCTTTAGATTCATCTCATATCCTTTCTTTCTCTTCCATACTCTATCCATAATCTTTTCATCAATCTCTAATATTCTCTCTCTCTCGCCTCTCTCTTTCTCCAAATGTTGCATCGATTTGTCCCCCTTTCGCCCTTCACTTCAGACTGAGGCCATTTTCCATCACGGTTCATTTCTTGAGCAATTACGCATTCCCTCTGTCGTCGCCAAAGGCAACAGGAAATTAATTTCGATTTAATTGAGCAAAATTCTTTACCGTTTTCGTCTTAAGCTTGTTGCGAAGTTTTATTATAGTTAGGCAGGAAATTATTTCCCTCCGAAGTTTTTCCATCATTTCATAATTGTTGTGAAATATAATTAGGAAATAAATTGGCAAAGGAACCATTTCAGTTTAGTTCTTTCATTTTACGCGTAACTATTCTATTGGTTTGTATGGGTTGATTACCTGCGTTCTCATTTCAAGTAGTTGCCATTCTGATAATTTTTGGGATTATTTAGATCTATCAGTTTTACTTTAAAAGAAAAGTTAATATGAATTATATTATCATAATTATTTCTTTCAGCATAAGAAATAGGCTAATGGCATGGCGGCAACACCAATGTAAATATACAAAATGGCAAGAAAGAAGAAAAATGTGGGAAGAATTTCAGAAGAAATTACATAAGGTGCTTTTTCTTGTTTTAAGATTATGACGTCATCATAATATTGCATCTTTGGTTAAGATCGACGGTCTCATAATATATTCCATTAATTCCCTTTAAAAGCATTATAACAACTAGTAGATTTCTGGCCCTACTGGCCACCAACTCCTAGCTCCTGCGGAGGGCTTGGAGGCCTTCGGCTCAAATATTTAGCAACACTTCATGAGAGGTGTCCACAAAGCTTCAGAAAAATCCAACACAAACCTTCATATTCTTTTCTTCTTCTTCTTCTTCTTCATCTAAAGGCTAAGCCTTGTCGCTGCAACCATGAACTCCTGTCCTCTGCCATTCTCTTCAACATCTCGTATTTCTCAACTCCCATCACTGACTCCACGTCATCTAGGTATTTCTTTCTTGGTCTGCCTCTTCCTTTCTTCCCTAAAAGTTTCCCCTCCAAGATGTTCACAATTAATCCATTATTTCTACTATCTGTTTATTCTGCGATCTCCTGACAGATGTCTAGCAGTTTAGTTTCGCACGAGTATCCCTTTCTGAAACTAGTGGCTTTTCGGATAACCAACTTCTTTTCCTAGAAATTTCTAAATTAAGTAGTTTTTAACTTATTCCATAAGTTTACATACTGCCGTTGTTGGACTAATTGGTCGATAATTTTCCACCTTATTTTGTGAATAGGAATTATGGCTGCTTTTTACAGTATTTTGAGGAAGTGTCGACCGATCGCTAGATTTTTGAAGATCCCAATTATATTTGAAAGCAAGAGCACAATGATGGAATACGTGAAGTTGCCTCTGAGACAGAGTGATCTTTCCTAACGCTGTCCATCTCCTTAACAATTTTTTCTACTTGCTGTTCTAATCTCTGGCAAATAATCCACTGCTACACCCTTGTTTCGACAACTTGGCCAACCTTAGCGATATCAAATCATCTTGTTGAATCTTTTCCAACAGCGCATTGTACTATTAAGTGTGCTTCAGATAAAATAGATCGCAAAATTATTTTATGTAATAAGCAGACATTATCAAAGACGTACTTTTAAATTACAATAAGAATATTGATGACATTATACATATTTAAAAAATTGTAATTGACCGGACAGAAAGGAATACTGTCCCCCAATGAATTCGATTATCAATGAACAAACAAAGTTTTTAAGAACATATTAGCCTTAATTTAGCATTATGACGCTTCAAAATTCTTAAGCCACCTCTGGCATCATATTATTTTCTCAATCACCTAGGCAGCACAAAAAAAATCGAAAATTCATTACTGAGAAACTATATAACGGATTGGTATCTCCTATGGCGTGTATCAATATTTCCATTATGAGCCATCTGCTCCATGCTATTCCGTCCTAAATTGGGAATAGGCTGTAATGTGTTTTCCATCGCCGCGCGCACCACCTACACGCCGTCAAGAGGTGATCGCAGCCGCCCAATTTGTGTAGCGCCCTTAGACGATGAGACCCGTCACTTCCTGCCCTCTTCCTTTCCCATAGGGCGAACGAATTTCCCCTCCCATCCCCTCTACACTCGGCCTAACCCAAAAGGACCGACCGCCTCCCCCTCCCCCGCGTTTTGGGACGGCCTCACCCTCCCATCTCCCACAGTCTCTGGGTTCTCAGAACCTCTCCCACGCCGACCAGTCGGCCACATTTCCGCGAATGTCTCACAGATGCATTGGCGAAATGGGGAAACTTGCATCGGGACGAATCATGCATATGATTCTTTTGTTTCTCGTGTTGAATAGTCAAATGGTTCGCGATTAGCATAGTAGAAATACCTTCTAAGAGTTCATAATTTCAAATAATAATTAAATATCTTTAGCGCAGAATTGGAGTTGCAAAAATTTTAAAGCAAACAAAATAATTTAAAATAATTCTTGAGCAAAAAAATACGGTATGATATATTGATTAGTCTGATACGCCAGTAAGCAAAGAATTATTTACTGGAGGAAATATAATGATTACAATTCCTTAGAAATGGATTTCACAGTTTACAATAAGAAAGGGTTGGGCGAAAGGTTCCTCGGTCTCTAATTAAGGTTATCACTTGAATCGCCAACTTAATGGTCAACAGAGTATCAACTAGTAAACATGGTTGACAATAAATCATTATCATCAACATAATTAATAACTACCGAATTAAAAATTCTTAAAAAAAGATTTCAAAGAAAATCTGTCGGAATAGCTTGAAGACAAGTTTAAATTACGCTTTAAAATCTTCCAATCAAAACAAATGCCGCGATAATCGCTTCGAAAATTAAGACTGCTGTTTAAAACCACTTTCTTTCCCATCTATTTCTGTCAAAAAAATCAAACATTTCACGGGACCAATCCATCATATTCAGTAATTATATTTGCATCAATAGTGAAAGCAGCATCGTTTTTTGTAATGCGATCGAATTAAAAATATAGAAACGGATGTAAATTTGTAGTAAGTAAACACAGACTTAAAGGAATACTTACACTCCACCATAGGGTAAAATAATCAATGCGAAACTTTGATAGTTTATCAATTTTCAGTACGATGATCAAATTCAGCAGATATCATTCGTGGAGTCGGATAATCTGGAATCGCGCCATGTGCTAAATAAGATGTATCCAGTAATATATTTGGCTGAGCATTCTGCATGCAATCGATATGTATATATTTTTATAGCATTATAGGATTTAAAATTAAATTTCATCTTATACCACTTCAAGCAATAGAGCTTTCCCTTATTTTAATTTTAATACGGGTCTACAAGAGAGGAACTAAAACGTAGGCGTCAAGAAAATCTTTGAGTGGTATTATAAGTGACTGCGTTAAGCGTCTCATAAGCGACTCGTTCTTTTCTTTTGATGTTCTCATTCGATTGTGAATAATAGCCATTTTGAAGTGGGATTTCGTAATCAATGGCTTTTGATTGTGACTGGAGTTTAATGGGTTCGAATTGTTGGCGCAAAAAGAGGAGATGGATAAATGTGAATAAAAGCATTCCAGCATATTCTGCCGACTAACATGGATCTCATGAGGGGAGATAATATCTATCCTCTGCGTAACTGCTCTTTTATATTTCAAATTGCATAATAATCCAGAAGTGAGCGAGAGGGATTTTTAATTAATGCCACCTAGATGTCATCATATGTTTGCTGTTTATTCAATGCAGAAACCAGGTCTGGATTTATAAAACGCAGAGTCACAGCTTATTCGGTTGACTGTGAAATTTCGTATTGACTCTTAAATTAAGCCACAAAAAATGTAGAAAAACATTCCAATTAGCTTAAGAACGCCCTCATAAGGATATTTCCATTACATGAAAATCTGGAAAAATGTACAGCGAACGCTTACATTAATTTATTAAATTAATCGGTAATGCTAGACTATAGGAAATACTGTAAGATTTTTCTGGCATTTTTCATCCTTCGTTAAATAAGCTTGAATCTTGGCACAAACTTGCTCGTTTGGATAAATTTTTTGTTGATAAGGAAATCACCCACGAATGTTATCCTATATGATATATAAGGCAAATAGTTTCATAACAGATAATGATAGTAAATACTATTACTGGACACACATTTGGGAATCGCTTCAATAAAACATTCAAATGTTACATTGAGTGATACCATATATATATATATATATATATATATATATATATTACACAATTTAAATCTCAAGTTACGGCAAGCGTAGCGTATTTCTACGCTTTTTGATGACTTAAGGCACAGGTACTTAAACGAAAAAGATACTGGGGTCGCAGAAAACATTGATAAACGTGAGTAAATTGAATATTTATTATAGAACTATTGAAATTATTATACACTACAATCTTTCATTCTATATTTGTTTAGTTTATTGCAGAAATAAACGTCGTCAAGCATGATTACACGAATTATACTAGAGTATAAAAAACCTAACTTAACTAGTATTGCCAGGGGTCGCTAATAATTTCGTCTTATGAAAAGGGGTCGCGGATAAAAAAAGTTTAAGAACCTGTGGCTTAAGGCACACATTTCGAGGTACTCTAGTTGTCGTGACTATTCCACACGATTTTCCGATCGAACTGTCGAATCGCTACAATGCATTGCGCTCAAGAGCTTTTTACGATCCTAACAAGACGATCTTCAAATACTTTTTCCACATTCGTCCGCGGGGAAAATGCGCCGCCGTCACTGTTGGAATAACCAGGTTAATTTATTACTTTGGATAGATGGAGCGAGAGAAAGAGAGAGGCGATTTCAATGACGGGGGACGAGAGAGAGATAGAGAGAGACCCAAATTGGCTCGCTCGTGGAGTGGGGAGGAGAAGGAGAGAGAGAGTTGAAGGAGATGAGAGGGGGGGGAAAGAAAGCTTATACGGAGTATGGAAGGTCTAGAACAAGAGTGTGAAGGAGGGAGGAAAAGGGGAGGGAGGAGTAGGAAGGGAGGAGGGATGGGAGAGAAGTTGATGGAGTGCGTGGGGAAGGAGGAAAAAATCGTCCTCCCAGAAATTACACCCTCCTGAATATCCCTTATGCCTTGGATGATTGTTACGTTGGTCCCGAAATCTCAATCCTCTGCCGTGAGGCATAAACGTCTCAATCGCAACGAGAGATGGGGTTTAGGAAGGAGGAGGAGGGTGAGAGAAGGAGGCAGATAGACGCATGGAGGGAGGGAGAGATGAATGAGAGAAGAGGAGAGAGAGGCGAGAAAGAGGTGACGCGGGAAGGTATAAGGCGTTAGTTGTCGGGAGGGTGTTGCGCCCTAATAAATGGAGACTGCACGCTGTGCGACAAGAGCTCCGTGACTTTTTTAAACGAGTAATTTATATCTGGAAAAACATTACTCTGTCTTTCTCCCTTCCTCCACTCATCTCTTTTTCTCTCCTTCTCTCCCTTCCCCTCGGCCCGTCCAGAGGAGAATGTGGTCATTATAAAAGCAGAAAAGGGTTTTGATTTACAAGACTCGATATATAAGGAGGCGATTCTGGTGCGTGCAGGTGAAATAAATGCCGTCTATTTTTTGTATTTATTGGAGGCTTAATATGAGCGAGGCATTTTTTATGAAAGATGAAATTAACCTGGTAGTTAGTACAGATGGAAATAAAATATTAGACGTCAAGATGGAGGTGTAAGTAAAATTAATGCGCGCCTTTCATTGTTTTTTTTCTTTTTTCTCGACTCGTTATGTATTTGGACGGTCGGCAATGAGATTCAATTTGAAAAAGATTAAATTCTTTCGTTCTGTTTATTGAACTTTAAAATACACGCACGGTTCTTAAAAAAATCAATGGAATGATATAACGAGATAAACAAGGTCCTACACTTAAATGCTCCAATACGCTCATAAAATTTTTATTATATGATATATTTTTTAGCAAAAGACCTTTACACATCCGGTTAATGTCTTTTTCAATTTTTAGATAGGGTATATATTTTTACAAAAAAAAATTATTTTAATAAAATATTTTCTCCTTAGCACTTTAGTTAGCGAAACGAAATGAGTGGATTAGACATTAATTCATTCGCAAAATTATTCCAATCGCAGGCAACATTTTTCTTTTATTATTTGTTAGTATTCCATTGCATACATTTATGCTAGGTTAAGATATCAGAGATCGTTTAATAATATAATTTCTTTAGAATAACAATTTCTCTGAGTATGAAATGAGAAAAATCTTCATTTATACTTTCTATTTGCACCTAAATTGTTGATTTTATGCAATCCAAAACTTCTAGCGAATATTATTATTTTCCACCTCCATCATTTTTCATATCCAAATTTCTTTCACTACCTATGACATAAAGAATAAGGTAGAGTGAATGAATCCATAACGCCAAATTCCTTCGATATTTGCCTCGGCCAACAAAAAAGGGAAAATTAGCCATTAAATTGCACGTATGCTACTCATACCAAGCCGATCTCTATGGCAGCGCATCAATTATGTGAACTTTACACGTCACAACAGTGCGCTTCTCAACCTCGGGAGGCGATCTCGTAATTTTCTCACAAGATTGAGATATGAGGAGGAGGATAAAAGGGGTTTGCTGGTAACGAACTATGAGAAGTAGAAGGGAGGTGGTGGTAAAGGGTGAAGAGAAAAAGGGGAAAGGTAGCAAAAAGGGAACGGAAGGATAAGGCATTCAAAGGGGCGCACGAGAAAATCGACCGGTACACGGTTCACCTGCGCCATAAAAGCAGGCGATTGAGACGTCAGCGGGTACACGAGGATGTAAGCGAGGGAACGAGTGGCGGGAAAGGCGGGGGTAAGGGAGTAAGGGGCAAGGGGGTAATGGGGTAAGGGGCAAGGGGGTAAGGGGGAGGTATAGGGAGGAAGGGTATAGGAGGTAAAGGGAGCTCCTTCCAGAACAACGAGTTATGTGCGATGGAAAAAGCGTAAGGCCCTGAACGAAGGCAAAGCGACCTCAGCGGAAAGGAAACGACGGATAAGCATGAGGGAGGGAATGAAAGGGAAGAAGGGGGAGAGGAATGGAGGAGAGATAGGGAGAGAGGGATGGAGGAGAGATAGGGAGAGACGATGGAGAGAGAAAGAGAGGCAGGGGATTGAGCGATAGGGAAGATAGGACAAGAGGGACGGTTGTATATGGGGAGGGGACGAAAAAATAGGAAAGGGGAAGTGAAGAGGAAAGTTTCGTAAGGGTGTGAGACAAAGGGCCGTGGGGTCGAGGCGTCCGAAACCCACAATTTTCTCTTTACCGTTAACCTCATCATTTTCCTTCAACGCGGACTCACCTCTTCCCTCCCACCACCCTTCCCTCCCTCATCTTCCTCGCGGGAACTCCTTTCCCTCTCTCCTCCACACCTCCGCCCTTTTTCCTCCCTGTGCCGCACTCTCGCACCATCTCCTTATCCCGCGCTCTCTTTACTGCGGTAGCTTATTGGCCGACGCTCTTGGCTTCTCCGACCCCGAGGCATCACGGCCTCCCGCTCGACTCAGCCTCACCGATCTGAACGTGAGGATATCTTAATTTCGAGAGCCGTGGAAATCTGATGGAATCCAGGAGAGTGAGAGAGAGAGAGGTTTTTTTCCCCTCCGCGGTATTCATGAGTCGGCTTTATCACAAGCGGTCGGATCGCGGAGAGGCTCTCGTCGGCTGCCGCGTCTTCTCGCTCGCACCGACCTTGTTGGCCTTCTAAGGTGAGAATACTTTTTTGGTAAGCGCCCTCCCTCTTCCCTCCTCTTCCTCCTCCTCTTCCTCCTCCTCCCCCCTCCCCGTGCCTCCTTCTCTCGAAGGCCTCCCCGCCCTCCCTCCCTGCTCCTCTCTCTCTCTCTCTCTCTCTCTGCGCGCCCTATCCCGCAATCTTCCCATTCCGAAGGCCTCAATCTACGTGTTTCAAAAACATCGGGTGGAGCGCTTAACGACGTGATTAAATTTGAATTCTATCACTCTCCCGGCGGAAAGGATGAATTCGGATTAGTCGGACGTGAAATTTATGAGGTGATTTGAATGTAACGTTCGTATCTATTTCCATCGTATGATAGCGATCAATTACTCTCCCAGGTTTTTGTTCCGTTCTATTAAATTATACTTTCTCTATCGAGCTGTTTCGGCGCTTGTTTTTGTTTCCGTAAACGCTTCAGAATAATGTACGACGTGCATCGGTTTTTACCCAGTCATTAGTTCATTTTTATGAATCATGGTGTATGTTGAACGTGGAAAATAATTTAAGGGCCAATGGCGGGACTAATTTTGTGGAAAATTATAGGATAAATTATGTTATGGAATGTGGTGCAACAAGTTCAGCCGACAAAAGAATTAAAATAATTAATTTTTTGTTTGCACTCCTCTTCCACTTACTTTCTCTTTTCTATAGTAAAAATGTTTCAAATTGTATGGCTTTATGTTTCGTTAGAGTAAAATGGCAATAAATCGTAAGATTTAAATTTAAGACTACAAATACCGTTTTAACAACATGAAGTCATTGCCAATATTCTAAGATCTGTGTAGAATATTGTATTATTCAATTATAACGACAACTTTAAAGTAAATAAAATAATATTTTGGCATTTTATACGAACAGTTAAAAAGCTTTCTTAAAATAATTTTATTTATAAATAAAAGCAAAATGATATCTTTATTGAAAATATACGAAAGGTTGAAAGCAATATTAATTACGACGTTTAGCTCTACACTATTTTCATCAAGATATAGGCCACGGTCCAATATTTTCATTCATTTACCAATGATTATGATTTATCATTCGATGAAAATTAAATATAATCCATTCCGAAAATAATATTTATGGAATTAAATGAATAACATCCTGATTTTTCGTCACCAAAAATCCCAGAATTATTTCCGCTGCGGGTAGAAAAAATTTTCAATCGAGAATCGATCACACGAACACCATAAAGTATTTTACGGCTCCCAAAAGGACACTAAAATGGGACGATCTTTCATCCCAGAGACATTTTTAACTCGCTTTCTTTTTTTTTCGGAGAAGGATCAGCCTCGCTGAAAAGTTCTTGGTAATTCTTTTCAAGCGTAACAACCAATCCTTTCCGCCCTATCCTCCCTTGCCAGAACGGAAAAATCTCTTACCTCACACCCCACGTCGTCTCCACCCCCACCCCCTCTATAACCTCCCGCGACACACCGCCCATCTTAAATGCTTCCGCGCCTCCAAGTTAAAATCCTTATCCTCTCTCCTACCTCTTCCCACCCCGTTCAACCTTCTCTATCCACCCACCTCCGGATCATCCACTCATTCCACTGCTCACACTACAATTCCTCACTTCCGCAAGCTCACCCCCTTCCCACCCACATCATCCATACCACTCTCCCTCTGTTCTCCTCCACCCCACTCTCTCCCTTTCCTTCCGCTTCCCCCTGTTTTCATCCCTTCGCCATCGCTTCCTTTTTCCCTTCTCAAATACTTACCTTACACAAATCCTCCCCCTCTTCCTCCAGCTCCCACCCCCGCCTCTCGCTCCCTCTTCCCGCTCCCCCTTCCCGCTCCCCCACCCTCTTCCCCCTCACTTCTCCCTCTTCCCCCTCGCTCCTCTCTCTTCCTCCTCGCCCCCTCCCAATCCTTCCTTTCCCCTCCGCCTCGTCCCTCCGCGAGGCGGAGGAGGAAAACCCAATTAGAGCGGGGATCATCACGTGACAGTTCAATTTCAAAACGAAATTTCTGCGCAACGGTCGTTCGCCCTTTGCAGCTCCCGTCCCCACTCCCTTTCTCCCCTCAACCCACTCCATTATCTCCGCCATCTCCCTTCCCATCGCTCCCCTCCGCTCACTCCCACTCTTTTACGGCACTTCTTTTGATTTTCTTTCTTCGCTCCGACCTGTCATCAGGTCCGCTTTCCTGGAGGGAGTAAATAAATGTTAATATGAATGCATTCGTCAGACGCGAGGATTTATTACGCCGTTTTGAGCGAGATCAGCTCAGGGACGTCCGTTTAAACCCTTTGAGCTTTATAAGATATATTTGCGTTTGTTCCTTAAACAAAAATCATCCGAAATGACAAATGGCTGCTCCTTTGAAACATGTAATTGGGGATTTATTTATTGATAGCAGATCCAGACTAGAGGTCGTAAAGAGCTAATCGTAGTAAAAAACTGCTATCGTTTTATTGACGCCGTCCAAAACATCGTGCTCACAAAATAGTCGTGACCATATTCGATTACAACGCAGCTATTCTTATTATCGAACTGCAAGCTGGAAGGGAGTAATGAGCGGAAAAATATTTTCCATTGTGACATCAAGAGATAAGTTATTGCAGTTTTGCATCGAAAGGAGGTCATAAGCTCTTAACGGAATACGAGAGAAATTAACGCATCGTAGATGAAACCGCAAAGTCCATTTCCCTTTCTCCCTCCCCTCTCTCCTTTCCCCACTCTCCCCCCTTCTCTATCCCTCCCCTTCAATCCCTTTCCATCTCTCCTTCCTCCTCAGTCACCTCAACAATTGCACAAGTCTCTTTTCCTCACAAGGCTCATTTCTGCTGTCGGAAGGAGAACAAACGTATTCATGGCTGAACATGCGAGTTTTAATACAAGCTCTCATTTCATCTTAATTTTCTTCTGCTCATTTCTTCCCTCTTAACTCCGACGGCTGCGAATCCTCCTCTCCCCATCTCCGCTCCCCACCGCCAACTTTACTGCACGCTTAGCACGCTGGCTGCGCTATCCCACGCTCCTTCCTCCTCTCTCACCCCTCCTACGCAACCCAACCTCTCACACCCCTCCTCTCCAACCCCTCCTATTCAACCCCACCTCTCCCACCCCTCCTATCCAACCCCTCCTCTCCAACCCCTCCTCTCCAACCCCTTCTCTCCAACCCCTCCTCTCCAACCCCTCCTCTCCCTCCCCTCCTCTCCCACTAATCCTCCCCTCCCACTCATCCTTCAATCCCCTCCTTCTTCCTCCCACTCTTCCTGTGCTTCCATTCCGAATTCGCCTTCATCTAAATCCTTCACAACGATTTGTGGATTCGTTCCAAAATTGGTTCGTCAAAAAACCATCGCCGCCTGCCCAACCAAAGCCGTGTTTTCAATTAAAACGTCCAAGTTTACGAAAAGCCATCCTTTCACGAACATCTCCTGCTGCCATCAGGAGAGAAGGAATTGAATTAATAATTACGAGACGATTAAATAACCTTTTTCCGGCAGCCTTTAATTTTCTCTCAAATCTAAAATTATGAGCAGTTTTAATTGTATTTGCTTAGGGAGACATCACAAAACCCCTGAATACATCTGTTTATGAACCTTATACTTCGATAAAGTTTCTTGAATAAATTAATTTAAGGAATGAACAACAAACCGTCTTTAGTATATTTATTGAAAAAAGATTCATGTTGTTTAATTTTCAAAAGATGAGCCTAACTCTAGTGTTTAACGTCGCTCCAGGACGATCAACATCCTTTTCAGATTTTAAATCAAATCTCCCTATTAAAAGTTAATACTTATTAGAGAATATTAATTCTATTTCCATATAAATGCACATAATTAAAAGGATTTTTCATTTTTGCAACAAGTATAGAAAAATGTTAATGCCAATGATATATTAATTAAAACTTTCAGTTAGCTCGAGTCTCATTATTTTCCAAGTAAAATATAATAATATGAAAACGCGAGAATTATTCGTATATATAAATGAAACAATTACAGTGATATTAATTAAAAAAAGAGTTTTGAATTTAAAGAATATTTGGTATAAAGGTCATGCCTCAAGGATGGAGGTGCAGCCAATTTTCCAAACTTGAATGCATTGGTGTAAAGATGTTTTCCAATAAATATTTTAGACATTTGAAATTCTGTAAGTGAGAAAAAGTACCGTATTTACTCGCGTTATTGCCCCACTTTTTCGCACGATTACTTTTACCTTAAAACAAATATGCGGTTTCTCCCTCTCATATGAATGTGGTCATATTAGAAAAAAAAACTTTATTCCCTCATAGTTCTGGCGTGGCAATTACGCTATCGATGCAATTAGACCAGTAAATACGGTATATACTACATGTACGTTATTGTTTATATTATTTTTCAAGTGATTACTGTAGGGCTTCAAAAGTATTTACTTTTTAGTGATATAAATTGGAGATAAGAGGGAATATATAATACTATATAAAAATTCGATTATCTTGAAATTCAGACCTATCTTTGTCTAAAGAATAAATAACTGATTTAATGAAGAACAATAATGCGCCTAAGGTAAATATGGGTGGTTAAAAGAAATACTTGCAATAGGTTTTTTATTACTGATTAAGAATTATACTATCGTTTTAGTTTTGGCAATATGTAATTAATCTCGGAAATTATGATCGTATAACAACCATTTCTCGAAAATAATATTTGTATGCCTGTCCTTCTAAGGTGAGATTGCTTAGCGTTTCATCATTAAATTTATCAACCATATGAGTCCCTAGAATAGGTTTGAATTTATATTTTGTAATGCGTTGAAGATTTGCAGTCGTTATCATCGTAGTTACTATGAACAGTATATGATTTAGATAATAATTTGCCATTTTTTCCTCTTATACCACTCTTGTATAATATATATAGAAGATTGTTTTAAAAATAAATTTTCTTTAAAAACCTTAGCTTCCTTTTATTGGTGCATAAACCAGTGCACTAGATGTTTTTCGTCAAAAATAATCTGCTGTTTCTGAAAACAAATATAATGGAAGTTAAACTCATAGTATTTTTTCGCATAAAAATGCATTCCATGAAAACGCAAGAAATAAGTTAAATCACTGCGAAAACAAATTGTCATCTCGGGCGATGTACAGTGACTGTAAACAATGTCGTGGCATGATCACTAGGAAACCTAATCAAACTTTATTTCCCTCAAAAGACTTCACGAGAGGCAAACATTTTCCAGCACACGCTTTTCACCTCCACCATTTTCATTTTTTACTCGCTCAGTTAACCGTATAAGTAATTTGGATATTTCTGTGCAGCTTATTTAACTGAAACTCCGCGTTACTAGGGAAACTTTTCAAAGCACACGTGTGCACTATTCACCGGCACACACAATACATATTAGCATACGGACGCATAGTACGCATGGAAAAGTTAAAAAAAAAACAGATTCCATTTTGAAAATCGATTCAGATTGAAATCCTTGGCCTCCGTTCTGAGACCGCAGTAATTTGACGAGATTGAAATAAAAGGAAAGATAGAGAGAGAAAAAAGGGTTTCCAGAATTGTTTAACCGAATCGAGGGATCAGAGAGGGTTTCAAAGAAAGACAGGGGGAAAATAGAGAGGGGAAGGAGGACGAAAAAGGAAAGGGAGAGAAAAAAGGACAACATAAAATGAACTAAAAGAGGAGTGTGTGGGTGAGGAGCGGAATGCGCATGATTGTTGGGAGAAGGGGGTGATGGCGGAGTTAGGCGGTTGGAGAGCGGAGCAGAAATGGAGGCGGAGGGGGGAGATGAGGGGGGGAGGTAAAGACAAGGGGCCTCCTCCCAATTTCCATACTCCCGTCCGACTACGGCATTGTTAGAAAGGGGCCGTAACCCAACCATCTTTCCCAATAAAAAAATCCACCCCCGCCTTCAGCGGGTCCAACCGCGCGGTAGCTTAGCGAGCCGTTTACCTCGTGTCGCGAGGCGACCCTTTGGACCGAGTCTATGAAAGATTTGAAGGCTCGAGTCACACAATGGACACATTAATCAAAGCGTTAGCGTGTGAAGGAGAAAAGGAAGATATTTAAGTCCCCCTCTTTCTCTACACTTTCTCTCTACTCTTCATCTTCTCTCTCTCTTCACCTTAAGGAGAGCCCCACACCCTCTACCTCTTTCTCTGCCCGCTACGCTCCCATCTCGAGACCATTCCAAACGGACCCGTTGAAATTCCAACATCCAACGTACGTCTCAAAGCACCCTCTCCCTCTTTCTCTCTCTCTCCTCCCCGCCGTTACTCCCAACCCCAAAGCAGTCTGCCTAAATTACCATGGCATTCATTCCTGCGCCTCCTTTTTTCCTCCCATTCCCTTCCTCCTCTACGACCCCTTTACTCCCTTCTCCTCTCTTTTCCTCCCGCGGTGCTCTAAATGCATGCGACCATTACGGTTTTATTTTCGATTGCTTATGCCTCCGTGTAATTTTGTTCTTTCCATTTGTCAAATATTTTTTTACTCCAGCAGAGACTCGTTGAACAGAACGGTATTCACAATGCACACATGGTGGCAGATGAAAGGAAGACGATGAGGAAATTGGAAGTTGCGAATGGTTTTTTACACGTTGGTCAATTAAGCAATCGGCGAAACGACAGAATACGGGCGCGTTCCTCTGAAAACCGAACGCTCCAAAAAAAAGATGCTAAAGCACTTTGGATAGATATGCATTTCCAGGAAAATGATATTTTTAGGATAGGAGAGGTGAATGTTTACTCTTTCTGTTTCTAATGAATTGGAGTGCTTTCTTCGGAGCTTTCTTGCCTTCACTTGTAACGGGTAGCTACAGGATAAAACGCATGGGAAAATAATAAAATTCTATATGCAACATTCATGAGCAAAGGCCCATATTTGTATTCGTCAAGTTGAATTTGCGCATATAATTCATCTTAAGCTTACTTTTTAAACATGAAGTGGAAGTTCGCAGCTTGTGAAATCTCACAGAATAACTTAAATTACTTCTTTAATCCCAAAAATCTTCTTCCAATGGCAAAGCTGTTCTCACGAGATGAGCAAAAGAAAGCATCATTTGTTCTAAAACCTTTTAAACAATTTAAGTTTTTGATGACCTCATCCATCGTAATTAAAATGCATCTCATGGAGAAAGAGACCTTTTATTTACATTTTCTTAAGATTCGCAAAAAATTATTTTACTTAATACAAGTGGATTAGTTCAATATAAGAGTCCTGATATATTCCATGCTTATAGAGAACTCCCATTATTAATTCTGTGTGTATATCTGGCTAAACAACCTCTTGGATTATTATTGTTGTTAATTCTATAAACGCAAACACTAAATAGATGATCTTCAGTCATTATGAAGAATTTTTTCACATTATGGTCATAATGACTCATATAATAAGGAAAAAAAACATACAATACCATAAATCTTTATAATTGAAAAAGTAAGTTTTATCAATTTTAGAACTATCATTGTTACATCAAAATCTATTTAAAGCTGAAACAAAAGCATATTAAATGCGACATTAAAAAAATAGAGACTTGAGGACCAATAGCTTCACGTTAGTCCTAATTTTTAATACGGAAAGTGGAAGGAAAATGACCCGTTGAAATTGAAGAAAACACACTTTTATAATACCAGACCAAAAAAGAGAAAACGACTCAAGGAAATTGGAGCCTAATGAGAGCACTCGCGTTAAAAAAGAGAAGCAGACGACAAGGGGAAAACTCACTGGTTTGGAATTGAATAGGGAGAAAATCCACTATCGCCTCTCGCGGGAATCTAAAAAAATCCGATTCACTTCTCAAAAAAAAACTTCGATACTGCCCTCATACGCTTCTCTCCCTCTCTCTCTAGACTTCCCTCTTCTCTTCCCTCTCCTTTCCCTGTATATACCCCCGAAACACAAAGTTCATCCTTCCGAGGGCAATCAGGCAAAAGGGATTCTGATAATAGTTCCTCCCTTTCAGCCCTTAAAAGCTTCCTTCACCCACACGCGGTTTCTTTCCGGGACAATAACACTCACGGGAGGGAAAGAGAGCCTTTGCGCCCATTACGAAGAAAGCCCCGATTTTTTCGCCACGCCTGCACAGTATGCGTAATGCAATGGGAAAAGATAGCGAGGCAAAGCCACTGTGGAAGAGTGGAAGGGACGATGCTGGGAGTTGGGGAGTGGGAGGGGAAGGGAGTTTAGCTGAGATGGGAGGAGGTTTTGCGGAGAGCGAGCGGGAGGGAGAGATGTAATCTGGAGAAGGGGGAGAGAGGGATTAGAAAGGGGAAATATTGCGAGGGGTTGTATCCCTGAACACATACCAAAAACAGGCGCGGCGACACCAAGGACCAGCCATCGCGGCGGTTCTGCCTGGCGTTATCATTTGCATTTATATGGACGAGAGAGAGAGAGGAATGAAGAGGTAGGCAGCGGGTGGGGCAATATGGCCGCGAGGGTGAATTGGCAGAGTATGCCTGGGAGGTTGTGACGGGAAGTGTCGGGGATTATTGCGCCGAGGGGAGGAAAGAGGCGAGAGAGAGGGATGAGGGGGTATGGCAAGTGAGGCGGAGGTGGGAAGAGAGGGCAGATAGGGAAATGACGAACCTCTACAACGGGAGTGAAAATGGCTCTATGGAAAAAGGCGGCGGAGATGTAAATGCGTAAAGGCAAATACCTAAACCAGCCTTTGGGATTTGCTGACATTTAAATAATCTTAAATATGTTTGGCATTAGATATTGGTAAATTCCGATTATTTACCGCTACATCTGAGACATTCACAGCCTTCCATGCCATAAAGGAATGAAACCGTTTTCTTGCACTTCACCAGCTTAATACATGCTTTGCAGATTTCTTCAGCAATTAAAACGGATATTCTCATTTTTGTTACAATTTCCATATAATTGTTTAGCGTTAATCTCTGAGATACGGATTTTTAAATTGACATTTAAAAAGATACTCAAATCTTAAAAGCCAGTTTCTAATCAAAATATTAGACCCTGCATCCTCTCCATTCTTTAAAAATCCAAATAAGACGTGAAATAATACATTAACATGAACTTTCGTCGATCGATGCAACTTAAGTAGATAATTGCCATGCAAAGTTCTCTCTTAAATTAAACATTACTAAATGTCAGCACGGATTTGCAATCTTCTCATCTCAAAGGAAAACGGCCATTTCCATGAATCGGAGTGAATATCAAAAGAGCAAATCAAGTCTTTAATACACGCCGCTTCAATGCTTCTCTCGGCGCAGAGTTGTTCTTTTTTATATTTGCAGCTCGGTAACCAGAACAATCTGCCTCCCTCTCTCTTCACGAGCGACGCGATTGGCTCAAAGGAGAAGCCATTCATTACCCCATCGAGCAAGAGAAAAAAATGGGAGCAAAAAATAATAAACGCGAGAAAAAGAGATGGAAAAATAAAATGCCCTCCTTAATGAGAAAAGGGACAAAAATGATTGGGCAGCAGCAGCAGGATGAGAAGCGAGCGGAGGATTGGAAAGGCGGAGGGGTGGGAATAATTAAGAGCTGTTTCTTCGAAAGTCAACTCTTACGGGAATTGGGGAGGGGTGTCACTGAAAGGCCCCTTGATGGGGAGGCAGGAATGGAAATGAAGCGGGGGACATGCAGAGATAGAGAGAGAAGAGAAGAGAAAAGAGAATGTGCGTGCATGAGAGAAGCGGGAGTGAGGGGGGGGGGGAGAGAAAGAACGAAGATAGAAACTGAAAATGGTGACAAAGATGTAGCTGGAGGGAAGGAAAATGGAAAGAGAGAGAGAACAATGAAGTAGAGGAGGTGAGAGTAAAAAAAAGAATTATAACGAAATGCGTGAAAGAAGGAGGGAAAAATAATGTGTTTTGGATTGGCGGCAGTAATAGAGGAATGGAATAGAGAGGAGAGGATTCGATGGGAAGAATGGCAATGAAAGGATGAAATTACATATAATCTGGCAAAAGAGCCGAAATGTGGGACTCGAGAGAAAGAAAAGAGTATAGAAGGGAAAGAAGCGGAGATAGAGCAACGAAAAAGTGGGTAAGGTGAAAGCTAATGGGAAAGCTCGGAAAGTGGGAATGGATAGGACAGGGAGATTAAAAAGGCGTTGTAGGGCAGTGGAAATGGGATACGAGGAGAGAGGGGCGGAAGAGAAAAGGGATCGGAGATTTTGCAAGGAAGAGAGAGAGGAAGAACAGAGGAGGTAAATGGGATGGCGAGGACGAAGAGTAGGGAGGAGTGGAAGGAGTGCTGGTGACTGGCTTGGGCAAAAGCATCCGAATGGTCATTTAAAGGATTTGGTTTCGGGTTGGTTTAGATTGGAACGGTAAATAGGCTAATGCCTTATTTCACGTGGAGGCAGGTTGAGCCTCTGTTGCACTTAACGGCGGAAAGAGATCAATGTGGGTGACAAGCGAAGGGAGACGGGGTGTGAAGGGCAAGGGGGCGGAATCAAGCGAAATATGGAGGGAGTGCAAATAAAAATAGTTTTTGAAAAAAACGCAAAGACGAAGTTAATGAAAATAATTTGCTTTAAATACTCCTGCTCGAGGATATAGCTGCGGTTATTTTTCGAGAGGTATTTACGATATTGGACACAAAATTAACTGTCTTTATGACTTCATATACTTAATCACGTTGCATTTGCGGTAAAAGCTCAGGCACAAAGATTAAGTAGGCAGGTCCTTAGCAATTAAAAATACGAAAGAAAAGGGAAGGCGATTGATTACATTTTACACAAGAAGAGATGAGAAGTTGATTATTTATAAAATCACTACATAATAACTCACATTGAACACTTTTAAACTGCTAAGGCCAACTTGTAATTAACCAGACGTATTAGGCAGGTTCATTTCCAGCATTGCCGTTGCATATTTTAATGCAGCGCGTTCAAACGTGATGGAAACGTGACGATTTTTACCACGGATATCAGGTAACTTCCATCCTCGCAGCCTTATCGCTACTCATTTACTTGTAATAGCTTTCGAGGCGGAGTTGGAAATCATCTTCTCCATTCGGAGACAGCTCGTAAGACAGCAAAGGAACGGAGTGACGGCGGAGAGGGAGAAGTTCGAGGAATGAAGAGGAGAGAGAGAGTGAGAACGTGGGGAAGGGAGCGGGAGAAAGAGGGACAGGAGTTGGTTAGGTATCGATGAAGCTTGATGATGGAGCGTGCAAACGACTTCGAGGTGGCGGTGGTAATAGCCAGAGAGAGAGAGAGAGTTCGGTGTGAAGGGAAGAAGGAGAGAGGGGAGTGGAGTGGCGGAGATAGGAGGCAGGGAGGAGGAGGAAAAAGAGGCGCAACGAGGCTGAGACAAACGAGCGGTTGGGAAAGGTGTCGGGCAGCGGGAGGGAGCCGAGGTTCTTAGAGTGCATGGAGGCTGAAGGAGTCAGCGAGGTTGCTGGATGGGTCGCAGGAGCGCATTCCGCGTTCTAAACTCTCCTCTTCATCAATTTTCACTCGCGCCCAATCGCCCGCTCGCGAGAAACGCAATGGCAGCAATGGGTGTGCAAACAAAACACGATCGCTTCCCGGAAGTGAGCTCGATAGAATGATTTCATAAGTATGTATTCGGTGCCACGTGTTAATATCCTCTGAAATTGGTGAAATAAACTCATACGCCGTAAAAATAATAAAGGATTTCTAAACGTGCACATTCACACCGGCTTAAGGGAAGTTTCTCTTCTGTGGTTACGTACCATTTATTATTTTTATGAAGAAAGGGTAATATTTCATAAGTTCCTGTAACACCATTATGTTCTTTTAACAGTTTTGATTTACCTCATCTGTACAATAATTTCAATCGCTGAAAAATATTTCTTAATCCTTTCTTTGCAAGTTTAAATTTATCTATGAATCAGAAGCTATGTTCGAAATTACTTACTTCTAGAATGTATGAGCCGAAAAATAGTAAATAATTCCAGATTTGGAGAAAAATTCTGCAGATTATAAACTATGGTAAAGGGAGATTTTTTTATTATAATAGAATACAAAATGATTTTATTACATACAATTTTACAATATACAGGCCTGCGTAGCATACAATTGTAAACACCTTTCTATTTCAATTAAAGTAGTTTGTTTTGAGCAACGGGGTAGAGAACATAAAAACGCATGATATATAGAGCTTTAAAAATTAATAATATTTAATTTATATGTAAATATCCATGAATAGAACAAGCAAAAAGAAAAAAATAATTCATAGGATTATTTGTAATACAATAATATACGTTATTTAGTACTATTCGATTCCAAATAAGGGCAGTTATAAGAAATTAACGAACCAAATGCGGCTATGTCTGTTGATTCGAGCACATAAGTTGATCACTCAATCAATATTCCGAGCAAAACAATCATTTTCTGTGTTCCATACCATAGTCCAGGGATGGCGAACTTTTTTCAATGAGCGTATCACATTGTATCATCCGACTTTAGAAAAAATGTTTAGCGTGTCACATTGTAAATTCCAAATACTTAGCAATTATTAGTTCAACCATTCTCATTTTTTGCCATTTACTATAACATAGCATTAAATAAATTGTTGTTGTCCAAATATAAAAGATTGAAAAGAGATTCTTTTAAATATTTTGAATAATTTACAACTTTTTTCTTTGAAAATTAAGGTGAATTTTTTAAACAAATTCTGACATAATAAACACATAACTAAATTATTTAAAAGTATATTATCTACAACAATACACTATCTACGGAAATAATTTTATATTCCTTCACGTTCTTTTGCAAAGGCTTTTATTCTAGTAATTATAATAATGATCAGAAATGGACTTTATTTTCACCTAATTTAATAACATTGAAGATAAAAAATATGATACAAATTTAATACAAAAGAAACATGTGCATTCTTGCAAAGCAAAAATTATATATACTTAAATGAAATATTCATTATTATAACTGTTAACAAAATGGATTATTTTCCTACACACATATTTTGTCTGTGTGACATTGTTGTTTGGTTGATACCCAAGTATCGATTCGTGGAGTGTAATTTGCGGATTTTAATCCTACACATGCATCAGTTAAATCATTGCCAGGGCGATTTTTGGTATTAGATTTGATAACATTCATAGAAGAAAATAACTGTTCACAAGCATACGTTGATCCAAGCATCCTTAAAAGGGCTTTCGCTGATTTTTTTCATTGCCATAAATGAATCGGATAAAGAGTTCCATTACGAGAGAATTAAATTCTCAACTTAAACTTAAAATTAACCAATTTTGTTCAATACAGAAATCACATTTTCAAGTGAATTTAAACTTTTTTTTTAACAAAGTGGTTCCTGGTGTATTATGTAATGAAATTGAAGCAAAGGGCGTTGAATTTCTTTTGAAAGTACTTGAACAAGTCCAACATGTTTGCCAATCATACTTGGAGTTCCATCGGCAGTTACCAACACAATATTTTTTAAGTTGATCTCATTTCTTTAAATCCTTTGTTAATTAATTCATAATATCGCCTCCTGTGATTTTTCCCGGCAATGCCATTAATTTAACTAATTCCTCACTCATTGTATTTTTAGAGGAGAATCTGACAATGAACGCAAGTTGCACATGTGCTGTTGCATTCATACTTTCATCCAAACGAAGGAAAACATTTCTGCGGATTTGAAATCCGTTAGTAGTTGATTTGTAACGTCTTTGTTTAAAAGCAAAATTCGGTCTTTTACGGTGTTCTTACTAATAGGCAATTCTTTAATATGATTCATGATCAACTCCTTATCCGCTTACTTGTTATCATCCTTCCGAGTGAAGATACCTGATAATCCTCTGAAAGGACACTGCTATTGTTTCGCTACTGAACTGGGCGTGCCCCCGTTGAGATCATTTTCGAGTGCAACACTTGGGAGAAACCCATGCTAGCGGGTGAGCGGAGGGACTCTTTTGGGTTTTCCTCTTTTCCCCATCATCCATTTTCTCATACAGGCTAAACTTTAGAGCTTAGAACTTCAGATACTCTTCCGTGTCATGCTAAAGACCTTGGCGTGTCACTCTGTGACACTCGTGTCAGTGGATAGCCATACCCGCCACAGTCTAAGGCCCAAACTTTTCTAATGGCGAGCCACATCAGTGGTTGTGAATCTCTTGGCGGGCCGCATTGGAAGTTGTCAATTCTTCGGCGGTCCGGATTAGAGTTTAAATCGTTTTATATATTTTTTGAGGTTAAGGTTTTCATGGCTAACATTTCAAAATTTAAAGTTTTACTATCAGATTTTTCCAAAAATGTATGAATTTGTGTGTTAAATTTTTCGAATCGCTTTTTTACCATAGCTTTGCGAGCCATAGTTTGGATACCGCTAATCTAAGGCAAAGTAAGCCCAAATCTAATCGTCTTCCCAACGCTCCTTTCATCCGCTGACGCTCCCAGATATCAAATGAAGCAAGTGTTTGTGCGTTCTTGCGTGTTTGCATACTCGAAGGAGCGGAATTTAATCGACTCCTCCGAAAACAATGGGAGAATTCTTAACTGCAGGGAGCGAAAGGATTCTTCACGACTTCATTCACCTCCAAAAAGCTATCGTGATGAAGTCATCTTGCCAGACTTGGTTGACGCCTCGTGAAGCGCGGGTTCCGTCAGACAAGTCGTTAGCAACGGCATGCCATAGTGTATTCTCGTCTCGATTGTGGGAGTGCTTGAAGGAGGATGGGTAGAGTGAGAGGTGTGCCGCTCCCCTCGCACCTCTTCCACTTCCCCCCCTCTCTCATACCCTTCCTTCTCCCCCCTCGCTTTTTACCTGCCCCTCCTCAACCCCTCAAGCACACTGCCGCCACATCCATTCCACCTCCTCTGACAATGAAGGCATTAGGTGTCGGTCTGCGTAGGTTCTCCGGTGATGAACGAAGAAAGAGAACCAAAAAAGAACAGAGGATTCGTAGGGAACAACCTGCCCATTAAGTATGAGAAATAGGCGTCCGAATGATAACTACTTGCAAAGGGATATAAAAACCATTTACGTTGATGAAAAATGGCGGGTAATATAGACGGATGAGGTCACAATGAAAAGCTCTGACAATGGGACTGTGAAATTGAAGGGATGAGTGATTCGTCAGGCGTGTAAGAAAAATAATATGCGGCGTAAAAGATTTTTTTTCTATTGTCCGGGAAGTGAAATGAAAGTGTTAAGCTGAACTTCAAAATTGATCATCGGCGTCGCATTTAGAAAAAATGAACATGTAAAAGAATATTTGTACCGATATGCATGACATGATGTAATTCCGTCATCTTATGTGTAAACGGTGATGTATAGTGCTTGATTCTCGAGTGTGTAACGCTTAATGAAACACTTTATAGGGCTGCGATATTTTATTTTTTAAATTTAATGAAAGCGTGAAAGAGGAACTGACGCTCTTTCACTATGATCATAGGTTATCTATTTTTCTAATGTGTCGGTAATAAAAATGTAGACATATAAACATCGAAAGCATCATCGTTTAATAAAAAAATGATAAGTATGCAAAGAACAAACGTTAGTAGGATATTTAAAATATTAGCTAAAATATTCTTCAATGAAAATAAAAATTCAATTTATAAGATACATCTATTCCATGGACATTCATTGGACAATTTTGTGTGTAGTTGTAATATCTTAAAATGGTCCGGTACGAATTGATTGAATCGCTTTGTCTATAAATCGCTGCTCAAGAAAAAATTATTTTTTAAATTATTTGATTATTAAGCTCTGAAAAAGACATTAAAGTTTCCAAAACTACACCCTGTCGAATAAAAAATATTCCGGCGGTTTATGAGCGGGGAAACTCTTTCTTAAATTTATTTTGTCCTTTTAATAATGAGAGTTTGCGCTGGACGCACATTGTAGTAGCGGAATATTTCTCGGACATCAGAAGATTCAATGATATGAATCCCATAGCTTTCGCAAAACGCCACTATCATGAGCTTTCCCGCAAAAATATTGTGATTGAATACTCTTGACATTGTAGACCTATTGATTTTTGCGCTGTATATATTTCTGCTTTTTTTCAAATGCGTATCGATTACCTATCCTAACTTTACTATTCAAGAGAATAAGAACCTATTTTTGTTTCGGCAATATTTACTGCTATATTTTTAGATTTACAACTTATCTTGTTTCTCTACTTGAGCCAGTGTTATCCCAGCGAAACTAGATTAATAGCATGAATTCTGACAAGACATTCCAACTAGTCGCTCAGCTCAAAATTTCTCTGACATTGATTCACTCCGAAAAATTCATCAGATAAGTGCAAAAAGAGAAAAACCCCCTTAAAAGCTGGTCAGATGCTATCTCGTACTTTTTGAAACGTTTCATGGGTCGATGTTCCAGTTTGCTCAAATGTACTACGTCGGCGAAATTGACGAACAGCGTTCTCTCAATCTACTGAGGTACAAATGTATACTATATAGCTGCTTCTTACTTATGGTATATCATATTGGATGATACTAATATTTAGGCATTTTCAGATGAACTAAAGGCGTGAAACTTGTCATGATTATAGGTTTTTTGTCACAACCAAACAAAAATAAAAAAATCCCAAATTGTTCATTTTTTAGGGTTTTTTTATCCCATTTGTACATTACAATGTAATAATTTTTATCTCGAAAACTATAAGTCGTAGATACGTACTTTTGCAAACTTTTTTGTAGCAAATGTTTTCATCTACCAGGATCGATACCTTAGAGATCATATACGGGCTGGGGAAAGAAAAATACGATTTTCCGGATGGTTAGTGACGTCATCACGCCACTGAGAGTCATAATCTTTAGTACGTAGCCGCGGAAAATAAATACGTATCGTCTACCGTGCTTTTTAATGCGCATACAATTACTATTCGTTCCTAAAGTTCTAAAGGTAAATTTTTCTCTAAAGAGGTCAATCTTAATTTTTCATGAGACATCATAATCTAAAATAAACAATGTGATCTGAAATGCTTGCAGAATGCAACCACCTTTCACTAGTATCTTATATCGTAGGCATCAACAGAATTCTTCGATTCTTCATCACGGAGATAGTGATGGCCCCCGTAGCCCCGCAGTGTAGAGTATGGTGGTCAAGGTGCCCCGACCACCATCTGACTCGTATTTGCCGTAATTTTATTATGTGGCTCCCATATTTTTATGACAGGGAGTCCTCTGTTTTCCGCTATGCCATTGTCTATAACAGGGGAAGGCAACATTTTTACGTTGCGGGCCACATTCGTAGATGTAAATGCTTTAGCGAGCCGTGTTAGAAGTCGCGATCGCCTCTGCAGACCGGGTGAGAGTTTTCATCGGAGCTTACCCAAGAGATCATATGTGACGCTACAGTTGAAAATCAAGTCTAAACTATTTTTTAGCGATAAAACTTCAACGAGCTAGGTTTTATGGTAACAAGTGTAATTAAAATATAAAAATTATCTGTAATAAATATCACAGACCGCATCTTCATCAAAGATTCGCGGGCCGTATAAAATGATTTCGCGGACCGGATGCGGTCCGTGGGCCGTAGTTTAAATTACAATGGTCTACAATAATCCTCTATAGCGCCATTTATTCATGAAAAGACAACACATTACGTGACCATTACACTATCAAAATGCATGTGATGCTAGCATACATTTTTATAATATCCTCTCTTTTATTGAAGAAAAGCAAAGCTGATGGTTTGTATTTCAAAAGGTTTAAATTTTTCCGCTTCAAGTAATTTATCGGTATGCAATTAAAAAAATCGATGGAAACCATAGATCGTTTCGAGTTTTAGAGGTTATGTATTTGCATTTCTGATCTATCTTCTACATTAAAAATCCATCATAGTAATTCAGCGAATTCTACAGACAGTCTAGTGCTTAGTCAATAACATAGCTACTTCACGAGAACTGCATTAGAAAATAATTATTATTTAAATTTATTTATTGAATCCTCCTGTTTTAACAATGCCATTCAAAGGCCGAGGACTAAACATAGTAAATAAATAATGGTCAATTTCCATCTGCGCTCATTTTCTCTCTTATGAGGGCGCCGACTTGGTCAGTCCTATGAAGTCATTAAGTGGGCGTTCTAGGAATGCTTTAAAAACGGAAAACACAAAAAAGACCGAAATTATTGTGCTTACGAGACTTCACCTGGCGGGGCAGAAAGAGAAATATTACCGAAACACATATAACGTGCATGGCGAGAGTGAGATGTAAGCGGTAATAGATGGAGATTGCCCATCACTTCCGGAAGCCTCCGGGGCAGATGACCGCCCGTTTACTTCCCTCCCAACTCTCTCTCCCTCCCTTCAACCCCGCCCTCATTAAACATGCAGGGTCCCAAGCCTCGCCCCTTTGCCACGCAAACCCTTCCTCCTCGCCCCTCCCCCCGACCTTCCTCCCCCACCCCCCGCTCTCCACGGGCTTGCGTTCGCGTATCAGTCACCGTGCCCACTCCTCGGTTCCAAACTGCCCCACTCACCCCGTGTTTCCCCGCCTCTCCTCATCCTCCCCTCGTTTATCCTACCCGCTCAAGACTACAGGTGCGAAGTCCGACCCGCGCTGCACCGCAATTAGAGAACTAGAATTCCGCCCCCGGAGTATAAGGACGTCCTGAAGGCGTTTCATTAAAGCATTCAGAAAAAGAGCCGAGAGTATTTTTGTTCGAGAGTCGCCTAATGTGAGGGAGAAAGGGAGTTTTTTCTCTCTCTCCCTCATCGTGCATCACACAAATGGAAAATTTACTCGCCTGTCAAAATCCCCGAGACATGCAGCGCCTTTGGTTCCTGCGGTTCTCCTTAATGATTCTCCCTCCTTCCGCCCGTGCAGATATCCGGTGGTATCTCTTTCGCCGTTGCGTTTTTGGTGATTATCGCTCCTCTCGGTAGACTTAATTTCTTACTTAATTTTAGACTTGCTCCTCTCTCGCACTCAAAATTCTGACTTTTATATGCTCAAAAGGAAGAAGATTGGAATGGATAAGAAGTAAGAAAAACGACAGATTGTTGTACTGAGTGGCACACGCATACAATAGTAACTCAAGTGATGGCCAACGAGGAAACGAAGGAACCTTCATATGAAATGACAGTAAAAAAACATCTATTTTAATCTATCCAAATACATGAGTATAAAGTTAAAGCGCTTACATTGTATATATTCTTATCGCCTGGTTACTGAGCTAAGAAATTTGCAAAAACTTTGCGTAGTGATATTCAGTTTCGTAAATTGACGTCAAAATTGAGAATAAACTTCATATTCGGGTGGGGTTTATACTTACGTGGTCGCTTCAGAGGTATTTAACATATAAAGATTAGTATATACTATTACTATAAGAAACTTATGCGGAAATTTTACCTACAAGGAGTGTTAATCCTCGGCCATTAACTCAAGCTAAGAGGAAAGGGTAAAGTCACAAAAACATCTTTCAAACATTCGTGATTTGCTTCAAATGCTGCCGTAACATCCTGCTCATTTCTTTGCGTACGTCAACTTACTAATAATATCCTCATCTTATCAATGATAAATATATAAAAATCAATTCTGAAATGGAAGATAACGCACATTTACTGAAATAGCCATATTAGTTCTCATAATATATTTCCAAATGTCTTTTTCATCCTAAAAGAAAATGTTTAGTATCTCACAAATCGATTTTTATAAAATCTTTCAAAATTTATTTGTATTTGCAAGTTGGGCGAATATTCTTTGACTAATTAATTTATTCTAGACATAATTTCTAAATACTTCACGATTCTTTAAAAATTGGCTGCCAAAATATGAAAGATATTGCCAGGGAATCCTATTTAATATTCTCTTTTTTCACTATTACAATTTCAACTTCATGTTATTTTTTCTCACTTTTCTTCTAAAGATATATACAAAACATGGCTTTTCTCTGAATAAGTCCAATTAATTAAATAGTTCTTCAAGATCTTTACTGTTGTGAACCCCTATTTCTTAAATTAATTAATACTTAGTTCGTTCGAAGGCTTTCGCGGTTGACCTGTGCGGGATTACTCGGAAGAATGAAGCCATTAATTAATACTTATTATATAGTTTCAACTTTTTAACAGAATTTTAAGGTATTATGCTTCTACCAGGAGAATTTATTTTTCATTTATGGTTATTTTTACTCCTAGATCTTTACCATTAAATTTAATATTGAGTTATCTACGAAATGTGTCGTTCTATTAAGATATTTTCTTTCAACTTTATTTGTCTTATGTTCTGGTCAGTGCTGGTTTCAAATGGCTGGAAAGCCGTTCTCTTTCCTCTCTTGGGTGCCCACATCCTCCTCCCTTGAATACGCTCTTATCCTATTGCATTATAAATTCTTCGATTTGGCGCCTTAGATTAGTTTTTTCGGACATTCGCATGAAATACACTACGTGCGGGAAGATAATTTAATTGGGTTCAAGAGGAAATGGTGGTAACCCTCTCTTTGAATGCTCTAATCGCCCCCTCACTTCAGGTTTCTGGATTTGATTATGACCCACATAAGATTATAAGATTAAGATTATAAGATTAAGATGCTACGAGCATATTATCATGTATCTAATAAACATAACCAACACATCCATATAGAACCTGACAATGCCGTTTGTTTAATGTATATTTAGGTTTCCTAATTTATTATCTCACTGAATGGAAAATCGTTAATTTGTACTCATCTTCAATAAAATGTTCTCTGCATGCATTCATGATCGAAATTAATGGCATATTAGTCTAAATTTACAATTTAATTTAGCTGTCGTTATGTTGAAGTTTGTCGAGTGAGCACACCTCGGTGGTCCATATTAGGTATGAATTACTCGCGGTAAATAAAATCTTCTCCGTAACTCGCGATAAGTTCATATTAAATTAAATGTTATCTGACATCATTGAATCAATATTTTATAGTCGTAGCTAATATTTCTCGCTATACGGAAACTCAGATTTTGGAAATTTTATATGTATATGAAATATTTATACAATATGAACTACACGATGACGATTATTATTAAAACCAGAACAACGATGCTTCAGGGCTATAAAGATCTTTATTTCTCACATGGTAAACTTTGTACCGCTAGTAATTCATTCTCAATGGCATTATGGCTCAGTAATTTTATAATTATTTCTATTTTTTATTACCCATAACAAGAACCTTTCAATATCAATTTTTAATATTTTAAATGCTATTTGCTTTAAAGAAATTTTCTTGTTTTAAAATTAATCAAGAAAACCTTTCATTAAGTTGTTTTTTGGAGAGCTAATATACATAATACTGGGTTTCGGACCCAATATGATCTTCATAGGAAGAATGGAAGTAGATACAAATATTCTTGTTCCATTGTTTCCATAATGGAGCAGTTTCAATTTCAAAATGCCATTGTTATATTTTATATTAATGGCGTTTTTCAGTCCATTCTAATATGATCACCATTACTCTGCTAATTCCAACGAATCCGATTTTACACTATTATTACTTCTTCTTTTATATTTATAAACACGAAAATCCTGCCTAAAATGCATTTGAAAGCTTTCCACATAAAGGCTATCGTATCTCTTCCGGCAATTCGGTTTAAATTATTTCTCTTCTCATCATATCTACACAATTTATTTTTCAACTATCATCGATTGTCATTTAGAAGGTTTTCCCGAATTGAATATTTCCTTCACATAGAAAGACTTCTTACATAGAATTATTTTAAAAGATATATTCAGAAAGAAAAAATAGATGATATAGATCAAACCAAAGCGACTATTGAAACATTTTTAGAAAGAGTCCCCCAATCCAATCAAACTTGTATCCCTCAAAACAGGACGGAATAAAAAAACCGTCCTTTTATCGAAAGGGGCATATTTTTTCCTCCATCATCCTTAAGTGAAAGCCGACTCGAACAGAAATCGATAACCAATACCCAAGGCGGTCTGATAACTTCCACCCGTTCCTCAGGAAAAAAAACACTCCTTCCCACTCTGCGAAAAAATGCATTACCCGGTTGGAAAGGGAGGATAGGGAAAAAATCCTCTAGAGTTGGAGGCGGGGGAGTGCTGGGGAAGGCAGGGAAAGAGTAGAGATGAGGGCGAGTGGGAAGAGCGATAGGCAGAAGAGGAGTAGGAGGAGGAAGGGTTGGAAGCAAAGAGGACGATATGTATTCCAAGCATGGCGTCCCTTTCCCTTCGCCTCGTTTCAAGCGAAAAAAGGAGATTGAGCGTCGTCCACGCACAATGCCTCCCCCACCTCTCTTCCTATACCTCTCTCCCGCATCACCCCACTCCACCTCCTTTCTCTTTTTCTCCTCCCACAACATCTCCGCGTCCCTTCGTTCATCTCCGTCCCTCTCTCTCCTCCTCTATCCCCGACTTCTCTTCACTTGTTTTACTCTACGATTTTCCCCCTCTCCCTCTTCATTCCGCCCGACAGTTTTTCTTACCTACCTTTACTTTTGCTCTTCATCAACTCGCTGCTTACTCCCACATGCTCTTTAGACACTTTCTTACTACTTCTCATTTTATCATCTTCCGGCTCTCCGGTAGAAAAATTTCACAGGAAAAATGTAAATTCATTCTTCTTCCTGGCGTGTTTCTCTTCATTCCATTATAGCTTTTAGTTGTCACTTCTCGCTATTATCGTATTCCCCTTGAGTTTAACTTATTTATTACTCATATTTTACGTTCGCCAAACATCTCTGATTATGATTCATCGCTCATTATTTTATATTTTTCTGTGTATATTTATATCAGCAAACGGTCGTTTTCAGTGTAGATATTAATTGGATTTCCCAGTTATGCAACTGAATGAAATATATAGTTCCATCCAACACTGCAACCATTTAATTGTTTGAAAGTTGAGAACAACAAAATTCCTGCATCTACCTACCATATTTTTAGCATGTCAGAACCAAAATTATTATAGGCTCGTAAACAGGTAAATCCACGACACATAAGAGAAAGATCAAAATAATCTATGTTTCGAGCTTGTTAAAACTATTTTATGCAAATGCGTAAATGGAGCAGTTCAGAACGAGCAATAGACACAAAATGATTAAAAGAAAATGATCGGAACAATATCCCTTAAACCTGATGGAGGAAGCGTAATGGTGTATAGATCCGAAGATACGATCCTCTTAAATTCCAACCGATTGTCTTATTAAGTTCCCACCCATTTTGTAGAACACACCCCTACTTTTATATATATATATATATATATATATATATCAACTCCCAGTATCCTCCATGTCTATACCGACCAAAAGAAAGAAAAGAGGTCCCTACTTCCCTTCCGGCCACAGCCCAAACACGCTTTCGACCCTATCCCCTCCTCCTCCCAATAAACCCCAAACAACCGAAAATATTCCCACCCATTCCAACCCAACCTCGCCCTCTCTTTTTCCACCCTTACATAAAAGACTCCCTTTCCACCCTCCTTCCAACCCTGCAACGGCCCTTGCCGCAGAATTACCTCATTCCATCGTGATTTGTTCTTGTAGAGGCGGAGGGTGCCAGCAGCAAGCGGTTTGAAAAACTCCTTCCCATCTCTCCCCTTCCCCCTCTCTCTTTTTCTCCTCCCCTTCCATATTGCTCCGATACATTCCCTCCACACGCCATATCCCTAATGTCTTTTTCTCTCTCTCTCTACGTCTCTCTTCCAGTTCTCTAGTTCTCTTTCATTGCCCTCTCGTATTCACTATTCACATTTCGTCTCTTTTCTTCTTCCTTTACCAACACTATCCCATCCTTCGTCATTCCTCGACTTATGCTTACTCGATTCTCTCCCAATACACACCTCATTATTAGGATTCTTCTTCCTTTCAATGCCTTCCCTGAACGCTCTTACACTCCTCCCTTTGCCTCATCCGTTGCATTATTGCGGAGAGAGAGCGAGAGAGAATTTTCCTCGCGTTCTGTCGCGGTCTTATCCTCTTTCCTCGACCTCTCGTTTGGAATTTCTTTGAAAAAGCAGGGAAGTGGGTGCAGTGAAGGAATAACTAGTCCGCGAGATATAAGCAACAGATAAGATAGTTTTGATGTATTATACAAATTATTACATATATACAGATAGGTAAATAGTGAACTTCTTCTCCAAACCTACCCCCCTGCGTTTACAGATATAAAAAATAAGAGTAACGATTTATTGCTGCCTCCTATTCGTATATGCTTCCGTAATCCAAGAATAGGGTCACTTACTAGATACAAAACGTATTCTAGTTATTTGACTGGGAACTGAAATATAATCCCTCCTTATTAAATTCATATTAAGTATTAGGTACATAATCATATACGATGGCCATTTCGAATGTAATTCACGTTACTCTTGTTCCAATAAAAAGTAATTTACAAAACGACTTTAGAGATCTTTGACAAATTCACTACCTAGTCTTATGACCGCCTTCCAGCGCTTCGGTAAGTTTTGCACACACAGCAGACCATCAGTACTCATGCGGCGGATAGATCGGGTCACCTCTGTGAATACTTCCTCGACGCTCAGGAAGCATTGGCCACGTCTCCTTCAACTATGAGAAAATCTTGCGGACTCATATCAGGACTATAAAGGGGTGAGGCAGCTTCTCCTATTCATTTTTTCCAGCTACAGTAGCTGAATTGTGCCGCAGTAGCTGCTCTGCGGTCATCTTTTGGTTTGGTCTTTGGTCAGTTGGTGCGAAACCCATTTTGTGGCAATGTTGCTCTTCTGAAGGATTACGGTCATAAATATGAACACTGAGACCGTTGAGATGTTTGATTCAAGAGCAATTTCTTCACATGTCATACGACGGGTTTCTCTCAAAACGGTGTTGATGATAGCCACTGATATTATGTTAGTAGTAGTTGACCTCGTCTCGCTCAATCGTCTGCTAAGAGTATGCGGCCACCACTAAAACGCGATGCCCAATGACAAACCGTTCTTCAACCCATTGTATCATCTCCACAAACTCATGCAATGCATTAAGATTTCTGCTGGGCTCTTACGAGGTAAAGTTTCAATTTTGATCAACTGACTCCTGACCCGAATGACTATCGTCTTCCATTTTGGAAAGTAATTACGCACAAACAAAAAAACAAACCGATAATATAAATATAAGAAGCTGTTCACTGGGAGTTTGACTTTTATCTGAAGTAATAATCAAAAGTATTTTATCATATCACCACTCGAAAACGCGTATCGTGCATTATTTTTTAAATGACTCTCATTTTTTCTGACTTCAACGGAAATTCGAAGACAAATTTGTCTCTTTGGGCCCTAGCTCACATGACCGGAGCAGAAATTCGTGACTGCACTCGAGCCAGAACTGCGAAGCACATCTTATTCAGACGAACGAACTGCACCAGCGTGGTGAAGTGTGGATACCTAAGTGCATATAAAGGTGAACACGATTCAGTCGATGTGGAGAGAAAACAAGAAGGAAAACCTTCCACCTTTTTATCAGCAGTTTTCTTTCCCTCGGACATTTGGACATGTCACCCACTTAACCTTTCCCATCATTGTCAACCCGGAAAGAATCCCTTCAATCTTCAACGTCTCCTCCGCAGATAGATACGCTCCACTTTCGACGGGTACACCCCCCTCCCTCGCTCTCCCGACCTCTCGCGCCATTTCCGAGGCATCCCAGGGCATTGGCGATAAAGGACCCCCGCATCCCCTTCCTCCCCAACCCCTCTTTCTTATTGCCTCTCTCCGGACCCCTCCTATCCAACCCACTTCCTTTTTTATACACTGGCCTCCCTGTCTTTCCCGAGCGCGCTTTAGGGTGGAGTGCGCACCCAGGCCAACTCACTTGACACCCCACCCTCTCTCCCTTTGGCTGAAGTTGGCCGCGGGGGCGGTCGATCGGAAACTCTTTTGGACGTTCCCACCCCTCCCCCTTACTTATGCTCTCTCCCTCTTTCTCCTTCGTGTCCCCCACTTTTTCCTACACGCCCCTCCCGATTGCGCACTCCATTCTCCGTGGGAGGGCGGGATGGAAGAGGGATTTGAAGGAGATGGAGATGGACGGAGGGCCTCTTGTTTTATTGCCAAGAGGTTGTGAGGGTCGTGAGAGGAGTTCTGGGGAAGGGGTGGGGGGTTTACTGAAAAGGATAGGCTGGGTTTAGAGGTTGGTGGGTGGGAATGGCTAGGGAGACATGGGCAAGGGAAGTGTCATGCGCTAAAGCGATTCCTTGCGATGATTACGATTAATGAATGGATCGAGGATTCCTCCTTTTTTGGTGTCTTTTGTACGCTTACGGAGAGTGACTATTATGATATTTAAAAGAATTAATAATGCCATAGAGAACTAGAGCTGTCTGCACATGGAAAAGGAGACGTATTGCTTCCATCGAAGTAGTGAATTCTTTTAAGGTTCCGCTGTCTGCTTATAGGTTAAATAAAAAGAATCGCCAATTTATAAATGCGTAATATATTTGTACCATTGAAATAAAAGTATAATTATACTGTTATATCATCTAGTAGTAAGACATACTAGAAATGGTTTATTTTTAGCTCTAGTAATTAATTTCTTTAATATTGGAAATATGAGTCAAGCTTAAGCTACCTATTAAGTACAGATTCTCCAATATTTATTTCAAAATTTATGCAATAATAGAATTACTCATAGCAAAGGTAAAATTCATGGCATAACAAAAATAGAAGAATGCATTTTTATATACTTATAATTTAATTTTAGGACTTTAATTTTAGCTTAAATTCAGATTTTAATTTAAGAATATTTCTATTCACCTAAATACCATTTTCCGACTCTTTTATACCATGGCATATCTACATATTCTGTTCGTAGCGAAGAAATCATAAATACGAATCATAGGACATTTTCCAAGTCGAATAAAACCAGCACTTCTCTCGCAATCTCGGGAGTAGGAGAACATAAGGTCTTCCATTCCACGACTGCGACCTATCCAATGACATAAAAAAATATACATGTGTAAAACAGGAATCGAAAAAGGAGAGGATCGAAGAGAGAGGTTAAGGGAAGGGCAGGGGGGAGAGGAGGATCGATGGTGTGGGTGGAGCGCCGTAAGTAAGGAAGGGAGGTAGGGGTCGGGGGAAGGTTCGCCCGGAGAAACTCGTCTTCACTTTATTTTTATCTCTTTCCTTTCTAAATCCTCTCTTTTTGGACCGCACACTTCTCCCTCCTCCAAACTCTATCTTTCCCCCGGGAAAAAGAGACGTATTCCGCAAGGGTTGGTCTCTTCCTCTATCCCCCTACCTCTCCTTCACCCCTCCCACGCGGCTCTTTACCTCACCGTTCTCCAGACCACACCCCTCGCCCCCGCCTCCCCCTTTGCGCCTCCCCTTCACCCCCAACCTTCCCTCTCTCTTATTCTTTCAAGACTAAAGTGCTGACAAGCCAAACACACCCCGGCTCCTTCACCCTCGACGTCCCCTCTCCCTCCCTCTTTCCTCCTCTTGCCTCTCCCAGACACATCCGCCAGCCTGTTGTGTATTCCGGTGAGGGAGCAGGAGACTGCAGTCAGCCGTCATACCAATTTCTCGCGCCGAGCAATTCCACTTTTCTCGCCAGAAATTCCACTTTCCAACAAGGCCTTCTTCCTCTTTCCTCTCTCTCTCTCTCTCTCTTTCTCAACCCTTAGTCCTTAATCTTTTACTCTCTTCTCATCTCTCCCTTTCTCCCGCGTTCTCTCTCTTATTTCCACTTCATCACCTACATCATTACCAACTTTCTCGATTACCTACCATACTGACGCGAAGTCCCACTCCTGTTTTCTACGATTTATTTGCGAATGTTAATCTCTCGCTGCATCTCTCCCGTTCCCTACCATAGACGGCGACTCCATTTTCTCCACGCTCTCTAATCGCGTCCTCCCTTCATCCCTCCTTTTCGTAGTTCACTCCTTTTACGTCACTTCCTCCTCTTTCGCTATGACAGGCAGCTTAGTGTTTCCGCCGCTCGGCAAGAGGGCGCGGTATGGGAATAAGCAGATAACTTCCAAATGCCATTTGGGGTTTCCCATTAGGAGGGGATGCGCTGTTATGTACGCATTTCCGCCTGTATATCCTGGCATTTCACCCCAGAGACCGCGCGGCACCCCTCATAAATGCTTACTTCTGCTCTTTCCCTCTTTCTTTCGAATGAGTATTTCTGCGGATGAATCCAGCAGTTGCATCTCGACCGCTTGGGGAAAACTGAATCAATGCTGGGGAAAAACTACAATTCTCGACAGTGATTCTGTTGTGCTAGGATGAAATCGTTTGCACAATTGTTGATGATTCACAATAAAATTCGGTGCGTTTTATATTAATCAATTTCCCCTATCTACGTAATTAAATGAAATTTTAAATCGCTAAATGTAGGAATAATTAGCATCAATGCGATAAAAATTTTCCGTGCACTTTAAAAACGCAGGTGGTAAAACTGCCATTCAAGGATTCGCACAATTTTAATTAACCTAGCAGAACAAGTCGGAGTGTTAAATTATCCGACATGAATATATAGGTTTTGGTTCAGAATTACCTAATTTAACATCAGGCAATTCTAATATTTTGATTTTGTGCTATTCTTACAAACGGAATATATAGCTTTTAGGATATGACTAATTATAAGATCGCAAATCAGAAGGCAATAAATTGCTAAATTTAATCTGGAAATAAATACACTATCGCCTACACTTAATCGATGTTTTTCTTTCCAGCGATAATTTTACATCCTGGCAATATTATTTCAAACAGTTCGTATAACTAATTTCGGTCATGAATTGGAGAATATATATTGGTACTCAACAAAATACAATTCCATATTTGCTCTCCTCGATCTCATTTTGACGTGGCTCTTTTCTTTCCATTGTTTCCTTCCGAAATGTCGGCGCTTTCATCGCCCATACGGGCAGATTTTATTCCCCTCCACTACCACCTACCCAAACCATCCGCACTCGTCCTCACAACAGCCAGAACGACACCGCGGCCCTTCTCACGAGCCTCGCTCGTTTTAGGCGTTTTCGTACTCCACCCACTGAGCCCCCCCTTCCCTCTCCCCCATTCCTCCCTCGCCTCAACCGCCCTTCCATATTGCAGACGGCAATAAAATAAAACGCGAAGAACAAAATACATGCATCTCTCGCTGCCAAATGACAATCGTCCAACCGCTCACTGAACCCGTATCGTTTAGCGAGAGCTTCTCCGGAAATACGTTTAGCAGACAACAGAACATTTTCTCTATATTTCCCCTCTTTTCTTTCTTTCTCTCTCTCTCTCCTCCCAAATACCATCTTCATCTCTTCTCTCTCCTTCTCTGTGTCCAATATCTCTACTCCTTTCTCCTATTCTCTCTCTCTTTCTCTCATCTCGTGTCTCTGCCTACTCTCTCGTATGGGTCAAGACAATGGAATGCAGGCACAGCAAAAATATATGGAAATCCTCGCTTTGTGAATGATCTCTTGATGTTTCCTATGTCACAAAAGGCTGGTCCTTCGAACTTTTCGAATGTAGAATAAAAGAAAGAAAAAACTGTCATGATGCAATCTTCACTTAAAAGGTATACGATGGTAAAACACATTTTGAGAGAAGAAGGGAATTTAGGAAATTCTTTATTGTACAGGAAGAATTGTTTTGGAATTATATTGATTTACGTCCTTTTCATTCAACTGAGTAAATAGTTCACGTGAATAGGTAATCCTATTATACCTTATTTTTTCCTTGGCTTTAATTTATTTATATACCAAAAATATTTTAAAATCACAAATACCTTCTGTAATTAAATATCCTGAAAAAATTAACAACATTTACAATTCTCCGCTTAGTTTCAGGTTACTTCTGAAAAATCGTTGGGAGTGCTCTATTAAAATTGGTGCAAGTGCTAATGTGATTCCAATTTAATCAAAAAAATTTAAAATTTCTTAAATGTTATTCTCTCTTCATTTTGGTTTAATGAGAAATGATGCTATGGAAGTGTATCACTGTTGGCTTCAGACCACGAATAGACGATTGAAATATAAACTAAATATTATATGTCTACAATATTTTGGTTTTATAACATCAGTGAAAATATTTTAAACGGGGATCCTATATATATCAGGTTTTACTATTTACCAAATTAAGATTAACTGGATCAAGTATCACAAAAATGAGAACATTTTACAGGAATTCCTTCAACTTCCTTGTAAAATAATTCAAGAAGATCCGTAACATTCCCCAGTAAAAAGTGAAGCGGAAAATAACAATCCTATCATAATGTTAAGGGAAGGAAAAAATATGGATGTATCTGGAAGAAGACACCAGATGTATATCGGAGAATAAAGGAAAACAAGCGGTAAAAATTGATGTTCAATGAGTAAAAGATAATAAATTTGGCGATTTCGACGGATAAATCACAATGAAATGAACATGCAGTAAAAAAACAAGAAGGCCGTATAAGCTGCCGTGAGAAGAAATGCTGAAAAAATGAGAGAAATAAGGGTGGATATAAAGGAATGGGAATTGAAGGAAGCTTTAAGGATATAAACATCAATTTTAAAAGCCTCACTCGCAAGATTCCTTCTTTTTTATTCCCACCAAAGTGTGAAATATTCTCTCTCCCTTCACTCAGCCCTCCTCCTCCTCCCCTCCTCGCCCTTTAATGTCCTTACATCCCGCCCCCTCTCTCCCTCCCTCCACTATCTTCCCCTTCCCATCTATTCTCTCCCCTCCCATTCCTCCCCTCAGCTTTCTGCCTCACCCGCATTTTCCAGATATCACCACAATTCCTTTTTTATGCCCCTTCGCCGTTTTCTGGGGAGGTATGTTATTGGCGGAAATACGGGAGGTCAACTACAAACAGACCAGACAGTCTTGATAGTGTCCACGCCATCTCCTTATGCTCTCCTATTCTCCCTCCCATTCTCCTTTTGGAATCCTTTCTCTTCTTCGTCTCTCTATCCGTCTCTCACTCCACCTCTACGCATGTCTTATTCTCCTCTATCACTTGGCCTCGATATAAAGGTCAGATATGAAAGACGATTTAGGGCGAGACTGAACCGAATAGAAACACCTCTCTTTCTTTATATTTATCTAACTAAACACAGCGAACATCATCATTTCTATCTGATTTGGTTTATCGTCTATTTCGCGTATTAATAAAAGTCGATGATTTTAGAGTCTGCATATAAAAAGGCAACTTCTGTGATTTTATGCAAACTACAGAAAAGAAGAGATTTAATTATTAGATAGATTCTTTGAATTTAAAAATAATAAAATTAGGAAGTCCATAAATTTTCCTGTGCGCTAAAACAACAAATATAAAAAACTGATGCAAAATTTGAAGGCTTTCACAATTATATTTATGTACGTTAAGCATCCGATTAAGAATTCTTCATTTTGCATTACCTTGAATTTAAATGGGCATTTCATTCCATTTTCCAAAATGACTGGAGCAATGGTAGAACTGTTTACATTTTTCAAAGTGAGCATTACATTAAATTAATTGAACAAAATATTTTTGAGGACTATTAATGCTAATATAAGACGTGTTCTCACGAACACAATATAATACGTCATTTCCAAAACCAATATTTACTAGGTTGGAGTATATAAATCTCTTTTCATCACAATGATAACCAAATATTTTCTCGTATATTTTCCCATTCACAGCACTCAATAAGATATGCTCGAGGTAAATAATATTTAAAAGTTTTATATCTTCAAATAGAACTATTCAAATTTCTTTAAAATTTTAACAAATTGCCAAATTATTTGAAAGTCTCATCTAGAGCTAAGCCTGAATTACTCTTAGCTTCAAGGAATTCGGCCATCCAAACATCTTATAGAACGCTCGAGATAGTCGTTCGCATATCGTTAAATGCATTAAAGACGTAGCGAGCTAAAGCCTCTATACGCACATATGATCCAAATAGGAGAGGGCGAGGCGCGTAGCAGAAGAGAAGAGGTTGGCAAGGCGATACTTTCGGGCGAGGGAAACTGTTTACAATCGCCTCGAACACGTTATCCTATGAATGCCAATCGACGCCGCTGCCGACGAGGAAACGGCTTCCAACCAGAACCCCTTAAAAATGGCTGAGAGTCGGGAGATTAATTCCGATAAAAAATTTAGAGGTGATTCCGGGAGAATCGTATGTAAAAGTCTGCGAGAGAAGGAGAAAGGTAGAGAGGAAAAAAGGAGGAAAAGAGAGAAACGGAGACAGAGAGAGAGGGATTAGTAAGCTATGTTCTCACGCTGGGGGTGTTATGTGCGAGTCACGTGATCGCTCAAAAAAGGTTGACGCGGTGGTATTATGGGAAAGGTGCCTTTCCTGGGATGTGCACCACTCGGTTTATATGGCGACCTGATCCCACTGGAAAGATAACTACGGACCGGCAACAATTCTCTGCCGACCCCTCTCTTCTCCATTTTCCCCCTCTCCCCCAACCCTCTCTCCCCACCCTCTCCCCCACCCTCTCCCCCACCCTCTCCCCCACCCTCTCCCCCACCCTATCCTCCCACCCTCTCCCCCACCCTCTCCTCCCACCCTCTCCCCCCACCCTCTTACCCCACCCTCTCCTCCCACCCTCTCCCCCCACCCTCTCCTCCCACCCTCTCTCCTGAGCGAGGCGGAGTTTTTACGGATGCAGGGGAAAAATGAAAAAAAAAACGGAAAATAAAAACGAGAGAATCGCGGAATAAAAAAGAGAACAGACGGCGTATCGTTCCAATGGATGTATTATACGAGTGAGATGGGTTGAGGTCGCAAAATATATATGAGAGGACGTGAAATCGCGTGTAATGGGAATTGCTGGGTTCGGAATGATGGACGCTGAAACACGTTTGCCGCGAGTAATATAATTCATAAGCGCGCGAGATTATTACCCTTTGGTGGACGTGGTTTGAGTGCTTTTAAAATTTTGACGGCTGGAAAATAAAAAAGGATGGAAAAACTTGTTATTTTGTTAATAATTTTATTCGACGTCCCTCTGCTCTTTCGTATGACAATGCATCGAACGAAAGTAATTGGGTAATTGGGACGCCTTTCGGAGCGGGAAAAATTATTAATCGGCAATAATAATATCGGAAGGGTCGAAAAAATGAGAAAAAATTGTCCAGGCGCAAAATGATTAATATAAATGCAAGTTGGTGCAATATCGGTGCAATCCATATGCGATTGAAATTATGCGTAAATGATAAATCCACTTAAATGATACAGATTTTATTCAACTCCGGGTTTTTTCCCCTGTCGTAAACGCGAAAAAAATTAAAAATTCCCTCTAAATTGAACAAATAATTGAGAGAAAAATATCATCCTTGAACCATCACTGAAAATTATCTCGAATGCTTAAATTTTCTGTTTTAACTTCAGGGAGGACTTAAAATGATGCTTCTAATGGTTTTTACGCAATCTTTTTTGTTAGCAAATTGTACGCTATTACAAGGATAATCTGTTATATTCTATAAATCTCATGACAAAATGGATTTTTTTAAAACGTCGTGTCGTATTCCTAGCATTGTACCCTCATCGTTTTCGAATATAAAAATGTTTGCTAATTAATTACTACCCTTTTTTTTAACTGTAAACCATTCGAGTTTTTTCCATTTTACTATATTGTATAAATTGTACATCTTAATAAAAATGAAGGGGAGCAAACAAAACGAGTAATATTTCTCTTAATTTGATATAGTCAGAGAAGTATTACAAATTATTATTAATTTCCATGGATATTTAATTGAAATTAAAGTAAAATATTAACTCTGTCATAAAATGAACGTAGATAATATATGACAATTTAGGTTTCTACCAATATGAGACGCAAGAATTAGGAATAATATCTCTTTCATCTAAGCACCTTATAACTCATTCGTAACACAAAAATTGCAACAGAATCAAAATCGTGTGCATTAACATTTCAAAAGTCACTTCATAAAATGTTTTGAGTATAATTTTGGCTTCAGCCTGCATCAATTCTACCTACTCTTAACATGGGCTTTGCGTCTACGGAAACTAATTAAGCTAGTTGCGAAATCTAATTAAAGGAAAAGTTTCTCCGCAGACAGGAAATTTCTTAGTTTTTTGCAAAATACGACTGTGATTGAACTATTGTGCCTCTCCGTAAATAGAAATGTGAATTTTCAAGCCTCGATTTTAAAATAGAAGAATAGAAGTTTTTGCGTAATCATGGAACCCGAAGGTCGGAAGGTCAAGCAAACTCAATCCCAGGGCGCGGAATGTAGGAAAGGAATGACTATAAAGGAAAAAGAAACAAGAGGAGGAAGGCGGAACTCAAAAAAAGGAAACGGAAAGAAAGGGTGGGGGGAGAGAAAGAGGAATATGGAGACTAAAATGATAGAAGAAAAGGGGAGGGGGAGAGATGAGGAGGGAAGGGGAGGAGGGGGATGACGAGGATGGGGGAATGAAGTGCATGATCTGAGGAGTTATGAGGTTTCTGCTCTGTTGCGTGAGGGTTCCCCTCCATTCACCTCCTCCTCCACTCCTCCCCCTCCACCGCTTTGAAATCCAGCTCCTCGCTCTCACTGAGCAACGCCAACTCGTTTCCACATCTTCCTTATGGGAACAAAGAGCCCCGCCTCGCGAAACAACCCTCCCTCCCATCCCCCATTTGAAGGAACACCTCCCGCAATGCCATCCCACGTTCTCCTCCCGCAATCCCCAGGACATTACTTCCTCAAACCCCTCCCTCCCCCTCCAACCTCCTCCATCCTCCTCCACCTCCTTCGCACACACTGCCCTTTCATTATGCCGCCTTCAACCCCCTTAGCCCTCGATCACAGATGACTTAGCCATTAATCTCAGCCCCTCATAAGTAGCTCTTTATCGAGTGAAAAGGTTTTCTCAAAATATGCTTTTATTTTAGAATAAAGGAGAGGAGCGTACTTTAACCGAGGAATATTGTTAAGTAATTTGACTGGCTCTCGAGTGGAAAATAGTGGAAATATAGATAAGTCAACTTCAGGGAGAGAATTTTCTTTAACATTTGTCAGCAGCCATTCTCATTCAATAACGGCATGTTAGAAAATAAATATATCTGACTCTTGAACAAAATAGGTACACATCGAGAAATTTTCAATGCAATCCATGTAAGTATTTAATTCATAGCAGTGGAATATATCTGGCTGGTTTGAGATTTATTAGTCAAATTGTAATTTAATTATTTAATGTATTCGGCTATTCCTGGTTATGAAAGTTAATATTTCATATCGTATTAATTGCGTGGTTTTACATAAAATTTTCACTAAGGGCTTTATTATATAAATAACATTTACAATAATTTTTGTCAGTATAATGTTAGCAACTATATTTGTTGAAGTGTTTAAAAAGACAAATTTAGAGTAAACGTTTTTTCGACCTGATGATCGAAAAATAGGAAGGAAAATCAACAGAGTGGACCAAATCTAAACAGCTGCTCGAAGATTAAATTACGTAGCGATACTTAAATTAGAAGATAAATCTAAAAATTAGCACTTAAGTATAAAAAATTGGAAAAATATGAACTTATTTTAGGCACTGGAGGCTATTGGAGATACCTAAGATAAGTATATACTTATTTTTTCAATTTTTTATACTTAGGTGATAATCCTTAAATTTCTTTTCAGCCATAGGGCCAGTTCGAAGATTCTCTAGTGAGTTATCGAAAAGAAATATTAAATTACTAAATTTAATATCAAATAAACTCTTGCTCTAACTGTTACTACAACAAATTTGACAGGTTATAACATTATTTGAACCATTGTCCTATTCGTTCCAATGATATAAATCTCATAATAACATTCAATGAATAAAACCTGAAAATTATTTTTATAGAATGGCCTACAATTTCAAGCTAAGGAAAAAAATAATTTTTTAAGCACAAACATTTTTGCAATGACTTGCAAGAAAAACTAAATAAATGCCCAACAGATAAAAATTAGCATGCTAAGAGCTCAACAAATTAGGATGAGGAGGAAAAGTGCGCCATAAGAGTTGGAAGAGAAAAAATCCGTGAAAGCACGACTTCAAACATTTCTCAACGTCCGAAAGTTCCACGAGTATTAAACCACAAAAAAATTGAGGACCGTCCAAAAGTTTTTTTTTCTTGTGCGGTGAACAAAATTAAGCGATAAGTAGATTATAATTGGGCCCTGGGGAGTAAGCGAGGTGAAGTCGAAGGAAAAGCGTGAAAGCCTTCGCAACAAACAGTTGGATCCCGTGCGATAAGGAGGCGAACGGAGTGAATGGGAGAGAGAGAGAGGCCAAGTGCGTGGGCGAAAAAAGGAGACGGAGAGAGGGAAGGAAGGAAGAGGGGAATGGAAGAAGGGCGGAGGCCAAGGGGAAGCGAGCGTCCATTGCCAGTGTGACAGAATAAAGAAAAGCGGGGGCGGGAAGATAGGGAGAAAGAGAGAGGGTGGAAGAGGCACTCGGGAAGAGTGCGGGAGGCTGGTTACGTATTGGAAGGAATGAACGGGTGGGTATCGATAATGATAGAGTGCGCGCAGGAGGGGTTTGGAAGGATAATTGGATAAAATAGGAGAGGGTGGAGAGGTGCCAGGTTGGAAAGGTATAAGGGTGCGCGAGGCGGAAAGGGAGAATAAAGGGCACGTTGGGTCGAGAGGGTGGTCGGTGGAGGAGGCGGGCGAGATGATGTTCGATGGGAAAGGGGGCGACTGGGTGGGGGCGGGGGCGAGGAGCGGCTGGGCGGGGAAGAGGGGCGGCAAGGGAGGCGAGGAAAGAGGCGGCTGAGGAGGCGAGTGGGAGTGTGCGATCGTGAGTACATCACCCACTGACGTAAACGCGTTTAAGAGGCGGAGGTGTAACTCGAAACTCGTTTCCACGGTGACCACTTCTAAATGCAGACTGATACGTCTTGAATGAGGCGCGGAAGATTTCCTAAAGAAGATCGCGAGAGAGCGAGAGAGAGATAGAGAGAGAGAGGGAGAGATAGAGAGAGAGAAAGGATCATTTGAGGATGCGCGGGGAGAAGAAAAGATTATAACGAAAGAGAGTTAAAATGGGTAAATCGATGTGTTGCTGATTTTTAACATCCCTCAACCTTTTTCTACATCAATTTTGGTAGTGGAAGGAAGAAGTTGGCAGGAATGACGTGGGCACGAAATTTAATTTCTTCAGCCCTTTGCCTACCTGGATGCTCACACGAGGAAAGGATTTGCAGTCTGAGCAAGAATTTTATTTTGGGAGGGGCGTTAAGCCTCGTTACCCCTCGTCAAATCCCCTCTGGCAATAAGTAGCCGCCTTTCTTTGTGCGAAGAAGTGAATGAGTGTTTAAGTCACTCGCAATAACGAATATTGGACTGGGCATTTGCGAGTTATTAACTTAATAACTTAGAGTAGCTAAAAATATCTAAGTGCATTTTATACATTCTATGATCCGGAATCGCCGTGGATGTGTGGAAAAGTTTAGAAGTTTCGTTAAATTTATTTTTACTCTAACGAATAAAATTAGCGGCAAGAATTCATATCTATGAAAACATATAAAAATCTATCCAATTATGATGAGCAGTTTTTTCTTCCTAATCTATCCTAATCGTTGTCGATTGAGTGTCTTCAATAATATTAACATAGTAAACGTAGGCAGAACTTTTTCATAGATAATTTTGGCGTTTCATTGAATATTATCAGATAAATTTATAGATAAATCTTTTGCGATTATTGCCATTATTAATGTATTGCCATTACCAACAATTACCATTTTCATTTTTAAAACGAAAGTTGATTTTCTAATTTATTGGTCTAATAAGTTTCTGCTACATAGTACCATTTTTCTTGAGAATACAAGGAGGAAATACTATTGCATTACAGCATGTGATTATTCAAAGGGAAACTGAAGAACAAAATGAGGAAAATAAAATTAATGGTAATAGAATTAATTCTTTACGATACGGCAATAATTACGTTGGAGAAAGTGTTCCCTGAATTCTCTCCGTTAATGTTCTTGGGTAAAACAAAATAAAATGCCTGGACAGCTACCGTGTGCGAGGCGGTCATTATTCACTGCGGCAGTGATGGCCTCTCATTGAAGCTGTCTGGAGAAATATTTATGACCAAATCACGCCTGCGAGTGCAATTATAGTTATTCTTCTTAGGAAAAAGGAGGACTATTCCGTGGAGCAAGCAAAGGGTTGAGTCACACCCTTAAGAATACACTTCCATATATAAGAGCGCCAGGAGAACAGTAAAAAGCAGGATTCATAAGCAAAGCACGTTGGTGTTAAATTCACTCAGCCTGAAAAAAATGTGACGTTAACCGCACCACCTGCGCTATTGCTACCATATACCTAATAATGCCAAAGCACAAGTCTGTACGTGCTTCATTTGTGCGTTTTTCTGAAGCAATCTCGCAAATGACCAGTATCTAAACAAAAAATTAAATGCCCTCCAAATTTTTAACAAATATATTCGGATTCTATTACATTGCAAAACGAAAGGGCCTCTTAATTAAAACTGTGTGGGAATTAAAAAAAAGAAACTGTAAAAAATGTTTATTATGATCCTATAATATCCAAAATTATCTTGTTCTTTAATGTCGTATCGTTTCATTTGGATTTTATTTCTTAAGAAGAATCTTGAAATAAGTTAGGAAAAAGTATTTTGGCATTTAAAAACTCAGATTCCAATAGTCAATTATAACTATTTTCTAGTATTAAATGTACTATTATTAATTTCAAATATATTTTTTATCATAAAAAATTTCAAGAAAACAATTATTTTCAAATCGGAAACGCAAAATAAATCCATCATAAAAGCAGACTCTTATTGCTTAAAAAATCTTACTGTTCTATACACAATGTCTTTTTCCGACTGGCATTCGTCACTTTCATTTTCATTTCTAATTGCCTATGCACATTTTTTTCTTTTATAAGTTGTGGATTTATTAATACCCGATAGGAAAATGGCTCGATCAATCACATTCACACCCTTTGTGCAAATGAAGTGTCAAGACCAGAATGAAAGATGCGCAGTTACAATGCAGGAATTCGATATTCCATGGAGGATAAATACAATCGCGTCGATTGAGCGGTAAAGTGAACGGTCGCTCAAAAGATTTATCGATCACGTTTCATTGGTTAACAGTTCTTCAGCGTTCGATTGTTTGTAGAAAGTAGGCATGCATCTAACTTATAATATGAAAGCATTCGATGCAATAATATGAAGAACGTGAAAGATATCTCCGAAGATGAGAGAGCTCTGATGATGAGCAGTGCCGTGAATGCTCTATTCTTTAACAGCTTGTGAGAACCTTAACTTTCTCTCAACATTTGAGTTTTACAAGCAAATGTGTTTAATTTGCTACCGAAGAACACTTGAGCCTACTCCTGCTTTTATATTTCGTATCAATGGTTTTCTAGTTCTCCAATTATTAGGGTCCCTTTTTAGTTATGTAAAAATATTAATAAAATGTGAACATTGATCATATTTGCAAACATGTAAACTGTCCAATTTCTTCATCTATTGCTTTTAATATTGATGGTTTTATGATATTCGTTAAACCTAATAATACTTCATGATGATGAAAATTATATAAAGACGTGACATTTCTCATTCTACAATTACGTATATGATGACGTGAAAATCAACCTAAATCTACCGCTAAAATAAACTTTAATGATAAGCTTATATGTGGTGGTAATTTAAAGTAATACATGAGGTAGTCACAAAGGTAAGAATATTGTAAATAAAGATATAGCAGGAAATGTTTGGGAAACGAGTTTTTCGAATTGCTATATATGGTCTGAATCTAGTATCTGACAAAAGACAATGGTTTTTTATATGTAAATTCATTGGTATATTCATTGGAATCGACAGAATTAATGAGGACCTATTTCATTAGTAGGAGATTATATTGTAATTGAGCTGGATATATTTTTTTACATTCTCAATACAAATAATTACAAATACCCATAAAACATTCCATTAATCGTGATTCATATTGAAATTAATTAAAAATCGCGTTTTAATGTGATTACTCCCTTTTAATTTAGAAGCTGTAATTACTTTTTCTCCATATTAATTCACAAAAACAAAAAACTGACAACGATAGCTTCAAACACTTGACAGTCTTTAATCCAAATATCGCTGGATAAAATAAAGGAAATACAAAAGGGAAATGTTAGCCGATTCATTATTTTTACAATTGGGAAATATCCTATAAACCAGCATAGTACGTACTACTAAATCGTGCTTCTTTAAATCGAAGAAATGAGCGTCCTTTCTGGATTCTCAGGCAGTGGGAAGTTTCGGCGCGAGGAATGAAAACGCTGAGGCCGACGAAGACTCCGAACATCGGCCGACAAATGAGTGCCAATTTGGCACCAAACTTTCTCGATAAGCAAAAATCGAGGAGTGGAGGCGACGATTCATGTCAGTGCTATCTCTCTTTCTTTCTTTCTTTCCCTCCATCTCCCACTCTCTCTCTCTTATCGCCTCTCATTTGGCATCGAGGGTCAAACGACAGCAAACGATCCATCCGAGCGGCCGGTCACAAACACGAGTCTATTTATATAAGCGTTCAGATGCGTATTCCCTTATCGGCCACTTGCCCGACCGAAGAAGAAAATCGCCATTCTCCTCTCTCCTCCCCACTCCATTTCATTCCTCGCCCTTTTTGTTCTTGCCCCCTTAAAAAAGAAGAACACGCGACAACCCCTTTTTGAGGGATCGCGCACGTGTTGAACATGGGACTTCCTCCTTTTCTGCGGCGGTGGTTTTTTCGCATTCTTCCCCTTTGGGAGGGCGAAGGCGATGAAAGAATGGCACTGTGACGACGCGAGCGCGTTAATGGGCGCGATCGACAAAAGGAAGTAGCAGTGTCGGTTTGATGTCTCTTTGGTATCAGAGAGCGCCGATTCTGAAGTTTTGAGTGGTGGCGTATTGATTTACAACCGGAAACGGGTGCCAAAGGAATACGTATTTATATTTCCTCGTTCGATTGCCAAGAACCAGATCGCGGCTATTAATCTGCCGGGTTTATTAGCTTGTAAGGAGTGGAAGATTTGTGACTTTATTTTCCCGTCGACAAGAAAGATCACGAAAGTAATTCATGTATTTCAATTACGTGTTCTCATTTAAATCTGGTTTGCTGGATTTTATTCTAGGTTTTACGAGTACATCAATTTTAAAAGACTTTTAGAAATAATTCTCCATTAAAATACGTAGATATCGCTGACTGAATTGACCATGTTAACATAAAGGTAATTTAAAATGCGCATTAGTTGCTTCTACCTCCGCACCAATTTACGATTATTACTGCACAATGCATCTCATTTGAATAAAATCATTCTCCAAATCTCCATAAAAATTCAAAAAACCGAATCAGAATATCCAGTGAATGTGATCCTATAATTACTTTCTATCTCGACAACAAGATTGTAATTTAACCTAGGAGAGTTTGGTTTCCGTTTTACGCCGACAACTTTTGGACGTTAAAAGTAAGTTTTACGCAGAATTAAACAAATAAAATACCGAGTTTATGAAAAGAAAGTGACGTTGTTGGTTGAATAATCACGCAAAACTGGGCCTCAAATTCAACTCCGTACCACTTTTTTCGTACCAAATTTCCATAATATTATTTACGATTGCAGAATACCATCTGAGATTAGTAATATATATACAGTGCCGTAACTAGGGCGAGGCAAGCGCGGCATCTGCCCCGGGCGCAACTAAATAAGGGGTGCAAAAATTGTTAACGGTATGTTGTGTGAGGTTGCATGGCACAAGTACTGGCCATTTCACTACTATACTTGTTTCAGACATACGCATAGCAGAAACTATAAATTTCGATGATGTTATAGATGAGTTTGCCGCATTAAAATCACGTAGAATAACTCTATAATATTAAAATATTTATACTTTCTGTATTTTAATTATGTATGACTGTAATTATGTACGGACGTAATTATATTTATAATTATGTATTTAAATTATGTAAGTACATTTAATGTGAGAGATTACCTAATTATAGTTTATTTTTATTTATTTATTATTTACCCAAAATCCATATAGTAAAAATATACCTATTAGAGAATCTTTTATAGAGGGGGCGCATATATGGTAGTTTGCCCCGAGTGCTAAAATAGCTAGTTACACACACATTATATATATATATTGTCTTGCTGTATCATACTTTGAGAAAAATAGAATCATACGAAACCCATTGAGTTATTTTTATTATTCAAATACTTTCAATATAGTTTCAGTATAGTTTTTTCCACGCACGCGTCTAAAGATAAACACGGGCTAAAAGGAAAAAATCTTTGCTATATAGTTTGAACTTCACCAACTTGTGTGGCGGCGCATTTGCGCGGAGATGGACAGAGTCAAAAGAGTGCGTGAAGGAGAGAGAGAGAGAGATATGGAATGGGAGGACGGAGGATGAGGGTTGTTCGAAGGAATATAGATGATTGGAAAGAGGCGAGTGACGGGAAATTGGTTTGAGGGTGGGCCAAACGGACAATCTATCGATTCCCATGCTTCACGCTCCGAAGGCGTAAGGAAAAATTGAGCCGATGGTCCTATATAGGAGGGAGGATGGGCGGGGGTGAGGGGGTGTGTTTGGGGAGGGTACGTTTGTGTGCGAGAGTGGTGTGTGAGTGTGTGTGTGGGTGTGTGTGCATGCGTGTAGGAGGGGATAGAGGTGTGGCGACGAGAGAGAGAGAGAGGAGGGAGCAAAACTGCGACAACACACGGCGCTCATAGTGATCACGTAGCATATCCATCAAGGTTTAATATCTCGCTCCACTGCCTCCCTCATTACCATGTTTGGCCTCCTCCTGCACACCCACACACCTATGGCACCGCTGTATCGGTCGGACGGGGGACATGGGGGGGGGCGGAAGGGAGGCGAGGAAGAGCGTACGGAGAGGTTCGGGAGGGGCGAAAGAGAGAGGCATTTTCCCAGAAACGGAGCAAAAGGGAAGCGATTTAAGCGTGTCGACTCGTCGCAAATGGGTAATGACGGAGAGGGGGAGAGGAGCAAAGGGGAGAGGCGAGAGGTGGGGAGGAAAGGGTGTTTCTCCCTCTCACTCTCTTGCTCTTTCCATTCCGCAGGAGTTGGCACGGAATATTTGGCGAACAATAAATACGATGCACGCTGAGACATATGTTAATCTCTTCAGGACATCCACCCGAGGACGGATTAACCGGAAGAAGGAATACAGAATGGACTAATCGTATGGTAATTCACTCCTTGTATCTAGGTCGAATGTGACGCCCGACAATGATTGAAAATGGTAGAAGGCTCGGCTTTAGTTCCACGGATTTGGTTACACACCCTAAATGAGTAGCAAAGCTACCTATAAAGGTAGAAGTATACTTCAATAGTACTACACATTTATTTTTCAAATATATGTATGCGATGATAAAATCGGCTTTTTATCAGCAGCCAATAAATGAAAATATTATTAACAACTCACTTTTGATAATACCATAAGTACTGTAGCAGAGTTTAAATCATACGGAGGAATGCAAAGGGTGATGGTCCGTCTTCGGTGGAACAATGGATATCATATATACACAATCAATGGATTTATAAGAAGATTCCATCTTCCAAAATTATATGAAAACCGTGGCATATATTCGTAGCAAGAATTTATGAGGCGCTGCTAACGATCGCATTCCGGCGAAATTTTCTTAAAAAAGAGGAATGGATTTTGCTGGAAAAATCGGCATCAATCTGCAGCACAGTCACGAGGTCATCTCTGAGCCATTTCCTGCTCATGTATGAAACAAGATGAAATATGTTTCCACTAAAATGTCCAATGCAGTGAGAATGATGATAAAAAAGAGCGGAGCGCGAGGATAATGTGTACATGACAAGAATGCAAGTGCGTTAGAGGGGAGATGAATCTCCGAATGTGAAATATGAATACGAGGGCACGTAATGTATTTTTAAATTTTATTGGACATTGCCTGTAACTATTGAAAGAGTTATGGCCTATCGCATAACGGAATGTGTCGACGGCCATCTTATGCATTATTAATAGTGTTAAATGGACTCATTGAAGAACCTACGCCTGAAGTATAATTTATACATAATATCCTATATCAACACAAATCTAAAGTTAGCGAATTATATTCATTCGAAATTATTCTAAGAAAGTTTTGCTCTACTAGAAAAAATATTCATGAGGTGGAGAATGCTTTTCCCACAAGAGGTGGAAGTGGAGCTAGTTTTAATTCTTAATGAACATCCCATCAATATAACAAATAAGGCAAATCAAATTATTTCAAATTAGAAAGCTCTTAGTAGTAAACGCTGCTAAATTCAGCCGCTCTGACAAGAAGAACTATTTTCGGTTATATTAACAAACGCAGCAATTCCTCAATTTAATTTCTCCATACGTAACTAATAATTCAACGGCAAATATCGTATCTTTGACGGACATAGCATGAGGCATTTAAAATGAATAAAATCACATGATCATAGCCTCTTGTAGTGTAAAATGGGAGGAAGAAACTAGAAAGATGGCATAAAATAAACAAGGGATGGTATAGATAAGAGAGGGGGAGATATGATAGTAGAAAGGGGAGAAGGGAAGAAAGGAGAGGGCGCTGGAATGGGGAATAGACGGGGAAGAAGGATGCAGGAGAAAGAGTGTATGGAATAAGACGGCGTTAAAAAAGTAAATCAGCGACTAACACATCCCCTGCAATCGATGTCACACCGGTGATGATGACGGATAGTCCGGGCGTGCAAGGAATAAGAATGGCCCGTATTACACGCGCATAAATATGCGAGGGAGGCGTACGATGGGCGGGTGGGGGGGGGAGGTGGAGCATAGGGAGAGAGGAAGGCTCCCTAGGCTGCAGCGTGACGCTCCTTGCCAAGCATCTGCCACCTTAACGCGAGATATATGTGTGCACTGAATTTTCGAACTTCACATTCTTTCACTCGAAGATTCTCCTGCCCGCCGTGTTTTGCTCGGGCGTGCCGTGTCTTCACGGAAAATCTCCGAATCCAAAATCCTGGCGGAATATTTATATTTTCCATAAGCGTTTCGTTTTTATTTTAAAATCTAAAAGATTAATATGTGAATACATTGAATCGTCCAACAGATCCATATGATTAGTTCAACAGGAAAATTTTTAGATTGGGATTCTATATTAATTCGTTTCATTCGTCGGTACAAATTCCATCGGTGGTTATAACGATTGGCATAACCATTTAAGAGAGATGTCAACAATTTTCTTCTCCTATGAAAAATTTAAATGAGAAACCTATTGTAAAAAATATAATGAATTTTACTATGACACAATGGGATAAATGTGTTTTTTCATTCTTAAAATGCACCATTTAAATCAAGTGCCTTAGATTTTGAAATTTATAAATACATGTACTCATTTAATATCTATTTAAATTTTAAAAATTCTATTTACTAAGTTAAAATGAATCTTTGTAGGAAATCTACACAAATAATCATGCATAAAATATTTTTTATTAAACCGTTATAAAATTTGAAGATAATTGAGATTAAGATGGAATCTGCCTGTAGAGGAAATGCACTTATTTCTTAGAATCGTTACGGATGTGAAGAAATGCTGATGTTCTCAAGAGAAACTTATATTTCCACTGCGTGAAAGGCAAGCGATTTGATAAAAAATGCATCAAAATTAAGCAAGCATGATTTACCGAATGCTCGAGGAAAATCTACAGTTGTTTCTCATTTGATAAAGCTAATATAAATGCAAATGAATATAATCTTCAATATTAACGAAATTGTCATTTAGAAAAAATTTAATGAGACATTTTATAAATCATCTACCCCAATAACACACTTTTCTGTGCATTATCTTCGAGTTCCGCCTATTGTTTTAAGAAGAATGATTTTCTAACATAAAGGAAAAAGAGGTGACCGTGAAGAAATCCTTTTTCACATTCCATCCTCATCAAGAAGGCGAGTTGATTGCGTGGGGTTTTTGCTGTAGGATGAGAGTTGGGTGCGTGTGAGCGTGTGTGTGGAAGAGACGGAGGAGGAGAGCTGCTAGAGCAGAGCGCTGGTTATATTTGCCCAGAGGCGAAGCAACTAACGCCGCCATCCCGTAAAGGAAACTCACACCTTAATACAAAAAATTACGACGGCCGATAATTTAATCATTGATAGCGCCTTCCACCTTGATCGCTATCTCTAACTTCGAACACCACCTTCGCTCCCAACAACCATTGCTCCATTCTTCTTCCATCCCATCCCCTCCCCCTTGCACCCCTCACAACTACCCCCCTCGCTCCCCCCATTGTTGCTCTCACCCCTTCCGCTCCCTTCTCCCTCATCAGCTCTCACTCCCCTAACTGGCTATCACCCCTCCTCTGCAGCCCCTCGCAAATCTTCATCCCCCCGCGCTCTTTCTCACTCGTTTCCAACCCCCTCTTCCACCCCATCAAATACCCTTCTCACCCCGCCCCTCTTCCCCTCCCACTCCACCCTCCTTCCTCTTCGCCCCGCATTTTGGCACTATATCACAATCGATTGTGCCACGCGCTCTAGCCTTGCTTTTGTTTCTCTCCTCTGCTCTGGCACTCTCTTTTGTTTTTCCGATCGTCCGCGGCTGCCTGGCGCTCCCCAACCCACCCCTCGCCCTCTTTCTCCCACACCTCTGCTGACCCGCCCCCGAGGGCGCATCACGTTGATTTAGTGAAACCAAAACAGCCATCTGTATGCGAGTTTTACAAGCGCCGTGCCCGAGAAATGTCGTATGCTAATCGCCATTTATCGAATGGAAGCCGCCCTCTTCACATCGGTGCCTCCGTCGCCATAAATACGTAATGGGTTAATTTTTCGTGTTACGGAGTAGATTGAGTGAAAAATCTCTGCATTAATGCGAGCGCCGCACAAACCCTCCAAGGAGCGGATATAAGTTCTTGGTCGTTTCCTTCCTCTCTTGTGTCGCAAATCCATTAGATTTATATAACTTGTAAGCAAAAGTGGGCATTTTCACTCGTTTAGTTTGATTAATATGATATCTGTTAACTATTTGGGCTGTTACCAAAATCAATCTTAAATAAGTACTTTCATAAACAGCATAGAACTATAAATTTTTCTACCAATAAATATATTGGAATAACAACGTACTACGCCAGCAATTTAAACACAAAAATATGCATATATAGAACGACTTCTTAAGCTTTATTTCAATGGATAATATTATATATAATCTTAGTGAGAAATTAAAAAAATAGAACATACAGTTGACAAAATTCGTCACGACTACGGTAGCTGTCTTTTCATTACAAACAAGAAGTCCAAACCAGGACTAATCTAGGCTGGTTTCCCAAGTTGACGTCCCGAATTGATTACTTATATTGACAGGAAATGTTTCAGTATGCGTGTCATTCCAAGGAATTCTCATATCACAAATACCATTTGTAATTCATAATTTATCAATTATTGAGAAAATTTGAAAAACAAATTAAAATATTTAAAAAATGTCAAAATCTCTTTCTGGTATATTTTGCATGTATTTTTTTAAATAAACGAATTTAATAAATGTTACTGTTTATACGCTAATATGTCTGGATCAACTGTCCATTGCTGAAGGGTAGTCGAGAAAATAACACATTTGTTCACTCGTCTATGCTCAAGCCGAGTTCGGTAATGCTCGTCTCCATGGCAACAATCCGATAAAATGCGATTTAAAACGCTAAAACACTAAGTTTTAGTAGAAATTCTAGGAAATACCATCAATTTTCAAAATTTGGCGATAAGAATTAGAATTTACATTCTTTTCCCCTTAGAACAGTACAAACCTCGCTCCAATAACGCAATTTTAAGATATTTGAAAGTATTAAAGAAAACAACTCTGCACGATGGATTTGGGATTTGCTATGTAAATCGAACGGGGAAAAAGCGATCCTGGAATCGATCAGGGGACTTCAATCTTGGCCAAATAAAATATGGCCCGAAGGTGGACCCTGGCAGCACAAGCCTCATTCACAAAAATCGGTCCATTGGTGCAAAAGTTGTTAGTAGGAGACACACACACCGACAAGGCCATGTCATAAGGCTATGTTTCCTTTGCAAAATTGGAATCAGTACGCCACAGTTTTTTCACCGATGTGTATGACATACATAAAATTTTCGTTGACAATTGACGCATGTAGCAACCCAATAACGAAATTTATATTGTAAATCATGAGCATATTTTAAGTTAAAGAGCAAGCACTTAAAGTACTTTATCTCAGGTATCTTCAATAACCATAACAACGTTAAAAATTTTCTCAGCGACAAGACGAGCTGGACAATTCTCTGTTGAACATATTTAAAGTGTTTATAAAATTAATATTAATAACGATAATTAATCGCATGCTGTTATAAAATTTATTTCAATAACTGGATGCAACTTATAACTGAAGTAGACAAAAGGAGATTCGATACTTAGCAGTTAATTTTTCATTTAATTACAACGAACTCGCCATTCGCGGGGGGTATGTTCCTAAGCCGCTAATACCGATACAAAGAGATTCTGGGAAAAGAGGGATCGGCTCCCGGCACACAAACCTTGCTATGTTCATGCACAAATATATTATGCAAGCGTGAATAAACAAGTGATCAATACGTATATTTATATCCTGTACTAATAAATGTAAATCTAAAGTCATAATAGTTCTCTAAAATTTCATCAAATACATCATGTCCGTATTCTTGAGTGTTGGTGTACTGAACGAGCTAACGCTTATATGAACGATATTTATTCATCTGCTAGTCAGTGATCTCGGTATGCTCCTTAAAGTAGTAAACGTAAAATTTGGAGTTTATTCTCTGGATTTTTCCATAAAAGGAACAAAGCATATTTTACTGTCGCTCAGATTAAGAAAGTAACACTTGATCGACACCCGATTTTCCGGTCGAATGACCCAACGCTTCAACGTAGTGCATCTTTTCTTATTAGAAAGTTAACGATTGCCTTGTTACCGTGTTTATATAAAATAGAAAGCTGGTTCTCTCAATTTTGCTTTATTACAAAGCATACGCTGTAATTTGTTTTCTTCTGTCATAAATAGGGACCGAATACGACTGCGCGACGGCGAATCTTTGGCTTTTTAAGTGACGATAGGTTTAAAAAGGTTGTTACGGGGGAATAGTCGAAACCACGAAAGATGAGACCCCGGATGGCGAGTGTCTGCTGTCTTTCTAAATGCCTTTGAGTGAAATTTTTATTTATCTGTGCACCATTCATACTTATAGAAATCTCATAAGCATCCTTATCCTCACTCAAGCAAATCAGCATACGATACGACAATTACTTTTATAATTTAAAAAAGTCCATTTGTAAAATGGACCTTTTTAGCCGATGTAAAACCGATTGATAAATTAATTATTCTCATTTAAGAGATTAATTTCTTTTCATGAAATATAATTTGAAAAGGTTCAAGTTCAAACAGATACGGAGCTACAATAAAAGATATGCTTCACACATTATATTAACATTCTTCCTTAGCTTCAAGGAAAGTCACTCGCTTAAAGCCCTGGTATTATTTAAGCAGAGGTTGAAACAAGTTTCATATTACTTCTAAAAATTCATTATAGATGAAAATGAAGGAAATGGCGAACGGAAATCGAACGCCATCCAAATTGCATAATTAATAATGACCTCAGACGTTCATATTCCAAAAACTCTGACAATGATTTCCAACCGATCAACAGAGGGCTCGCTCGAATACGAGGAAGGAATCTCTCCAAAAGAACTTGTAAAATCTAAAACGAGCCACCGTGACTCTCCTCTCAGAAACTCTTGCCTCCCGCTTCCCTCCCGTCTCACCTCTTTCTGGATGCCCCAGTTAGTCGCTGCTGGGACCTCTCTACTTCACCCGGATTTGGTAATTCACCACTCCCGGCGAAACCACCACCACCTCACACCCTCTCTCCGACCCCCGTTTAATCCTTTCCTCTCTCCTCCCCCTCCTCCCACCCTCTCGCCCCACTAATTGAATCGACCCGCATGAGCCCCTCCCCGCCCCCTCCCGAACGCCCCTTCGGGCCCGCTTCTCTCTCTTTTCTCTCCTCCCAACACGCGCTCTCTCGGTCGAAAATATCTCCCGTAAAGGAGAAGAGAAACGCGAGGCCGGAAAGAAAGGGGAGGGGCCGTCTTGGTGGGCGGAACTTAGGCCGACCAATGGAATCCAGCCGTCGCCATCACTGGCCCCGGAGAACGGCGCAAACGCCTCCCTCCCCCCCCCCCCTCCCCTGGAATCCCCTTCGGATTCCACTCACTCCCTCGCCTCCTTCTCCTCCCCTCGCCCTCGTCCCCTATCTCCCGCTGCAAAAGATCAAAGGAGAGAGAGAGAGGTTAAAGGGAAGGGAAAAGGGAGGAGAGGAAGAGAGAGGGAGGAGAAGCGTGGGAGGGTCTGGGGCCGGTGCCACGAGCCACACACTGCACGGTCGCTCCGGCTGAGCGCTGGGTGTGCGGGAAGCTAGTTAGTCTCGCTCTCTACGGAACGCTCGGAGCGGTAAACAGAGCGACTTTCGGAGCAATTGTGATAGCTACCGGGTAGAAGTCTCCCAAATCATCATCCGCTACGCACAAGGACTTAAATAAACGAGTGTCAGTGATAGGAAGGTGAGCGAACTAGACAGCCAAGATGACCCGACTGCCTTCGCGACTGCACTGCTGCGACATTACGGACACTTCAAGGACACCGCCGCATCCGGTCAAGGAGTGAACGACAGAGGGATTTAAATCTAAGAAGGCCGTCGGTCAGGGCGGCCGATGAAGGGGTGCGAAACCCTCGCGCACACTCGGATGAGGAGTGACGATGGCATCGCGGGCAATCCTCCGGTGAGCGGGGAGCATCCCGCTTGAGAGGGACATCGATTATAGTGCGAGAAGAGAGCGGTGGAGAGTGGCGCGCGAAGCAAATGGTGCTGGAGACGCCGCTCCTTCCTCCTCCGCTGGCGTACAACGCCACGCATTCCGTGTCCGGGGGCGGCGGGAGGAGCGGAGACGGTGCGACCGCGACCGACACCTCCACCCCCCCGTCCTCCCTCCTCCTCTCGCCCGCCCCGTCCCCCTCGACGCCTCCGCGCCCCCAGATGCCCCCCGCCCCCGCCCACCTCGCCCATTCCCCGTCGGCACCGCCACAGCCGCACCATCCGATGGCCTCCCAGGTGCCGCACCCGCTTTCCCCCCCGTTTCACGCGCCCCGTACCGGTGTCCCTGGCGCCCCCGCCCCCCTCTCACCCCCACCACCCCCACGCCCACTTCGCGGGAGCCATCCCCTTCCCCGGACACCATCATCCTCACGCGCACCATTTCCTACCGCCCCCGCCGCCGCTTTCCTCCGCGGGAACGGCCTCCGCCTTCGCCCCGGGAGCGAAGACGAGGCCTCCGGGGCAGCCTCCGCCCTCCATCGGACCCGCGCACCCCAGGTTCCCTTTCGGCGTCCCCGCCGGGTTCCTGCACCACGCCGCTGCCTCCATCGCGGCGGCTGCAGCGGCTGCGGCGGCCGCCGCAGCCGCTGCTTCTTCGCCGTCGGGTGCCGTAGGAGGCGGCGGTGGCGGGAGGGTTCCTCTGGGCGCATCAGTTGCGGGCGCACACGAAGCGGCCGCTGCGGCAAGGAGAATCCTACATCACCATGGTCCCGTCAACGGAACTCACCAGCTACAGCACCCGCACCAACATTCGGTACCTACAAATGACGACAGCTCGTCTCCCGATGGCTCAGGCGGAAAGAAAGGTAAGCAGCGATTGCTAATAGCGAGCTAAAATACCTTAAGTGTTTCTGTAGCCATTTGCTTTAATCAAACTCTCTTTGAGAACTACATCTCGTTAATTTATTTAAATTACATATCTCATTTATTGGAATAAACAATTCTCTCGCAATTCAATGATTCAAAAAGAAAATTATATACCACAGTAAGGATCAATGATGAATATCCACTACAAGTCCTTTAAAACCGGATCACCACTATTATTATCATCTTAATGAAGCATAAAATAGGAATGGGTTAAGTAATTTACATACCATTTCTATTGTCCTACCTTTCATGACGTCATATTTCCGTTATAAAATATTCATTTATCTTTTATTGCAAGATAGTTGAAAAAATTTAAGATACCCTAAATATAATTTGGCATTTGCTTTTAAACTTGCCTAATCCATCGCCGATAATATGAGTTTTGTATTCTGATAAGGAAAATAACTATCACCACCTGGAACAACTGAAACTAGCGTATCTAATTTAAATGCTATGGTAAATTTTTTTATTTTTTGTCGAAATTTATGGCACTGGAAATAACAATAGAATTACTTCCAACTGAATATTATTCTTAAGTTATAAAAATATATATTATAGCAACTGTGAGTTAAGGCAGGTATTATTCTTTTAATTTCTTCAGTTAATAGCGATATTTGGCAGTTCATGAAGAATTATATAATAGCAAGTTTGATTGAGAATTGAAATTTTAACAAAGGATATTCCTAAATACATTCCTAATTCTTTTTTTTTACTCGTGTAGAAAACGAAAATAAACTTAACATTGTTTATATATATCTGGGAATAAATGTAGTAGATCAGGTGTGCGTTTCGACGGGGAAGCGCTCCCTTGGCTATCGGTTGGCCTCATCTCCGATTGCCGAGAAAAGCTTAGCGCCGACTCCGGCAAACCTGCGGCAGCAGTCGACGAGTCTATATTTGATTACGTAAATGGCATCAATAAATAACAGCGACCATTTGAATCGCCCTTTGATCCGGAAATTTTTATCTGGCTCATGTAAAATAAATCGATGGTGATTTTTAGAATAAAAATTATCCATTTCCATTGGAAGACGAACCTAGTAATCAAGCGCTGATATGTTTTATTAATTGCCACATCGGTAATTTTGGAAATCTTTAATTATGTTATGTCTAATTATATATCTGCTCACGTATTTGAGGCAGGTTATGAAGCATTTTGGTATGATAGTACGCATAGGTGAGCAGGTAAAATTGTTATTTACTGTTAATATCGCCAATTTTAATTAAGCGTTGTTTTACCTAATTTATTGAATGTTTTAATATAAAGTATTTATTATAATTAATAAAATTAATTTTTATTGATTTGAGCATTGTCTCCTATAAAAATATAAGAAAATGTTTTTTTCTACCTGCACGCAAATTTCGGCAGCGCAAGTAACCGTCGAAACCCATTAGTAAAAATAACTAAATTTTGTTTTTAAACGCATACCGCCCTATCTTGGGCAAAGCAAAATTAAACTATTATGTTTGATATACATTTTTAAAAGTCTAAATATATTAAATAAAATAAAACAATATTTTCTTTGCAAGCGGCTGAGAAGAAGGAAAAATCAATACGTTTTTAGTTATAATAAAACAAATAATCCTCATTAAGACTACTGCGGTCATAGATAAATAAAAATTTGAACAAAATATACTATATATAATATAAGTTACATGAACATAGTACCGGCATATAAAAGCAGCTGTCATAAACTCATATAGACTGACTTATAACACAGCAAGAAAAGATTATTTTAATTTTATGCAATGTGGTAATCATCGTGTAGTGTCGCCTGAATCAACTTTAAGCGCAATGAATTGGCCTTTGAAATAAAATTATTAACTACATGCATCTCAAAAAAAGGTTTCCTGTTTATGGAAATATTTACCTACAACCGTCACTTCAACAGATAAATAGATAGTATCGTTATTATCCTCAAAAAAAATCGTTCTAGATGTAGTTCACTGCTTTTTTATACTCGTTGTTTACCTGAAACTTCCTTTATCGCCTCTCATTCCTTGGAACACGAAAATGTGCTGAATGGGCCGACATTAAACAAAAGATTAATAAAACGGGAGGAGCGATTCCCCAAGAGATCCTGTTTTGTAAACTTGCCGCTCAATTGCTTATAAACAAACCGTGTGGCAGCACCTGCTCCACGCCCAATAAACGAGACTCAAACATGCGGAAAGGAGAGGAGGATGTGGCGACGAAATTTATCAGTGGATCCCTTCAGCCACGGAACGATAAAAAAGGATAAAAGCAAGCTTAGGATGAGAGGAAGAAGGAGACGGAGAATCCATTAAACAAGGAGAAGCCCAAAGCAACGCCACTTGGCGCTGCTAAACGCGTATTCAATTTCCTTGGACTCCTTTTTCGAGAGGAATCATAATTAAGAGCCACAAATTCCCGTGCAAACTAATGAGCTCCCATCAGAGGCACTCGTCTTGTGTTGCTATGCGCTTTGGACAAAAGAGTGGTTAAGGCGGAAAAAACCTAAAAAAAACTATTTAGTAATCGGTATTTCGTTTCAATATTTCCATCAAACAAAAGAAATTGTATCAAAAATGCATGAAATAATTATTATTGTGAAAACCAAATTCATAATATTTTTCTGTGACATTTTTCCGATTAATTAAATACAATTTAAAACAATCGCTCGAGGCCTTAGAATTGCTTGCATAAGAAACAGACCAGTTTTTCTATGGATAAATAATATTTCTTTCTTCATAATATGATTTTTATTTCAACTATTTTCGTGTAAATTCCACTTTCAAGACTATAAAGTATTATAATGTAAAATCCATAACGTAGTATTTAATAACTTTTATTCTAACATCGATTGTATATTTTCATTTTTATACGACGGCAAATAATAACTTTTATTTGCCGAATTTTAAGTTTTAAAAAAATGTATTTCTCCAGAAAACAGCTCATTTTTTAACAATTTCGGTCGTCCGGATAATTCAGCGCTTAATCGCCCGCATTCATGACACCCGCAACTAATTTGACTGAATAAAGCGAATTGAAGGGACGGAAAAATTATCTAGAAAACAAATTTCAAGTTGATTATTAACATTCTTCCGGATACATTTTTATAAACCTTTAAAATTATGCGAATGATAAGTCTAGTTTTATTTAAAGAGGTACCTACCTTATTTGATAAGTCATATCTGCTGCATCAAATACTAAAAAAACACGCACTTAATAATTGTCACTTCATTCATGCAACTTTTATTTTTCTCTTCTCTTCAATGTTCCGAGTTCAATTTAATGTTTATACCTATTTGGAAAAGATGCAGAATAATATTTTTTATCATTGTCATGATTCGTTTTATTTTTATCCGATATTGCTTCTTGAAGTAATGTATTTAAACAACATTATTCGCAGATGTCGCAGTATCTCGATTCGACATTAGCTATATTCCGCTAAAAGATCTCTCTATGCATCACCTAATCATCGCAGAATCGAGTTCAGTCGAAAAAGATGAAAATATGGCTGAATCGAAAGATTTTAGCATTAAATGTTTCAATTTCATGTTTTGAAAAGCGTGTGTTTTAAATGTGTCACCCTGCGATACAAAACAATTAGGTTTCCGTTAGATTTATCGGACGCTTTATTTGGATATCCATGAATAATCAAGTGTTTTCGAAACCTGCCTTACGCCAAAGAAGTAATCGGCTTTGGCGGCGGGCGCGCCGCACTTTTCTGAGTTCTAATGATCTATTGAATGCCAAGCAAGGTTATGGCTTTCACTTCAAGCGATCTCTCAGCCATTACTCCTCGCCATTATCCATCACCTCTCGTAATCACACAATGCGCCTTTTAGAGGCGATTTGTCATCGAGTGAATGTCGATTCCATTGTGGGGCATAAAAGGGAGTTAGACCGCGAACGGATCATCTATGGCGCTTTTGCGATGTTCTGCTTTGTTTATGCTTCGATTTTCACATTGTTTTTATAATTTGCTGCTAAAATTCACAACTCTCTTGAAATAACTATCTAATTTACCTATTCAGCATAAATAGTATTTGTAATGCATTCAAACTTTGTGAACAAGTTTCGATTTCGATGCCTATAGGTATATAGTACAAACTTAATTAAGAGCCAGTTTATAATTAAATTTCAGAGAAAAATGTCTTTTTTTATTTTATACATTTCTTAATAATTTTCCATGGTAGTCCTGTTTAGTAGTCCATATTGTGTATACGAAGGGAATTTTTTCGGTGTATATCACTATGAAAAATGTAACAGACACGTAAGAAATAAAGTCGCAAATTATTTAAAACTACCTCAGAAGCTGCCAAGAAGTGGATCTTGAAGTATATAATTGTGTATGCATGGATTGAAATGATAGCAATATAAAATAATAATACTCAACATTTCAAAAGAAAATTAAAAAAATTAAATTTTGGAATTATAAAATAACCAATTTAAAATTGTAATAAATAACACATTAAAAGAAGGACATGGATTGTATTTTTAAATATGAAACCTGGCATGACAGGCCCAAAGATATATAGTTTATCCATGTGGAAATTTCGCGTTTCACGTAAGTGCTTAAGATCTCGAATATATAAATATTTCACCTGCAAAACTTAGGCTTCAAATATATCATCAATGCATTAAACTACTGCCTCTGAAATAAATGTATTAAAAATATTTAAAAAATGATTGCGTAGAAAGTTATATAGAGAGCTTGCATTTATTAGGGATGAAGAAATATTGTGCAGCTGTAAGCGTGTAGATTGAATGAGGCAACTTAAATCTGACTATACGGCGAGATACGAATATGTAGGAAATGATTCAGAAATTTTTCTAGGGAGAAATGAAAACAACAATGGTGCATTTTCAGTTTATTTTTGAAAAAAATAAACGTTTTCTAGTCATACAGTGAGATAATGAACGCAGAAGAACTCTTTTCTATATTTCCGAAACATTTTATTTTAGTGGCCATATCATTTGTTTACAAAAATAGTAATTTCTTTGCGTAAATATTGAGGATATTCAGAAGACGAGTTATGAGGGCAATAATATTCCTAAAGTGACACGATATTCATGCTCAATTTTTTTATTACTTTCAGTTCATTCGTTTTTAATCGACTTTTTCAGATATTTAAGGCATATGATAAAATATCGGATGTAGCACTCGGGAATGAAAAAAGTGCAAATGACTTCGAAAAACAATATTTTCAATCTGAAAATGAATACTGTATTAATAACACAGTATTTCCATAACTAGTTTACCGCAACAGAGCGATAATCAATCAGATGCCGAATGAAATCGATTTTACGATTCGAGAGACCACAGAAAACAAAGCAATTTTAAGAAGAATTAACTTCAACTTCCGACTCCAGACTTTATTATTGCATGCGGTTAAATAAGATTTCTTTTACAAAGACAACGGAACTGATTATCTTCGAACGTGGGATTACATTAGCACAGTCTTACAAGCGAGATTTAATATGGAATAGCTGACATTGAGGCGAGAAGGGGAAAAGACGTATGTAAGAGGGAGAGGAAGATAGCAAGTGGAGGAGGGAGCGGCGAGAAAAAGGGGTTTTTGGGGATGAGGGTCCCCGAGAAGGAGAGGGACCAGCATAGGGAAGATCCATGTACGGTTTAGGGTTGAATCCGAGGAATAGCACCCGAGGGAAATCGGAGTGACGACTCGGTCCTTGTATGGAGGAGGAGGACAAAGAGTAAGAGGGAGAAAAGGAGAGAAAGGGAGGGAGAAGTGAGCGTGTCAAAGGGGCTGGGCCCTTGATGGGTGGAGGTGGGGGGGTCTCTTTTCTGGAAGATGGCACACAATTTGGGGGGCGTTATGGGGAAGGATTCGCTTTCCTTCTCGTGAACGAGAGGAATCGGCGTGTAAGGGCCCTATCTCTTCCTTTTGAGGGGAGAGATCGGTGTATAGGAAGGGAGAAGGAAAGAATGATAGTTAGGGAAGAGTCGCCAATTTTCGGGACTAGGCGAGGGAGTCTCGTGGAATCACGGAGGTGTGAAGGACCCCTCTTGCCCCCCGTTCACCCCGGTTATTTCCTACTCCCGCCCCCGACTCCCTCCCTCCCAAGTCGTTATGCCACTGCGATTCCGAAAGGGATGCTCACGCGAATACGTTAAACAAGATCGCAATTATTTGCTAATTCTGTAATTACGACGAGGGAAGGTGGTTCCTCCATAGGATTCATTCCGTCCCGGAGACGAGATTATCTCAGTAATTTAATAATCTCAGTATTTTTCCTTGTTTGCGATCGCACTAAATAGCTTCATTTTTTCGTCAGGATGGGAAGGTATGTTTTATATATTTGCGTGTTGAATCAACCCCTCTGGCAAATTAGGGGAGTATCCGTTTAATTTCGCGAAATTTACATTAATTTGCACGAAGCACTCCTCCTGCGAGATCGCTGTAGTAAATCTTTGATGCGATTCTCAAAATGGCGGTGAAGTCTATCATGATAAGAGCAATGCGTGGGACGTTCTCTCTCTCAGGAGTAGGGTAATTTTAACGGAGGAAATTGTTTTCCCCCTTTTTATTAAAAGTAAAAGAATATAAGAAATGTATGAATTCAATTTATCGTTGGTTTTTTTACATATGCATGAATCGACAATGCTCGGCATTGTTCAAAATTATTGAGATGTGAAAAGACGAGGCGCGGTAGACATTGCCGTCTTAATGGCGTGTTTATGCTACGCTGCTTTGAGTGGAATATCGTTACAGAAAAAGTTAAAACGTTCCAGAAAACGTTATTTAATTGCAACATCTTTTTGGCATGAATGCAACATTGTTTCTAGGTCGTTTTGTTTCTTTTATAATGTGAATCACTTTACAACAATACACAGATAGTGAAATTAATTGGTGACAATAATCAGAATGAATTATTTTAAAATTTCGTTTCATCTTGCGTCCCAGTTTGCCTGAATTGCCAATTTTGATTATAGTTACTTACTATTCCGATAATAAAATACATTATATACTATTGAATTTTCCATCGCATTATTTTTCATAGAGTCCAACTTTCGGATTTTCTCATTTTTAATTTGCTACAAAAATTAGTTTATAATCTTTAAGGCAATTGCGTAAAAAGTCCATGAAAAATGTAAATTTCATTTCATTTAGAGTAATTCATTGGGTACGATCAATCACATTTTAATCAAACATTAGCATGATGATGTAAACTTGTTTCACTAAATATGACTCAACTTCTCGCAAAGTTATACATATTCTAAACATAAGGCAGAAATGTTATTAATAAATATTACATACCACAGAGATTGATAAGGAAGGTTCGTGAGTTTTTATTACCGTGATGTCCCTCCTGCCTTGCTCGAAGTATTATATCTTACTTCACACTTTTCTATTTAAGTAGTACTTATTACGGAAATAAACGCATCCCTCTATCCACAAGTGACGCTAACCCTTGAGTTAATGGAAGCCATGGTCGCGCCGATAATTCCAACGATGGTCTACGCAAATTATATTATATATATATATATATATATATATATATATATATATATATATATATATATATCTTTTAATTTTGCGAATCAATTGCGAGGTGTTGGCTATGGTAGTGACGTAGCTTCTAGAGCAAATAAGCGAGTCTCAACAATTGGTAAAGTGATAAATTCTATTACTGGAAAACTTTAAGTTTATTTAAGAAAAATTGGGAATGAAGTAAATACCAGTGTATAGATACTCTGGTTTATAGAGGAAATACTCATGATGCTAACAAGGTTTCTTTTAATTTAGATTAGGTCGCTTCTAATTGCAGCGATTTTTTCATTTTATTTAGCCACAACATTATCTGCTAAAGATTTAGGTACACTTTTCTTTCAACAAGTATCTTTAATCGCTTACTAAGTGTGGATATTTTAAAATATTATTATATCATGAACATTAAACCAGTCGAATAAAATTTGCATCTAATGGCGAAATTACCTCTGAAAGTATATTTAAGTGGACCTTATTGTATTAATTTCTTTTGTACGAAGTATAGAGAGAAAATATTGTTTCTTAAAAATTAATCCAATTCCGATGTTTTGGTGAATAAGCACGTTTTAGGTACTCTTGAACTTAAGAAAGTTATTTTTCTGTGGTCAGTAGCCTGTGCGCGACTCTTGAGGGTAAACAGTTATGCGGAACCTCGATATATTTCCTTTTTATATATGTACAAAAGCCTTGTTAAAATAAAACCTATTGTACAAGAATGGAGGGTGGTTTATTCTCGTCGATTTTTACAAAATGTCCATTTACTAAAAAATTAGTGACATCACTTTTACGGACTAGAGGCGTACGATTATAAGAAAGTTCTTGCAATATACCTTGCCCCGCTTTTATTCCGCGGCTATCACGCTGACTCGTTGACAGAAAATTGATGATATTCCATAATTAAAAATAAATTCGAAGACTTCTAATTTAAAAATATCTTGTTCTCTGTACATATAACAAGTTAGGAGGCTCTTTTGATTGAAGTTCATTCTATTTCGGATTACTATATTCACAGTTGCGTGATGCAAGCAAAGTACTCAATTAATAATGTTACTAAATTAATAATAAAAACAGAAAAGTATACAGAACACTTGTCTTTATTACACATATGTACTTCCGATAAAAAGCAAAATGCCCTCGTAAGTATTTATCGGAGATGTTTTCTTATGGAAATTTCAACTTTTTAATGATAGGTTGTAAAAAGTGATACGGACAACGTCTATAAAAGGCTTAGTAAGAGTTATAAATATAACATACTGGCATAAGTCACTATGTGATGTGTTATTTTTTCCTTAGACTTTAACGTCTCATCTCCCAAGATTATTTTCTGTATTTTTATTGTCTTAATTATGGATAATGAGGAATTAATACAATAAATTGTCTAAATAGAACCGTTAAATTTTAACCCTTGATTCGCTGAGAAGTAATTTTTTGCAGAAAGAGATGTTATACGATGGTGGAATGGGATTTCTATGACAAACCATAATATGCTCTCGTATCATTAAATATGTTATTTCACTAGAGAATCATCGAGCTCGTCTTGTGGCTGATAACAAATTCAATAATAATCACTACAATATAAAAAATGAAAAAAGTACTTCTCTGAGGTATCTCCAGTAGTATAAACAAATTAATATATACAAGTACAATCTTTGTTGTGTGCAGTTGCATTTTAATATATTTGATTTAATACTCTCAAACTTGCTTGTTATTTGTACTTGCCTACACTATATTAAATATTCGGTAAGCAGCAACTGAAGAATGCTGCTTTATTATAACAAATAATAAATTTGGCTTACTTAACAAAAATATTTGATGAATGTAACACAAAATAATTCTCTTAAAATGAACATTTGTACAAGCGAAATTATGTCAGTTTCTCTGCTAAATAAACGTAATGTACGTAGGAGCATTTGAATTCTGAGAATGCCACAACGCTAGATTTTTCTGGCTGCATATTCTGCTTCCATTATAGCTAAACAAAACATCATTTATTTTCAATGTATTTCATCAGAATTTTTATATTTTATAATTTTTAATACAAAACTTCATTAAATTAACTTTACGAAACAAAACTTCAAATTTGGTGTCACAAATTAGCATACATTCTCAGCATTATGATTCCCATACGGGAATATCCGACCAAACTTATCTTTTATTAATTTCTTTGACAACAGTTACAAGATACAATACTTCACTAACTAACATTCATAAATTTCAATGTTTATTGATTATTAAATTCTCTCATTAAAACCCTAACAAGAATAAATATTTTTATTCGAAAATATAAATACTTTTTCCAGAAAATGCTTTTGAATATAAAGTATAATGCATCCCTGAAAATAGTTTCAATGCCATCTACTGATTTAAATAATATCATATGGTAATGAAATTCTTTTTGCGCGGGTTCATTTATATATTATTTACATAAACTGTATATTTAAAACTAAACTATTAAAGCAAAACCGAAAAGTAATATCAATTATTTAATGATACTATGAAAACTTTACATTGCTAGGAAGATTTTTATCCTATATACAAAATGACAGAAAATAAATTTTGATGCTAAACTGTAGAAAATGATCTAAAGTTAACCACTTAATTGTTGTTATAGAAGCATTAAGAAATATATTTTAAATGATTGCAATATGCAAAAATTGCTTTAATTTAACCTCTTTAATAAGGGCGAAAGACTCGGCTAACGATTTTTTTTACTTTATTCTGATTGAGTAATATAAGAAACTCGTAGACACTCAAGAGTGACATATTACCTGCAGCCCAGTTTCAATAGTTAGGGCGACATATAACAAGGCAATGGTCGGAAGTCGAGCCTCTCGCGGAAATCGCCGATAAACGTATTAGCTGAGGACAGTAAAAAGAGAGGGAGAGAGAGAATCTTCGAGGGTAGCACGGGATTGGTCGATGCTTCTTCCTCTATAAAAATCTCTCTCCTTCTAGCACCCGCCATTAGGATCGGTTTTTGCCCCATCCAGCCTTCAATTCCCGGCCTCGGATCGCTCCTGCCGCAGGAGGAATTGTACGGTCATGAGAGAAAGACGCCTCTTAAAGAGGGGGAAAGGGCAGAGAGAAGGATTGGAGACTAGAGGGCAGGTACGGGTAAGGGCTCATCCCCTTCGTCCCTCGCCCTTCGCCTCAGCCTACCCTCTGTGGCGTATCGACTTGAAAAGGCATAGTGAAGCGTAAATTGCGGTTCCCTTTTTTCACCTTCTTCTTTCGATCGGAACCATACGACCTCCTCCCCCATCTCGAAAAAAATTATACCCTTTGAAAGCTAGTCGAAAAAAATACAAAGGAATATGGGTTAAAGATAAAGAACGAGACGAAACGAGAGGCAAGACGGAAAACAGGATGACGCGCCAAGCACGAGTTGCCCGAACCAAAAAAGCAGGGCGCACGTGCGCAAAGAAGTTTTGGGAGTAAAGATGGAGATGGATTCATCGCAACCGCTGTCAATAAATCATAAGAGAAGTCGACGAAAAATCATCTTCGACTTTGTTCCGTCCCACTCCGTGCAGCGCGACGGAGGGACCCGATTGAGGGATCGCGTAAAAAGAATACGTGCGGGAACATTAGGGAAACGCGGGCAGGAGGATGCGTGGAAAACCGTGACAAAGGTCTATTTGGGTTTCCTTATTCCTCGAAAAATTTAGATGTGCGCGGAGTTTCGGAGTGACTTTCTTCCTTTGTACTATTGAAGGGTTTCTCCATAAACGCGTGTATTTGTTGCGAGTCCATCCACTTCCCTGCTCGCGCACTTAAACACGCGAGACCTCCCTCCTCCCCCCACTGTATCTTTACGAATACTTCACTGCCCTCATCCTCCTCCCTTTTATGCCTTAGCCTTACTATGCCTGAAAGAGACCTGTCCCCATCGAGGATCCAACCTAAAGGCGATGACAACCACGAGAACGCGATCGTTTGCACGCATGAGTAGCAATTCCAGAGAATTATGAAGTCTAGAATATGAAAAGAGATAGTTTTGAAGATATACACAAAATCGACCTAGTAAAGATGATTGTTTTTATTAATTTTTTATAGAAATAAATATTAAATCAACTTGGTGGCAATAGTAGAGATTTAATCTAGCCTTCGATTATAAACTACTTATAAGAAGGCTTCCGACCATTGCGATATTGTAAGATTTTGATTTCTTTATGGAATTATTTTAGGAAGGATATATGTTGTTTCACAATTACATAAAGTTAAATTTCAATGAAGATTTTCATGTCTAATTCGATGCTCAATCTGTACTTCTAATTATGTATTGAAGTTCGGTTCAGCTGTACTTTCGTAAACCTGTAACTTAAACTGTCACACAAACCATATGAGGACTGACATGGTCGCATTCACTATTTTTGGTGCTTAAGACAAGTACAACCAATATCATAGCATAAAATAACCCAAATATTCCATTTGAGTACTGATTGGTCAAGTCAAATCCAACTGCCTCTTCCTATCATTATATATATGTAGGACCTGCCTTGAGGCAGAACACCTCATGATGATGATATATACTAGTAGAAGGTGCTTGCATACTGCAGGCATTTCATTTCACCTTGAAAAAACATTAACCATGAGAAATTTTCCACGTAGGTGAAGCTGAAAAGCATGGGTTAGTTTACACAAAAGGATATTAATTTTAAAAGGTATAATTGAAAGATTTTTGAGTAGGAGCAACGTAGAGATACATAGATCTAGATTACGTTTTAAGGCTCATAAATTTTCCATGAAGATGGAGGGAAGATTGCTCATACAGCAGAAGAAAAACTTCGTACTTTTCTCAAGATAAGGAAACTATTGAAAATAGTAAATGTTTATTCTGGACTTAACTTGTTGTTTGTACGTGCATGATATCATTATATATAGACGTTCCTTACAGAGGAGGAGTAACATATAACATTCTAGTAGAAGGCGCTTGCATACTGCAAGCATTTCATCTCACCTTGAAAACACATTAATTTTTCAGAGAGATATTTCATCATGGGAAGTATTCCTTTAATTCAAAAGATTTCTCCTCTGAACCGATTTTTGTTTTTTCATTATGGAACAATAATGGAATAAAACAATCACTAATTTTTGCAATTTTAAGAATATGATAATTATTCCACATTGGGTTAATAATGCCACACATTTCTGCCAAATTTTAAATTTATAGCACAATTAGAAGTGAAATAAAATTTATCTAATTGTTTAAATTTAAATAATTTTTAACGGCCGCAATAACAATTTCATGGATAAATTGAAATGTTTATTCGTTTATATAGACTAAACTCTAAATAACTTACAAATTTCAGCTCCCTAACTTGCCGCGTAGGGTCTAAAAATTTACCTATTTGTTTAAATTTTAAGAATTTTGAACAGCCAAACAAATTAAAATATCAAAATTTCTTTAATCCCTATTTGGTTTTTTTTTTACAAATTCTACCAAAAAAAAATTTCAGCTCGGTAGCACATTCGGAAATACATAAACCTTGAAAAATTGTTTAAACAATTTCGAATTTTTAGTGGCGGTATTGTTGAACATTTTCGATATTTTCGTTTTTTCTAGTCGGTTAATGTTTAGGCACTTCCAGATGAGCTGGAGATTCGAAATTTTTTCTTAGGTAGGATTTTGTGCGAAACCGACTAGAAAAAACGAAAATCTTGAAAAAGTGCAGCAATGCGGCCGCTAAAAATTCGCAATTGTTTAAACAAATTTTCAAGGTTTATGTATTTCCGAATGTGCTACCGAGCTGAAATTTTTTTAGAGGTAGGATTTGTAAAAAAAAACCAAATAGGGATTAAAGAAATTTTGATATTTTAATTTGTGTTGTCGTTAAAAATTTTTAAAGTTTAAACACTACGCGGTAAGTTAGGGAGCTAAAATTTGTAAGTTATTTAAAGTTTAATCTATATAAACGAATAAACATTTCAATTTATCCATGAAATTGTTATTGCGGCCGTTAAAAATTATTTAAATTTAAACAATTAGATAAATTTTATTTCACTTCTAATTGTGCTATAAATTTAAAATTTGGCAGAAATGTGTGGCATTATTAACCCAATGTGGAATAATTATCATATTCTTAAAATTGCAAAAATTAGTGATTGTTTTATTCCATTATTGTTCCATAATGAAAAAACAAAAATCGGTTCAGAGGAGAAATCTTTTGAATTAAAGGAATACTTCCCATGATGAAATATCTCTCTGAAAAATTAATGTGTTTTCAAGGTGAGATGAAATGCTTGCAGTATGCAAGCGCCTTCTACTAGAATGTTATATGTTACTCCTCCTCTGTAAGGAACGTCTATATATAATGATATCATGCACGTACAAACAACAAGTTAAGTCCAGAATAAACATTTACTATTTTCAATAGTTTCCTTATCTTGAGAAAAGTACGAAGTTTTTCTTCTGCTGTATGAGCAATCTTCCCTCCATCTTCATGGAAAATTTATGAGCCTTAAAACGTAATCTAGATCTTTGTATCTCTACGTTGCTCCTACTCAAATATTTTTCAATTATACCTTTTAAAATTCTTATCCTTTTGTGTAAACTAACCCATGCTTTTCAGCTTCACCTACGTGGAAAATTTCTCCTGGTTTGTAGGTCGGTATCAGAACTTTTAATTTCACAGAGACCATAGTGGCGGGGATCCTCGCGTTTAGAGGTTTTTAGAAACAATAATAGCCGAGTGATATCCGCGAATACTCGCGGCTTTGCGCGAGAGAACCGAAATTCGTTATTCTCTCACTGCTCTACTTTCGTATTTCCTAGCTGTAACTTTTATTCTCATTCAAGAATTCGTTAATTCCTAGAATGCTTCCATAACAGTCCCGTGTGTCAAAAAGTGTTGAAGAGTCCTCGTTATTCAGGCCATGACAGTATAATTCTTAAGACGCTATCTAGTTTCAGTTTTGTTGTGAGAAATTTATTTTTATTTATCATCCTTCCTATTTATTAAAAGATAATTCCATTCTGTCATTCTGTAAGATTTTATGAATTAATTCGAATAACTCAAGGACGAAAAGTTTGATTTCTGTGAATCTTTCGCCAGATATTCGGTTCGTCCCCTTGTAGTTTTTAAATGGGTCATCGTCCAATGCAAAGGTAAGGGTTTACTTCTAGATGAGTTTACTTCTTCTATTTGATTAACACGTGAATGGGCATAGGAAATTTTTGTTATCATTTAAAAATAGTCAACAGCTCGAGACTTGAACGTGTTGACGTCAAAATTAACAAAACGTATTTTTCCTGTCAAGAAAACTTGAATGAATTAGCTTAAAAATTTATTTCAAAGTCAAAAAAACGAAAGATTTTCAAGAAACTCACTATAAATATTGGTAAGTACTTTGTACCAAACATTTTTGTCTTGTTAAATGCAAATAGATTGTTGCAACAAATTTGTTTGGCACTTATAAATGCTATTATATCATCAAGTCTTTTTTGTGTAAGTATGTTATTTTAAATAGACAGTAACTACAAAACCTCATGGTCGGCAGAAAGTACCCACCACCCCTTGGCAAGGGTCGTCACTTGTGTGCAGCCATCTTCCGTTCCAAAAAAAATAAAATTATAAAGGGAAAATTAAACGAACGTCATTTTCACCTGTTGTTAGCGCTATGTCTACGACAGACAGTCGAAAAACAATCACAGCGCGGCTGATGAAGGGCAGAGTGCCGATTTATAGAGATGAGCTAACAATCACCGTAACTTACTTATCACCTACTAAATATTATAAAATTGACATTTTTTGTTTTTCTTATTTTATTTATAGTAATAATATTTTTACTTAATTTTAAACAAATAGTTAAAACGACTGATTTAATTGATTTTATATGGTGGGATCTAAGTACCCCATTCTTGTTGATAGATAGATCAAGGCGGTCTTCATTAGTTAAAAATGAGAAATTCCAAAATATCGCGACTGATTATCTTGAGCGATGCATTGCTGCAGAATGCAAAATTTTGAATCAGACAGGTGCTGTTGGTCAACCTAAATATATATTTAGCCATAAAACCCTACTTAAATCGAATTAAAAACTGTGTGCTACTTTTGAAACAAGCGTACGCAACAAAAATTAAATCTGCAAAGAAAACAATTAAATCTGTTTCATTATAATCGTGAATAATGGGATTATATCAGTAACCAGCATTCCGATTTCAATCAGTTTTAGCAGCACGGATTTAACTGCTAGAATGACAGTCCTCCGCTTAATGTAAATTAAAACTAATATGAAATATTTTTATCTAAATTATAAGAAGTCGGAAGTAGTTTACAGCAATTAGAGATTATTTTTATCTTTAACTGATTTATTTACTTCTCCTTTTGTCTGCAAATTAATATTTTACGACTTTGTTAAATTAATATGATTTAAAATCTAAACAGTAAAATACTTTATATTAGAAATCATGATGGATATAAATTTATTATATGAAGTAAAATAAAATATTTACTAGTTATATCTTCAGTATCATTTCAGTCATTCCTTCCTAACTGCCATTTTTGACAGGCAATAATCAATATTTATTTTGTGAGTTTCATTAAATGTTGATAATGAGCTTTGGATTTTTTATTTTAGTAGCTATTCTGAATTAACGCTCAGCTAAGCTCTACATCTCGAAATACTTTAATGTGAATTCAATACCGAATTCATGATCAACTGTCATGTTTTTGACGGGTAATTATACAAGTTAGGTGATAATAAGCATTATAACGGCATTTAAAATGAGTTTAAATATAAAACATATCCATGGGAAGAATGAAATTCGCAGACCCGTGATATCGGCAGGTTGACAAGTCACCGACCCCTCAAATCTGTGAAATATTGGAAGCGTTACACATTGGAATTTAACCTCATTTATCACGATGCCATAACCTAATGAATTCTCAATATGTGGGTTGCTGCGAATACATTTTCTTGATGTAATGGTAATGGTACTTTTATTGCCAAGACATGTTTTTCAAAATTATTACTCATTATTTAATCTGACAGACATGCGTTGATATTATCGCAGCAACTACATAGCACTGCATTAGCCATTTTTTTTTAATCGGAGATAGAGAGGATAAAAAATTGGAACATTTTTACAGTTACAGCGAAAAACATTTTTTTAAAAGGTTAAAGTTGTCTTCAAAACCTAAACGCCGAAACTTTTCCTTGCAAACATCGCGTCAATAGGGTTTCATATTTTGTCATTCTATATCATGCATTTTTAATGACCCAATGACAAACTTCTTATCCAATGCTTTTTAAGTTTTTATCTGATCACCCACCAAGAAAATATACAATCAATCCACACGTTTGGTGAATAATAGTTTTATAATATATAATAATAGTATTACATCGAGTCAATGCGAGCCACATTACAATATCTTATTTATCAACAATAAGGAAGATAGTCAAAATACAAAGGAATTTATAAATATCGATGCTAGTGGATTGGGCCCGTATATCTGGAAATTTCCATTTACTAATAAATTCTGAGTAATTTAGTGCCAAAAACCTTAACCGCATATGTATAGAATCATCATCATTGATAATATGATAGCAATGCTCACAAGCTAATAAGAATCCCTTAAAGAATAAATACAAGATAAAACATTTAAATTACGAAAAAGGAAAACAGGAACTGGTCCAGTAAAAATGATAATGATGCAAGAAGCAAGAATGAAAAAGGTAGAAAAATAGCTATGGCGAGGACAATAAATTCAACGAATTTCTTGAATGAGAGAAGATGATATTTAGTTTATGAAAATAAAAGGTTCTGACTATATTTGCATAAAATTGAAGTATTACTTAGTTTATTTGACCGTGGCTGGTGATGAATACAGTGGATAGGAATGGAATTAAAAATTATTTATGTAACCGAATAAAAAAGACAAAGGATAATAAATTTTGCTAAGCTTAACAGAATGCAAAGAATTGCACATATCTATAAATTATTTTACTAATTAATAATTTAATAAACAGAAAATGAAAAAATCAATCATAAAAATCATCATCAGTGTTGAGAAATGAAACTAAAGAAATTTTGTTAATGGAGGGGGAACTTTTAAGACAAAGAAAGGATATTGCACTTGAAACGATTGACATCAAGAATATTTATGTTAACATTTAAGTATCATTTACTCTGTAGAAAGCTTTACATATATTGTGTAATACCATAACTACTCCTTTCAGTGGCGTATCTAGGGGTGAGTGGGGAGGGGTTGGGAGTTAAAATCTGCCCATGAGCAGAAACTTCAATTTTACTTTTACTCTGGTTAGGTGTTCGTTCCATGAGAAAATTTCTTCATTTATTTAAATCAACGATAAATAATTGGTCATTTTTAATGTGCAATTACATTTTCACCACTTGAATCACGCGTGCGTCAATGTTTTATGGTCAGACTAGTGGTACGCTCCCATGTATCCGGTGCGAGAGTAGAGGAAGGCTCCGTAAACCCTGGCCGTTTCCATGAAATCGGCGAATGAAGTAGAAATAACAGTTGGCTGTATTAATGCGCACCTCCATTATTTCTATATTTAACTTTTAGCTTTTTTAACCTTTATGGGTGTCCTTGATGATTAACTTTTTTAAAATTGAGTAATGAATTTTTAACCCTCCCACCCCCTTACTAATTTATAGATACGCCACTGTACTCATTACACCATAAATCAATAAAGCAAATGTCAAGGCCCAAGGGAATAACTTGTTTTAAACCAGAAAGAATCACAATTGAAATTGAAACGTAATTTCTAAAAAGAGTTTTCTTTGGCAATATAGGAATGTGTAATTAGATATGGTAACCAGCTTATAGAATCGATATGCGTGCTACGACGGCAGTGAGACCAGCGAAGGTCGAGTTTGATTATAATTTCGAATTAAAAGTCGATGCCATTTTGCAAAGCTGAAATGTGGTTGAGAAGCTGATGAGAAAATATTTTTGGTTGAGTGGTGTTCATGGGAGAGGGGTTTTAAAATTTAGGTTATGAAAATTTCACCAGCAATAAATGAGAAATGGAAATGAGGATAATTTCAAATGTATTCGTATCACCATTTACATCGGCTGGCAGTGACGAATGGAGAAAATTCTGTCCCCCAGCAGTTATTAAAATAAGGTGAATTGGGTCATTAAGTATGTATGTACGTATACGACATATCTAATGCAGATGGAAAAGTTATCACCTTAGGCTTTTGCCTGGGAGATAAAAGAAAAGAAAGTTACCCGGGGAGTTCCTAAAATAGCGAATGAGAGAAAAAGAGTCAAAGAATGAGTAGGGTGATAAATAAATTGGAAAATAAGAAATTATGGGCGACAAAAAATGAGAAAAATTATTGGCTAAGGCGTACCTTCATAGTTCTGGAACCTAGTGGCTGAAAAACTATGAAAATATTTTTGAAACGTTTAATATCTGTTAAAATCCCGCTTCTGAAGAATCTGATTGGCTGCCGAAAAGCCAATTATATCTTGAGGAAGTTTAACCTTATTTCCCTTGAAAAAATGGGATAAATATATAAGAAGTTAAATCTGTTTAATTTTAATATTTTAATCGCTAGTTAATTTTAACAAATGATAAAATATATCAATTTATATGCCGTAACACAATCAGAATTTAGCATACTTATATTTTACCACATGGTAACTATGTACAACAAAAAGCATATAAATAAGCATAATGTACCTAATAGGAACACACAATTATGTGAATTTTATATTGCTTACTTTTTTAATTTGGTTTCCTTAATTATTATTTAAATTTTATTTTAACACTTAATTCACGCATAGCCGCCATATTTGAAAAATTCATGCATAGCTACTTAATTCTTGTCAACGTAAATAGTCTTATTGGTTACTGAAGTAAAGAATATCTGCTATAATTACAAAATACATTTAATTACTTACGCGTGTATGGCAGATGGTTTATCTACAGCAAAGAATAGAACATAAACGTAAATATTACAACTACTGAACTCAAGTGAGATATGTTTTAAATAATTTTCGATCGTTTGGTTGATTAAAACTGATTAGAAAATAAATCACTTAATAGAAGTTGAATATTTCCCTGGAATCCCCTGGATATATCGTTTTGCAGTATTTTGTCATTAAAAGTACGTGATATGTTTATTGATGCACCAACTAAGGGGGAAGAAGAAATTATTAATAATAATAATTCTTAGTGTGGTGTTATTTGGTTTATATAGGAGGATGCGTAAGGAATGCGTGTATTGAATGCTTTAATACGAGAGAGTGATAAGGAGAGAGACAGAGGGAGAGAGATAAAAAATTAAATGTTACAAAGATTAAAAATAATTTTTCGCCAATAAGAATTGTATAGCGTAATGTATTTCTTTGTCAAACAATTTCTATTCTCCCAAAACTATTTTTACTCTCGGGAACACACGATTATGTGAATTTTATATTTATTGCTTACTTTTTAGTGCATATAAAAGTTGGTTTCATTAATTATTATTTCAATTTTAACTTAACACTTAATTCACGCATACCCGTTATATATGACGGGCAATTACGCTAGTTTAGTATAATCGACATCGTCGTTTATAAGTAAAAACATAGTGTCGGAGAATAATCCTGAAAGTATTTCAAATGTTTTGATGGGATTTTTGAATAGTGCAAAGAGCCACGTTTGTTTTTCGGCCGAAGAGAATTTGAAATACATGCTTATTGGGCTGTTCTTGGTGATGTTGCCTGAGGGGATATAATCAGCTATAACAACTCGAATTAAAACATAACAAGAGTTTGCGATCTTCCGCCCCTAAAGGATCTCACAGAAGGAGGTAGGAGACGTGTTTAAAGGATTTTCATTCTGCTTTGTCCCACAATTTCCCCGTCCCATTAGATATGGCATCCGCGGAAGAATTGTTGAAAGTGAAGATTACGAGAGTAGTTTCCGAGAATTCACGGGCAGAATCAGAGACAATCCCACAAAAATTAGTCTTTATTCTCGTGATCCAGCACCGCTCTTTCACGGCAACATAGGCGTGGATTTTTTATCTCAAACTTGTACAAAACAATAATAAAGGTAAACCGATTGGCAATTATACATGAGTGTGTGGTAATATTAAAATAATTTCAGGTGAATTATGGTACCTTTATTATTTTCTTAATTAATTCGCCATCCAAACCTCAATAGGAAAATTTTCACAGAATCATGATTGCCTACACCAGGGGTCGCCAACCTGCGGCTCAGAAGCCGCATATGGCTCCTTGAGTGCATACTCCTGGTTCTTTTGAAGTTAGTTAAGCTCCCTAACCTCATTATCAGTCACAAAACATGCTTATTGCGATCACTCGAATCTCTCTAAAAAAAATTCTACAGGTTGTCATTGTGAGACTCCCAAGTATTTTGAAATGAGAATATAAACAAAAATAATGGCACTTTTACATGAAAAGGTTGCCAATCCTGAACCTAAACCATTAAATAAGATAGTTCATGGATTATGCTGAAACATTTCACAAAAAAATCCGAATCGATTTGGTCTATTCGATGTCATTATTCTAGTGGATGGGATTTGGAAAGTATGGGTATGATCAAGCTCAATTTCAGAAGTCATGCTGTACTTTATATATTTTCATTCATTGGGATCTAGGAAACTCAGAAGGAACAGACATATCCCATCAAATAGAAAATTTCGTCGAAACAGCCCTTTTCCGCACGTGTCATTAAAACTACGATGCAAATATCATTCTGATACGAACACGTAGTTCTTAAGGGATGTGCCTAGCAAATTCTACTACGTTAACGGCAATAATTTAATGAGTTTAGTAAATTTTGGTTTTTATTTCAAATTAAGGCGCTTTTATAACTCCTTATAAAATGATATCTATTAATTTCTGGAAGAAATCACGTAATATCTACTCTACATAAACGATTAGGAAGACTGTATGTCGAGTGACTCAATGGTTATATAACTAATCCCTGATTATAATTCGAGCCTAGAGAGCAGCTAAGTTCATTTTATAGAACATCATTATAACGTTTGTGAGTATGGAGGTAAAAATAGTCATTCCAGATGACTGAAAGTTCGAGTTAATGATATTAAACTGAGTTACATAATTGTTGCAGTTTGTTATCCGTACAACCGCTCAAAAAGTGATTGAACAAATATGTTAATGTTATATGCACGGAGCTCACGAGCGCTGTTAATATGTAGTTGAATATTACTCAGTCGCTTGCTCGTAGTTTACGAATGTAGAGAAAATGGCAAATTAAAACAAAAAGAAAACGTTTAAGAAGATTGATTTCTATTAACTATCGATGAAAAGATATATCCAATAGCTGCGACCATACAAAAGTGCTTTAACCCTATACTCGGTATTAGTTGACCGCGTAATAATAAAAAATTAATTCCATCTTCTCCCTTAGAATTAACTTTGCGGAAGTGACCGGGTAAACTAGAATGTTCTCTTTCAGAAATTATTTTATTGATTCTTCATCTTCGTTTCCGAACGGACTTAGAGAAATCATAAAAAGAGTGCAATGGAGACCTTTTACTTAAATGCGACCGCGTCGCTTAATGATAAGTGTTTGATAGCTCTTTATTGATAGCAGTAAAAATCGATTCCAGCCAAATGAATGTTCGAAGAGCACTTAGAGATCGCTATGACGATGGAGTGCATGCACAGTAACCCATCTAAATCCGCTTTGGGAATGAAACCTGGATAATTATTACAAATGCAAAGGAAACATGAAGAATGAATGAAAAACATTTGCATAATAGGATAATAATTTGTGAAATCCATTCAGGTAACATCTGGGTATTGTTAATGAAAATACCTCAGCTATATCAAACTGAATATCTGACCAAGTAGAAATAAATGAAATTGAGAATCCTATACGTTAGATGTCAGAAAAATTGTTATTCTCATAAAGAGTAAATTATGGAAGAATGACAGCCAAAATTTATGTAGCCAGAAATTTGAAAATTATTGTCGCTTCGCGCACTCTTTAGTGTCTAGTCCCGACATCAGAAACCTCAAACTAAAGGACCAAATAGTCATCTTAATGCCAATCTGAAACTGTATTATCTCTGCCTAAAGTGGTTTAACATAAATAAGGAGCATAAATCAAGATCAGAAATATTCCATAAATAAAAATTATTAGGAAGTCACCTTTCTTCCTAAACTTTTGAAGCTGACCAGCTATTCATTGCACTAGCTCTTAGATACCCATTGCGCGTAGACAAGAAAGAATCCGCAGGTCGTAAAATTAAATTCCAAAGATCAGAAACTTTGAAATGATATATTCGACTTACCGTAGCCACGAATGCCCAATAGAGATTTTACAGGTTTAAATAAGTTATTAATACGACATATGTCACATAAAATAAATTTTTTACCAAAATTAATTACAATGCAACGTAGATGCAGTGTCTGATACCGCCGATTACGAAGCAAAGTTATTCGGGAAGCTTTGTATTCCAAATGCTCACAAGCACTGGTAAAAACATAGTTCGAATCATTCTAACGATTTAAGGTTAAAAATCTACTAAAGAGAGGCGTGGTTATATAGACTGGTGCGAAGAAATTGCAATGCATTGCATACATCAGGTAAGGATCCAAACTGGAAGTAATGTCGTGGTATTCATAGGGTTGCGAAATATATAAAACAACTCATACAATGATAATTTTAACATAACGACGTACTTATAAAATAGTTCAGTTACGGTGCCAAGGAAAAAATCAGTTATCTTTTTGTAAAATATGGTCGATTAAGCTAATATTCTAATACTCTATTTTATTTATTTTTCATGTCGAACATATATAAAGTTACGAATAAAATAATAAAGCGAAACAATACATGTAACGTAAATAACTTACTTATGCATTATCATCTCGCATAAACGAAAATGAATGTGTTGAGCATCGCCAACAACACTTAAACGGGGTCGACTGCGTGTGTACATGCATGTATTATACTTACGCGGTATCTTTGGGAAAGGTGACGGGTGTTTAAAAACTTGGACGTTTCTTACATAAGGGGTGGAATCAGTGATAAGACGGAGGCACGACGTGAGTGATCTCGTCTCCAGAATAAATCGCAGTACTCGTCGGCACTAAATGTCCCAGTGTGCAATATCTTCCAAAGTGACTTCATCCGCCTTAGCGTGATAGCCAAGCGTTTCTCACCGAGGAAAGCTCGCCCACGCGATCCCTTGGGCTCCTCCCCGCACCGCCCGTTCGCCCCACTCCGAGAGTATTCCTCCCCCTACCTACCCCATAGCCACAATTTCATTTCTCCCCACCAATCTCCTCGCGATGCCCGAGATTACTATTTATAAAGATGCCGCAAACGCCAGAGCACCGAACAGATGCAATAAAAAAGAATCCGTCTCCCACGGCCCTCAAAACCCTTCTCTCCCAGTCCCCCTCTTCCAATTCTCTTCAACTCCCCCCAAACTTTCCTAACGGGCCCCACTCTCCCCTAACGCCGATTTACTGCTTATTCCTGCCCACTTCTTCTTTCCTCAGCACCACCCTCCCCAAGAATCAACGTTGAGAAACGCATTTATACAAATAAGTGGTGACGTCAAATCAGATAAAGAATGACATAAAAAATGGAGAAGCGGATGGAGAGAAGATCGCCGAATGGTTTTACTTTGGAAAACTTGGCAGCGTAATTTCCGGCGGTGGTTTTCCATGGTCGTGGATATCCTCGTAAATATTGCGTATTAAATTGAAATATGGTCGCCGAGTATAAAAAAACACCCGGCATGCAACTCCAATCGAGCCGTGATTCTTGATTTCGTAATAAAAAAATGCTCTCGCGATGTGAATGCAAGACGTAAAACATGATTAAATAAAGCTTCATAATACTCGGTTCTTGCATCTTTATCCGGATAATAGGTTTAAAAAATTCTCAAGCTAGAAGAAAACTCTTGCCTCATGTTGCATTCGACGCAATTCTCCCTATAAAGCATTCCAATCTATTAATTATATCTTGCGATTCGAAGCTTTCTATGGGGAATTTTCAACATAACTTTCTCTATAAAAATTGAAAACCGAGAAATGGATGAGATATTTGAATATTACAATTTGCATAAGAACGAGAATGAGAGGGCTCGGAATTGATCAGAGAAATTTAGTCAGCGCACACGCGTTGAGTTCTAGCCAATAGAGATTTTTGCCTTAAATTAAAATAGTAAATGTTTTATGATAATATTTTTACATCGAACGCCATTTCATCACATGCTATTAGAATGTCCATGGTGAAACCTTGACTACTAAGAAACAAATAGGATATTTATAAATAGCTTGATGGAATTCCTTCCCACCACCACTATTAGGTACCCAAAATCACAACAATACTTGGCAATTTCCTTTAAAAATACTAATATAACAAAAGTCAAAAGAAATATTCAGAAATGAAAGGCATAATTAAATGTCAAAAAATAAACACTTTCAATGTATACTTCGTGGCAATTTGCAGGAGACGAGATTACCCTGTAATGACACCTAGTCAATCCCCACGTCTCTCCCTTTCATCCACCCTCTGGATCTCTCCCCTTACCATTCTGACGGGATAAGTAGCAGGGTGTAGGTAGCGACGAGCAGATCTTCACCACTACGGAGGTAAGAGAACCAAGGTAGGCGAGCCAACGATTTTACGTCGCAAGTCCATCCGGATGAATGGTACGATGGCTGACAGCCGATAATTTATCCCCGAGGAAGAGAGAGAGCCTTTCATACTCGCCCTCCGCCGCAACCCGCCTCCGATCCTCGAGAACCCACAAAGCCCTGAGAAGGGACAAACACTCAAGTACCATCCTAAACCCTTTTTCCTGAATCATAAACGGTCGACCCACATTTAATTCTTCCTATTATTATCCCTTTTCACTATGCAACTTTATAATGACTTGCGCGCGCACCAAACGTCGTCTCCCTGCCGGCGACCCTCCCGTCCCCGCTCTCCGACCATCGAAACGCCGCCGACGCCGCCGCTAGCCCCATCTATTTGCCTCACTCTTTCTCTCTTTCCGTCCGGACTCGACTGAGAGGTATTCCTCGTTTGCGTGCGCCGTCCCCTCCCCCATCTCCAATTCCCCCCGCGAACCCCGATTTAAATGGCTGCGAAGCGGAATATGCCCCCGAGGCAACGTAATGAGAGTTTTGGCTGGCGGAGGGGGAGGGTAGGGGATGGAGAAGGGAGGGAGTATCAATTCAGGTGCGGTGGCAACGTGTAATTTCGAGAATGAGATGGAGTATGTGTTTTCTAACCGCTCTTTCAATTCGCCGTAAGAGGTTGGGTGGAGGGAGGGACTGGAGAAAGAGAGACGGAGAGAAAACTGGACCCATCGGATTGAAGAAGTTTTCTTGGATGAGAAAATTCAATTGCGGTCACGTAAGATCTTGTTAAGAGCTTCCATTGCAAGAGATAAATAGATTGCCATGAAATTATTGAGTGCGCAAAGCCGTTTGTTTAATCTGGCATAAGGCATTTTAACAATTAACTTTACCTTGCTTTAAATTCTAAGTGTTCCCCTCTGACGATTGAAAAATAAAGGGATCAAGTTCGTTTAGCTATATCACTTGCACACAAATATAATTTCTTGCTTCTTAATAGTAAATTTTTTAATGGGTATTGATTTTCTTTAACGCAACAAGCCACTTCTATTCTATCGTCTAATGTAAATATGACTTCCAGCAATAAAGTACTTGGTTTGTAGAGGCTGTAAAATATACGATACTCGATAGAGAGGCTTTGTAAGTCTGGCTGCACATATGCAAACATGTTTTGCGCCACTGCCATAAATAGTTCCTTACTCCGACAATGAATTCAGCGGCCTCGGGGTATTCTTACGAAGCGATCAATATTAATGAGTCAATTATTTCTTTCAATACTTACCGGATTTATTATGCATCTCATTACTTTTAGTTGCTCCTGGCTTTCTAGAATAAAATAGTTAAAAATCTTCAAAAATCATAGGATTCACTTTCACTGGAATATATTCAATCCAGTAAATTATATTCACTACTAAAAACGAGGAATCCTTTATGATTGAAATAGCCACTATTTCGATTTTCTTTAAAGTTAAATTATATTCAAGGTAAAAAATAGTCGACAAAAAAGCAACACAAATTCTTTTAAATAACTGTACGTTAGTTTTATTGAACAGTGTGCTCTAAAAGATATCTGCATTTTAATAATTTTATTTTAATGAAAGGAATTTTAAAGCCTCTGTTCGATGATATTAATTATCTTGAATTTATTAAGTTTTCTACGTGATTAATGGCAGTAATTAGTAGCGGAAAATGTTTATTTATATAAAACATATAAACATAATACGTTATTATAATTCTATTCTCTAGTACTCAGTATTTATTCTCTAATTCGCTAATTAGAATTTTCTATTCAACATTTTTTCGAATTATGTTGTGTGTTTTGTGAAGGAATTTGCATTGAATCATATTTGTGGAAAGGAAAACTTTTTTCATGCTATCAGATCTCGTTAAACGAATAATTAATTATGTAGTGAGAGATATCGTTGCGGCAGCGGGACGAGCATAAATATGGTGCTACCCAACAATTCTTTTTATCAGTATTAGTGTTGATTTCCATTGTACTTATTTTTAATTACAATTTAACAAGGAAAAAATATCCCTCTGTTATCCTTCAAACTCCTTACAAAAATGCTTTATTACTTTTGTATCAACAACCCCAAATAAAAGAATATCCCGAAAAGGTTAAACCTCCATCAAATCCTCTCAAGCATATTACGCTTTATTCCCGCGGCCTTCGGAAAGTTTAAATGGTGGTGACTAACGGTCAAAAAAATAGGCGGAATGTTATTGGACGCCAGTGCCAGCGGCACAGGTGGCGTCGAAAGAGGAAGAATGGACTGAGAAAGAGAGGTCGGAGGAAGAGAAGGAAAGGTTGTCGCAGTTCCCGCATGGCGCTGGGTGCCCTACTGTATAATTTCCTCGCCTTTCTCGCAGAAGCGTCGTAAAATGCTCTCCTTGCGGGACACGCCCTGCGAAAGGCCTAATGGCTCCAGCATCCATCCGAGAGTGGCGATCTTTTTTCTTGTCCCTCCGCGCACACTCATTTCCGGCTGCTTCCCCTTTTCTGTGTTCTCTTAAATCTTCATCAGGAGCAATAACAAAAAACCTGTTCGAGAAGGGTTGATATTTCATCCCCGAGATAGTCGCACGCAGCACACCCCAATTTAAGAAGAACATTCGAGTAATTCGGTGAATGGATATATGTTCAGGTGTATTGCACCACAACAAGATGGAATTATATCTGAGGGTTGATCGATGAGTCCGCCGAAGACAAAAGAGCTGTGAGGCAATTAAGCAAGAACGCGATGAACATGCGGAAAACAGGATAGTGCATCGTGATTGATCCGAGCGCGGTTTATAAATGGCAGTATGTAGTCCATATCGCAAGGAAAACGAGGGGCGCTGTGAGGAAGAGCCAATAGAGTATATCCCAAATTATTTTAGACGATCAAAAGGAACGTGTGGGACCAGATTTAAAAAATATTAGAGAAAGTATCGAGGCATAGTGGAAGAGTGAATCGAACCGCTGCTAAAATTGGAAGTAATCTGAAAGGAATTTGTAATGGGAGGTTTGGGATATGCAACGGACTTTTGGTATTCTCGTTACAAAATACATTTCATCCTGTATGAAGGGCAATTTAACTTGTTTGATATAATTGAAGAAACAGAATGTGTATAGGTTTGTTGTTCGTATTGTGACATCATGTAATCTATTATCAATAACTGCCTAATATTCTCCCCTACTCTTATCTCCCGGGACTAAATTGAATGCTTCAGAATTCATGTTGTTTAGAGACATCTTTTAATCAAACGTAGATTTTTTCTAAAATGATACAGAATATACAGAATAAAATTTTTCCCAAATAAACACAACAAATTCCTATCACAAACAGATATCATCAAGAAAATTGTGAAAACGTATCCTGGGTACCTTAAAACGTCTATTTCCGTTGGAATCTAGAATTATATTTTGTCAGCGAAAACAATACTTTCTCTATACTTCGTATGGGGAAAGTAATAAGCCAATTATTTGACTCGGAACGTTTAGCCTTATATGTTTTGAATTTTTACTAGAAATTTTAAAGTGTAAAAATTTAATATTAATCTCTTTGCACCACCCATTACCTATCAACGGCTAATTTTGAAAATATTACAAGACATATTTCTACTGCTTATTTTATCCAAGTCGTTGTTTATTCAATCGAGCAACCTCAAAGTCACACGGCTCTAATATAGCAAAAGTGAGTCAAGTAGTCAAGTTACTTAAAACTTTGAACTTCTTTGAAGAGTAGATAATTATTATGATCGAAACAAATAAACTTCTCTTGGCCGTAATTAATTCCATGCTTTACATTCAGATAATTATATTGATTTACCCAAAATATAAATTGCATGATTCCCTCTAACAAATCTCATCAATAACTCAATTGTTATTTTAGTATAACACAAGCTATGCATTTCAAATGTTAACCTAGGTGTTAACAAAGTGTTAATGCGCTGAAAATCGTCGCAGTATACGAATTAAATAACATTTTATTCGGCTTGGGCGTCAAGAAATCAAGGAAAGCAGTTTTAAAACCAATATTACGAATTCTTCCCCAGGCCTTGCGACTACAGCCTATGTTCTTTGCTCTTTATCCAGAGATTTCCAGTCTCTTCCTCACCTCCGCCCCCTCGAACACCAATCGCCGTTAGCCATTGGGAATATTACTCCCAAGAGCGGAAAACTCGAGGCCATCAACACCCCTGACCGAACTCCCTTGGTCCACATTTGGAAAGAACAAACCCTGAGTCACTTCAAACACTCTATCGCCGATAAAACATCCCCTGCGGAAGAGCTACTGACAACCTTTCAACAATCATTATCTGTTCCTTCTTTAAAGCTGTGAAGGATTATAATTCAATAGATAAAAATAAAAATGTCACGAAATATTCTCATTCTAAGAAAATGCAGCAATATTTTTATTCAAGCATGTTAAGGCCTCTCTCCAAAACTTGCTAATGCCCATGTTATCCACAATTCGAATAGTAGCTGAAACATCTGCACACATATCCAAACCTATTTTACTTATTTATATCTGTAGCAATAAGATAGTTTTCATAAAATCTTATTAATATATTCATATTCCCTTGATTATAACTTTTAAATGAAAATGCATAAAAATTAGTCGAAAGTGCAGAGCGGTTTATTCCATGGAGGAAATTGATGATTAGTGAAAAATTATGTCAAGAGTCAAATATACGCATAAAATCAAATTCATGGGTAAACGGTGAATTAATTTTCTTGAAGGTAACCTTATAAATCTCACCTATTAAATGATGTTTTTCTAAGTACTAGAGCGTTTACTTCATGATTTAATTCATACAAATTGGAAAAACATGAAGAGGAAAAAATCATACAACCTTTGTTCCCTAAACATTTGTTTGGTAAAGCATATGGTTACTTAAGAGTCTTTAAGGATATCTTTTGTGTCAAGATAAAATAAGTCTTACAACTCATGAATAACATCATTTTAATTAGGTATTTTGATAGCGCACCCAGAGAAACTAAATTAAAATATTTGCAGAGAACTAGTATTCCTTAATATTTTAAATATAAATTTTTTTTAAATGGTGGATCCCGTCAACTCCTTCCTTTATGTTGTGAGGTGTTTGTTATTTCATAATAGCAAGCGTAGAAGGGGTTGAGAGAGAAAATTATACAAATATAACTTTCATTAAGAGTGGAATCTTAGATGGATTTGAGAAAACGAATCAAAAATGATTTGGAAAGTTGTAGCTCTCATTTTGAAGGAAAATTGATAGCACAGGTTTGACTTGATGGGAGACAAACAAAGAAGTCATGAAGAAGATATAAAAAGGTTGATTAATCCAACATGATGAAGGGAAGGTATAATAAAATGCTAATGACGGCAACTAATATGGGAGCAATTTAAAAAACTTAATTTAAGAGAAACTTTCAGAAAAAAACTGGAAACTTAAAAATCATCCACGAAAGTTAAGAAAGAAAGTTACAAAAAAAACTTAGGACCGGATGCCAAAAATATAGATGAGGCGCTGCGTCAAACGGACGGCTCAACTTGTGAAGAAGACACATTTGTATTTTAATATAAACTTGCTATTTATGAGAATTATGACAGCAATGATTAGTATTTAACAATTCCTTTAAGTGTTAACAAAGTAGCTCAAAAATAAATCCTATTAGCTTGCCCGGCAACAGCGAAAGGGGATATAAGCGTTCCATTTTCCTTTGTCTCACTCAAGTATCTCTGGTTTTTGTTCGGAAGAAATCGACTAAATCAAAGGTGAGAAGTGAGAGAGACTGATGTGGCGAACGGCCACTACGAGAGTCCACAAAGCCTCTTTCCAACCTTTCTATCTCTCTCATGCAAAAACTGTGCGCATCGCACCGTAATCCAAACCAGCGCAGGTCGTCAAGAGACAATCTTTCATTGATTTGAAAGCGCGATGCGAGGTGAAACCGGACAGTCTGGAGAGGGATTACTTTTCCTGAGGTGACGACTCTTCTGCCGAGAGGCGGAGAGAGAAAGAGGTGGGATAAGAAATGGACCGAGAAGTGAACCAAAGAGTGAAGAGAGAGAGATAAAGGGGAGAAAGGAGACGGAGGAGGTCGGAAACCACAGACGGATGTCTTCGTCTAAGCTCCGCCCATAGGACTACCACATGGGAATAAGCCGCTAATGGACAATGGGGGGGGGGGATGAAGAGGAGAGGGAAGTTGGGGATGAGTGTGTGGCTGGGGGTGGCCGTGGGGGTGGGAAGGGCCGTTAAGGGGGTGGACCCGAGGGAGAATGCGAGTGTAAGGGGAGGAAATAAAATTCGAGGGTCTAAAACCCTTAGGGGTTGGTTCGGGAGTGCAAGGGAATGGGCGGATCAGGGATGCTGGGCATATGGCATGGGCGGAGGGAGCTGAGGTTAAGAGAGAGGGAAAAGATACGGCGAATCGAAAAGAAGGCGGTGGAGATGAGAAAGTAAGGAAAGAACTAAGAAATGAACGGTCAAGTTAGGGGAAACAAGTAAAAGACGGTTGATAGCTTACTTTTTCATGACGGGATTATTTTAGAAAAAAAGAAGTCGCTAGTTTGCAAAATTGAACACAGCTTGATTTTTTTATTTGCCGATAATAATGAGAATATTAATGAATCGAAAGAATTTTACTTCCTCGTAAAATTTCCAATAGGATGTTTTAAAATTGACACAATTCGATAAATAACATGAAAAGTTATTCCTGTAAGATCCAAGCCGTAATGCTACAGCAAGGTTAAAAAACAAACGGCGCAATATACATTGCACAAACTTTCTCATATACGTATATACGTTTGGTCGACTGTGTACGATTGTAAAAGAAAAACGCTTATAATTCAAAGTTAACCGTAGTTTAGCGTATATTTTAATGCCACTGATCGATATTTAGTAATTTTTTGAGATATATGGCTTAATTAGTACTATTTGTGATATGGCTTATTTGTGATATCAGGCTGTACGATTGGATGGATTTAAATCAAAATCCTTATAGCCAATTTTGAGTAAATCGAATTTTGTTTCGAAATATCCAATAATAAAGTACCCTTAATTGTTGCGCAATATCGTTCATCTCTTCAGAATGTCTTTTATGAATGATATTATCCATAACTATAAGATATCATTCTATTTCATTTAACCATAAGGCTGTAATAAAGTTTTGAGTGGATCGCGCCGGAGGTGTGACGGCTTAGGTAAGGTAGCTCAGCGTACATTGTAATGTCACTGGACGCCATATGGTGATTTTTTGAGAAATATGGCTTACGCAGTATTATTTGTGACATCAGGTTCTACAATTGGATTGATTTTAATCAAATTATCTATCGCCATTTTTGAGTAAATCAAATTTTTCTAAAAATAACCAAGAATAAACTACCCTTTATTTTTGTGAAATATCATTTTTATGAAAAAAGGGTCTGCAAAAGATGATATATTGCATAAATACGAGATATCATTTGATTTAATGTACGTGTTTGGGCCCTAGAATGGCGAACAGGCTGACAGACAGACGGCATGGCAAAAACCACTTCTATGGACTCAGGGACACCTAAAACGTGTATTTCCATCAAAATCTCGGAAGTCGAATTTTTTCACGATTACAATACTTTCTCAATATACTACGTATATGAGAAAGTAAAATATACTACGTATATGAGAAAGTAAAAATAAGGGTTTTGAAGTCCAATAGTGATTTTCGTATTTGGAGTATTTTAAACATAAAAATTATGGTTCCGATCCACTATTGCCTTTGGTGCAAACTATTTTATTAATGCCTTCACTACTACTTTTTAAACGTTTTCAGCCAAACATGTCTTTATTATTAAGAATAATGAAATTAAATTTAAAATTAATTGAAGGATTACCTTAATTTTTTGTAATCTCTCCCATTACATCTTTTTATGAAAAACTATAAAACCCATCAGCTAACCAATCATGAAATAGTGTAAGATATTGATCGCTCGAAAAAAATTTCTTGAAAGTAGAATTGTATTCGATGTAAAATCAAAAACATAATATTGCATAAGAGATCATTTTGATAAGTAAACATTAAGGATACTAGATTATATGACAAAATTTATATAAAGTTAAGGGTTAAGTGATATGGAGGTTTCGCAAATCATACATACTATATTAATAAGGCGCTTATCTCTATATAGTTAACAATAGTTATATGCAAACATCCTTGGCTACTGGGATATTTATAAACAATTGCCTTAGTTACCTTAACTGTTGACTGAACTTAAGATATAAAAAAATATAAGTTAACAAATATTTAGTGAATTTATAGTATTGATAACCGTTTCTAAAAGACGTTTCTTTAAACCTTACACATAAAAAGGTCATTTTATTTCTTCTTATAATAGTGATAGTTTATATGAAAAATTATAACTATTTGTCAACTAAAGATAAATTAATGTATTAGCTTAGACAACTTATATTTAGTGATTTCATTATTTATGGAGAACGTACTCAGAATTTTGTTCATTTAAAATATACTCGGTAAAACGTTATTTTATTGATTCTTATAATAGTGATAGTGTATTACGACAAATTATCTTTAGTAACAGTGAACGTTTTTCATAAGGCCGCTATTTTAAACTTGACACGTTAAAATGTAATTGTGTTTATCTTATAATAATGATGATACCTTACCTTTTCTTTAATAAAGTAGTAAAAATGTAAAAAATTATTTATCAGGATGTTTTTAACTGAAAGTAATTTTTTAAATAATAGGTAAAAATAAATTTATTAATTTTCAATCTTCGGTTAGAAATATTTTGTTATTAATTTCAAATTATTAATATTTTGAAAGCCAATAGTCAATTAAAGCAAATTTTTTAAAAATCATGTTTATATTTATATTAAGTTATTAAGTTACTGAAACAAAAATAACCAACATTTTTAGGAACGAAGCCTTAAATTATTTTTCTCACGATTTTATCAATCATGTAAAATTAATATTAAATTAAATTACATTTAAATTAGGTACCTTTCTTAAAAAAGCCGTGAACTTCTGGACAAAAAACATTCTTATCATTTCTCAATATGGAACCGATGACATCAAATACGAGGGAACGCCGTCGAGGAGACTATCAAAGAAATTATACAAGGAATCGACGTGCCAATGAAAAGTCAGGGGCAAACTTTTGACCGCGACGGTTTGCTATTGAAAAACCAAGTTTTCGTGCATGGACAACTCTACGTGGCCATGTCAAGAGTACGAAGGCAAGACGCAATAAAAATTTTATAAAGTAAACAAAATAAAGTAAAAAATATATTTTATCGAGAAGTTTTTGAGTAAACTTTTATAAATTAAAATGATATTAATAGTTGTCTGAATTTTTAAATTAACATGCTTAATATGAAGTACAATGAAATTACTTGCGCCGGCTAGTATTGTTAGAATTTAACGCAGCTCGACGTTTAGGAAGGTGCAACTTTGAAAGGTAGAAAAAAGATTTACGCTGTTGTTGAGGAGTAGACCGATTTTTAGGAAAAACATTTACCGGAATTTTCTGTATCACATTGTTCCAATATTTCTAGAGTCACTCTATCCCTGAAATTCAACTCAAAATTCATGTTTTGCAGTCAATTTTTTTAATTTTGTTAGGTATGGGCCAAAAAAGAAACTATATGCTCAAGAAGGAAACCGAAAATTAAACTAAAAAGGAAATTTCAAAACTCGTGGTTGATGAGATGCTCCAAATGCGAACAGTAACTTCTTTCATAATAGGAAGTAATTAGGTAACTAAAGAATTTGTGTGATGTGTTTTTGCTATTTTCAAGAAAAGAATTTATGTATCATTTGTTAAGAGAAATATTTCATTCGTTACTTGTTCAGTTCTCTTTCTGTTGTATTATTTCACATATTTACATTGTTTATTTATTTTTTATTAACTCATTTTTGAATCTCTTTAATTATTATATTGAACCAAATTTACATGAGTCTAGATCATTTGTTTGATTATCCCTGAATATCGGAATGAGTTTGCCTCATATAATTAAAATCAGGAATATAAAATACTATTAGTAGTTATAGCATTAATTTTTGGAGTTTTCCACAAATTTTGAATTTTTATCAGTCAAAACAGATATAATCAATATTTATGAATTTGTACCAGGAAAAAATACCTCCAGCGATAGTTAGAAAGAAGACGGAGAGTTTAAGAGAAAGAGAGAATAAAAGTAGTAACATAATTCTTGTCCACATGAGGACCTCCTAAGAGACTAAAAATTTTGTAGAACTTTTGGACATGAAAGAATTGTCATCTCTGTTTCTAACTTTTATTAGCCTTATTTTATTTTGAACGCATCTCTGTTTTATTAAAATATTGTTATTTTATTTTTATGGAGGTGCTATCGATGCATACGAACAATCAAAACCGTATGTTGGATTAATTAATACGATTATCATTCCAAGTTTTAGGCAATTTAACGAGAGATAAAATACTTTCAAAAAGATGATACTTCGTAAGATATCTGATATAAGACGTTACCTAAGAAGAAACAACATCACTATAAATCTTATAACTTTTATTTGTATGACACGCTTATAATTACATCTTGGTGGTTTGTTTTTACTTTCAAACTTCCCTCAAATTCAATAATATATGTTTAGTTACATGATTATATCTGTCTTTAATCCATTAAATAAAACTAGTCGGCTTCAAGCGCTACCAAATTTAATTGCAGTAAATAAAACATTTTCAAAATGGTAGTTTAAATTTATAACTTAAAGAATATTTTAAAATAACGTATTTTATATATTTGTATTAAAATTTCTAACTGAATTCATGCTAAGCATGTTAAGTACTTTCATGAGTTTCATGACTTGCATTAAATTGTTATGCTACGTTTTAGCTCATGACGTTTGGAATAATAACAAAGCATCACTGAGATAGTTGCTTATAATGAATTACCTTTGGAATGCAGAAAATAATACACTTCGACCATTTGTTTCAACGATATTATAGCAATTTGTAAAAAAGTATTGAAGGCATTATATTTTGCTACATAGTAAATTATTTAGATCACTTCCTATAAAGCATTTAAGAGAAAGTAATGTTAATCTTATATTATATTACCATAATCGTCGTAGGCGAGCTTTTTGGTAGGTTGGTTATAGCCTATTGGGGAGCTTATATCTCCGCCGCTGTTTAGGCGACTTCCATGATTTATAATTTATAAAGATACAAAAATTTCCCGTTCTTTAACAGTACTAAATTCAACCGTACACGTTAAATACTTTCTTTTTTAAGGGAGGTTTTCTGACACCCCTGCACTCCATAAGAAAAGCATTGGAATCAGTTTCGGGCATTATAAAATCGCATTTTAAAATTAGTTATAATCAAGATACGAAGTAAAGACCTAAACGGTTGTGTTGAAAAAAGAAATAAGTTCATTTTGGTTACCGTGAAAATTTAATTTCCCAGAAAATCCGTTTATAGTACGTAAAAACGCGACTTTTAAACAATGAGAATTGTCAGTTACCATGGCCACCTCATTTGAGCGAGTGGTAATATTTGGTGTATACTCGCGAGCCCCTTGACGACATTACGTCTTTTTTGTTTACATGGATTTCGAACATTTTTGAAGAATAAGTGAACCTTTCCCCTTTGAATTAAAGAACCATTTTATTCGTTATTGTAGCATTGTTTAAAAAATTAATTAAATTAATTTCTTTAAACCAAGCGAAAAACATGTTAAACAGTATAGAATTAAAATACAGCCTCTTGACGATATTACGTCATTTTGTTTGTTTACATTTATGTTGATGAATAGCTTTATGTTGAGCCTGTTTATTCTGTAATATTTACGAAGAAAGAAGTTTAAAAGAACTTAGCAAGGTCAGTTATTTTTATTTATCACATCACTTGGAAAATTAAAAAATTAAATAAAAATTAAATTATACTTATCCTTATCCTTAATCCTAATACAGGTTAATAATAACTAGAATCTTCTGTTCTATTTACGAAGAGAGAAGTTTACATCTTTTGTCAAAGAAATGTGTCTGACCAAATTAATTATTTTTAAAATCAAAATCAACTTAATGTGACAGCGAAGCTTCACAGGCTCTCTAGAAAAGTAATAATAGCGTTGTTGGAAGGCGCTCTTGGGAGAAGCTGCGAAGTGATGAGAAGAAGCCCACTGAAACGTGGGCGATACGTCGAGTCAAAATGCTCACTACGCAGCTACTCCCGAGAACGCCTTCCAACAACGCTGTCCGCTGCGAAAACATCTGATCGAAGAATAATAGCGTTACCTATGCTAGTAAAACATGAAGTCTTAACTTAAATCGCATTTTCAGCTATGCAAATCCTTAATGAAGCCTTGTTACAGCTTTTGAACAATGTTCCACTTGGCCCGATGTTATCCTTAATTAAAAACTGAGCCTGTCACTCACCTAACTCTTATGTCGTGAGAAGTACGCCTCTCTAAACCCCTTACGAAGAGACTAAATAGCGTAGAGCGTATACGTTCCGTTACTCTCGAAAATCATACATGACAGAAATTTGGGAAATTACAACAATGAAATGGCATTTTTATGCATTTCGACATGTTCGTGCTTCAAAACCTCCAGCTATCTCCGTTCGAATCCTTTTGGATCAAAGATCTTCCGGTACATTTTGTGGGAACGAAAGCCAACTCATTTCAACTAATTTCAACTAATAATTTCGAATCTTTTATACTTAAACACATTATTTAGATTACTGCATTTACATTTACGTGTAAAAACTAACGTTTTCGTCGCTTCAGAATTTAGCTCTTATTTTAAAAGTAAAAAAAACAGTGGTTAAAACATCTGACGATCAAGCATCGACCAAGGAAAATAGAAGGGATAAGAGATTACCTCCTTGTTTATAAGATAATATCCAGCACGGGCGAACAAAATTTCGGACCACGGGTAATCGGGGAACGAGTGACAGCTGACCCCACTTTCCTCGCGTCCTCCCCTCCCCCCCACACACACACTATCAGCCCCATTTCCGACAAGAGAAACCATAACTAAACTACTGCTAGTCTCAAAAGGCGCACACACTATTTGGTCGATGTTTTAATAAAAAATATTCCTTATCTCGATCGAAATTGGTGTAGGAGGGGAAGCGTTTTCCCGAAAATTGCGGGTTCAAATTGAATGCATGCGGAAGGGTTAAAAATCTCCTCCTGCTTGTCTTTTTTCCATAATGTCTTAACTTTAAACGGCTATTAATCGCACGCGAAGCAAGAGGGAGTGAGTGAGAGAGAGAGAGAGAGAGGGAGAAAGGAGTGGAGAGAGAACCGATTCTCACCGTATCCTTCCAAATATTTCGGTAGCCAATACATTTTTAATGTCGCTTAAGGAGCCGAAGAGTGTGATGTGGAGGTAATGGGTGTCCGTCTGAGGGTAATAACAGTTACGCAGATAGCGTAGTAGCGACGAGGAGGAGAGCGGAAAGGCGGAATTGCGATTGGCTGGGAGTGGCGGGAGGAGGAGGACGTCACACCTGGTGTTCACGAATGGACTGCAAATCGATTCTCGCAAGCACATTGTTCCGGAGGTGAAGGAGTCGGAGGGGCGGAGCGGTCGTTTCGCCGCTAAAATTGGTCGTCATCGGAATGGAGAGGTGACGCTTAAACGTGTCCTCCTCCCTACTCCCCCACCCCTTAATCCACTGCCCGTTCCCCCTCTCACCCCATCCGCCTCCACCCCTCAGATCGGAATCACACAAATGAAGTCATTCGGAGGGATACATTTTTCGATATCCCTCAAAGATGCGGACATTTTTTTCGGTGTATCGAAACGGCTGATAGTTAAAAGAGAGGAAGGGATCCCGCGTAAAAATAGCACTGCGGTACTTGGGATATCTTAATCGATAAATGGCGTGCGAAATAAGTATGAGTTGTTTAAAGGAGTCCCACGTCTTTGGACATTTTCTTTATGGTCGAGATTCGGCGATATGGTTTCTCTTCGCGTGGATACTTAACGTGAGTTAATGGGATGTTTTTATAATTTTTTCTGAAAATTGAAAATAATAGACGGTGAGCTTATAGTATCGGTGTGCGATAGGCAGTAAATCCCAGGTAGTAATCCTCTGATAAAATTCAGAATGTGCTAAATTAGCAGTTTTACGTCTTTTAAATAGGATTCAATACCTTCTACAGATTGTTTCAACATTATGATTGCACTCCACTGAACTTCTATTTTTAAGTTATCTTTTGACAATATTGGACACACAAACTTTCATTCTAGCGATTTTCTTCTTATCCTAAATTGAAAATTCCTATCAAAGGAAAAACAGTTTTGCGAAAAACGGCACATTTACTCTATTTTCGTAGTAAGTGAAATTCACGCAGACTTTTTCTGGCTTGGACATAATTCTAATCCTACACACTTGTGCAAGTATGTTGATTAATCGCGCATGATTTTAAAACTGATACCACGTATTTGAAAACGTATATTTATTACAAAAATGCACTCAATCAAAACATTCTAACTTCTAATCGATAGTTTTTGGAATTAAAACCAATTTTTTATCACAAACTGTGATAAATGCATCGAGAATTGGAGATAAGCTACTTCTAGCAAGTTGGCAGTGTGACTTCAATTAAATTTTCACAAAAATAAAACTACTCCTTCGAAGCATTTCTGCATTATTAAAATTATTAATTGTAATAAGAGACGATTTTATGTGTCACCTTAAAATTTGACTAACCCAAAAGCAAATATTTTTTATGAATCTATATTTTCCATAAAAATGCTAGCCTGATACACTTTGTTTGGCTTTAGCCCTTTGTGTTCCTCTTATTGATCGGCGACTTAATTAGGGTTAGATAATCACCAAGATACTCCGAGTCTGCGATCGATAGATAAGTCAATAAAGACCCCAATTATTATTTTCTTTCCACAGGAATCGAAAATCGGTTTTAATTTTGAGATGCATTTATATTTCTCAAAGTCGATTCGTTCTTGTAAAAGAGTTTTATCAAAACATAAACAGTAATTGATCCAAGCTTATATTACGCTATAATTAATAAAGTGAATATATTATTAGAATATTAGTTCAAACACCTCTTAAAATATCAACTTGTTAAATACCGTTATTCATTAAGAATATAATTGTGACATCATAAGTTCTTCGGATTGATGATGTAACGCAATAAACTATGAATACCTGGTTAGTAAGACATCGTTATGTAACACAGACATAGATTCTGAAAAGTGGTCTGGTAGTTTCAGTAAGAGAAATCGGAATAATCTCGGTCGCCTTTTCAAATTCTCTTGAAGTAAAATCTTCTTTTAGTGCACTTCTGGGGTTGTAAGTAATTATGATGATAAAAATTAGAATTTTCTCTGATTTGGGCGAGATAAATAATAAATAGCATTAAGTTGTAGAGAGGTATTATAATAATTCAATATTTTTTCTATAATTTATTGCTTTCTGAAGTTAAAGCCAAGAAGCTACCTATATAAAAATAATTCCATCATTGTGGTCTCGCTCTCCGTCCGATCATTATCTCCTGATATTTTCCGCAAATGAAATTATTAACCCAAACAGACTGGGCCGGCTCCAATTTTGATGTGTGATAAATGCCTCGATTTTTATAAAAAATGAGGCATATAATGAAATATGATCTTAATGTATCAAAATAAGTAAACTTTCTATTTACCACGCAACCATAGGCAATCAACATTATATATTTAAAACCGTTTAAAATATAAACAAAACTATCGATATGTTATTCCCATAGCGTCTTCTTGGCGTTTGAGAATTTTTTGTCTATTCGACATAACGATGTAAACAATTTTTGCATGGAGTGTAAATTCAAGTTGATATCGACGAGCTAAGAAAGGTTTGTGTTAATCCACCTGAAACATTCGCCCCGTTTTATGAAATCTAAAGACGCTCTAGGGACAAAATATGAACAACGACGAAAGTCATTCACTTGGTAGAAATGTTGCGCAACTGTTTTAGTGCTGGCCGAAGAGAGTCGGCGGCAAAATTGTGCTGCACGCGACTCGGCCACCGCTGCCGCCACCGATCGCTTTAATTACCGAGCTCCTACTCTCTCCCCCTCTAAGCAACCCTCCCTGAAACTTCCCGCCTAAAGTCTTCGTCCGTCACGGGTCGCCCATTCCACTCGCTCTCTCTCTCTCTCTCCCTTCCTCACTCGCTCTCTCCCATTCCCCCCTCTCTTTCTCTCACGCACGCTCGCATGCAAAGCGAGAAGCGGAGAGCGACGGCGGGGGTGGCGGGGGAGGGGGCCGGAGAGGAGGCGGTAGTTAAAGGAGCGGGTGGGTCGAGGTGGGAAGTGCGCCCGAGTGGGGCAGAGAAGTGAGCAGCCGTAGCGGGCAGTGTTGTCCGAGGTTAAAAGCGTGGACTGATACGCTAAAACTACTTGTTGGGAGGTAATTATGTACTCCGAAATACTCTTAAAAAAAGTCAGTTGCGAACGCGGGTTTTCGCCTCTCTTTGACGCAAATTTATCAATCGAGTGGTGTTGTGAGGCATTAATTACGAGTGTCAAGAAAGGTCACTATAAATTTCTTCTCCTATAATATGCTGCATGCTGAAAATAATACACCACCGTAGGATTTGTAGAAAAATATTTTAATGCTGTACCTTATGTAATAAACTAATTGTACGATAAAACATACGTGACTGCATGTTCGGGTTTCATGTTATCCTGCTACGGTTTTTTTAAATTTAATAGACGTGATTAGAAAATAATCTCTCTCATAAAAAAAAAACATTTTAAAATTAGATTTTTTTTCAACATATTTTTCCTCGTTTGTTCGTTAGGGCCCTAATTAACCCAATGTTTTCAATATGAAAATTAATCAAAATGGAAATGTTACTCAAATTGTCATTTTCTTTTTAAATTTTGATTTCATTCATAAGATGAAAAAATTCATTCTTGATTTCGAAATTAAATATAACACTCCGATGCCATCGGTTAAATCTTTTTTATAACTAACAACCAAAATATGAAATAACAACACTGTAATTTTCCACTATTGATTATAATACCACGGCCTAGGTTTCGACGCCTAGCGTCATCATCAGGGGATACAGAATATATCGACAGCCAATAGTGGAAAATAATGGAAAATTACAGTATTGTTATTACATATTATGGATTTATTCCACAAGATTACGCCATCAGCTGCTGAGATAACAACTAAAAATTTTTCATTGACAAAAATGTCGAACTATTTATACATACTTTTTCATCTTATGTGAAATTTGTCGCCATATCACAAAAATTTCTTATTAATACCTCTCATGGACAGCTTAATTGTTAATCGATTGTTTAATCAATATAATTTCATTAGCATACATTTTGACGTATTGAAATTGACAAGTTAATACCTCGATCAGACTAGGGAGCCGAATGGTGGAAGGGGGAAAGAATATTTCCGCGCAAATCGCTGCCATACGGGAGAAAGACAAATGAAAAAGCTAAGGCGAGGTAATCCGTGATTCGGAACTCTCGCAGCGAAAGCTTTGGAGAGGAGTGCGAACGAGAGAGGGAGAGAGAAAGGAGAGAGAGGGAGAGAAGGAAGAAGAGGGAGGGAGAGGGAAGGTGAGGGAGGGAGAAAGGTGAGGGAAGGAGAGATAAAGGAGATGGAGGGAGAGCTGGAAGGATAGAGAGGCGGCTTTAAGCGTCCCTCGCGGACGATACCATGGGAGTCGTAGTCGCGCGCCGAACGCCCACGAGACAGCGACGCTCAGGGCGCATATCAAGTGAGATTACATAAGGATGGGCACGTAAAGCATTTGATGTCAGTGAAGGGTCCAATTTGAGAAAGAAAAGCCGACACTTTGAGTCATGCGGATTTTAGCGATGACACGTTTAAGGATATTTCCCATTACGAGCTTAAAAGTCAGGTGTCACATAGATTTCTAACTCGCACGACAAAATGAGAAGTGTTAAATATATTTAACGAAGTTTGTGCGATTGGGGCAAGTTAATTGCGCCGTATAGCTCATTTTTCAGTAAAGATTTCCATATGAAATCTAGGTCGACATCTGTGACGACGATATAAATATTATGTCGGAGCAGGCATTCAAGGTGAATGGTGATAGAAAAGATATAAGTGAAATAATTTAAAAACATTTTCAAGATTATTAATTTTATCTAAAGAATGTTCATTCTTTACAATAATTTACCATAAATAAATTAGTCTTTTAACTTAAGCAACTAACTAGTTTTTTAATTCGTCTTTTTTTGTAAAGCAATAAAGTAACAATTATATATTGGTGTGCACATTTTATTGGTTTTCAAGACATCAACTACTAATTTACCACAAAACTATTCTACAAAAATCATTATAATGTGATAGCGACATAATTTTACTTTCGAAATGCAGAAAATGTCTTAGTAAACATAAAACCTATAAAGTTTCGAACTATTAATTGATGCGATGAAAACGGGTATTTCGATAAACAACAATTTTTAATTAAATAGTTTCTCGCGTAACCATGCATCGCTTCTCTTTCCTACACCGAAGCAAAGCGGTCCATAGAAACAAATGGGGAATGACGTCCGAGCAAGGGAGGGATTAAAATAATTTAAGAGGGACTCGGGGCACAGAGTGGAAACAAGTGAAGATGGACGTACGTCATTTAGGGGGGATCTTTTTCGTCGTCCTCCCGAGCGTCCTGCGCTCTGGGTGAAGGGTGGGCGCATTGATTCATGTGTCTTTGTGCGCGCGCGTGAGCATGTGTGTGTGCGCGCGCGGAGGTGATGAATTCCCTGCGAAATCCTTTCAGTCGGAGTTTCTAAAAGAACGAACGTAACTAATGGCCGCGTCATGAAAATACCGCTTCCGTGACGTGGTAGTAAAGCTTCCGTGAATAGCGGATAACAAATCGTTCCTTCAGTTTTCTAAATCCTTCGAACTCGATAACCAAATTTGGATGTCTCAATCTCCTCAACTGTCATCGCTCTAAGCCCCGAAAAGCGGACGAGTTTATTAATTTACGTGAATAAATCATGAAATCGGCGGAAATTAGTTTTTCGGCGTGGAAAAATGGGAAGGCTATAATTAGGGCAAATAGAATTCGAATATTAAAGGCACTCAATTTTTATGGGAGCGATCCTTCTACAGAATGGGTATTCTGTCACGCATGAAAAAACGGTAAATTAAAAAATGTGTAATTTGGCATAGTCAAATTCTTAAGGGGGACGACTTTGTTGCTGCTCGACCTTAAATCTTCCGATATGGCGCCATCTCTAAGTGGCACGGCGTGCATTGGCCAGCTTATTCGTGAAATGATTCACGGGCGCACGCGTAGGGGAGGTCCAGTGGGTCCACGCCCCTCCTTTTAGGCGAAAAATAATTTATAAATGTTGTTTTTTTAAATTGGACGAGTATAATTGGCACGACTGATCCATTTGCTCATGATTTCCTTCGTAATTTACGCCACCGATTTGGGCATTTAATGAAAGTCATTACTTACGCAATAATGATGTCAATTTTTTTTTAGACTTCGCGCCTTCTTTCTCTTGAAAAACATTGTGCGCGCGCTACTAAATTAAATTTTGTCTGAACTTTCCCGTTATTCTACCAGTAACTCCTATGAAATGACACTAATTTTGTATTTCCCCATTAGAAGAATACATACAATAGTAATCGATAAAAATCAAAGCATTTGATAGATTTATTTGTTTAATTTCTGTTGAAGACGGATTTACTAGTTTTTATCTCTGAATGAAAATAATTGCACATTTATTTTTTCACAGAAAAATTTATTTGAAAGTCGTATATCTTAATCAGAGACGGATTAATCTGAGGGCTTTCCAGGTGTTCGCCCGTTGCCTCAAATTTTAGGAGAACTAAAACGGATATGGAACATTTTTTATCAATAAAATTAAAAATTATAAATTTTCCTAAGAAACGCATGCTATTATATTAGCTATTATAATGTTTGGAACAACATTACAGTTTTTTGAAGAAAAGCCTCCTAATAGGTATACGATGTGAAGGACGAGGAATATGATTACCGCCCAGGTAAAATTCACCAATGATCTTTATACATTATATTTTTTAATTGGCTATTAATTATTAGCTGAAGAATGACTAGTTTTTATGTCGATTTGTTTTGATAATTAAAATCGCCGATTAGAGTGTTAGCTAATTGAAAAAGCTATCGGTTTTAAATTGCTACCCTCATCCATGATGCTACATGCATATCAAGGAGAGGCAACAGAATATTGGCTAACACAGCAGTGACATGTACATTAAAAGTCATTTCGAAACGACTTCCAGATAATATTTCACATTTCAGTCCACGGAATCGGCAGAAAAAAGAAATAATAAGAGAGATCAAGTGGTTCGGCGTCTCCTTTCCTCTTTTATTAATAAATCTCTCTCGTAAAGTCTGAATCATAAAATTTTCCCCGAGTCATGATCCGAACAGAGCGCGCCGAGAGGTCAACCAGTTGCACTACGAGCAAAAGCGACACGGCTTCTTTATCCCTTCCTCCTTTACCATCTCGACCACCCGCTCAACCCGCCCCTTCTCACCGCAAGGGCGAGTATATTGATTCCGCGAGAAGGAAGAGAGCCCCGCTCTGACGTAACAGGAAACTCAATCCATCTCATCTGCCTCTCCACATCGTCTTTGCGCACCGACCCCTTCAACTGTTATAGTCCATAAACCCATCTCTCTTTCCGTGTCCGCTTATCACGGCGAAAAAGGCAGATGAGCCACTTACTGAGCGATGTTATATGATTTTTTTTACAGAAAACTGGCGGCGTTCTCTCTCTCTTTCCAACGACGTCACTTCTTCGTCCCTCAAACCTCTTCCTTAGCGTATCACTTGCAAGAATCTCTTGATCAGGACTTATCGCCGTCGTGTGCTCTACGAGAATAATTCTGTTTTCGGTTATGAGCCGTAGGAGACTTCTCCAGAGGGGGAGAGGAGTACATTCCTCGCCGCTGAGCGATCCTCGATTGTCTCGGAAAACTATAGCGATAAGGAGAAGGTGGGTGGGCGCGTTTGGCGATGGGAGGAAATGGAAGGGGAGCAGAGGGAGAAAGATTCCAAGCGGGTCACGTGTGCAGGGCGCCGTAGATTGGCGGCTCACTTTCCTATTGATTGCTAACGGCGCAGGCGCCGTGGTATGGGGAGGAAGTCGATGGGAGAGCGGAAGGGAGGGGGTAGAGAGAGAGAGAAAGAAGATTGTGCGCATGGGAATATTGTTAGGGGGTAGGGAGCAGAGGGAGGGATGGGCTGCAACGGGGATAGAAAGCGATTGATACGAAGATCCCCCCTCCATGCTATACTACTCCTCTCCCCTCTCCGAATATTCACCGAAAAGGCAATGTCCTTATGTCCAATACTCTTTTTCGGATGGGCAAGATGTGATAGATAGATTATTTGGTCGAGATTGAGACTAAACAGTCTCTTCTTCCATCTAGCCCATTGTCAATTACAGACAGGAAGAAAGTAACAAATAATAAAAATAAAATAAAAGTAAAAATAGAATGTACTATACCTGCGTCAAAACCAATTGATGACGGCGTAGATTTAAAACCTTTCTTATGCATATCTATCCGCTTTGGATTCAATTTGCCTCTTTTTATTGCGCTCGCTTTGTCGTAACGATTGGAATATTATTTTTCGTGCATTGGTTAGCCCAATTCCATTAATGATAGGAAGAGTTCGAGAATTTTAACAATAATAAATGTATTACTCAGCAGTACTTTTAAGAAGTTGTCTTTAGTCGGGTTAACATGCATATCTTGATCGTTCAATTCCTACGCTAAGCCATGATTAAATCTTCAATCACGCTAGAGAAATTTTGAGATGTTTATGACACACCCCGAAATCTTCTCTGCCTATTGTAGTACTTCAGTATTAAAAACAATAGAAATACGAATTAAGAGCGTCAAAGGCGTGGTTGAATTCTTTTCTTTATTTAGGTTACCAAGTAATCTTCAATCAAGAAGTTACAGAGATTCGTAATCTTAGCAACGATACATGAACGCATCGAGTAATAATTTCAACCATTCATGTGTGTAGATAATCATAGGCAACTTGGTTTAATTAGAGACTTTGAGTAAATTGTCGAGTTTTCCCAAGAGACAAGGAAATGGGCGGAAAATACGTCACAAAGAAACAATATTCTCTCCTATTTATCGTAATGAACGTCGCAGCTACTAGTTTTATCTCTCCCAACTCTTAACCCAAACGACAGTTACTCCCAGCCTCTCCCACCATAACTCCCTCCTCCCTCACTCACTCTCCCAACCCCATCTCCTCCCTCCCTCATTTTCCCCAACCCCCACCTCCTCCCTCATCGCACCCAATTCCATAGTCCTCCCTCTCTTGTGTATAATTATCGTGCCGCCGATGGCGCCTGGGCAATCACTGGGAGGGGACGGGAAAAGAGGTGCCGCCTCGCCGCAGAGTAAAAAACAAATAGATAATGTCCTCCTACGCTCATCTTATTCTTCCTCTCCTCCTCCTCTTCCCCGTCTTTCGCCCCCCCCCCTCTCTCCCTTCGTTTCTTTCCTCGACTTATTCCTCGTGGAATATACAAAGAGTTTCTTTAGATATACGAAAGTTTTCTTGCCTTTTGGAAGCTTTTAGACGGCAGTTACCTGGTAATATTATTTTTAGGAATTAATACATGCATATTATTTGCTAAATTTGTGTGAGATAAATTCATAAAATTTATCTGCGAAATAAGCTACAGATGTCCCGTGAGTCTTCACTGAAAACTTTCGATGAACATTTTGTAACGAGAAATTTCTTAATATTAGAATACGTGTTAGCAAACGAAATTAATTGATTCGATAAATTATTTCCAATGGCACGAAAACAATATGATTTAACAAGGAACAAAGTTGATGAAATGTCGTGTTGTGCATGTTCGCATAAAAACTCAAACTCTCAAATGTCAAAATAGGATTTAACTCCAAGTATACTCTTTATTAGATAATGATACTTTATAATAGCGTTTATAGTCGAAAAGAGTAGGTTAATAATAATAATGACCAAGAAACAATAAAATTTAGTCAAGCATCTACACATTTACATTTTTATGCATTCATTTCAATGTGGTTGGTTTCCAAGTAAACGTTCTGAGAAAACTTAATGCATGAAAATAAAGATGCGCGTGGGAAATAAATGGAGATATGTATAAAAACCAAGAAAAACGTTGGGTAGCATTTAGTATTTTTATTAGCTAAAATGTACTATTTAGAAATTTTAAAAGTGATAAATTAAACAAACATAACGACTTTTGTGTATTGTATAAATAATGCACACAGACACTTCAATAATAAGAAGTAATGGTTATGAAAATAAACTTTTTTCAAAACAGTTTATATTATATAAAAAATTTCTCATTTGCCAGTAAAATAGTACAAATCTAGAGTGGCAATTCATCTATATCCCATCTTAAATCCTAATTAAAAAAGCTTGCAAGCAAAATGATCGCTTTGCTAAAATAAATAGCTCTGTATCATCGCTAATTCATAGGAGGTGAGTTGGTGTATGGTGTAAGATGGCTGGTTTCTGGGATCAAATCCAAAAGGTGGCAATAGATTTCTTAGTAAATTATGGCCGTATTTTTAAAGCTAAGTCATAAGAAGGATCAAAACATTCACATATATACGATATACTTTATAAAAAATATAGTAGACAATCTAATATAAAAGTTATTAAAAACGGCGAACGGCAGTTATTAAAATTCGAATGCCTGTAACATAATGAAACGTTTCTTGAGATGATAATGCGAATAAATTGTGCGATGTTTAAAGGAGTTAAATACTTGAATGAGAATTTAATTTGAACTTTGAAGAAAAGACAAACCGCTATAGATGGAGCTAATACTCCTCCGGTGATTGAAATTTGCCTTTCGCACAATCGAAAAATTCCTTACCCCGTAATAGTAGGGGAATCAGTTTTTTAAAGTGTCCCAAGTGCATTAGGAGAGAGTGGCGGTTTAATAACGGGATATAAACTACCTTAATGTTTATGGATAAGCGATTTTAACTTGTGAAAATAAAATACAAATTTTTAAAAGTTACTTTTCAGGCTACTTATAAATTATAACCCTTTTTTAAACTAAGCATAGAATGACGAGTGGAAGTTGAAAGCGTCACATCCGGATACAGGAGGTAAATGATCGCTTGAGGAGCACTTCCTCTCCCTGTCATCCTGTTGAATAGTTACGAAATCTAACCATTCTATGGGCCCTCGTTTCTGTCTCTTTAATGTCTAAACGTTTACAAAAAATTTCCTGAAATAGAATTATCACTACTTCACATGCCAAGAATAGCTAGGTTAGTCTAGTGTATAATGACAGGTCTGGGTTCGATATCTGTTCAAAACAATATTATTTTACGCCGAGCTGTGCTTTTACAAACCGGTCGACATGCTTATTGCGTGGGCTTTCTTCCCATACTCGGCTTCTCCCAGACCGTGCACGCACAGCAACCCCGGAAAAATTACATTATATGCTTTTTTCCGTTCCGCCATTAAATAGACGTCATAGGCCTCGCGTGCTTAGACATTTTGCATCCGGTTTCGCCAAGTCCATCTGTTAACACGGAGGAGTCGCCCTTTTGTGATGCGCCCTCAAATTTCCCCCTTTTAACCAAGTTCTTCCCAAAAAATCGTCTCTTTTTTACGACCTCCTCTCTCCCTCTCTCTTTTATCTCCTCCTCTCTGCTATTTTCCTTACTCTTTCCAATTTATCTTTTTTCTCCACTCAGAATTACTCTCTCTCCTTTTCTCCCGTCATACTTATTCAGGGGCGGCTTTTGCCCTTTACATTTTTTAAAAGGCGCAATTTCGCGGCGGTCGCCTTCTTCTGTCTATCTGGTCGTTTGGCGGGAGACGCCGACACGGAGAAAGGAAACGCGATGACCCCTGGGGACCCTTGCGCCAAATTAAAACGAAAGAAGATCAGTTTCCGCTAAATCCCAACCCACTATCCTTTTCCTCACATCTCTCTCCTCTCTCTTCCATCCTCTATTTCTCCCTCCTCTCTCCTGCTCTCTCCCCTCCTTCCTGCTCCTCTCCTTCCTCTCCAACTTTCGCTCGCTCTTCTCTCTTATTTCTCATCCTCTCTAATTCCAGCCATTTTCTTTCCTCATCTATTCTCCTCCCGCTCCCTCTTCTTCACTTCCTCTGTTCCTCTCCTACCATCCTACTCCTCCTCATCCTCCTTTCACTCTAACCCCTTCTCCTTCGAATCTCCTGCAAATCATCTTCGCCTCTTTCTGAACTTCTCTATCCCATCCATTTTGATTGATCTTTTTATTTTATTTGAAGGAGACATGAAACATCTACTGATTGTCTGTTCAACGCTTTTAATCGCTATTTCTCTTGATATAACCAGTCTCATAAACAGCCTTAAAATCTTAAATTAAATGCTTTATCGGTTAATATTAATGTTAATATAAATGTTTTCTGTATACTTTTGATTAAGTATTTAAAAATCAATTATAACAATTTGTTCCGAAATTAAATGTTTTCATTTCCTACAAGTATACATTTTCCGATCCAATTCCTTATTTTATATAGTTGAAACGCAAAGAAAATTAACTTTTATTCGCTAATGAATTGTTACATACATATTGCAAGAAAAAGAAAGCTTAACGACGAAAAAATATCATTTTTATCTACATTATTTAAAATAATCATTATTTTTTTATTTTGTTACAAAATATATCATATATAAACTAGCGTAATTGCCCGTCAAATATGACGAGTAGGCGTGAATTAAGAAATTGAGCTAAAATTGAAATAAAAATTAATGAAACCAAGTTTTATAGGCACTAAAAAGTAAACAATAAATGTAAAATTCACATAATTGAGTGTTCCAGGGTGTAAAAATAATTTTGGGAGAATAGGAATTGTATGACAAAGAAATAAATTATGCTATACAATTCTTATATGCCAAAAATTATTTTAATTTATGGAACATTCCATTTTGTCCCTCTCTCTTTCTCTCCTTCATTCTTTCTTCCTCTCTCTCCTTCTCTCTCTCGTATTAAAGCATTAAAAGGACGCATTCCTTACGCATATAGCATAAGGATTAAGGCGACAATACAATCTCGAGGTTTAACAATGACACGGTCGCTAAAAAGATAAATGTTTCCAATGAATATGATTTAAACGTAGAACTTGAGCAATTTTGTATCGTAGGCAAAATGTGACGGTAAGAATAAGAAACGTAATTTAATTTTCTTTAAAACAGTTTAGGTCAATGTTTTCTAATGTTAATTTGCAAAAGAGTAAAAGCCTGTAAGTACAAAAATCGATTTTTACGCGTTATCTTATTGAAAAGAGAAATTATCTATTGGAGTCGAAACCTGATCTTTTTTGCAATTTTGTTTCGTAAATGACTTTTAATATAAGATACAACTATTCCTACCAAATTCCAATCTTCTACCTATTCGGAAAGTTTGTTAAAAATACCATTATATTCTGTCAATAAAGTTGTTGCAGACGGAGTATGAGATATATATATATATATATATATATAAACGACTTTATAATTAAGAACAAAAGTAGTGAAATCGAGTGCTTAAACAGCGCATTAAAAACGTTTAATATTGTTATTGTTTTACATTATTTTCCTACTAATACATCGTAAATGACTAATCATAACAAACACACGTATTTTAGAAACAGTTAACTTATCCATTAAATCCTTAATATAAAGGTTATATAACGTTCGTGTTCGTTGACATCAACAATTCAATATGAAATATAAAGGATTTTATTTGGAAAAACAAAAATGCCATCCTCTGGTGGAACGATGGGAAGATAAAAATAAATCATAAATTAGAGAAGTTTTCCACAGGCGTACGTTTTCTTATGAATGCCGCACGATATCGTGTCTTCGCATTCCAGGTAGCTTAGCAACCTTACAGGAATGATCTTACTATACTAATTTCATGTACAGTTCTTAGAAAGTAAGATACAGAATTGTAATTTAATTAGATTTTTATAATTTTAGTGCATAACATTTTATCTATAAACACACCATGTGCACATTTTTTATATTCTTTCATCGACTATCTTTTCGCTACTAACCGAAACCAAAGTCACGAAACATTACCACTAAAATTATTTTCAGAGGAAATATATTTTCAGCTTTACTGAAAAAATGATATAAATCACTTTCCTTGGTTTTTGACGTCGCATTTATGGCCACGGTTTGGGGAATTTTTATCGTACATCATTCAGGATTTTTTCATTTAATTAAAGAAAATGATTTATCATTTTCCACGATTAAAATGTTTTTGGGTTTGTGTGTTTGAAACTTATTCGGGTGCCTATTATGTAAATGCTGCTAATATGTTCAAATATTTAAAGATTATTTGTTGTACTTTACTATTAACTCTTTATCTGAGAGTGCAAATTATAATATATATCGTCTGCATTTGTTAAATAAAAATCTTATCATGACTCTTTTATATGAAATAATATTTTTATGCGTAATAATTTATTTAAAATAATTTGAAAAATAGAGTTTTTCCAATTATATCACCAAATGAGTTGTATTTGGACAAACGGAGTTCACTGGTTGGTAAATATTAATGATAATGGTTTTCTGCCATAGCAGCAGAATCCGAGGTTGAATACCATTCATTTACCCTCTGAAACTTTTAATTTAGTCAATTTAATTTCAATTCCAATCTAACTTGATTGATCATGAGGAAAAATAACACCACTCATTTTCCAATTTTTTTAAATTACTGATAGAAAATTCAAATTAGAAGAAACTATTCCATCTTACACAATACGTATTATAACAACTGATAACTACAGAGAACAAACATAAGATCCCAGCTTGGAGATCATCATCGCGTAAAATAAAAAAAAATTGGGGGTCTTTATTTTGTTTATATTGATCGAATTCTAGTTACTTCTGTTTTATGTCGCTAGCGAATGATTATATATTCAGTGGTATTACATAAACTCCAAATTTACGATATTTCTTAAACTCTCAAATTAAAATGTCTTTTATTTGTAGACATAGTGAATACGTTAAATATTTACGCATAGGGAATACGATAATCGACTCCGATTTCAGATATTTCACTTACCGCCTTATCCTTATTATGGATATTTTTGAGTTAAATTTAGAAACATATGTTATGACTTCAAATTATCCAATATTTTCACCAAACTTTAGGTATTTATTTAGAAGTTTGACATAAATTTCTCCTTTTTCCTAGCAGATAATGAATCGGAAGAATCCGCAGCGAGCAAACGAAGACGATCCCGCACGAACTTCAATAGCTGGCAGCTGGAGGAGCTGGAAAGGGCGTTCCAGGCCAGCCATTATCCGGACGTGTTCATGCGGGAGGCGCTGGCTCTGCGCCTAGAACTGAAAGAATCCCGCGTGGCCGTGTGGTTCCAGAACCGGAGGGCCAAGTGGCGAAAGAAGGAACACACCAAGAAAGGTCCCGGACGCCCGGCCCACAACGCCCACCCGCAGACGTGCAGCGGGGAACCCATCCCACCGGAGGAGCTGAGGCGGAAGGAGCAAGAGAGGCGGGAGAAGAAGCTACTGAAGGCCCTCGAGAGGCAGCAGAGAAAGCTCGCCTCCAAAGGTGTTCGCGTCCCTTTGGCCGCTCTCCGCGCAGACTGGGAGCAGCAGCAACAGGGAAAGAGGGCCAAAGCAGCTGCAGCAGCGGCCGCCTCGTCGGCTCCCGGCGGCCAGGGCCATCCGGGCTGCTCCGAGTCCGACTCCCGCGCGACGGCCGGCGATCCGACCGGCAACTCGATCGGTGGCGGGAGCCTCGGAAACCACCACCACCTGGATTATTCCAGCAGCAGTTCGTGTAGCTTCAGCAACGCGAGCGCCAGCGACTCGGGAGGCGGAAGGGATATCGAGATAGATGTAGTCGGAGACGACGATGACGACGACGGGACGGTGGAAGGACTGAAGCGGGAGGAAGACGAGGACGACTGCAAGAGCGTGGGAAGCCTGCAATCTTCGGATAGAGAGGAGAGCATGGCGGTCGTAGGAGTAGATAGAGATGCGGTAGAGAGGCTCGAAGCGAAGGAGACCGTCCACACGCCTCCGGTCCACCTTTCGATACCCCAGAGACAGCCCCTGCCCTCCCCCCATCGGCATCCCCCTCCTCCTCCGCCGCCCCCACAATCCCTTCAGCCGTCTCACCTGGCACAGAGGTCCGTGACCCTCGTCAGCCCACCCGCGAAACCTCGGAGGCTCAATCCGTTCAGTATAGAGTCCCTATTGTCGAGGACGGAGGAGAGGGTGGCCGGGAGGCTGCCCTCTCCTCCGCCGCAACCTCCGGGCCCCGCCTTGGGCGACCCTTCGTGACTGAGGGCTCCTCGGTGGCCGTGGAGCGGATCTCTATCGTGATCTGGTCACGGGGCCGGGATTCGAAGAAGAAAGAAATAAAAGGAGGTGAGACCGCTTCCTCCCCGAAAGAAATAAGTGAGTCGATCTTCTGTCCGCACCTTTTGTGTGTTAAACGATCTCCTCGTTCCGATTGTCGTTAAGGGAATAATCGGAAGAGAAACGGAGTGTAAACTATTGTGAAGGGCTTTGTTTTCCCGGCCGAGGGACGAGGGAGAAAGGGAAGGGAGATCCTTTGCAGATCCGGTTAACCCCGTGTCGTGACATTTTCTGCGATTGGCGGAGCGATTCCAATCGACTCGTCCTGCCTTCCTCCGTGCTCCGCCGAGCGCACAGGGAGCGAGAGGGAGGGAACGGAAGGGAAAGGTCTTTTGCATGAGGTTCGGATTCGTCTTCAGGAGCGCCGACGGATTATTCGCACAAGGCTTTTTTTGCCCTCGTCCGTCCTTCCTCGCTGGATGCATCCTGTTTCTTCGTCGGATTACTTTTGCCGGGAGATGAAAACAAAGATTCCTTTTGTTTCCACGGTGCTCTACTGAGAAAATCGAATTCGAAGTCGGAGCGCCGGATCGGATCTGCCCAAGAAACGCTTCTCGATCGACCGTTGCATTCCCCGATTCGGTCGGTGGCCGTTGAAGATGCTCCGCAGTACAAAAGCGACCGTGATCCTTGGGAGAACTCTCCAAGGGGGTTTCGCGAGGATGAGGTTGAACTTTTATTTCGTATCACTTCGAACATTGAAAACTTTTCAAGCAATAACGTATGCAACGCTGAGCATTGAGAAAAACCGAAGATTTCTGAGGTTTTCTGTGGACGTTCTTATAAATCGAAAGTGACGATTAGAAATCCATACGTGACACCGAAATATTCCTTGATGTCCTCGACAATAAGCACAGTGTACGTAGAATAGGCCTAGTTCATCAAGGAATAAATGACTTCCTGAACTGTTCTGTGTCTAACACTTGGCGGTGATGAAGATTCCTATTTGACATATCCCAGTATCTGGTCAACGGTGTCCTGTTCATTGTATAGTATACATACATACTGTAATCATGTACAAAGTAATACACGAAACATTTTGTCTCTGATGAATTTTGTTTATTTATGAAGGCCAATAAGCCTTATCTAAATGTTGCCTATGGATCATGAACGATATAAACAAATGATTTTCAAATTATTTTCCTCGTCAAAGCTTGAAAAGACTATTTAATTATTATCAAAACTTTTGTCATGAAGATTTGAATAAAGTAATCAACTTGCAAAGCTCATAGACGTTCAATGTTTGCACCCATAGGTGCATTGAGTTGACCCAACCTTGGATTGGAACAATTATTCCGTTGAAAATTTTTATAATTTAAAATACATACTAAAGAAATGTTAATTAATTAAATATAAAAGCTTATTTATTGTGATAATATTTTTGGTTTTCTTCAATAGTTTCCTGTATCAGTCTGAATTCTATAGGAATTACGACCTAAATAAAACTAAGAGGTTTTACTTGATTGTTTAGTATAGTACATCAACCGATAAATATACATAAATATTTAGCGCAAAGCTTTAAATTAATCTAAGTGTTTATTAATCGTTACTGTTATTAATATAGTTACTTATTAATTATAAGAGTTTATCTTTTCGAAAAGAGCTCGTAAAATTCTTTCACCTCTTCCTAAAACAATGTCTCTTCTCCGCTGGCCTTTCGAAAACGGTCTCGACACCAACTAATGAAGATGTTTCCGATGCGTGGAGAAAAATGGCATGGGAAAAAAAGCAAAGTTAAAGAGGGAGGTGATCCAATGGCCTTCGTAAACACGATCGCTCGCAGACACTTCCAAATAAAAGAAGCGCGTGAGGGGTAGTAGGCGTATTGCGGAGGGAGGAGAGGGTCATATTTTTCGGGCCTCGCGCTTAACCCGCCCTCTCCTTTTCGCAGCCCGCGCAGATCGCTCTCTCGTCATGGCAGAACAGCGGCACTTAAAAAACCCCTTTTTACTGCCGCTAATTATCCCTTCCATTCCGCCATTGCCTCTCAATCCGAGACTTCGGCAATTTATGACAGCCTTAAATTATTTGCTCGCATACTCCTCGCCCCTCTTTCCCCTTTCCCTCTATCGCCTTCCCCTCCTCGTTCGCCTATTAATGGCTTCATCAGGAGGAGCCCCCCGTATCGTCGCTCCACTCGCTGACTTTCAGCGCATCGTAATCTCCAAAGCAAGTAGAAAAGCTGATTCGAGAACTGATCTATTTTATATGAATGAATTGGTCATCACTGAATCTTTGGATAATAAATAAGGTATGTATTATTGATAAATGTGGTTACTCCCCTATTTCATTGATAAAGCGTGCACTCATTCTAAATATTATCTAAAAATGTATTGTTTCTGTTAAGAATATAAATAAAAATATTTGTAGATCATTAAATTTTTCCAAAGGAGATTATTTTTCATAGAAAACAACGCAACGACGCAAAAAACGCTGAGGATTACTTCATAAGCGTGGTAATTACACGATTAAATGTTGCCGGGCCGATACGACTCGCTTCGCAATTTGCTCCGAGGAAACACTTGGCACTAAACTCGTGCACTAAAAGACCTACGAGAATCCGGCCACGGCTGTGTAAAACAATGAACAAAGCCTCGGTACCATTCTTAGCCGAGTGTTTAAAAGGAGTGCATAAAACAGCACGAGATGGAGCCACGGTCATAGAGGTTAGGGCGGAGACGGAGAGAGAGAAAGAGGGATACGGGGATTGGATGCTTTAAGGGGCTCTGAGAGACGAAATGGTGACCAATGAATGGCGGCTATGGAGAGAGACGTTTTCGGGTGAATTGGTCATTACTGCAGAAAACACGTTAACTCGGTGCTCAAAATCTTGGCATAGCGGTTTCAGCTTTATAGGCCAGCCGCGCGCCTCGCAGTAAAATGAAGTAGCAGGTCGAGAGTTAGAGACATGCACCGCTGACAGTTTTAAACTGTACGGCGAGGTTGGAGGAAGGAAGGGAAAGAGGGCGCAGTCATTTCGCAGGAAGAGTAGAGGCATGAATATTTTACGGAGAGGAGTCGCTGACACAGAATATTGAAAGGAGTAAAGCGCGAGAGGCAGAAAAAAACGGCGCGCCCTGAAAAAGTTGTCAAGGTTCGTACACAGTAAAAACGTAACCTAATCCAGAAGAAATATTCTTAATTTAGGTTTTTCAGGGTTTCCATAATAGTGCCAACTATCTATTGACACGACAAATTGTTAAACGGTCTGATCAATTATTTTGCGAGCGTATGAACCAAAAAAACTACTCAAGTTTGTAACATAAATATTATCCAACTGTAGACGGGATGCATTAAAGAGAAGCTGCAAAATTTTTCCATATGAAAATGCGAGTCTATATTCCTTCAATTCAATCATCTATATAGTAATAAGAGACAAATGAATTTTAATTATAAATAAGATGTGAATAACTAATAAGTAACAATAGAGAAACTATTTAATTTGAAAATAAGTACTTTTTATCAGAATTTCGTATATGATGAGGACTGCCAAAATAAAAACGACAAAAAGAAAAATAGTAAATTTAAAACTAAATATGTAAAAATAAACCATGAAATTAATTAAATATACATACTTTGAGAGATACAGCGTTTAAAATTCTGAGAGCAAAATCAATTAAATTATTTTTATGGAATATTTTACGTATTTCATAGTTTTTGTATTCAATTGTGACTTGAAATTCAATCCTCAATTTGATTTAATCAATTTATTATTTATAATAATAATCTTTTATTTAGAATGGTATATAGTTGTATAAAATTATCACTGACCAACTTTCTACCAGTTTTCCACTAAGTTAAATGGAAATAACACGTCATCAAAATTGGAATTCGCGCCAAACCCTTATCTAATTTACCCGCCATATCACGTGTTACAAAATCATTAATTTCTCATACAGTGAAAGACCTTATCTACGTCTAAACTTAATGCCTTGCAAATAAGTAAGGGCAAGTGTGATCCAGGTTAAACGTTATGCGAGATATGCTCCAGGGACTGCGAAGTGATTTTGAGTGAGGCTGCTGCACCAATGGCCCTATTTGCACGACAGAAGAATAAAATTGATACTATCGCGGTAAGATTGACGCCAGGATTAATTCCATTATTTCCATATTGCCGTTTTATGATAGCTTAGCCTACAAATTCTTTATTGAATGTTTCATTTTCAGTTTCTTTCTCTATTATTTTAAGCCAAAAGTAGTTCTGCTTTTGACGGCCATAAACATGTTCGCCCTCCACAGCCAAATTACAGAGCACAGTTCACCTGCGCTCTTGTATCCATTATAAACGTAACTCATGATAGCTTAATATTAAATTAATTCGCCACCCAACCAAATACACGTAGTTTGTGAATAAAATGAGCTATAATTTCTTCACAGGATATTTGATAGATATTTTAGCCTCAAAATGGAAACAACGTAACTTTTTCAAATTAAAGGAGTTATATATGCTCAAAAATGAATCAAAGTATACCTCGTGGCTCTTCCTTTAATCAAATTTCGTTATTTTTTTGCCACAAAATATGACTGCCTGGAGGGTGAATCCTTAATTGCTATAGAATTTTCCCGTATGTTTTTATGTTATATATAATCTAAAGATAAAGCATATTTCAAGCAAGCATTAATCATTTAAATTGATAAATGAAGCGAATAAGCTTATGAAAAAGACTTTTTGATTTAAAAACATTTATCAAAGCAGGAGTGACGGAATATTTAGACGCTCTATAGTGTTTCATCTATTACTCCATTAATTTGAAATATCCTATCAATAAGATAAAGGGTACATGTCTACCTACATATGATTAGTTCCTCAGCAATATAATGATAACGATTATTATTTGTTACTTCAAATATTTGATGGTTTTGTTGTTTCATTGAAAAATTAATAACAAACTATAGTTCTTTCCGAATTATCAGTAATTAAAAACATTTTTGGTATAAGAAGAACATTAATGTTTGCCACTCCTCTCCAAAAAGAATCCTCCGATTAGTTTTCATTGGCTCGCAATTTAAAGACAATAAATGCAAGAATATCTATATCTTTCAGGCGTTTATTTTATGACCACCAAGAGTTTTACAAAGAGACCCTGAGACTCCTTTTAAAAACACTACAATACAAGGGTGGCGGGTTCGAATCCTAACGAGGGGATGGTCACATGTGCTCGTCTATAGCATCATTAGCATAAATTTTATTGTAACACATGTAATTGGGGAAACTTATTTGTGTGTATGTGCATTAACAAATATTCTAGGCCAAAGGTCCCCAACACACTGCATACGGCCTACGAGTCTCTTTCTAAAGTTTACAGTTAAGTGATTCAAACGAAAACTAATTAAATCAATATTTAATATGGAAAGCTGACTTGGTATTCAAGGAGGTTATGATTATGCAAAGTGACGGAGATAGATTCCATTATAGATTGACAAAAGAATTTATCTAAATCGCTCCGTAAGTTTTTTATTAATTAATTAATTTATTATCTTCAGATAATTTAACGTAGTCCCAGCAGTTATATGATTATTCCAACCTCAACCTTGACAAGTCACAAAGGTGCTGAAAATAAATATTATGCATGTTTGCATAAAGCTGAAACTAAATTTTGAGATTTTAGAAGGATGAAAATTCTGTACTTGACCGAAAATCGGACCCGGGTCTCCCCACTTGCTTCGAAAATGAAGAATCAGGCTGGCTTGATAGCTTAGTTGGTTAAAATACCTATCCGGCAAATGGGTTCGATTCCCGGTCAAGTACAGAATTTTTCTCCTTCTAAAATCTCAAAACTCATCTTTGATATGAATAGAGTGAATATGACACGATGTGTGCTTCTTGATAAGCCTTAAAATGATAGTGTGGTTCTCACAAAGTGACGAATCTCTTCACTCATCCCCAGTGTTTAAACTTCAACTTATTTCTTAACTTTAATTTTCAGCTATTAACTTAATATATCGAACAAACAAAGAAAATATTATTTACTTAAGATAAATTGCAAAGAAAATATGTTGTACTAAGCTATGTTACCTCAAGGTACTTGTTCTATTCACCTTGATGCTACCCTACGATAAGAAATATGGCACACACCGCATCACGAAAACTAGAATGCAAATCCTAAGCACGTGAGAGCGAGATAAGTATGATCTAGGAAACTGCTGTTTTATAACTACAAGAGTGGGAATTACTGTTGTGTGATTCAGTAAGCCTATTATTCTATTAATGCATTTGAAGTGAAAATATAATTCATACAATGGCGACTTTTAGGTTTTGGGCTCACCCACACAACATTTATCATGCGGTATGCACTGATACTATTAAATTGTTAAATTTTAAATATTCCGCTCTTGATTATGCGACAGAAATGCACCGGTTTTACCGAAGAAATTATTTAAGATTCAACGATTCATACATTTCCCTTAAATTTGGACTCATCGTGTTAAACCCCATATACGCATGATTAAAAAATTTTTATGCTAGGATTTCTAAATATCTATGCATACCAGTAAGAAATATGAACGAATTTAACGTTTAATCATTTAAAATTCCAGTAACTCCTGAAACAGAGATTTATTGGGACTATAATCTAGTCAGATAAAATTGATGACATTGCCAACGGTGCGACTGCTCTCTATAAAATATATATAGTAATTATAAAGTAGAGCCATTTTAAAAATCTGAAAAAATATCGAACACTGTAATAGTGAGAGAGGTTGCTTTATTTATTAAAATTTACTATTAACAATTTTGATACGTAAAAGGCCCCGCGCGCACACTTCGCACGGAAACCCACGATTTTCCTAGCCACCTCTGCATATAGTTAATAAAATGCTAAGTATAATAAAAAATCATAACCCTTTTCTAGTGATTTTAGCTGATTTTTGTTCAGTTTTTTAAAGGTTTGCATGCATATACTGTAAAAAATTGGATGGTCTTCTTTAGAGACAATTAACAAATTATAAATGAGAATCTATCATTAAATCAAGTTCGTACCTATTTCCAAAGGCTTTCTTTTGAGACACGTGATACATTCATTCGACTGAGCTATGAAGTACTATAGAATAAGCAATATCCTTAATAGAATTTTCTTTGTTTGGTCAAGAGATGTAAAAGAAATAAATACAAATCTATGAGACACATAAAGATGATGAGTCCAACAAAACGAGGAAAAATATGCAGACATTTCTTTTTCGCTTTACTTAATAATAACAGCATTATTAAGGAATCAGTGTTTTTACCTAACAGTTATTTATCCTTAAATGCTAGCTTTTACGCTGGATAGGATGATAATGTATCAGAAAAGTCTCAAAATCTATTACTAATTCTAATAATTACCCTGAGTGAGCTGTTTGGAGCATTCTACCAGTGTAAAGCGTTATAAATGTGACAAAAATGTAATTTATTCATAATACAAAACAATTTAAACGAAAAACAATGTTGAAATATTACAAATATATGCTGGAAAGAAAGCAAAGTAACGCAGAAGTTCCTCTAATTTAAGCTAAAATTGATCAAAATTTTACTCATGAAATATCATAAGGATGGGATAAATGCAAACAGGAAATCCTTGCTTGTATACTGTAATTTTATAACGGAAAAGACTAATGGAACCCATTTTAATGCAACTTGTGAAAATTATACTTTGACTCCTTTCATTACCACAACTCATGCACAATTTTTATGAAAGCGTAATAAACAAACGATCCATTAAATATGGTAAAACTCCAAGACAACTTCAGATACTATAACTTATGCCTATCTCTCATTTGGCCGAAACGATTTCTTAAATGACAATGCTGATGATTCATACGCATAAAATAATTAGAGAAGGCTAGAAACTGATTTTTGCATTCAATCTAAAGTAGGAAAAATATAGTCTGTTTTTTAATCGATCGTGAAGATAAAGAAATATTATAAAACTAAACACATATGATTAATGACAGAACATATTTATCTACGTAAGGTAAAAAAACGAGATGCCCATTTCGGTTAAAAAGCAGCCGTCGTAACCGAAAAGTGCATCTGGTTTTCTCAACATTTCTATAGCCATTATAAAAATGGTTTATCGATTTCGATTTATTGAATTCAGTTCTTACAATGAAATTTATAATACGTTATTTAATTTTTCATTCTTGAATTACAAACATGAACGAAGCATGTTTAACTTCTGTAACTTTTGTGAGTAAAATTTTTTAGAAATTCAAATATAATGCTTAAAATTGTCTTTTTCCCTACTACTAGTCCAAAAATAAAATATCCAGCTTGACCTAGGGCTGTAATCTAACTGATGAAGAAGATAGATACGAAACGGTTAATTCTTCCCTAAAACAAATGCTCGGTGGATCACCACCACTGATGACAGCTGGTCTGCAGCTTGAATATGCATCTCTGATTTCTCAATTGCTTTAGAAGTTACTGGCGCGATATTTGTACTAATGGGGTACTGTCAAATATCGGAAATTACCGAAAATTTTATTAAGTTGTATTGTATGGCTATTGCTATAGGCAAATATAAAGTTTTTTCGTTAAATTTTTAACAGATGTTTATAAAAAAGCAACTAAAAATGGTCGAGTTAATGCCGAACTCGACCACATCCGATTGGTAGCCGAAGTTAGCAGAGTGTTTAGTGGCGTCACTCCATGCCACAAGCATGTTAGCCGATGCTAGCCGTGCTAGAAGCCATTGTGCCGATATAGAAGTAGTAGCTTGAAAGACAATTCTGTTGTTTTCCTCTATACGCCGTCTTAAACGAAATATTGGTAGAAGTACTGCACCTTCCTGCATTTATTTCGCTTTGTGTTTTGCAAAATGGCGTCTGAAGGGCTTTGTGCAGCCAGATCTGATAATTTACCCAACGTTGATTCGTACATGCTTTTGCAATACATTGGAAGTCGTAGGGTGCAATATTCAGATGTTGAAATGCGTGGAGTGAAGGCGGACAAGTTTGTATTACATTTAATTGATAAAACAAGTTCTATGTAGCGCTTTTATTTTCAGTTATTGTAATAGTACTATTATTTCGACTGAAACGCAGAAGATATGTAAAAGATAGATTGGCGTCTTAAAACAGTTTTACCATATTCAATGAATAAAACAACTCTAGTTTTAACTAATATTATAGAATATTTATTTATGTATTGTTTCCCAGTAAGTAAAATGTAGTTAAGTATACAAAAGGTAATGGACGAGGCCGAGACTTCGTGAAATTCCAAAATAAAATAACATGACCAATACTAGATAGTATTTTTTATTTATATTAAACTTTTGCTAATTTCCACAGAATATATGAAGCAAAACACGACCGGTTTCGGTAAATAATCACCATCATCTGCCTTTACAGAATTATCAGGTCAAATATTGACGAATATTATACAAAATTAATGTGAATAAACTTAGTTTCCGTGTCTTGTCTCTAGGAAATGTGGTGAAGTTTGTTGTTTTAAGTGTCTCTCTGCTTTAGTTATTACCTATACTTGTGAAAAGAAAAACTGTAGAAGTGTTTGTCATAACTGCATGTCTCTTTTGTATATGTCGCGAATTTCATTGTTGCTTTTATGGCTTTTTTCTCCCTTTGAGGTCAATGAGGAAAGACTATGTTAGTAATGCTGTTGGATTTGTTAAACTGAAGAGTGAAGGAAAAATTTGTATTGTTTAAGGCGAGATTTGCCCTGACACGCAATAAGATAAAGAGGTTATGAAGTGAGTGTAGTTGTACATGAAGAAGAAGATTTAGTCACGTCTGTGGAGTGTCATGACTGCCCTTATTTAGCAAAACATGGTCCTTAAAAATACCATGCTGTCGTGGATATTATGGGAACAAATTTATTAAAATATTAAAATTACAGAACTAACCTAATATGTAACCTTTGTAAAAGTATTTGCTTAAAAACTTGGTACTTAAATATATGCACTGCAACAGTAATTATTAGCTTAATAAACCCATAGCCCAACGATTTCCGTAAGTTTGATCTTACGTATTTAGAATAGGTATATTAAATTATGGAGGTTTTGTTAAAATATATATGCTTATCTTTGAAACATAAAAATATAATTTACTCTTTATACATTCTCCAGAAATATATGCATCATGTCAATATAATGCCGACATAAGTCATAAAATAAAATACGAAGCAATAAATTACGTACAAACCTATAACTAGTACTTATATTAAAATGATCTTCGCAGATAAATGCAGTTGTACGTTCCGATATATCAGAAGCGTATCTCCTCATGGCTTTCAACCACAATATTCTCCGCTTCTTATTTCTTCCCAAGGAGCTCGGTAGCGTGAAGAACAATTTTCTCGGGGTTTTAATCGTTGTATTTAAGCAGAGTTACCAGACAATACGTATAACCCTTCTTAACTTCCATATTCTCCATTTTAGCTACGATATAAGTAAAAGCAACAGGACGAAGTAGCAAAACCACGTGATTATATTACGTTTGTACGTTTAAACGAGTGGCATGCGATTGACGTCACGTACCCCTTACTACTCTCTCTCCAACCAGGATGCCGTTTTCGCGGGATATTTAAAAGAGTTATTTTAAATATTTTTTTTGCATAATGACGACGATTTAACAAAAAAATACTAAGTCAATATTAAAATTTTAAGTCAATTACAAAGAAATTTTAAAAAACATAATTAAATATTTTGACAGTGCTCCATTCAATGCTGATGATATCAAGAGATTTATTATTGCTTGTCATCTGGCTTCAGAATACCACCAAAAAAAAAACATTTTAGCTGACATTCATTTTTATTTGGCGTTCTTTACAAAAAATAAACAAAGAACGCCTTATAGCAGGGATGCACAACATACGGCCTGCGGGCCAAATTTGGCCCGCCGACACATTTTGTGTGGCACGGCAGGATTTAACTCAACTGGTGCTTTCCTTTTCCGTAAGAACTACAAATAAAATTTGTTATGGATATTTATCGCATGTGTGAGCAAACATTATTTCTTATGAAATTAAACAAAGCTCCATTACGTTCATCAATGATAGATCAGAGTTTAAGAGACATTCTAAGAACAACTACCAAGATTACTCCGGATATAAGTGGAATGGCGAGGGAAAAACGGTGCAACATCTCCCATTGAGTAAGTAAATTATATTTGTTTGTCACCTCATTTTTGTCCCATAAAAATTGCATGTAAAAGTTATCACGGTAATTACTGAATCTGCAATAGTGTACTTAAATTTTTTATGTACAAAACTTACATGGCGTGGCCCGCCTAGGTCCCGCCAAGGTCGATTTTGGCCCGTGTCAACTTCTGAGTTGTGCACCTCTGCCTTATATTCTGGTCGTGTCCGTCCGTCTGTCCGCCCGCATGTTTCATCTTCAGAACTACTGGGCGTATGTTGATGAAATTTGGTATTTAGGACATTAGGGCTAAGAAAATAAGAAAACGATATAAATGGTTTACGTAACCTGATCGTGAGTGCCGCTTTACTGGGGACAAAAAATGAGGTTTTCTTTATATCTCGTAAAATATCACTTATAACAAAAAATATTCAAATTAATTGTGTAGAACTAACCAAATGGCATATGCTCAGTACCTTTTATCGAAGGAGTAGCCGATTTTTAAGCACAACCGATTAGGAAATAAATCGGTGAATCAAAAATTCGATATTTCTTTGGCATACCAGTTCTTAGACATTATACTAGGCCATTAATATTCTTTTTTTTTGACATGGTTGCATAAATCGCAAAGAACGCCTCTGCGTCGCATTTGTGCACATATGATGTTAACATCAATATCAAAGAGTAAGTGCTTTCTGAAATTTCTTCCTCCTTAACAAATGGCAAAACTTTCGCTTTCTCTACTCCTTCCTTCGAGATAATCTCGCCTATTTGCCTCTTTTTCTGGACGCAACATGCTCTTCTCCGATCATGAACGTTTTTCTCTGTAGAACTACTGTTTTATTCAATTTCCAATCCTATCACCAGAATTTCCATAAATTACTTTTAACTCTTTATGTTAATCAAATGCGAGTTTTATATTTGTTTTTCTCCTTATACTGATTATTTGATGTGCTCTACTGTTGGTTTGTGAAGTTAATTTTTCGTTTATTTAACTTGTCAATTTTAGCCTATTTTCCAAAAAATGGAAAGTGGTCTTATTAGATCGCCTCGGTGTCCGTGTGTGTGTATGTATGTATGTATGTATGTATGTGTCCGTGTCCGTGTGTGTGTGTGTCCCTAACATCTTCTTCATGAATTAACCGATTTCCACTAAAATTAGTACATAGAATATTCGCATAAATTAATGACCATAATGACAAATTTGGTTTGAATCAACTAAGCAAGGGTGCCACTAGCAAAGTTATCCTTTTCGGTAATTATGAATTTGGAAGGAATTGGCTGAACCGATTTCAACGAAATTTTGTATGAAGTAGGCGTACAACATAAAATAACAAAATCAAGATGTTTAGTATAGATATAGAAATCAGAGTTGCCACAATACAAGGGATAAAAAATTAATTTTACACGCATTTGTGTTGAACTGTTCGTAACAATTTTAACCAAATTTAATACTTATAATAAACACATATATACAAAACCATATTAGCATATTTTAACCAAATCAGCCAAACAGGGGTGTCACAATTACAAATTAAACTCTTTCAGTAATTAAGGATTTTGAAGGAATTGGCTTGACGGATTTAAATTAATTTTTTATGTAAGATTTATACTATATACCATATTGAAATCAATATGTTAAAAGCGGAAATAAAGAGCAGAGCTACCACAATAAAAATTAAATAATATTTTTACACGTATTTCTAGAGAACTGACCTAATGGATTTTAACCAAATATAGTATATTTAATCTTCATATAAATAAATAACAAAAATGTCATATTTTAACCGGGTCGACTAAACTAAAAACTAATACCGTAATATCAAGATTAGAATTTTTCTGTACCTATGAATTTCTAAGATATTGGCTGAACGAATTTCAAAGAAATTTCGTTTGTAGGGCGAGTATAGAATGGCAAAACGAGATGAATATGTTTAGAACGGATCAAAAAAGCAGGGCTATCACAATATGAGGAAAAATAATTTTCTGATTTCAAAGCAAATTCATTACTATACGATTATACAACGGCAAATTTGACGGAAAGCACTTCTGTACCACGGAAAACCTGTGTACACCCCTACTTGTTATATATTAAAATTGTAATGAAAGTAAAGTAGGCGGATTAGTTCTTTCATCATAATTTCATCAATAATCTGTAACTTACCCTTTCTTCAAGAGAATTGCCAATAAATGAATTTATAAATATATTTCATAAAACTCGCTTGTAACAATCGCTGATAACGAAAAGGGATGTAACAAGTATTGTAAAGATACGTTCACACTATATGCATGTATAAGACAAACCCAAATACAAGTGTCAGACTTGTCCTAGATTTGTATACGGTTTAGTTTAAACAAATCTAATACAAGTATAAATTTTTTAAGCGTTCACATTTGGTTAGACAAGTCAGTAGACAATATGTCTTCGAACGGGGAATGTCTATTCATTTATGCCGCTGCAAATTATGTAATTAACAACAAAAAAAGAAACGTAGATGGATAAGAAATTTTTTTGCAAAAGTAGTACCCACGGTGCATATAAATCAATAGTGATTGATTTAAAAATCGAAGACCGACAAGGTAAACTAACAGTAAACTCACTGTTTTAAGTCATACACAAATACAACACTACCGCACGATAACAGTGATAAATGACAGATAATTTAGATCATACAGCACATGCGTTAGTTGGTGGATAAATGCAAGTTTCCCATTCGACGCGGAATCTTTAGATTTGTATAATACACACGATAAAATATAGAACATGAAGAAATCATAGACTTGTCTTCTACAAATCCTTTACTTTTCTAGATTTCTATTTATACATGCGTAAGATTTGTATTTATCGTGCCTTTATATAGTGTGAACGCACCTTAACATTAACAATTTCATAGATATGAAGGCCTTTCAGACAGTTAAAAGGGGAAAATAAATATTTGACTCCCAATTTGGTACGACGGCAAAAATATAAGAAGTGAGGGAAGAAATACAGAGAAAACTACATAAGGCGCTTTTTCTTGTTTTAGGATGATGACGTCATAATAATATTACATCTTTGGTTAATATCGACGTCCTCATAATATATTAAAGCATTGGACTTGTTGCCATGGCAGTTGATACTTCCCATTGTTAAAAACCGGAAAACGTTCCCTTTTTAGGCGTTCTTTACCAGCTAAGCGGTAGCAGCGGAGCGCCGTATGGGCATGTCTTCTCCGTCCGTCCACTTATTTAATCTTCGAAACTATTGGGCGGATTTTAATTAAGTATTAGTGATTCTTATTAAAATCTATCACCCAATTGTGATTTTGAACTTCATCCGTCAATTAGAACTTCCACTTTATATAAGCACATAAATAAACTTATCAGTAAGGTATGAATTTAAAACAATCCGGATATAGAACAATATTTGCCTCAAAAAAGTCTGCGAGACCACATAATTACGAGTTATGGTTTCAGAGAAAAAATTCCGGAAAATCCCAAGCATAATATCAGATATTTTGTTGTCATCAACCGCTACGACAATTCTATCACCAATAATCAATTAAAAATCCATATTTGTCCCTCCCATACTCTTATATAATCTACGATGCATAGATTTTTAAAAATGAATTCGAATAGAAGAAAACAGTTACAACTAAAGGTTTGCGGGACAACATAATTAGGACTTATGGTTTCGGGGATAAAAATTAAAGAACCGTTTTTTACGAATTTCCCATTGTAAGAACGCCTTTGTAATCTCTTTGTATTCCATTTATGGAGTTCACTTTTCCTTATTGTTTTGTCTAAAAGCAACTGCTCGATCTCCTTCGACAGAATTCTGTTTTTTAAATATATATAAACCTCTTTCAACTGTAGAAGAGTTTATGTCCCGAGCTCATATCTTAATTTTCATTAATTTAACAAGAAGGAAAATTATATTGCATAAATGGAATACAAAGAGATTTTAAAGACTATAAGTCGTAATTATGTGATCCTGCGGACTTTTTTGTGGTAAATTTCGTCCTCCATCCGGATAAATTTTTTAATCCATACCTCACAGATCGTATAAGAGCTAGGGAGAAAAAATATGGTATTTAAATGTTGCTTGACGGATGCCATTTAACGAGACATGAGTATACGTTTATTTAAGTGCTTATAAAAAGTGAAAGTTACAATTGACGAATGCAGTTAAAAATCACAATTGGACGATGAATTTTAATAACGATCACTCCTTCTTAATTTATTTAAAATCCATCCAATGGTTTCGGACGGAGGAGGCGTGTTCACAGGGCGTTCCTCTACTACCGCTTTGCTGTTAAAGAATGCCAAAGAATGCAATTTTAGAATGCCCTGCACCGGTATCGTGCTTTTCTTATCGGAGTAGAAATGAAACAAAGGGGTCTGAAAAAGGCACCAATTACTCTCCGTCAGCTTATTCTAGATTCATCAAATTTTGACCATATTTAGCCCTTTAATAAATCGTCCTATCCTGAAATTCTGTTTCCTTCAAGTTTCAGTATTTTAGTGATATCACCCGAACACTTGGAAGGATGGACGGACAGTCAAACCGAATGTATGTGATTTTTTAGAAAAAAAACCGCTAACAGTTGGACCTTCCGTTACTGCTAAATCTATAATAATAGAGGAAGATGTCTGTGTGCGCGTGTGTGTCTGTGGCAGTCGTAACTCATCAGAAAATAAAGGTAGGAGCTTCAAAATTTGGTTGATCAGGAGAGTAGCAGTGCCTAATGCAATTTAAAATGACCCAAGGGGTCGGAGGGTCCTTATGGAATGATCAGCCCAAGTTTCTGTTTTTTAAAGATATCTCAGAAAACAATTGAACGATTTTGATGAATCCTCAGCCAATATCAGTGCTAAACCAAGAAAAGTAGACACTTAAATCTTGCTACACATACTAAAGGGACGTTGAGGATGTGCACCTCAGTGCCGGAACTTATACATCTTGGGGAAAGAGAGAGGGGGGTATCACATTTGAATCTATATGTAATTTGTTCATACCAATTAAGGGGAAATATTGGCCACTTATCTTCAGAGTATCTTGAGTTTGAATGAAAATATTAGAGAGTGAAATGCACAAAATAAATTCAACCTGTAAACCCGGGGAAAAGCCAAGTTAATTATCTAGTTTATAATATAAAGAACATACAATACATGCTGAATGGTGGTTAGCTATGATTTTTCCGTTATTTTAAATTTGAAATTGTTTTCTTCGCCCACTTCCCGATGTTAGTTATCATCTACATTACTTAAATACAATAAACTGCATTGATTCCATTTACGGAAATTCTTTGGAATTTTACATAAAAAATGAGAACATTAAGGAGCAGAAATATTTTGCACTGTCAAAGTAAAAGCCATTTCCATCGAAGTGGTCAATGATCTTGAAGCATCTACGCAGGTTTTGGCCAAGCAGCGACTCTGGGGAATGTGTCAGTCAGTAAGAGTGAGCAAAATACAACGTTAGCGCTGGAGATATTGATAAAAATCTGAATGTGGTACTTGGAACTGAATTTTCACTCTCAGGAATTAATTGTTAGCATCTGAAGATGTCACTTACTTCGACAAATATTTCTTTCTACGTTACTCGGCCTTTAAAGAAACTATGATGCGGAAGAATGACATCCACATATTACCCTACAATTCACCAGAATGGTGCGTGGCAGGAAACGGAAGAATAATGATATCTCAATAGACGTGGAGAAAGAGAAGTATTCCTTTTCGTTCCGCAGGATCGCATCAGTGTCGTCAAATGGATGCAAAACGCAAAGACGATTTGTTTTGGATGAACAACTGCTACTTGAAAATGGAGGCTGACAGAGAAGATAAATTCTAAGGAGAGCGGGTGAGGCTGGAAGCGGAGTTTGTTTCAACACAAATGAGAGAAAACGGACTTACGTGAACGCACTCATCGCGCCACCAAAACCCTAAGACAGTAATTCACGAAATGATAAAAAGTGCTTCTCACCGCTGTGAGTGGGCGATTGCGTCTGACTCTCTCTCTCTCTCTCTCTCTCTCTCTCTCTCTCTCTCTCTCTCTCTCTCTCTCTCTCTCTCTCTCTCTCTCTCTCTCTCCTCCCCTTCCTCCTTCCCCGCCCTCTCGATTCGCTTTCCTTCATATCCTCCTCTCTCTCTCTCCACTCTTTCCACCATCTCTTTCGTTTCAACTTTTTCTTCCACCCTCTCTTACGCTCTCGATTCCGTTAGCGTTTTACGGGCGAATTTCTCTTCTTCCCTTCCCTCTTCCTTCCTCCTCCTTTTGCCTCTTAAGAACAAGAGAGAGGGCGGGGATGGTGGATAATTTCGTGACTGTAAAAATAGAGGCGGAGAAACGAAAAAGGAAAAAGAGACAGATGCGTAAGGGGGGAAGGGGAGGGAGAGAGAGGGAGAAAGGGAGAAGGGGAGGTGCACTCAAGAGGGAATCGAAGGCGGAAGGAACGCCCGTCGGATCGTATCGGGAGGAGAAGGCAGAATATATGCGCGCTAAAAAGAGAGGAAACGGATATGAAAATGTGTTTGGCCACGGCGGCGCATCGTTCCCAGCGCTCGAAGGTAAAGGAGAACGGAGGCGGGAGGTGCAGACGGGAGGCGAAGTCGGCGGCTCGCTGGGGATTGGATAAAAGGCCAGCGATCACGACGCCGCATGGGGAAGATAGAGAGAGGGATTTTGTTGAGTGAGAGAGAGAGAGAGAGGAAAGGAGTTAAGGGAGAGAGGGGAGGATGCGAAGGAACGCAGGATGAGAATTCTACACCAATAATCGCCGGCACTCTCCCTTTCATCTCGCATTTTATTTGCACTCTCCGAGTCCCACGACCCCCTTAAGAGCGGATTCTCCTGCCCCCGATGCCCCTCATTGCTGCAGGTGCGGTCATTCGGCGGAAGAGCTTAGGAGAGAGAGAGAGAGGGAGGGAGGAGGGCTAAAAGAGCAAGTGAGCAGAGAGGGTGTGGATGAGTTGTTACTCTCAAATTGTCGGTAGAAAGGGCTTTGGAAAGGATCCGGACGCAGGGGGGCGGGAGGAGGGGTAGGGAGGAGGTAGGGGGAGGGAGAGGGGAGGGGGATGGGTATATGGGGAGGGGGAGTAGGGAGGGGGAGGGAGAGAGGGGGATGGAGGAGGGAGGGGAGAGGCAGAAGGATCGAAAACCAGGGAAAAGGAGAATGATTCGATGGGAGGTGGAGGAGGAATGGAAGCCTGTGTTCGTTTAATGTTCCAACATACGCCTTCATCCTCCTCCGCCGCGGAAACTGAAAAGCACTTCGGATGAAAAAGGAAGCAAACGGAGTGAAAACGAGGGGAGAGCAAGGTTAGGGACGGTGAGTCATTAAAGGGCAGGGATTTTGACCACGGGAGAGAAAGAAAGGGAGAGAGACGTCCTGAGAGCGGCGGAATAATATATCCGAAGAAACGCAGAAATTCCATTGTTGAAAGATCGGATCGGCGCCAGTCGATAATTAAACGCAAAGGGTGAATTACGATAAAAGAAGATGCAACAGCACTTTTAAATGTCTAACACGTTGATAAATGTCGGCGAATTTGATAAACATTCACTTTATATCCGTTTCTTCGAGAATCGGTGGAGGTGCGGATAGGCCCGAAGACAAGTGGGCGTGACGATAAAGGTTTTATATATTTTATTGGAATGTCTCTTAATTAAAAAATATTGCTCTTACATATAAATAATCGAGATAAAATTATTTCTCTTGTGTGTGTTTAAGAAAGACATGTAACAGAAGGTGAAATGACGTTTTATAGAAAAAAGTTCTGGATAATAATTTATTGTTGTAGAAGGAGCGTCCAAGCGTGAGAGGAAAGTGCCATGTCTAATGATTTTCCGCCGACAATAAAGACAATATTACTGAAAGATTAAAAAGCATTAAGTCGATGTGAGTTTGCTCAACCGAGAATTGCCGAGCTTGCGACCTAATGTGATTTTCTTCTCACTCTTCTGTCGTGGAGGTCACTCGGGAAATGATTGGCTCCTTTCTAAATATATCGTGACATAAACGTCGATCCGAAAAGCTGATGGTTGGACATGTTAACAAATGATAGTCGCTAACAAGAATTCACTTTAATTTCTCCATTCGCTTAATTCTATTACTACAATAATTTAAATTTAAGCGAAAATGTTCAGCTTCACATAGAACTCAAAAAATTTCAATTACATTATTTTTATTATAACTCTTCATCTAACAAAGTATTTTCAAGTACTCCTGTTTTCACCGAAACGAGGATAGGACTCTCAGTCTCGCTCTTAGTACTCCTTTGCTACTTTTTTGAAGCAATTCACAAAAAAAAAACAATCGCAATAGATCCAAAGTCTGTTGCAGTCAATTTATTCTCTCGTATGAATAGAACTTTTCTTTGTCTGCACTGTTTCCCCTTTAAGTATTCATGTTTTTCGTTTCTGTTTTCTCGCTTCTCAAATAAGATTCACTGCAGTATACATTATATTGATTTCACTCGTTTATGTTATTTTCTAATCCTGACCCTAATGGCAAATGCTGTAGCACAAAATATTCATGAGGATACCTCGGCCTATAAAACATGCGTAGCGCGTAGCGAAATTGAGACTAGAATAATGCGTAGGAATGAGTTTTTCTTCTCTCAATAGTAATATGTGCTTGAAAAATCCATAATAATGTCCATAAACGGAAGTATACTTTTTGGTAGTAGCCTGCTGAAGATTGAAAAACATTTTTGATCGAAGAAACGTCTCCAGCATGTTCTGCATGGGTCTTTTTTTAATGTTAAATAGCATGATTTAAAAAAAGTTTATTCAACAGCTGTGCCTTATTCTAAGAATTGCGATGTAAGCTTATAGATCTTACTGACTCGATGGACAGCTTATTTAATTAAAGTCACTGAAAATTAAAGATTATTTTATTTGCGTAAATCCCAACTTCCGTCATTACTTTAGCACGCATATCAATTCAAGAGGAGCGTTAGGAGGAAATAATTAATCATCCCTTATACATCGTAAATCGTAAATTTCTTCTTCTTTGCATTTAGATATTTATCCGAACCTAACCCTCAATCGAGAATTTCCCCGTTGCCGCCTGCCATCCTATAAATTATTATCATTATTATTCATTAAAATACGTACGAACACCTTCGGTGATGAATCCTTGAATAAGATTGGAAAAACAAATTTTATTCCATGCCTTCCTAATGAATGCTTTCTAAAGAAGTAATAAAAAACGGAGACAATCATAGGGAACACCTGCGTGCCATCGAAAACCATTCGTCGCCTTTGATGTCTTCATTCCTCGGGCTGCCGTGTTACCCTCCCCGCCACCTCCCCCATTCTCCTCCTCTCCCAGTTCGTCTTTACATCTTCGCTGGCCGCGCGCCCCATTCTCCCCCCGCTATCATCATCACCATCGTCCTCAGGCTGAGATTCCGATCGGAGAAGGCGTCATGCCATTTAAAAAGCAAAGAATGCTTCCCACGAGCCGTGAAAGCTGCAGCTACGAAGTGCATTCAGGGAGATGTTTCTCTCCCTTTCGGAAAGTCATATCCGAGAGGAAATGATGGCTCTCATTCCTACCGTTTTTATTACTGCCGTGAATCGGAACTGCTTCGGAAGCCGCGTCTTTGTTATTTCTCGGGCTAATAAAACCAGATGTTTAATTATTCCATACTCCCAACGGCATATGGGAAAGGGAATTTGCGTAGAACTATAGTGGCATTAATGAGTGGATACTTTTATGGCACGAGAAGCTAAATCTAAGGCCTCCTGGAAATGACCGAGCAGCGAGATGGGAACGCAATATTGCTGTAATTATATGTCACGGCCAATGGCGGGTATCGGACGAAAACTCAAACCGCTGCGGTAATCTGCACCTCGCATAAAAATGAGTGGCTTTTCACGAGTGGATACGATGGTGGTTGGATCAAAGAACGTGAAGGCATTGATATGTTATTAATAATTTTGGAAAGCGTTCGGCGATAACTGGTGTCCAAAACCGGCCAATAGTCGCATATCTTAAGAGTGATTAAATTCTATGAGAAACATGCGATTTGAGAAACAAAATTAAAATTAATCGGCATCAATCGGCGAGGACAAGGTAATTGAATTTTTCAAAAACAATGCAATAAAGATCATCAAATTTTAAATTATTATTAAAATTTTTAAATCAGCTCAAAAATCACAAATTTAATTATAACAATATAAGCGTGAGCGGATGTAGATTGGCTCTTACTTATAATAGATGAAAAATTATGCTGTAAATTCATCATGAGGTGCAAACAAAACCCTTTAATATCTAAAGAATTCCCTGGTAAGCAAATCATTCCAAAGGAGATATCTGAAAAATCGGCGCGAAAATAAAAATATATACTTTGAAATCGAATAATGATTCCTATAATCAATTTTTTTTATCCTATATCTACTTGTATTTAAATTTTTATATGTTCACTCTTCACAGCCTCCCAAATGACACTGAAATTGAAACAATTCTTTAATTGTTCATGATTTGGATACTTTATTGATAGATATCACTATCACCTTTTCAGTAACTAAATAAAAATAGAGAGATTTTATCCATAGGCGATTGTGTTATTAACGTGTCGATGTAGAAATGGACTATAGTGGCAAAATCGATTATTTTTACAGGAAAAATTATGCAGATTAATGTACTGGTGATTCAAAATCCATCTTATTCTTCATAGCGTCACTATCTCTATCTTAGCGGCTATTAAAAGCTTCACTTTAAATATAATATTATTAATAAAGAAAAAATGAAAAATTTCTAAAATGCTCTACCATCGCAGGAATAATCATTTGCAAGTCGAAACCCCTCATAAATATTCTTCTCCTGGATCACATTATACAATCAATCGAGAAAGACCGTCTAAAATCGAACAAAAAACATATCCGTAAATCAATTTAAACCACACAGCATCGGCAAAAAAATACGGAATGAAAATTACTAAATTCTTGGCCTCAATTTTTTTCCCATTCAAAACTACCTCCTGATTTAATATTCATCCTTCACATAAGAACGGGACGAAGGAGAAGAAAGGGAAAAGGGAGTGGTGGTCAAGGGAAGGGCCAAAATCAATTACTCGCTCGAAAGTGGACCTCTGTTTCTCCGATGGGAACACAAAGAGAGTCATTATGATCGCAGGAATAAAGGTGATTGTTGTGCTGAGGCCCCTCGGGGGCATGGCGATCGTATCTGGGGAGAGGTGGAGTGAGGCCGAGAGCAGGCGCACCCCCCGCCTCCTCCCCCGCCTCTCTCTCTCTCTCTCCTCGCCCATCCCCCTCCCTAAATCCTCCTGGATCGGGCGTCATTACAGCCGATGCATAATTTTTATGTGCGAGTGACCGCGACGTGAATGGCTAAAAGTCACGCGTGATTTAGGGGCGGAGAAAACGAAAAGGAAGAGAGAGGAGTTCAGAGGAAACGAAAGAACAAAACATGAATAGGTAACGAAGAATAATGGAGAAAATACTGGAAGGCTCGGCAGACGCTCGTGAAATGAAAGGCCCATGCAATGAGGCGGTGATAATTTACAAAACGGTGATAACTTATTGGCTGAGGTCTTGCTTAAAGTATCCCTATCATGAACGCCCAATATCTATATATGTACTTTATTTTCTCTTCATTCTTACGAAACTGCAGTTGCCACTGTTGCGCTGCTAAGCATTGTCAATTTCATGTGTTATAAGGATTGCAATTTACTTAAATTTAATTCTGTAACAATAAATTAGCATTAATTTTCCATCACGTTGAACACATATAAACCCTGCTACACATTATACTTTTAAAGACACTATCTGAATGATGAATGGAGTTCGCAAATTACATTCTAAAACTGATTTTTATTTATAATTAAGTAACGTTAAAAGATAATCCGCTTAGAATTTTAATTTCTCTGCAATTTTATAGTTTTACAGTTCATGTGACAGACAAATATAGTTTGATTAGACGTGATAATAGAAGGAAGCGTTTGCAAATGGTGCTCTGAGAGGGAAGTTTTTGTGGAGCGGTTCCCAGATTCGTTTCAGCCGCATAAATTAACAAGCAAATGGCAGTTTCGCCATTACACGCGTGGGGTGAACGAATTGATGCGAAATGACATTTGCGCCGCTCCATTAATAGCGTAACCAGAGAACAGCGTTCATCGCCTTAAACCCGATAGTTTTACTTGCATCCTTAGGAAAGGGTGGAATCCATAGCACGGTTGTGCACGAAAGCGACGCTTTACGTTTATTCTGATTTTTTCTATCGTATATTGACCCCCTCGATCCCTGCTCAATTTATTCCTGTGCCCTCAAATAAAATCCCACCCCAAATATTCACCCTCTTACATGCTCCTTCGAAACCAATTATTACTTCATATCCATTGTTCCCCACCTGCTCCCTCTGCCCAACGGAGACCAATACCACACCCATCCAAATAATATTATTATTATTCATCCCCGTTTCCTTACCTGTTCACGAACCCTGCCCCCACCAACCCTCGCTTCAATACAACCCCTTTTATCTATGCGATTACCGTATCGATTAAATCGTATCTTTTATGAGTTCTAGGCACGCTCACTTGTCCCATCCCTATTGAACGCTTTGCGTTCTAGGACTAGGAGAGAGAAGGTAGGGAAAATGGTGCGGAGAGCGGAAATAGGTGTACGGAGGGCGGGAAGGAGACATGGGGTGGAAAATATGTGTTACAGAATATGATTCCAACAGCAAAATGAGTGCCTCAGAGAAAGTCGCCATGGTAAAAGCATCTCAGAATTTTATATGTGCGCCTCTTTTTCTTACGCAGATGTATTTTTAAACTGAAAAGAGTGACAAATATGATGTTTTCTATGATTCGATAAGAACCACGATGGCGGATGGTAAGGAAAATTAAATTAGAAGCAGACAATCGTTCTAAAGACGTCACTCGGTTTTAGATCATAACGGAAATGCCGGCTAAATATTTTCCGCTATTATATTTAGTTGTGAATCTTGTTGTTTATAACGAAATTTACCTATTTGAAAATTCCATTACTATGAGCTATTCTGCTTAACCTCTTTATATTAATCAATTTCCAATAGCATATGCTCTCCCTTTAATCTATTTTGGGCTTTATGGATGACTAGGAAATGAAAAATTCTAACAAAAACTAATAGGATGAAACCGCTACTATGGTAATTGTCATAAAAAATTTATATGAAGTAATTACTATTATAATTGTCTATTAAGATAGGTTTAATGGTAATATTAAAGCATATATAATTAAATTCCGTATCTTCCAGATTTATTATCAATTCGGATAAATCTTTTAATTTGTACTATTTCTCTAAAACAGGTGGTTCGTAAATGGCTTTACATTTTGCTTCATAGCTCGTGTAATAAAATATCAAACATCCTGCATCGAGTAATACTGCAAAAAAATCGAATTTTAGTTACACAACGCTGAATCCACGGCTTTAGTTCCTGCTCTTGTTCAACAACATAAAATAGTCGCTTCACTTCATTATTTGTTAGAGTAACGATGCCATCAACATAGTTTCCAATGAACGATTAAAAAACTTCGTCCCAGTGACTTTTTCATGAATAAGCATATCTTTTGATAATTTATATTGACTATATAAATCCATTTATAAATCAGAGTTCCAGACTTTCACATTACATTTTAAATTTAAAGAACCTTGAGAGAACTCGAAAGGATCAATTATGTTGTCAAATTCTAACTATTCATAATGAGATAAACCTGAATAATAAAGGAAACTACCTTCATCTACTTGATAAATTTACAATGTTGCGTGCATCTTTAAGTAATTGTTGCATTATATATATAATAATGTAAAAATTAAAAATAAAACAATACATTTTTACAAATGTGAGGAGCTAATGTGGGTTGTTCCGCGATGTCAAATCATTTTCCTACCTAATAAAGCATCAATACATTAATGAAAATTTTACAGCATGTACAAAACATAAAACCTTCTACTACCAATCCCTTGTTCACGAATATACTGAAAGCAATCTACAGTAGGTATAAGTTACATAAGTAAATTAAACCGTACTTTTGAGTGTCCCTAGATTTACCTTGATCGTTTGTGATTATTTACTTTTCAACTCCATGGATTAAGATGCTCTGATATAACATACTACAATAGCAGTTTATTTTCGCAAAGCTTTGGCTTTAGTTCTAACATCCATCGTTATCTCGTACAAAATAATTAATGTTCTAAAAATAGGTCAATGAGCCAAGTTCTGAGCAGCTGGCCAATTTTTACTCCTTGCAGAATTTTTAAGTAAAACCTGCACCTTATAATAAAGACATTAGTTTCCAACCAGCATAATGAATAATTCATGGTCTCTCGAAATTTCTGTTGAGAAAGGCAAAAGAATTAACCGATTGTCCTCTACTTCATAATGCAAAATTAATAGGCGCATATATTTTTCTCAAGAATATTTTTCACTAACCGCAATTTTTCATCTTAATAAGTATGATCAAGGATAAAATTTTTGAACGCCATAATATATTTACAGTGCGGATTTCATTAACAACCGAAACTTCTGCCAGGTGTGTGAGAATAGATGAGACGCATGTTAAATTTCTTGTAATATATATTTTTAGCATTCATATCGCCGTGTTCTGTTTCGTGGGCACAAACTATGGCAAAATGATTTTCTAAAGCGATTTATCAAGAGACGTGTGCATATGTGTCTGAAATTTACAAATGAAGAAAAAGCGAGGGCTCAATTAAAATTAACTCTGCTTGAACGAACACGCTGATGACCAAAGATCGCATTTGTCGTGCTCCCCGTCGTTATCACCCATTCCCTCCCCCTCTGCCTCTCTCTTCCTTCTCCCACTTCCTCTTCCTACAGATTCTCTCCTCTCTAACTTTCTCATACTCCCTACGCTAAACTGTATCTAGTCCCTGACCCTTACACATTCCCAAACATTCCCTGTCTAAATCCATTTTCTCTGGTCAACACCGGCGCAACTGTTTCTGTTGTTTGCCGCCTAACATTTCAGATGTTTCCTAAAATCAGTTAATTAAATCTCCGATTTGTTTCAATTTTTCGGTTTCTTAAAGCGAAGTCTACATATAGTGAATAGTGAAACACTATCTCTGCTAATATAATTTAACACAGAGCCTAGTCACGTTTTTCTAACTTTTCACTTCAACTTTATGAGTGGAGATAAACATTGCCAGCGCTTAAGTCTATTTTAAATTGAGTGACGTCTCTTACTTTACATCATCTATCAACGTAAATCTGCTCTATTTTCAACAATTTATTTCTTTAAAAAATTTCATAAATTTAAAAATATATTTTTATATGAAAAATATTTATATAGAAATTGTTGAACTGTTGAAATCCCCCTAGTCTTTCACATAATTTAAATTGTTTTCTTATAAAAAATACCAAACTAAAATATAGTTCCCAACAATAATTAGAGCGGTATAGGATTTTACCTTCTCCGTTGAATCCTCTCTGGGTGTTCCCTTCCATGATAAAGACATTTTTTGTATAGACCTTTAAACTGAATTGTAATTAAAAATAGATTGTTTGGTTTACTTATTTACATATATTGACGTTCTTATTAATATAAAAATAATGATATTAAATGAGGATTCAGTTTTTAGTTTAAATTACTTTCACAAAATGAATTCCAATGTTTTTAACGGTTGTGCTAAACATTTATAGTTGATAAAAATGTATTTATCAATTATACATAAAATGTTAGTACATTTGGTTAAATTATTTTTAAAATACTGTAATTGCCTATTAGTTTAAATTCGATTGAAACATATTACCACTTGGCAGATTAAAATATAACTAGTTAAGATCTATTCTTGCAATTTTTTATTAATGGATAACCCTATAATGGAAAGCACGGATTTGCGACTCCAGACACCTCTCCAAATAAGTACAAAACAATTTTTAGTACAAACTATTCTGAAACAAAAAAGAGAAAAAATCTGAAAAAAATGAAAGCATATTTTAAGGCAACCATTGATAAATTATTTGAATAGACAAACATCGAAAAGGCGTCTTAGAATTCGCTTTGAAAATAAGCTTCGATTAAGCCATAAATAATTCGATGACTAGGATCGATTGACTTATCTCCATCTTTTCCCCTTTTCTAACCACCGCTTTCTTTATCCTCCGTGGCAATTTGCTCACGCGTGCTAACGCACTCGCACCTCCACTCGAGAGAGCCGCGGTGGAGCCGAGTGGGTTAGGAGAGGGAGGGGAGAAGGGGGGCGGAGGGCGACCGCGTAGGCGGGCATTAGCGAGAGGACAAGGGGAGGAGGAGGAGCGGGGGCCCGGAGGAGGGAAATGGCCCACCCCCTGCTGCCGGAGCGAGGAGCGCTCAAATTAAGTCATCACACCACCTGCGCAGACTTCAATAACCTCCTCCCATTTCTCTCTCTCACTCTTTCTCTCCCTCTCGCACGCCCCCCTCGATAACGTCTCAATCCCCGTCCTCTCCTACTCTCTAAACTGCGCTCCCCTCCCCTCATTTGTCTTGCCTTGGGTGGCACCCGCTCTCTCCCTCTCATCTCCTCCTCCCTCCCTCTATCTCGCCAAGACTGTCGGGCAGCGCAGTGGGCTTACAGCTGCGACCTCTCTCTCTCCTCCTGCCACCACTTCTCTCTCATCCCACGCGGAACCCGAGGTACATACATAAAGCGCCATCGACATAGCCTTCGGGGCGTCGACAATAAGCTCGCTACTTCCACGAGATCCGTCTCCCAGCACTTTATCAATGCGATGAAATATTCGAGCGCGGTTACTTGCAGAAATGTTAACCAACTGCTCCATCCATCCATCCCCTTACCGTCTGCCTCTCTTTCTCTGTCTCTATCTTCCTCGTTATTTCTCCGATGAGCACACATATACACGCGTGAAAGACGAAAAGCTGACTTCCCTCGCGCCTTTCCTAGTCTTCTCGGATATTTTTTATCCCTCTTCTTTTCCACCAAGAATGAAAATTCGAAAACTTTGGAGAAGGAGGAAAAATGGACGTCATCATGATGTCACTTGCGGTCCCTTAACGACCCCGACATTAAGTGTAAAAAAGAGAGGTATAGGAGGAGGTGAAGGAGGAAAAGGAAGGCATTAGTAATCCTCATTTGTCTTCTCTCCTTAAACTCTCTCAAAAACCTTCCCTCCGTCCGAAAGTTTGTAGAATGCTTTCGCGCTTCCTATCCCACGGAGCTTATCCCGGAGACCACGCAAACTACGAGAGCTCCGCTCACTACGTGTTTAGATCGTTATTTTCTATAGGAAATGAGACATTTAGGAAAATATATTAAATGTTTTATGGGACAAAAGAAGCCATCAATGCGTGCGCCGTCAAACAATCTCACACCATTATAACTATATCGTTCCTACTGCCCACACACGCACATTCTCTATCTTCCTTTCTAATTTTCTTCGTCGTACAGATATATGTATTCATCAATAAAAATATGTATACATATATGCACGCCTTTACCTAAAGGCGTTCCCACACGGAGGTTAAAAAGAAAAAAACCTTCTCTCCCTTGGCCTTCCCTTATCTAACCTCTCTTCTCACTGCACACGCCAAAGCAACCGAGGCGTCGCTGCGCCAACAAAAACACGCGCCCTATCACACCGACGCCGATAAAGATCTGTTATTTTCCCTGACCCTCGCCACCCCCTCCATTCTGCCTTTCCCCGCCTTCGCCTCCCCTCCCCCTTCTCGTCCCAATCTCTCTCTCTCCATCAGTCCACTTCCTTCGAAGCCTGGGGGGTTGTCTAGCGACCCTCCTCCTCCACCTTCGCAACTTATTCGAGTCCCACCCGACAGTCCGCAATCCATCTCCGAGAAGGGGAGAACTGATCGCCCGATTACTCCCTCTCTTTCTCTCTCCTCCCTCATTCTGTCTGCAACGAGTATATTAAGGGACAAAGCGCGTGCTGAGAGCTTTATTTTACTCTCCTCCTCCCTAGCTCTCTCTCCCGCCCTCGCCGCGACTCGCCTAATTACGTTCTTTTGTTTCGGGTTTCAAAACTGCCTGCCTGAAAAGGGCTCCTTTATAACGCCGTCGACGTTATTATTTATTTTTATTTTTATTAAGCCGTGGTCCTTTTTTGTCGCTTTCCGTTTTCGCCGCGACGAGATACCCATTGTGGGGCTCGCGTGTACTCACCCCAGGATGAAATACTTGAGAGTAAAGGAGAGAACCAGAAATGGAGAGTTTTTTATTTCGCTATTCGTTCGCGCCTGCGAAAAGGAATGGGAAAAAAGAGAGGGAATTGTTTTTTTAATATGCGAGTGAGTAAAATTAGGGAGATCAGGGTGAAGTAAATATGAGTGGTAGTCTCCATCCGGCTACGAAAACATATACGCTAGGATAATAAAAACGATAGATCTCTATCGCACGAACTAAGGCCAGAGTTTCTGCAAAACAATCTCGCTTCTAATAGTTCAGAATTTTCCGCCAATTAGCGAAACGCACGCAGTAATTAACAGCGGCCTCATAAACGGCCATATCGTTAGTTAATAATTCATTTCCACGGTATTTAAATGCGGCTCAGTCTAATACATTTAAGAAAATGCATGTCTGGTTAATTCCAGGCCACGTAAAATAACCGAAAAGAAACTTCGTCTTACCCACTTAAAATCGTATAAAATATCCCCCACCTGCTCGGAATGGAAAAAAGATCGGACAATATAAATTTGTTCGGACGATTATTTCGGCGTCAGCGGCAAGGAGAATACGGCATGGGAAACGTTTTTATGGACTGTCTTAAAGGGATCCATAGAGATTATTACCGGTGGGCAGCTCTCGCTTAATCGGTAATAAAAACACACAAACACAGGAATACACGCCGGCGATTACCATGGAAGCGAATTTGATGGAGTCCCTTCCCCTTCTCCACACGCCCACATGTGGAGACCGGAATCCACAGTCGGCGAGCGTCTTCAAATATCTTCCCTCTCTCCGCCACTCTTCATCTCTTTGGGCCACAAATGCCTTTCATTGGTGGTTTACGAGAAGAAATAAAGATGTTAGATATAAAAACCACCTCCTCTCTCTATTCGAAAGAGAGAGAGAGAGAGAGAGAGATCCGTGGCCATCAAACCGCGCCCCTCCAGCATCTATTCCTCCTTCTCCTCCCTCTACCTCCTCGCCGCACACTGTAGTTTTTTTTCTATTTTTTCCAAATACCCCTTCCATGCCCAGTGCGTGGGGTATAATCTTGGGTAATTTCCTTCCGTCCATACCCCATCCCTCCCTTTCTCCTTCATCTCTTCTTCCTCTCGGCTCACAAAACCTCTTCATTCCCTTCTCTTCTAGGTCTTCCCCTCCCCCTTTGCTCCCTTCGCCACCTCCCCCGCCTCCGGTGCCCCATCTCGACGTGTCTCGCTCTTCTGACTTACCGCCGCAGAAGATCAACCGGAGGGCTGGAGGCCCCGCATTCCAAAATGCCACATCCCCCCGTCTCTTCCCCTCTATTACGATCTCCCAAAGTCGAAAATCCCTCCACCCTCTCTTCCTACCCTCCACTCACTCCGCCCTCAAAGCTCCCCTTCGCCCAAACATCTCTCCACTTGACGTCTACCCACCTCAAAACGATACAATGCTTTGCCTCCCTCTCCTTAAAAACTCCCGACTAAATGATTTCCTCCTTATTTTTGCCTGTACCACTTTGTGAGTAAATCCTCTTTTGCACCCAGGCCCAATCCTAACCGAGCTTCTCTCCTCTCGTCTACTCCAGTTCCCTTCATTTCTCTCCTCTTTCCTTCTTCACTGCTTAGGTGTTTTTAACTTCTCTCTCCAATTATCCTACTCCAAATCCTCCTTCCCTTCTTTCTTATCCTCTCCTTCATCCTCCCTTCTTTCCCTTCTTTCACCAAAGCATCTGACACCTCAACATGCGTTACATAGGAACCCATTGTTACAGTGGATCTCAAACACGAATAATTCAATTTTTGTAAGCCTTCCTCTCTCTCTCTCTCTCTCTCTCTTTCTCTTCTAATTTGTTCTATTATTAAATTGCCTCAACTGGATTGTGAAATTTTATAAGATATGTATCAATAAAGACCCTGGTACGACTCGAATCTGCATCAAAATATGGCGGCAACTTCAAAAGGCCAGTATTCCAAGGATATTTGGCAAAGGATGGACCTTTCGTATTATAGAGAAACCACCAGTGCTAATAAACAAATTATTCGAGTATAAAAGTTTGTTTCATCTGAATTGATAATTAGGGAGGTATATGTATATTGCTAATATTAGCAAACTACTACCTAATAGACATTTAGTTATTTAATTATTTATATTACATAAGCTCTTAAGCAACACGTTTTCGGCCTTTTCCAATTGTCTGTTTAATAGTAGCAAAGACACAACCATGCTATGGCAGACAGCTTCGGTTTTAAATAGGTTTGGCGATGGTTTGTTTTGCCTGTTGCTTTCCCATGCTTGAGGAGACTCTTATAATACTAAAATTATATTTTAAGTAATAAACTTTATACTGAATCACTAGTATAACGTTAATTTATAACGCTCTATCCACCGTAAATAGATTAATATCAGCACTAGTCTAATCATTTTTATCATTGAGCATATTATGGGAAGTTTGCATGAATGCCATCACTTTTGTTTGCTGTTTGAATAAACTAAAGAGCAAATTACAGTCCAGGATTTTTGTATATTAGCAAAAATCTTAAACAATAAGTGAATAGGAATGAGAATATTTTAAATAGAATTTAACTATTCTATGAGTAATGAAACTATATCGAAGCAGTATATTAAATCTTCTTACTGGCAATATAACTTGATAGAATTAGTTGATCTTCTTATGGTTTAATATAATTCAGAAAACTAAAAAAGTTCCTAAATCTCTATTATAATAACCTTAAAGCAGGTCTTATCACTACAGTTTTTATTTACATTAATCTGCAAAATCCATCCTTTTGATCATATTGTTTGTTCCTTGTAAATAGCAATGGCTACAAATAAACGAGTTTAGATTTGTTCTAAATTTCTTGCTCCTTTCAAAAACTTACTGTTGGCCACGGCGTTTGCATTGCTCAAATTTTTATTGCCAGATTATACGTTTGACAATGCATGTTATCAATTTTATGACCTTTGGAACATGTAATCACAAGTGAGGCGAGACTATCACAATGCCGAAAGCCTCACACTTAATCCCCAGAGAGTAATTGTTTTCAAGGAGGAGCTCGCTGTCTTATCAATTTCCATAATAAGTATTCCTTTTAATCGGTGACAATACCTTATCAGATTATATGGCAAGGAAGGTTATTCACGGCCCCAAATTTTCCCTCCCCAAAAAATACACTGTCCAAAACCTACAGCCGACCTTTTCGTCTCCGTCCGTTTCATCTCCCCCCTTCCTCTCAAACCCAAGCTATTCTTCAGCTTTTCCTTTCACCCTAATTTCTCCCCATCCTCTTCCTCGTATTGCCTTTTTTCCGCCGCCTCCAATCCTCGACCATCTAAGGTCGGAAGTGGAGGAGGAGGGAAAGAATGAAGAGAGAGAAGTGTATCACCCCTTTTCCCCCCTAACGGTCCTTCATCCCATCAGCCACGCATGTCAACCTCACGCTACACAGCCAGCCAAAGCGAAAATAATAATGAGAGTTGAATCTGGTGCGGTGGGTGGGAAGATCGGGGAAGGGGAAGGAAAGAAGATGAAGGTGTTCCGTGAAGGAGGATGGAGGGGTGAGGAAAGAGAGCGAAAGAGAGGGGAAGGGAAGGAGGGTAAGGCGAAGAGGAAAGAGGGAGGAGGTGGCTGGAAGCCGTGCGACCACCCACACCACCCCTTCGCCGCCCCCGACACGCTGTCTGCACGCACACGGTGGCTCTTTCTCCCGCTCGCTCACACACTCGGCATAGCATCGGAACTGTTGGAGAGAAAACGACGCTCGTCATGGTGACAGAGAAGAAGGCATCCGTTGGAGTTTGTCGGTGAAAGAGATTAAGTTCCTGGGACGAGTGGGAAAATGAATGTCGAGAGATAAGAAAAGGAAGAAACAGGACTTAAATACATAAAAATATGAGATGGATTGCTCGAAAAATGGAACGATGTCTTCCGTGGCCGGAACAATTAAAAGAGTCCCGTCATGAAAAGAATTTACGAGCTTCGTTTTTTGGTGTAGACAACCATGTGGAACACGCTAGTTTATTAATTCTCTACGACGTGCAGCGATGAAACAACGAAATTGTATGCAATGGAACCCCAAACTATTATTAATTGTACACAAAAAATTTTGTTATTTTGATAATTTCATCTGGTTTAGTTTCATTTAAACTGACTCGGGAGCTAATACGATAACTACCTTTTCCTTCAAACTGATTTTTCTGCAATTAAATCATTAGTTCAAGTTTTCAAAAAGGTCTCCAGAAATTTTGCATTAATAGACCTCATTTCTTTATTTACGTCAACTATATGAAAGAGTTCCTATAAAAGAACTGTACTCTAAATCTTTTGTCAGTATAATATGTTCACCCTTACACGCGACTTTCAATTCTGGACTGCAAAGTCGGTATGGACTACATTCTGCCGTGCAGTTTCTAAACGTGTTCAGGTAAACGTCTGTAAATATAACAGGCATATTCGTCTATATTTAGCTTTATTATCTCTATTTTCGTCCGTTTTTAAGATACGTAATGGAGCCTTATTTATAAATTTTTGAGGTGCTAATGGAAAGTAACCGATAATATTTGCATTCGAACCTAATATAATAATACCACACATTTTCTTATAAAACGGAATCATCGCTTGAACTTGTACCGCTATAAGATAGTTTATGCAAGGGACGCACACTTTTATGCGTTGCAATGCAATGAAAAAATCTTTTCGGTGAATTAATTCTACTTCATTCTGAATAAAAATACTTGAGTAATAATTTGATACTATTCTCGGACATGAACCTAAAAGCGCGCTGAGGGGCCATTTTTTCTGTTTTCTGATTTGTGGCAAAGCATTTCTTGAGAAGAAAATCGAATTTTAACCTGCAGATTTATCTGAAAATTTTAGGCTTGCCTCGCTCTTAGCGTTCAGCTTTGCAGCTCTATCCACACTACAATGTTCATCGTTATTTCATTTTCAGATAATGCTACGTCACTCGTGCTCGCACGTGGGTGGTCGCTTAGAGCAAGGCGTATTTTATCAATTACGAGGAAATTGTAATTAAAGTTGTGTCATGTCATGATTTCGTTATAATCTACCAGAAAAGTGACGGCCTATATTCTTCGTGGTCTCATTTCGATTGTACCTTAACCTTAGAATTTAATATTAAATTGAGCTTTAAAATTTTTCTTGTCTTAAATTTTTCATGACAGATTTTTAGACACAGGAAGTAAGGATTTAATCTCTTCTTGGCAGTCTAAAAGCGTTTTTAATCGTGAGGAAAAATTTCTTGGAAATAAATAGGGATTGAGACAAATTACGCTGAAATAACATGTGTTTTTATCAGGAAACAGTAAATACGAGACTACAAAATGTAATGTAAACACGTTTTGGAATAACGACCAACCTTAAAAAAATAATCTAAAAGTAATTCAATAACATAAAGTAATGAGGCATGGAGAAATCAAGATTATTTTGAGTGAGTCTTTCGCAGATGTGACGCAAGCCAATTTTCATTTCATCAGCGAAGATTCATGCTCACATTTGTCTTCATTTCGCAATAATTTCTCATGAAGACAAAACCTTCGATCTTTGCTTTTTTATTTGTAAAAAGTTTTAACACACCTGCCAAAGTTACTCAAATTCACTCTCTCCTTCCTCTACCCACCCTCTCTTCCTCCAACCTTTTCAGCAACCACTCCTTAAACATAATTTGACTTCCGTCGCTTTTTATACACTTTTCTCCGTCTTCGCGCACGTATAATCTCTCCACGTGACTCGAAACTTAAGGCAGTCAAAGGGCAATGGACAGGTCTCTCCATTTGTTGGAGATATCAATGAGCGATGGCAGAGAGTTCATTCGGAATTTTCAATTGCAACATCATTTTGTTGTCGATGTGAATTATGATTGCCCATAAGGGGTCGCAGTTTTAAAAAAATATTTCTTATCGATGACAAATTAATTCCATTATTTAAATACGAAATATGCAGTCCCAAAAAGCTATGACACCTTCTTTCATTAGCATATGACTATTTCATTTGTATAAATCATGAAAATACCAATTTTCTCCTGGTTTCCCTTGAATAATTCTTGATAACAATCTCCTATGATGATAAGAAATTTTTAATATATATAAAATGTTCTTAATAAAATGATTTATCTTGATCTGTATTTTGTAATAAACATATAGTAACTAAATAACCACAACTACTTCAATATTCCAAATAACCAAAATAAAAACTTTTGTATAATAAACACATAATTTATATAAATGAAACCATCAATATTATATTTAACATAGCGCAGTCGTAAAAGAAATTCTGCAGATTTAAAAGTTCAGCTGTGGATAGCATTACGATGCCTTACGCAAGGCTTCAAGCTGAAAAGATCTCATTCGGAAAGACTAAGCAGCGTTAGGTTCGAGCTTAAAAATACCTTCAGCAGATGCTCGCGAACGAATTAATTCACGAGAATAAGCATGATGGAGAATAAAACGCTCGACGCTTTTTCCGAAGAGCGTAAGAACCCCCCTTTCCTCAAAAACATCTCATTTCGTATCCTCTTAACAACCGATCAAAGATGATCGATCATCCGCTTCAATCAAAACGCTCACAAAAAAAGGAACGCCAAAAAGCGGTAATAAAACACAACATCGAAAAACACACCTTTCGGACGTGACTCAAAATATCCCTTGGAAGGGGAGAAAGATCCACCGCCGGCAATTTAAATACGCGGCGACGATGCCCGCATACGATAATGACGGGTGATAAATCGATCGATCGATCGATCCGGTTGGCGGTTGCGGGGAAATCAACAATAACACAAGAGACGTCGATAGGCAAAGGCAAGAAAACGATTCCTTCGCCGCGGTAACAAATGCGGCATGTATTTTTCGAGATAGAGAGAGAGAGAGAGAACTATGTAGAAAGAAAGGAAGTAGCAACACAGTCAGTACGAAAAACTTTCCTCACGCATTCTTAACGGATGAGAGAAATATTTTTAAATGGGTTCCAATATTTGGGAACACCTTCCTACCAAAGGTAAAGAGGGGTCGGAGAGAGGAAGGAGAGAGAGGAAGAGAGGATGATAAAGGGGGGGGAGAGAAAGGAGGGACCCCGAAGGGGTGGGAGTATCCGGGCGACGGCACGGCCGCATACCGGATTCGTATCGCTGCCTAGAATAGAGAGGGGGAGGTAAAAAGGCGAGGAGTGGAGAAGGTTAAAATGGGAGACGAAGTCGGTAGGGTTAGAGGGAGAAAGGAGAAGGGAGCAGGGAACGGGGCGAGGGGGTGTGAGGAGAAAAAGAGCAGATAGTATGCCTCTCGTGTGAGTGAAACCGAAAATCCGATTAGGACTAGATTGTGTGAGAGATGGTTACGTCACCGAGCGCTCACTAATAAAGGAAAGGCGAATCTTTCTCCTCCTTACTCCTCGTTTTCGTTTCGGGCATGCCAACTTTACACGCAGACACGGATCTCGCGGGGGCGCAATAGGTTGCGAGATGGTCGATGGCGGGCGGTAGATAAGCGGCGGGAACGCGCGCTCCTAGGAGGGTAGCTCTGTCTTTTCTCTCCCTCCTCTCTCCTCCTCCCACTCCTTCCCCCCACACTCCCTCCCCATATCCTCTTCCTCACTGCCCAAAATTCCTCCGGACGCGAAACTCCAATTTCCCCGCACCGGGAACTAGAGAACCTTCCTAATCGAGGAGACCGCTTATGCACGGACGTAGTTCCCCCCAATCCCCTCCCTTTTCCTCCTCTCTCTCTCGGGTCACGGGTTCTTATATTAAACGGTCATTCACGGTGAGAAGCCCCTCTCATTTCGATTGAAAACAATCTCTCCTTTTCTCTAGAGAGAGAGAAGGGAAGAGGGCGGGACGATTCGGCGGGCAATGGAGTCAATTGAATTACGACGGCTTTAGGATATCACCAATCAGCGGCCACGACCGAGCATGTGAATCCGGATTCTGGAGGGTGTCGTTCAGGGGAGGGAGGGAAGGGTGGGAGAAAGGTGGGGGCAGGGTGGGGGCAGGGTGGTGGCAGGGGGGGGGGCAGGGGGGGGGAACGAGAGGCAGAGCGGGAGGCTGCTGATCCTCGGGGGCGTTCCGTGGGACCGATTCCGGCGGCGGAGTAATGGAGCGCGACTCTCTTATACTAGGCGCGGTGGTGAGGTTGGAGGCGTTGCTTGACGGGCGGACGTGGACCATCCTCCGTAATAGGGTAACGATCGCGTTTCCGGAGAAATCTTGGCATCGGACGAACCAATTTTATGGCGCAATGCAAATAAGACTCCCAGCCACTAAATAATTGGAGCGGTTTGGAGAAAATGATACGCTGACGAAATGGGCGACGCCCAGATAAATAATGCGGTGAGTCCTGAGAAAGAAATGGTTTCCGAATCGCAATTATGTAACAAATATAGCTGGAGTGAAAATTCTGTGCCGCAATAAAGACTTCATAAAATGCTTCGACGTCGGTTCCACATATATCAATTCATACGGACAGAGTAATGACTATAATAAATTTAAAATATGTAAAATCCTATATATAATTTCCCAAGTGTCTGTCCATCCGTCTGCCCCCTCTCTATATCAAGAACTATTTGTGGTAGAGAAACGCGGTAAACGACGTTTTATTTCCTTCAGCTAGGAAACCCAAGGAAGCCTATTTTAATTGTTATTCGATATCTTGAAACAAAATGGTGGCCGTTTAAAATATTAAAAAATTTATATTTCGGAGAAAAATACTTTTTCTACAAAAACATGTGTCTTGATAAGAGAAGTTTTGAAAAAGTATTTCTATTTTAGCGAGAATAAATACGAGACAAGTGGCGCGTAGATACAGGGCCCCTAGTATCATTAAAAATAGTAGAATAAATAAATAATAAATAAATGGGGGCGAACCTAGTTAGTATCGATTTGTTCGGATTGTCGAATAATAATAATTAAACTAGATGTACAAACATGCTTATATTGTATTTTAATAACTTTTATATTAATTATGACAATTAGGGGAAGTCCGTGTATTTTGGACACGTGTGTAATTTGAACCTGATGCAGTTCTAGATTACTATGATATGACAGCACACTTCAAGCTGTCTTAACAGTGCCTCTGATGGAAATGTTTTCCCTCCAGTTCTTGTCATTCTGGTTCATGTGTTTGTGGCAGGAAGAAGGACAATACATTTTGCTAATTTTCGTTATAATTTTGCCGTGTGACGAAAAAGCGTGCTTTGGATAATATTTTACACACTTTTAAGTAAAAATTGAGCAATAATATCTACTATATATCACGGTAAATAATGTGAGACCTTGTACCTTAGTTTTAAAATCCTTTTCTGGCATTTCATCATATCTGCCGTTGTATGTTGTTGTGTAATTTGGACCAACGAAGAGTGTGTAAGTTGGTTCAGTGGTTAGAAATACGCGGAGTATTACGAATGATGTAATTTTCCAGATGACAACAAGGGAAGCAAGGAAATCAAAAGGAGTCTATGGGAAACGAAAAGAGGAAGATTTAAAACCTTTTTTTTAGGTTGACCAGAAGGGGAGTAATGAAACTTGCCTTCGAGATTGCCGAGCATAACAAACTGAAAACTCCGTTCAACCAAAACACAAAATCAACAGGGAAAGAGCGGTTCGCAAAATTTATGAAGCATCCCCAACTGAGTTAGCGGCAGCCAGAATTCACGTCATAGGCTAGCGCTTCTGGATTCAACAAATTCGTGGCGAATAAATTTTTTGATGTCCTGGAGAATATTGTAGATGAACATGAAATTACGGCTTCGAGAATTTTCAACATGGACGAAACCTCACATACAGTTGTGCAACATCCTGAGAAGGGCACAGAAAGGCAAACATCAGGTTGTGGCCGTGACATCATGTGAACGAGATCAGAATATAACTTATGTTTATACAGTAAGTGCAAGTGGTTTCCATGCTCCTCCAATCCTGATTTATCCGAGAAAAAGAATGAAGGAGATCCTCTCGCATGGAGCACCTCCTGGCACTATTATCCATTATCAAGACATGGGGTGGATGAATTAGCCACTTCATCTCAGTTGTGAAACCTACGCCAATAGAGAGGGTGCTGCTAATTTCATATGTGCACAGTAGTCAAACCCAGATTTTGGCTGTTATTGAAATTGCTCGCAAGCCTGGCGTTGTAATGTTGTAATTGCCATCCCACTGCAAGCATCAAATGCAGCCTCTAGATGTCTCATTTTCAACCCATTGAATATGTTCATGGGATCGGCGATTGTAACAAAGCTAAGGGAGAAACATGGACATAGTCTGTCGACGGAACATATGTATTGCATCCCTGGTAGCATGGCGTTCTCAAGGGCCCTGGAAATCATGGAAATGGGTATTAATGGGTTCAGGAATAGTGGACTGTGGCCTGTTGATCGCAACGTGTTTATGGGTGCCGATTTCGGTCCGTTCATAGTCACAGATCGATCGGATACTATACAACCAGAGGAACAAACTGCAGCAGGGATTAAAGATTACAGCCGGAGGTCTACAGACGCAACTTCAATACAAACTCCAAGTAATAATGGTAATATTCATGTGGAAAAGATCAGTCCACTTCCTTCAATCTCCGCAGAGGGTCCGAGGTGAAAGCTAAGGAAGCGAGGGTCTGCATCTTTTGTGCTGTTAACTGGAACACCACACAAGAACTCTTAATAACATAGCTAGTTCTTTGGGAGCTAAACCGAAAAGGAAATATTTATTTGCAACGACAAAAATTGTGACTCAAAAGAAACAAAAGTCGTTGGATATTGGATATACTTGCCGTCTTGTTTGTGGGGAAACGCACGATTAAGAGCGATAAGTGTAAAAAATGGTCACATGAAAACTATGCCGAATTTACTGATGAGGACAATTATTTCTGCGACGCTTGTGTGCAAGAATAAGTAGGTTGCGGCTATTGCTCAATTTACATCAATATATCTTTCAATTAGTATTATTATTTTTTATTTCGTTCATTGTTTAGGCAATGTGATTTATAGAGTATTACCTAAAGAGGATTGTCATTTTTGTCACAGGTTGTGGTAATGCTCATTTGGTATTCATATTTGTTGCGATAATTAGCTTTAGTCTTTATTTCAATTATTGCTTGGACAATTTTTAATGTTAGTGTTGAAATTTCTACCCAATAAAAACAGAAAACATACTTAAATATGTTTTATTGAACAGGTCCAAATTATACGGCATATTGGTCCAAATTACACGGCTTCGGTCCAAATTACACGGTTGTAAAATTTTCTTTTAACAATTATTGAAAAATATTGATTTATAGATAAATAGAAAATACTTCCGTCAAAGTCAGCTATATGTTACAGTATTTGTCACAAAAAAATCATTTTTGCTCACCATGCATTTTTTAGAAGTTTATATGTATTCAAATTTATGAGGTCCAAATTACACAGACTTCCCCTATACGTACATATTCAACCACTTCAGTAGTCATAGCAAAAATAATTTCTCATTGGTAAGGCATTAAAAATTACTCACTTTTAATAACTTTTAAATAACTTTGGAAATTATTATTTCTTTACAAAAGTTATTCATTATAAAGTTTTTATAACCATTACTTGTTTACAACACACAAATATTGTACTGCAATGCAGTAAATGAGAGCGCAAAATTTGATAATATTTCATTCGAAATAACAACTGATTACACGAGGCAAGTTTTAAGATAATGATTTCAGGATAACTGACGTTTGGATGAAAGACGCTATACAATAGGTTTTCAAACACGCAGCCCGCGTACAGCATTTATGCGGCTCACGAAGTAAAACGCTATGGTGCAGCCCAAACTCAAATGTAATTAAACGTATTACTTATGAATTATTTTATATAGTCTAACAAAATATAACAAATATATTAACTCAACACTTCCAAAATATTCGCAGTTTATTTTTCATGCTCATTTAAAACATTCTACGCAGTTGGAGTACAGGGGAATGCTCTTATGACGAAACGCGGCCCGCGTATTTGGTACAGTGCCTTAATGCGGCCCCCGGAGATAGTGCAGTGCCATTTATTTAATGTGAGATCCCTACAGTATAAGACTTGGTTAGTTCAACTCGCACCAAACTATGGCAGATCCCAGGAGGTTTGTAAGATATTATTAATTGTGGCGTCTTGTATTTTGTTTTATAAAGCTGTCCTTTATATTATACTAAATACGTCGTTTTTAAATTCCATGTTATCGAACCTGAATCGTAAATAATCAGAACCTAAACTGAATGCTGCGGTCACATTTCCTCGAAACTGACAGATGAAAGGTTTGGGGAACATCTGAAATAATCCTGTCGATGCTCCGCAAACATCGACTCCATATGTTTTACGGAGCAAAAATAAAGACGTTTCGTGTCCGTAGAAATGGTTTTTCAAAGGCTTGTGAAGAAATATCAATTTCCTCGCTGTCTTCTTGATTGAAAACTTGATTCCGCCATTTCGAGGCTGCGGTTTGAAGAGCGTGAACCGAAAATGCCCTTTTCCCTCTCCTCATCCCCCCCTCCCCTCAGCACCCTTTCCTCCTCCTCCTCCCCTCTCATCCCACTCCTCTCCTCCTCTTCGGAGAAAGACGAATTTTCAATATACGCTCCTTTCCAGGGCTGCCACCTCGGCCTTCCGTGATTCCCGATGATTTGCCGAATATAGACTTCGTGCTGGGCAGCGGGAAGGCAACGTAATGACAATAATTGAGCATCTGCCCGAGGGGTGCAGACGGACGGATTGAAGGGAGGGAGCAGCCTCTGGGGGTGTGGGGAATGTGTGGTCAAGGTCGCGGAAGCAGCGGTAGGTCGGGGATGGAGTGGATGTGGGACATAAGGCGTGCCTAATTCCTCGGCGAGAAGAGGACCGGATAGCGTGTCGAAGGGATTTAAGGGTAAATGTGGAAGCGAAGATTGGTGGAGGAAAGCGAAGATTGGTGGAGGAAAGCGAAGGGCACGAAGAAAAAAAGGACGGGAAGAGGCAGCAGAGAGCGACGATCACGTAAGAACGAGACAAATAGGAAGATGAAGGAAAATAAGCTATTTGGCTTTTTCGCTCACTAAAACAGTTTTGGCGACACAAAAACAATAAATTCTCATTCTTGATGCTGTATTGTCGCTTTCTCATCTGAAGCTTGTGGACTAAATTGCCAGATTTGCTGTTTTACTAATAATGTCATCATGTCATCGAGAAACTTACGAGGGATGTTATACTTTTCCGAAAGCGACCGAACCTTTTTGGGAAGAGAAAATTATTACTTCTCCAAATCCAAATTGGATGAGAGGGTAAGGTGGGAAATAGAGCAAATAAAAACAATACAGTTAAGGCTACGAAAGACATCATTAGACAGAGCAGACTTTTTAGAGCTAGGTACTACGTTCGAGGGACGGGAAATTAAGAAAAAGTTGCAGGATGACGTGAATTTATCGAGTTTTAGATGAATACGGGCAGAAAAACGGGCATTTTCTCTTCTTTCCGTAACATATTAGAGCCGCTTTGTCTACTTATTTCTTGAGAAATATACGAGGGATCAGTTTATACCCATACGACATAAAGACAAATATTGATTCGAAGAAAACACAGGATGACGAACTCACCTGACGGATGGCCAAAGAAGAAGAGCGCCGGACAAAAAGAGGGAAAATTGGTCAAAAGAAGCATTATAATGAAATGAGGAAGCAGGATGATAAATGGGGAGATGGAGGAGAGAAGTGAGCAAAAAAATACAAGAAAAGGCAGTGAATTAAGGGAAATGGGCAATCGACGAGGACATCAGGGAGAGAATAAGATAAAAACAAATGTATCTGAGACCATTGAGAATAAACACGAGAGGAAGACAGAGAAAATGCAGCATCTGTGATGGAGGAGAACGGTGGCGTCGGATAAAGGCCTCATCGAGAGAGATGGGGAGAGGAGAAGGAATGTAGAAGTAAGGGAGAATAGAGAGAGAGAGACCAAATGGAGGAGGTGAGAAGTATAGGCAGGAAAAGGGAGAATATAATGGGAGGAATAGTGGAAATTCGGATATGGCGTGGAAGAGGTCGGATGAAGGAAGATGGGTGAAGTTGAAGGGGAACGGAGTGGAAAGCTGCGGAGTAGAGTGAAATTGGAGTGCTGGGATAAGAGGGGAGGGAGTGGTGGGAGAGCAGAGGGAAAGGAGTGAGATGATCACCCGAAGGCGAAGGCGGGATAATAACGATAAGTGAAATGGAAGAGTAATACAAAAGGCCTCAGTTTTGAATCTGCGTGATGTCGTTTCTTTCTTTCGAATGGAAAGTTTACTTGGGAGTTCATTTTTGGTGGGTAATAATATAATTCTTTTAAAGCCTGATCGATTGCCTCAAATTGAAATTAATAAAGGTTCTGTATTGTTTAACGGCAAGATCTTATACACAACAACCTGGCATCCTGCTTAACTTCGCCTAAAATAATTATTTTCATTGCTTAACTCTCCATTTATTGATAAATTGTATTGAAATAGTTTCTTTTTTTATCTTTAAAAAATCATGTCGAATAATTAAAAACTAATTTGGCGGTCTTAGAACTAGCAACAACAACTATCAACATTTCGTTTTCTTTTTCTAAGTTCAATTTAGATTTTAACGAATGAATGAATGATTCCTGTGTTGACATATGATAGTAAACAACGGGTATATACATTTTTGCTAATGTTATCTCTTAACACATCACAACTTTCGTTCCATTCTTTTTAATTAGCAACTCAGAAACGCTTCGTTTTAGTTCAGTGCTTACTAGCTCTTCCATGTCCTTCACCAAGTAATTATCAAACTTCTCCTACACACGAAATCGACTTGAATCCAACTTTCAATCCTACTTTTATATCCTCCAATAACTATTATATACTCTTTTTCTGGCTAAAAAGTAAATAATTTTTTTGAGATCGGGCAGAGGGACTAATCCTCCATCTCTATCTGCTACGCATATGGATTATAATACATTATACTCTCAATAAAATAAATTTTTAATGAATCCTTCGCCTCTCGAATCAATCCAGTTTTTTCTAAACGTTTCTCGTCATGTTCACTACTACAACCGTTCGAAAGGATTCAAACATAAACATCGTTTGTGTTCTAAACTTGTCATGGGTTTCATTCTTTCTATTTCCATTGGTTTCCTCGCCACTGACAATGGGTTTCCCCTAAATTCTGAATGAAAGTTATTTTCTTTATCTTCAATAATTCTGTTAAAATGCGAGTGCCACGTTTTCTGCATATCGTGATAATATTATGGGAAAAAATCTTCTTACTCTGAGATACTTTACTTCCCGTTTTAAATAAAAACGAAATACTTAGTGAATTAATCATGGTGATTCTGATTGGAAATTGTATTAGTTAAATGTCGTTTAATTCTCTTGCGATTAGATGGATAAACGTGAGATATACCCTAAGTAAAACAATTCAGTGCTGCGTTATAAGTTTGCTATTTTCTACAAATTTATGAATGAAAACTAAATAAATTCTTGTCAAATAATACATTATGAAAAACTATTCTAGCAGATTTTTTTAAATAAATTTTTAGAAAGTACTTAAAATACATCTGATAGAAGGTCAGCTTGTCTCTTAAAAAATGCGCTCATAGTTTTACTTTGGCGCCTGTACCTATGTCTGTGTACTTGCTTAAATTGAAATAGTGATGAAACCGTAAACGATAGAAAGCGGTTCCATGTCGTTTCCCCCAAAGCACTTCATCCACGGGACGTTTCACCCACAGACAGTTCTCTCACGGGTCATTTCACCCACTCTCTTCACCCATGGGACGTTTCACCCACAGACACTTCACCCACGGGAAGTTTCATCCAAAGACCTTTCACCCATGTCTTTTCGCCGATTTGTTTTTCGGCCACAATTCAGTTCACCCACTTAAGGTTTCACCCAAAGATCTCTCGCCCATAATTGTTTCGCCAATAGTTCAGTTCACCCAAAGACTTATGAAAGTAATTAATGCAGCATAAACAATATAAAATAAGTAATCGCATAACAGAATACCTTAATATTTGTGGCCATAATTTTACTTTGTAAACGCATATTGTATTATTTTAATTGAAATGTCATGTCCTAAAACCTTTAAGTAAAACATATAACAGCGGTTGATATCCTTTCATTCCTGATTTCATCCTGTAATAAGAAAATAATGGGCGATGTGATGTGTGAGTGAATGTCTGTACTTGTGAAACAGTATATGTCAAATGTATTTTTAATTGATCATTTCATTCCGTGAAAAGATACCGAAAATTCATTACTCTAAAAATAAGATTTCATACTGTAATTCACTTTATTAAACAAATAAATAACATCATATTAAAGATAATAATATGTTGGTATGTTAAAAACGAAATTTCCACTCTATAAGTACTTACTAGGGAATTAGCCAGTTAGAAAATTAAGTTTTTTTGTGTAATAGGATTCGAAATGTTTCTGTATTCAGAACTACAGCGTAATTATCTCAATCTAAAACGCAGAAAACAGGCATATCACAAAAGGAATAAGAAAGAAATATATTTTTGCAATTTTCGCAGTGTTTATAACACAACAAATGCAGTAGTTCTTTCAAATAATCTGAATGAGATCTCTAATTCTTGATTTCAATTTGCTGGGAATATGAAGATTTTCTTCCTATTTTCTTTTCTAATTCATTTATAAATAAAATAAACCCGATAAGGCTTAACAACAAATATTATTTGTTTTGTTTCCACAACTTTGATCAACGTAACAGGTGTTTAAACATTGCTAATTGATACAGAGAGTAGTCCAAATGATTGCACTATAGAATTCATCGTAATGTTTTTAACGTTTTAATGGTATTTACACTCACGAATAATGTTTTTGGAAAAGAATAAGATTAGTATTTGTAATTTTGACGGTCAATAAATAGTTTTTCATAAAATGAATTTTTATAAGTATGTTCGTAATTTTATCTACCTTAGCTTGGGTGAAATAGTCCATTTAATAATAAAAGTTTTCGTCTTATTTCCGATTTTGTGTATTGACATATTTCTATACCCATTTGATGTTCAATAGTGTGCAGTTTATTATATATGTTTTTGGTTTTATGAAACTGTCTATATTAATTAATGTGCATTGGCCATATTAATTTGTTGCTGTGCCATTTGTTTGTTTACGTTGCTGCAACAATAATAAAATATTAATTTACTTGAGATTATTAGTAAATAATTTCTTTTATAATGGATTTGATTGAGTTTTTAACATTGAAACTGAAGCATGGCCCAAAAACAGTGGGTGAAAGATCTTTGGGTGAAACCTTATGTGGGTGAACCGGATTATGGGCGAAAAACCTATGAGCAAAAATGCATGCGTGAAAGGTCTTTGGATGAAACTTCTCGTGGGTAAAGTGTTTGTGGGTGAAACATCTCGTGGGTGAAGAGTGTATGGACGAAATGACCCGTGAGAAATTTCTGTACTGCTAATACGTGGTTCTCTTTAGATTTGAGTTATGAAAAATAAACAAGTTCGGATTGGGGACCTTTTCAAATTTTGTTTTTTTAATATCTCCAAAGATGTAAAAGATGAAAATCTGAAACTTTAAGCGTAAATTTTCTCTTTAAAGCCACTTATTCTTGAAAAGTTTAAATAAATCCACCAAGTAAATCTTAAACCATCTTGAATTTCTTAAACGGCTTTATTAATTGTTATCACCGGAAACAATCTTCGTACCAACTTAAGCAAACAAGATCTACGACAAATACGTAAATATGTTTAATTTACTTCCGTGTGCAAACACAGAACATAGTAAATGAAAGTAAATGGATTATCTACGACAAAGAAGTAATTTTCGATTAATTTATCTATATACCCAAATGTACAGTTGATGGAAAACTGACATTTGAGTGTACATTCTAAATGTAGGTAATTCCCGTTATTATTTACGTGTAATCTGTCTGATGAACCCCTAAACGCGTGACATTGCTGGCGAATATACAAGCCATGTTCGATTAACTTTCTCTCCGTTTCTTAACCTTCTTCTGGTGTTCGCGAACGTGTATCTTCGGTTATTGTTATCTTTAAAGAATGCAGAGGGCGCAATAAAGGTCCCCATAACCGATAGAGCCATGCGCGGATCCAAGGGGGGGGGGGACGATGGGGGCGATCGCCCTTTGGATTCTTTTTGGGACAAAAGAATAAGCAGGCTGTCAGGTGGCAGGATGGTTTCTTCAGTAGGCTTAGGTTATTTAATAGATTCTTCTTGGAAATTTCCTATGCTTCTTGTCTTTATGTCGCTGCCGACGTATTGTCCTAGCAAAAAAAGTCGGTTGGAGATAGTGTCACCCTGGGCGGTGCTGAAACTTGCTAATTGTGGTGGTGGGGAGGAGAATGGGATTCCCAGGATTTTCAACGAGTGAAGGAGAAGGAACCTACCCACGTGGGACATTGCCTTCGAATACGCTCGATGTGCGCACTCCGGGCGCGTAGCCTTTTGGAGAACCCTCGCACCGGGTGCAGTAAAGATAGTATCATATGAATCCTCTCTCTTTCGAACCGCGAGTAGGGGCGATGGCCATGTCAACGACCTACGCTATCGGCTAGGTGCCGGTAAAAGGATGAAACTAAGTCATCGGCTTATGCCTTGGTTCTCCTTCCACCCTCATTCACTGGTGTCGGTTCGTTTTGTTCATACGCATGGCTATAGTTTAAGAAGCTTTTTAGATGTCTCTTCTTGGGTTTACCCAAAAGGACTACGATGATATTTCTAAATACACATTTTGGAATTTATCCCCCCTCCCCCGTTTGCCTAGGGTGCTTTCCCACTTCTGAGCTCTTTCATCTCCCAAAATCCTTTACAAGGGACCTTTCTCTAACTTGGGTTTTCCCGTCATTGTTTTCAAGAGCTTACGAGCGTTTTAAGATCATTCATTCAGTGATTCACTAGCGCGTGTGTTATCGTTTGCTGGAGAAGTGCTATAAGTTGCAAGTGTCGCAGAAGTATATAGTCGGTACAGACAATCAGGTTTTGCGTTTATCGTGTCCCACAATTTAGAATTACAGCAGCAGTTCTACAAGTATTCGAAATACCATCACTTCAAGAGTGATTATTACTTCTTTGGAGATAGTCGACGAACATGCAGCGGAAGAATTCTACAATTATCTGTAAGTGATTTCTTACGAAATTTTTATTGTTTATTTTCTCTATATTCGAATTCAATGCACTAAAAATGCAACAATCAATGTCTGATAAAAGTACTATTATTTTAAAAATTATTCCGTGGAATTTATCTTAAAAAGGGAATTTATATATTTAGTCATAGTATTATACTTTATTCAGCATTGAAGATGTATAGTTAAATTTTGTATATTATTAACGTGAATCATTATTTGAACATTTTCAGATATACCTTGATTAAAATGAAATCAAACAGACACTTGCGCCAGAAAACGTTGCATTTTTATCTCAATTCTTCAGAAAAAGAATCAATAATAAATTCAAGCAATCAAGAAGTGGAAGTTGCATTGTCTACACTACTACCTGTCGACTCCTTGAAGAGAGATATATACGCTTATGAAGATAACAGTTCAGTTATTTCATTGGTTCATTCGGTAGATAACGAACATTATATTAGTGATAGTAGTGCTACGGTGAAGAATGATATCGGTATTTACCTTGGAGGAAAATTAGATAATCTAACAAAGAAAGAACTTTTAGAAAATCCGTTTTGTCCACCTAAAAATTGTCTTTCCTTTTTCTGAGCATCAAAAGAACGGCAAAGTTGAAAATAGATACCTCAATCAAACTCACTTAAATAGATTCACTTGGGTAGTATATTCTCCAATAAAGCAGGGAATTTACTGTAAATATTGTTCCTTGTTCGCTCCTACAACTGTTGGTTCAATTAAATGTAAAACTCAGACCGGGGTTTTAGTTTCAAAGCCGCTTACTGCATTTTCAAAATTATTGGGTAAGGATGGCGTTCTTGAAAAACACCAAGGCAATGCTTATCATAATAGCTCTGTGGAATCGGAAAAAATGTTTTTAAGGAACTTTGGCAAGCCCCAAACTGAAGTTCAAAACATGTTAATTTAAGGGAGACTGAAGCAAGTTCAAGAGAATCAAAAACCTCTTTTGCCTATTATTGACACGGTCATTACTCTAGGTAGACAAAATATACCAGTTCGAGGCCATAGGGATGACGGCAATTTTTCAGACAGGCCTGAGAGCAGTGAAAGCATTACGAACGAGGGAAACTTTCGCGCTATATTAAAATTACGTATCCGAGGTGGTGACCAGGATCTTGAAAATCATCTGAAATCCTCTAGCGCAAATGCCACATACATTTCAAAAACGACTCAGAACTCGATTATTGATTGTTGCAGCGATGAAATTTTGGAAAAATCCTAACTTTGTGAAGGAAAGAATATAATATTTCATTTTATTTGACGAAACTACTGATATAACTATGGTGTCTCAATTAAGCCTTGTTATTAGGTATGTTTATGAAAATAAAATTATGGAAGATTTCATTGGTTTTGTGGATTTGCAGGATGAAAATTTCACATCAGGAATTAGACAAGACCTAGAACCTAAATTAAGGGGGAATGTGCTAGGAAAATCAGTTTTCAGTTATTAGTAAAAAAATAATCTTGATATGAAAAACTGTGTTGGTATTAGTACTGATAACTGCCGCGTCAAATATATTGCCGAAACAACTATTGTGTTTGGATGAAGTTCAGTTAGATAATACTGCAACGTCCTTATGGGAAAATAATTCTGACTTTTTGAATGTTTCCATTATTTCAAATTCGTTTACTATTTTTCTAAGCGAATTAATAATTTGGAAAACCAAATGGGAACGTGAAGAGATTTTAGATCGTTTTGTTAATTCTGGCAATCGACGACTTGATTTTTTATTGTGATTTTTAAAATAAAATGTTAAGAAGTGCTATACAAAGTTAATAAAATGTCACAGATACCGGATTTAAATAAATTTTTTTCTTTTTTGCATAATGCGAAACATAATCCTTATGCATCATTTTCGCAAAATATGGATTATTATAAGAGAGGTTAATGTATGCGTGGTTTTCATCTAAAATAGGTTTTATGATAGTAAATATACTGTACTATTATTTCATGTGATAATCTCTTTAAAAAGTCCTGAATATAATTTTGACGAATATAGGGAGTTGTATTAGAAAATTTTCCTATTTACGAGGAAAATAGTACTTAATCGCCCCTCCCCCCTTGGGAGGTTTCTAGATCCGCCCTTGGATAGAGCATATAGCAATTGTTCACAAAAAAATCTATGCATTTCTCAAGTTGTTGAAATTTCGAGAGAAACGCTAGGACTTTAGAAATGTCACTCTGACATTGTATTTAATGAAGTTTTAGAAGATGCTATAAAAATTGACATTGATGTGAATATTGAGCCAATATTTTCTAGAAAAAATTGCATTCGTCCACGACAAAAAATCAAATTCTGCTCCCGATGAACCTCTAACCGATCTAGAGGCTCGATTTAAAGTAGAATTTTTTTACTGTATATATGATGCAGCAATTGCTGTTATTGAAGAAAGACTTGCGCAATTACATGATCACAATAATTTATTCAATTTATATACGATGCAAATAGTATAAAAATATCTCTAAAAAGGAGTTTTTGAAAAATTGCATGGATTTGCAAGCAGCACTGACAAATTCAAAGGATATCAACGAGACCGATTTGGACGGTTTAGAAATGTACGAGGAACTGACATCATTGTCTGTTCTAATAAAACCAGATTCAACACCATTAGAAGCATTGCAATTCATTTTACAACATTTTGTTGCGATTGCGTTACGAATTATGTTAACTCTCCCAATAACGGTAGCTTCAAGTGAAAGGAGCTTCTCCAAATTAAACCTTATTAAAAATTACTTGAGATGTCTTAAGAGCGGTTGGGTGAGCTTGCAATGATCTCGATAGAGCATGATGTTAAAAAAAATAAAATTTGATGATCTACAACATGATTTTGCCCACTAAAAAGCTCGGAAACAAACGTTTTTTGTAAAAAAATGTGTACAATTACATTTATTTTTCTGTAAATATATATATTCTGCATATATATTATAAAATTTTTGTGAAATTTCATATTTACATTTCTGTAAATATAGGGTGTTTTTAATTAATTGCTAATTTATTCATAAACAAAATGAATGCAACATTACGATAATTAGATCCTATGAAAATACTAAACAATCAGTTTTTAATTCATGTGAAATACGGAATTTATGTATTCATGGGGCGCCAATTTGAAATCTGCTTGGGGCGCCAAATGTCTTGGGGTAAAGATAGTAAGTACAAATGTCGGCAAATTGCCATTCTCCTCAATGGCCATGTTGGTTGCCTTCTTTAATACAGAAACCCTCGAGATCATTTGAATTCCCGCGTCACAAAGCGGTGTTGTCAAGTCATAACAACTTCGATATACAGGTGAAGTGCGGTTTTCTTAAAAAAATACCGTAGAAACGCCAATAAAAAACTATTTCGGTGTAGTTTTTCACAGGGAATACGAATAATTCATCAAAAAATATTTATCTTAATCGATTATTCTGAAATATAATTGAGGCAGTTTTCCTTGACCTGAAATCGCACCTCCCGCTGAGAGGGTTGCCTTCGAGCCGACTCTTATCCCGCGAAGAATCGAAGCTCTCACCGCGAGTATCTATTGTGCCTCAAAAACTATAGCCAGGTATATTTCTAGGTCTGCCCCCACACAGAAGGGCTTAAGCCGATTGCGTTCTAAACTTTCATTACAGAAATATCAGGTGTCCAAAAAATATTATTTATGTGAAATTTATCTTTATGTAGAATGTTGATGAGCAACGTAGGAATTTTTTAGGCTAGAGAGTAGGGCAGGGTGTAGCTAAGTTTTGGGTAAGGGAATAATCGATGCGTTTGTAGAAAATAAGAATCCCGATGGATTATCTAATGATAGAATATACTCCGAGCGTAACATGCAGCACCAATTTCGCGATAGGTCATTGGTAGAATGTTCCGTAAAGGGCGCGACGGGTCGCAATTCCAATTTTAATGCGATGCCATACAGTCGTGGGAGTGATTGTGATGGGAAGAGAAAGTCAAGGGTGAGATTAGTATGCGAAGTGATAGTGAGAAATTAAACGTCGTCGTACTGAACTGTAGCAACATCAGTAGGAAAATTGCTGAGTTCGAGCATATTATTCGCAGTCTGCACGCCGACGTCGTGATAGGCACAGAAAGTTGGTTAACGGATGAGATTCAGAGTCAGGAGATATTTCCTAGAGACTATCGTGTCTATAGAAAAGATCGCGCTAATAGATCGGGCGGGGGGGGGGGGGTTCATAACGGTTAGCGATAAGTACGATAGCAGTGAGATTCCGATAAGTGACGAGGATATCGAGAGTGTTTGGTGCCGCATAGGTAAAGATGGCTCCAAAAAGGTGTTCTTCAACGTTGCGCTAACTTTGTTATTAAGCCTCTCTCATTTAAACGCTAACCTCACCTTCACGTAGTATTCTCCGTTATAAAACAAACGAGACCCTAGTGACAGAATATGTTGAGTATAACCACATGAAAAATAAACAAGATGATCCAAACGGAACCTATTATGCCTACTTTCCACATAATTATTTATTAAATACGTATGCATTGGCTTTAATAGCTTTAGAATCACCGCGGATGAGTTGCTCGTTGTGTTCCCAAATTTAGCGTTATAAAATATTACAAATACATTCAAACGGAATTCTAAATTGATCACGCGTATTTGTGTGGCAAATATAACACGTGCATATAAAGGTGCGTTTACACTATGCGAGCACGAACGAACAAACACTAGCGAACGAACGTTCGTTCGTTCGCTCGTGCTCGTGGAAGAAGCGTAATAAAACAATCAACAATTAGAAATAAACTGATGTGAGCAACACATGACTTTCTCCATATTTATATGGCAAATTACATATTGTTAGCTCTGGAATCGTTGTCAATATTTACTTTCGGTTGACCAAGCGTCAATTGTTAACAATAGTCTTCGGTAGGTGGCGTTGTGGTGGCAGCTAAAAATATAAGATATCTCTTAAACAATGCATTATATGAAAAATGTATCAAACAAAGGTTGTAGAAAATAAAATTTCCTACAACTTTTATTCCAATACATTTATCAAATATGAATGCAAATATTTCGAAATAACGTATAAGTGACAAGAGTAAACACCCACTTCCGGTCGACCGATTTTTTCGGAAAACTAATCAAATCTTCTAACTTTTATAAAAATGTTAAATATAAAATTTTGCGTTGATCTGATCAATATTTTTGAGTTAGAGCGCCCACAAAAATCTATCACATACAGACAGACAGACTGATAGACAGGCAGACACACAGACATCATCGAGAAAATATTCAAAACGTGTTCAGGGGACCTTAAAACATGTATTTCCGTTGAAATCTCGAATTCGATTCTTTTCATGAAAACAATACTTTATACTTCGTATATGGAGAAAGTAAAAACATACTCCACTCGAATAGCAGTTATATAATTTTTATTTTCACGTTCATACCTTCATCGTAAATTACCCATTTCTTTTTACACACAAACGCTGTGTATACGTAAAGAAAATAGACGTATTTCTTCGTCGTAGATAATCCATTTCCCTTCAATGACCAAATGATGCGTGCGAACGAAATAAAAACTAGTTAGGCATTTAGTATATATTGTTCACTTCAATTGCTACGAAAATGATTTTTGTTGACACCAATTAAAATAAACGACGCAATATACATAATATAAACTTTCTCATATACATGTATACGTTTGGTCGACTTTGTACGCTTATAAAAGAAGAACGCTTATAAATCAAAGTTTACCGTAGTTTAGCGTATATTTTAATATCACTGGAAGATATATAGTAAAATTTTGGGACATATGGCTTATTTGTGACATCAGGCTGTACGATTGGATGGATTTCAACCAAAATCCTTATAGCCATTTTTGAGTAAATCGAATTTTGTTTCAAAATATCCAATAATAAAGTACCTTTAATGGTTGCGCAATATCGTTCATCTCGTCAGTGTGTATATTATGAATGTCATTATCCACAAATATGATATATCATTCGATTTAGTTTAACCGTCTCGGCTTTTATGTACGCGTTTGGGTCCTAGAACCGCGAACAGACTGACAGACAGCCGGCATGGTGAAAACCACTTTTATGGACTCAGGGGCATCTAAAACATGTATTACCATCAAAATCTCGAAGTCGAATTTTTTCACGATTACAATCCTTTATATATGTACTACGTATATGGGAAAGTATAACGTGTGGAAAAAAGTTCAAAGTGAATTACGACTTTCTCCTTTGATTTTCTTGAAATTGGCTGCTCCTTCGATAAAAATATACTGAACAAAACAAATGCTATTTGACTAGTTCTACAAATTTAGTTTAAAGATTTTTGTTATAAGTGATATTTTACGAGATATCAAGAAAAATTAATTTTTGTCACCAGTAAAGTGGCACTCCCGATTAGGCTACGTGAACCATTTATATCATTTTTCTTAATTTATTTGCCCTGATGTCCTGAATACCAAATATAATGAACATCCGCCCAGTAGTTTCGCAGATGAAAAATGCGGACGGACAGACGGACGGACACGACGGAACCATAAGGCGTTATTTGTTTACTTTGTGTAAAGAACACCTAAAAACTGAAAAAACGCCAGTATTTACGCATTTAAACACTTTAAAAATATAAGCAGTTCATTGGTCATTCCGATTTAAATCACCCAACACATTTAGGGTACAGAAGAATGTTCTTGCCGCTCCAAGCAAGTTTTCCATTGTCCGTTTGGCCTAATCTGCGCTGCCAAATGTAGTATTATCGTAATGATTAGTTTTAAGTGCGCATGGAAGGGTTCGAGTGATTTCCGCCGCAAGTCGAGTGAATGTCCATTGAATGTTAAATGCTGCGAGGACTGGAAAAGCCTTTAGCATGGAATTGCGGGCCTCAGATTTGGTGCAGCGCCTTCATGTGGCGCGCATTCTTGTGTGTTTTGAGACCACTGATCAACATCATGGAACATTTACATATATAACGTAACACAGTATCTTTGAAGTCAACACACTGCAATGTTATCTCTCTCTGTCTCTCTTTAATATAGCGAATTTTCCTCGCGATTACTCTAATTTTATTTTCAAATTTAAAATTAATACATTATATTCTACTCTCATGACTTTTTAACAAGCATTATAAAGTTAATATAAAACGCCTCCGAGTTTATTTTAACTTGATAAATTTAATTCATTTTGAAATCGTATCTTACCCGAGTCATCCATCATGATCACATTAAATGATGGAGCTGAGATAGACATGACTCTGACACTAAGTGGACGTTAAGCCCCAGTTAACAGAATCACGAAAAAGGAAGACTTTCCAAATAAAATTATCATTCTGACACAATAGTCTCAAATTTCCGTCCATAGATCTAGCCTCGTTTCCGGAGTAGGACCCTTAACGTGTTCTAAAGAACCGAACGGACTAAAGAACACTTCCTACTTCTCTCAATTCAATTACTTCCTTGTTATCCACTAGTTCACCTGCCATCATTTGGCTGTCTTGTGCTCTATACTGTGTCACGAAAAATCTTCCTTTTCCAGGAATCCTACACGTTAAGGAAGAAAGGTCTCCTCACGCATAGCGACGATATTTAAGAGAGTCGAATGGATTTCAAGGAAACTTGACGGGATAAGATCGTAGAGCAGCCCTTAAAACATAATTGAGAGTAATTAAGACACAAAAACGATGCAAGCCTGGGAGGAAATTTTGCGTTATTAAAATTTGCTACGCATCGCGTGATTCAATTTAAGAAGATTGGTTATGCCACCAGGGGCATTTTATGCCGCTAAATAAAGATTCAACTTATACCTTCGTTTGTTCAATTTCAGTTTGATAAATGTTGCATATTTATCTATAATTAACGCTATGATTGAGGTAATCTATGCTATTCAAGAGTTTATTTAAATTAAGAGCAAATTTTCTTAACATTTTACCTTTGCGTGATTTAATAATATTACCAAGAAGAGATATAAAGTTGAGGGCAATAGTCTTGAAAACCAAGATTGGCATTTTCCGCCTCCCTTACGCGCATTTTCAGCAAAGAATGCGTTAATCAAAATTTTAATAGAGTCAATTTTCTCATTTTCTGGGGATGCTCGAGGAGACACGATAAACACTTCCAGCTCAAGTATTCACAAAAAAAAACACAATTTTAGGAATGTAACATATTAATCAAACGAGTAAAGGATCCTTCTCTGTCGGAAATAAGCAACATTTTTGAGAACATGGCGTTATATTTCCTTGAAGTGATTTCTCGACACTATAATTTCTCTACCTCTTCCCTCCCCTACATTTCTCCTTCCTTATTTCCTTCTTCCACTCTCCTTTCTGTTTTTTCAGTAAACGCCAACGTGGGCGAATGTTGTTTCTTCTTTTTGTCTCGGAGTTAGAGAAAAATGACGGCTAATTTGAGTTTTGTTGTGCTCCCTCGTCTTTTTTCTTTCTCATTCATGCCGAAGCTTTCTCCTTTTCTCTTTCTCCACCCACTTTAAACCCGTCGATGTCTTTATCAGCGTAGTAAGGCGAGAAACGGACTATGAGAGAAACTCAAAACGAGTCAACGGCTGTTCTGAGGTAATTGTCTGAAGTCTTGATTGGAGTGGAATTTGAGCGCCGCCTTTTGGTAGGAGAGGATAACTGTTCGGACGTGATATGATGAGGCGCTTTTTGTGGTACAGAAATTTCTATAAAGAAACGGGATGAATTTGAAAAGGATTTTCACACAACGCCTAGATACGTTTACATATATACTTACAACAAACAACAGCGAGTGTTGTTTATCCACGTGGATGAGACAGCCCAAAATATGAAAATCAAAAAATTTTAAATTTACTTAGTAAATCCAGTTATTTAAAGGGTAAACCGCCCATTAATTGGCCCATTGGAAAATTTTAAAGGTGACTTAATATCTGACAATTCGTAAATTAACTCTCTCCTGGAATTTGAGCTGTAATGTTCGTATATCGTTTAGTCGTATTTCGTACATCATGATAATTTTCGCTAGATGCTTAGTGGGGAAACGGTACATAGAGTCTATAATTTCAAATACCTAAGCGCTCACATAGCAAAAGACCTCAAATATGATATACACATTCACAAAATCGTAATAAAAGCGTATAAAACCTTGCATTATGTGAAGGGTAATCTAAGAGGTAGTAATAAAGCTGCAAAAGTGTTAGCATATAAATCATTGGTTAGTCTTATACTAGAATAGGCTAAGGACGTATGGAAACCTTACGAGATAGAGCAAATATAGAGATTAGAGAATGTGGAAAGAAAGGCAGCGAGATATACCTTAGGTATATTGAAGAAGGGAGAGAGCGTCACCTAAATCATAAGTGGTAGGTTGGGAAACGCTTGAAAACAGGAGAAGGGTTAATACATTAAGGGGATATACTCGTATTCCAGGTGCATGGCTAAAATAAGCATGGGAAGATTTTAGGATTAGAATAGAGAAGCCAAAATTTGTTGGATAAAAACGGACACGAGTTGATAATTAAATTGAGCCTTCAAAAAATCAAATATATATTGCAAAATATTTTTTCCTTGATAGGAAAACAAGGTATAGGAACATGTAACTTGAAAACCTCTTCAAACCCCTATAAGAAAATGTTAAAAGATATTAGGATAACGTTTTTATGATAATAGAAAATTTTGCAAATTTTAACAGATTACGACAGAGTTGGAGGAAGTAAAGAAATTCTTGATGGGGCGAAGAATAGTGGGGACCTCGTGAGCTCCATAATCATTACGGCAGTCGTGAAGGCCAATCTTGAATATAGAAAACTCTTAACTATCGGTAATAATTGAGTTGACGAAGTTCTACTTAAGGCAATAAATTTTGTATTATTGTGTTTATTTAAGCAAGAATTAGTTAACATTGCATTTATATATAGTATGAGTGTGAAAGTTAAAGATATTTATGAGCTCAATATTTTAGCAGTCGTCGCCACCTGGCATTAGCCTAATTGTGGCAATGAAGGGTAAACAAATAAAAATTAATTAATTATTTAGTTCATTAGAAAATTATCGAACACGTCTTATGGTAGGAATCAAATTCCAAAATAAGCAATTCAATATCAAAAATTGGAAAAGTACGCATATATCTTAGATATTTTAAATAGTCATAACAAGGTTATGGAAAACCATATGCGCATTTCGACTACAATGCGGCTTTCTCCAGGGACTATTCACCGAAAGTAGATATGGCTATTAGATTGGCAAAACTATAAGTACTTTCATTTTCAGCTCTTTTTATGGAGATGCTCATTCTTGAATTATAACTAAACTATAAATAACTATAACCAAACTATACTATAGAAAAGAGGACCCAATAAAATTTGTTGGTCGTTGATCATAGTGGTGGAGGCGCATTGTATCCAGTAGGTCACTGCTTATAATAAAGCCTCAGTGTATAATGTTTAAAACAATTCCAAATTTATGGTATAAATGAGTTTTAACTGAATAATGTGCATATATACACCAATGATGATGTAAAAATATATTTTTATTTTAATATTCAATTTCACGTTTTATTTACGGCGGCCGTGCTTGTTGATGGAAACTAAGCTAAGCATAACATACCTTGTTTACGATGGTTTTTACGAAGATTTTTTTGGCGAACAACAATAAAAATAAATTTTTTCCGCCCGTAGCTCTTAAATGATCTTTAATATACCAATTAAAAAAGTATTAGGATAGACATGATTTTCAGCAAACAAAGTCCGCGAGAGCACAAAATTACGATATACAGTTTCGGAGACATGAATTCGAGGAAGTCGCGAGACTGTTTTGCTAGCAAAGCAAAAATAAAAATGCACCTGTGCACAAACCTGATATTTTGGAGAAAAAGAATATTTCTTTGTCTTTCATCCAGAAAAAATCTGATGTGGTTACCACATTACTTTCTCCATATCTGTAATATTTCTAAAAATTCCAAATAGGTTATATAATAATAAATATTTTAAGAAACTGCGAGAAAATTTTAGACTTTACAAAGAACAGAAATAAACTCAAACCATAGCCTTCTGATATTGAATATATCCACAAATCTCCAAAAATTAAGAAAAGAAAAAGGAGAGTTACTAAGATGTAACTAAGCGTCAATTGTTAGCAGTAGTCATCGCTAGGTGGCGTGGTGGTGGCAGCTAAAAATATAAGATATCTCTTAAACAATACATTATATGGAAAAAAAATTTCAAACAAAGGTTGTAGAAAATTAAATTTCCTACAACTTTTATTCCAGTACATTTTTATATTTATCAAATATTAAAGCAAATATTTCAAAATAACTGATAAGTGACAAGAGTAAACACCCACTTCCGGTTGACCGATTTTTACCAAAAACTAATCAGTTCTTGTGACTAACGTAAAATGTTAAATATAAAATTTTGCGTCGACCTTATTAATAGTTTTTGGGTTAGAGCACCCACAAAAAGCTATCACATACACACACAGACATCATCGAGAAAATGGTCAAAACGTGTTCAGGGGACCTGAAAACGTGTATTTCCGTTGAAATCTCGAAGTCGATTTTTTTCATGAATTCAATTATTTCCCCTATACAACGTATATGCAGAAAGTAAGAACGAACAAAATGGCACTTTTGGTCTATTTGGTGAACACCGTGATCGCATGCACGATTTATTCCTGATTGATGACTAACTGCCGGATGCTTCGGTTGATTATAAATATCAATAAGAATTTAGGACTATTAATGAAAAATTTTGTTCATAAAATACACAACAAAATACCGGCTGAATCCTGTTAGGATCTCGTCTGAAGGAGAGCAGATTTGCTGAAAAACGCGCTTATCCCCCAACTCCAGAAGAATCCGAGGAACATTTTAGCGTCCATTTATTTCTCTTTCGGCCCCTTCTCTAACTTCTTCAGGAGCGGTCCCCGATAGCATCCCATCTATCCCTCTCTTAATTTCGACGAATAGAGCGAACCAGGAGGTTTGTACGCATACCAACGAAAGAGAAGAAAGATTTTGTTACGCAGAAAGGAATGCACACATATAACACAGGCAATATCTTCGAGGTCAAGGAGAAAGTTAAGATTAAAGATGTGAGGAGGTAGAGGGAGAAAGGGGACGAGCAGGGAAGCGGCATGGAGGTAAACGAGAAAGTAGCCGCAGAAGTTCAGCCAAGGGAGGTAAAGAGAAAAAGAGAAAGACATAAGTCGGACGCAAAGGACGCCTCGACTCATATAAATAAGGGCATTCTGAACGGCTATAACGCGTAATTTACCGACCGATAAATGCTGCCTTCATTGACCGGCAGAAAGAAGTCCAGGAGAGGTCGGTATGGAAAAGAGAGAACGACCGATGGAAAGGATTGCAGGGAAAAAATAAGCGCCATGCTCATACCCGAGCATGGGCGCGCATACGAACACAAGAGCGATCTCACACGTTGAAAGGCGGCGGACGAAAAATAAAGCGGATGAAAGGCGCGGGAGAGAGTGGAAGGGAAAGGGAGTAAGGAGGGTCCAAAAGGAATAAGTTACTTGCGCCGTGGTTTGAGTGCGCACTCCGTATTCATAAATGACCCGCACTAAAGGTGGTCGGGTGATTACCTTCTCCTTCCCCTCACCAAGTCCTTCCCACTTGCCCCCACTTCCACCCCTCCTCACCTCACTGCCACTTCCTTCTCTCTTGTCTTTATTTCACACCGACACTCCTATTTTTTGTCATTTTTGAACCCAACTCCAGTTAAGTTAGTTGCCTTGCTGGCAGTTATCTAACCTGAGCAATTGGATCGATAGAAATGATACTGGCGTAATGTTGCTATTTGTCCCCTTACGCATTTTATCAGACTATTTATCTTAAGGATTCAGAATACTTGCCGATTGTCTATTTTTAATAGCGTTTTGCTTTGCTCGTTATCTTACTTATTTGTAGCACAAGTAATGTTTCTCTGCGAATATCTGTCTTAAATAAACCGTTAGAAATTTTTATAAATATTTTATTTTTGAAAATGTGAGGTGATTTTTTCACATTTATTGAGGCACAAAAGAACGCGTTTTCCAAATTAATTTTTATTTCAAAACAAACGTCCAATATTCTAGATAAAGTCTATCTTTCAAACTCTGGCCCTCATTAAACAACTATAATCCTTCTATAACAACATCCATAACTTCAATGCGGCCTTGATACCTATTCGAATTTGACATGCCTGATGTATAGTGGCCCCATTATCGATGGAAAGGATGGATAGCAATTATAATATATAGAGTTATGTGTAACTATATTTTATTTTTTAAGCATACTAGCCTTTTTGTTCTATAAATTATTTTAAAAGAAATTTATCGTCACTTTTGTGCATTAATATTAAATATGCAATACCTACGACTAAAAAGTTATTATCTTAAGGAAATGATTTATCAAATCACTTCTCTTTCATTCAGTCTGACATTTTATATCCTAGTCCCAAGAAGCTTACCTCGCAATTGAATAAATTAAAGAATGGTGATTTAAAAAATTATATCTTTGACGATTACTTGAGCTAAGCTGACTTTTATTGGTTTCATATTAGTTCCGATGAGTCATCACCTTTAAAATAAAAGAGCTTATGTAGACTTCGTAATTAAAAGCGTTACTTAGATGAAAATTAAGTTTATGTCCTTATGGAAATTGTTATATGCTATCACCACCACCATCAGCTTACAAATGTATATCGCTGACCAGTGATGCCCCGAAACATACTCGACTGATAAGTCAATTCCTTGTTTGAAAGAAATGTCAGCGGATTTATACATAGTATATCGCACCTTGATAAGCGATGGTAAATGTATATTTATATGGGTTTATAATTAGCCGAAATATTTATTTTTTATGATTTTTATAAGCTATCGCGGATGTTTTCTTGATGCCACAAATTTTATATTTTTCATATATAAACCTACTGCAATCTTATCTGCGAACACGGTTTAAGTAAGAATACTTGCATGCACAAGTGTGTGTATAATTTTCGCATTTCACCTTTTCTATAGACTCTTTTCCGAAATCTTCTTCCGACTGGATGTCCTTCCTACTCTCCTTCTCCAATTGTTTTTACCTTTCTGTTTAATGTATACACAATAAATTCAACATTAAGCCTTGAATATTCAACTATTTTAAATTAAGTAATTATTTTATTTCAGCCGTCTTCCCTTAAAATTTTCGGCAAGTTTTATATAATATGATTTAATTCGTAATGAATAAAGCCTCACTGAATACTAATAGCAGTTGATCCATCGAATTCGATATTGATTACAACCAAAATAAAACGGCAATTTTTCCGTCCCTTTTAAAATCTCTTTTTCATTCAAGAATTTCAGACGTAGACAAGAAAAGCTCCTTGTTCTCAGCGAGCACCCCATTACACTTAGGAAAGACGCATTAATTGGGGTTGTGGTTCTTAAACTGGAATCTGGGTGTGTTCGAAGGTTAACGAAGGTTTAGCCAATGACTCGCCTACAAAAATACCACCTTCACGTAAGAAAATACGGCGAATAGAAACGCATGGCCCACCCTGCTCCATTCCCTATTCTAACTTCCATTATCTCCTATTCGACTTTTCTTTGCAGCGAAATTTCCATATCCTACCCCCTCCTTCCACCCTTCTCCCTCTCATTCCCACATTAGACCGTCATACTTCACGATGCAAATCCTACTAACTCGTTTACTTAAGTCGTTGCGATCTTGAGACCAAGTCTGTGCGTCAGACGGATGGGGAAATACAGAGAGAAGAGGATGGCGAGACAATTTGGGAAAGGGTGAGAGAGTGAGAGAGAGGGTTGAGAGAAACAGAGGCGGGAGGGGTCAAAGAGAGAGAGAGAGCGACAGTTAAGCCCCTTCCTTCTGCCGCTTTGATCACTGACCATCTCTCATAGTGGATATCGCAGCGCCGCGATTGATTCACGACGTCTTCAATAGGTGGCTGTGCGGTCCTCCGCCTCATTCCCGGGACTTATCCCCTCACGAGCGGGAAACCGGTTCGGAGGACGCGAGATGGTCGAAAGGAGGGAAAAATGGAGATGTAGAGAATTGACGGGTCTCAGCGGATGGGGAAGGGAGGGGGTGTTGGGAGGAGAGAGGTAGAAGGAGAGGAAGGGAGAAAGGTAGGGGGTAGCAAGCAGGAGAGTGGCTTGGCGTTCGTATCTGCATGCAGATGGCGCAATTTGCCACGTTTGTATTGCGCGAAATTTCTGCAGCACCTCGAGACTTTTGAAGGGAGATAAATCAATTTTCGATTTCGCACGATTTGGTGTATTTGGAGGAATTTATTACCAAATGGATAGTTTCGGTTACTTTGAAAGCTTTTTGATTTATTTTAATATTCAACAAACTATGCATATCAATTAACAGATCAATAGGCTATCGAAAATAATGACAACCATTATCCGGCCCATCAAAAATCCCAAATAAAACTATCATTCAAATTAGTTCGTGGACACGCGCAGAAGTTAACGACGGTTACCTGACAATAGAGATAACAAGTAAGGAAAGAGCCGCTGAACCAGACATTAAATGGAGGTTTTTTCGAAAAAAATAGTTGATGCAGAATGTTAGATTTATGAATTCTAGTATGATTAGTCTGAATTAAGTTTTTCCGAGCGGCCAAATACACTTGGCGTTTAATTCGCAGGTCGTTTCGGGTGAGGCTGAGATGGCTCCCGCCGTTTAAACCAATAAGCTCTCGAGTCGCTTCGCTAATCCACATCCACCTCGTGATAAGTTCAGCTTTTGGGCAAAGTGGGCGCCAGCGTACTACAGAGGAAAGCAGACTTAATCCCTTGGAGTGAATGATTCCGTGGGGCCTCTCGCTTCGAAGCGAGTTCATTGATCGCTTTTAAAGCTAGCTTGACTCGCTCCAGAGTCGTCCTTTGTCTTAAATTTGTCTCACTCCACGTTTGTTTACTTCTTTCGAAAGGAGTCGACGTAATCGAAGCGAAAGTATATAAAACGAGTGAAAATATTCGAAATTACACCTGAAACGCTACATGTTACTTGATGGTACTTCATAGTGATATAATCAACATCGGGTAGAGAGAATAATCTTTCACTTGGATGTAAAAAGTAACTCGTTTCCAACGAATAATTACATAGCTTAAATTTATAACTGTAAAATGCGATAAATTCTAACAAGAAAAAATCAGCTATTTAAAATTCTAAAATAGAGTCGTCATCATATTAAAATATCAGAATCTGCAGGAACGGGTATATTCCTCTGGCATAAATTACAGCAGTTCCATTTATTTATTATTTATTACAGAAATATTAATATTTGGTGAAATAATTATTTCTCGAACAGATGTTCTACGAGCTCAGTTTTACAAAACTAAATAAATAACTAAATAAAATATTTTAATGTGAAAAATAAGGATGGCATAATTCCAACGTAACATACCTATACTAGAATTGGACACAGTATCCAAGTACTTCTTGAAGATCAAAACGTACATTTAACAAGTAAACTATTTGCATGAGCTAGTTTTGTAGAGAGCATAAATATCTTAAACGATTTTTAGCAATCTTTCGAATATTTAACTATTTTAACAACATTTTAGAGTATAACTTTTCTACTATGCCACTAAAAACTAGTGACACTGAATTACTTTACATTGGTCAATTGCTAACAACAGCACCTCAATTCAGATTGTTATTACTGGAAAATAAAAACAATCGCTTCTTTATTTTTGTGATAAACATTGCACTCATTTTAAGCATGTCAACGTAAATTTGAAAGTGTGATCTACTAAATATCAATTTGAATGAACATAAACTGTCATAGAGTTTAAGGTCATGCTTTCTGATTTAATACGATGGCAAAAACATATTATGGATCCTATAAATTATTTTTTCTGACTGATTGCCAATGAGTGTCTTTTATCATCTATGACGATAATGATAAAATATTTGTTATTCAGAGCCACTGAATGCGCAATTGACCGATAATTTTGTCATTAATGAGAGATTTCATCATGAAATATATCGATTCCTCTTCTGTTGTGTGTATGTAGCTCTGTGAAATATGTTCCGAATGCCAAAAATCAATGTCATATTGTAGGAACACATTTCTATAGCATAAAATTTGTTTATAAAATGAAAATTCAAAAACATCCCAATAAGTTCTTATTAGTTGAAAATAATGAAACATAATAGAAATCTGCAAACATTTTTCATTAGTAAGTTTAAAATTTTATCGCATTAATACGACTTAAGAGCAACTTAGGTAATTTTGAGACTTTTTTAGACTTAAGTGGTGATTTAAATTCAATTCCGAAAGAACTAATGATAATCCTGATATCAAAATTAGATAAAATTTTACGAAAGCGAGAATATAGTGACTGGTATAATTAAAACAAAAATTGTAACGAATAACTGTAAAATAGCAAAATCATTACAATAGTTATGTATAATATATCGAATCGGCCGCTTAATAGTTTTTCCAATAGGGCACATCCAATTTCATCGACATAAAAATATTTAACCATTTCTGACAGTTGTAATTGCTACTCTTCTGAATCAAATAGCATCATTATTACTTTAGTGGAACAGAATCTAAAATAAAATTCATTAAACAACAAGATTATGAGTTTGTCATTGGCTTTTATAAATTAAATCTCAATAAAATGCAATCAATATTACATACAAAATTTATCATTCAACTTTAACTAGTGTAAAGCCAGCTTATTCATTATATCCCTCAAGAGAACCCATGCGGATGAAAAACCGGAAGTGGGTAAACAAAATAAACTGCTTCATCGTGTGATCCGACGTTATTTGGCATAATGGAAAATTCCGCCATATCGAATGAGTAGAAGGCAGAAATAGGAACAAACGAATTAATATGCTCGTGAATCATTTGCTATGATGGTCGGAAAGGGCCACATCCACCGATAAATACCGACAAAAACGCCTACAATGTGAAAAAGCGAATCAATTCACGACTCCTTATAAGGAAAACAGCCAGGTCGGTCGAATCGTATAAAAAGTCCCGCTCTCCCCCACTATTAAGTTGTTACGACTTTTAAAATATATGTCGGACCGCGTAATATTGATTTAGAAAAACTCCTCCGAGATGTAGATTGGTAAATTAAAATAAAAAACAGAACATTCAAAATCCCGCGAGAGGAGTAATGAATAAGGAAGGATGACAGGAGGGAGAGAAGGAAAGAAGGGAGAGAGACGGAGGGAATGAATGTGAAATGGGAGATAACGCTCAGAGTCGAAAAGAGCGACGGTGGGAAAATATGGAGGCATTTGGGAGGAGAGCTTTTTAATTTGATTGTCGGCGAAGATAAGAGAAGCAAGTGAGAAAGAGAGCGTATTTGGGATTTCGGAGGCGGGGAGGGGAAAGAGAAAGGGAGAGAGAGATAGGGAAGGGGCGTGCTACGAGAGAAGAAAAGAGTGGGAAAGAGAGTGTATAGGGATGGAGGGAGAAGCAGAATCCAAGCGAAGGGCCAAAGGTGTCATGGAATGGACGATGCCCAATGATTTGTTTCCGCCATGCCCTTTCCTTCTCTCTCTCTCTCACCCTATTTCTTTCTCTCTACTCACATTAACGACTAGCGGCTCTAAAGACAAAGGAGGCAATAGCAACAGACGAGGATAACCACCGCGAGAGATTTAATAAGAAGCGGGCGAAATTCGAACGCCCGTTTCGTCCTTTACTTTCGCTCCGATCTATACGTTCGTCTCGAATCGAAAGTACGCCTCGCTAGGGAGGGAAAAGGCGTCAGAGAGAAATAAAGAGAGGGAAGAGCGGTAAAGGAATATTTGTGCTTTATTTAACGGTCGCCCCTTCATCGTCTTATGTTTTGATCTGCTGCTCGCGAGCAACCTTTCTATCCTTTTAACATCCCTCCTTAACAACTAACGAAGCGTCTTGGGAAGGATTTCTTAGGGGATCTTTACACCTGTACCGCGGCAGACGCATTAATATCCTAGGAAGTACCACCACTTTGAAAGAAAAGGTTTCCTTAATGTTCCGTGGAAGGAGGATGGAGGGGAAAAAAACTTTAATACCGACAGGTAAAGGGGAAAATAATAACACGGGGTCATCACGAGAAGGAAGAGGAGGTGGGGAGAATGGAGGAGGAGGGAAGGGGAAGAAATGGGTTTGGAGGAGGGAGGGGTAGGAGGGACGAATGAAAAAAGAAAGAGCAACAAACGAAGGCAGTAACAATAACAAGGATGAGGGAGCGAGTGGAGTGAGAGGAAGAGGAGATGGCGGTCGGGGATTTGGAGGCGAACACGTATAAATAAGTTGGCCGTCGGAGGAAGCAGTTGGGGGGAGGGTGTCCCCCCACCTAGCGCTAATTAACACGTCAGAAATATATCATTTTGGAATTGACTTTCAAAGTTAATTATGGAAGGAAGATATTGAAATGAAGGGCCGTTACAGATACCGGGAGGGCCGGCCGCGCTCGGAGGATGGGACGATGCCGTAGCGGCTGTTCGCCCCCGGGCGGTTTTCCGAGGCAAGAGATTGCATGGAGAGGCGGTAATGTAGAGGAGGGGGGAGGCGGGAGAGATGGAAACGAGGAGGGAGGAAGGAGGCTGGAAACAAGATGGGAATGAGATGAGGCTAGATCCTATCTGGAGGAAGGGGTCGAGGGAGGGTGAGGAGTCCTTCCTTACCTCTTGTTGGACCACTTATGCCCTCAATCTAAACTGCGATACTTTTCACCCTCCCACCCCTCCCTCCTATCCCCTATGCCTCATCCTTCTCTCCGTTACACTGTGCCATTATACTCCCATCCCGAAAGAGATGATCACCTCCCCTCCCTCGCTAATAGATATTTTCTCCGAACGAGTTTTTCGAACACCTTGCAATTATGACTGAGGAGTAGCTCGCTGGTCGCCATGAAACCGATCGCACTCCGGATACTGGATTGAGACGCAAAGAGGGTGCTACTTTAAGAGAGATTCCTTCTCTCTCTCTCTCCACTTCCCTCTCTTTCACTCTCTCTCTCTCTCTCTTCGAAGCATCTTTTTGAGGGATCTAATACTCTCTCCCTTCCCTTTCCCTCCCTCACTCTCTCTCTCCTCTCCCTATCTTTCACGGTTTGACGCTCTACTGAAGGACTCGCTTCTGCTCTCCGGCCTCACTTCATTAAGGAAGCCGTCGACGCTTGAAATATCACCAGTCGGCCTTCATGTCACGCGTACTCGGTTCGTGTCGGGACGGGTTTCAGGCTGCGCAAATTGAAATCGGCTTTTCTGCATTCTTTTGTTTTTTATTATCGCTATTATTAAGTTGCCGCGGTCGTTATTTAGCGCGCTGATGTCTTTCCCCCGCCCCCTTCCTCCCTTCGTGATTTATCCTTCTCCCCCAACCCTTTCCCCACTCTCACCCCCCGTTTCGAGGGACGGGGCTTAATTAAATACGTGAATGTAAGCTTTGACCTCGCCCTGTTCGCGAGAGGAGTGAAATGGGACGCAAAAGCGATGAAAAGTTTTGCGATAGCGAAGAAAGGGAGTTGCGAGGTAGATTTTCTTTTTTGAGAACCGACAGCCAAGTATCGGTTGTGTAATCGAATTTATGGTGAATTGGAAACGATTCGATCGTGATTGCTCGGAGCTCGTCGTGGAATCGATGGCTTGGAAATTTTTCAGAAAATATTCGGGACAGTAGGTTCGACTGATTGGATTAATATCTCATGATGGAAGTGTCCCGAAATTATCATCGCCATTGTATTGCTCCATGTAAAGCGAGAAAAAATACGAAAGCATAAAGTAACTCGTATTACAGGTGTATAGAAATGTGCATTTATTTCAATTTTGAATTATTCTATTAGTAAATTGATAGGCGTGCCAGTTCTGGCGAGTGCTGAGACATGTTAACATCGATAAAATATGCCTTATGTTCAAAAGGGATGATTAATGGCTCTTCGGCGAATAAAAATCATTTAAAATATTCCTTTATATCAATAAATTAATTCGAAAAAATCATGCAAGTCCTACAATCCGATATGGGAATCTTATTAAATAAGATATATATAATAACCATTAACACTACATCTTCGATAAAGAATGACAATCGATTCTAAAAACCCACGCGAGTTCCGCCTTTTTATGATTGGGTAATCTTTTAAGGCCTCAAATCTCAGCCACTTCTTCTTAATCTATTTCGGGCGGAGAAAGTTTTAAACAGTCCCTAGTATTTTGTATTTTTTCACAACGCAAATGGGCATCTACCTGCTCCTTTAGCAGGAAAACACGTTAACTGGAAGAGAAATTTTCATTCGATACTAAGTAATAAGTGAATAACTAGAATGGATCCAATTTGGAAATGATAGAAACTGGACTAGTAGGGCATACATTGACGTCAAAAATAAATTGTTCGTATATATGCTCTAACTGGCGACATTGCACCGGAAGAGGTTGTTGCTCTAATGATAAACTAGAATAATTTCAAATTCAGAGGAACAAAACCTTGCCATTATAATAAACAGATTCGACATCCTGCTCTCCTTACTATTAAAAGATATACTCAATAATTGGCATTGGCATGGTCTCCATCCTCCTCTAGAGTAAAGTATCTCCGGAAAATTGAAATAAGAGATTAAGTTGATTTAATGCAGTTGAGAATGCATTATTATAAATATGAAATATTAACGATTCAGTAATATTCATTAAACTTCCCAGCACACAGAACATGTCCTGCGACTCTTATACTACAGCAAAAATGAGACTTTCACTCTTTAAGTTGGGTCGAAATTTAAAGCCCACCCAGTACTTTTCAGGACTTCGTATCACCGTACAATTTGAGATCGGCCGGAATATAGATATCTCCCGTCCAAGTCCATGAAACCGATTTGTGAGGAGCGAATAACTGTCGTTCATTTCGGAACTGGAAGCATTCCATTACATTTTAAATTAAAAATTGCTTCTAAGTATTATAAGAATATCAGACAAGCTATCATTTCGTTGGTTCAACCTCAGATATCAAGAGAGTAAGCAATGAATAAACTGCTTTGTCAAAAGAAATGCTTGTTTTTAACCTCAGTCGGAGCTACAAAGGAACGGAGGGGAGTTGGAGGAAAGGAGAGAGGCGGAGGTGTTAGCAGAGAAGTGGAAGGAAGGGAGGTGAGAGGTTGGCAGAGAGGAGGGAGGAGAGCGGTAGGGGAGAAGTAGGGAGAAGAGGGTAAGGTGAAGAGGGGCGAGCAACACGACGTGAGGAGGCGCAAATGATATTTGGGAGGAGATGGAGGAGGGATGGGCGAGGAGGGGAGGAGGAGGAGGCGTTGTCTCAGGAAGGATTGAATAGGCACGCAAGGAGGGGCGCTGGGATGAGAATCCCAATTCTTTTTTCTCCGAACTCTCGAGCCGTCAATAAATCTTTGAGCCTCGCGTTCACAAACCAACTTATCACGCCTCGAGCCGTCTTCGGAAAAAATAACGCCGCACCTCAATGCATATCTGATGTCATTTGAACGGAAAACCTATTGAGGATGAGGAAGTGAAATTAATAATAAGCTCGAGAAAAATGACCATGATAATCTTGATGCCTGAATGACAATATTCTTGTTAACTCTCAGACATATTTAATCAAGCCGTTTCACTATTGAGGAAGCATGCATTCCTTCTCCTAAACATATTTTTTTAATTGTTTGCTTTGTGATTTTTGTCCGAAGAGAAAATCTGTTGTCGAAAATTCATGTTGTTTGATTTTAATTGTGACAATGGGATTACTCCAAGCGCATGCTAAAATTAATTGAATATTATAACAAAATTCAATGAAAATAATTAAATTGTTTTACAATTCAATGCAATTATATCAAATGTTTCTTTCATTAAAGTTTTAATTTCCACAACACATCTTTATATAGTAGTTGTATGGATAAAAGAATAAATTCCTCTCCTATATATCAATTCAATTTGGTAATCGTGATTTAATTTAGCCACCAACAGTGTGCTCGCGAAAAACTTTCACTTCAGAAAGCAAAAACGTTTTGCGTTTAAAACAATTTTTTGGACTAATTCGACGTGTATTTAAATTTGTAAGTTAAGAAAATCAAATTAATCAAGTTTTCTCTTATAGACGTTCTTGGATCCAAGCCTCGAATTTGTACCATGATAATTTTAAAATTAAAATAAAAAAATATTCAGCAGCCGTGTAAACCAAAAGGAGGAAATAAACGCTTCTAGAATTGAAACCCTGATGTTATTGTAGACGGCGAAGAACCAAAAATTGAACAGGAGGAAATTTTGAATATATGATTGAAATCGGAGTAAACTATTTTAGCTTTTTAATATTTATACACACATATACTCCCATTTAACTCCATGCGACGCTACAGACAGAATAAAAAAATAAAAAAACACTGAGTATTATTATTATTCGCTTATAGGCATTTAACCACAACCATATAAATTAAATTAAATTACATTTTTCATAAAACTGTAAGTGATACTGAAATGAACTTATATTGTAAAATTTGTGGTAATTATCAAGGCGCCGCAGAGCTATAAAGTATCCAAATTAAGTCGTTTACAATAAAACATCTTAATTTAGTAAAAAAATCTTCCTTATCGTAGAACGAGATTGCAACACCACGAAATAAACCTCTCCTCAGTGGAGCCGTGGCAACATAATCCAATTCCCTTTTTCATAAACATTTCCATGCTTGCTCATAAACACTTAAAAAACAATTAGGATGCGAACCAAGATAGCGCGATTCGTGTTTCGGAGCAAATTAACGTATCTTTTCAAAACGCCGCATCCTCTAACGCCAATTTCTACGGTCCCTTCGCTCGAGGTAATTTGCCACATCTTCGCCCATCCACCTTCGCTCGTTTCCCTCCATCTATCTCTCTCCGCAGAACTCCAAATTTCCACGTATTCCTCTTGTCCTTCCGATTCGCAAGTATCGCGCTTTAACCGGGAGATACAGGAGAGGTTAGTGTAGTGCGCGCATGAGATGAAGGCTAGAGTGGACGAGGGGAGAGGGGCAAGGGTGGGTAATGTGCACGGCCGCAACCATTGCGGAGGCATGATCAACAGGTTTAATGGAGAAAGTGCGGAACAAAAGCGATCTGAGGGAGGAGGAGGTGATGGAGGCTGGGACCCAGGGAAGGAGAGGTGCATGTGTGAAGACTCGCTACGAGAGGCCGTCTTTGAATTGCCGCGGGACACTTAATTTGTAATGGGCGTTCACGGAATTCGCCTTCTTTAAGAGCGGTGCATTTTTTTTCAAATAAAGAGTTTAAGTCCGTAGGAGGACACTCAGGACCAAACATTGTTAGCGTTCGAGCTTTCGGGATGATTCGGCGCTTTTTGAGCGTTCTCTTGCCGCAAAGAGCGAATGGGCGCTCTAAGATTCTTGGAAAAGAGTTTCCTGATGGAGTTATTGCAGCAGTATATACGTGATGGGTATAAATCATCATCGAATCGATACTAATAACGTTTCGGTGTTTAGATATGAATTTTAATGAACATTGAATAAATTTATTGGGTAACGACTATTTTTTTATTAGGAATGTTTTTTAAAGCGATTCTAATATGAGCGCGCATAATATAAAATGTTTAAAATTCCACTCACGTCATTAAAATGCCACATATAGTAAGAAAGGGTAATATATCAATGGTGATTAATGGCGGAATACAGAGTTTATGCGTCCCTACTGTAGCACTAAAAGTCAGTGAGTTCAATGAGAGCAAAAAAACACCGCATGAAACTCTTTCGAACAAATCATAGGTGACTGAAATGCAAAGACTCAGACGGTAGGTTTCGAGTGCGCGAGTTTTTTGAAAAAAAAAAAAAGATCACTCTAGAAAATTCTTGTAATCATCTTCGAAAATACAGATGGAATGCTTCCAATTTCACCGCACTTATACTCTTATTAGGTTATTTATGAGGCAATACCAACTGGAGGCTCGTGGAAGGAGCAAAAGCAGTCAACACCTTAGGCGAAATACGGGAAACGGGTTTTCTAAGATCACAGAACGATTTCCGATTTTAAAAAAAAACACGAATTCGAGTTTTAAGAAGTCACATGGTCGAATATTGTCCATAGATGATATCAAGAAATGATAATTCGAAAGGTAATACAAGCGTTGAAATTTTCCCGTTAGGTAAATCGCCGCGATCGAATCGACTTGTCTCCTCTTCACTTTCAGACGTGAATAACATTTATAAAATTTACTTTTTTCGGTTATTCTCTCATATTTCGTTTCTAGACCTTTGATCTGCGAATAATTATTTCGACGCGCGACGGTGATACGTTAAAGATAAATCACAGAATAAACTTTCTCGGAAAAAGCACATGCAGCTGGAACATATGAAAGAATTTTGCTAGTCTGATTGGAACACAGAATAATAGACATATTGAGACCTTGTAATTCCAACGAGGAAAATGTTAACGGTCCTGCGATTTCCGAAATGATTTTCATCATGAATGTTTGCATTTAGAGGCCTGTCCAACCCATAGCTCGCGGGAAATGTGTTGCCCGCGAGGCGGATAAAGTTCTAAGTATGTACTCTAGTATCAGACATGTTACGACTTTAGTCGCATAAAATATTCGGTGACATTCATTTCAAATTGCATTCAAGATGATCATGTTAATGATACCGCCAGTCAAATGTCGACCGTTTTTAAGCAAGGTGCTACATTTTATGAAGTGTAAACCATTAAATTTGGAACAGACATTCCATTGCGAACAGTATTATCGCAGCCAAATGTTTGGCCTTTAATATTTATTAATAAGTACAACTTCTAAAATACGCCTTTATTAGACAATTTGTGTTTTGTTTCAATGTATTCAAGTAAATATGACTTTCATAACACGAAAATTATTAGTTGCAGTTCAATTCTGACGGACAAAGATTTGATTAGGTACATAAAGTATGAGAAAAGCTTTGACGACATTTTTCTTCTAGTACCGAGTTAGCTGATTAAATTATATGTTAGATTTCACATAAGGATTCTGAAAACTAAAATAACTTTTGTTTTTCCGTAAGAATATACTTATATTTTCATACATTAATATGTTGAAATGAACGAATACAGTGTATGTTGCCTGCGTCTTGAAGTATTTTAGTTGAAGTTGCCCGCTGACCTTAAAAGTTTGGACAGGCCTGCTTTACACAATCTCCTGAAGGCAAAATGATTAACTACTGATGCCTTAAGGCTTGCGATTTGGTCTATAAATCCTAAAGAAATATGTAATATATAATATAATATAATAATATTATGTATATAATATATAATATAACATAACATAAGAATAATATGTTCTCAACAGCAGTGTTTGACAAACGGTGGGTCGCGACCGCCTAAGGGGGTCGCAAGCACTCTTTGCTAAGGCAAGTGATTTTATTCTGGCTTTAAAGCCTTGTAGATTTTAATATATCGACGTTTTTTTAAATAAAAAAATTCTGTAGCTTATCAACTTACAAAAATATTTTTTAAAAGGAGCTATTTTTATGCAATAAAACAAACAATAAATTATATCTCAGTAGTGATTAGTACTTTAAAAAATAAACTATACTCCGCATACTGTCTGAATGTGTTTAATACACATACGTTGTTGTAAATAAAATAGTTTATAGTGTTAACCTTGTATTTATAAAGAGCACAAATAAAAAACTCTCTTATTATTAATTTCCTTTGCATCGTCTTCCTCCCCCCCTCCTGTATGGAGAAAACTGGAGTGTTTTTTGCTTCTCGAATATTCTCGTGGGGTCGTGGCGACCAAACATCTGGACGGAGGGGTCGCCTGACGAATCTGTTTGAGAACCGCATATCTACAGAGTCTTGGTCAAGTCCGACTCCCGTATGAGATAAACAGTCTGTGTAATTAATACACATTTACCATAGAAAACAAAAAATGACGCAGCTGCGAATATTTTCACTTTCCGAGGAATGGGTAATTTTTTAAATTTACCTTACGAGGACCCAAAAAAAACGCCTGAACTAGTAATCACTCTACGATATTTCCCAATACGGAATGGTTTGGAATATTCTCAGAAGAGACGGCTCTTAGGTAATAAAAACTTAATTTGTATAATACTTCACTGAACCGCAAGAACTTTCGTTGCGCAACAATATTTTGTTTAGTACGGCAGATAAGGAGAGGGAAGAAATTTTGAAGAAGAAATATTTTTACTTGAGATAGTTTCTTAATGAAAGATTGCTACACTATAATAACCGCCCTTCTAGTCGAGTGTTTCACTCTACCAATAACATTTTAATTGGCATAAGGTAAACGAGCCAACCACATGCATATAGCTCAATCAGTTATTCCACATAGGGGGAGGAACCTATCCTAGTGATACATGTGGAATAAAACCTATCACTTTCCATTCCGTTTACTAGCTAACTGGAAGGTATATGTATAGGCGTATTGATATAATTCATATTTATCACCAGTTGTATTAATGTCTGCGTATTAAAATGCCGTAAGGCTAACATTGGAAATGCAGCTTTCTCTGTTTGGTTGGGTGTGGCTACATCTTCATGTGTAATTTGGCTGTATTTATAGCCCATTCATGTCCCTCAAAGCATGTATCCGGCACAACTAGTTATTATGTAGGCATTATTCCCCAACTATTATTAGACTCAATTTAAGACCGCTTTTACCTTATTCGATAAAATTATCATTCCAACCCATTAGTTAAAGCCATCTCGAAAGCGCTCGGACTCATTTTAATTGAGGAAAAGTTTATCACCTCTTCCATGTGACTCTGATATATTTTATACTTCATTCACATTTAAACAATGACTACGTTGGCGGAAAGTTCAGATGGCGATGGTTATGAACAGTTTTACTAGCCTTAATAAATATCCGCTCAAAAATATGTAACCACAATTTAAGAAAATGTTTATTAACTAAGTATTATATATATATATATATATATATATATATATATATATATATATATATATATATATATATATATATATATATATATATATATATCCCTGTTAAATATTCTCATTGAGTATGAAGCATCTTGATACGATAAGAAACTCACTTTCTCGATATTAAAAACTATCGCGAAAAATAATAGCGGTCAAACGTCATTTTCAACCAATTTAAAAACAACAACACAGTAACATCTATAAAGAGGTCAAGAGTAGCGTCATGCCGCCCCTAGGAGGTTGACACGACGCATAAACATGTATTAACGTGGTTTCCACGTTGTATCAACTCCCAACTGTGCCTTATCCCGTTGACAACGCTGAACAAGGCAAGGCATGAACAACCCTCTCCTATCTCCACGTCCTTCTCCCACCCTCTCCATTTTCTCCTACCCTACCACTTTTGCTATTCTCTTTATTTCTCCTTACAAACCGTGTGACACGAGAGATAAAAGCGAGTGCCTTAGGAATCATAGAAAGAAAGGCGGGACAAAGACCTTCAAACGGATTGAAAAACAAATGAAATGAATAATGAACAAATTTCACGATGAGAGATAGGAAAAGGGATTTCTCATCGAAGAGGAAGTGAGAAAACGAGAAGTATTGAAGGAGAACCTCGCAGTCGAAAATGAGGAACCAAGGAAGAGAGAGAGAACGCATTCAGGTGCGAAAGGAAAGGAGTCGAGAGGAGATGGCGGCAGAGAAAAGAATGAAAAGGTAAAATGAGAAATTCGTAAAGAGGGAAGGGACGGATGAAGGGGAAAGAGGAAGGGAGGGAGAGAGGGCATATTTATGCGTCCACAGGGTTGATGTGAGCATTATGGCGGGGCAAGGAGGACACCCGCGGCGACTTCGCAGGGATGAAAAATAAGAAGAGGATCGTTTGAGAGACGTAGAGAGAGAGAGAGAGAGAGAGAGGAAGGTAAAGGGGGCAAAGAGAGAGGAAGAAGGAGCTGAGCACGTACGGAGGTGGAAATGTGGGAAGAGATGTGGAGTGAGAGTGAAGGAGGAGGAGGTAAGTGGGAGGGAGAGTGGGCGTAGAGATGGGGGAAGAGAAGCTGGGGCGTGCGAGGCGGGAGGGTTTGGAGGGGAAAGGAGGAGGGTCAGACGGCCACAAGTCAGATAGAGGTGTGAAGTGTACGTGTGGAAGGAGTTAACCGACTCAGCGGGAGATAGCAGGAGGAAAGAGAGAAAGGAATGAGTCTGACCGCTGGGCAAGAGAGAGAGAGAGCGAGAGACGGGAACGAAGTGAAGGGCTCTAGTGAATATGGCCTTTACTGCGCGAAAGGACGAATGAGGGAGAGAAAGACGAAGGGAAATGAGAGAGAGAGAGAAAGAAAAAGAGACAGAGAGATGGGCAGCTCTTCCTTTCAGAGGGAGCGGATCCTCTCGGAGACTACTTCGGTGGTGATAGGGAACGTTTTTTTTAATGGGATATGACTGTTGAGGGGTTGTTTTGGTGGAGTGTTTGAAAACTTTTAAATGTGTCGGGTCGCCGGGTCACCTTGTTAAGGGATGAGCGGCCATTCGTTTGGCTTCATTGTTGTGCCGAAGGAAGAGAGGTGATGGATGGAAGGAATTAAGGCGATGAGAAGGGATTAGGAGGAGAGATGAGGTGCGCGCCGCGCCTGAGAGAGATAGGAGGGAGAGACGGAGACGGGAGGGGAAAAGTTGTTGCCGGTTTTGTCGCGGAAGAGCAGACGGCGTGCTTAGTCTCTCACGCGATTATCGCGAGCGATGAGAGCAAAGATGGAAGAGCAAGCGATTTAAAGAGAAGTCACATTGAGGCAGTAAGGATTCCCGGGAAAGAGGAGGGCGAGGGCGTGAGGGAAAAGAGAGAGAAATTTAAACAAATGCGATTTCTTCTTTGCATTGAGCTAAGGATTCAATGGAGTGAAACCCAAGCATATAGGTCACAGATTTCCACGACACAGTGAAATCTTTAAGTAATTTCACATAGTCTTTTATTCAAGTAAAGAAATTATAAATGCATTCTCAAACTCATTTGCGCTTGTTATAAAATATTAAAAAAGGGAGATTTTACCGCAAGCATGATTTTAAGTATAAATTTAAGTCCTGCATATTATACACAAATTAACTTTTGGATTGTGTTTGTCTTACAGAGATAAAATTGATAGATTAATTAGGGTAATCCAAACTAGCATATTCTGCAATTAAAATTTAATGTTTCAAATTTTCAAACGCTCCATATATCTACACTTCGTAGAGAATAAAATCAATTGGGTTAGACAAACTTGCTAGCCTTAGAACTACTAAATGATACTGAAAAATAGCGAGCCCTCTTACATCAATCAAACGCGAAATCCGCTCGCTGAAAAAATGATTAAACACGCCGCGGCAAATCACGGGGTTCCATTTTTACAAATTCAATAACGAGAGATAAAAATAAAAAAAATGGCAGATCGAAGAATGATTGGAGCGGCGCCCTTAACGAGGAATAATGACAACACTCTGGACACCCGCCCGGAGGGATAAGGCACGACCGCATTCACTTATGTATCGGGGGAGGAGTGGGGAGAGTGAGAGATGGCGGGATGGAGGGAGGAAGAGAATGCATTATTTCATTAGCAACATCGGACATTCACAGCCTCCAAACACCTCTCGCACCATCTATTAATAAAAGCGAAAAAATAAAAAAACGCCCAATCCCTTTCGAAACGAGATTCTAAACAAAACAAAAGAAGTCTCTCAAGCGAAGGAATGAGATAGTCGCTCGGGGGTAAATCTCTCCATGCGTCACGATTTCCTCCCTCCCTTTCCCACCCACTCCTCCTCGCCTCCTCCCCCACCTCCTCCACCCCCTCGATAAGGTATGCGGGGCGAAGAAGGCCATTAGTCACTCACATTAAATCGAAACAATAAAACGAAAGGGATATTAGGAAACTTAATGTAGTGTTCGAACGTGAGATTGTAAGAAAGCTTAAGCGGCGAGATAGGGTTAATTAGTAAGCGTTGCGAAGGTGTTATAGATTTTCCTCGGTGGAGAGAGGCGAAGGGTTAGGCTCCTTATGGGTCAGGGGTCAAGGGGAGTGGGAGGAGAAAGAGTGTGCAACCACGGAGGAGCGATGGGGGAGTGACTGGAGAGGGAGGTATGTGCGCGGGGCGTAAATCAATCGCAGCGAACAATATAAAGGAAGAGAAAGAGGGAGGAAAAATCCGAGAACAATGCCTCTCTCTACACGAAGGTTCTCTGTTGCTAAATAGCCAATGGCAATACTTATGTGAATCTCTTATATCGTAAGAGTTAATTGGGATAGATTGATTAACGCAATAGTAGTCGCATGAGATTAAAGAAACAGATACGTGCCCATATATGATGAAAGGCTGGGCTTCAGCAAGCGAGCGGATGAGTCTAAATCGTTAGCATCGATGCCTGAGAACTTCCAAGTACGTTCGGTTATTTTTAGGAGCTTATCGTAAATATTCCAAAAACAGAATCTTAGTCAACTATGATATATAAATAACTAGGCAGCATAAATTTAACAGGAAGAAGAAATACATTACTTCTTAAATTACACATAAACTCAAAAAGAACACGTTCTTTGTGTTATAAAGTTGAATCAGTCATTTTGTCCGAAATTAGAGAATTTTCGAACTAGCGCAGTACCATTACACATATCGGTTGCTTTAGTCACGTTTGTTTTATAACAAGTGTACCACTTGAAGGTGAGGTCAGCGCTTAAATGAGAGAGGCTTAATGACAACGTTAGTGTTATGTTGCGCATTAACATTCTATATAAACATATATTTTACATAAAAATTACTTTTTTGGATAATTGATACTTCAGGAATGACATTTAAGTTTAGAAGTCATGGCATGGCATGAATGTGGAAATATACAGTCAAAATTCAGCTCTCCATCTTTTATAATTTCGGAGTTATAAGTAAAAAAATCGAAAATTATTTAAAATATACTTCACTTCAGTAATTGTAACGTAATATTTACGTTCAAGCTCATTCTTTCGTCGTAAACTACCCATTCTTTTTCATTCACAAAGCTCTTTGTGCGAACGAAAGGAAATTTTAAGTATTTACGTCCATTTCTTTGTCGTAGATAATCCATTTACTTTCATTTACTATGTTCTGTGTGTGCACATGAAAGTAAATGAAACATATTTACGTATTTGTAGTACCTAGATCTTGCTCCGGTGATAACAATTAATAATACCGTTTAAGAAATTCAAAATGATTTACGACTTACTTGTTGGATTTATTCAAACTTTTCGAGAATGAGTGGCGTTAAAGAGAAAATTTACGCTCAAAGTTTCAGCTTTCCATCTCTTACATCTTCGGAGATATTAAAAAACAAAATTTTAAATGGTCCCCAATCCGAACTTTTTAATTTTTCATAACTCAAATCTAAATAAAAACACGTGGCAGCAGTACAGAAATCTACCCCTCCATGTTTCTCTATCGTTTACGGTTTCATCACAATCACAATTTAAGCAAGTACACAGACAGACGGACAGGCGCCAAAGTGAAACTATAAGAGAATTTTCACTTTAAAAACGCGCTAAAAATTATACATACTTGTGTTAGAAAAATAGCGCGCAAACTAAGAAAAATTCATAAGGAATGCCACCGTAAAATTGCTTTTGAAATAATAATTTTAAACCGAGCGAGTGATTTGCATAAACATTTTGTCGCTCATTCAAATTTTTCTGTCCTCATCAATAGATACTGAAACTGATATATTGCGCAAATACGGCGTTCCGCAAAGGTTGGTAATTCATAGCGGACAAAATGTCGACCTTAGAAGGGTTACAGAAAAGGGTTGCAAGATGCGAAAGTGTAAGAGAGCGACAGATAATTGTGGAATGGCGAGGATTTGCAGCTCAACGCGATATAACAAAGAGGACACAAAAAGGTGCGGACATAACAATGGAAGATTAATCATGAGCGCTTTATTGTACAGAGAGCCAGCGACTTCGGAAACAATAGAAAATTTATCGAGCGATACCTAAAAAAGGAAAAAGGAAAAAAACGGGATTCCTAAATGCGACTAAAAAAATAATCAGGGAATCCATAAAACAATATGCTTTGAGGATACGGCAAAAAAATAGCGAACCTGCAGAGAGGGAGGATTATAACGGCAACAATCAGAGGCACCTATCGGAGGAAGCGAGAAGAATCAAGCCGCATATATTTCAAAACGCCGCAAAGTGGTTTCCCGAAGACTTTTAATTTTAATTTGCGTTGCAAGATAAAAGGGAGAGAGAGAGGGGAGTGGCTTTTGGTTAAGGAAATATATATACACGTACAAGAAGAGAGAGAGAGAGGTCTCTATAGATAGAGAGCTAGTGGCAACTCCCTCTTAAGCGCAATCATATCTCATAGTCGCAATCAGATTATTCGGTCCCTCTTTTTATTTTAATCGGACTGTAATTACGGCAGTTTATCACGGCGCCACTTCCAGTGCTATAACTCACGGAAGAGGAGGAGGCTCGGGATCCCTTTATCGGCTAAAGACATCGAATTGCGAGCGGGGAATAGGATAAAGAGAAGAAGGGAGAAAGAGCGTGAATGCAAGAAAGGAGAGGGCGTAGGAGGGGCGGGCGAGAAGGCGAGGCGAAAACAATAGGGAAAGGGTGTGTAAGAGGCAATGGAACGGAATTCACCGTTCGGGATTCGGCAAAGGAAAGGAGAGAATAATAAGGCGGAAGGGGTGGAGAAGGGCAGGTATAAGGGGGTGGAAAACGCTGCTCCATCTAGGTAGAAGGACGGTGGGGGCGATATCGTGAAAGAGCATCATCGATTGAAGAGTGGGAGAGTGGTGATCAGAGGGAACTCGGAGCCTATCCTCGACAATAGCAAAGGAATGATGCAGAAAGTTGGGAGGCTGTAAAATTCTTTTAACTAAAGGCGTAATAAATTTCAAAACTGAGACGAAGCTAATATAATACAACCAAAGTGGCTTGGAAGTTTGGCTCTTTTGAGCGACTTAGTAATTTTCACTGATGTAATCTTGAATAAAACGCAAAGCACAAAATCAGCGATTGAATAGAGCGGTTCAATCTCCCACCTCTAGGCCCCATAACTGTGTTTTCAATGGAGAAGTCAATACTTCAGAAGAAACTCGCATTTATTAGCTCCTGTTTCTCGTTTCATGAAAATGACTGAACTTATATGACACATTTCCCACCCTGGGTCACAAGATCCACCAATTTATATTAGATACGAGACGCAAAAGAAGCTAACTTAGCGGACAGGATAAGCCGAGCGAATAAAGAATTCCATCGGGAATAAAATTATTTCGTGAGAAGTATCCCGAAATAGAAACTCGCGAACGTTGACAAATCCGTAGTTCAGAAAAATAATACCCGTGTCGACAATGTGATATTCGCGGATAAATCGCCATACCCCTTTGGAAAATCTCGGGAAAATGCAATTCTTCGCATCCGCCTGGGTCGCTGGCCTCAGCCACCCACCCTCGTGTCCGGTCTTTCTCTTCTATCCGAAGCAGCAACAGCACCCCTCAACAAGGAACGCCTCCCTTAACCGCACGGCGCAGACTTTAAGTGAGACGTTTTCTCTCTGGCCCCCCGTCGACCACCGTTCTCCAATGTCTCACAAATCGAGGGCAAGTGACTGCCGCTCGCTCCTGGACACCCACACTGCCTCTCGCTCTCTACATCTCTCTCTCTCTCTCACTCGCAGAGAACGGCGCGGGACGACGCCGCCACGCCCCCACCCACGGACTCATCACCGACGGCCGCCGTCGCCCCGTCGTCGCTGCGGAAGACACCATAGCGAATGCTCTAAGATGGAAAGAGATAGAGAGAGAGCGAGGGAATTTCAGTCGAGGAGAGAGGGACAGAACGTTCGCAGTTAGCACTCGAGGATGTGCTCCCTCGCCAAGGAGTGACTGTTTTGTCGTAAAGGGCGTTATCGCTTTAAATTCATTTTGCCTCCGTACTATACACGTCCGAGACACGCGTGAGCTAAATAAAATCGCGATAAAATTTCGCCTCATTTATGCTTGGAGAATGGCGGGTCCGATTCTTTATGGGATGGGAATAAAGAAAAATAAATAACCGCCGCTCGTGGTGGAAGGATGGCGGGGCACAGCGTAAAACGAGCGATTTGCATAGGAGCTTGCACGCGAAAGAAATGATAGAACATTGAATCGAAACGAGTAAAATATCTTTTATTCTATCAGATGGCACCATAAACGCTCGTAAATAACGCTAAAAACATCGATTGATTTAACTTTACCGTTCTGCTTCCCAGGCAATCGAGACCACATGCCAGAGGACGCCCGTAAAAGTGAAAATATTGTACAAATGTTTAATAAAATTGTTTGATTTTATGTTTGATGGTTTTAAGAGATTTCACCGCCAAAAAATTTATACCGTAATTTAAAACATTCATTGTAACACTTGGAGTGTTCGAAATACTGTTGTGGCATCACGTAATTAATTTATAGTCTCTCATTTCGCTCACTGACTTCCGATATCTAATAGGTTCTTTAAGAATATTATTGAGTAACTCAGTCCTAATGCGGACATTAAGGTAATCATGAAATTGCATATCGTCTTAGGAATCGTTAAGAGGAACCTTTAAGAAAGAGTAAAAATTCATGTGCGAGTAACAGAAAGTATAAATTTTCGGCGAATAAAATCAAAATAATATAGCATTTTATCACAAAAATATATTTTAGCTTTCAATAACAATAGCACCAATTCCTACTTTTTCAAGTAAGTAAATACACTACAGTCCCTGGAAACTACGCATATATATATATATATAAATTTCCTCACTTAAACTATAAGTTTAATAAATATCAATAGGATAGCATTATAGAGCCATAGAATGGAAATTAGCCCAAAGGTCGACAGTAACCGAAGGGCCGAAAAGGCCCAACAGCCGACGTACTCTGTGTCAATGCATTAGGAGGGATAATGCCAGGATAAGGTCATAAATAAAAGAAAGGGTGTTCTCACAGAAAGTAGTTAACCAAAGAAGTTGTCATTTCGTGAATCGGTTTTGTACAAATGAAAAGCCTGATGATGCAGTTGCAATTGTGAAACCGGTCGCGAAAATATATTGAGGAAATTTACATAGTTTCATTTCATTGATATTCACAAAAAAAGAAGGCGCGATAGCAATTATAAATCAGGAAAACAAGAGGGGATCATCACATTTCGGAATATTGTACTGCCATACCCCACTCTTCCTATCTCCAGATCTACTGAATAATGTATTTCGCGACGTTTATTTTGATGATTTCGTCAAAAGGGTTGTAAGGAAAAGGCTATTTTGCAGATGTTTTTCCAGCTTATAAATCTGGCCTCGCGTTGGCGTGTTTCAATAACTGATTCGGTGCTCTAGTGTCAGTGCTGCGCGTATATTCTCCGAGTTCTCCGATAAATTGGTATTTTTAGTTGCATGTGCTCGGATTCTTCGAGCGCCTTAACTTTGCCGCGGAAGTAAGTCCAGAGATTCTCCCACCTTTCTGCCTTTCACCTCCCGGCAACCATCGGAGTCCTCGCCACCAGCTTGTGAAGGGATAGTCACGGGGCCGCGGAACGACTTCTATTACCACAGAATGCCGATCAGCCACCAATATCGCCAGCCCTTGTAAAGGCTGTAGGCGAACCAACACTCACCTCTACCAGCAACTCATCCACAACAAATCCTGATTTCATTATCTCCTCTCTGTCTCCCAGACAAACGTCTCGCCATTATCTATGGGTCCATCGATAACATCCTCATTTAAACGTTTGTTGAAGCTTTGGGTGGAATAGTTGGACTACAAATAGTCAAATACGCGTCTATTCTTCGCCTTACATGGTTGTGCTTTTGCCTACAAAGTCAGGAGGATATACAAAAACTACTTGTACTGGAAGTTAGCTTTTTTGTACCCGCATGGATGTATGTTACCGAATCTACAAAGATTATCCTATTCAATGCACTCCCCGAAATACCTGATTCTGTACTGACAAAAACATAGGAATTCTCAAAATAACTGCCGAAAACCGGAGGTAAAGAGTTAATACTTCAGTTATTTTACTCAGATGATAGCATTTAATTGTAAGCAACACCAAATACATCACCAGATACTTCAAGACGCCGTTTTTACAAAAGACGGAGTTGAATTTCTTTATGGTCGAAAAACTATGAAAGTCGCCTAACCAAAATGTACAATAGAAAATCCACATCCAATCGAACTGGCAAATATTCTGCCCAGAGTGAACCCGGACTGGATATATGTAGCTGCCGCGGACGCCGTGCGACAGCAGCGAGACTGAGGTCGTGTGAAGAATGTCACAGCACCCTCATCACGCCAGTAACACAATAAAAGTGGGGAAGGACAGCGTGCAATGCCATTGCTGTATCGAGGAAGCGGATATTATACACATGATTTATAGGAGTGAAAAAGTTCATTCAACGTGGGACAAAGCGAAAGAATGTTGTAAAGTCATTCGAGGAAAGAAAAAAAACAGTTTTTCTAATAAAATATTAAAAAGAGAAGAATGGGAGTGACTGCTATATTAAATCAAAAACACAATGATAGGGACTAGTGTAATTGAATGAATAATCTATAGAAACCAAATAAGACGAGTAGCATACCAGATTTTAATGCACTTTCAACTTAAAAACAGGTGAAATTTCTGAAATTTTATAATTGTTAACGTTCAAAGACATAATCGTAACCTATAAGAACAAAACGCTTATATTTCCTTCCTGAGGACGGAATACAAGATGTGGCAGAGAATCTGTGAGCTGCTGGAAACAGGACCATTATGACTTTATGAAACATTAAAAATGTGATATATATATATATATATATATATATATATATATATATATATATAACAACTTACGGAAAAGGAAAGGTAAAATGAATATATGGATGTCAACAAGGTGTTGGGATGAGGAAACCCAGTGAGCACTCACCAATCAGACGACTTCAGGTTGGCGAGGCCCCGGGGATGTCGAAGCGACACACGTAAAATAACACAGAAACATCACAAACGTAAAGCTTTCGGAACTACTCCTTCTTCAGCTACAGAGAGAGAACTCATCCCAACACCTTGTTGACATCCATATATATATATATATATATATATATATATATATATATATATATATATGTATAAACTGTAATGATAAAAGTTTGCAGTTGGCGGTATACCTGCCGCTTACAATATTAATCTAAACAAATCAACCTCCATCTCTCCCTTCCGTCATCTTCTAACCGAAAACACGCGCACTTTTGCTGCCTAAGGAGAAATAGAGTGAAGACGACTTGTAGAATACAAGGATGCTATTACGGAACTAGACGGTTACACTTTTAATAATTCCCTTCACACGACGCGTGGTCCGCGTTATCAAAACCGTCGCGGAAAAGGGGCAGTAAAGGGCGGAGAAAAAGATCGAGCGAGCTGAGTGAGTGCGAGGGGGATGGGTGGGTGAGGGGGCGAGGGAGGGAGGAGAATAGGGAGAGACGTGATGGAGGTCCATTCGTTTTCATAAAGGGAGAAATTTCAACTTCCCTCCTCCGCTAACGACCGCTGTATCTCACACCACGCGACTCGCGCACTAACGTGGGCAAACCGTGTCGCAGACGATGTTAAAATTGTCGTTTTTGGAATGGTATGGAATGAAGGCAGTACGGGAAAGCTTTGGAAGGGAGGGGATACAAGAGCCGGGATAGGTAGCGCTGTAAACTGTCTGGGGACACAAAAACTCTTTATTTGGCCATTCCGAGGAAGTGTTTGGAGTGACCGAGGTGGTGGCGTTGTGGTTTCCAGGTCGTAAAGGATGCAAATGAGAAAAAGAGAGGATGCCATGCCACTTTTCCATTGTCGACATGCTTCTTATTCCAGACACCCAAAACAATAAAAAGCGAACTTACTTCTTTGAAATGTCGAGGACGTGTTACGGAGTTCCCGAATGCATCTCAGACGCAGTAAACAAGGTATAGTTACTTTTCATCCCAAGTAAACTGAGCATGTTTGCAATAATTCATAACTTCTTCATGTAACCGCTTACAATACTATAACCGAAATGAAGACGACAAAAGGTTTACCTGAAATTGTCAAAGTGGGAATTGAATGTTAACATAAGGACGGCATTACTAAGTGTTTTTGGCAATACATTTATAGAAACGTTTATATTCACGTGTAGGGAGGAATACTACTCTAGTAAAACAGTTTTGTTTTTTAGTTGGAAACTTTAAACATATTTTTGGGGTATTATTTAAAAAATTATATAAACAATCTTACATTCATTGTATAATGATTATTACGAATGTAGAATTTTGATCATTTAGTTTTTGCGAACTAAAATTATCTTATGCATTATCCAAAAGCATTATTAAAAATAAAAATACCTTCATAAAGTAAGTGTCAGCATTTATATTGATTGAAGAATATTATTTCGTAATTCATCCGACCAACATAAAATAAAAGAATAGACTTCCTCTGGAGGTTGAAAAAGCCAAAAATCTATGCTAACTTTGTAGAATCAATTAAAGCCATTTATATCCAAATTTTCTATTTCTAGAACATTATTTCATTGAATACGAAGAAGAAAGATCAAATATCTTGAATTTTTAGTCTTGAAATGACACAGACGAGTTATAGTGAGAATATCTTATCTCCATTTGAGGGAATATGAGGTTCAGGTTCACGTAGGAAATTCAACTTTATATCTCTTCCATTAGTTTACGATACCCTATAAGAGAGTGCATTTATAGCCGGGATTTTATTCGAGAACCATCCCATAAAGATGCTGAAACTCGTCTTTCCGAGTAAATGTGCTGTTCTATCTCCATATTTTGGGTATTCTCCGAAAAAATCGCCCAGATTAATTCACCGTTCAAAAAAACAAACCAAAGAAAAAAATCCGTTCATTTAAGTTTGAGATTTCATATTCTGAAGATAATCTGTCTAAGCAGCTACGACTTTTCATTAACCTCGTAAAAATCGACTTTCTCCTTATTAGGCATAAGACTGATCAGATTTATTTCAAAATTTCTAAGATTTCTACTCTAAAGAATAGATATAACTCTATGTATTCCTGTTTCATATTAGGAAGAAGAGCTTCTAAACAATTTCCATAAAGCCATTTACAAATGGAAAAACCGCGAGTACATTTTTGATGGAGGTAGAAGGTTGGAAGGTATCAATAATTTGCTTTCAAGTCTGACCACTGAAATTCACTGACTGAATAACGGTCGACCATGACCGCTAAGAAAAATCGGAGCTTATTATTAGCTGCTTTCGACCAACTGAGATAAATGACTTCCCTAAATTCTCTCGAATGAGTAGCCAGGCAGCTCGAGCATTTGAACCCAACTTATCTTTAAGAAATTTTTAACAAACGCTTATGTTATCTCTTAATCGGAATGATTGAAGCCCATGGCAATAAAATTTCATTAACTACACCAAACTTTCAGTTAGAAGGTGTATTAAACATCGATCTCTACTAAGAAAAAAATATTTGTCTGATGCGCAATAAATACTATCTAGTAGTGACATGAAACTTTCCACGAACCAGAGTATTCTATGATCATCATGTTAAATCTTATTCTCGGTTTAGAAGACACCCAAAAGGGGTCCAACCGGTGAACAAACGCCTACCATAGCCGTGACCCCAAACGTTGACCCTCCCATCTCGCCTACAAACCCTCCTCCTTCGTGACAGCGCGCTTCCCTAAGTTCTAGAGACCATATCTCGAGGCATAAATCGCAATGTGTTGAAAATACAACGGAAAGTAAGAATTAATCTTGGCTTTGTGCAAGATAGCGTGATGAAACGTTTATTTGTCCGAGAATGGGGTTGATTAATTGGTATGAATTTAATTGGTACGACCAATAATCCATATTTTACTCTTAGAAAATGATTAAAAGACAGCATATGATGGACATTAAATTTATGCGATGAGGTCTTGCGTTTTTGTCATTGATTTTAATTACGTTTCATATCCACCGAAAGTAGCATTAGTCCACAAAATCCGGCTCTGCGCTCTTTGTTTGTCGACTGATTCTAAACCAGGAGTCAGCAACCTTTCAAAGAAAAAGAGCCATTTTTTGTTTTTTGCCTTATTCCAAAATACTTTGGAGACGTACAGTGACAATATGCTTGACCTTTTTTTTAAAATTCGAGAGAATGCAATAAGAATATTTCATGACTGATAGAGGTAAGGTTATGAAACTTATCTAACTTCTAATGAAACACAAGTATGTACTCAAGGAGCCATATGCGGCTCCGAAGCCGCAGGTTGCCGACCCATGGTCTAAACAAATTGAAGATAAGGTAAATTTTCCGAAAGAATCCATTCGACTTGTGGAAACTACCATGAATAATCGTGGATTCATATAACACGACTTGCTTCTTGATGCCGATGCATCGTCCGTCTCGGATAATAAATGTTGCAGGTAACTCTTGCAATGATAAATAACTGAGTTAACAGGAAAACCATTTCAACTCGATATATCCGTATTTTATATTGATGCACCTAGGCAATATATGGATTGCCAAATGAACTACCATCAATAACTATATCGTTGTGGTGGAAACGCAAATTACGTTCACTACATTCTTTCCTATTATTCCCTATAAAATCTACTGAATACAAGCCACAAGCCGAACACTATAATTCATCCGTTGAATCTCCATTAGGTGAGAACGCATGGCTCGGGCACGATTTCTCGCTCAGGAAAAAAGCAATTTCAGCGGCGATTCACGTTCGATTTACTTCAGAGAAGCCCTTCAAATAGCCGGCGCGTGCGTTCCACCGCACGCTCTCCTGCGATTCGCGAATTTGCGCGCGATTTTCGCCGCGAGCGGCCGTACCGAAGGCGGCCGCACCCGGCATGCGGTCTCCTGCAGGTATCGCCTTCGCCAAAAATGACGACGTTATCACGCCGCAAATGGGACGACTGAGTAGGAACCGCAACCGCAAGTATCCCCCCTCCATCCCTCACCGTATCTCTCTTTTTCTCACTCTCACTCGTTACAGGAGAGAGGGGAGGAAGGGGCGGGAGGGAGATGGACACGTGTGCGGTTCCAATTTTCCCGCGGATGGGGAAGAAGGGAGAGAGGTGATCAGGGAAGCCCCAAAGAAGCAGGGAAAAGCTAACACAATAGGAGAACGTTTATTTAGTGTTTTCATGTCAAATGCCGCGCTTTATGACTCGAAAAACAGAAAAATCTCGCTTTTAAAATGACGCGTCATTTTTCGATTATTCGTTAATACGGAGATTGCAGCCAACATCCATTTATGCTACTGGCCGCATAAATGTAATAGCATTCGAGAGCACAATTGTTCTTCAACGCCTCCTTGCATTAATTTATAATAATTTTTATTAATAGAGCTTTCCTATTTCATTAAAGAAAGCAATCATGACCATATTTTAGATAGAAAATAACAAACGCTTCTATAATTATGCATTCCCTGCTCTTCTTAGGTAACCATAGTAGCGATATTATAGAGTAAAAGCAAATATAGCAACTCATATGGGAAAATAAATATGATAAACAATGTTTGTGAAATGTCTGAGGTACCTCAGCGTAGATGATTAAATAAATGAGAGAAAGAAGAGGGAAGAAATGGAGGAAAAGGAAGGAATTGGGAAGAAGAGAGGAGCATTGTTAGTGGAAGGGATGAGAGAGAGTGAGATGAAAGAAGCGAGTGATTACCGTGGAGGTGACCGAGTCATCCTCTCGGAGGTTCCGCTCTCCCGAACACGCGGACAACGAATCGACGGGGAGCGGAAGTGGTGCGGCGTTGGCGTTCTTCCACGGCGGCCGAGCCACACCACGATATCCCCTCCCTTCCCATCCCACTCTCCACCTCCCCTTCTTTCTTCCCACTCCCACCGTCTCACGGCATAACGGCAACCGCGGTCCGGTCCAGGAGGAGTGGGAGGAGGAGGTGTGATGAGGTATCTTGACGACCGTATCGTCCTTTTTGGAACATCCCGCAGGGTGGGCTATCTACGACCGGGTGGGTCCCTTCCGAGGACCGGTAGCCGTGGCTGCACGCGTTAAAACTCCTTTACCTCTCCAACGATAAACTTCTCCATTCTCTCTCTCTATCCCGTCCTGGGGCCCTTCCCCCTCCGCCCCCATCGAGAATGGATTCTTTGTCCTCTTCGACTAATGAGTCCCGTGCAAAGGGAGTCCATCTCTCTTTCTCTCTCTCACTCTCTCCTCCTATTGTTGGTTTTTGCCGCTCGCTTTGGGTGGCACGGAAGTGGCCGAGAGGAGAAAAAATCTTCGCGGCGTCTTGAAAGCAGATTGTGACAACATTTGAAAGGCATCAGGGAAATCAGAAAAAAGACCACAAAACATCCTAGTGAGGAAAAAAATCTCGAAGCGCATTCGTGAATTCTAAAGTAATTTTAAAGTAGTTTTCTCTCGAGGTGTTGAGAGGTTTTTTTTAGGAGGCAAGCGAATTTTTGGGACGATTTTTGGGAGCATAAGGAGTTCAATATTTGAAGTTGGTCGATTTGCCGGCAGCCATTTGCCATGGGACGCCCCGTGAAATTTCGCCACACCGGATGTATAACTTGTGTAAAAATTTGAGATTTTCGTTTAATATCTTTTCGTGAAAATCGCTACGAGCACAAAAACTCGAAATACCTCCATTGAATGAAGCATTAAATCACGCTCAACGTTGTGAACTTGTCTTTTTGAAATTGCATTTAAAATGAACTATTTCAGCATTTAATCCGGTGGAGTGATGTGAGGTGACTCATTTTAATATTAAAGAAAATGTATAACTAACACCATAAACAGTGAAATACATAACGATCCAACAGTTTCCATTGAATTCTAGCATTTAAACTCCACTTATTAAATCAGTAGCAATGAAGATACTTTTATAATAAGATTATTTCGGTAATCTATAAAATACAGAATTTCCACCAGTCTCTCCGCGGTTTCTAAAATTCATATTTTCTGAATGATTATAGATATTGCTTTTGGTAGCTAACTCGCAGACATCTTTTATAGTACTGGAAATATGCATTTGAAAGCTTGGAGTAACTTAGTGGAAACCCTGAATTACACAAGAGAAGGTTTGGAAGGAATTGTAATATGGATATTGGTCATTTTAGTATCAACGATTATTATTTAAAAAAGAGTATTTCTCATACATTTCTGAAAAACTTTCATTCCTATACTCTTTACGCAATGTTGATATACATGGTAAAAACAAAACAATAAATATACCTAAATAGCAATAGTAAACATTAATCAAAGAGGGACCTAATCTCTTCTTCTCCTGGTTAAACTTATCCAGACTTTTTCTCATCATTAGTCGCTAAGGTAAACGCGTTTTCACATTAAAGTAACTCCACGAAACTCTATGGAGCATTTCGGAGAGATTTTCTTGCTCGACCAAGTGAGTGGTAAGAGAAACTGACACGAGAGAGAAAGACCACGGGGAGAGAATATGCAGCAACAGCAGCAATGAGTTTGAGGAGAGGAGGGAAAAAAACATTAAAAAGGCAGTCCTTTATACGGGGCATTATACGTAGGAGACGGAATGCGGCTTAGCTCGCCGTCATACCAGGGACAACGAGATCAAACGCAAATATACACACGCGGCATCTACACCGTTCGATCATGCCCACGACTTTCATTTTTTTCGTTTTGTTTTACTAATGCGTGCCCTCGGCTATCCCCGTTCTTCTTGCCTCGGAGGGAATATATAGAAAGAGGAAGAAGGAGGGAAGAGGCGAGGAATAGGAGGTGTTCTCTCCTCGTGGGAAAGAAGGGAAAGGATGGATGGTAAAGCGGGAGTAGGAGGAGCGGTGTGGAGTGTGCGACCGAATTCTTAGATAAGGCAGAGAGTATGGATGGGGCGTGGAGAGGGCGGGGGGAGGGAGCGCAGGAGATAGTGATAAGTGATAGGGCGGAATTGTTCGATCGAGAGGATGCGAGCTGGGAGAAGAGGGATTGGAGGGAGGGAGGGGAGAGGGAGGATGGGATGGAGGGAGGGAAGGGGGAGGGAGGGAGGGAGGGAGGACAGAAGGAAAGAACGATTTAGCACGGAGAAAGGATAGGAGGTGATCCCGAAGGAAGAACTGTTACGCGTGCGTTTGAGAGAGAGAGGACGTGTTTTTTTCCCGAAGGTTGGAGCAGGTGAGCCACCCGTAAACATGGCGGCCCGGGACGATGTTGAGCAAGATAACGAGCGTAGATTACTCCAGTTGGATGAATAAATAATTTAAGCTGTACACATCTTTCCGGTATTTTCGCACTCTGCATCGTCCAATCTGCGAAAGGTGTTGGCGGTTGTAAGAGAAATTGCAATTTGACCGCACTAATGACTTTTGTTAAGTCCATAATTAGCTCATTAATTTAAATGCATTATTTATTATTAAATTATAATACATAAATAGTTATACCGTCAAATAAATAATTAGATAATAAATTATAATGGATAAAAATAGTTTGAATAACTAAACTTTGTAAGAAATAGATCTCACTTCCATTTGCGACCACATTTATTTCGCAAACTAAATCGGCGTAATTTAATTTATATTTATGATCTTACTTCATAAGTAATTCCACTACAGAAGAGTGGGTATTTATTACAAACTAATGTAGGTAACTGAATAGCGGGTAAGAATGTAATATTTTAAATCAAATTTAAAATTTTCAAGACCTTAGCTCAAGTGTTAATAAAATTGCAACGTAAATAAATAAATCCATGACTATTTTTCGACTACATATTAATTGATTTTACAAAATAAATGTAAATTGTAAACTTATTCTTATACTTTGATGGTTTTAAACGATAACTAGATTTTCTTACGTAATATTTCAGACCATTTGCTTTAGACAAGTTGACGCAACACAAAAATAAAGTTGGTTAAAACAAGCAAAAACTTGCTACCTAAACAAAAAATGGAGTTGTGTGCAAAAATTGAAAAACCAAATTACGATGAATATTTCCAATTTGTGGGTGTTATACGAGGTATGATGAAAAATAAAATATAAAATTCTAATGTAACAGTTCGAAAATGTTTTTTTATTCCGATGCAAAAACAATAATTATTTCATTCTTAACAATTTACGCTAATAAATAATTACACTGTTGACAATACAGAAAATCATTATGACAACTTTAATCTGCACTACTCAAGAAATATCAATCTACCCCAAATAATAGTTAATTACATAAACACATAATTCCATATATAAATCAAATTTTGTATACATAATCTCATGAAGTAGCAACAATGCGGTCGCCCTTAGCAACGAAAAATTTTCCCTGCGTGACAGAATAATATACAAAGGCTATTATTTTAATAGAAATTAATTTACTTCAGAAAAAAGTTAGCAGATGCTATACTCTTTATTATTTTAATACACTTAGGCAAAACTTTGCAATATATCATTCCAAATAGACCACTTCGGAGCAATTAAATGTAGCTGCAATGGTTACAAAATTTAACAAAAACACTTTCATAAATTTATTTGGCTTTTTAGTGCGAATATATGTCAGAAGTTTCAATTAAATAGTTACATTAGTTACGTAAAATGTGTTACGTATGCGGAACTACACAACTGTTTTAATCGTTACTTATTAATAAAATTTCCTCAGTAGTATATCCAAAAATCCTAATGCATTCGTAAACGCTTATCAATATAATTAAGAAGCATTCGTTATTTAATGTGCACATTAAAGTGACAAAAAGCAAGACAAACGTGATTTTTGCCGTTAACGTTTCCAAAACACTACTTTTATGCGTGGATATTTTGTAAAAATTTACGATTTTATATCATTTTTATTCGAAACGACGCCAATTCCTCTTGCAATAAATTTTTAATTAATTTGGAAATTATCAACCAAAGATTTCGCAGAAAATTGACTGCGCGCTCATCGCTCTTAAAAACCCATGTCCGATTTAAGATACGGAGGCGTACGCTAAAAAGAAAAATAATCACTTCGCCACTTAGCCACGCAAGAGAACAAAAAGATAAAACAATAAAGACATTAGGAGAAGCGGTCGAGAGAAAGGATTTTCACGAAAGAAAGAAAGGTCATTTTTTTAAATAAAGTGTGGGAAAAAAAGAATATGAGAAGCCCGAGAGAGGAGAGGGCGGTAATGCGGGTCTCTACTTATAGATGGCGGTGCGAGTGTTGCTTAAATAGTTGAGGGTCGGGACGCGAGGCAATTCCCACCTCGTGATTAAGACGCATCGATCCTAATGATACGGCGGCTCGCGAAGTAACCGCCGCCATGACCCGACCTCATCAATCGCTGTCAGATCACAAGGGGAGTGACGGAGAAGAGGGGAAGAGAAGATGGGAGGGTTAGAATAGGGAAGAGGGCGAATGGGGGAGAGAGGCGATTACGGGCGAGAACAAGAGGATGAAGAGAAGAAAGGACGATGGAGAAGAGGGCAACGAGAAGTCATGAGACCAGTGAAGTCTAAAGAAAAAGCTGTACGTGAAGGGCGGACAGGATTTCACCCAATAATAGTTAAAACAACTGAATAGTGTAAATAACAGGATACAAGTAATGATGATGTATAATTTCATATAAAAAGAAAAGGGACGAGGGCAAATCCCATGATGAGCAATAGATAAGAACCAAAGAGGAAGGTTTTAGAGGGTTTTTTTTACATAATGGAGGCGTTCTCATACATAGCAAGCGAGATAGAATTGAATATTAATAGAAACAAGAGTCTATAGAAAATAATTAATCGAATCAGGCGTGACTTCGTGGAAGTAGGTAATATTATTCATATTAAATACACACTTACTACTTTTTCACAATTGTGTACTAATATGAATAGATTATAGAAAAAATGTAATATAAATAAAACAACTATAATTAATATGATAGATAAAGAGGAGTAATAGAGGAAAACACAAATCGGAGAAAGGGTGAGAAAGAGAAGATAATAGAGTGTGAAAATTTGGGAGGGGAGGGAAAGTGAACTGATACAAGATAAGAGATAGGAAAGAATAGGACGGAGACAATAAAGGGAGAGTGGGAAAAAAGAGGAGTAGGAGGAGGAGAGCAACAGAAGTTCAAAAAGGGTGGAGAAGAGACGCGTGAAGTTGACGCGTAGGAGTAGAAGGTAAAGGGGGTTCAAGGTAGAGGATAAATTTGGTTATGAGGTCCAGATGAAGAGGAGAGGGTTCTGCGAGCCGGAGTAGAAGGGGAAAAGAGGTAGGAAGCAGGAGCGGGGGCAGAGGAGAAAAATGAATAAAATTACCCATGGTGGAGAGACTCTCTGCCCCGAAAAAATAATAAGAAAACAAATCCCGCGGAGATTTAGGGAGACGGATGGAAGGAACGAAGAATGCCATTGGGCGAGTAGGGTGAGGGAGAGTTTCGAGGGTCCAATGGAAGGGAAGGAGAGAAAAAAAATGTTTTCCCGAGTGAATAAGGAAGGGTGGGATTGGGGAAAGGTGTCGGGTGAAAGGCGCTCCGAGAAAGGTAATCGTAATCTCCTTTTTCGAGCGGGGGTCGTGGGAGGGGAGCGAGGGTCGTATTTTCATCGTAAAACCCTTTTGTGGGAAGTTAAGAGGGAACGAGGGTTTGGGACGTGTGCGTGCGAAGATACGGAGGGGTTTGAGGGTTAGGGTGAGAGTTTGGGCGATTGGGGGAGAGGGGGCGAGGGGAGGGGGAGAGGGGGGGGGAGAAAGAAGCGAAGGAGGATTTTAGTTCGGGAGGAAGGCAGTGCGATGCATGAGGGATGGAAATTTCTGGAGGTTGAGATTATTGGCAGGGATTATTTAGGTTGAGGGACAAGAATGCGCGCGAGATTAGGGAGAGAGGCGGATTGTGGAGAGTGAGCAAAGTATGGCGAGGAGGAAATAGGAGGGGGGAAAAAGAGGAGAGGAAAAATCCTCCGGGAAAGTGTCGCGATTAAGGGATGGAGGAAGGGCAGAGGTTTGGGCAAGGAAGAAAGAAAAACTGAGGAAAAGAACGTCAACTTGTGCTCCTGAATGACGAACAAAATATGATGAGGGTGCGGTGAGTGTTAGAGGGACTGCGGGAACTCTATCGTCGAAAAGAACCGTCAGAAACACGCAAGACATTAATTTTCTGGACCTGAACGGAAAATAAATTGACCATAAAGCCATACTTCGTTCGGGCTGAGGGAAGAAAGATTTAAGGATGGAGATATTTCTTTGAGGAAAGTGAAGGGGAATGAAGACTGGCGTGGTTGGGTTTGGGATGGCGATTAAGACACATCAAAATGGATCCAGGTTTTGAAAATGGGAACCTGACTGACATGTCACTTACTGATGCTCACACCTATTGAATTTCCGTAACTATGTGATTCCTATGAATAGTTTGGTTAACTGTTAATAAATTCCGCGCAAGCTGGATGAAATTTTTACGCCATAAATTCTTTAATAGGAAGGTCAGGCAGAATAAGTTCCAAAACAACTGATTATATAAGACCTGTCAAAAATTACATGAAATTGATGTGTAAACCAAAATAATAATGAGAATTACAGCCACACATGGGTGCATCGATATTCGTTATAGCACACTTTTAATAAGTATGAATAATATTATAAATTAAGTAAAGGACCAACAATAGCGGTGGTGACGAGTGGAAGACAGCTACTGCATTTCTCGTATAAAGTTTTTAACAAGATCTTCTTCCAAACACACAATGCACGAGGACAAGTCTATTTCCATCTCGTTTAACACATAAAAATTGCGTAGAACTACAATTGATAACGTGGGGCTTATAACTAGGACGTAAATAGCGTCACAACTGTAGGGAGGAGCAGAATGATTGCCAAAAATATTCGAAGGGGAACACTCAAATTTTAAAAAATACAATAAAAATAATAATTTGGAGAAAAAGTTTTCATTCATTTTTATCGCACTTGTAAAACAAATGAATAGTAATTTTTAAGAATAAAAACAACATATTTTCTAATTTTTTTGAATATACTATTCGGCAGGATGGCAATGGAGGGTGAGGACTTGTAAAGAGGGACCAGAACTAGTCCTCCCCGGCACTCTCCTAATTACGTTCCTGACTTGGAATAAGAAAAAAATCCTTATAAATTCATAATCTATAAAGCAAAACAATTCATTAAAAGTTCACATCGGGTGTTGATGCATAATGAGATGCTACGTCAAGAAACAGAAAGACTCAGTAGCGTACGTTCAATGAACGACCAAAAAATTCGCAACAATTTCATGACGAAAAATCGCTAAAGAATAAAAGAAAGTTCACCAAAATGTGAACTCTATTTAAAGCAGTACATTCGTTTGTAAAATATCCAAGGACAAATATTTCAACACGGAGAAAGTTTGATAAATCGCAATTAAATTTGTATCGCATCTCAAAACAAAACTTAAATAAAAAACGAAAATATGTTTTTTATATAGAACTACAATTGGACCTCCATTTATCGCCACCCTATGTAATGTCACCCCCGCATACCGCCCATGAATCGTTGTGAAAAGAAATTCCATCTTATGATTACATAGAGCAAGCATATACCTCGATTTAACGCCACTCCCGTTTTAACGCCAATGTCAGTGATGGATATACGGTTGACTGTACTATATCCAATGGCAAATCATTAAATCCAACATTGTCTCATTGATGGTTGTTAAGTAGATAAAAGAATACATTATATTACAAGATATAGCACCATTATGAAAAAGGATTTACTAAATACGTCACTTAATGAAGGAAAAAATTAGTTACAGTTCATACAGTATGAAGAATAGCAAAGAATATTAGATAACACAATACTAGACGCAGTCTTAACAGGGATAGCTTAATTACTGTGGTTAAAAGTCAAGGGCAGGGAAAATTTTAACAGTGCCATATTAGAAGTTGCAAAAGCAAAGATAAGATTCTAAATCAAAGATTCCATAACATTAAATAATATAAAATATAATATAAACACATTTTAAGCTTTAATACTACACCAGATTATTTTTATGGCCATAATTTTCTAAACGCATTTTTTCATAAATTTCACGCTAGCATTCTCGGGTGTTGCTCGCGGATCGTAGTTTCCTGGTATGTGTGCTTGGAAGTCAAAACGATCATCGAGTTAAGAAAAACAATGCAAAATAATTTATTAGCAACAAAGTTAAAGCTATTTTTGTAGACTAGATTCACTCCTATATTGTTCTAATGCTTGGAAAAAATATATGACTACACAAAAAGGAGATCAAGTTGGCGTCCATTGATGTATCTCAGAAAAGGTACTAATTAGCCCAACCTCAAGAAGATTCATTTTGCTAAATATCGGAGTCACCCAAAAAGTCATTGATCAAGTTCAACACGAATTATCTTTCTTCTTTTGTTTAGTCTTGTACCAACGAGCTAAAAAGGAGGTTCTCTTTATCAAGCGGTCTCAGTCTAACTTTGTAAAAGATAGATTGAGATTGAAAAGTATGATGAAGAGATAGAAAGTATGCAGATATGATTGCCTCGACTGTGAAGTAGTCAAGTGAAAATCTTACGGAAAAGATTTCGGCCGTTGAAGTAGTACGCATTGTCCTGAAAATGGCAGTATTCTACAAAACATTTTTACTTACGCCGTCAAATGGCAGGAATGCTTCAGAATTATCAAACAATCTATAAAATTGTAAATTGGCCACGAACAGAGACAGTAAATGTAACAAAATTGCTAAGCACAAGCACAGGCGAAGAACGCTTTAACAATATGTAAATGTATAACTATTAGTGAACAATGAAAAATTCAATGGGCCATGTGTATTTTACAAAAATATTTTTAAATAAAGGCTTGAATGAAAAATAAATTGGTCTAAGAAAAGAAGCTGTCAGTATAAATAAAGTGAAACTGGTCGAATTTAAAATGAGCCGAAAATTTGTCTGTCATTATTCCAACTATTATTGAAGCTGTTCAAAAATGCCATGTTTGCTTACTGAAAGAGTCAACGAACTCCCTAATCCCGTTTGTTTATTTATTCTAATAATTACATCGGAAAATATTATTTTTTTAGATTAACATGGCATATTTATTTAAGCTTCTATGGAAGCTTTTTAAAACTAAATAATATTTATTTGCACATGTGCTGATTCTCAGTAAAATGGTTCGTATATTGAAATTAAAAGGTAAAAAATAAAAGTACGTGTATTTCTGTAAAAATCGAAGAAAAACTTTTGTTCAAGTTCATAGTTCACGGAACATAGCAAGATGAAAAATATTTAAACAAATGCGAGCACATCATAAAATATTTTGAAGACCTGCTCACGCTGCCACGTAGATTTCTATAATGTTTCATTCTACCATTCAATTAATATAATTAGCCTTATAATCGGAATAAACGACAAGCGACAACAGAAAAAAATTATCCTCTGATTCCTCGAACTCCGCATTCGCGACGACCGAAAATGCTCAATTTGAGTTACGAATGAAAATAGAAGGTCGTTCACAAGAGTGAGAGAGGGTGTAGATGGGGAGAAGTCGAGGAGGGGGGTGGCGTGGGTGAAGCGTAGGGGACAAAGGTGCAGGGGGAGGAGGAGGGAGGGGAAGAGACGAAGGAGGGAAGCAAGGGTCGAGAAGGGAGAATGCGCCGAGGAAACGACCGTGGAGAATCTTTAATGATGGATCGCGCCGAAGAGGGGACTTTGGAAGGGAAGGCATCGGAGGAGCTGGCAGGGAGGCGGGGGGCTAGTAGGGAGGCGGGGGGCTGGCAGGAAGGCGTAGCGGCGAGGCCGCTTTGGGCCGGAGGAGGAAGAGATGCGGCAAGGGAGAGGGACTCACGACGCGGCGTGTGTGAGGCCGTTCGGCGGCGTGTTCGTCGTCCGCAGCAGACTATATGATGGCTTCATCTCGAAGCGGGCGGTCGTTATGAGCCACGGACTCCCTCGAGGCACCTCCGACTTCCTCCCTCCGCCCCTTTCCCCCCTTACCATCCCGCACGCCTACGCCTCCCGTACCGGATCAGAAGAGCGGCAAACACCCACAAAGACCGAGTCCCCACAAACCCGCCAATCTCTCCTCTCTAGTTACCGGGATGCATTACCATGCAAGCACCTTCGGCGGGAGAGCGAGGCATTGAGTACGCGTGCTGATGGGTGCATTAAATGAGAACGCGGAGTCTCTAAAACTCGAGCGCGTTTATGGCTGCGGGATGGCAGTGAGTTGCATCCCGGCGGAAACTATCGCCACGGAGATATTCATGGGGAAAGAGAACGAACGTGGATGGAAAGAAAAAGAAGAATGCGTGAGCGGTAGACGGGAGGGAGATCAAGGGTAAAAGCGCAGAGAAAAAAGAGGAGAGAAGAGGAAAAGAGAAAGGAAATAGGTAAGGAGAGAGAGAGAGAGAGGCAGGGGAGAGGGAGGTAGGGGAGAGGGAGGTAGGGGAGAGGGAGTTAGGGGAGAGGGAGTTAGGGGAGAGGGAGTTAGGGGAGAGGGAGTTAGGGGAGAGGGAGGGAGGCAGAAGGAATGGACAGATGAAGTCATTTTCACGGCAAAGAGAGGCTCGTACCACTCGTGAGGAACCGCCTTGCCCATTCCTCCGCCCTTGAATATGCAGGAGGGAGAGAAGGGAGGTGAAGGAAACATTTTTTTCTTCCGCTAAACGTGGTAGTAGTCGTTCACACTCGAAGGATTCGCCACGCGATGCAATTACCGTGGGGTTCCGAGCGCCAAAGGATTGAGTTCTAGTCGACACTTAGGGAGTTGCCGCCTGGGCGTGTTCCCTCGGACGTGGATATGAATATAAAAAAGAGCGGGAGGCTGCGGCGGAGGGAGGGTAGATTGGGTCGTGGATAATTTTATGGGTTGTTTTGAGTGTGCTCGGGTGTGTTGTGAAACGAGGAATATTGTGGTGATAAGGAAAAATCACCGGCTTTAGCGATTAGTGGGTGTGAATAAGAACGAGGTTAGCTCGCATTAACTGTCAGTTTTTGCTTGGCGTGTGATTACTGTACGAAAACTGTGTCACTTTTTTGTTAATTCCTCGGTAATGTTGATGAAATATTTAAGAACTTATTTCGAGGCACTAGCATTAATCTTTGATTTGCTATTAAAATTCTTCCATCGCTTAAATGATGATTAATGTTCGCGCAATAGCTCACTTAACCATTAGTTTGCTCTCACTCTATAACGCATTTCAGAAGCGATTAAATAAATTATATTTTTTTAACATTTAACGCGATGGATACAATTGGAATAAAGACAACGTTTTATGCAGGATATATTTTATATTTTTTATAGTGAAAAAAAGGATGCTATTCACAAGGAATAGTAATTGGTATATTTTAAAAAACCATAGAATGGAGGTTGGTGGTAAATCACTTTAACAAAGCTAATGTGATCCCAATATTCTTAGCCTTTCCCAGAGCTCCTCATCCTGAATGCTTTTTGCCACAGTGAGCGGACCATCCCTTTCCGTCTCCCCCTCCCCCCCTCCCCTCCTTAGCCCACCGCCTCCGCTTTCGAATTTTATTTTTCCCTGCTTCCTCTCCAATTTCCCAATCTATGTTTACGAACCGTTCTTAATCCTCGGGTGGTTCTTTCAAAGCAACGTAGAGTGGATTTTTTCTATTGCGAGAAGGGCTAAAGCAAAAAATCTGATATAAAGGGCATTTTAATGCCAAAAGTTATAAATAGCAACAATTCAATTTGGATTTTCACTGATACTAAGATTTTCCTTACGGTTATAACTAACAAATGAATGCTTAAATCTTCGGTAAGAGCTTATTGAGTACGCATTCCTTTTCCTAAAGTGCAACATTTGGAAATTAAGGGAATGGTACATCTATGGTAAATATATTTAATTCTTTCCTATTCCGTGTAAATGAATATGTTTTCTTGAAGTTCGTCCCCATGACTCTTATTTCCAATCTTACTCCTTTATTCACTCATCCCAACAAATAGCTTCAAACAGAACCGTGTAACTCAATCAAATTCAACAGTTGATTTTTCTGTCGTTCCTTCCCCTTCATTTGTCATACAAGGATAAATGTTTTTTGGGAGTTATTGTTACTTCGTACGATTTCCTGTTTTAAATGAAAATTGCTCTTAATTTATGAGATAGACATTAATCTGCGATGTGAACGAGGTAAAAAACACTTCTGTGTTTTCAAAATACGATCTATCGTCGTCCACGGTAATAACATTGTGAAAGAATCGAGAGTCCATTCTACCGGAATTTCTGGACAATACTAATCGAAAGATGCCTTAAATTGAAAATGTATTTTCGAACCTAATTCAGAATTTGATCAATGGTATAATGTTAAACCAATTTTCTGTTCCAGAATAGTCTCCACAAATGACCTCGACTTTATTTAAAAACGGAAATTCTTCTGAACTTCCTTTTCCTTTCCCTCGCGTAGACTAGTTATTACTAAACTGGCAAAGACAAAGTTTCATATGTGAAATATTTTTTAACTTTCATCATTCTTCCATCTCTAATTGATTTGAAGTGCCTTTATCTAATTCTTTTTAATCATGCATTTTCTCACTTGTATGGCATTTGCAAACGTACACTTCACCATAATCGTAAACATTATCCTCACCAATTCACAATTTAAACTTTTATTCACAAACATGTGACACACTTCACACTCATTCTCCGTCGTGATATTCTCATCCTTTTTTCATCCTCAGCCCTTTTCTCCGTTTCGTATTCTGTATCTTCGTCTCTTCGCTTATCCATTAACCACTGCGTCTTTGCCTCAATCGGCTCTTTCTCTTCCTCGCTTCTTACGCCTCTCCCTTTCTCTTTCGCCCCATTACGCCTCCCGGAACCCCACCTGCCACAGCCACACAGGTATAAAATCCCTTTCACAAAAAGTTTCCGACTCGGCGTCTTTTCAGAGAAGGGCTCTTCAAGAAAAAATATTATGCGGTAAAAAATAACTCATATCTCTTGATGGAGAGAGAGACGAGTTTGAGGATGGGATAGAGTTAAGGGAAAGAAAATCGGGAGGCATTATGGAAGAGGCGAACTGAGGAGGGGAATAGAATGAGAGGGGCGGCACCTCTGCCCTTTCTCTCCCCTTCCTACAAATAACCTCACTCCCCTCCCCTACTCACTTCCAAATTGCCGGTTCCTCTCGAAAACCAAACGAACCTTGGCCTAGGACCAACTAAGTTATTATTTTTCCCGACGGCAAACATCAGCCATCCTATACGAAGTGCCAACGAAGGCAGGGGTTTAGCGGTATCCCTCATGCGCAGCCTTTGGCGAGATCCAATTCCGGAGAAAACCCCCATTTTGAAAATAACAGTGGGACCGACAGAGTGAGAGTGATGGCAGTGAGTGAGGGGCATGGGGCGGTCGAAGGGACGGAGACATGAAGATTGAAACACGACCCAACCGAGGTGGAATGAATTGGCAGATGGGAGGGGCCCTTTACTTGGATTTGCGGCGGGGTCCCAAAAGTGGTTTTTCTTTGAAGACGGTTTAGGTTCAGTTTATAGGAGCAGGAAAGTGTTTTTCCTTTGTTTTCGAGAGTGAATTACACGAGGGTTGATGAATGGGGTGAGGTGCCGGCTTCCATGAAACGTCGTCCCTTGTAGTCTCTCGAAAAAAATAAGATATGAACGGGGGGAGTGAGTGGAGGGAAGAAAGGACGTATGAGGGAGAAGGAGAATGGGGAGGGGGGAGCGGGGAAGGTAGAAGGGGGAGAGAGAGAGCGACGGAGGGCCCGAGATAATTGAAACGCTAAGACTTAAGGAGGTGGTCGGCGAGCATGGCGGCTCTCCTTAAAAAAAATCCTCCATCCCTTTTGTCTGCGGTCGTCCCGTTCGCAATTCTCAAAACCCAACCAATAAAACTGTCACTACAGGCCTTTCTTAGTATAGTATAAGGACGACAGTAAAAATCAACCTCAAGTCCTCCTATTTAAGGCCATTCACTCGGCCAAAAAAATGATCTTGTTTTCTGGAAATTGGTAAGTTTTACTGGATGTTATTGAAAAGAATATTAATTTGATGAATCATTGGGTAGCAAACGCTAAAACTTTGACTTGTAATTTTATTAGGGCTGCGATTGATTTTAAAAAATTAATCGATTAATCAAATTTCTTTAATCGAAAATTAATCGTTCAATTCAAACAATTTTACAAATTATCAAAAGTCATAAATATCGTTTTTTAAAACACGCAGGACTTTTTAATGTTACTTTTTATAACGTTATATCGTCCTGAAAATATAATGAAAACAATCAAAATACTGAAAAGTTCAAACCAAACAATTTGTAATTATTAACCATACTTGTCAAATTCCATATCATACACCCCTAACATAGCAAATGCTCTTGAATTCAAGCAGAAAACAATACACAGTACTGAAATATATAATACTTTTTTATCAAAGACAATTTAAATTTGCAAGTATTAGTTAATAAACTGAAAAATGTTATCTATCTTAGCCATTCTCGGAGTCAGAAAAGCATAGTCACATTACCCGGTAGTAAAGACGCTCACATTTTGTTAACAATATAACCAGACGAACTAAACAGTCGTTCGCACGGTACAAATGTCGCTGGGCCTCATAGAATGGTCTTTGCAAAAGTAGCTAACATAGGAAAACGATGTTGATTCAGTTTCCACCATTTGAGAGGATTCTCTGTTTCCAGAATCCGATCTTCCTCTATGTAGCGAGACAGTTCTGATAATCCCACGCGTGCCTGTGTATATGGTTCATCATCTGAAGAGTCAGAGTCTGTAAACGCCTGTATTAATCTTCCGTTTTTTCGCTGGTTCTCTGGTACCGTCATCGTTCAACTGCTGTTGTTCACTTGTGTTCTCTGATTGCTTTCTGCTGTTACAAGACGCTTCAAAATTGTCACGTAATACTACTTTCCACACTGCTTCCCTCTTATTTTTGAAAACATTTGAGTTTCTTGAACCGTGGATCTAAAGCCTTAGTCATTTTCAAAGTTGACAAAGCATCCATACCTTAAACTCCTGTAGTTAGATCGTCTAAAGTAACTGTTTTGAAGCGAGTAATATAACCTGGATCATCATCATGATTTCACAGTTCTTTCGTCAAAAATGCAGGTAGTGGAAGCACAGAGCTACGTGACACGAACTGTTCAGCACCTAAAAACTGCGTCGCTTCAGCAAGTACATTTAAGATCGACACATACTTGTCAACCCTGTCCCAGTCAGTATCTAGCAGCTGCGTCCCATTGCAATTTTTGGGATAGTCGATGTGATACTGTCGTATGGCATCTTTGACTTCCAATAACCTAACCAGCATCAAATATGTATTATTCCATCGCGTTGGACGATTCTGTTGCAATTTGTGGAACTGGGACTCGTCTTCTTTATAAATATTTGCATGGCTGGTTTTCAACTCAGATGTGTTGGCAGAGCTGTGCTTGAAATGCCTGACTAGATGTCGACACTTTGCTATAAGTGGATCCGCGTGTGCTGCCTTCAGTCCCTGTAATATGCTTAGCTGAAGACTATGTGCGACACATGGCAAATGGCTGTACTCAGTTCGCCCAATTGCAGCAACCATGTTTCTTGCATTATCTGTAACAATACATCGGATTTTGTCAGCAGTTTTCCAATCTCAAGCAACATCTTCATACAGACCAGAAATATTTACAGCCGTGTGTCGTTCAGTTAGGTGTAAGCAATCTAATGTTACTGGCATCAAATTCCATTCTGAATCTATCCTAACACCAGTAATGCCACAGTATGATTCATTGTTGATCGACGTCCAAAAATCAGATGTGATCGCCAAACTCTCACATTTCTCAACAGCATCCTTGTACTAACGTAATTCTTCGTTATATATACTCGAATTCATACTGTCGACCGTTCGACGAATCGGTAGGTTGTATTGTTTGTTCTGAAGGGCTATTCGCAACATCATTTGCAGACCGGGATCTTCCACAATAGCAGTCGGACGGCCAGAACTAGCGATCTATTGTGCGATGGCTGTTGTTAAATCCTTGCTAACTTTAGCGCTCACTGGTTTCTCATTGTGACATACATACTGTGTTATTGAATTCTGTTTTTGAGCAGTAGTACGTTTCTGTTCATTTGCAAGTACGCGTTGATATTGCAGCCTTTTCCATCTGAATTTAACTCAAACGCAAAATATTCATTTAACTTTCCTGTTATAGGTTTCACGCTTTTGTTGTCCGCCATTTTGATAACCGGAAATAGGTTTTCATTGATTTGATTTGAATCAATTAATTAAATTTTAATCGATATAAAAATTTAACGATTAATCGGTTAATTAATCGTTAAAAATCGCAGCTCTAAATTTTATTATTTAATTTATTAGAAACGCATAATGTAAAGGAATTTATTCTGAAGAATTTAATTGAAGCTGTTTTTTCCTTTCGCGGAACCATTTAAAATTGCAATCAGGTAAATGTTCTTCCGTTACACTGGTGCCATAACATGTGAAAATTATATGAACATCTTGTATTACTATGTTTATTAAATGCATACAATATGTGCCATAACAGGTAATACAATGCGAAATATCTATATAATAAAATTCCTTACTTCGTAATTAGTCTGATTAAAGAAAAAATATCTTAAAAACTTCGCATATGTTTAAATTCAGTCGTACATTCCTGAAAAAATGAAACTTGCATTGCATACAGAAATAATCACTTCATACCTTTCTTTTTTCATTTTTAACTACTTTTCTCAGATAAAGTCACGAAGAAATGCAGTGATATTAATAATATAAATTAAAGCATCAGCGATAAAATTTTTGTTAGTCATTAAGTTTTTGACGACTTGCAGGGTAATAGAATAAATGCATACATAACAATAATTTACTGCAGTATCTTCAGGAAGTATTAACTGCGATACATGAATAATTTAATTATACCTCCCGTATTAATTTTAGCGAAATTCTATATTTATATGATTACTGTAAAATACACAGGAGAGCCTAACAGAGTTACGAAATTGATTTTCTGAAACCAAAACTAACCGAACATCTCCAAAAAGCAATTTCATGTCATAGACCTTACCCAAATTACGGTCTGTGCTTAGAAAACATAACGTATTGGAATTTAAATCCTGTGTAATACCGCTCTAGATGAAAATCGTACGTTTTTACCTTCCGGAGATAAAGATGCATAAAGAGAGATACGTACATCTCCTTCTCCTTTGAACTCACAAATTAACCATCCATTAAATTTGTCAATAATAGAGCTCGCAAGAAACGATTCCCTTTTTAAGACTCGAACGGCGAAAATCTGCCGGGCGAGGGAATAGTCGGGAGAAGTAGGAGAGAGAAAGATATTGCCGAGGTCTGCTCGAAACGCACGGGACAGAAGATGGGATCGGACTTGCGGAGTGAGGAGAAGATGACGTAAAATGGAAAGAGGAAGAGTGGTAGAGGGGAAGGGAAATAGGGAAAGGGGAAGAGTGGAAGGGGAAGAGAGGACGGGGAGGGGAATTAGGGGGGGAAGAGGGGGTGGGGAGGGAGGACGAAGAGGGGTAGAGGGAGAGGGAAGAGGGAAAGGAAAATAGGAGAGAGGAAAGTATAAGTGGGAAAGGGGGAGGGGAGTGGAAAGAGTAGGGGAGTGGTAGGTGGAAAAGGGGAAGGAAATAGGGGAAAGGGGAGTAGAAGGGGAGGGGGAGAAGGAAGAGGGGTAGGGAAAGAGGGGATGGGGAAGAGGGGAGGGGGAAGAGGGGAGGGGAAGAGGGGAGAGGAAAGAGGGGAGGGGAAGAGGGGAGGGGAAGAGGGGAGGGGAAGAGGGGAGGGGGAAGAGGGGAGGGGGAAGAGGGGAGTGATAAGAGGGAATGAGGAAGAGGGGAGTAGAAGAGGGGAGGGTGAAGAGGGGAGGGTGAATAGGGGAGGGTGAAGAGGGGAGGGTGAAGAGGGGAGGGTGAAGAGGGGAGGGTGAAGATGGGAGGGTGAAGAGGGGAGGGTGAAGAGGGGAGGGTGAAGAGGGGAGGGTGAAGAGGGGGAGGGGAAAAGGGGGAGGGGAAGAGGGGAGGGGGAAGAGGGGAGGGGGGAGGGGAAGAGGGGAGGGTGAAGAGGGGAGGGGGAGAGGGGAGGGGGAGAGGGGAGGGGGGAGAGGGGAGGGGGAGAGGGGAGGGGGAAGAGAGGAGGCGGAAGACTGGAGGGGGAAGAGGGGAAGGGAAGAGTGGAAGGGAAGAGTGGGAGGGAATAGAGTGGGAAGAGGAGAAGGTGGCAGAGAGGGGAAGAAAGAGATGAAGGGAATATTTCGGGCGAAGGGTCCCGCGGGGTCGTGAGAGAGAGAAAAAAAGATGAAGGGTGGGGTGCGGAACGTCTCGTTCGCGAGAGAGGCCTCAAGATGGTGTTGACCCCCCGTCGGGTCTGGAAGAGAGGCCAAACCGACAAGAAATCAATTCGGCTGTGTCCTGACAGCGGTTTACACCTCCTCTCTATCTCTTTCCCTCTCTCTCTCCCTATCTCTCTCCCCCCTCTCTACTCCACTCCCCTCCTTCACATCGCACCCATCCACTCCACCCCTGGCCATTCGCCACCCTAACCTGGGAAACGCCATATCACCCTCTCCCGTGCCTAGATCTCTTCATCTCCGCCTTCGGTATGGAGGGAAAATAGGTGCTAGGGAGAGAGGGAGTGAGATCGAGAAAGGAAAAGACTGAAAAGGAATAGAAAGAGAGCGTCCATAAAAAATATTAATAAATAAATATATGGCGGAGTTGAAAGGGGATAAAGTCACAGAATAGGGAGATAGTTGTCTCGTTCGGGAGAGAGAAACCAGCAGGTAGAGTATAATAGAATCGGGAAGTTGCGGAGGGATTCTTTCCGTTCTTATACGTAAAAAAAGGTCTTGGTGGAATAGAAGAGAGAGAAATGTGTCGGAAGGATGAGGGATAAAGAGTTTGAAAGGAGAGAGGGAATGAGGACAAAGACAACACTTCTCCGTCCCCTCTCCCTCCTGTTCCACCACCGTCTCGAAAGAGCAGGTTTTCGTGCTTAGCTACAGAGCAACAAGAAAAGTCCGAGAGTGACTTTAAGACGGTGGCAAGGACACGGAAATAATAAAATATGGAAAAAATTGGTGTGTGACAGACGGCATTAGCACCTCAAAGGTGTGCGAGTTCTCCTTTTATGCATCTACATGTGAATTTATGAGTGTGTGTGTGTGTGTATGTGTGTGTGGGGAGAGAGAGAGGAGGAGACACACACACACATGAACGATATCTTTAGTCATAGATGCGCGCACATAGCGTTTTGCATTGGTACTTGTACAGATTGGCTGATCCTAAAAGACTCTTACCGTGAGAGAGTAAGAATGAGAAGGAAATAGGAGGATGAGAGAGGTAGTATACATCGCGCCCACGTCTTTTTCTCACCTCTCCCGCGATACCCTTCTAACCGCCTCACCCTTTACTTGAACCCTTCCCCATTCCAACTCCCCATCTACCGACACCCTCCTCGCCCTATTCCTCTCTCTCCGAAGTTCTTCAGAAGACAAACCGCCCATTTAATGCGAACTGGCAGTAAATATCGCCGACCCACACCGAATACCCTGATGGATATAAATCAATTAGTTGGGTTCCTCTTCGGCGGGAAGGAGAAGAGCGTGTGTGTGTGTGAGAGAGAGAGAAAGAAGAAAGGAGTTATAAGAGAGTCTAGGCGGGGCATCTCCTTCTCTCTCTCTCTCTCTCTCTCAACGAAGCAATGGCCTCTCTCTTAATTTATTTTCACCTCACCGCAGGCTGTCACTAGTCCTTGAGGTACATCCCTACTTGGGAACCGCTCACAGCTGAGCTTTTCAACAGCCTTTTTCTCTCTCTCTCTCTCTCTCTCTCTCGCTCCGGCTCTGCCTCGAGACCCTCGCCCCTGCCCCTCCCTCTCCCCTTTCTGCCTCCCTCTCTCCCTCACACCCAAACTCCTCCCCCTCTTAGTTGCGAGCGGCTCTTGCTGGAGTAATTTCCGACCTGACCGCATGCCAGCGGTATTTCACGATTTATTGGCCCGAGGAGGAGTGGGAGGCGAAGAGAGAGAGAGAAAGAGATATTGCGAGAGAATAGAAAAAGAGATTTTTAAGAAGCCTACAAATATTTCTTAATTTACACCGCTGACCGACTCCCTTTTTTCCGCCCCTTTTAACGACTTCATACTCCTATGGAGGGGCGCATATCGTAAACACTTTCCACAATTCACTGTTCAAATTTTGACAACGAAAGCCTCATCGTCTCCACGCAAGATCAAAACACTAGACAATTCGAAGCTTAATGTGTGCACTTATTTCCTTTATCTCTCTCCCTCGCCTGTCTCCCTTTTTTGCCTTCCTCTCCACGCCTTTCTCCTTTAATTCTCGCCTTTCTCCTCTCTTCCTCCAAACTTTCTCTTCTCTCCCTCTCGCTCTAGCGCGCGCGCGACGAAATATTCGTCTCGCTCGCAGCAATCAACGACCGCTTTTTTTAAGTGTCCATAAATCCTCATAAAGCACTGAATCTTCGCACTAGGAGACGAGGAGGAAAAGAGCATAACCTCCAACAGACCGTTGATAATCCGAGTCTTTTTCTCCGATGAAAATAAAGATTATTACACTCCGCTATGGCCGTTATTACAAGCCCATTTCACTGAAAAATATTGAAACTAAAGTGTCCGGAGAGGATTAAGATATTGTATAAGGACAGGCAATGTGTGTGTAAATTTAGCTCTCTCTCTCTTTCTCTCTTCTCTCTCTCTACGTGAGAGAGCGAACCGAGAAGACAGCTGTTGAGGTAAATCATTGGAGACGCATTTGCCGGAGGCTGCAAATGCGTGAGTGAGTGCGTGTGTGTGACTCGGCGAGTCGTTCCAACGCACAAGTCGGCAGGCGATAATTGAGACGCCGAGAGATAGGGAGGGCGAAATGCGGCGGGAGGTGAGAGGATGAGAGAGAAAGAGAGAGGAGACGGGGAAAAGGAGAACGAATGGATCCGAGACACCAGGGGTGCAGGAAGAAGAAGAAGAAGAAGAAAAAGAGTAGGAGAGAACTTGGCGGGAGGGATTTGAAGGATGGGCCCCGTCGGACGTTTGGACCCCGGTGAACATTCGTCAATTTCCTCGGAGGTGAGGCGGCGGGGCGGAGGCATTCGCGGGGAGACTCGGCGGCGGCGGGAATACCTCTCCCGAAGGAGGCGACGCAGCCTCTCGCGCTATAAAAGTCTCCTCTCGTTCGAAAAGCTCTTAAAGTCCCATATCCTGTTTTCCCCTAGATTGAACCTCGCTCCTCGTTTAAAGAATAGAAGAGCGCATATTCGCTTTGATGTATGGAGATCAATTGTCATTGGACGCGGTCCAAACGCTTTGGCCTCGGCGTCTGAATCTGGAGATGGCGAGGCCGCGAGTTTTGTGAGTTTATCATCGCTCATCCCTCTCGTCCCCGTCTCGCACAAAGTCTTGGGATGAAGTCGGTGAACTCGAGTGACTAATCGACGCATCAGTCCTATTTTCCAAACAAATTGAATGGGTTTAAACTTTCGATAGTAAATAAACGACGTATCGTTGCCTCCATCTTAACTTCAAGATTCTTCGAAAGATATTTCTTTTGATCCTTTGTTATTCTCTTTCGATAATGATGAGCGCGAATACATATATACACAGACATGAAATGTGTTTGTTCCAAATTATTTCGTTCTTATCATGAACAGCTTCTTAATCTTTAACCCTCGTCCATATAATGATGACTATATAACAGATTTCAAAATCAGAAAAACTGACCGTAGAAACGAGCAAAATTGAATTTACATATTAAAAATTGGTCGCAACGATAATTCGAGTTTTATTCAGAGTCTCTTCAGCTAAAAACATAAACACCAGCAAAGGAAGTTGGAAATTCGAAGGGAAGAGGAAGTTTAAGTAGCAAAGTCATGCCTTGAGAAATATTATAACGTTGAATAAATTATTAAAAATTAGGAGGATGATTCAATGATTATCCTTCAACATCTAACTCGAAAGCAATATTTTCACCTATATTATCCCTATTTTTTGCTTTGAAGTAGTATTAAAGCTCAAATTTTCTATAGTTTCAAATTATTTCTACAAATCACGTTCGACTAAGGCGTAATGGCAGCACGGGGGAGGAGGGAAGCGCAAGAGATTGAATATATAGACCGGAATGTTGAAAGTTTGCACTCATTATTCCTTAACATTACCATATGTGCGTGAGAATTTTGGACCGTCTTTCTTATTCTGGTGAGGCTGTATGTTATCGAAAGTAAGCAAACGATGCTTTTCCGATTATTTTTATAGAACTAAAAACAAATCCGGGGGTCTTCTTCCAATAAAACGGCTATGCTGCTATCTAAAGGAGTACTGCGTGTATTGTGAGCCATGTTGGCTATTTATGGATCCGATTGTAAAAACTCTCTTGGATTAAGGGAGTGTCTGGCGGGCAGAGATTAAAAACAACCGAAGATCATGAAAAGTATTATGTTCGCATTAAATCATATGTTGTTTATGAACAGCGGTAATTTAATATGGCTCTACATAAAGACCTTGAAAAACAATTATTAAGGGAAAAGTTATGTTTGCATCACTACTAAAACGTACAATAAATGTGACACGCTTGCTATATCTAACATCCCTTTTATGGGACACTTTGAGGTGGTTGGGACAGGAGATGACAATGGGACGTGCAAAAACAGCAACTTTCTATCGGTTATTGAATTATTGGCAATGTATGATCCACTTCTAAAATAATCGGACAACCTAAAGGTTCTATCCGATACTTAAAACCTAATATTCAAAATAAACTAATCGAATTATTCTCCCAGCAAGTGGAATAGAAAATTTTGAATGAGATTAAGAAGCCACCTTTTTTTAATAATGAACACTACGAAAGAGGTGGTGACGATAAATGAATTGAGTCAATTATTTTGATGCTTAAATTGTAAAAGACTAGATCGGGAAATCAAGTGAGCTGAAAATAAAAGACCGTACTCTTGTTTAAGAAAATTCAGATCAATCAGATGTTGATCCTGAAAAAGAAATTATTGACTCTATCAAAAGTAATGCGCTGGATAGAACGCGTACATAGAGATAAAATTGTTAGGGATGACTATAAACAAGCCAAACAATCTGTGACATATTTTTTATAAAATGTAGGCTGAACAGAAATTTAAAATAATTCGTGGTCGTGTGACAAAAAGCCTTATTGGCTATAATGGCGAGACGAGGTTGAACGCTAAAGTACAATTAAGAATAAATGTCTTTAATGAATGTCTTGACGTTTATTCCAAGACTCATTCAAAGGTTCAAGGGTTTCAATTAAGTAGGGGACACGATTAGTGTTCTAAAACCACATATGATTGCTAGAAAATCAGAAAACAAGTTAGAGAAAGAGCGTAAAAGTGAGTGAAAAAGAACAGCAGAGATGTAATCGGCTGATTTCATTTCTGTCGTGCTTTAAAAGTGACATCGCTAAACTTTGAACTGTGAAGTGAACAGCAGCAAACCTGCTACTCCTTGAAAATGCTACGTTATCCATCAGTTTTCCCGATATCTGTACAGTATTATATCGTTTCCAGTCACTGTCGCATGTTCAAGGCGTGCATTTTCTATACATGAAATTATTGATGAACGTTTGGAAAAGGCTATGGGACAGGAGAGACTAAGCGGATTGATATTACTCTCAACACCAGTGCGAAAATATACCTTCATATGGCGCAAACGTAAATGCATCAGCGGGAGTAGAACGAAAGATTTCCCAGTGCTTATGTTAGAAGTAGAGGACCTCCGCCGCGCACTCCTTACTGCATCCGGAGATTAACAAAGCGGGGTGAGAGGAGGGGGCTGAAGGGGAGAGGGAGGTGTGGATGTATAGGTAAAGGTAAAGGGAGGAGGAAAAGTAGTGAGGTGAAGGGCAGAGAGCTAAGAACGGCGCGCGTGTCAAGGAATGAGTTATCGCGGGGGTGAGAATGCCTTTTGCGCGGAGGAAGGGTTGGCTGCAGGTACGGGAAGGAAGGTAATGGGAAGACGGGAGGCGAGGGGACCAATATGAGCCAAGGCGCGAAATGAAATGCGCGAATATTTATAGAATAACTGCTTCGGAGCTTCCATATTTTCAATCTCCGTCCGTTTTAAGACGATATTAATAGTCAGATGGAAAATTGCTTTTTTCGAGCATAAATAATTAACTTCGCGGTATTAAATCATCGACATCCAAGTTTGAAAAATAATAATATATCATCAAAAAAACTGGAGGAAAACTCAAACTAAAACTTCATACGTGCATTTTAAGTGACACTTCTCAAAACAAAGTGTAGAATAAAATTTTCAAATCGATGAGTATTATAAAGAAAAAACAAGTACAAAAACATCAGTCCTCAAGTCCGTTTTAGAGATTCGAAAGTATTCAGTAAATCGTATTAAATTAGCTTCCAGAAAAATTATTGTGCCCTTTATTGACCTTTAAAAAAAAACAGTTCTTAGTGGCTGGTTATTTCATCGGAGAGTTTTCCTGATACTCTCCAAAGGAGAAATAAAAAGCACACTAGAACCAATCTCACAGCCTTCTTCTTCATCCCAAGAATTGACCCTTTATTACTTCCAGTAATTTATTTCGTGCTGAGGATCAAAGGTTTGCTGAAATTTCCTTTATGCTTTATTAAGTCTTAATTACCGAAACTCGGTCTTTATCTGATCCCTGAGCTAGGACAATAATTTTATCACAACCCAAAAGAATAAATTTCGTTAAACTCCTTTTTTCGGAAGCTATTGTATTCAATGCATATTTTGTATTTTTAATTACACATGCGCTAAAAGATAAGCGTTCCCATTTCAATGTCCAAAAACATTATTTATTAGTTGCTCGTGTTACTAATAACTTTCCACTTGGTGCATTGAGTCAGGCTAAGATATATAAACCACGAAATTAATGTGGCTGGGTACTGCTAATAAAAATCGTAAAAGGCAATTCGATAATGACTCAAGGGCAAAGTTTAAAAAGATGAATTGCCATAAAAGATGAACGGCTTCAAGGAAAACACTTTTATTGCGAGTTGTCGCCATTTTTATCAAATAAGAGACAAATATTTAGAGGCTGTTATTATTACTGGTTGCGCAATAAACAGAAAGAGGGAGGGAGTTATACTGTGCAAAGGAAGGCGAGTCATGATAATTTCACAGACGTTATCATCCAATAGGAGATATTAAAATTTCATGTAAGGTTCATATCAATCAATGAGTATATAACCTCGATCCGCCCTCAGTTACTACAGAGAAATTATTAACGATTCGCAATAACTAAATGTCTGGTTGTGATAATGTGCATTATATGAATATAAAACGCAAGGACGTCGTAAAATTTCAGGATTTGAATACTTGAAGCCGTCACAGCTTTAAATGGAGAATAAAACTTTATGAGAGTCTTTAAAATTTGCGCCGCTCATTACTCAAGTCTCCATACTGCCGAGACGTTATTAAAATCATGCACAACCAATACAGCGAGCACATATAACTTTATTTTTCTTTCTTAAATTTCCATTCCTTTTAAGAAAAATATCTCTTTTAGTTTTTCAATAAACAAAAGCGATTTTGTAGAGCATAAAATACGTATGATAATTTAAGTTATAAAGACATACTCCTGGTGAATTTACTAATCTGTTTGTGTAGTTTTGGCTAATCAACCTCTTGGATTATTATAGGAATTTACTAAACATCGAATATATTATAGTGCAGGAAATAATTCATTGCATCAATTTGAATTTAGAATAATGTCAGGATGGATGGAATAATTTCACCGATCAAAAATGTGACAATGACTCATAGAATTCATTTTCCCCGGAAGAAAACATTAAATAAATTGAAATTTTCGAAATAGGGTGAGTGATAGAAAAGGAAGCGTAGAAGCGTCGTTGCTAATAAGTTTTTAATGATTCGCACATAATAGAAAGGAAAGAGAAGTCCTTGCGGAAGGACACGAATAGACGCCTCGTAACTCGAAATCTAAAAGGAGAACGGGGATGAAAAGCCTTCGCTAAGCGCTTATGCATTCCGAAACAGGCGGTTCGCTTTCTTTCATCGATGTACTCTCTCCAGTGGCGAGAAATTTCATATAGATTAATCTCGCCACGAAATTTCTTAAGCCGATGCTCTTGCAGGTGGGAGAGATAAATATTGATCTGGGGTAAAAATTATTTCCTACAAATGCCTTTCGTTCGCGCGCGATAAAAATAAACGCCGCCACAATAAAACACGCCAATCGAAAGGAGACATAACTTTTCCCCTTCGAAGTTCAGAAGTCACCGGAAAGGCAGCGTCCAAATTAACCGAGTCATGTTTTCTGGGAAAAAAACCGAAAAAGTGGTTTTCCGCGAGGCGCCGAGAGACGTAATCTATAGCCGCCTCCAGAAGTGTGAAACGGCCGAGACTTCCACAATCGGAAAAAAAACATTCCAACAGAGGTTTCTTTTCTTCTCCATTTTCCCCCTCCATTCCCCCCCCCCTCCCTCCCCCGTCACTTCTTCCCTCTCTCCGCTGCGACCGCCCCCTCCTCTCGCCTCCCCATCCTCCCCTCCTCCCCGAGTCTTAATTAGAGCGACGCCCGCCCTCGCTAATCCAAGGAGTAGTTCGTTCGAGTCGCTCGCTCGGGTTCTCGTGAGAAAAACGCCGTTGCGATCACACCTGCTTCAACTGCCGATCTCGTGAAGAAAAAAAGAAGCGCGGAGAAGGGGGAGGATGGAGTCGTAGATTGAGGGAAAGAGAGACCTCTCCCATATTTATATCGCATCCTCTCGATGGCCTCTCTCGGGATGAAATCAGCTAATGAACAACCTTGCCCCTTGCCCTTCCCACACCCTCCCTAACACTTACCCTCCGCTTTATACCCCCTCCCCTCTCCCGCTGCACCTCTCGCATCCCTGAATCTTGCCGTCTATCCGACAGAGTAGGAAATTACGTAGAAATCGCCTCCCATGAGATATCGCCACGGAGACACAATGGCCGCCGATCTGGCCATCCCGCCCCTTTTCTGGGAACCCGCCTCACTTCCCACGCGCTCTCTCTCTCTCTCTCTCTCTCTGTCTCCAGCGACACCCACGAGAAGGATAGAAAGAGAGAGGGGACCGTCGCACTCTTTCTCTCTTTTTCCGAGTCGCAGGTAGGAACGCCGACAAGGTCCTCCAGTGAGCAAGCAGTGCTTGCGTTCCATTTTTACGACGCACTCGGAATTGGTCACGAAGGAGAGGCGGGGGCGGGGGGCGCAGAGATGCGGAGGGAGGGTGTCGGCTCGTCTGGCGGGATGGTAGCGAGATTAAGGATCGCGGTGGGAATTGCCGAGGCCCGACTGTCCCGCGGTTTGTCCGGCGCGGCGGCGGTGGGAGATAGGGGTAAGAGGGAGAGATCGGGGGAGGAGGGGGCGGATAAGAGGAGAGGGCCGAGACAGTAACTTAGGAGACGTTACGACGGAAGAATGTCATCGGTGGCGTCGATATCGCCCCGGGAGAAATAAACCGAATATGTAATGCGATCCGATACTCCCTCCCACCTCCCCAGACCATCCTTCCACCCACCCTCCCTCTCTCTCTCTCTCTTTCTCCTTGTCCCTCTTCCATCCCATTCTCTCCGCCCTCACAATCTGGGAAACATCACGGAAATGGTTTCGGATATAAAATAAATAGTTCCTGGGTTAGGGAATGCAGGCTCTATGATCTCGCCGTGCATGTGATCCCCCATCATGTGTGCGAGCGCACTTATTTCCTTAAATCCTCTTGCTCCACACTCTCTCTCTCTCTCTCTCTCTCTCTCTCTCTCTCTCTCTCTCTCTCTCTTCTCCCTCTCCTCCCCTCTACCCTCGCATCGCATGCACTCCGAAACGCATTTTAGATTCGGCGGTGGCCTTTTCCTCGACGGTGGAAAGAGAAAGGGTGAGAGAGATAGAGAGATGGAAAAGTCTTATTTATCGCGATTGGTCCATCTGGATGAGGAGAGGGCATCGTGATGCGGTGAGAAAAGGGCGCCCACGGGATGCACTGCTCCAGGAGAGGAAAGGAGGAGGTGGAGGAGGAAGAAGGGAGAGGAGGCAATACGACGGACTCATTGAAGGAGTTGGAATCCACGGCCTCGGCGGAGACCAATTTTAATCCCAAAGCGAAAGATCTTTAATGCGATTTGATCCGCGATATTTCCGCTGAAGTTTATCTGTTATTGAGAAAAAATGATCCGAATAGTTGGAGAGTCCAACTTGGATCTCTCTCGCGGCTTCATTATACAGCTACACTATATGACGCCTCTTGTGCACTGATATTCGATTCTCCCACAGATTTCATATTATTAAAATATTTCCTCTAGGCAGTTCTGCCAAATTAACAACTACACAATGTCTAATTTCCTACAAAGTTATGGGAAATAAATTATGAAACGGTAAGGGCAATTTTAATAATAATTCAGTAGTTAAATATGCACAATCCATAATTTTAAAATAACGAAGACATTATTTTTTCAATTTAGCTACTTTATTTTAGTAGCTAGGAAATTCATATAATATTAATCAATATATCACATGAACTTTTTGATCTTACAATTACAGACTCGATTTCTCCATATAAAAGAGAAGAACCATCAATTCACTTGTAAAAAATCCATTTTTGCCTCGCAATTCAGAATGCAGGATTTTTCCATTTACTTATCTAATATAAGTTGATTTTTACTTTCTCATATACGTAGTATATTGAAAAAGTATTGTTATCGTGAAAAAATTCGGCCTCGAGATTTTGTTGGAAATACACGTTTTTGGCGTCCCTGAGTCTATAAAAGTGGTTTTCGCAATGCCATGTCTGTCGGTCTGTTCGCCGTCATAGGGCCCTAACACCTATAAAAAATCGAATAATATTTCGTATTTGTGCAATATATCGTCTTTTGCAGACATTTTTTTCATAAAAATGATATTGCACAAAAATAAAGGGTAGTTTATTCTTGGCGATTTTTGAAAAATTTGATTTATTCAAAAATGGCTACAGAGAATTTGATTAAAATCAATCCAATTGTAGAGCCTGAGGTCACAAATAATACTACGTAAGCCATATATCTCTTGAACACTCTATATGCCGTCCAGTGGCATTAAAATGTACGCTAAGCTACCTTACCTAAGCCTTATGACGTCACGCCTCCGCCGCGATCCATTCAAACTCTTACTACAGCCTTATGGTAACATTAAATCGAATGATATCTCATATTTACGGATAATATCATTCATAAAAGACATTCTGAAAAGATGAACGATATTGCGCAACAATTAAGGTTACTTTATTCTTGAATATTTTTAAACAAAATTCGATGTACTCAAAAATGGCTATAAGGGTCTTGAATAAAGTCCATCCAAACGTACTGCTTGATGTCACAAATATTACTAACTAAGCCATATGTCCCAAAAAAGTTCCTATATATCGTCCAGTGGCATTATTTCTGAACAAGACGCTCAGCGCACGCGTCAGAACCCTGGGATTCCCTAACCTAAAATTCCGTATTTCACGCCACGCGCTTATTAGTGAGAGGTATTAGACGTGAGAAGTTGATGGTGTCAGGCACTTTGGTTCTGTTGCTACGCATTATTAACATAATTGGCAGTGAATTGCCAAGCACACAAATTTCGAGGCAAAAAGTGTAGTGAGATCAAACGTATATACGTGCATGAGAAAGTTTGTGCAATGTATATTGCGCCGTTTATTAAAGTATGAGACGCGTTAATTTCCGAAAATTTTCATTTATACAATATTCCTAGTGGGAGCTAATACTATTAATGGTTATCAATTTCTTGAATGTTAATTAGAAAAGCTCATGCAAGAAAGGTATTGGCATGATGGGAACGCTAACACCTGATGATCACGCATGCTTGTTTCTTCATGCACCTATAGAAACGTGGTTGTATTCCAGGAATTTGCAAGCTAAACATGGCATTTATTAATTTGCTGGGATACGAACGAAATTGCTTTTGACTTATGAACTGAGGATGAAAATACTTATATCTGGCCAAAACATAATCGATCATACCGCAATTAAAATAATACTCATCTCGAGTAACTGAGTGTCCCTTGAGCTCTCCTCCACCAAAAATTCTGTAAATTGCTGCGGGCAATAAAAAAAACTTTAGTTATCGTAGATAGTAACATCAAAATTTTGGGCGTAAGCATTTCAAAACACTTATTCGAGATATGTTTGGCAGCAGTGAAAACAATGAAATGGAAATTTTTATTTACATAAATTGTATGAATTTTTTAACAATGACAGCGAAAAACAAACACAACCCACCAAATCATATGTTTGACGAAACTGGGCGATTTCTTTTGTCGATTCTGCAACTCCATATGAATGAGCTTTTAAAGATGGTACTTGCCGCTAGGATAAGTTTAGCGATAACATCGAAGAATATGCGTATACGTGCATATCTCTAACAAGTATTCACTAAGATATCGAGATTCTATCAACTCATGTAAATTCAAAACACAAAGGCTGTGAAGAAAAGCTAAATTCCATTTTAATATCCATTGCCCTATCTATGGCTGAGTTTAGGCAATTCTTCATATTCTGATTTTATGACATTCCATTTCTGCAACAGACTCTCCCCGTTCCCTAAACGGAAATTTACGTTAAAATCACAATGTTTCTAGGAGAGAAGAATAATTTTTCTTCGTGAGAGCAGTCATCGTCCATTCCAGAATAGTTCTAAGATCGTTTATTACCTTTTGCTCGATTTTAGAGTACCGGTGATGCGAAGCGATGTAATTTTCGTCTCTTCTTGATTGCAAATTTTTTCCTAGAAACCATTGAACACTGCGATGCAGAGATATTGGGCAAAAATCGAACCGACGGCGACATGAAGTGTTTTCTGTGTGCATGACAAGGCATTTATTACTTCTCGTCTCTCTCTCTCTCTCTCTCCGCTCTCACCCTCTCTCTTCTCCTCGATCTCCTCGCATAGCTTGTTATCCCCAGGTATTGGCTCATCAGAAGTTGTCTCTATCAAAACTCGCAATAGCAGAGATTGGGTTACACATGGAAGGCTTGTTATGACTGCCCTCTCTCATCCACAATTCCGCTGGCAGAAAGATGTTACGCAGAGGACGTCTTACGTGATGCTCCAATCGACGGAATGGGTTCCCTGCTTTGTTTTCGATCACCGTTTGTTTTCCTCGCCTCCAATTTGTAATATGACGAAGACTCGTCAAGTTTACAACAGGAATCGATCGAGTGATTGGATTCAACGCGGTCATTACGTTTTAATGGGTTTAGAAGTGTTCCGTGATGCTGTTTAATGCAGGGGAAATGAATCTTCGAATTCCATCTTTCCATTTGCATCAAGAAGAGAAAAGTTTCACTCTGCCCGTCCACGAGAATCGCTGTGTCCTCGATAAAGAAAGCTTCCACTTGGCGCAGCTAATTAAGTCTGCGAAAAGCGCGACTGATTATCATTTTCGCTTACGATAATCCCAAACGTGATGTTAGCTAAATTAATCGATTTCTCAAGCCAAAAAATTTATTGTGACCTCTAATAGAGCAATTTTTGCCGTGTTTATTTCACTCGTACTGATTTTATAAACTGTTTTGGAAATTCTAAATTTAGAGCAAGACAACTAACAAGGAAATAATACGGATTTTGAAACTTCATGAATTCTATTTCACAATTTCTCTATCCTGCCATTTCAAGGTACAACTCTTTATATTAACATATCTTCATTGCATTCGTACTGTGTACTTCATTAAGATTTATGGAATAGATATAATTAGGCTTGGTAGGATTCGATTTAAATCGAAAAGCGTCGATAAACGTCGATTTTTTTTAAATATCAAAATCGACGAAAATGAATATTCGTCGAAAAGTGTCGATTTTCCAACATGGTGGAAAAGTATACGTCAAAAACCTATTCTGAATTATAATATTAAAGTCGTTTCTGTTTACTTTTTTCGCAATATTATTTGCTACTTACGATTTCGTTCCTTTTCTGGGCTTGCATTAACAGTGGGACTGAAGGGTATTTCCTTATACTCAGATATGCGTGTTTTTGAAATGCTCACGCTTCTACTCTGAACAATCAGTTAACAGCAAGGTCCTAGAGTAGTTTTTAGTACACGTGTTTATTAGACCTTTTGAGGTTTTTGTGATTATATTTGCCCACCTAATGGTGGGATATTCTACAAGACTCTCTGTAGAGATAAGGTCATGGATATGCCCTACTGAGACTTTCTCGACCCCTGTTAAACGAGGTTCGAAAGAAAGGAATTTCGGAGGTCGTTTGAAGACAGCTACCCATTCCATGCATCTACCCTGTGGAGTGTATTCCTGGAACAACCCTTGCTAGGGTTTTTCCTATAGATGGACGTTGTTGTATGCACTTTCACCTCTTTATATGCAATGAACCCACTCTTATGGCTGTCTTTCTCTAAAAGTTATCAAGGAAAGATCGTTCCGCTCTCTTAGTTTTGGCTCCTTCATCCTTTGCTACAGGTTAGTAAATTACAATTTATATATAATTGTTTTAAAATGCAGATAAATTAGCAATCGATACTTAAAATTGAAGGGGGATTAAGGATTAATATTTATTTTCTATTTGTTGTAAATTATTTTGCCGATTGGAAAAACCCATTTAATCAGGATTTGATGCAAGACTATTGATCGAGCGCTGAATAATTAAGTCTAATTTTTCACTCTATATATTTTATGTTAAATAAAGAGAATATTTAGTACAATGATGAAATATATCAAATCAGAGGCGGATTTAGAAGTCCGGGGGCCATAAGCGGAACAACATTTAGCGACCCTATGGTGTGTAGTTTAAATGTCTTTAACAATTATGAAAGACAATCTCCATGCTATTACTGAAAAATGAGCATTTTGTTTTCATAGTAATAATAAAAAACACAATTTTAATTTAATATGTATAATTTATTAAATAACTTTCGTCAGATTTGGTTATTTTCATCTCAATAACAAAAAAGTGTTAAAAGTTAATTTTTAAAATTTTATACAAATAGATTAATATATACATAGTGTAGATATGTAGAATACAATTACGGGTTTTTGTTTTATTTTTAACAAGGCTAAATACAATTCTTGGCACCAAGAAAAGTTATCAACAGTAATATAATAACGAAAAGACACATTTTTACTCAAAATGAAAACATATTCTAATTCCAAGTCACAACTAATTGAGATGAGACCATTTCAAAATAAAAATAGTTCATATAGGACACAATACACTCAGTTCATAAAAGAAAATCCCTCTCTACGTGTACAGAATGAAAATGTGGGTTGGTAGCTATGTCTTTAAATAATTATTTTCCTGCGCTTTCTCACGAAATCATTGATCACTGTCTCATAATCCAGGGTTTTCAAAACAGAATTTTATATATACAAAATAGAAAGGTCACTGCAGGGCTGTTGCGTCAATGTGCTCCTTAAATAATTCTTTACTCTTTTTAGAGCTGAAAAAGATCTCTCTCCGGAAGCATTTGAAAGGGGTATTGTGAGGAAATTTTCAAAACAATTTCTGCATTTGGAAACGTTGTCTGCAATCCATCAATTACGTATTTTTATAGATCTAAGGGGGTTGGTGTTGCTGACTTTTGTATTCTTACGTAGTGAAGAAACTGAAGTGTTTCATCTTTAAAGAGATGTATATCGATATCGCATTCATAAAATTCCATGAGGCTTTTCAAACTGGCATCCTGTTGATTTTCGTCTATACATTCTTCGAAGAAAATTGTAAAAAGACAAACAATACGTTCGATGGGTTCTATTCTCTTATCACGTTCTGCCAACAATCTGTCGCAAACGACCTAGAAAGTCTCCACAGTATTTTTTTCTCTTTCCTGTAGAACAACTTCACTGCTTTCTGTTTCGCTTTATTCATCAAATAAAGCTTTCCTTTTTATCTTACGCTGATTTAAACCAACTTTTTGGGCAATTGGAATGTTTAGATTTTCCATAAAGCAAAAAGCTTCTTTTTCATTGCAAGAGAAATTGTTTCTGATCTAAAAGTAAAACACCTCAGAGAGTTCAATAATTCGACAGCCTTTAGCAAAGTAGCATCAGACTTTTGCAATGATTTTGAAACAGCATTCAGCCTTTGAAGCAGTCGATTCCACATGAGAGTGAAAATGGCGGATTTATATTTTTCAAACTTCTTAGCCAATGATTTTGCTTCAACTCTTGTAACTGGCTTTTCTGATTCATTTGTAGCCATGTCTGATAAAGCACGTCAGATTTCTGAGTAAACAATCTTCAAAGCCTTCACAGCATCTGCGCGTGCAGACCATCTCGTTTCACATATTTGTTTGACACTTAGACATGCATCGTTCTCTTTCAGATGTGAAACAAGCACATTCCATCTGTGCGTGGATGCAGATAGAAACGTGTACATCTTTTGGACAAAGTGAAAAGATGTGCAGCTAGCATAGGATTCTGCTATACAATTCCCGACTAAATTTAAGGAATGATTGCAAAAAGGTACAAATATGGCTGAGGGACTTGCGATCTTTAATCGTGCTTGCAAGCCTGAATACCTTCCTGCCATGTTTGCAGCATTGTTAAAACTCATGCCACGACAGTTCCTAATATCTATTCCAAACCTCTAGTACTTCTAGTATTGTTCTATGCATATGCTCAGAAGAATGAGACATGATGGGAACGAAACAGAGAAACAAACCGCTTCAAAATAGTTCCTTCTCTGTTGGCATATCTCAAAATTACTGATAATTGTTTAACATGGCTAATGTCCGGCGTTGAGTCTGCAATGACAGAGAAATATTTCGCTTCCTTCACTTCAGTGATAGTATTTCTTACATAAGTGGCCATGATGGAGAGAAACTCATCATAGATTTGGTGAGAGAGGAGATTTTTTTACCAGAACCACAGTGCTGGGATTTACTCAAATGTTCTTTAAAGAATTCATCAAATTCACTCAGATATTCTAGGCAAGTCAAAAAATTATCTTTTTGATTTGAAGTTGAAGACTCATCGTGTCCTCTGAGGGCAAGCCCCAATGAGCACAGCAGCTTCACAGTTCCTACAACTCGCCTCAACACCTTCCTTCAATGGGAACATTCATTTTCAAACTGAAGTGCTAATTGAGAGTCAATTCTACCTTTCAGCTTCATCCTACTAACATATGTACACATAGCGGTAATGTGAATCTTGGAAGTCTCATGATCAGCAATACATTTCGTAACATTTCTCCAGTCATAAAATCCATAAAAGAGGGACTGTCTTCCTCCACTATTATCTGGGAATAATTTACACACGTTACAATACACAGACATCGATGTTTCAGAAAAAATCAGCCATTCTCTTTTTTCTTTAGTTACATTTTTCTTAATTCTGAATAAATGAGACTCGTTTAGCCCTCTAAAGTACGTCTTATCTCTATATTTATACTGTTTCCTTAAAGTGTCCATATTTCTTACATTTGGTGGTTTATTGACCAAATTATATTCGATCATGTCGAGTGTTAAAACATCTGGCCATAATGCAATCTCCTCCTGATATGATATTTTTACAGTTTCAGCATTTCCGCCATTCTTACTCTTACTGTTTAATCCCAAAGAACCCAATGACTCATCAACGTCATTAGATGAAATTTGTGTATTTAGATTACCTTCGCTTGTATTGACAGCGACACTTTTTTCATTTTCTAATTCATTACCACTTGCTGATATATTCGTGACAGAAGTTGATGGAATTGTTGTTAAATCTGCAAAATTTTCACTAGATGGTGGTTCCTTAGCTTCCAACTTTTTTAACAATGATGTTAAACTAAATTTTTGTTTTTCAAGCTCTCTTAGCCTTTCTTTGCGGTTTTTACGTTTCTCATGTCCAGATGGGTATTGACGCTTCATCTTTCCGTTGGGGTTAAAATTAAAAAAAAACTAAGCGTAAGAACTTAGAACACACGTTACACTTTCGAACACTCAGTAAGTTAAAGTTTGTGTACACCAGAAATACTAACTTATTTCTGGCTTTTGTAAACTTTACAGTGTTTTTAGCGACAGCTACGGTTGTCCGCAGAATGCTCTCAGTTCGCGCCATATTCAAAATGTTAATTACCGTTTATCATTATCATTATCAACATCATTATTACTATTATTTATTACATTAATAAACATATGGATTGGGATGTTTTAAGAACATTTGATGAAGCAAACAATTTTTTTAAAGCCGAATACTTATATATTTTTTATTGTCGAAGCTAGTGCTCAGGACAGAGGTTGAACCTCTGATAATGTAGTAATTAGAGTCTCGGCATCCCATTACAAATGTCTAGAGCTCGATTCCCGCCCTTGGTGATTTTTAAAAAAACAATCACCGGTGTGTTTACATATATAACAGATTCAAAGATTTTGGTGAAAATAGATAAGGTGGGAATTGGTCTGAAGTTACCTATGGTCCAAGTGCCACCTTTTTCGGAAATCGGAATAATTTTGCTATTTATTAATTTAATTAAATCTGAAAGTGATGTTGACTGGGCCTATATATAATAGATCTGTAGGCGTCGATTTTAACGGCTGCGATGTGGAAAGTGAGGGGGAAATAATCATATTATCACTCTCTGGAATTGATTATGATTATTATTATTGATGTGAGTTTTCTCGAGATAAAACATTCTGAAGGATAGTCCTCTCATGAAGAATAGAAGAGCATATTAACGTCATTTGCGAAAAGGAGAGAAGAGGAAAGGCAAACTGAAAAATAAAGAGAAATAGGAAAAACATATTAGGAGAAGGACGATAAGAAATCGTTCTCTGTAAATGAGGACACGGAAAAAGAAACCGGTAGAGAAAAACTGGTAGAATTCTGTATTAATAACTAACTAGTAACAACTAATATATGGTTCAAAAATCATAAACGAAGGCTGTATACATGTAAGAGACTAGGAGATAGAATGAGATGCCAAATAAATAGTTTTCGACGTTAATTTTTCTTAAAAATCTACGACTAAAATCGAAGTTTATTTTTTCCTAAAAATCAACGACGAATATCGACGTTTATTTGATAAATACATTTTACTACGCTTGGTAGTTTTCGATGCTAAAATTTCTTAAAAAGCGTGGAAAATTGATGTGAGGTGAATATAATGTACAACCAAATGTATTAATGAATATTTTGATGAAAAAATCTTACCTAGTTGAGTAACAAACGGCTGTGACTTGTGAAGTTCTAAAAGGAATCGGCTACATCTCGCCGTTCAGGGCAGTTCCTTGCAAGCGCTGCTGAGTTGAAGTGTGATTCTCTTTTTCCTACAATTGTTGATTGTTGATTTCTGTAGTTTTCTCTAACGCTTGTGTCTGAAAGGAGATATGTTAAGGCTATTGTAGATGTTTCTGTTTAAAAGCCAGTTGATCTGTGAAGACAATGATGTAGGAATACAGTTTTAACCAGTTTTATAAATCTGTTCCTTCAGTGTGTTAAACAAAATGGCCAAATTCCCCCATATTGGACCTGCAGGTGTCTCCCATATTGGACCATTTAAAGCGATTTCATATTGTTGACCGAGTATTTTATTAATTTTCACATTTTTGTTAAATATTGCCATATTAATACTAGTTACTGGACTTATTTTTTGAAAGGAATACAAAAATAACGCACGTGCTACAGAATAAAACTAGGGAAAACGTTCATATAGTGAGGATAATAGAGGCATTCCTATGATAAAATTAATCTTACCTATGGGTCTATGGATATATTTCGTATAGTACGAAGAATATGCTTTAGTTTTTTTTCTATTTATCAGTTGATGTTTCAAAATTTTAATTATTTGTTTTTGAGATTATTTCATACAGAAAACCAGGTTTTTTTTGTTATTTCTCAGTATTAAACTGCAAGAAATCAAATTGCAACATACTTTCTGAAATTAGTATTGTGAATTTTAGGATCTACATCTACATCTACATATTACCCTGCAAGTCACCTTGACGGTGGATGGCAGGGGGTGCCGCGCACCAAGTTCCTAACTAATTATTATTCACTGTTATCTATTGTGGTCACGTATTGTCCTAGGGAAAAAGGACTCCTTATACCTCTCCGTCCTACTATCTATTTCGCGAATCTTGTCGTCATTATCCCTCCGTCCGATATACGTTGGTTGTCGAATAATATCCTTCATTTCATTTACGAATATCTCCGACCTATATTTATCTAGAAGTTTAAGTCTCGCCTGTAATCTACGATCTTTCAACGATGGCCAACTCAACTCATCAATGAGTAACGTAACGCTCTGTTTTTTATCGTAATTCTTTTTCACGAATCTAGCTGCTCGCCGCTGTATTTTTTCTAAATCCTTTATGAGTCCCCTCTGATATGGATCCCAAACCGCTGCTGCGTATTCCATTTGAGGTCTAACCAACGATAAATAACAGGATTCTCTCACCTTTTCCGTGCTTTTCCTGACTATCCTACGCACAAAAGCCAACTTCTTATTTGCCGCACCTATCACTCGTCTTATGTGGGTGTCCCAAGACAGGTCACGATTCAAGGTTACCCCGAGGTATTTCACGGATTCCGAAACAGGAATGATCTCACCATCTATCGAGTAGGTAAACACGGACGATGGGCTTCTAGATTTCCAAAAGTTTAGAACGTTACTCTTTTTCTGATTGATTTCTAGCTGCCATTCCTTGCACCAAACAGATAACGCATCCAGATCATCCTGAAGCTGACGATGGTCGCTAGGACCACTAATTTCTCTATAGACTACGGTGTCATCCGCAAAAAGCCTGATATTACTTTTTACAACTGAGCTGATGTCGTTTATATAAAGCAAGAAAAGCATAGGTCCGATCACACTACCCTGCGGCACTCCAGAGACTACATCTGCCACACTCGAGGACTTACCATCGATGACTACTTTTTGTTTTCTATTCCAAAGGAAAGCGCGAACCCAGTTAATGACTTTAACATTAACGCCAAGATTTCCCAATTTTAATAACAACTTACGGTGGGGAACCTTGTCAAAAGCTTTTCTAAAATCAAGGAACACTGCATCGACCTGCTTATTATTTTCGCCGCATGATAAAACATCATTCACAAACAGACCGAGTTGGGTGTCACAGGATCTACCTTTTCTGAAGCCATGTTGACAGCTGACTAAGAGCGATCTACTCTCAAGATAACGCATTGTGTTGCTAACAATAATGTGCTCCAAAATCTTACATGATAATGATGTTAGAGAAATCGGCCTATAATTTTCGGGGTTTTCTTTGTCACCTCCCTTATGAATGGGTGTGACGTGTGCTAGTTTCCAATCATCAGGAACCTCACAGAGGGTAAGAGATTTCTCGAAAACTATCCGAAGGAAGGGAGCTATATCTTCTGCTAGTTCTTTTAATACACGCGCTGGAATTCCTTCTGGTCCAGGATTTTTGTTGGGCTTTATCGCACTCAGTTGCTTCGCTATTCCTGCCTCAGAGATTTTAATATTATCCATCCGAGTACATCCATTGGGAATAAGATTATCTTTAAGTATATTTCCACCTGCCGTGAACGCCTTCGCGAAGTAAACGTTTAGTAGATTAGCTTTATCCTCCCCATCGTGAAGGATGTCTCCGGAATCACATCGCAGGGAGGGTATTGAAGGACCCACTCCCTTGACTTCTCTTACATAGGACCAGAACGCTTTTGGATCCTCCTTCAATTTTGTATTTAATACCTCATTCCGGAAGGTGTTAAATGCGTTACGCATGGTTTTTCTCGCTAGTACGCGGGCACTGTTATACTCATGGACTATAGCTGTGCGATACTCATCGGAAGCGGTGGTAGGTATGTTTTTCAATTTTGCGTGGCTACGCCTCTGTCGTCTTAAGGCAATCCTGACTTCCTTATTAAACCAACGAGGTTCTTTCTTATCAGATTTTAACTTACTGGGGATAAATCTATCGATACCTCTTCCTAGTATATTCTTAAATAATAACCATGATGGCTCCATACCTAATCGTTCTGTCTTTTCACGATAACTGACAAAGGTACTTTTGAGATGTAAGCTGAAACTTTTAAAGTCGGCCTTGGCGAAAGCGTATACATTCCGAAGAGGCTTAGGATGTCTTTTGAGCTTTAATTCGCACTCCGCATACACAGCTCGATGGTCGCTAAGTCCCTCCTCTGTGGATACCTTAGTTATCCTATGCGGGATGTTAGAAGCAAGCAAGTCGAGAACATTGCCCGAACGCGTGGCTTTTTGTACCATCTGGATTAAGGAATATTCATGAAACGTGTCAATTAAGGCTTCACACGATTCGCGTTCTTTACCTCCCGTAACGAAACATAGGTTTTCCCAATCGATTGACGGTAAGTTAAAATCGCCTCCAATTATCACGTAACCGTCGTTCATAATAGATCTAAGCTCGGCTAATTGCCTCTCTAAACTTAAAATATAATCAACTTTGGCATTAGGTGGTCTGTAAAATGAGCATAAATATATCTTTTTCGAATTATCCTTACCTAGGCGGCACCACACGCTCTCGGTCGTTTCATCGATAATAGGGATCTGACAACTATCGTACTTTTCACTTATTGCCAAAAATACTCCGCCACCTATTCTATTGGCGCGGTCTTTTCTGTATACTCTATAGCTTTTCGGAAAAATTTCTTGGCTAGCGATATCTTCAGTGAGCCAACTTTCCGTACCTATAACTACATCCGCATGCAACGTGCGAATTACGTGTTCGAGTTCGGCAGACTTCCTACGAATGCTGCGGCAGTTTAAAACTATAATATTTAATTTCTCGTTATCGCCCGAAGCATTAACTGCTCTATTACGGCTTTCGCAGGTGGACTCTCTCACTTTGCGACCAGAAACTGTATTACACTCGATGCCCCTATGAAATCTCCTAATACGCCTACACCCTACCCTACTCTCTAATCTAAAAAAGACCTACCATGGTCGAAGATCCTACACGCTACACTCTGTGAAGCCTCGGTCGTGTAATGAACTCCAGAGCCGTTTAGGGGTACCCTACACGATCCGAGAACCGGCCGGAGATCAACAAAGTCGACTCCCATGCCCACACAGAAATTCCATAGCCTTTGGTTTAGCCCCGCCACGCGGCTCCAAACCTCCGAACCACAGTCAATCCGCGGGACAATACTACAAATGGTGAGCCGCACATCAGAACCCGACTCCTCTCGGACACGAGTGACCTCGGCGACCAAGTCCTCAAAAGATGGCGAAAGGTAGAAAAGTACGAGAAATGGAAAAGTGAGGACTTAGAAAGAGCACTATCAGCTTATCAGCATGGTGGAGTTGGTCTTAATGAAGCAGTCAGAACTTACTGTGTACCAAAAGCAACACTAAAGAGAAACGCAGAAGGGAAAAATATTTTTGCTGTCGCAGAGAAGAAAGCAATGAGGAGAAATGTTGCTCTCCTTGAGGACATAGAGATGAAACTGGTGAATCTTGTATTGCGAGTGGAAGAGTACATGTTTGGAATGGTGGGCGGAAAAAAATCACAGGAAAAGAAATCAGAAATAAAGTCACAGAAATAAAGTCACAGGAAAAAAGTCACAATGTTGATAATACGGCAAATTTGCTGTTTTGAGGATTAAACAATACCTTGGTTGCGATGAATAATACGACGGTAACGAAAATAAACAAATTACAATAAACATATTATCGACATTCTTTGGAATAACACCTACGGATAAAAAAACTGGCGTTTCAGATATGTGAAAAGAACAATTTAGCACACCAATTTAATACAGAAAAACAGTCAGTGGGGAAGAAATGGTACAACGTCTCTATGGCCAGACATACTGAACTTTATTTACAGCAGCCAGAAGCAACAACTCTACAGAGATGAAGTGGCTTTAATAAAGAATAAAAAGGTCTATTTCCTTCATGTGCCTTTGTCCAGGACAAAAAGTTTATAGTTGTTAAATGTTGATTCTATTAGCATGTCAGTGATCCAATTTAGAAAAACTATGGTCCAATTTTGGCGACCCTTCTAAATTGGTGTGTTTCACAATTTATTTTTCGCCTATTTTCCAGAATGGAAATTGGCTTATAATTTTGTTGTTGTGTCTGTCTGTCCGGCCCCCTATAGACCGATTTTCAGAGCACTTGGTGGAAATTTCTTGCTACATGGGCCAAGCTCCCGAGGATAGTTTTTGTTGCGAATATTGAAGTCCCGGATTCGATTCCAGGAACTATCCTTCCCATTTGATTTACATGGGAAATCTGAAATCCATCGTGCAGGGTAATTTTCTCTAGCATATTAAAATATCTTAGAATTGTAATATCGGAGCGAGTCTTGTACTATTCTCTGGGGAAAGGAATGGAAATTCTAATTTTTATCGTAGAATTTTGCTTATCCATTGTATTTCTTAGAATTTTACGTTAATACTAGCGATTTTTCAGTTTTTATCACTCATTACTAGTGTTGCCATGGCAACAACTATTGTAGGATCCAGATTCGGTATATTCTAATATTTACACGCGTTATTTTTACCGCACAAATACACGTGATCAATTTAATATTCCGTTCGAATGTATTTGTAGTATTTTATAACGCTAAATTATGAAATTTGGGAACACAAAGAGCAACATATCCGCGATGACTTTTAAGCTATTAAAGCCAATATAAGTATTAAATAAATGATTAAATGGAAAGTAGGCATCATAAGTTCTGTTTGGATCATCTTGTTTTTTTTTAATTTCACTGAAATAGGAAACTAAAATTGTATGACACATCCTTATTTGTTAAATGCTAATGTAGATTTTTTACCAAGAGATGTAATTAAAATGCCGTACTTAATGAGGTAAATCACAAAATCTTAAAACTGGTCCAATTTGGGCTACTCTCCCCTACATTACCAGGAGCGGACAAGCTGATAGAAAATAAGGATGTATTCAGCATGAAATTGGGAGTGTGCCATAGAAAATTAGAAAACAAACCCAAAACCGTGAATACAGAATGGAAGGAAATTAAATTCGATATCAGAGAAATTGTGAATGAATAGGTAAAAACAAAGCTAGAGAAAACTAAATAATGGAATAGGTGAAGAAACACAACGGACAGAAAATATTGGATGCACGATATGATGTACCCTATGACGCTGAAATTAGAGGATGGGGAGATGAATGGTATTCGTGTAAAATCAATAATGAACTCAGAAGGGAAGATAGCCAAAGAACCAAATGATGTAGCACAGGTATGGGAAACATACAATAAAGAACAATACAACAAGCAGAAGTATCTGCACAAATAGGGCTGAAAGAATAGGACGATGTTGACAAAGACAACTTAGGACCAAGTGCTATGGAAAGCGAAGTAGGAAAAGCTATTCAAGAGCTGAAATGAGAAAAGCCACAAGCAGTGATGGGCTACCGCCAGAGAATAGAAAGGACTAAAAGTGATGACAAAATTAATTAACAAAATTCACGACACGGGATAGGGTGCTACGTCAATTCGTCGCGCGGCAATTCGTCACGTGTCAAATTCGTCGCATGGCAAATTCGTCGCAAGACAAATTCGTCTCAAGAAAATTTCGTCGCAAGGCGAATTCGTCGCATGGCAAATACACCGCAAGACAAATTCGTCGTATGGAAAATTCGTCGCAATACAAATTCGTCGCAAATTCAGGAACCGTTGAGGAAATAGAAAATATTTTTCTGTTATTTTCAATGTCACGATTTGCATAGTGAAATCCCGAGTCGCGCATTGGCAGTGAAATGTCCCGCCGTCCAAGATGCAGATAAATTTTCGGCGACTTTGTTTTTCATGTGCTATAAAAATTTCTGGCAATACTTTCTTGGTAAATACTCTTCTCACTCAAACATATATACGTTTTTTCCATTTCCATTCTTTCCCTTATAACATAACTTTCTATGACTACCCTTCCAGTATTGCATCAGGGATAACCACGTATAAACACGTAATAAAATACAAATGAAAGTGTTACGCGGGTCCCTTTGTCAATCCGGAATACATGTATCGACGAATCGAGGAAAATAAAAAGGATCTCCTAACTTTAACTTTCCGTCGGCCATTTAGGATGAAACAAAATAAGATAACATATATTAATAAGATATTTTGAAAAAATTGAAATCTTACACCAAAACCAAAATCCGACTTTCTTTTAGTTAAGGATCACCTGTTCCCTTCCCATTCCCCTATATTCATGTCCGTTCTCCCCCATCTCTACAACGCGCGTAACGTCTCAAGCAAGGCCTCTGATTGGGTAGCGTCAGTTCTCAACGCTAGTAACGCGTGCTAGGAAACGCACGTTAAGACTGTTTTCCACATTTTACTTATAATTCACTTTCCGTCATCCTTAGAGTTTTGGAACCGGGAATTCCCGTTCCCGGCAATTTAATCGATATTTATTATCTTATATTTCCGGGAAAATGTTTAATGATTCCCGGGAATTGTTAGTTTGAATTTTGTGCCGAGTCAAGATTTTCCAGAATTGCCTTTATAGCTGGTTTTTTCTAGATATTCCTCCGAATTTCAGCCCCAAATGTTAAGCTATCAAATTAGGTTTGATTTTGTGTGTTGTACAAATAGAACTTCTGATGATTAGTAAATATTTTTTCAGTGATTGATATTTAGTAACTGAGTTATTAGGAGTTTTAGATTAACGATCAGCTTGCGTTTATCGCTATTAATTCAATTTTAATGGAGCGCTAATGCAATGTCAAAATGGTTTCTTCTCGCGCCCGTGAATGTCATTAGTAAAAAAGGTCCAAAAGTTATGGTTGCATGTTGCATGAATCTGAAAATAAGCGTTGAAGTGACCTACCTTCCCCTCCTATTCTTCTTCCTTCCTCCATCTCTCCTCCCCTAATCGACCAAATTAGCTACTCTGACCAAGTGATATAAAACTAGGAAGATGTTCGTTGAAATTCAACAGGAAAGTTTTTTATCAAATTTCGTGAATAGATGCGACGAGAAGCTATTACCCCAATCAATGGTACCCACTTATACGAAACTGGCAACAATGCAAATCACTAAGAATCCGTCCAGTTCTCGCATTGAAAACTGATCTGGTGATCAGTTCGACACGTATTGGCAGGAAAACAAACGTTCGTTCTTTTAGGCGTTCGTTGTTTCAAGTCTCGAACTCCTACGATGATTCTAAGAGATTTTTAGGCTGGTTTCCAAAGGAAACAGCCTTATGAAATGATCCTGTCTGTGTGTATGTGTGTGTGTGTGTGTCCCCTACTAACAACTTTTGCACCAAGGGACCGATTTTCATGTAACTTGGTATGAGGTTCGTGCTGCCAGGGCCCACCTCCGGGCTATATTTTATTTGGCGAAGATAAAAGTCACGGGTGCGATTTCAGGAACGTTTTTTACCTAATTGTTTTACATAGGAAATCTCAAATCCATCGTGCAGAGTTGTTTTCTTTAATACATATAATACATATTTAATTTTCGACCCACCCTAGTACAGAGTCATGTCGATAGATGAGGTGGCGAGGCGATCGCCTTATTTGCCTCTCGAAATGGGCGCCAAAGTTGGACCACAATGAATATCTTCCCATAAGCGTTCCATTATTCCTAGAATATCATTTTTTATGTTGTTGGGTTTAGGCTGTAGCATTATAGTAACGGAATTCCTTGCCGTGTACATGCAGAGCAGTCAGCACCTTCGAGATTATTTTAACTTATTTTTATAGTTTGAAGTTCGTCACATTTCCAATTCGCTTTAAAGTTCATTCGGCAACACGCCTCTTCTTGAACTTCACGTTAGTGCACAATAGCAGATCCTCAAACCATTACGTTTATCTGGCTGAAGTGCACATTTATTGAATTACTCCCGAATTACCCAAGTAGGCAGTCAACTCTAAGGACTGACGCGTTTTCTATTCCATTTATAGGTTAGGAGAGCGAGCGAGAAGACTCATTGAAAATTTAAGCCGAATGTTTACTACGTGAAGGGCCGACCCGAGCTACTGGCGAGCCGAACGGCAGCCCGGGGCGCCAAAGTTTGGGGGGGCGCTATCTCCATCATTTATCTAGGCATTAGTTGCAATTGAATAAATATTGGATATCAATTTATATCGAGAAACAGACTAGAATCTTGGTGGCATTCCTTTTAGTTTTTCACTATCAATAATTTTCACAGAGAATTAACAGGTAAATATCTCAACAAACATTAACGGAGGGAGGCGCTGAAGTGCTATCTCGCTCAGGGCACCAAAATTCCTCGGGCCGCCCCTGACTACGTGCATTGAAGCGTCTCTTTCCATACCTACTCATGTTTAGAGCTAGCGCGTGCCATCTTGGGGAATTCTTTAACCCCTTGATCTAAGGGACACGTGGCCGACGAATATTTTTGTCTAAATAAGTCAATTGTGTTTTTAATGCCATCGGCCAACCTTCCAAATTAATTTCTCGAAGATCTCCTAGATTAGTGTGCAAACTGTTTTGTAGCATTTTTCCACCTATGCTGTCGTAAAAGCTGTTATTTTATTTTCTTCAAATTATTTCGTCATTCGGATTCTTTTGGTCTTCCCAAGTTTTAACATCTTTCAATGGACCGCCTGTTCGAGAACAGTTCCGCGTTTACTAGTGGGGCTTATTGTCATTAAACCAGTTAGTGTCCGAGCAAAGAAGAGAGAGAAAGGGGTGGGAGGGGCTTAATAAGAGGGACCGAATCCTTCTACATTCGCTCATATCAAGGGACGAGGTCTCGAAATGATCGAGTAAACGACTCGCATGAACAACGTGAAGAATTTCAAAACCTATATTTTTTACTCGATTATTAATTGCATATCAGTTCTGGTTCTTTCATTACTATAAATATTTCCGACTTAGTCATTAAAAGCACCTGGTATATGAATGAAATTCATAATCTAAAGCCTCAACTGGTTTCCATTCCTGCCTACAGTTAGCGCATATCCTGACTTCAGCAGGCCACTCCTTTCGCATCCGTTTCCGTTCGACTCCATCCAATATATTGTAAATATATATTAGTTTTCACATCGTTCGCATGATTCATTTCCGAGTATCTTTTTGTTTATATTAATTTCGAAGGCTGGCTCTTGAAGTAGTCAATCAGGACCACCTTCAGAAAATTTGTCGTCCCAGGAATGGATCAATTACAGCAGCGTCACTATATCTGCATCAGTTCATAAGGACATTTTTGACGGAAATGTTAATTTTTTAATCTCAGCTTTGAGCGAATAATAAAATTTGTAACCATAACGAAGAAAAAGTGTTGTTTTAAGGTCACTTGACTACACACCCGTTCAGCAATAACCAAGGTTTATACATAAATATTTTCTTAATTTTATTAACATTTAATTCCCATTAAATGCTTCATTTATTTTCATATTATATTATAAAATAAAACTCCCAGGGAATATGATTTGCGAAGTACCTACGATTAAAATTATTATCCTATTATTTTTCAATGAACTGCGTAGCTAAAAAATTAAGCTCGATCTTCAACTATCATACGAAATACTATACTCAGTCCCCTCCAAAGATGGTAGAATGAAATTCGATGTAGTTTACCAAAAATATCTTATTTCGAATTGAATGCAAGTTGTGAAAACGCCTGATTACTTGCCGAGTATAGGTTTCAAGCTAAGCTAAGATCAAGAAGGATACAGTTGGTAGCAATATTTTCTCAGATTGGCCTCTATTAATTGACTTGCGCTTTCACAGTAAGAAGGGGATAAATTGCGTTGCCAAATCACACAAAAAAGGTACCCTTGGAAAAAAGCATGGACAGCGGTTGCGCACGACATGACTATATTCGGTGGATGGCAGAAACTGTTTTGAGAGCTCTCACCCACTCACTTTTCTTAACTTTCAAAACTCAAGTTACCCTGAGTTAATTTTACTATTCCCTTGAAAAGGAATAGTGCTTCTACAGAGAAAAGAGCACACTTCGCAGCCAATCAGATATTCAATAAGAACCGATTTCTTATACCGGGGACCCAAAGCACTACACTTTCAATTCCAAAATATCGTTTTTTGTGACTTTCCATATTTAATATTTAATGAATAATAAAAATTAAAGGATTTAATTAATTATCTACGTTAGCAGGTTTTTCAAAGCTTTAGCGAATGTTTAGTTGTATTTCTCGAATAAGTCCACATATGTTGGTAAATTGTTGCTAAACTGCTAAACAGAAATATTAAATTGAATTTCAAAGTTATAGCTCACCAATTTCATCTTCTATAGATGTTAATGGGCTGGCTGCATACTGGTATATTTCAAGTCCTCTTAAGTAGTTTAACTTGAGCGAAAACGGTCAAGTTTGCAAATTTAAAAATGTAAGCCAAGTTTGTGGTTAGAACTTATATGAGATAAAAAAATTTGAATAGATTGTTTATTCTGTTTACATCTGCGGACTGCGTGTTGTATTAGTTTGAATAAGAGAAATGGTAAAATAGATTTAGACTTGAAACACTAAAGGAAAACCAAAGTCTAAGCTGGAATGTTTGCTGTGAATTTTTGCTATGCCAATTTCGATATCTCTATTATATTATACAAGTGAGATGACTTTTGCCTAGCGCAGTTAGTTTTCAAAACCTCCTGTAGAGGGTGCGGAGTAACAGTGGAGTGCTGTAACCTGGCGGAACACTTGATAACTAATAGAAGTCGTGTTCAGCTTATAAACGTATATTATATTACACAAAGTGAGATGTCGTTTTGTTTACAGAGTTTGTATGGTTACTAACAATAGTATATAGTTAGTAATATTAGTAAATAAACTTTCTTATTTTCTTCGTTTAGTTTACACATTGAAGCTTTACTTACGTATCGGTAAGAATTAAAATCAGAATTCCTTTAATACATCAAAAAGTACAAAAAGCTGCGATGCATACAACACGCTATATTAATTATAGTTAGTATTTCAATGAAAGTCTTACATTATAATGTTAAATGAAATCAATATAGATACTGCATACGTATAAGTTTTATTTTATTATCGGTATTTATATTTAATTTCGATTTTATTCCAATTAAAGTTACAATACAATCAAGTTCATTGAATTTGAAAGAGAACATTGTGATTTAACTCGAAAACCGAATGTACCATTATTTTACGTAAATAAGAGGCAAGTAGCGTGGGTTATGATTGGAAAATGTAAGAGAGAATGATGAGCGATTAATTAATTAAATGCGATTTATAATTAAATTAATTATTAGAAGTCATTACTGGTTTTATGGCTGGAATCATTAACTTTATCCCACGTGTAAAAATTGTCACGCTAAATGATCCAGAAATTCCTTTTAACATGCATTGCAGACAATTCGCGATCAAACTGTCTTATGCCATGACAATAAATAAATCGCAAGGCCAAACCTTAGCCAAAGTTTGAATTTTTACGCCTGAACCTTGGTTTACACATGGAAATATTTGGGGTATTCAAGAATTCGAACACTAAATTGTATATAAAGAAATATTGCAAATTAAATAATAACACAGAATTGAAGTAGGCCCCTAGTCTATGATAGATTGTAAATTTTCTTTCGATGTGGGTTTCAAAGTACCTTACAAAGCAAGTTACATTACTGGAAGTAAATATGTTAAATTGAATTAACTCCTTGACCGTAAAATTCAAAATTAGAGACACACAATGACTCACAATTCTTCTATAAACGGTGTGATTTTTTTGGGTCCCTGGCGCAGAGTAATTTCTCGCAAACCCGGTCCCGTTAGAATTAGTGCTTGTGCGATTGAGTGAGTGAATGTGTGAGTGACAACAGGTCCCTGGCGTGGAGTAAGAACCCCTAAACCTGTAAGTTTATAATTTTCATTGTCTTTTGCCTTTTCCTGCCTTTCCTCCCCCCTTTTTTCATTGTGTGTCTCTAATTTTGAATTTTACGGTCAAGGAGTTAATTCTATTTAACATCAATTTTGCCGTAGTCTCCATCTTTGCTTATTTATTGGAAGTAAATATGATTGACAAAAATTTATATAATTATTCAACAAGGAATATGATAAAAAAGCAGTATATTCCAAATACCAGCCAACATGGAATGTGGTTGAGCTGTGGCGGGTGAACGGCAATAAGATAGCAACGTGAGTGGTTAACTTGCGGAAATGTAATATATTTTATATAAACTTATGGAAGAAGTATATGGAACGAAGTCGAGTATTATAATACACAAATCACGGCTCCAAAACCTTTTATTAAGAATGACCACAATTTAGACAAATTAAATGGAAGAAGAGCACTGAAAGTTATACAGATAAACTAGTTGATAGAATTTTACCTTATTGTATACTATGTAAACAAGACGCAAAATAACAGTTGCCGATTAAGTTTCAGCGCATAGTTTTATTGAGTAAAGTATGCAAGCCTTTAGTCACTTCAGTGCCATAATATACAACCATAAGTATTGTTAATATTACGATTGCCCTCGCCGCTTAACGATAAACAGTGATTTTCTACTATTAATGGAGAATTTCAGTCATTTTCTTGTTCACATACCGATTTCAGAGAGCTGAGCGCAACTATTTATCTAGTAATCGATTAAAAAATAGGTGCTGCTTTAGAAAATTTGATCGACAGATGGATGAATTTATATCAAGTAATGTGAGGATACGAATGACCAATTGGCTGCCATGTAAATTTAAGGAAATCTTTCATCTATTTTAAACTAAAGGCTGGCGTTTACATTAATCTCCTTCGACCCATCTCTAATTGACATATCCCGATTGTAAACATTAGGCACATCAACGTTAGTTTCGATCGATTGCCTCTGACTATTAAACCGGAGCTGGAAACAAAAGGGAGAATCGGAGGGCTTTAATTAGAAAAAAAGACGTCTCCGTACCTTTGATGCGGTGTAAAATTTCCAACGGTGGGAGAAGACATTATCACGCGATGAAAGAAATTCCTCTTGACACACTCAAACGCACATACAAACGGCACTTCATCATAGAATGACCATATCACACCACAGGGGCGACCAAGTATTGAAAAGGGAAGAAATAAAAAAAGCACTTGGGGCTCGCGAAGGAAAAAAAAGGTAGAGATTTGACATTGGAAATGGTGGAAAAAGGAGAGATTCACAGCACCTGGAATAGGAAAAGAAACGAAACTCACTGATAGTGCTTGAACGCAATAAAATAAATGGAATTTAAAATAAGCTTAGCGCAAGCGAAACCATTCAAATGGCTTCTATTGGGATTCTTCCTCGTTCCCAGTTGTGTAAATTTCTTGACGCGGCATTTACACATTTGTTGCCTTTAACCTAAATAGAAAGTTACTGCTAAGTATTACGGGATTATTTTTATAAGTGAGAAGAGTGTCCAATATCTTGAAGGCAATGAATAAAGTGATAACAGAGCAAATCATCCCCTTGAAGATTGTGTAACTAAGTACATATCAGGTACCACGTTTGGTCATATGCTATTTACTCTATTCAGATGTAGATTTCAGTAGAGTAGGACTAAATTATTAATAATGAACACCTTTTCCCTCTTTAAAAAATATTTTAAATATTTATTCATTTTTTCTAGAAAAAAATATCAATGCATTTTACTGCCCTTTAACAAAGAGTTATTTCCCGCGAGGTGATCCACTTTACATGAACTATATCAAATGATTATCTTTCAACAGACCATATGACGAAATTCAACAAAATTTTGCCTGCCAATTCAAAATATCAACCTCAAGAAGTGCTAGACATTTGGTATATATTCAATCAACCTGTCAGCAGACGGCATATTTAAATTTTGCCTTCGGAAGCGACAGATCGAGTCACTTATAGGATATGTACATGTACAGCACAGTATGTACATTCCATGATAAAAGAGTAATTCATGTGTATGAAAGTTATAGAAGGAATTAATAATTTAATAATATAAATTATTATTAATAACTTAAATTTAAAAAAATTGAATGAACACCAGCTTCAATAATTTTGTAAATTATTTCTCCTCCTACCAGCTTCAATGATTTTGCAAATTATTTCTTCATAAACTCTGTGGTATTTGACAATGTCCACCGACAACAAAATTGCTACGACTGTGGGGTATTTGCCATTGCTTTTGCTGTATGCATTTCTAATGATATAGATCCAACAAAGCCGATCTTTGGTGTCTTTGCTATGCGATCACATTTAAGAATGATTTACGAGAATAGAACTATAACACCCTTTCCTACTATTCTACGGGATGAAAATTATTTTATTCCCAAAAGAGATATACCTAAGAAAATAAAAATGGGATGACCTAAATCAGCTGAAAGTGAGTTTAGACGTTTTTCAATCGATGCTGCAGAAAACGTTTGACAAGATCGAAAGAGACAAACCAACAAAGAAATCAGCGTCTCGAAAATGATCGCCAAGCGCATGCGCTTTAGAGATTTGTGGAATCCATTAATAAAAGAAATATCAGATTGGAAAAGATGCGTCAAAGAAATGCGCTTTCTGCAGCTATGGAAACGGTTGAAAACAAACATTTTCGGTTATCACAGGCCCGTAAAACTCAGGAAAAGCAAAGGAAGTTACCCTGGCAATGTAAAAAAATTCTGCCTTTAATTACAGTCCGTTCATTTCTTTTGAAAATGATAAAACGGTTTCAATATCTTTGATATGTAACCACTGCCAAGCGCTAAAGTGGAACGGAGTTTTCGATTTTCTGCTTGGTTGTGACCAAAAACCTATAAAGTGCCAAATTTCAAGTCTCTAGCTCATATGGAAGTGCCTAACATTAGTATACTCCTATTTTCTGATATATGACAATAGTCTATCATAAGTAAGAAGCAACTATATAGTATAACATTGATACACACACACACTAGCTGAAGTACCCGGCTTTGACCGGATAAATCCATTATACTTAAAGTATGACAAACTCCCTAGCTCTTACACGATCGGTGAAAATTGATTCGGAGAAAGTGCATAATTTGCCACAAAAATCTTAGCGACAGTACATAATTAAAACTTAGAGTTTTGGAGATAGAATTTCGAGAAAATGCCAAATGTGTCATGTTCTTAAAATCTTTCATTTGAAACACCTATAAATTGATTTTTGTAAAACTAGTCATATTTCGAAAATGCGAGGTATGGATTAAAAAATTTATTTGGATCGAGTACGCCATTTACCACAAAACTTCGGCGAGAGTGCGTAATTACGACTTATAATTTCAATTGAAATAGAGAGTGAAATGTCAATGTCGCGCGAATATGGTGAAAAATAAGAGTAGGTGGAAAACCATTTTAATATGGCCGCATGGAAATAAATAAATAAATGGAAATAAATAATATGTTTCACCCAAGAAATATATTGGAAGCAATATAACAAGAGATGTAAATTGCACCGATGAAATTACGACTAGAATAGCGGAAGTCGCCTTCAGAAGAACTTCTACTAACGGGCAAATCAAACAAAGACCAACAGAAGAAATTGATAAAATAATAAACATGGAGTATGGTTTAGCATGGAGCAGATACTAAGACACTCGGGAAAATTTACATAAAATACTTGAAAAGCTTTGAAATGTGGGCATGCCGAAGACGAAATGGACAGATAGAATGAGAAATGAGTGAAAATTCAAAATGATAGGAGAAAGCAAATGACTGTACAGATCATAAGAATGAGGAAGTGGAAAACCATCGATTAACCAATAACAATCACGAGCCTTTCTACAGGCAGACTACCTATGACGATGATGAGCGCTGACAAACGTGCAAAATATTCCCACCACCTTCTTAAAAAAAAAAAGAAATAAAAACGTCTAGTCAATTTTCACCTACCCCAATGAGTTGCCGTTTTCTCACCCCCTAATGGCTCGGCCCTGACAGTGCGTGGTATAAATCGATGTGCTACGCACTTTAAATGAAAAAAAAATCAAACAGCATCACTTTATTACGATTAACATGCACTTTAGTTAGTATCTTATCATCACACAAATATTTTTCTCTCAAATCGGATCTGGCAATAATTAACATAAAATCCAAACAAACTTTAAAAAAGCTTACAAGTACATCAAATTTTGAATCATTTCTGACACTTTTCATGCAAATAACTTTGTGTGCTGACATAATTAAATTTATTCATTCCTAATATCAGCCAACTTAAAAAATTAAAAACATAATTCAAACAATTTAGCAAAGAGATAGAAAATGAGACACCATTAGTGTTTCCTTTAAATGCAATGCCTTGATCAAAGCGAACGCCATCAACAACCGAGTAGAAATGTTATTTTGTTTCAAATTGAACCTCATACACAATTCTTATCTATAATGTTCCCAATTTTCTTCGCACATTAAGGTAAGACAATGAAACTTTGCCTCATCCAGCCTCACTTCCCTTAATGTCGTTGTTTCGAATATTTCAGTTAATACGAACTTCTTCGAATTTTTATTAATTAAACAGTATACATTAAAGTTTAACTGTATTTTATATCGGTAGTTACATGCAAAAATAATAAATAATAATAGTTATTGCATATCATAAATAACAATTGACACTGTTTCACCTCAAGATAGTCGACATTTTAACTCCATAAGTGTGCTTTATTTGACGCCCAACGAAACAAAAGTACCTATGTCATCCAGACACCAAGGCCGTTATTACAGTACACGTTGGAAGGAAAATGCCCGTTGCAGAAGAATCGTCGGAAGCGGGAAAAAACCGTCCTCATAAGGACTCGTTAGGCAAACAATGGGCAGTGGCGCCGGATTGTTGCGTTTTTGCGAAACGAATAATCCAACAAGGGGCGTTAATTCAGAGACCAGCAATCGCGAAAGAAAGTGCGCCTATGATGATTAGGAGAAGGATGGAGAGGGGAGAGAGAGAGAGAGAGAGGGAAAATTAGAATTTATTTTTCCGCCCAACAGCACGCACCACTGCCTAACTCCATGGGAACATCAAGCGGCGGTCGGAGAGTCCTCTAGCGGCCACGCGGCGAAGCATCGTCCTACTACACCCGTAATCTGCAGCAATTTGTTCTTTCTCTGCGGGTGTGGGAACCGCAACCGCATATCCCAGATTCGAGTGTCACGGAGGGCCACGGAAACCGCAGCGTTGGAACACGGCTAATTAGAAAAGGGGGCGGGAGCGCGGAATGAAGAGAGTGGCTGCGTGGCGACTCGTTACGCGGCGCGGCGATTGTTGGGTTACATCGGATGTAGAGGGGGTGGTGCGGGCAGGAGGAATAATAGGGCGGCAAGGGGGCATATCTGAGTCGAGGGTAGGGAGAAGGACACAAAGGTATATTGAGAGGGAGGTGGGAGATAACGAGAGAGAGAGTAAGGCGCCTAGTGGAGGAAGAAGACGTCGGAAGGGTACACAAATCACTAGCGCCGCCTCGTGAAGGTGAGAAAGGAGAGAATTACCGTGGTGGAGAGGGAAAAGGCGGAAAGGCCTCCGTCCCCGCCCACGCCCCCGTTCCCGACTCGCCACCCCCCAAGACACCCCAACACCCCCTCTCCTCTCCTTGATGAGAGTATTTCACACGCATTGCCGATTCCCTATTACGCCCGATGTCTCGATTTTCCGTAATCCCGCTCTTTATAAGGTTTAAAGATTATGAGTTTCTCGAAAACCTGTTCGTATGTAATTCCGAATGTTTTTAATGTTTATTTTATATAAAAATGCGACGCGGCAATTTTCCCACTCAAAGAAATTGCCGAAACGTTGGTTCTTTTGACAATCGAATAACAAATGATTCGGTAGCATGCGACGGCGCTTAACGTCTCTATTTGAAAAGAAAACGAATTGATGCCGCCACAACGCAAAAAATAATCCTTAATTTAGCAATATTAAGGAAGTACTTCATTTGAAAATATTCTCTCGATAATTACATTAGCTTATTCACTTCCTGTGTTAAGAATTTCTTCCACATAAAGACTTAAAACGGAAGTGTGCTTTAAATATAATTCTTACTGGTTGAATAAATTCATTACATCAACGTAGATTATATATTCACTTCCTTCTGATGACACATTCATAGAAATGAGTCCTTCGTTTTCTTTCGAAACTAAATGTAGACGTTTCTAATTTTAAATTAAAAATTTGCTAAAAGAAAAAGTAATAGCCGGTGTTGAAAGACATATGAATTATTTACTTCCGTGATTCAGTATATCATTGACAAGAATTAAGTACCAGAATAACATAATATTAACGTAATGCAAATTTGATTTGATCAAATAGTAAACAACTACTACTTTTAATATTCAAATCAAATCAATTTTCTCGCCAATTAATTTAGAATTTATAAATATAAAAATATGTGTATCCTGCGTAGAATTAAATTTTGAGTTTTTTAGTGGATAAACAAATATTGGGTTGTAAATAGAAAACCAAAGAATAATTTAAATGGAATACGTCACAGTTTTTATTTCGGTCGATTGAGAAATAAGTACATAAATAACTGCCAGACGCGCATTTGACTATACACGTTTAAATAATGTCTACCCTTATTTGCCCAACAAATTAAATAGATAAAGCGCGCACCGAATTTTTTAATGAATTTTCCGTGAGAAATCTTGTATTTTAAATGAACACTTGATATTTTCCATGAGACATTAAATTTGCACTCGGGGTTTTATTCAATGCGGCCTTTTCCTGGAAGATTAATCCAGCGTTGTGCTACTGTTCTACTACCATTTCGTGAAATAATGCAAATAGCGATGAAATTTCTCAAACCCCTATTCATTCAAGTTTTCACAGCTAGATAATAAATGTGATACATGTATACTGTTAATGTTATTTCTGTTATAATATTTACAAGATTGAACATCCCCAAATCTCTAAAATGAGAATGATGAGTGGAGCTGTATTTGAAATATTTTTGCACAAGGTTTATTAATTTGGTTTCGATACTTGGAGCAAACGATTGAATTTAAATAAATTCTGAGAAAAATATTGAAAATCAGGATATTAGAGCGTAGTGTAATAAAATTTATAAATGGCCATGAAAACCTCAGTGGATTGTATCTAATATTAAATACCTTAATTGTTGCTCAGAATCCATCTTGGATTAAGAGTAATAATTAAGAATACATTCTTAATAGGAATTCTGAATTCGGGTTTAACAGTTGAGAAACTAAATAAAAATCGAATAAAATACTAGTTCGGTCTTCATTCCTGCTAAACATTTCCAGTTTTAATGAAGAAACTTGGAAAATGTATGAAGATTTTCTTATGAGTGTGTATTTGAGTCGGCGTTGGCGTTTGAAAGATCATGTGACCGTAAATACAAATTAATCATCAGTGTGCAAATTGCTATGAATGAAATAATCGACATTAATTATAGTAGCTGATTGACTTTGTCAAATGCCAAACCAGTTAGATAAAAACGTTGAATATTCATGTAAGATGAAAATATTTTGAAAACTGCTTCGGGTTTTACAGCTATAATTTCTTTCAGATAGGTTTCTTTATTACGCTGGATACTAATCCTTATGATATTTCGATTTGAAACTTAAGGTTTTATTGTGGGAAAATGAGAAAAGGATGCATGCCTTTCGCATGATATGATGGACCTAGTATTCCGCCTCCGTCGCCGCCTCCGGCAATGGCTCCACCACCCCTGCCTCCGCCCATTTGGAGAATGTCAGGGGTGGAGGTGTAGCAGCTGGGCACCCTGATCCCGCCACTCCCCCTCCGCTCCTCTGAGATTTAATATCGGTTTGTTTCGTTCTAATCGCCACGCCCTCAGCACCTCATTCGCCACGCCCAGAGTCTTGATTGAACCGAGAGATGGAGCTGTAGTACACAAAAGGGAGGAAAAGACGGAACGAGGAGAAGAAGCTTTAAGGAGACACGTAGCGACGCCTTGGGGAACTTAAAGTAACTAATCAGATCGCAGGAGGAGAACGGATCATAGAATGTAAAAATAATCGATTATACTGCTCGAGAGTTAAACGATTCGTGTGCGATATTCAAGTTTTATATTAACGTCCACACAGACTGGCAGAAATCATCCAATTAGTTTCGTAATTTGAATAAATCATTTCGTTCGTATTTAAACACTCCACTTGAATGCTTTACGAAGAAAATATCATTTTTCTATCAAACGATTCTCTAATGCTTAACATTTTCAAAAATCAATTATTATTCGCCCACGACATGATTTCGTAAGAAGTTCATTTGGTTCAAATGAATACAAGTATTTAATAGACAATGTCGGGAATATTATTTATATATTCTTTATAATATAAAGGCAATCTCAAAACCTTTAGTATAATGAGCATCGGAAAATGATTCATACATTTTAAATTGCATCTTCTGTAGTATCCCCACTCCGGTTGAAATCACAACAAATTTCATCAGTTATTCATACTGCAAAGAGCCATTCTATACAGATAACTCTTTAAACTTTACTTCCCATGAAAATAACCCAATCGAGTGGGTGAGATGTTGAATTTGTCAGCTAGGAGTTGCTTCCCGGCTGAGGGATCCTGGTTGCAACCCCCACGTCTGCGTGCGAAAGCATCGGCCGGGCGCGCAATTGTAGCAAAGGGCGCGAAATTCGCTCGTTCGCGAGTAAATTCCTAAGGGAACTCCTGTAGAAGCCGGAGAGAGCAAAATGACGGCAAGGGCTCTTTTTCTTCCTCCCTAAACTGCACTAATGAGTATGGCTCGTTGACGCCGAGCTACGAAAATATTATCGAAGGGCATATAATTATACTTCTGGACGAAAAACCAAAATACAGTACTTGAGTCGAAGTTTATATAGAGACTTTCAATAAATGGAGTTCCATAATAGCTTGTGTTCCGAAATCTATCTCTTAATCTATATGAATGCAGCAATAAAAAAGAGTTCGTCGCACCAATTCCACGATAAAAAGACGCGTAATAAATAGAAAATATGACGCCGCGTGATGATGAAGACGTTTCACTTCTCCTTTAATTCCGCATTCAAACTCTCGAGTACGCTCGCATTATCATTTACATTCGAAAGGAAAGTATGAAGAGAGAGAGAGGTGGAGGAAGAGAAGGGAAGAAGGGTTAAAGATGAGAGAGGGATGGGAAAGGACGCCTCCGTCGGAGAGGATGGAAGAGGAGGAAGCGGGGCCGAGTGTTTTTATGCATGGCGGGGCAATCCAAAGGAGGAGGATAGGAAAGGAGTGGGAGAAAGGAGTGGGGGAGAGGAGGAGGAGGTGGCCGTAGGATATGAGATAGGAGGCGAGGAATGGGGCGAGAAAGAGAAAAGTGAGGGACTGAGAAGGGGCGACGAGGGGGGGGGAGAGGGCGGGTTCATAAGATCACGAATCACGCTCCTAGCCGTTCGTCTCCAGTCATAAATTGTTCACACCTGGAGGACTTAATGGAGAGTGAGTTGCTCGGATACGGCGTTTGTAGAGGAAGGAGGAAGAGACTTGCTAAAGGGGAGAAAGGGAACGGGAGAGAAAGCGAAGAGGAGAAGAGGAAGCGCACAGATGGATAGAGAATGAGAGAGAACGCGGTGATGAAGAGTGAGAGAGAGCGAGAAGGAAGAGATTATCAGTGTAGAAAATCAAAATGATGACGACGGTATATAACGAAATGAGTGCGGGTGTCAGGAGAGGAAATTGAAAAAATATCTGAGATGAACGAAACATAAAATATGTCGGAGGTGTGACGCAGATGAAAGAATTCGAAGTGAACCACAAATAATAAAATTAGAGATTTAATCAGAGCGGAGAATTGGGAGAGGTATCGCTGTAGATCTTCATATAATATTCAGGAATTAATATCGTAAACCATGAACAAAATTAATGGACGTGGTGGCACCAGATAATGATATTAAACGGACATATTAAATTATTAATGAAATAGAAAAATTATTGTAAGGTTTGGAATAAAAAATAAACACTAAATAGATGTGGCTACAATAAGAGTGAAGGGGAGAAATACGACGAAGGGGGGGGGGGAGTTATGGTTTAAAGTAATTTAACGCGCCAGCGCGTTACATATATAAAACGCGAGGTGACAGACTCGGAATAATATTATTAAGCGAAGTAAGGCAAAAAAAGTCGCGGAAGATGAGCTATGCGGTGGAAAGATTAACGAGGAAGGAAAGAAAAGCTCGGAAGGGAGAGGAGAGTGGTGTGGGGAAGCGCTAGAAGAGGTCGCATAATCGCCTGAGGTCGTCCGTTGTAATCTGCAGATTGACGAGAGATGGGAGACGAAACGAGACAATGTTGAGGGTAGTAAAGGTGAACGGGGCAGCAGGAGTACGAGTCAACTTTGCAAGGGGCAAATAGATTGCTCAGGGAGTGTGAAAGAGAGAGAGAGAGAGAGAGAGATGAAAAGGGGAGAGAGGTAGATGATGGAGTTAAGTGAAATAAAAATGCTGCAAGCGCGAAATAAAAGAAATCTCTAGCGAATAGATAGAGACTCGATGCAAATGTCACGCTGTAAATAATGTGGCGAGAGTTTTGGATGGAGAGGAAGAAAGGATGCATTATGGACGACGATTCGAAGAGCATTTAAATTGCGGTTTGGCTCACGGGGTAGGTGTGTCCTGATGACATGTCGGATGAAAAAACAAAGCGTGTGTACATTGTAGGTGAGATATTAGAAATGTAACTAGTGTGAAATATATTGCGTGAATAATTCAAAAAACGTAGTAATAAAACTAACCCTTCAAACGGAGTTGGTGTGGTCATATCAGATTTTTAATGGGTAAGTCAACGTGGGGCCACAAATTAGAGTCGCAGCTCTACGCAAAATACTATTGTACTTTTCACATACAGAAATTCTTCTTGTTCGACTTCTTCCAAAATAAATACAGTATAAACTCGAAATAAGGGGAGTTTTAGGAAGGCAGATATAACGACCTCGTTATTTAGTGAAACTTGTACTATAGATTTGCTAGACTTCACAAACCACCACTTCCATTAGTTACGAAAACAAATTTTAAAAAGACACGAGATTGAACTTTCATGGCTTTTTATAAGACTTATATACGCCCTTATGCATTAAATGGAGAATTTATTTCTATTTTTTGGAGGACATCACTTGACCTGCTCTGTAACATAATCAGCGAAATTCCGAGCCGCATTATTTCGGGCTTGCGCTGTCTTCTAAAGAAAGCGTTCATAGCATAAAATTCTCCAAGTACAACAGATCTGAAGAATGTTACGTCTTCGAATCATGTGACTAAAAATTCTTCACAGACGTGCGATGAAAATTTTAAAGAAATTCCACCATCAAAGCTTAAACATTCTACTCCTCGCCGAAGGATTAGGATCGGCAACTTTATTGCACCAAATAGAATCGACGCGTATTACATCTCTGAAGTTTCTTATCCCTGTCTCAAGAAGGAATCCGTGTTCATAAATCAATCACTTCTTTCGATGTCACCACCACCACCACCGAATCACGGCCCAACTTAAAACCGCACATACGTTATCCCCAAACTCGCGCCGAAGCGATCCTCAGCGGCGATCACGCAAAGGATCTGGAACCCGAAACGGCAACCATTTCAGCCGTAAATAGGCGTCAAACGAACTTCGGGAGCCGAGCGGCTGGAAAAAATCCGGCCCTCCATTGTGCGAGGGTCGAGGAGGGGAAGGAGCGTTTATTAGGCAACAATGGCGAACGCAGAAGATGGGAGTCAGTTTGGGTGTCGCTTAGGAATCGTGGGTGAGATACAGAAGAAGTGAAGAGGGATGAGGAGAGAGAAAGAAGGTTATCCTTTCGGAGGTAAGAAAAGGTGGGAGAGAGAGAGAAATAGAGGTTTGAGACAAGAGCGCCCTAAATCAAGCGCTCGCATGCGACCGCGAGGGAATAGAGACAGCTCAATTCTACTCTTGCGAGCGGTTCTCCTTAGTCACCTTCTCTCGCAGGTAAATCTTGCTCCCATCCTCCCCTCACCCTCCCTCCCTTCCCCCAGCACTTCCCACCTTCCCTGCCGTAAGAAGACAGGTTATGCCCCTTCCACGTCATTACTCCAGAACCCCTTTATTCGTCATGTCTCACAACTACCGCTCCTCACCAACCTATGCGCTTTGGCGCCACCTGTCGGGGAAGAATGAAACTAACCCATGAGGTGCACAACAGACTTAATCCCCGTAGACAAGGGCTGTACCGAATATATCCGCCTTCGGTTTAAGCGCCATCTATACAAAATGGAAAAAGAAAAAGAGAAGGCTCGACGTGCGGGACGAGAATGTGGCAGAGAGAATGTACGCGGGAGGCGTAGAAAGGGAGGGAGCGAGGGAGGAAAAAATAAGACGGTGAGAAGATGGAAACAAAAGGAATAAGGCGGAGGCATAGTGGTTTCCGCATGTGCAGTTTCAACTGAGTGGAAGATATGAAGTGTGGGGGAGTAATTTGGAATGGATTCAGCTCTCAGTCTCTCTAGGATGAGCAAATGAGAAAGGGAATTGGGGTGCATTCGTAATTAAGTGGCTGTCGAGAAAGCATCGATAAATAACATTTGCGTTTAAAGTTTTATTTTTTGTCCCGGAGAGATAGGGTATTTTAGGATTTAAAGAAAGCGGGCGCATAGAGAGAGAGAGAGAGAGAAGGAGAGAGAGAGAAAGAGCCTTTCTTATTTATTTTAATTAAATCGTAACTTCTTAGAAAAAATTGTTTAAATCTTATTACGCAAATTTAAATTTATGAAAATAAAAAATTAATCGGTCCCTGACAGTTGGAGAAATAAACGCTGATTGCACGTAATTGCACTGGTAGCGCGGTTTGGTGAGATGGAATCGGATGCTCACGCAGAGAGAGCGAGTATTATGATATCGGCTTTGTAAATGCGTATAAATAACACATGCAGTTTCATTTTTTATTTTTTAAACCGAATACTTTACCCAAAGCGTTATTTTTGTAATTGAATCATGGTTATCCCGAACATTCTATTATGTGCACGAACGCGAAGTTACATTTTTTATAATTTATGCCGATCTTGAGACCGCTGCAGAAAGGTATGATGATTGCGTGTAATTGCGGTCTTGTGACAAAGGGGCATAAAGGAACGGGTCTACTCAAAGCGGGATTGCTTTTATGGCCCAAATAAAATAATATTACTCAAATATGTTTGGAGTAAATCAATTTAGACGACTTTTGGTGAAAAAATTCGATGAAGCCCGGAATTCTGTAGAAGGCAAAATCGCTTCGGGAGTACAGAGATGAAAAGTCTAATAATTAGCCATAAATTAAACAGCAAAAATTAATAAAAATAGATCTTATGTGTACAGGAATTTCCCCACGAGATTCCACCTAAAAGGATATGCAATTGAAAATAATATCTCAAGAACCTTGCGCCACATGAATCAATCCGCAGTTAAATGGGTATTAGAAACCATAATACCACATCACCGAAATAAGGGGTGTAATGGAGAGACTAGATAAAAGTATTCTTCCGTAGATATGGATATGATTCCGCATTCAAAGAGTCGAGCTTGTTTTTAATTAGCGTCATTCAAGCTCTAAACTAATTTATAAATGGCCTCGAGGACAGCATAAATTCAACCGAAAACACCTTGAAATTTATAAAACCGCGTTCTGTTATGTAGGCGCAGATAAAGAAGAAATGACGACGGATGATTAAGGACGACACTCATAAAAATCCACTCTTCACATGGCATCCAAAACTATGGAGCCTCTTATAAGGTATTGTCATCTTTAGTTGTGATGGCATCCATGGGAAACTATACACAAGAGGGGCGTCAAAGATATTTCACGCCAAAACCCTGTTATACGTGAATTAAGAGGCGTAGCCATGAGAACGAGGAGGAGGGCTGGCATACCAGCGAAAGAGAAGAGAAGGAGGGAAATGGGAGGAAAGGGGGAGAAAAAGGAACAAGAGGCACGAAGAATGCGAGGCAAAGAAGAAGAAATAAAACAACGAAATAAAGGAAAAGAAATGGAGAGAATGAGAAGTAAGACGCGGAAGGAATGACAAACTGAAAAGATAGTTAACGAGAACGAGATTGAGATGTAATCGTGAAATAAATTAAAGTTTTGGACCGGTATAACTACCGATAGCACAAAAGAGGACCAAACCACGGTCAGTCGAGTAAGAGAGAGAATGCCGAGACCCTCAGAGGCTGAAAAAGAAGTCCCGAGGGAGAGAATGGTCGCTGAGACGATGTGAGACGAGGAGGGAGGGGGAGGAGACAAGGAGGAGGCAGAAGCGGAGGTCGGAGTCGGGAGAGGATAAAAATTTTCGAGCATTGTGGACGCCATCACGTGCCTCGTAGGGCGATATAATTTACACCACTCTCTGCTATCGGAGCCACTTTCTCTATATCCTACTCTCGAGTCGGCTCGCAACACACAGCGGGCGAACCGAAGAGGACGTCGGCCAAATTCCGAGTTACGAGACGCGACCCGCTACACGCACATTTCCAACGCCATCTCTGGTGAAATGGGATGAGGGGGAAGAGGTGTTTGGAAGATGAAAGGTGGAAGGCAAAGTGAAGTCGGGGAGGAGTAGGAGGAGGAGGAGCCAGTGAGGGCGAGCCGTGTAAAGATAATCGATTCAGGAATCCTACGTTCTAATTTTCCTGAAAATTATTAAATCAAAACAAGATTTGATATGTAAATGAATCTTTATAAATAACAGTCCTTTGGAAGTAAGGTACTAATTATTAATTGTTCATTAATATATCTTAATTTATTCCATGAGAATAAAACTGTGACTGATAATTTGAGAGTGTTGGGGGTATCGAAGTAACACACGTAAAAGCACGAAAACAACACACAAAATCGGAAGCTTTTCGAGCTTAAGCCCTTCTGCGACAGAGAGAGAGTAATATATATATATATATATATATATATATATATATATATATATATATTATTTGCTCGTCATCTGACCTATTGCGAATATGAAATTTTGTTCTTGCATACGAAATAATAAACTTTGAATTAATATAATTTAAATTTTCACCATTCTAGATGACTTATTTTATAGTGAAATATATTTTTTTAATTTATCAGCTCCTTGAGCCAAATTACTTTATTTAGAATAAAAAAAGATTAGTATCTATCAGCGGAAACTTGAAATTAAGGTGATCCTGTATGAGGGGCGCAGAGAGAGGAAATGGGGTTAAGGTGACACCTTGGGAGAGGAAGGAATAGAAGTTTGAACAAGATGCGGAAAAAAATAATGAAAAAAAATACAAATTCCGTGCTTCTCAATCACTCACTCATCGACACACAGATAACCAGCCAGCATCTGCCTTTTCCTGTTTAAACTTTCTCTCAGGATTATTAAGGAATATTACTTCGCGGATACGCCATTCGTCTCACTCTTCCCCAAATATATGCCTAAAATATATTTAGGGTCTTTTCCATTCCTCCATCAAAGGAAGAAAAAGCGATTGGTTTAAATGTTTTTAATGTTCACCATACTTATCAACAGATACCCTAAAAAATATAAGCGATGGTGCAACTGTGTTATCGTGAAGAAAGAGGAGAAAATAAAGAAAGAAAAAATGAAAGGAAAGAAAGAGGGAAGGAATAGATGAAGCAGGAGGGAGGGAGAAAGGGAGGAGAAAGAGATAAAAAACACCATAAATATAGAGGGGAATAAGGAAAGAAGAGGAAAGGGTTTGAGAGGTGAGCTAAGAAATAGAATGAAAGGAGAGAAATCGGTGCTGGAGGAAGTGGCGTTGTCAGTGAGAGGAGATGAAGAAGTCATAGTAAGGTTTCTCCTTCTCTCTCCATCTTCTTTCTTCCCTCTATCTCTCCTTTCTTCTCTTTATCTCTTTCTTGCCCTCTTTCTCGCCCTCTATCCCACGTGAGAAACGACCGGATGAGAATTTATTTGCTAGCGGCTCGGATTCTAAATGAAAGAGAAAGAGGAAGGATGGGAAGGTGAAAAAAAGCGCCAAGGCGGGAGGAAAAAGTAAATAGGAAAGATAGGAAAAGCCGAGGGATAAGGAGGGAGGTTTGAGAACTTTTCTTGAGAACGTCGGAGAGGAATTCGGTTTAAGATACGTTAGTAAGTCGACGGGGTGACAAGGGAGCATTGTTGTGAAATTGGAAATATATCAAACGTGTTTATCACGCAGCAAAGCGGGCAGGGAAATGAGGCTGTGGAGATTTTCACGTCGGTTATCCGGATTACAATCAAGCGGAGATGGTTTTCGCCGACCCTGGAGTTGCTTCTTTGCTCTACTAGAACGCGCCACGGCTTCCGACGAAGATGCATCGGCTACAGAAACATGATGCTCGAACAGGACATAGAACCCAAAACAAACAGCGTGTTTCAAAAAGATACTAAGGGTTTTTGTATTGCCTAATATTTATATTACTTCAGCTACGGAGAAAATCGATATATTCAACATTTATGAACAGGTAAACGATTACTTATCATTTCTTAAATATTTTACTTTTCTAAGATTCCAATTCTCGCCATTAACTTATGTCAATTATAATGCTTCATTTACCTCAAAGCCCAAAGAGTTCCTTGAAAGATAGAAAATGGACAACGATCGCTTGATCTCTACGATATTAAAGCAGTAATAATAGCGTCGAAAATGCCTTAAAAACAAAGATAAGTAGGTGTATAGTGGACAGTAAAAGATTAAAACTAGCTGAACGATTTTAGATCTGGTAAAGGAGATAGAATGTTTGAATCCAGCCCCGACAATCCGCAGACGGTAACTGCTTGAAGAGAACCAGATGATGTATCGGAAACGTGCGAAAACCATTTAGAGCGATTTCATCTCTGCCGATGGGCAAAAGAAATCGCCATTACGTTAGTGGAGCTTGATACGAAAGTCACCTTAAGAGTGTTAACAATCTCATTACTTTTGCCTCTCATGTATTCTGGGATTTTCAATAACCTGTAAGTGACTAGAATTGTCATTAGCAAATAATCGTTGTTATATTTCTGTATATTTAAATCAAAATTATGAGTTTAAATGCTTTTTTAAAAACTAAAAACTAGACTTAAGGGCAAATAATGACATTATAGAGCCGAATTTTATTTAAATCTATAGCATCATTAAAAATAACTACTTCTCTCAAAATCGGTTTAGTGATCTAAGCTATCATCCTGTATCCAATAAATGCCATAGTATATAACTCTTCAAAACTGTTTCTTTAATTTAATGGCGAACGAAGCCAAAATACGAAATAAATACCGTATATTCCGGCGCATAAATCGACCTCGATTTTTCGGATTGTAAATACACGACTAGACATATTCTCCGTATAAGTCGACCCCCCACTTTTTCGCTAAAAATACTTCGAATGAAGAATACGAGGAATTTTATGGTTTTTAAACCTAAACGTAACATTTTCCAAAAAATGCAGTGTCGATTTTTGAGTTATTAAATCATTTATTTAATTTAAGAAAGATCAGTCATATACCGTATTGCCATCAATTGGCAGAATATATTTCTACTTATCCTTTGTTCCTGTAATTGCAAATAGATCGTTTATATTTTTGAGATTCAGTAATAAAAACAAAAGTTAAAATTTTAATTTTTATTAACTATTAAAAATAATTATCTTAAATCTTCTAAAATAAATGACAGAATATGTAACCAAGGAGCAGCTGATTCAAAATGGCGATCACATACGCCGTAAGATCAAATGTATTCGTAAATATCAATGCTTTTAATCTGTTATTTAAGGATCACATTTTATATTCGACGTATAAGTCAACCTTAAGTTTTCGGAATTTTTTTGAGCTTCAAAGGTCGACTAATACGTCGGCATATACGATGATTTTCGGAACCGCTCGTTCAGTAGTAATATTTTGGGTTTTGTCATATTATCGATAATTATATCTTTATAAATCTATGTATTTAACACATTCCTCCGATTACCTTTGTAATGATAGATTTAATGTCAAGTACATACAACCATGCCCTCGAAAAAATTAGAATCCGCATTGCATTGTGAGCCAGACACCCTCACCACCCTTTCACCAAGGCCGTCTTAAAAATCTTACCGTTACTTTAATATGCAAAGGATAGATTTTTGAATGAAGTCGATAGTAAAGTAAAAAATTAAGTTAAATAACATTTAAAAACCTAGGGACTTAAGAAATTTATACATATTTACGTAACAATGTTCATTAATACCTATACACTTATGCACCAATATTTATTATTATTCTTTGATCATAAAAAATATCACCTGTAGGTTGATGAAAAATATTTATTATTTAAAGTGAATGTTGCTCCGTCCATGGGAGTAAATATAAGTGACGGGAGAAATGTTTCCTAGGCTAAATGACAAGTAAGCACTTAAAATATCAGACGTTTCGCCTAAAACTTGCCGACTCGAGAGGCCTATCAGGAAATCGTTGAAATATAATATCTTTAATCTTGTTATAAAACACTTCAAAGAAAACGACATTTCTGGGTGGATACATTTTGTCCTTTTCATACTTTGCCATGTATTCTTACTTCAAGATTTAATTTCTATCCATTTTATTACTCAACGGATGTCCTGACAGCATATTATCAGCTAAAATACAAATCAGCATAATGCGATTAACCAATTAGGAAGTCACTTTTAGCCCACGCATGTTCCCTGCACCGCACGACACATCCTTCATAAACACCGGCACTCGTGCTAACGCGGCGTAGCTTTTCATGCAAACGGTATTAGCATTTTTCCCGTCATAATTACAGCAGAGCGCATTAATATCGTTTTCAGATTCTCACGATCGGTTCGTCACATGAGCAAGGCCAAGGTTCGCGCGAAGATCTAGGAAAATATAAATATTTCCTCCTTCCTCCCGCCTTGTTTAGCTTCATGCATCGTGGTCATTGACTCGATAACTTTTTCGTAATTTTTACTTGATAATTACACCTCCAACCCTTTCTTTCCTCCAACTTCCACATCTAGTCTCCTCCGGGGCGCTCCTCCCTCCCTCTCATCTACCGCCGCTCACTCGTCAATTTTTTATGCGTCGTTAGTCCCTGAGGCAGTCAGTCAGTCGGAGCGAAGGGAGGAGTAAAGTGGAGGGAGAAGGTATTAAGGAGAAAGAGAGAGGAGCAGGAAGGAAGTCGCTCTTTTCGTGTCTTGTCTAGAGGGAATGGCGTTATCTCCGTCCAGAATTTAAGTCAACCTCTCGCTTTTTTCACTCAGCGCCTCCACAACGTCACTTAAATTTACTCACGACGATTAGAAGCCATTTTTCCCCGCCACGAAATGTTTTTCTATTTCCCCAACCCTCATTGTCGCCTTCTTCTCCCGTTCCTTCCCCTCCCTTCTTCTTCATTTCTTCTCTCTCTTTCTCTCTGCGTTGATTTACTACTACCGGGCATGATTTCAGTTTTAATTCTTCGGACTATTTCTGGAGTACCAAGTTCTGTAAAAATAGGTGCCTCGCTTGCATCCCTAAAAAAACTTGAAAGAGGGTAATTTTTCGCTGGCTGATAGCGGTCGTGAATTTCGTAGTGTCGGAATCACATTTCATTACAAACTAACGGTGTTGTAATTACTCCTAGAAATAATTTCATAATGATAACTTGTGTGTTTACATAAATTTGGGCATTGTAAGTCCTGTAAATAATAAGTTGCTAAAGAATGTTACTCCTCCAAATTAAAAATCATATTTTTAGTTTTTTACGTTCATGGTTACTACTAAAAATATTAAATAGATGATAATATTATCGTAATATATCATACAATTTGTAGTAGACGTTACTGTATAACTGGAATAGGTTCTAAAGTCTTAGGAAATAATTTACGTCCAACGAACGGAATAACTTTGAAAGTTTACCCGCAGGTTATCTTGCACAGAGTTATTATTGATTAACACCAGTATAAAATACTTCGGCGATGATGTTTATGGCGCTAACTCCGCCCAGTGGGAAAAAATCCAATTATCCCTTAGCGAGCCTAAGACGCCTGGGCAGACCTCTTCTCTTCGAATTCGTTTCTCTCTCTCTCTCTATCTCAATTTGCCTCTTCTCTTTCACGAGAGAGATCATCCACCTCCTGTTGCTGCCATCCGCCATCTACCTCCACCCCCAACACGCCCCACCCCCACCGCAGCATTCCCCTACTAATCAGTCGTCTCACATTCAATTTCAAACCTTTAGCGATCCAAAGCCTCAGAATTCCATCTCATCACACCCCGGCCGCATTCATCCCGACCTCTCTCTTTCTCTCTCGCGTTCTCCTCTCCCTCCTCCTTCCCCTTCCCCCTTCATCCCTCATTTCCACCACCGACTCCTCTCAACTCTACACGCCACACACCCGCTCTCGTAATTATACTCGCCAGAGGGCTCCAGTCTCCACCCGTGAAGATGAAGTCGTCAAGATGGCTCCTTAGCATTCCGCCGCCTATACTCAACTCCTCCTCCTCTCTCCCTCCCCTTCCTCCTTCGTTCTCTCCACACTTCGTGTTTCTCTCCTTCGCTACTCCTTCTCTCTCTCTTTCTCATTATCTTCCTCCTTTGAATTGCCTACACCATGAACAAAATTCTCCCTCACTCTTTTTAACTTCTCTCAACCTCTTCCCATCTCCTCCTTCCTCATCCTTTTATTCTTTTGCCCTCTCTCCGTGGCTTTATTTCCCGTTTCCAGTCATCCGCACGCTTTAACTCTGTTTCCAATCGAAACTCCCTGCACTGTAACTCCCCACGACTTAATATATTCTTTGATTCCCTTCATAGTTGCGGTTAATTCAAATGTCATACAAAATCATTACCTAATACGCTATATATACATTTTATTTCGTCAATAAATAACCAAAAGTCAAAGCTACAATATTCAGGCACCGCGGTTTAATTCATTTCATGATTTTGTAAATATTCTCCCTGATTCAGCTTGCCTCTAAGGATCCTTCCCATTTTACTATAAGCTTCAATCCGCTCCTCCGATAATCTATGAAAATTTCTATACTTTTCCTTCCGAGCACATCTTCGAAATTTTTTCTACTCCATGTCCTCTTCCAATCTCTCTTTAAGCACACCTCAGTCTTCTCTTTCTCCCTTTCCTCCTAATAACTCACAGTATCTTTCCTGCCCACCCCTTTCTCCATCTTGAAGACCCACCCTACCTCTCACTTATGCCCTTTTACCCGATCACGCCAAAGTGGTACATTTCCTGCATTTCCTTCTTTTTCGTTCCGTTCTTCCTCTCGATCGCTTCGATTCCACTCACTTCTATCACTTCTCGCCGACTCCTGCTTCTCTGGCCTCATATCACATCTCGGAGATGTACTCCGTCGAAGCCTCTCTTCATCCCTTGCAAAACATCCCGTTCCGAATCCTCATCAGCCGCAAATCCATTCCCTTCGCCATTTTCCTCTGCTCTTTCCACTTGTCATTATCTCTGTTTCCCTCCTTCTTTTAGCACTCTCTTCTTCTCGCCATTTCCTTTGGCACCTCCATCAAATCAATCCTCTCCCCAAACAATTCTTTTCCTATATATAAATATCTCATCCCCATCCATTTCTATTTACCTTCCACTTATTTCCTCTTATTATTGTTATTAGCTTCAAACGATGTCTTATCTCTCCCCCTCTCTCTCTCTCTCTCGCTCACCACTTTCTCTAGATGTGGTGGAGGCTTTTGGTTGATGTTAGTGCTTGGAGGTAGGAATAGAATTGAGCGACTGCTAAGTAGGTGGAGGTTAGGGCAGAGAGAGAAGAAGCACGGGCGTGCGTTTGGGGCGGAGGAATTGGTAGGGAAGGATAGGATGGAGAGATATAGGCGTCAATTCGTTAACACGCTATCTCTCTCTCTCTCTCGCTTACCTCAAAATTAAAAAAAACGCGGCTGGAATATGTAGAGAGGTTGTTGAAAAAAACGAACCACATTAATTGGATAATCTTCCTTTCTCTCTCTCTCGCTGTCTTTCGTTCTCTCTCTTCCCTCTTTTCATCTGTCTCTTCATATCCTTTCGAATCTTCTTGCTCTGGGACACCGTAATATTTTTCGATGCCGCCTTAATGATGAACGTTCTTAAGACGGTGGCACCTCCTACGTCTGAGAAATTGATTACATTCCTGATCTTAACAGTCGTCCGAATTGGCCTAGGGGCCTTGCCTCTTTACTTTGATTTCGATTAGCGTGTCTCCCCACCCTTTCTCTCCCTCTCTTTCTACATCTCTCTTCCGCGTGAATGACGCATTAATTTTAGTCCCGAGCCTCTCGGGGAACGCAAGTGCTTAGAAAGTGGGTCGCACGAGTTCGTATCCTCGGATACAGAAATTCCGATCTGCCGGAACTAATCTCTAAGTACGTTTCAATCCGATGATTGTTTGACAAACTGTAGGTGAATGAAATCTCTCTTTATCTCTCACTCACACTTTTTCGTTGTTGTTTTTGTTGATTAAGGATGCTTGCGCCGCTGTGACTGCTTCTCGAATCCGTGTTTTTTCTCTCTCCTCGCGCCTGTCATTCTCTCCTCTGAGTAATGGATTGCCATCAAAACGCGCCATTGTCCTCAAGAAATGCAGCTGCTTAGCGCTCTATGATAAATTGCTCGAATCGACTCTTGAAAACTCTTTGGCCATAATTAACAGGGAGTTACACGTTACGGCGACGCGCTGAGTTTTTCTGTGACGCCCTCTTTCCGTTAAGGCAATTATTTTTCAAATTAATAATCATATGGCGTAATTTCTTTCGCAAAACAGATATAGACACATTTTCAGTCATTCATTAAATTACTGCAGCACCCGTTTTTTCCGCAATGACCGTCTATAAAAATCATTTAATGAAAATTTTTCGGAATGAAACGTGCATGAGTACAACGCCAACTAAAAATAGTATTCTATTCAAAGAAAGTAGTATTGGCACCCTATAGAAAATGATTTATCTATACTCTCTCCATAACATCACCCTTGAATAAAATTAGCCACAGCTATGTTATATGTTCAACCACGTTAAAAAAGAGTTATTAATTCCAAGAATGTGATTTTAAAATGTATCGACGTATCATATGAAAAGCTATTATCTCCAGTCGGAAGAATGATTCTTACATTTATCCTAAATTAATCAAATAGGTTAATAAAAATCCCATTCTTATGCAAAACATAATATGTAATTATTCTAAAAAGGATTGTATATGTAAGTTTCTTCTGTATTTGTAATAGCACGGTCATTTCTCTTAAAACAAAAAATATCGTTCTTCGGTTTACAACGCCTCGCAGAGGTTCCGCAGGTTGAGAAAAAAATGAGAAAAACGCCTCGGGCATCGGGCGAAAGGGAGAAAATTTTTGAGTTCCTTTGGCAGGTGCGAGGATGATAAATTAAAACATCAACTTACGAAGGCTTGGCCCGCGGGTGGCGGAGGTCGCCGCGGCGGGAAAAGGTTCTCCGGACACCAGCTTTCGATCGCGCCTCGGGCACCTCCCGCCCCCGCTCCGCCCCTCGCTCACACCGTTCCTTCTCGTTAAAACCGATTCGGCGTGGATTGTTATCGACTCGTATTCCACGCTCCCGTTTTCTCCTTCTCCTCTTCCACAAAAATCCTTCCTTCCTCCTTCATTCTCTGCTCTCTTTCTCTCAAACCATCTCTCTCCATTTTATTTCATTCCTCTTTCTTTAACTCTTTCACTCGCTACGTGTCCATTTTCACTCCCCTTCCCTCATCGACCCTCTCTCTCTCTCCCTATGGCGATCGCTACTCATAGAGACACCACTCCGCAAGGCGATGGCCAATCGCGCATCGCGGTTAACCTTCTTCCTCCCGATAGCCCTCAGGTAGAAAACCAGAGAAATACTCCAAGAAAGGGGCAAAAAAACACGAAGCGCGGAATGCGTTAAATATTGAGATACCCGATGTCTTCCTAAGAAATCTCTGCATCAAGGAAAGAAACAGGAGGTATTTTTTCTCGACCCCCACTCATATTTCTGCAACAATCTAAATCGTTATTTAGCGATGAGTTTCGAAGCAAAAAAGGTCCCGATAAAACTTTTTCCTCGCTATCCTTTCTCGAGGGCGTCTTGTGATGTCGGTCGGGCGTTAAAGTCTCCTTCATTGCTGTAGCCACAGCCCCGATATCATTGCGGTCATCTGCGTCGCCATTTCCGATGAGAAGAGATTTCAGAAGAGGAATCTGAAGGTAACCGGCTTCGAAAAGAGCTCTTACGTTTGCGTCCCTTGGGGAAATAGGGTCCCAGGGGGAAAAAATCCGACTATCTCGCTGCCCGCTTTCATCGCATAACGGATCCTCAGAGAAAAGAGACTGGTTCGTTGGTCAGGTATGACGGGGAAGGTTTTTTTCAAAGAAAACTACCGAATATGGTAATTGGGAAATGGAAGAAGCAATTGAACGGAGGGAAATAAGGGATTCCCGTGGTGGAGCGACGCATCAGAGAGCGGGAGCCGCGCGAAGGATCGTATGCTGATGCATCGTGATGCATACCATCCGTGGTCTATATATCCGACGAAGCAGCGATTCAAACTCATACATATTAATCTAAGCGTTCGTTTGCCACAAAGCTATGGTTATTTACATTTAAAACTTTAAGTCGAGAATAGAGGATGAATTGCAATGTACTAAAATCACAATTCTTAATTGAACTGAAATATTTTTTAATATATTACCATTGGAATGGATACGATACATTCGTAATATAAACACTCCATTATGAAAGTAAAGAACGTTTGCCATTCCCGAGTCCCATAACTTATCTCGAATTTGTTTGCAACAAATGTTATATAGAATAATTAGACAATTCTGACAAAACAGCTCATTGCTACTTTTGCTAACGTATCATATAATTGAGCATCATTATATACAGATATTGTTTTTATATTTTGTTTTTAATGATAGTATTTATCCTTTATAACAATTCATACAAACCTTAAGTCGATTTAGTTCATTCTATTTTTAATTTTACACTTCCTCCATTATTTCATCGTATATATATATATATATATATAATATATATATAAATGATTTATGATCAAGAATGCTCTTAGGAAGAAGAATTACCTTTATTGTGCATTTAAAAGATCGTAGGATAGATTGATAATCACGAAAATGGCTCATTCGATTTTTTAAATTACGATTCCTATTTTATTGCCGAATAATAACGTTAATAATGTCTCCGCAGTATTGTTTTTTCTAAGGTATCCGTATCCTGGAGACCGTGTCCTACATGCATTATAAATTTGGACTCGCAGTGTGCTGCGTGACAAGGGAAACTCGTTATCTCATGAAACAGCTTAATGATACGGCTGTTCGCATACTAACACATTTAGGTTCCGAGAAATTCGTGATTAGAACATATTCCAACGGGATGAAGATATTTTCATCTAAACTCTCTTTTTCTCTCCTGACAAAAACCCGGCGATGTTATCAACACCCCTGGTGAATGAAAAAAACACTAGAGCACGCAGTTTCTGATACCATTAGGAAGGCGCAAATCCAATTATGTTTTTTAGAATTTTGATGACGGAAAAGGCATGGGGAAGGGGGGAGATGGTGGAAAATATGAAAAATACGGGAGTGGAGGGTTGGAGAAAGGAAGAGGCGGAGTGGGATGTGGGTGGGGGAAATACGGAGGATGAGAAGGGAAAGAGAGAGAGAAGGTGCGTGCGAGATGAGTATGTGCGTGCGTGTGTGAGGATTTCTAACGCAGGTGTCGAGCGAGAAGAGGCCAAGCTGTGTCGACCACCTCCGTTGCCCACGTCTCCATTCGACGCCCCCGCCCTCCAATCTGCCTCACCTCTCCATTACATCCTCCGATATTCCCTCATCATCCCTCTGATTTTCCCTTTCCTCCTCCAACACTCCGCCATCTCTTCCTCTCTCCACCCACCCACACCCACTTCCTCCAAAATCCTCCCGGCGCGCGAGATAGATCGGCTCCTCCGCTCTTTCCTCACACCCACCCACCCATACACCACAACCCGCCCCACCCCCACGCGCCCCCTGCCGAGATCCCATCCCATTCCTCTTTAGCATAAAGTTCCCATACGTCTCAGTTGATGGTGGGGGCGCTAATGATATGACAGGATAAAGACGTGGAAGTATAGGAAGAGAGGCGAGAGGATTGAGGAGTATTGGGGCGCAGGAGTAGGAGAGGGAGTAGGAGTAGGAGGGGAAGTAGGAGTAGGAGGGGAAGTAGGAGTAGGAGGGGAAGTAGGAGGGGAGGTAGGAGTAGGAGGGAGAGTAGGAGTAGAAGGGTGAGTAGGAGGGGGAGGAAGAGGTGATGAAGATTGAGAGGAAGAGGAAGGGGTGGAGACCTGAGAGGCGAATCGGTCCGGGCGAGGGAAATGAGGAGGATGGATGAAGAGAGGGAGAGAAAATTGGATGGAACGATGTTTGATGCCGGGGATCAAGTATAAGAATGGAAAGGAGCAGGAGAGGGATAGGAAGGTTGGGAGGGAAGGAGAATGACGGAGAGGTACGTAGGGTACTGAAAAATGAGTCACAAGAAGGCGTGAAATTGGAGAAAGGGGAGAGTGAAAGAAGAAATCGAGGGTTTCACACAAAAATATGAAAAATGGTAAAAATGATAGCGAAGTTAATATTATGTCTTGACCAAAATATTTTAAATTAATTCAGAGATATTAAAAAGTAAAAATCTGAGTAAATGCAATCCATATCAGATTTCTCAGTCGTGGTGCTGAAAATTTCCCCATAGCACAAGAACTTAACAAACTAAACGTTATCTTTTGAATTTTCTGGCTTTGTTAAATCTTCTTAAATGTCTTAAAATATCAGAAAAAATTATAACTAAAGCTATTTCAATAATGTTTGGCCAAACGGTCCGGTTTGTTGCATGAAGTGCCACAGGGGTGACTTAAAGCGTGAACCTTAGCTGCTGCGATTGTAACCGGCTCGACGCCCATTACCTAAAACGAACAACTTCTATAATACTTACAATTATTCAAAGTTATTTTGTTATTCTATTTTTATTCTTATAAAAACGCTACGTTATTATAAAAGAGGTTTGATTACATTTTCAAATAATAACAGGAGACGCGAAATAGTGCTGCACTAGGCCTCGCAAATATTTAAGTCGGTCCTGAAGAATTATGACGTAAGCAGCATTTCCTTTTAAAATCGAATTTATGGATATATTCTTCTAACATCATCAACAAAATATAAAGACAAAAGAAAGAATATATGACAACATCAGTTGTGACTGATGTACGTCTACTTAGCAAATGATAGCCGATATGAGTCGGGCAAAAGACGTGATGAGTAAGTAAGGAAAGAATTACTTGTCTTGGAACTTGAGGAACGGCTGTCTACTTTGGAATATTAAACAGAAAGAATGAGAATGAGGGATGAGGGAAAAGAAGTCGAAAACAAAGAAAGGGCAGAGGAGGAGCCGAATGAAAATGTGCGTGGGAGGACCGGATGGTGGCGTTGAAATATCATGCAGAGAGATAGAGAAGAAAGGGACGAGAAAGAGGAAGGATGGAAGCGTAAAGGAGAAGTTATCAGCCGGAGATGGAGAATCTTGTACACCACTCTCTCGTCAAAGTCTAAATGTCAGTTAATAATGCAAGTAACTCGTAAGCTTATGCACACCGTTAATATGTGATGTAAATGTGGACAACATAACATCGTCATAGGTTTAAAAAAAATACTCGTGAAAGTAATAGAATGTGTTATGGGCGTAATGCTTGAAGGAATAAGAGAAGAGGGAAACGATTGCTCTGAGGAAGCGTTCGGGGATTGGAGATGGAGTGTAGATGACGAAGAGGGGAGAGGGAGGAATGTTGGGATGAGGGCATGGCGAGGCCTGAAGGAGGGGAGGGCGCGAGATTGGGTTATAAGTGGTTGCGGAGGGGTATGGTATGCGACCGTCATTTGTCTCTGGATATTCCGTCGCAATGAAACAGCCCAGAACGAATCGAAGGAGAGAGAGAGTTGAGAATAAGTAGAAGGATGTGGATTCAATGAAAAGAAAAAATGGCAACGTAAAGAGATTTTCGAAACTTCTCTGATGAAACATTCAGCATAGATTTATTAATAATATTCTTCTCGTTATATATACATGTTAGAGAATCATACGGCGTAATTTTTTTCTAAGAGATTAATTTGATCGTCATCAAATCTCTATTACGGGAGGATACATTAATTACTCGTTGAAAACATCAAAGTTCACAAGCATATTGACCAATCAAGATTTTTATTTGATTCACTACTTATTGCTAAATAATTGTGAGAGTATGGACGCGTTAAAACGAAAAAGAGCGAAAGATAAAAACTATCGAAGTATAGTTCTACGAAATTACACTTTCAATCACGATTTGACGCATGTAAGAGTGTCTTCGAGATTAGACGTGATTTTCCATGGAAGGAATGAAACTCGGCTACGGTGCGAAAGAGGACATTTTGAATGAGATAGGAGATATCGCCATCCGCACGGGTGGTGCATTATTATCCGAATGGAAAAGGTGAGATATATTCGAGGGACAAAAGGGAGGCGGCGGAATGGCGGAAGCGGAAGAGAGAAAGAGAAGGAAGGAGAGAGGGAAGGTTGGAGGCGTCTGAGGAGACACGGAGATATAGAGGCGATCCCCACTCCTTCACTCCCCCTCCTCTGCCCATTCCATCGCTGTCTCCTGAGCGAGAATCAATGGCAATAATTCAGGGAGCGGTAATTTCATTCTGCGGGCGTTATTATTATTCGGAGAGCGAATTCTTTCGCAAAATGGCCTCCAGAGACTGTGGTGTTGGGTCGGTGCGGGGATGAGGGATGGGAGGAATGAGTTAGGGAGGGAAGAGTGGGAGGGAGGAGAGGGGGGGCGGGGGCTTGGTAAGGGGCGATTGGAGATTCCTGAGATGGATGTGGGTGGGGTTGGGGAGAGAGAGATGGAGAGTGTGAGGCTGGGGCGAAGGATGGAGCATTGTTCCCACGGAGTAGGAAAGAGAGAGAGAGAAAGAGAATCATAGGAGAGGATGAGTCTGCCAATGAGAATCCAGAGATCGAGAGATGCGAAACGGGATTGGCTGGTGCGCGTGTGGCGTACGTGGTTGTGTCCTTCCCAGAGGTCTCGAAAGATATTATGCGGTGCAGTAAAAAATACCCTTCGATGCTTGAACGACTCTTGGTGTCTAAACTGGCGCCATTGTTCGTGAGTCTTGAGTTCAAACAGCACTATTGCGGCGGTTAACCTTATTTGGAAAATGAGGATTACATGATGGAGATGGTGGCCTCTATCAAGTTTAAATATTTCTAAAAGAGAAACATTCGTTGAGAGCATGATGAATATTATTTTAAACTTAAAAATAAATATAGAAAATGTTCATTTTTGTTCTCTTCAGAATTTTCACTTGATTTCTATGGCAGAATTTGATTAACGTCCAATAAAAGTTAAAAATAACAGTTGTAAATAGAGAAATTTTATTAATAGATTCGATTTTTGAATTCGTCAAACTAAATGAACCAAACACTGAGCGATCCTCGATTGAAGCTATAGCAAACATATTACTAAATAATAATATTATATGAAAAAAATTGTATTTTAAACAATCTTCGTCGAAATTTTTTCTTATAAACGAAAATATTTTACAAAAAGGACATTGAACATATATGATAAAAGATCTATCGAAAATATAGAAAAAAGCTTGACAGCGTAAAAATATAAAATAAAATATCAAAAGGCCACAGTTTTTCTTCTTCTTGTTTGTTATTCCTCGCAGGGGTTATGTTTTCAACAGCATTCGCAGCGGATGAACTTTGGAAATATTGCGATAAAACACGTGTCCTCGAGCACTGCATAACTGCAGTTAGAGATACGATATCGAAACGAAAGTATCGATACCGTAATCATATATTGTATCGAATGGAAAGTATCGATACCACAAAAGTATCGGGCCGAAAGTACCGATGTCACTAGAAAATAGAAAGAAAAGTATCGAGTAAAAAAGTACTTGGTATCGAAAGGAAATTACCGATATGAGTAAAGTATCGATACTTTTTTCGTATCCCTAGCTGCAGTTATACATTCCGCGAGCATATCTTTCAACGACGACGAATTTGTTTTTCATTGTCAATCAGACAAGGCAGGTTACTGGTAAACAAGTTTTATCATTAGGTAGAATCTATACCAAAGCGATTTTTAACGAGATTCGCCGTGAGTATATGTCTTACACACGAAATTGTCGAAAGACTGCGATAATTAATATCCTAGATATAACTGATCTGACTCACTATAACAGGGAACGGCAACTTACGGACCTCGGAGTATTTAATGCGGCCCTTTATGATGATAAGGCAGTTCACGATGGTTTACTCGGACAATGTACATATTTTGATCAAAATAATTCTCATAAAAACCTCTCTTGTGAGGTTTTAACGCTAATGTAATAGATATGATTTTTATTAGTATGAAAACGCCAGTATCTCCTGATAACGTCCCAGTTAAACGCTTATCCGGCCCTCCGAAGCCCACGCAACTTCCAATACTTCCCGCTGAATCATTCGCAACTTGAAATGCGGCCCATCATGCAGAAAATGTAGCCGACCTCTGCACAAGATGGACAAGAGAAACAACTATTGCTATTGAAACCAACATGGGGACCCTGTGACGTAGCCAGAAATTTGGTTTGGGGGTGCACCACACTATTTTTTAATAATAAAATATATAAATTAATACACAAATAATTTGTTACATTTTAAGGAAATATTGATTAATATTGATACTACGGTCGCATTTTAATTAACATTATTACTGCGTTGGTTAACGCACTGAAAATTTTATATTATCTGGAGCAGTTTGGTGGATGCACATGCACCCTTGCACCCCTACTACGCCACTTTAGGGACCAAGCAATGGAATCTACAAAACAGTATTTCAGCGAAATATTCTGTTATATCTTATCGGTTTTTGCAAAGAAAAAAGTCACAGCAGTTCCCAACCGATTTGAAAGCCTTCGATCTTCTTCCTTGGGTTTAAATTCAGTCCTTTGGCATTCCTTTTGAATTCTTTAAATGAACGATTCATTTAAAACTTGATCTTCTTGGATTCGCTTTAAATCATTTCTCAGTTTTTGCTTACATATTTTATTCCACCTCAGTTTCTCCTCGCTGTTTCTTTCATCTTATAGGTCACATGGCTGTGTAAATGGCACGTGTTACGATAGATATAATCCCATGCATTCATTTTTCATGTCACTCGATAATAACAACTATATTTTTTATTACAGCAATGTTACAATCAGTAGCGTGACCACAATAGCTGCCTTGGACTTATCCCGGTCCCAATTAAGCCACTATGGGGAGAACTTCACAAAACCTTACCCGAGGAAAATACGTATATCCAATTATGCTACTGATTTCAAGATAGCCAAGAGAATAAGGTATGAGCGAGAAGATAAAAAATACAAGTACGTATTATAAAAAAGATATGTATACTCTATCTAAGCATTTATAATAGTTAAATAATACTATTTTGTAATTTTGAATAGTTATAGCAGTGATAATAATATTTTTTACAATGCAGTCATTCTGTTTATGATAAACTGTGGGTTTAAACTAAACCACTATAAATTACTTTTGAAAACGCAACTAAAATTGAAGAAATGTATTTTTGAACTAAATAATTTTATTCGGAGGAATAAATATTAAATTTGAAAAGTAGTTTCGTCAGTTCAAAATCCTAAGTTAAACAGAATCTTCATAAATATTTAAAATATAAGTCGCGATTACTTTGGCGGATTGTTGATATTTGGCCAATGATATTGTTTTCACAACTAAGGCCACTGATATTTTTTATGCGGATAATCATTTAACCAAGAAAATCAATAGCTGACGTCAAGACTAGCAAACTAGAATGAACATCTCAAACATGGAAATATAGCTGAATACTCAGTTAACCCCAAAAACTATGTGCTGAGCTCGATAATGAAGACAGAACTACAGGCTTAACATTAAGAATGCTACAATATCCTATGAATGCTAATATAACCATCAACAAAATGAAATATCTCTAAAATTATAGTGCATGTAAATTTTTTTCCTAATTAAATTCTAAAGAACTAGTTTTACTATAATCAGCAAAGAATTCCAATTTTCATTATACCTAAAAAAAACCTCACGTACATCGAATCCATTATTACCTTTGGATGGACGTATAACAATTATTATAACAGCAAGCCTTTTGTGACTCACATGAGCATTATTCCAAAGGTTTAAACACTGACAACATATGCCAAAAAATAACAAAAACCTGCCCTTGCAGAAATAAAAACAAAACTCAGCGATTCCCATATTGCTCCCTCCTCCCTGCGCCTCTGTTCCCTCCGAACTTCCCTCCCTACCCGCTTGAATTCCGTTAGAATGAAATCGCCGAGAAACAATTCCAGCGCACGTTCGTCGAAAATCAAAATTTGTTAAGGATCGCACCAGTAATAGCCAAAACTAAAATTTTATCGCGCCTCCCTAATTAATCTATCGATAGAAACTGCCTTGTCAATTAGCTGCTCTGTTATTATTGCAAATCGATGGGCGCTTGTTCCGCACCGATGAAAATCCATTGATCCCTAGTCCCCCATCCGTGCGATTTCGAATTGAAAATCGCTTTTTCCTCTTTGGCCTCCGCCGAACACGCGCGAGTGGTTCCATCTCGTTCTGCACACACGCACGCACACACACACACCATCCCTCTCTCTTACTACCCCTTCTCCTTTTCCATTCGCCTCCCTTTCTACCCTACTCATCTCCCTTCCATCCAGCTCTCTCTCTTTCTCTCTCTCTCTTTCTCTCTCTCTCTTTCTCTCTCTCTCTTTCTCTCTCTCTTTTTCTCTCTCTCTCTCTTTCTCTCTCTCTCTTTCTCTCTCTCTCTTTCTCTCTCTCTCATTATCTCATACCACCGCCACTTTCCGCCCCTTTTGTATTTCGCTCGTCGCTCCCATGACCCGGCCAAAAGAGGGAGAGGACGAGATAATTCCTTAGATTGGTCAAGGGCATAAATAAACAGGGCTTAATGTGATCAGGGTCCTATCAAAAATCAAAATTAGCGATACCCTTGGACGTTGCGGATAGAGAGTGAGGGAATACCCAATCTATTTACATATCATTCAGCCCGCGTCTCCCGTTCAGCACAAACAAATCCCTCAACTCTCTCACATCGCATATATATATATATATATATATATATATATATATATATATATATATATATATATATATACCACAGTGTGCGAATGCATACAAACATGCATACACATTATCATCTCTTTCCCATAATATTCTAGACCTTCCATTATCTCTCCATATAATCCTTCTTTCATCCAACCTCTATCCCTCTGTTACTCGTACTAATTCTCCAATCCTTACTCCATCTCCAACATTTCGCCACACTGCTGATAAGAATTCGTTGGCTTTCTTTATAATCTTCGATGCACTTGTCTTCTTATCTCCTACATTCCTTCCATCTTGTCTATCCTGGACTTCTTCCCTTCTACAATCTCACCCTTCGGATTCTTTTTCCGACTCTCGCTCCTACTATTTCCTCCTTCTAGTCCTTCCCTTCGCCTTCCCTCCCCCAGCTCCCTCTTTCGCTCCGATCTCTCTCTCCCCTTCTAATCCACCTCTTCCTCTCTCCCGCACTGTCACCCTTCAGCCGCATTTTCCCTCACCCCAATCCACCCCCACCCCCCCACTCTGCCCCGCAGCAATGCAAACAACGCTAATTCTCCGTTCGGGTCGGTGTCAGTGCGCCGTGAAGTATGGGGGACGGGGATTATTCAGATGGCGCGGTTGAAGGAAGCGATGATAAAGATGATGGGTTGTAGTTAGTGGGGGGGGGAGATGGAGAGAGGGTGTGAGAGGAGGTAAGGGATGGCGTTTTGATTAGGAGGAGGAGAAGAAGGGGAGAGATAAGGGGAGATGCATGGCGGAGGGAGGATGGAGAGGCTGAAAGCAGGGAGTGGGACGAAAAAAGAATATGGTGCACGTGGGAATGGAGAGATACAGGAACCGAGGATTTCGAGGGGGTGGGTCGGCGGGTGAGATATGTAATACGAGGATAACGCGGGAATAGTAGTTTAGAGATTATTGCCAGCAATATAAAAATAACGGCTAGATGCAGACATTGATGTTTGAATAAAGCTCTGATAATTGTACGACTTCCCTATGGCGAACTTAATGTTGGTTTTCCCGATATGCCTACATTGTATAACTAAATAAAGCTTGGGAAGGCTTTCAACTATAATATGGATCTCGAAGAGTTTGATTAGAATCCATTTCATTTACATAAAAATTTATTATTGTCGTTCTTTCCCCTCCGCCTGAAATTGCGCGCAGAAATTCACATTTGTAATACATCTTCAAACAGCTTCCAGCTTCTTTTTTCCACCGATGTCTATAATTTTTTATTCTTGTTGTCTTCTTCAGATGTACTATTTATTTGTTGATTTATTTATTGAGAAAGCCTTTATCATAGTTTTTGCACGGCTTTTAGCGCTTTTTTAATCCGCTAATGTAATGCATTTGTTCATCAGCCCGTCACACTTCCGTGCCCGGCGAACAACTTCTACACCTTTCAAGTTTGGGCAACAAATTTTGAGAGATTGTTCATAGCCATAAGTTCTTTCCGCGGGTGAAATTTTAAGATTCTAGGGGCAGCCTAAAAGGGAGTGTGTTTTTAATTTTAAAAACGCACTCAATAACTGATTCATCAGTTCTTTTCTTGCTTGTTTTATTACATTTTTTAGATTTTCGATCAATGCCCACATGAAACTGCTCTGGAATTGTTTCGTTTGCTTTAAGATGTTGACTTGTGTATCAACATCCAAAAGATTATAGGAACACTTGAATTATAATTAATTAATTAATTATATTCTAATATCATCTAATAGAAAAACGCTTGATGTCTTGATATCTTTGTCTGCGCGACGGGGATGCATCGTGCATCGTCGGGGATGTCTCCATGTCACGCTCTTAAAACACGAATAACTCGATCAAGTAACTAGAAACTTGAAATTTGGCCGAGATAATCTACTCGGATATGAAAATACTGTGACAAGAAAATTTTACACCAAACAAACCTCCCGGGGATGATTTGCATTCTCCATAAGATAGTAGGTAAAAATCGAATTTTTGATTTGCAGGCTTATCTTCTTTTTGACATTAAAATTAGAAAACATTGACTCACAAGCTTTAGATCTAAACCATTTTAACGAAAAAATTAAAAGGTTTCTTATTATGTTCATCGTTTTTTTTTCTACAGCTCGAAATTCCTCATGTTAAACGTTTAATTCGCATATTTTTGGGAAATCTTGCCATTTTAACGGGATGTTGCCTTGCCTACCAATTACATTGATAAACCTCAACATCCTATTGTTATTTCAATCCATATGGGTTTAAGCGTGCTTTGAAGGCTTTTAATACGACAAGAAGAGATAGACGAAAGGAGGGGGAATATCTTTTCATAGCAATCAATGTAAACTACATTCGTTGCTTTATTTACGAGGTTTACCTAAAAACCTGAAATACTATTTAAAAAGATTAAAATCCTTATGATGAGCTAAATTCAACATTATTGAAATAGATACGATATGAAAATCAAAGGTATTTGCTGGACGTTTTAATAAACAAATCGAGCATGTAAAATGTTTATAGCGTGAAGGATTGTGCGATAGGTTACGGGAGTGAGTTAGAAGAATGGAGTACTTGAGGACGGTTTTGGAAATAGGGAGAGAAAGAGAGGTTTAAAAGAATCAAAGAATCACAAAAATAATAATAAAAGGCTGTTTTCAGTCCGTTGGTTTGAGTGACAAGCTATTAAAACGCGAATAACTCGATCAATGATGTAGATAGAAAATTGAAATTTTGCATAAATTTATATAATGAGCTAATCAGAATTTTTTATTTAAAATTGACACGGCAATTAAAGAAATTACTGTCCGTTAATGGCGCTATTTGAGAGAGGATATATTGAGGAGAATGGGTGGGAGGAAGGTGCAGGATGGGAAGCAATGAGCAGGGTGAAGAATAAGAGGGAGATTGGGACGGAGAATGAGAAGAAGAAAGATGGAAAATACGAGGGAAAGAGAGAATAGGAGGGGGAGAGAATAAGGGGAAAGGGAGGGAAGAAAATGGAAGAGAGACAGAGAGAAAGGGAGGAAGAATGGGAAGTACCTAAATTTTAAATACATAATCTGCACATACCCTTCATATTTGACGGGCAATTACGCTAATATAATAATAATTATATTCTAATCATCATCTTATTTATTATTTATTTATCCTGCTACAATTCTAAGAGCGGCATAACAGCTTTATATTACAAATCCAATTTTCCTCAGGTATAAACTTTAAGATAACAGTAGATCCTGATGATGACGCAAAGCATTGAAATCTAGACTGTCTCTCCCTAATAAAGTATAGTAGAAATTTTACCAAGTTAAATTATTTTAGAATTACAGATTTCTACAAATTAACGGCGGAAACGAAAAATAGATAATTATACAATTCTAGAAGAAGAAACAATACTCGGTGTTCCACTTATTTAGTATAATTCATCATCCCAGATAAATTAACTACAGTATATATAAATGTTAAAGGCTAGCGCAGGGAGATAAGTGTTAGAGGCGGGAAAGGAAAAAAATGAGCAATGGTGAGTGTTTTTTTTCTTTTCGCTCCCAAAGGAGAGGAGATAACTTTATATATCATTAATTATAAAGATTAATGAGATCAGCGAGAACAGATCACACTAAAATAATGGCACCCATTAAGTTTGAGATAATCACTTGGTGGATTTTTTCCAAGTAGATATATATGGTTGAGTTCCAGATACTTAACTTCATAAACAATAAGAAGCACCCCCATAGTCGTTATCTATAAATTTACCTTGTCATTAAGTGAAAGATTCGTTGAAGCTAGATTGATACAATATTCCAGCAGGTAACCGAGGATACAACAAGAACTCGTACTTAGAACTAAATACGTTTTTATAGAGCATGCAATGATCTAGAAAAAATTATAGAAATTTTGGATTGGTATAATAAGTATCATCAGAGCAATAATACGTAGATAAGATTTATATAGGTACTATATATTTACACCATGAAGAGAAAGGTTCAGAACCACTGGGGCAACTATGTTCCCACAGATCCCTCAATCACAGCGGAGGGGGCGACAGAAAGTGCAATAAAATTCATTAATTACAGAAAAGTAAATTATGAATACGGCTCAAATATCTGTATGGGGAGAAAGAGGTTATCTTTTGCGGTTATGCCACTGTTGAGAGCGCAACATGCGCATAAAATTCTACTTTGTCGAAAATATTTTCCCGAGATAAACACTTAAATGCTTCCTAAAAGTTAAACATTTTCAAGTTAATTTAGTTCCGAGACAATGGAATATCAATGAAAATTCGTTTAATGAAAATTTTCAGAAAATACAGTAGCATAAATATTTATATCTCGATCCCAAATTGAAAATTACCGAATTTAAAAATTATATTAAAATAATATACTAAAGGATAGAATCTTAATGCTGAATATTCAGACTTTCGTATGATTTATGCTGAAACACAACACCTCCTCCGTTTCGCAACAATTGCGAGCCCATCCATCAAAACATATCTAAATTTAAAAGATTAGAAGATAACTGGTCGGTGAAAATAACCCATGAATAAGACTTTGTCGCGACTTCCTGCGGACTTGAACCCGTAAAATAAAACACGGCCAGAAACCAAAGCACCATGCGACTATTTTTTGGTGTCGAGCGAAGCGCGCGCGTCACCCGATCGTGCGCCGTAATCCCGAAATTCGGCAATAAATCAATCAAATCATTCCGAAATTAACAACAACGTCAACGCTCGCGCGACTTTTGTTGAGATTTATCGAACCGATTTTCGACGCTTTTCAAATTGCAAATTGCGAGTACCTAAATGAAGCCTGCAGCAAAGGAATTAGAGATTGCGGAGGAGAGACAAAAAAGGCAGAAAATAAAGACAAACCGAAAGGACGGAAATCTTCGGAAAGGTCCAAAAAAAATTGCACCGCGGCTGATTTATTTCATTTTTATTAAAGCGAGTTGTCCACGGGGCACACGTTTCGGAGCCTTATCGACACGCGCGCGCCCAAACTGCAAACAAAAGCGAAGCATATCGCGCACTAGGGAACAAGCCGCGAGCGAAGGAGGGGATGCCCTAAAGAGGGAGTAGAGGGTGGAGGGAGGGAAGAGGATTGTTCCTGCAGGTACGCCCTCTCCTCTATCCACTGGGGAGGGCTAATGCTCTGATTTATCGCCCCCTCCCCCTACGCCCCCTCTCCACTGCACCCCGTCCGTTTCCTATTGCTGGGGGTGTGTGCGCCACGCAAAGCGTATCGGGCGAAACGCGCTAATCCCATTCTTCCCTCTCTCCGCCCGGGGCGGGAACGGCGAGGGGTGGGGCGACGGATGAGCATTCATCAAGACCATGATGCTCTCTGCTCCGCTCCCCATGAACTAGGAATCTGTGTTGCGCGAGGTTCGCCAGTCATTCTTTTCCCCTAAATTCCGCCGGAACGCGAACTCTCGGCAGAGAATGAAATGTTTACTCTAATGAGTGTTTCCAGATTTTTTCACGGATAATCATATTTAAGGATTTCCTTTCAGCTACTATTTAATTGAGACGCAGAAGCTAATTACTGTCAACATTTGAGCAAATACTAACTGGTTATACATTTATGTAGCAAATACGGCGAAATGCTTTGAACTCGCGTGCCGTAGCAGGTACAATATATTTTTTAAAATGTAAATTACATTAGGCACCTATAAATATAAGGAGAAACAGTTATGGATAATTATTTTCTTGAAGTGATATGAAATTGAGATGGTAGTCAATGATATGAATTAAAGAATTATCTCTATAACGCAGTTAACGGAACTTTTGTAAGGTGATTGAAGATCGTGATTAGAGAATTTATACAAGCAAGCTCTGGAAGACTTTTGTAGACTTAGACTTTAAACGCAAAATATTAGTCATTGGTGAGTTCGGAATATTTGTAATGGAGTAGTGTAAAGTAAATATACAATATCAATTTCTTTCTTTCCAATATGTGTTAGTTTGCTAAGAGGAGAACGTCAAAATTTCCACCATATATCGTGAAATATGTGTATGCATCTAGAAGAACTGGAATTAAAAATTATCACCAGTGAAAATACTAGAAATGTTTACTCAATATTCTGCAAAGAAATATTAATCATCTGCCGTTACGGATGATTGAATGAATAAGATTCCGTATCCATGACGCTGAGGTTAATGCTCTTGGATGATATAAGTAGGTAATTCCTTAAGTCAAGAAGCGGTTGAGTTAATCAGATACAAATTCCAGGTAAACAATATCTACCTAGATTAGTTTTTAGGACGAAAGATGACTTCAGTGATTCATTTCTCATTTTTATCTTTGAATTGATATTTTCACGTTAAACAGTTAGGAAAATTGTATATAAAGGCATTATAAAGTTAGTCGAACGAATGAGCAAAGTGCGAGCATGAGGAAGTTGAAACTACTATCCCGTAGCAAGTGCATAGCAGAATTCACCGAGTTATGAGTCGAATGGCATACGGTTTGTTATTTACTTGCAGCAAAAGCGCAAATAAACGAAATCCAGTGAGTGGAATTTCTATGTAAGCCAAATGAAAATCATTTACAAAATCTTTGAGATTGTAGAAGAAAAAAACTATAGCAAAAGACATTCTAATTTCGGAGATCGAAGTTCAATCGGGCAGTAAGTACAAAGTATGACTGATATTCTTCGGAATAGAATATACCTAAAGTGTGGTATGCATTTGATGTAGGATCTCCACACCAAACTCCTATGTTGCCATTTTCATATCACAAATTTATCTCGAACTAATGCTTCATTTGTCACGAAAAGTAACCGATTCAAAGGGAACTAAAAATAGAATTTTCTCAAGAATCAACTTTTCCTTACCTTTGCTGCTGGGATGGAAGGCAATCTCTCTTCCACAATGACTTTAGGTCCTCCTAAGATTCTCGTCCAAACACAAACCACTATATCACTTCAAAAATACGAGCGAGATGTTTGCAGAACAAAGAAAAGAAGAGATGATTTGGGGCCGCGCAGAATTACACGGCATCGCAGTCCCGTCGCATTTGGAATGATGGAAGGATGGACGAATAATTAATTTCGACTTATAAGATGAATGAAATTAATTAATGCAGAACGAAAAAAATCTCTAAAGTTAAACTCATCAACGAGTAAAATTAGAAAAATTTTCTTACTGCTGCAGACGTATGTTGTACCTAAACGAACTTCACCACCTCCTCCTGGCAACAAAATGCACTCTAACGTACTCGACCACGTCTCAAATACAACTGAAACGAATGAATTCCGCCAGAAAGAAGTGAACACGTGTCGTCTCCTTGAAAGGGTGTATGTGTCGTCTCCTCGAAAGGGTGTATGAGTTAGGTGGAAGGAATGATGCAAAGAGATAAGCGAATGCTTGTCCAACGACCCTTTTCTATCGTCCTTTCATGCGCGGTCCTATTGGTTGTGTCGAATAGCATAGTGCAAGTTATATAAGAGATTTCACTTTACTCATTTTAACCATACTTCGAGGAATTCAATGGCGTGGGGTTAGATGAAGCCGATGAATATTTTAGAAGGAATTCGGAAAACAGTAAGAAGGCCAGAAGCCTGTTCATCGGACCATCTGTGTCGAAGGTTCGTCAGAGAGGACTAGCGTGTGGATACTTGAGTGTCAGGAGTCGAAAGAAGGAAGCGGATGAGAAATGCATCCGTTCTGAGAAAAACTTCGATAGGGCAGTAGTTTTAATGGAGACGGAGGTTGAAAAACACGTGATATAAAGGCACCTGTCTCTACTGGCAAAGCATTGTAAGAGCTTAAGGCCTGAGTAGATATTACATATATGTATGCAACATTACATCGAGATTATTTCAAATATATCTTTCGCATTATTTCAATGATTAAATGAAACTATGCGGGTAAAAACAATGCCAACAGTAATGGAAGATCGCAATTTTATGAAAGTGCAGTCATATTTTGGCAAGCGCTCGAAGAGAACTCTTAAAAAGTTGCTTAGCTTTATCGGGTTTTTATTACAAAACATTAGAAACCAAAAATTAGAAAACTAAAACTATATGTTTTATAAGATTTAAAATAATTTTAGGCAATTCTAATCAACATAAGCATAACAATACAAATTAAACAGCGTTTTCATAAATTGTGATTTTTAAAAATGAAATAAAGAAAATTAGGCTTGAATAGTAATCATCGGAAAATTTACAAAAATGGAGGATGCTGTTGAGGTTTTTGGGTTCCGCTGTGGGGAGATGATAACTTTTCTCGACGTTATCGACGCGTTGTAGCGTTCATCATTAGGAATTAAGATTCACACTACAACACGTTCGAAATTTCGAGAATAGCAATAATCTTGACGCAGCAGAACTCGGAAACCTCCAACAGCATTCACCATTCTCTTTATTTATGATAGCATTTATCTAATACAAATGAACATACAAAATAATTATTTAAAGAACCCAAAACCAGAATGGATATTTTTTCTTTTGTTATTGACTTATTGACTTTTAAGGTTAAACTACGCATGAACGAATGCTCATAAAACTAATGTTATATCCAATCTGACTTCATCATCGAGAAAATGAACAGCAAGGGGAGAATGCAACACTCAGCCGTTATATTCTTAACACGTGAATATTATTCGTATGTGGCTATGAAAAAAAATCCCTCTCTTAACTCGGAAATTTCATTATTTTTCGTACAAAATATCGCTGTTGGGTACAACACAGAAGTTGTCGTTTAAACTTCAATGTAGCCATAAAAGGCTACGCAATCATTTCGCGTCGTACTTTAGATAAACGTAAGACATTGATGAAAGCGACTCAACCTGAAGTATCCCTCCGCCTCTCATCTTCAACTCCAAAAAATGAGCATTTCGGTGAAACACAGGGCTTTAAAATCAACCGTATAGCAGTTCTAGAGAAGAGGAGTAGGGAGTGAGAGAGATAGAGAGAGAAGAGGAAGAGGGTGGAGCGGAAAGTGGCCTTGTAACCATAACTCAGACGTCGGTGGGAGGAAATTGTCTTAAAGTGACTCGAGTTGTCTCGCTCACAGAAAACAAAGCAAAAGATTGCCATAACAGGAAAAAGAAACGAGTGATCACCTCCTCCATCCCCCTTATCTTCCGCCGGCGTCTTTTTTCATCGCATCTTTCTTTTTTCCTCTTTTTTCCTCTTCTTTCCGCGAAAGGAGTGTGCGACATCCTTTCTTTCATTACGGCAGTCAGCGGCTAATGAAGACAAGTGAGCGGGATGGAGCGCAGCGCGTGTTTTTTGGGAGCTCGGAGGTGACGCCACGCAATTACGATCTTCTGTTTTTCAGAGAGAAGGAAACGGAAAGGGTCGAAGAAAGAGCCGTTATGAAGAGAGGAGAGATACGGAAAAGGAGAGTGGGAAGGCGAGGAGGGAGAAGGGAAGTCGAGTGAATCACGAAACACGCGAAATTATAAGGTCCGCCACGCATCGATCGGGATTCTCACCAAGGCGGATCGACTTTATGAACTCGTTTGCGAACATTAGACATCGTCAGCTACTACGAGGTTCTCAAAAGCTCATTTTAAAATAACACAAAATCAAAACCTTAAGTATTCTCCCGAAAGGTCAATAAGAGAGATTTTCTAAAAGTACGAACGCGAAATGCAGCTTCAAACTATGGCTAAGCAAATAAGTCGAAACCCTCCCAATATTATATTTCTTTGCTCAGATAACAGCTGTGTATTAGTTCTAATACAATAATCTCCCTATTCAGGAACATCCGATTACAAACTTTCGATATTACGAAAAAAAATTTTGATGCCATAAATTCGATTTAAGTTCTCAAAAGTCGATCTTAGGAACTCTTGCTCAACTTAAGCAACCCCACAAGGCACAGACTTTTGAAAGTAAAACGCGTAAGAATGAAATATTTATTTTTTTAATCATGGAATGGAATTTCTGACTAATCAACCTCTTGGATTAGTATAGCTTTAAAAAAACATGTACCTACTTAACGTGTACTGCATATGCATCTAGATGTAAAGTGCAGCATTGATGCATCTTTTTGTAACATTACAATGCATCTGCCGCGGTATATTCTTGTTAACCTAGCATATAAGATGTTTTACCTGATATTTATCATACAAGAATTTTATTTTATTGTGCAATACATTGATATTACAACCGGGAAACTTGAAAAGAATAGAATTTTAATTAATAAATAGATTAAATAAATCAAAGCTCATTCCTTAGTAATGCATTACACTTGTTCATACCGCAACACGTATCTCTGCGCACAGCGCCACTTCCTTGGAAACTCCACAACCTCGCTCCCCTACTAGTGCAAATAACGCTACAATCACTAATAACATATACTTTACTTATTTTTTAAATCTTATTTTTGAAAAAAAAAACTAATTTTGTTATCCTCATAATCATGCGTTTTTGAGGCCGAAATGTTGTTTTTTGGTAGGTATTCTTCCATAATATCATTATATTATGTATCCGACAGTCACTCGATTTACGAACTTTCGATTTACGGACAAATTTTCAGGAAGGTATCGTGAATGGTCGCTCTGAAGTAACTGAAAATTTTAATCGTCAGTTTTGAGAAATAATTTAGCCTACTTTCCAGAATGGAAATCTTACATATAGTTTTCCAGTTCTGTCTGTTCCTTCTGTCTGCGTGAGACGCTGAAGTCATCAATGGCACTTTTTAAAGCGTTTTTAACAAACTTTCCGGTTAGGTGGAAGGTTGAAATTTCGCAGGAATGTTTGAACCAGATATAAAAATTAAAAGACGAAAAAAATACGAAAAAAGACCCGAGTTCGACTCCAGGGGGCGAATTCCATTTTCCGTAAGATAACACGTAAAAAGCGACTATTTAAAATGTAGGCTTTTATTCTTTTTGAAATTAAAATTAGAAAAATTGACACGATCTTCGAATTAAAACTGTTTTAGGAAAATAATGAAGTTTCTTATTCTATTCATCTTTTTTCGCATACCTTTCGAAATCTCTCATTTTAAACATTTAAATCACATATTTTGGGAAAATATCGGCTTTTAAACGGGATGTTGCCTTGCCGACCACGTCATTGTTAAACTTCGAGAATCTATTTTTGTCTCAACCCGAATAGAATTAGAAAAGGACGGGAGGAAAGAGATAAAGAGGGAGACGGAGAAAAAGAGGGAGAGCTATGGATTGGGAGAGGGAATGAGAGAGGGAGGAGGTGAGACAAAAGAGAGGGAGGAAGGGAATATTATTATTTATTTATTACCAACTTTTATATTAACTTCGCTTTATATATATATATATATATATATATATATATATATATATATATATATATATGTTTTGGATCCCGTCTAATCTGAAAAATATCCAAAGCTTCTTGCGGGGATCGAACCACCTCACCATCGCGTAAGACGAGTGCTTTAGACATCTCGGCCACCAGATCCTTTACTTCTCGGTTCGATAAAAGTGTATTTGTATTCACGTGGGAAGATAGACAAGCGTTCATTATAGCAACGAGATTAAACAAACTATTGTCATTGTTAATGCTGTAATATTTAATAGAAGTCTCTTTCTTTTAATTGGTATTGATACGAGCATTGCTACGTTTCTTGAAGGGATATTTCCGCTAATAATTGTAAGTTTTTATTTATCGTATTTGTTATTTATAATGTTTTTATTTATCTTAAATACTTTTTGTCTTTATTCACTGTTTAAGATAGGTAATACTGTTGTAAAGGATGTTAATTTGAACAAATTTTAATGAAAAATTTTAAAGTGTTGTGTTGTAGCTTTACAATTCTTCAGATAACTATATTTTTACAGTGTTTTATACGGATGGTTGATATGATGTAAGGAAAAGAACAATTTAATATTTTTTCATTTAAGTTGGGAGACTAAAATATGAAATACTAGTAGTTGGTACTTGCATACTGCAAGCATTTCATCTCACCTTGAAAAAACATTCATTTTTCAGACAGACATTTCATTATTACAAATATTCTTTTAATTCTAAAGATTTCACCTCCGCAGCGATTTTCGTTTTTCTCACATGTAAAAATAATAGTTTAAAACAATCTCCAAATGTTGTTATTTTAAAAATTTTACACTTTCTCCATTATGGGGTACTAATGCTACACATTTTAGCCAAATGTTAAAGTTGTAGTACTTCTAGAAGTAAAATTATATTTTTCTAATTGTTTAAATTTAAATAATTTTTAACAGCCGCCGCAATTCATATATGGTAAAATTGAAATGTTTATTTGTGCAAATTTACTACTCTGTAAATAATTTGAAAATTTCAGCTTCCTAGCTTATCCCGTAGTACCTAAACAGTTATCTATTTGTTTAAACTTTAAGAAATTTTAACTGCCAAACAAATTAAAATATCAAAATTTGTATAATCCTTATTTCGTTTTTTTTAGAACTCTACTTATAAAAAAAATTCAACTCCGTAGCACAAGCGGAAATACATAAACCTTGAAAATTTGTTTAAACAATTGCGAATTTTTAGTGGCCGCATTGTTGCACTTTTTAATGATTTTCGATTTTTTTAGTCGGTTTTGTACAAAATTCCACCTAAGAAAAAAATTCGAATCTCCAGCTCTCCTGGAAGTGCCTAAACATTAGTATCCTCCTCCTCCTCCTCTGTAAGATACGTCGATATATAATGCAATGATACAACAATTTCATTCCTACTAGTATCTAAAGCTGAATTACTCTGAACTAGCAGTATATTTTCGTTGATTTTAAGCAATATGAATGGATAAGTTAATATTTCCATTAATGAAACAAAAGATACTATCAAACTTCTTACTACCTATATACCAAACATTCTTACGTTTGCCACTTCTGTCTGCCATTCTCTCAACTGTAAAAAGATTAAATAGAGAGACCCCCACATCACTCAACAGCTGGTAGGGTAGACACTTTTGCAAAATTTTACGCCCATGCAAGCTGAAAGGTTATCATAATTATATTATAAAGTTTATTCATATTAAAGTATTAGCCTTATAAAATTTGGTTATAAAATTTCATTTTTATACTTTCACTTGTTATTATTACTTCATTTTTGTTAAGGAGCTCATCATTTAGCAATTACGCTAGTAGGCTTACAGTTTCATTGTTGTGTCTGTCTGTCCCCCTATTAACTTTTGAACCAATAAATAAATTTTCATGATACTTGGTAAACATCTCTTGCTATATGGGTAGAACTCCCGAGGATAGTTTTTGTTACGATTATTGAAGTCCGGGGTTCGATTCCAGGAACTATCCTTCCCATTTGATTTACATAAGAAATCTGAAACCCATCGTGTTGGGTAATTTTCTTTTGCACATTAAAATATCTTGTAATTGCAATCGGAGCGAGTTTTTTACTCTTCCCTGAAGAAAAGAATGAAGATTCTAATTTTTATCGTAGACTTTTGCTTATCCATGGTATTTCTTCGAATTTTGCGTAAATACTGACGTTTTTGCAATTTTTATCACTCATTACGGTAGTGTTGTCATAGCAACTCGGGCTCGATATAGTCCAATACATACACACAGCCGCACAAATGCACGTGACCAATTTAATATTCCGTTCGAATGTATTTCTAATATTTTATACCGCCAAATTATGAGATTTGGGAGCAGAAAAAGCAACATATCCGCGGTGATTTTAAAGCTATTAAAGGCAATATAAGTATTAAATGAATAACTAAATGTAAAGTGGACATCATAAGTTCCGTTTAGATAATTTTTTATAATTCCAATAGCTAAAATTCTCGCAAGCTATTAAAAAATGCAACAATTTTTAATGCCGAACGTCATATACGCAGATTTTTAAATTAGAGAATCAATGTATCGAAATTTTCAAAGGTTATGGTGCATATGAACGATGAAGTGAAGAGCTGAGAATCGATCGTAATCTTTAGCACATCAATACTGCTATCGAGCAGACATAAATGAAGAAGTCAGATCGAGCCTTCTATAAACTTGGTGGATGGTAACCTTAATTTTGCCAAAACTTTTAAAATGGTATCAGACGTTACATTACCAAGTAATTTGATAGGAAGCTAGTTTTTAATCCGAGAAAATTGCGCCCGCAACAATCACGCAGTTTTGCCTATGTGGTATTGAAAGTGTGATTGATTTCGAAATCCTCGCAGGGGAAGTCTGTTATCTCAAGGCTACTTTAATCACACCTACGATGGAAACTAAAACGAAAACTTTCGCAAATGATGATTTGTTCACCAAGGGAAATATGAGTGGCCACCTCTTCCTATAGAGGCAATATTTGATCTTATCGTGAAGGGAAATCATCCACCCATACGTAATAAATTAATTTATAAATCAGGAGAAAATCTCTCGTAATAATGCGCAATCCGGAACCCTCTCATTGGCCGATGCACTAAAAATTGTGATTGGCTTTCGATAAACGGGAGGAAGAAATTCATCTACAGCAACACTTGTGAGCGTTATCTGTTAAATCTTTATTAAGGAGTATCTCTGGGTTCTTACGTTCAAGAGGCGGGAAATTTTATTAATGTAGGATAGTATGGTAACTAATTCCATGTTTTTAACTCTTAAAGTTCGATATAAAAATATTATTTGAAATTTAGAGCATGTAAATATTAATTACTTTTTAATGCTTCATTTTATCACATTAACCAACTGGTGTGAGTTTAATAAACGATAAAAAGGCAGGAATGAAAAAATGAATTTTCCTAATGAAAATTATAATGTTTAGAAGCTATTAGAATGTGACACCAACAGAAAATGTGTAACAAACATTATGAGCCACGAAAAGCACCTTAACGAACCGATGCAATAGACTTCGAACTCAGAAAACAAAATAATTATTAGTCACATTAACAAACGCAGAGCTACAGGAGGATGAATTCATATTTGGTAGATAGCTTACAAATGTATTAAATAGCTGAACCACTCATCATCTTCGCAAAATTTTCGTGAAATAGCGGCGAGGCTCTTTACAGATTCTACCACAAATTATAGGAGGAAAAGCTCTTGTGACTTCCAATGCGGCCTTCCGAAGTATTGCAACTACGTATGTGGCCCGCCATGCAAAAAAGGTTGCGGACCCCTTCTCTATATCAAGGATTGCCCCAGAGTATCGGCTTCTTCAGTGAATTATATTACCACAAATCCGTCCATACTTTCTATCCAGTGTTGTTTTTTAAGTACTTACTCATTGAATTAATATAATAGTTACTGAATATTAAACTTAATATACTACAAACCGTAAAAGGGTGGGGGCAAATGCCGTATTGTTTCAAGGGAATGTGACGGCAGAGACCTTAATTTTACATCCTTTCGAAGGCGTTTCCATTCATTACTCTCTGAGCTTTTTTCCCTCTCACTCTTGGGAAAGCTTGTAATGACGCGTTCTTAAAAATCTCGCTCCGAAGCGTTGCAAGTGGAATATACTACGCAGACAAAACGCCACTGTACTTATTTTGACCGCCACGCAAAAACCGCCTTGGAGGGTTTTGCGGCGGTTGGGACAAGAGGAGGGGAAGAAAGACGGAGGAAGAGAGAGGAAAGGGAAAATCCTTTATCGCCCAACACTTCAAATTGCAACGCTCTCAAAGTGGGAAGAGCTTAGAGATATGTGATGAGAGGCAAATGAGAAGGGGTAAGAGAAGGGAAGGAAATAGGAAGAAGGAGAAAACAAAGACGGAAAATTAGAAAACGTGCAAGAAAAAGATAGATAATTTCTGGGAGATGCGATTCCATGAACATCGCAAAAACAAGAGACATCTTAATTAAAAGTTCTTCGAGCAAATTATGAGCATCGGAAAATTAAACTCCGTGAAGTGCATTCCATTGCAGTTGCTATTCAATTACAGCAATGTAAAAATATGACTGAACAGTTGGCATCAATGAGCTACCCTTGACTAAATAAGAACCCTAATTTTCTACTGGAAATTAAGAGAAAAGGTGAAATATAATACATAGATTCTATATATTGATCTTTGAAAAAATCGGATTTATCGATTCAAGTTTCTGAACCCTGTTACTGTAGTTGAAAAGGCAGATATTCTTGCTTAACCAAAAACACATAATAATACTGTTATAATACAGAAATGGAGAAGATAGGACGGTACGATATGGAATTAGAAGATAAGAAGTCTAATGGAATTCGTGGTAAATGCATTATGAATACGGATGGGAAGATAGTCTCAAAAACAAAGGATGTAGAACAGGCATGGGAAGAATACATTAAGGAACTATAAAGCAAGCAGGCAGGATCGGCAAAAATAGAACTAAAAGATGAGGAAAACATTGAAGAAGACAACTTAGGATCAAGTATTATGGAGAGCCAAGTAGAAAAAGCGATAGTGGAACTAAATAAAGGGAAAGCCACAGACAGCGATGGAATACCAGCTGAAGTACTTAAAGTCACGGGATCAAAAGGACTAAAAGCGATCACGAAATTAATTAATAATATTTACGACACTGGAGAGTGGCCTCGGGATTTCCTAGAAGTAACAATGATCCCTCTAAAGAAGAAGCCAAAGGCAATGCAGTGTAAAGACTACAGAACGATAAGCCTTCTGTCACACACTTCGAAGATCATCACGAGGATTCTTAATAAAAGGCTGGAGAAAAACGCAGAAGAAATGCTGGGGAGATCAATTCGGCTTCAGAAAAGGACGAGGTAATAGAGATACTATAGGGGTAGTTAGAATCATATCAGAAAGGGCAATAGAGTACATTCAAGATATCTGCGTATGTTTCGTAGACTGGCAGAAGGCCTTTGATAGAGTAAATTGGGTAATGTTGATGAAGATATTAAAGGATATAGGTGTAGACTGGAAAGACAGGAGACTGATCAGGAATCTATATGTGAATCAAGTTGTAAAGGTCAGGTTGGAGAATGCGGACACCTTCGGAGTAAATATCGGTAGAGGAGTAAGACCCTATTCAATATATATTGAGAAAGTCTAATGCAAGAAGCGTTAGAAGGCACAGGAGATTTCAAAATTGGAGGAAGGATTATAAGAACAGTAAAATACGCGGATGATCATGTACTTCTAACCAGAAAGGAAGAGGAACCCCAGAAAATGGTAAATAGACTAGTAATAACAGGTAGAAAACACGGTATGGAAATAAATACAGAAAAATCCAAGGTCATTCGAATATCGGGCAAAGAAGAGAATCTTAACAGCCTTTAGAACAAGTTTCAGACTATAAATACCTTGGATGCATCATAACAAGAGAAGCAAAATGTACGGATGAGATCAGGACTAGAATAGCAAAAGAAAAGAGGTTTTTAGAAGAAATAATAACCTACTTACGGAGAATATAAGGGAAAATATCTGCAAGAAGTTCATAAGATGCTATGTATGGAGTATAGCTTTGTACAGGGCAGAAACATGGACAATAAGGAAAAATGACATCAAATACTTGGAAAGCTATGAAATGTGGACTTGGGGGAGAATGCTGAAGATAAAATGGACAGACAGGATGAAAAACGATGAAGTGCTACGAAGAGTAGGAGAGAAGCGAATGATTATACAGCCTACCGTAAATACCCGCGTATAATGCGCACCCTCGTATAACGCGCAGGGGGGTTTTCAGCCTCGTAATCTATGATTTTTCTATATACCCGCATATAGTGCGCACAGATTTTTTTTAGCGTTACCGTTCCAGAATAAAGTAGATGGTGTAACGTGTTCTAAGGCAATGATTGAATTATTGGTATTATGTATTGGTAACATAATGAAAGTGCGAAATGAAATTTTCGAATAACGTTCCAAAAGAACGTCAGCTAACTCAATCATGTTTACTTACAAGGTGATATTAGGATATACACAATAAATCGAATTATATTAATTTCATAGTATGGCATATGACATTCTTTGAGCTAATAAAATGAAGGAATGACGATAATCCTATGTTTTTTACATACGTTTTTGTCACGCCTGAAGTGGACGGGCTCGCCCAACCTTCAGTTTTACCCTTATTAGAACACTCTCGAGCACGTAAACACGATAGCAAATAACCATAATTAACTCCAGACTCTAAGAATCAAGAATAAATCACGTATGGATGCTGAGAGAAAGGTAGGGAACGATAACTTTATTTAATTCTACCAGAAGCATCAACTCCCAGCGTACTCAAAGGCATCAGCGGCCATTGTTTCTAATTGTAAGTAGTAACAGTACCTCACCACCAGGCCGGGCGCCGGTGTAGGGTGACGTCATGCGTATGACGACGATTCCGATAACAACATCGAAGAAGAATGGTCCAGTGACGAAGAATTTCTTGGCTTTTAAAATGAATAAATACTGAATTCATTCTTTTCATATCTAATTAATGTAGGTTTATAGAATTAGTTAATAAATTTTAACTATTATCTATCTCACTTTTCGTAAAAATCCCCATATGAGGATACCCGAGCAGTAATTACTGTGCCGAAATTGTGGAAATATTGGGTCAAATGAAAATAGGAAGATTATGTACCCTCGCATAACACGCATCCTAATTTTTAACTCAAATATTTTGAAAAAAGTGCGCATTATACGCGGGTATTTACGGTATTAGAAAGAGGAAGGCAAACTGGGTTTGGCATTATCTGAGGAGAGAGAGTATGATTAAAGACGTGTTAGAAGAAAAACTAAATGGAAAAAGGGAAAGAGGTAGGAAAAGGTTTCAGCTGGTAGACGATTTGATTGGGAAAGAAAGTTATCAAGATAAGAAGAGGACGGAGGAAAAAAGGAGTATATGTATAACCAGGTTTAACCATGAATAATCACGGATCTGTCTACGGACAGACTACTTATGATGAATACAGAAACTAAAAATCTACTAATCAATTAAAATAGGCGATTTTAACGAAATATGAAAAATTCCAAAGACCAAATAACCTATATTCGCATGAAAGTCGACCCTGATAAATTAGTCATGCATTGTTTGCATTGTTTAATATGAACTAAAATGTTAGGAAACTTAAATCGGATGAAACGAAAGTCATTTCATGAGATATTTCAAATTCTTTGCTGAAAATATGGATTATTCCAAGAAAAATCCAATAGATGGTTATTTTAAAAATATAACCATTTAGTCACGCTATTAAAATTTAATGAATTGCCTTACAACTTTTGAAACATTTTTAAACCTAAACTTCAAACTATCTCCTGAAGACGGAGTGCAATCACTCGGTGAAGTGAGGATCAAAAATGTAACGAGTGGGGAAAATTAGTTGGCGGAGAGAGAGAGAGAGCGATCAAATGAATAGCGCATCAAAAGAGGAAGACCGAAAGGAAAGAGAAAGTACGGCTGCAGGATTCCCTGCTGATTCAAAAAGTAAGAGTTAATTTGGAAGGAAGAGGGAATGGGGAGGGGAGGCACGGGTGCACACAGCAGAAGGGCAATATGGAAGAGGGAGTGAGAGATAGAGAGAAATAGGGAAAGAGAGGGGGAAGGGAGGGAGGAAGGAGGGAGGAAGGAGGGAAGAAGGAGGGAGGAAGGAGGGAGGAAGGAGAGAGGAAGGAGGGAGAAAGGAGGGAGGAAGGAGGGAGGAAGGAGGGGGACAGGGGATCACACCCACAATAGTTCGGCTGTAAAGACGGAGAGTAGCTGTCGAGGAGGAGGGAAGGGAAGTGCAGGGCGGGTGGGGGAGATGAAGTTTGGCCAATGAGAGGGGAGAGTGAAGAATGAAGAGAGAGAGAGGGGGTACGGCAGGAGGGAAGGTAGGAGCGAGGGGGATGAAATGTCAGCACCACGGCGGCAGCAGCCCCTTCCCATTAGTCCTAGTTAAAATCGGGACATCAATTTGGCAAAGTTGATCTGTGTCCTCGTTTACCCGTAATTGGATTTCTCCGGGGTTACTGTGGGCAGGGAGTCAGAGAGGGGGAGAGAGAGAGAAAGGGGAGAGGAGGCGGAAGTAGGATGGGTTGGGTGGAGCCGATGAGAAAGAGGGAAGAATGAGGTGGAGGTCCTTAAGGAGGGAAAGAGGAGAGGGAGAGAGTAGGAAAGGGGGAGAAGAAGGATGGTGGGGATGGGAGGGAGGGAGAAGGACAGGGGAGGGAGAGATCCTCGTATGTGCGGGAGTGACTTACTGGCACGTACGGATGGATGAGGAGGGGAGGGCGAATCAAGGGGAGGGGACGGATGAAATTCAAAGCAAATTGAACGATAAATGAAGGAATGAGATTCCAGCAAAGAAAATTACTGCAAAGGGTGTGGACGTTTGATGATCGCCTATTAAACCCCATTAACCGATCCCAGGGTGCGATTGCGGAGAAAAAAAATAGTATTGAGAGAGAAAGAGAAGGCGAATTTTGGAGCACTACTTGGCAATCAAACTTACGATCCCGCTAACGAAACGCACGGTACACGACCGAATGAATTCCGAGAGGGAGAGAGAGATATCGGGGGGAAAGATGAAATGACGACAGCGTAGGAAAGAAATTAATTGGGAGTCGCGAGTAAAGATGACGGCCGGACGAAATTACTTCGGCGAACGAACTTCTTTGAAATACTAAAATGAGTAATTCCCAACCAGCTCGCGAAACCATTTTACAAAGGAAACTCCCCCTTCCCTTCCCCTCTCTCTTTCTTTCTGTCTCTCAATCCCTCTCCCTCTCCTCCCCTAATATTTCTTAATATCGAGTGTGGCATTGTAAGTTAGCCCCTTGCGCTCTTCCATGTCCTAACCTTTACACCACCACCTCAAAAGAGGGAGTAAAGTTAACGAGGGGAGGGAGGAAGAAAGGGGCGAGGTAAGTTTGGAGAGTATTAAAGGAGGGAGAAAGATTGGAGTTTCGTCGGCGTGGTTGAAGGAGTGGCGGGCGGAGTTGATGGGAGTGTGGGGAAGAGGGGGGAGAGCGAGATGATGTGGAGGAGGGAGTGGGAGAGGGAGGAAGTGAAAAGATATTGGAAGGGGAGATAGGAAGGAGAGGAAGGATGGACTGTATGGGAGTGAGGAGATAGAGAAGAGGTAAGGGGGTAGATTTCGCTGGAAGTTAGAGGGCTTGCTGGGAAGGGGAATGAGGATGGGGCAATGGAGTGGTGGGAGGGTTAGCGATAACGTATATAGCACGCGGTTAGTTGCCGCAAGAAATTTCCGATTTATTACGCTGTATAAAAGTTCTTTCCCCTCGTAAAGTCCCATTCAATTTCGTACGATTCCCTCTTCTAACCCCCTCCCTCCACCTCCACTATCTTCCTTCCTCCGCCTCTCCCTCTTATCCTCTCTCTCTCTCTCCCATTCCCTCCATTCCTCTTCCCTCCATTACCGCTCCCTCCCATCTCTGCTCCTGAGGCAAAGGTAGCAAGGAGCAAAAAAGACACCGAAAACTTCCGCCCCGCCTCCTCCTCCGCCTCCTCTCCGAATCCTCGCGCTGCCGCACCTCATCAACCTCGCAACCCTCGCCGCTCTCACTCCCCTCCAACCCACTCACAGGACCACGATAATCAAAAAAACAAGAGACGTTCGAAATTCTCTCACCGTAAACTCGAGCGGACTCCCACACTACTTCCAGCACTTCCTAGACTCTCCCATTGCGCCGGTTTCCCCTTCATTTTTTTGCTCCGCCACAGTAGCTGCGTTGATCGTTTCCACCTCGCTTGCTTTTTAAATTTCAATCTTTTTCTCTTACTTCTGGAGTCACTCGGAAGAGAGAGAGAGAGTGAGAGAGAGAAAGAGATGCGTATTTCTCCGAGAAAATACCTCGTTTACTCGAGACTGATGTAACTAAAGCCCATCTAACCAAAAAGAAAATAGTGACACATCTCGCTACTGATATTATGTATCTTCGATCTTTCAAATGCCTCTTGCTTTTTAGTATGAGATAATAGGATGATGATGATCATGCATTAAAATTGCATCTCTTGAACATAAATTCTCACGCCATTGACCGAAATGGATAGTTTGAAACAACCTCTATTGAAAAATGAAAGAAAATACTATCGTACTCAATCTAATATTCTATAGTGCAGTAGATTCCAAATTATGCGACGTTAATGCTGGTTGCAATTAAGAAAAGGTTTTAAAAGTCTTATTCACACGCGTACCAGCGAACTTGGATCTCGCTATTAAACACATGTTCAGATATCACTGCTTGAAAGAATTTTGGAGAGCTAAAAATTCACGAAATTCACGAAATACAAGTTAGTGTGCGAAAAAATAACACAATTTTCAATAAACGTTCTCAGGTAAGAAAAAACGATATAAATTTAGATATACTCAATTTCAGTTCATAATGACTAGATAATATACTTAAATTATTCAATGGTCAGTGAATTGTATAGATTCACTTTATAGCGTTAAGAAAATCCGTTTAAATTAATTAAATTAAATACCAAAAAATTATTATTTGCCTATAAATGGATTCTTTCAAATTCGGACACAAGAACTTTAAAAAGTACTTATCTCAGATATCTCCAATCATAACGTTGTGGCTATTGAAGATATCTGAGGTAAGTACTTTATAAAGCGCTTGTGTTTTTAATTACATGTTATTTACCCAAAAAACGCCGAAAATTTCTACATGGCATAAATTGAGCCAATTTTTGTAGCCCTGATAACATGCAAAATTATTTGTAATATTCAGATTAAATTGAGCTCAATTTTATACATTTATTTTTAAGAAAATGCAGATCCATTAAACATTATCTTAGGATATGCAACCGTAACTCTTATATATAAATACTACATTATAAAAAAGGAATGAGCTGCAGAAAAACTTCTTTTTAGGAAAAACAGCTGACATAAGTTGCAGAAAAATGCATTTAAAATGGAAATATGAAAGGAATTGTTAATAATTAGCATAAAACACAACTTAAAAATTAAACCTAAAAGTCATAATTTATTTCCGTTGAAATAAAAAATAAATAGAATTGCACAATTCATCATCTAATCGTAAGGCTCAAACTAACGCTCAAAACATTACACGAAACTTAAGCTACAAACAGTAGTTTATCTACTCACTGCTGTATCTTTCAAATGAGAGTATAAATTACATTTCGTCACTTATTTAATAGTGAAAAAGCCTAAAATCAAGTATATTCGGAATCAAATAAAAAAATAACTCTTCGACATGAAATAAATGTTTACTCTTCCGTTACTCTTCGTAAGAGCTTACGTAAACTAACTCAGATTGAATGAAAATGCATTAAAATTACGCTAGTAACTTCCGGGAATATAAATTTCTTTAATTCCTATTTAATTGCTAATAAAAACGAGACAACTGGGTGGAAATATATATAAAAATAAAAATAAAATTCTTTTATTTTTCCTATCGTACGTTTAACCTACCAATGTATCAAACGTCCGTAACCAAAGAAGAATTTCAATCCTTTCGTCGTCCATTTTTAACATTATAATTAAGAATTGAAATCCGGTGTAAATGAAGATTACCGTAAAATATTATCTGAAAAATAAATATTCTCAGAAATTTTGTATGGTTAATATTGCATAAATGCAGGATGTCGTTCCAATGACTTCATTCTTTTCTGATATGTGCTCACCAACATTTCAAAATACAATAGTATTGACCAAAGAAAGAAAGAAGGTATGATTAATTTCAATAAAATTTCATCTGCACGTGATCTACAGTGAAATAATAGCATTTTGGAAGAAAACTTATATGGAACTGATTTTCTGTCACAGATGATGAATAAGTTTACTTTTATTAAATGAAATATCTCTAGAATGATCAATGAAAAGCATGAAATATTACATTAGTAAACTTATGAAGGGACGTTTACACGATCAATATTTATTGACAGTAATTATATTTTCAATATTAATGGCTCTTCAATATCGGATATTCACGGTCAATATTTTTTTAACAATTCAGATCTCTTGGATTCTTTAATTTTTTAGCCCTTTTCTTGAGGCATTACTTTTTTCTTAACATCGTCATGAATAGGATCTTTCTTCATTAGCTTGAAAATAAACGGTAGTAAATCGTATGCTTCGTTTTTATTGCCTCCATTTGAGTAATTATTACTCGAAACATCCCATAATAATAGCTCGTTGTACATCAGAATAAAAACACGCAATTTATTGCGAGAATCGTTCTACGTACCCTTTGTGATTAAAGCGACAAATGTTTTTGAGCCCAAATCACCTCAACCGGGATTTTTTGCCCTATGGAGCAACAAATTGGGGAATACTGTCTGGATAAATTCGGAAAATCAGTACAAAATTTTTAACTATCGAAATATTTGTATTGTTATTTACGAATATTCTATTATAAAAGTTCAGTCTATCGCTGATCATTCTGAACTACTTAAATTGGTACAGGGAAAGCATTTGAAAGACAGAGATAGAAATCCAGGATGTCAAATACCGTTGAGTGAGCCAAGTTACGGTGTTAAGCCAAACCATATAAAAAGAAGTTTTAATTTTCGTAAATCGCTATAAAAATCCGCACAGAATGTTAATATCGCCAGGATCAATACAGTACTGAATAAATCAGTACGGTTGGTCACTATATCCATGTTACCTAATGCAATACTGAACGATATTGACAATAGTCACATCACGCGGTAAATTAATATTGAAATTACGTCAAATGTTTTGAAACTCAACAATGTTTCTGTAAATATTTTGTATTATCAATTTCACTCACAACGTGAATAATATTGGCAATATTTAAGCACTGTCAATAAATATTGATAGTGTGAACGGTCCTTGAAAGTCCTACAATAATGACTCTTAAGAACAAAATACGGATTATTGTTACGTGGCTATTGTAACTTTAGAATGGATTCGTTTGCAACATTGCTTTATTTTTCTTTTTAGAATGCCTGATCCTAGGAACTTTCCTCCGTCTTCGCATCCATCCTGGTCATATAATAGCATTCCGCTTCCTACCCCCTTTCTCTCTCTCTCTCTCTGTTTCTCTCCCCCTCTTTATCTCTCTCTCTCTCTGTTTCCCTTCCCCTCTTTCACTCTCTTTCCTTCCCCCCCCCACTTCTGTCCTCTTCCGTAGTAAAAAAAATGAAAGGAGGCAAACTTTGCGTTCGTCGACAGAGGACGACGAGGATTGAGTGAGCGTCCCGGTGCCACTAGGAGGCAATTTGTGGCTTTGATCGTTTGTCTGTGCTTTAATTTGTTAATCAAGATACCGAGATTACCAGACTCAGGCCATCCCGCAATTTTCCTCCCCTCCCCTTCTCCGCCCTCTCTCTCACCGGATCAAAACAAAAAATGAAGGAATTATGGGAAATGACAGTCGGTTCGGGAGTGGGAGGGTGTGGATAGATGAGGGTTTGGGGTGAGATAGGAGAAGGGTAGGCAGAACTGGAGAAGCCATATGATAAAGGAACGGATTGGGCTGGATGGTTCCCGGAAGCTAAGTAACAGGGAGGAAATATAATTCAACTAATTTTTTTAAAAACTTAACTTACCTTTCTTTGGGCTGAATTGTGAAAATATTACATCAATTTAAGGGAAGAAGCGAAGACGAACGCAAACGTTTGTGCCGACAGCAGGGTTTGAACCCGCGACTTACACTAAGTCCATCAATGGGAAAAATTAATACACGCAGTGGAACAGAATGCGTTATAAACACGAATACTATGTAAAAAATAAAAGACGCCTTCATTTTCGATTAAGCAATCTAATTAGAAAAACAAACGTCGCGTCATCACGCAAATTAGGCGCGAACAAATGTTCTCCTTCGGAGCGCGACTCTGCACGAGTAACTGTATGCCATAAGAGTCGAATCGCTAATACGTCCCTTAATCGAATAATCTCCTTCGCATCTATTTTAGCATATTCATGCAAGCGGATTTCGCCCGCGCGTCATCTGCATGCAAAAATAGAATTATAGCAACTATTAAGCAAGTATAAATGCAAACAGGCGGGTGACTGATAAATATTAATGAACGTATGCATTAGCCTTAATTATTTCGTCAACCACAATCATCAGCGCTAGAGGAAACGTCCTATATATCACATCGCGGCGTAATGCTCTAAAATCAGACCGCTTCGCCGTAATTATTTTGTCATTACCAGCCACTAAGGTTTGAGTGTTTTTTAACGCGGAAATTCTCAGCTTCGTTAGCCAAATTGGCACCGTGCCTCGCCTTCCCTCTCTCTTCCTCGTCTCTCCCTCTCCCTCACCACATCTATCCCCTTCCTCTCTCTCACTTAAACCACTAGTTCGTGGGTTTAGAGCAATTGGGATGCACTTGGTTATAGCCCACATGGCGTGGCAATGAGGCCAAAGGAGCCGTCGATTATAGCGCCATTCAACGCAACGGATGAGAGAAACGCCCTCGATAAGAATGTGTTCCAATATCAAAATCCGTGGGAAATAGTGGAATGAATTTCCTGCGATTTTGTGAATCTCGAAGTCCTCTGGTTCGGTGTCTTCATTTCGCCTTCATCAAAAATTTAACCCGTTTAGAAATTCCATCTCATTTTGTTATGGCGATGTTATATAAAGCTAAGAAGCCGAGTTTTATGCCCTCATTACGATCGCCATTGTATAAGACGCATGGCTAAAAGCGGCTTTTGAAAAAAAATCTTTTGTTCCGCACTTTCTCACACTCTGCAAATGTGCATTTAGCAAGAGCCGAGTTCCCAGTTCATTCTAATGACTTTTATAATGTTGGACCATCATACGAGCGTAATGATGTAGTTGCAATACACTAGTAGCAGTATTTGTTTTCCTGAAAATCTCTTGCGAAACTCATTTTTTTTTACATTAGGATAAAATATTAACCGAAACTTTGATTTGATTTGAGTCAGTTCTTTGTACCATATAGGGCATTCGCTCAAGTTTCTACGACACCCGATGTATACATAATATTGACAAATCATCTGTTTGTATAGGAGCATATTTATTCAGCTCAATTTCCATTTATTTCAAATCGAGAACTTTGTCAGACCGGAGACATGAGGCTCAGCTGGTTATTAGCAACAACGTCTGACACCAAAATATGAAGTTTACTTCTCTTATTTGCTGCCCGACAATGGCGCATTCGCAATAACTCTAGCTTGCCTCGGCAAGAGAAATCGCCGCTGTAAAATAAACGCTCCCCATGCAATTTACCTAGCACTTAAACAACTACTACTCAGTGAATCCAATCGCAAAATTACTTCCCTCCCTCTTCCCTGCTCCCTTTCAATCACTATTTAGGGGCCTCCGTAGATTATAGAGGAGGATATAGCTCCCAATATGGCCGGGAAAAATAGAGTGCTCCAACCATACATAATGAACACGGGAAAAAACAGCATGGAATAAAAAGGGAATGCCCGCGGGCAATCTATTAATTAATAAATCCGGGGCAATGCGTCAACGCGAAATATCGAAATAAGACAGGAAAGCAGGGCGTCAGCGCTTATCAGAATTTATTAGGATGCCATGGGAGGGGAGGGAGGGTGGGAGAGAGAGGGGGGAGATAGGAGAACGGAGGGAGGAGAGAGAGAGGGCGAGAAAGGTGGGAAATTGGAGTGGGTACGTATTATTTGGGGAGGGCATTTATTTAACCTCGCCTCCTCTCCCACCCCCGTCCATTCCAAAAACAACGCAGCCCGACAACCTATGCAAAAGGCCGCGCATTAATTGAGCCGAGCGCAACGTGTGTATATCATTCACCGCTCTTGAAGAATTATCATTGAAACAAAGCTCCCGTCACCGGAATCGCACGTCGCTGTATACAGACGGGCGGAAAAAATCGCACGGGCGGAAAACGGGTTGCGAGGGGTGGGGAAGAGCAGGGTGAGGGAAGGGGAGGGGGGGAGGGAAAAGCTCGGGAAAAAAATACAGTTTGTTTGTTGTCCTTTATCTTTCTCTCTCTCTCTCCCCCCCCCCCCCCCCCCACACACACACACACTCGCGCCCTGTGCCGTCGGCCGCGGGAACGTTGCGCGAAATTATAACACGGGTTTTATAGACAGACGACCGTGTGAATCATGGAAAATGCGACTGTTGCCGGGATTAATTAAAAATTATTTAGGAGTGCGGGGCTATTTGTCTCACATGACACGCGCGATATTATTTATTTCCATAGTGGCAACCTTTCTTATGCGAGTTTTTGTTTGCGAGGGATGGAGGTGTTGCAGAGAGCGGGGGCTGGAGGGGAGGAGAGGGAGAGGACGGAGTTAAATGGGATAGACGGCCATATAGCAACTCATGATTATTGCCGCTCCAATTAATGGCTTCGAAAAGAAATACGACTGGCACGACACGGCCGTTTGCCTCGAATGTCGCGGCGAAAAAAATTGTCCGGGGGAGTTTTTCGGTTTAGTGATTTTCATGCGCGGGCAATATATTTGAGTTTCTCGTGCCTTTTTTTTTGTTCGGCTGCGCGAAAAGAAATAGAATAATCTAATTTTTAATCCTTAAAAAAATGTCTCCCGTCTCGCGGTGTTGCGTCCGTCGCCTCCGACTCGCCCCTCGTCGGGATCAAATTATGCGGACATTCTCGCGTCGATCGAACAGTAGTTTCGTCAATTAGATCTTTTAACTTCAGAATCAAATAAACTTCATTCAAATCTCGTATTCTCTAGGCGCAGTTAGGAATTATTAGCTATATGTGCGTCATGAATATATTTATTTTAGAAATTATTTTACCTTCAGATTGCTTACACACTATACGCTGGATACCAGAACAGTCCAACGCAGTGATTATTATATCCGTAATTAATTATTGAAGTAATACATTCCGATATATAAGGTAACTCTATTCAATATGGCCTAGCTAAGCTTTATTAATTTTTCAAGTACCTTTCCCAAATTCTGAAAGTAAAACTAATATAATGTACTCTTAGACAGTTTATTTAAGTAAACGGAAAAAAATGCTAGAATTATAATGCTTCAAAATGGAATTACTGGTTAGCATTTTTGCAAAATCTTGATGTTAGACCATATTAAGAACGTATGATCTCAATATGGCCTATTGGGTTATTGTTCAAAAAATAAGAGAACAAGAATCTGAAATATTTATCAAGTACTTGTATCAAAATTCTAATGCTTGATTGCTCAAAAATGGTTACAATAAATTGTCGGTAGGCAAAAATTACTAAAATATGAGAGAATAAAAGTAAGATTCTAATTTTGCACAGGTCAAAATCGTAAAATTTTACCACCACAGATTAAGGCAGATGAGGTCAAAATTTAATTTAAATAAAGAAATGAACAATAAAATGAGGTCTAAAATCATTCAAAAAATGCATTGTCATTATTTAAGGCTAACAAAATGAGCAATATGGCCTACATAGGCCGTAATGGGGAGACTTGGACTAGTAAAACATATTCCGTTGGAACCACATGACATCTCAATGAATTGCCAAACCAATCACATCACTAATAGTAAAGACAAATATCTTGTAGAATGCCTAAGGTCAAATTAAATTAACTAACTTTTACCTGTATAAACAATGACTTAACCAACGTCTTGAAATTAGATGCACGTAACCACAAACGCTGGTCCCAAACAAAACACTCCAGTAAATTCAGTTAACTGAGCGCGTCCGGCGAATCCATATAAACACAGTTGTTGGCACTCTACCGATATACTGCAACCACTATCTATCAATTTTGTCACGTAGTGCGTTCAATACGGCGAGTAGGCCATATTGGGTACAGTTACCTTATTTTGGTTCACTGTCTCCATTATTTTGTTTTCATCAATAAACTGATAACGAACTATAAGCAATCAAGGATAGTAAAAGATTTTTTGATATCGTCATCACATAATACTGTATGTTTTGTAATAAATCATAAAAAACAAGGAATCAAAGAGACATTGAAATATCAGCCAATTTGCATAAAAACTACGACAAAAATTGACTCGAAACCGGCCATGGTTGTAATATTTATTTCTACAGGATATTAAAAATTTCAACCCCCCGTACATCAATCCTTACGAAATAGAGATTAATAAATCCTGGCACTCCTTGATTATCCTCTCGTTTTAAAAATAAAACAGCGTCAATTTTTCGCGCGTTGCCATCTCAGCCTCAATCCAATCCTCTATTTCGGGATGACTCCTTTGAAGACCCACGGCGATTACAAGTGCAGCGAAATTTCTAAAGGGGGGCGGGGGGCGAAGTCGCTAGGAAAGGGCGGGAGGATAAAAAATGGAGATATAGAGAGAGAGAGAGGCGAGTATGGGGGCAGACGGAGAAATAAAGAGAGGGGATGATAGGAGAGGGAGAAAGAGAGACCAAAGGGGAAATCGCAATGAGGAGGAAGATGTGCGTAACAGCTGTGGAGCATAAATCTGGTCACGGAAGACCGGTATTCGATTATTCGTCGTCTCCTCGCCCACCCACTCCCCCTTCTTCCCCTCCTCCGCTCACATTCACTTCCGAACTCTCTCACCCCCAAGGAGGAGTTTCTCTTCCCCCTTCCTCCACCCTCTCTCTCTCTCTCTCACCTCCTCCCTCCAACCCGTTCCTTCTTCCATCCTCTCTCTCCACGCGCCCCATACCATCCGAAACCCTTCCTCCTCCACTTCCCGCTCGCAGTTTATCACACTGTCATTCTCCATTACAGTGGTTGACTGAGGGTAGGTGGATGGGGCGAAGGGGCGAGGAGGGGCCGCGGGGCGTGGAGGGGCTCTGCTGCGGAGTGCGGAGGCGAGGCGGAGGGCTCGCCGGGGAGGAGTCGTGGAGCGGGGAGAGAGCATCTCCCTCGGATGGGGCTCTGCGAAAAGGGGGTGGAGGTTCGAAAGAGGATCGGCGGGTCGGGGGCGGGGCGCGAGCGGGATGCCGGCGTGGGGCGGAGGAGGCGGGGGATGGAGGAAATGGGGTTGAGGGATGGACCGATTGTGGACCCCTCCGCTGGCAATCCATCATTCTTTGTGACACTCTGGAGACTTTTCTGGGGCTTTCGGGCCCAGGGTCTGCGGTGCAAAAGGCCGCAGACTGATAAATCAAGTGTTACTAACACAGCGGGCCAGTCCTCTGCGAGGATGGCGTCGGTTCGTGTGTGTGTATGTGTGTGTATGTGTATGTGTGTGCTTGTACGGTATACATCACTTCTGTTTTATTTTTCTCTCTCCCCCCCCCCCCCCCACCTTCCCTCTCTTCCCGATGCGCCCCCGCCCACCGGCAAAACCCTGCGTTTTTTTATCTACTTCCCTCCCTTTCTATATCTCACTCTCTTTGGCGGCAATATTTTTTTTGGTGAAGGGTGAAAGGATTTCGGACCAGCGAAAATTTCGGAGATATCCGTGAAATAAAAAAGGAAAGATGGGCGCGCTACACATATCTACGTAAGAGAAGTGGACGAAATCTCCAACTTTAAATCTTTTTGGAAGCTTTGTTTTTCCTATAAAGATATGTAATTGAAACGTTAGATTGTTTTAAGCGATCAACCAGCGCCATTAACAGTAACATAATAGAAGAATAAGCCTTTGGTAGATCTCCGTAACTCTTAACTCTTAATCCTATCTTTGCGATTTTGAACTTTACCGTTGGTAGAGATCTTTGCAGAGAAAAATGTGATATCGCTTTTATTTTTGGGCTAAAACATAATTTAAAATAAGTAGAGATATTTAAGTCTATAGAGCAGTTCATTTTGAACAGCACGTGTAAATGATATTGAAATATTTATGTTAGTCAATTAATCATCGAATCGATTGATTATAGATATATGTTTTTATTACATTCAATTTTATTGATAAAATTTATATACAACAATTATATACTTACAACTGTATAATTGATACTGAAATTTATGACACAGAGGCAAATGTAAAAACATTTCCTGTTATTTATTACCATAAAAATCTATCTGATTTAATGGGTAGCAAGTATACGTTTTTATGTTTTAAAAATCGATTAATAAAGAACAAATCAGAAGGTCTCTCAAAGGCAATGAATAATTTCTAAATTAATAATCTATTTATCACTATAAGGAGGGGTGATGGAACGGCTTGATTGCTGGGCTTTCACGTAATGGACCTGGGCTCGAATACTGGCTGAGGTCGGTTTTTCCAACCTGAGCCTGCCTCTACCCGACTTGTGTTGTAAGGAGAAGTCTGTTAAACAGTGCGTTTCCTTAGTCCTTGTCGTTAAATGCAGGCTAATGTCGGCTCTGGGTTTCCCAATGTTTGGTCTGTAATTTTTTACGCGAAATTTTACTCTAAATTTGGCCGTTAAAAAGTTCATTGTCCATATCAAGTTCTGCGCTCTTAAAAGTTTTAATATTAATCATCGAAGATACCATTATTACTCTCTCCGTGTACGAAGTATAGAGAAAGTATTGATTCCATGAAAAAAATCGAATTCGAGATTTCAACGGAAATATATGTTTTAAGGTCTCCTAAACAGGTTTTGACTATTTTCTCAATGATGTCTGCGTGTCTGTCAGTCAGTCAGTCTGTCTGTCTGTCGGTCTGTCGGTCTGTATGTGATAGGATATTGTGGGCGCTCTAACTCAAAAACTTACGCTCACATCAATAATAAATTTCATATTTAGGAAGAGTACTATATAATGAAGAGCCGATTAGGTTTTGGTAACAACAGCTCAATGTTTTGGTTTTTGGCAATTTGTTCTTTTAAATTTTCATAAATGTAAATGTTGTTTATTATAAACTTCATAGATAATATTATTCTCTGTAACTTTTGTTTGAAACAATTTTTGTAGTACACGTTTTTAAGGAGATATTCCATTTATTTAATATTTTCTTTAATATTTAATGAACGTAAAACAGTACTGGAATAAAAGTCGTAGGAAATTTAATTTTCTAAAACCTTTATTCGAAACATTTTCCCATGTAATGTATTGTTGAAGAGATATTTTTAAAACTAAATTTTTTAGCTGCCACAACCACACCATCTATCGGCGACTATTGTATACACTTTACCCTCCTTTTTATTTTCTTAATTGATGGAGCTTCGGGGTTATATCAAATATCAGAAGGCTACGATTTTAGTTTATTTGTTCTTTGTAAAATCTTGAAATTCTTCCTTAAAATATTTTTTATCATTTAACCTATTTGAAATTTTTAGAAATATTACAGGTTTGGAGAAAGTCATGTAGTGGCCACATCAGATTTTTTTATAAGCATAAAATCGACAGGTTTTTTATATCCACCGGAAGAGGTCCAGTTATAATTATGACCTTTTCTACAGTAGAACATTGTCATCATATGGTTATTTTCTTTGCAGGATTCAAGAAATTGTTGGCTGCCGCGGCCGTGGTAGCATTAACTTTAATCCTTGTTGAAAAAAGACGAACTTTGTATTTCCACAAAATTTTAATTTCAACACGACCTGTTTCATTACGATCGTAGTGATGATGCTACGATCGTAGTGAAACCGGTCGAATTTAAATTAAAATTTTGTGGAAATACAAAGTTCGTCTTTTTTCAATACGAGTCAATTCCACCGAGTTGAGCCTGACCTCATTAATGATATTTAATCCTTGTATTGGTCATGTCCGTTGGAGTTAAAGGCAAAGCCAGTTTGCCTATTATCTGCAATTCAGCACGCAATTAGAATAGGAGAGAAAGCTATTCGGGCGCCTCTAACGTGAGGTTCAGACGTCTGTACAGACATCTCTAACATGGGAACAGACGCTGACAGGAGGGTCGAACCAGGAACCGTTAGCTGATCAGGTTTGTTAAAGAGGTATGTTCCTCTCAAAGTCTCTTACGCATCTCCCACTGTTGTGATCTGGCGATCGTCATATGCATGGTTGGTCCTTTGGCCTTCAAAGAGATCCGTTGGCATCCATTATGGAAGGTCCCATGGGGCAGACCGAGGGCGTGGACTTGGCTTGAACCACTCTCATGATATGGTTGCGTATAAATAGACTAATATTTTAATTAGTGTCATCAGAACAGTTTGAGAAAAAGTTAATTGTAGAGAGAAAACATCAAATTGCACTATACAAATCCGCCGTCCGCTAAAGAACAAAAAAAAACGATTATTACTCAAGAGAAAGAATCTGAGGTAGCGTAATTTAGTGCTCCACTTCCCATGTGAGGACGCTGAGGGAAGGTAAGCTTCTGGGTCCCCTTCACAGATGCTGCAGATGTAGATGTCCCCTCTGGACTCGCCGTATTGTAGAGCAGGGGTCGGCAACCAACTGCACGCTTCCCCCGAGAGCGCTTCATGCGGCCAGCGATTCTGTTATCAAAAATTGATCGGTAAAATTTGACATAGACAATTTTATATTTTTTCAGTGAAATTTCGATCTAATAACTTTTTTGGTAAAGTTATATAACGCTAGTAAATTATGTAGGCTTCATATCCACTAATATGGGGCCACATAATCTCTAGGTAGCTTCTGATGTAAACACTTATTCGGCCCGCCAAGCTCTCGTGACTTCCAATGCGGCCCTCCAAAGCATTCACAACTACGAATGTGGTCCGCCATGCAGAAAGGTTGTCGACCCCAGCTGTAGAGCATCTGAGAAGCCAAAATTGTGGGGACCTAATAATGATTGAAGCCAATGGAGATATCAGTTAGAGAAGAAATTCACTAAAAGAAGTCCTTTAATTTTTTCCACCGAGAATAACATCAGCTTCACTTATGTATTTTGATAGCTGCTTTAAGCGAGGACCTCCTGACATTAGATAACAGATTCGAGTTAGAATATCTGCAAATGTGAAATTATACTATCTTCCTCCATGAGTGAATGATTCGCCGGAATAATAGAACAACAAGAATATACATTTAATAAATTGCGACCTTAAGTGGCCAAATGAGTCGCAGCTATCTGAAATTGAGTGATTGGCCATATTGTCCTGATGAAAAAATAGAACTCTGAAGGTCACGCTAAAGACGATGAGATCTAAAGTTTATCAGTATCACTGTATATTTATCACCTCTTTCAGCAAAATTATATTATTTCTCAATATTTCCACCTTGCTAACTTTTAGATAAACCGGTGTCAGGTAAATAGTAGATAGACGGAGAGCTACTAACTAGTGGCCTACAAGATTGGCCTATAGCCATTGACTGAGAGGTTTCCTAGAGGAAAAGGGACTTTCTTCAGAATCTAGAACCACCCTTCATCTCATCACTAACATTTCAACTCATTTTATGCTTATGTGATATAAAGATTTATTTGCATATAAGTATATGTCCTCGCTCATATCAGCCGTCTTGTTACCAATGAATGAGATCAGTTTGCGTAGATCTCCCAATGAGTTTGCATAATACAAATAATTTTTCGTTTAGATAATGTTCTTATCTATTTAGGCAAATATTATCACGCGCGTGCGCACAGACAGCTCTATTTGAAATAGATGAACAAACCATAGGACCTTACAATATAAAAAACACATCAATTTCTTAAATTTCAAATGATCTAGTTTCAGAAGAATCAATAAAAATTAAATTTATTTCATGGATATAAATGTTGATTTCTTTATAAAAATTATAAACTTATCTAACAAGTATTTCTGAATTCACCGTTTAGAAGGAAAAATAAGAAAATATTTTTCTCTTATATTTCTTGGCGTATCCAATTGTTGTTGTTTTAAAAACCCATGCGATAAATATATCTCGTCAAAGGAAATTTTGTTTTGTTTCAGAAATAATTAATGAACCCCTCACAATCAGTTAAGAATGAAAACGTGAAATTCATACGTTTGATGAATTATTTTCAGACGAATATGTGCTTTTTGTTGCTCTAGATCTAGAAAGTTAAATTTTATATTTACACAACCAAGAAATAGCAATAGTTTTCAAAACATTTACGTTGGAAAAAATACCTTGTAAAATTAAGTCACAATTACGTAAAATAAGGAATATAACACATGAAAAAGTTCAAGAAAAGAAAAATAGCAATTACAAATTCCTGCATCTGATTTTTATAACTTTTATCGTAAAAAATTAATTTCACAACTTATTATGAGCTACATTATGCTGAAAATTATTTTTCCCTAAAAGATATAACGTTAAAAATAACTTATAGAATACTTAAACTTAATTCACTTTAAGACAGTGTTATAAAAGGTGTGTCCATAGGACCAACAGTGATCTTCGACGATCTCCCAATTAGCTAGAAATTCCGTCAGGGTCAAGAATTATTACAAATAGGGGTAATAATTAAAAATAATTTACTAATTAACGAGGCTAAACTAGTAAATTCTAATATTTTCGAGAAATAGATCTTTGGATAGAACATTTTATATCCTTCAAAATATTGTGACAATCATGATTACTGCCCACCCTTATATAACCCGCGTTTAGAATGGTTAAGAGCCAGGAATATAATGCGAAAAATGTGTGATTTACTGTTATTTATTGTTTTTAATGAGTAGCTCTTCTTCCCATGGGTGGGACATAGAATACTTGAAAATTCTCCTAGTAAAAAATTATAAATTTCTATAAAGATGATAGACTACTTGGTTACAAACCAATTATATTTGTACGAATAAAGATAGAAGTTTTTAAATAGAGAGTATGCTTTAAGTCTTCTTGATTGAGAAGTCCTCTTCCGTCAAAACTAAGAAGTAAGCCTACGGTCGCACTATAGCACCCGACATCTGACGACAACTTTGCTAACTCTCGGGGCAACCGAATTGAGACTTTTATGGCGCGATAATATTTGAATGTATTTCACAAATTCGTCTAATTTTCTTGATGAAATTTTTATTATAAAACGGTTAAAATAAATTATTACCGTTATTGTTTGAATAAAGTTCTATTATTAATTGTTTGCCAGAGTAGAATTTTTTTAGAAATGTGCCATTATGAAGATTTAGTTGACTGCAAAAATTAATGTTTTTGCAACGTAATTAAATTTACCTCCTCGACTAAAGTTGAATTACAATTCCTTTCGTTTTAGTGCACTTTGTTCTCAGTGCGAATTACTTTTTGTTTTATAAATAATTTTCCTTTCAGATGTATACAATTTTTGCTTTTTATTTTATTTTAAAGATTTGTAAATTTATGAATCTATATAATATAAACTAAAGTTTTACAGTGTTACGTAACTGTCAAAATTTTAACATATTAACTTTTTCTAACTAACTAATTACTGTTAACTAGCAGTTGGTTGATCAATCTTCAATTTTATCTAAAAACATTTTCAGTATTTAATTAAGGTTGTATAAGTTATAACTATTATTAAAAGTATAATAAAATAAATGAGAAGTATTTTAAGGATATTAAAAGATCAATATTAGGAAGAACTTTTGTAAATTTAGTGTATTACTGAAATAAAGAAATATTTAAAGAAACATGTACAGTGAACCCTCAAAACTCGCGGATTTCCCGTTCTTGGTATTTATAATTTGTGGAGGGTTTCACTGCATCCTTATTTAACATTAGCGGAATTAACACTTTTCTATTCACTGGAACAGACGGAATCGCCGTTTTCTTAAGCTGTGATGTCAGCCTTCCTGTCTATCGATTCGCGGAATGCGTACCACATCAATCTTATGAGAGATATTTAGAGAATAAAAAACAAATTTCTCTGAATAATAGATCAGGCTTCCCATACTTTGTGACAATGGACATTGCGTCATGATATCTTTGACGCACGTTTCTTGGAGAACCTTGAAAAGTTGACGGCAAAATATATGTTCTAACAATTGATATATTTTCAGGTTGTTTTTCCAAATGGTCACACAGCCCTTTGTATTGTTCTACACGAAGCTTTGACTGTTAATTTCTTATGAAATTAAGATTGTTCGCTTCAACTTGTAAGTAGGAGTCCACGATATACTGTTGGACGAGCTTTCCGGAGTACAGAATAGGACTGAATTCATTTTTTCTTATGGTTGTTTGGCCAACTTTAAACTGCAGCATTGAAATTTTAATTCTAACTCACCTTTCAAAGCCCTCGGTTTCCAAATTAGGTTGCCATCCAGCCTCGCCGTAAGGAAACAATAATGGGTAGGTAATATGGTCAAGATTAGGACTTAATATGTTCAAATCTATGAGACGATTTCTCTCTGCACAAGGATAAATCTTAATGAGGTTCACCATCTTCAGTGGTAAAAATCATAGCCATTTCATTTTCAGAGGGCAAATTGAACCGTCTAGCCTCAGTGTTTCGATCTCTAAGCAAAACCATAAAAAGATGCTGCTCGATTTTAAGCTATGGCTTTAGCCATTTCCTCTCGTTCTACCTTAGCTAGCATCTTGCAACATTGAGCATACGGATTATTTTCTCTCATCCACTATCCTATATATTTTATGATTTCCGCAATGTAATCGGAGTTTTCGACTAAATCCATGCGCTCCTTAGTAGACTGACTGGAATCCAACATTTAAAGCTGAGCAAACTTTCTGTCTTCCTTTTGAAGAATGCAAATGAGACGTTTAATGATAAATATGGCCATGAACGCGAAAACAATAAGCCCCCTGAGGGAGCTGATATTTGGCAACCTAAAGACGCCAATCCCACAGCGCTGTTATAGGGCCGGATGTTCTTTTTAAAATTTATGTAAAAGGGATTGTAAGGATGTGATAATATATCCTTTAAAATGGTGGATATTCAAGTTTTTCTGGTAATTTGACTTTTCCTTTATGGCAACAATTCTTAAATTTTCCCATCCGAAGATTTTTCAGAAGAAAAATTCAACGAATTACGGGATAATGTTCACCATTGAACTTATGTTACTGAGAAACAGAGTTGTTCATCTGTACAATGAATATAAAATTTCAAATAGTGTATCAAGTAGAAAACTATATAATAATATTAATAAGGAGTACAGAATTAAAATATTGGTAGCTAAGAGAAATGCTAATATAACTTTCATTTAACAGTCTAGCAATAAATGTAAGGCAGCCTGGGAAGTCATTAAAGATGAGGCTAATAGAACTAGGAAACCAAACAGGATAGGAATATCACCTGATGAGTTCAACAAGTATTTTATATCCTCTATTGAATCAATAATCTCAAATATCAATTCTTCCTCTGTATTAGCTGAAGATCTGGTTAAAAATTATAGGACAAATCAAAATATTTTTCAATGGAACAAGGTGACACCTAGTAATATTGTCAGGATTGTTAGAAGATTTAAGGGCTCAAATTGTAAAGATGTATATGGTTTTTCAAACAATTTGTTTAAACAAATTATTGAGTTTATAGCACAGCCTTTGACTAAAGTTATTAATGAATGTCTGAGAGATGGTATTTTCCCAGAATTTTTAAAATGTTCAAAGATAGTGCCTATCTACAAGAAAGGAGATAGAGACATACCAGGAAGCTATTGAAGGGGTTTTTCCATACAGAAACGAACGAAATGGATTTTGTGCTGTTTAATGATTAACAAACATTACAATAAATAACAACGAAACGATAACAATCAATAGCAGTGGCAGATGCTGGCTGATACTCGTCCGGCGTGTCACGTTGACTCATCCGGACGCTGGCTGATATTAGTCCGGCGAAGACTCAGGCGGAAGTGGAAGTGTCGTCCCTCGCCGGCGTACCTTCTCTTCTCTCTAACGCCCCTGGTGGCGTCGCCGGGAACTGCGGAGACAATTCCTAAGCGCTATGCGCCGCGAAGGCGTTAATGGCTATGACCGCTACATCACCCCTCTGGCAGTGCTTAAGGCTATCTGTAATAGAAAGGAATGATGGCAAAACAAGGAGAAATAAAGGTAACAAAACAATAATGCAGGTGAGGTAAGGGTGAATTAGGTGGAAAAGTTCTGTAAATGTGCAGGAAGGTGAACTCTTCTCCCTGCCCGCGTCATCTGCTGTCCAGGCAGGGCTGGAAAATCCATTGCATCTCCTGGGCGGTTGAACACGGTGTCTGCTGGTGACATCGTAGTGGCAGCTGGGGCATCATCCGCTGCGAGAAATGCTGGCTTGAGCCGATCAACCGAGACTCGCAACTCACGGCCACGGAGTCGCACCACATAATTCTTCTCACCTCTCTGCAGGACTTCACATGGGCCCTCATAGGCTGGTTGCAATGCGGCCCGTGTGGCATCATTTCGCACAAAAACATGCGATGAGGATGGCAAGGCCTTGAAGATAAATGTTGGACGCACACCATGTCGAGAAGCAGGCTTGGCACATAAATGCCCCATACGCTGTCTCAGCTGCACGGCGTAATTTGTTTGCGTCACGAGGACCGGGCCAGCTGGCGGTGAAAAAAAATCACCAGGGAGCCGGAGTGTCTCTCCATACACCAATTCGGCAGACGTGCACCCAAGATCCTCCTTCCACGCAGCTCGGAATCCAAGCAGTATTGCCGGCACGACGTCCACCCAATCTGCCGTTTCATGACATCGGATGGCGGCTTTCAGTTGCCGATGGAGGCGTTCTACGAGCCCGTTGGCGGCTGGATGGTAGGCTGTTGTACGCAGATGTGTGGCGCCGGAGAGATCTGCCAACTGCCGAAACAGCTGACTTTCAAACTGACGTCCTTGGTCGGTAGTTACACGGAGCGGCATGCCAAACCGCGACATCCATTCGCGGAAGAAGGTTCTCGCCACCGTCTCTGCCGTGATGTCTGCGATGGGGATAGCCTCCGGCCAACGGGTGAAGCGATCGACGCATGTCAGACAGTACTGGAAACCTCTGGAAACGGGCAAGGGGCCAACCAAGTCTAGGTGCACATGGTCGAATCTGCCTACGGGAGTAGGGAAAGTGCCTACGGGTGAGGAAACATGTCGCGTCACCTTGGACCGCTGGCAGGGGATACACGCCCTCGCCCACTCTCTGCAGTCCTTCTGCACTGCGGGCCAAACAAAACGTGTGGAGACGAGCCTAGCGGACGCCTTGACGCCGGGATGGGAAAGGTTATGCACAGAATTAAAAACCTGCCGTCGCAGTAGGGCAGGCACAAACGGGCGAACAATGGAGGTGGACACATCGCAATACAGTTCTACTTCCGAGTCGGGAAGAGAAACCTTCCGGAGGGCGAGGGAAGAATCCGATTGGAGCAATGCCTTTAGTTCGTCATCATCAGCCTGCGCCCTTGCTAGTGCTTCGTGACCGATCGCGGGCGTCAGTGAGTCGACGCGGGAGAGGGCGTCGGCGACGACGTTTTCACTCCCGGCGATATGGCGAATGTCCGTTGTGAATTGTGCTAAATAATTCAGGTGACGGAATTGCCTCGGAGAGCACTTCTCCGGTTTCTGCCGGAAGGCAAAAGCTAACGGCTTGTGGTCTGTATAGACAATGAAATGACGGCCTTCGAGCATGTGTCGAAAGTGACGTACGGCCTCGTAAATGGCTAACAGCTCGCGATCGTAGGGGCTATATTGGCGTTGTGCGGAATTCAGCTTCCGGGAGAAAAAGGCTAGGGGTTGCCAACCTTGCGGGGTATGCTGCTGAAGAGCGGCGCCCAACGTGAAATCCGACGCGTCTGCGAACAACGCCAACGGAAGAGTGACGTCCGGGTGGTTGAGGAGGGTAGCAACGGCGAGGCTCTGTTTACAATTTTCGAACGCTAAATCTAAATCCGGTGTCCACTCTATGGGTGTGTTCCCTTTAACTTGTCGGCCCTGTAAAACAGCGTGCAATGGTGCCTGAAGCGCGGCCGCGTGAGGGATGCACCTCCTGTAAAAATTTAACATACCAAGGAATCGCCGCAAGGTTTTTACGTCACTCGGCTTGGGAAAATCGCGCAACGCGGTCATTTTCTCCTGAGGGGGCGCTGCACCGTCCCCGGAAACCACGAAGCCTAAAAATGTCACTGTAGGGCGACCCAGGACGCATTTCGCGGTATTCACCAGTACACCGTACTCTCGTAGGCGCGTAAAGAGTTCTGCTAGGTGCCGTACATGCTCTTCCTCGGAGGTAGAGGCCACCAGCACATCGTCGAGGTACACAAAACAAAAATCCAATCCCCTTAATATCGCGTCCATAAATCGTTGAAAGGTTTGAGCCGCGTTACACAATCCAAAGCACATAAAGGGGAACTCAAACAAGCCAAAGGGAGTGGTAATAGCCGTTTTGTGGATATCGTCTGGATGAATAGGAATCTGCTGGTACGCCCGAACGAGGTCGATTGTCGAGAAAACAGTCTTACCTACTAGATTGTGGGAGAAATCCTCCATATGGGGTACGGGGTAGCGGTCGGGCACCGTCCGCGCGTTCAGGGCGCGGTAATCACCGCAGGGGCGCCAACCGTCGCCTTTCTTTGGTACCATATGGAGGGGGGAAGACCAGCTACTCTCGGAGGGCCGTGCGGTGCCGGCGGCTAACATTGCTCGGAACTCACTCTTGGCAATGGCAAGCCTATCCGGGGCCAGGCGTCGTGGCTTGGAAGAGACGGGAGGACCGGCAGTCGTGCGGATGTGGTGCACCGTGGAATGTTTCGGCTCCCTTGGCATTCCTGCAGGCCGCGTTATCTCGGGAAACTGCGAAAGAAGGGTATGGTATTTACCGCCGCCGGTTACGCATTTGATGTGACCCATAGGGGCACGCGGGACCCTGCCGTCAACGTGGAGCGTGGTGATGCTGTCGAAAAGGCGTTGATTTTTCATATCGACGAGAAGACCGTAGAACCGGAGAAAATCCGCGCCGATGATTGGCTTGGAGACATCGGCGACCACGAAACGCCACGCGAATTCCCGCCGGAGGCCCAAATTGAGATTCACCACTAACCAACCGTACGTGGAGTTGACGCTGTTGTTCGCGGCGTAGAGTTCGTAATTGGACTTCGCCCTTGGTCCCTTCACTAACGTCCGAGGAAAGACGCAAAGATCGGACCCGGTGTCGATGAGATAGCGCGTCTTCGTCGGGATATCGGTCACGAATAGGCGGCTTGATGACGGGCAGTAGTCGGTTGCCGCTTCTACCGACCGCCCTCCGAGTTTTCCGCGACGTAGGAGCAGGGCTGAGTGCACTTTTGGGCCTTCGGACCGAACTTCCGATGGTTCCAACACACCTCCCTGTCGCGGCGATTGAGAGAGGGAGCTCTGCGGAAGTTTCCGCGGGGACGGCTCCGGGACCGTGGGCGCGCGCGTGGTGCAGCTCGGCTCACCGATAATGCGGCGACCTGCTGGCTCAACTCATCCATGCGTTTCACGAGAGCCTCGAGCGTGGAATCCGGAGACGCTCTGGCCACCTGGTGTCTGGACGTCACCTCGTGGATTCGATCGGCGAGCTGCGCCACTCCATCCAAGTCCATCGCGTCCTGTGCGGTGAGAATTGCCTGTAGATAGGTCGGCAATCGGCCCAGCCATAACGACCGCAGGAAACTGTCGGGGACGGTAACGCCGGCGAGGCCACGCAGATGGCGAAGAAACTGCGATGGTTTCCGGTCGCCAATCTCCTCGTGCTCCAAGAGTTGGCGTATCTTTTGCTCCTGCGAGAGCGAGAGGCGCCGGATCAGTTCCTCCTTCAACTTCTCGTATTTACCCGTCGGCGGAGGGTTTGCAATTATGTCCTCCACCTCTAACGCGTACTTGGGCTCCAACTGGCTAACAACTTGCCAAAACTTTGTAGCGTCCTGAGTGATTCCACCCAAGAAAAATTGTCCCTCTAACTGTGTAAACCACAGGAGTGGTTTTTCGGGCCAGAACGGAGGCACGCGCACACTTACACGATTGATTTCGTTCCTACTCTCACCCTCCATTGCAAGTTTCACGATGTCCGAACCACGTGGGCACGCGATCACGTCGGGGTCACCACTGAAGGGGTTTTTCCATACAGAAACGAACGAAATGGATTTTGTGCTGTTTAATGATTAACAAACATTACAATAAATAACAACGAAACGATAACAATCAATAGCAGTGGCAGATGCTGGCTGATACTCGTCCGGCGTGTCACGTTGACTCATCCGGACGCTGGCTGATATTAGTCCGGCGAAGACTCAGGCGGAAGTGGAAGTGTCGTCCCTCGCCGGCGTACCTTCTCTTCTCTCTAACGCCCCTGGTGGCGTCGCCGGGAACTGCGGAGACAATTCCTAAGCGCTATGCGCCGCGAAGGCGTTAATGGCTATGACCGCTACACTATCAACCAGTAACTATTGCCCCCGTTTTGTCTAAAATATTTGAAGCAGCCATCAAAGACCAACTAAATTCTTATTTTGAAAGCAATAATCTCTTTACCCATTCCCAATTTGATTTTCGCTCTGAAAAATCTACAACTCAAGCTGTAGAATCAGTCGTCAATACAATTCTCAATGGATTTGAGAATAGAGACTATATTTATATTACCTTATGTGATTTATCATGACCTTTTAACTGTTTCCCATCCAATTTTATTAAACAAACTATGGCATAAAAGACCACATTAAATGTCATAAAATCATATTTGTCTGGTAAGAAACAACAAGTGTACTTGTGCGGTAAATATTCAGAAATGTGTGACATAAATAAAGGTGTACCTCAAGGCTCAGTTATGGGACCTTTTCTTTTTCTGATAATGATAAATGATCTTGCATGTAATGGTAACTACAAATCAATTTTATTTGCTGATGATACTACCTTTATTAATAGCGGTAAAGATGTGAATGCTATTAATTCTATGTCCACTGCTATATTCAATCAGTCTAACATATGGTTTTCTGCAAATCAGTTGTTTCTGAATTAAGACAAAACACAATATATGATGTGTAGCTTATTGGCTAACAAGGAAGAGTCTAAATCAATTTAATTACTTGGTTTTCATCTACATTCAAAACTGAGCTGGAACAACCATACTTCAGGGGTGTGCAACAAACTGTCTAGAGCTTTGTTCTTACTTAGGAAACTTAAGTCTATGATTTCTACTGAATATATAAAAAATATCTATTTCGCCTTCTTTCAATGTCACTTAAACTATGGGCTTAAATTATGGAGCCATGTACCTGGTGTGAAGCATATCTTTACACTACAAAAGAAGGCCATTAGAATTATAGCTAATGCTGCTTTACGTGATCACTGTCGGCCACTATTTGTACAATATAAAATAAAACTGTGTATAGTTTGTATATATATGCAAATTTGGTAAATGTTAAAGAAAATTTAAACACACTAACAACTAGATCAGATATTCATCACTACAATACTAGGACTAAATGTAAACTTGACATTACTCATTGTCGGTTGCCTAAATCTTCGAACTGTCATAAATATCTAAGCATGAAGCTATTCAATAAACTATCTAATGCTGCAAGAAATGTTAATGTAAATAGATTTTAATCTGTGCAGTACACATGGCTATTGACCAAGGTTTTATACTCAATGGAGTGTATGGGGGTACGCTGTAGCACCTATTGTCAAGGACGGTTACTTCAGGATGATGAAGGTCCAAGACGACTGGGCCTCACAAGGTCCCCAGCTCTCACTCATGGCTCCACGTGCCACACCCTGGTAACTGCATTGGTCTGCAGGCAAAACTGAGTGAGGGTAGCCAGATATGGCGAAAATGCAGCGTCTGTGTCATATTGGACGGCTTGCAAACAGCGTCTGTCCCATATTGAATTAAGCTAGGCATCTTCTGCCTGTGTGGAAAGTAACGGAAAGTTACCACACTATCTAATTCCCAAGAAGCTCATAGTATGGACCTCTTTGTAAAAGATTCCGGAGGTAAAACTTCCCCTCAATCGGATCTCCGGGAGGGGAATACATCGAGAATTTGTACTAAGTGGAATGCTGAAAGGAAAGAAGTGGATATTAGAATCATCCATCGAGTTGGCATGTTGATCAGTTGTCTCAATAATTCAAATCATTCCCTCTCTTCCCTCGCTTATGTTGTACTTCGAGAGAGAACACCTTTGTCCTCACATTTTATACTCTAATTTGTTGTTTTTACTTTGTTCTTTGGTTTTTCGTTCGTTTTTTTACACACTTTGCTGAGCGAATCGAGTTAGCATGTTGATCAGTTATCTCAATAATTCAAGTCATTCCCTCTCCTCCCTCGCTTATGTTGTGCTTGGAGAGAAAAAATCTTTCTCCTCACTTTTTCAAACTTCATTGATTGTTTTTGCTTTGTTCTTTTTTTGTTCCTTTTTTTCTAACACGCTTTGCTGAGCGAATCCTGTTAGCACTTTGATCAGTTGTATCAATAATTCAAATCATTCCTTGTCTTTCCCCGCTAAAGTTATACTTGGAGAGAGAATTTCTTTTTCCTCACTTTTCAAACTCTCATTGGTTAGTTTTGCTTTGTTTTTAGGTTTGTTCGTTCGTTTTCTAACTCGAATTGCTTAGCAAATCGAGGTATCATTTGGATCAGTTGACTCAATACTAGAAAACTTTCCCTTGCTAAAACTTTACTTGCAGAGAGGAATTTTTGTCCACACTTTTTAAACTGTCATTGGGTTTTTTTATTCGGTGTTTGGATTGTTTTCTCATTTTATAACAGTCATTGCTGAGGGAATAAAATTAAGTTAGGTATCTTACACTCATTGCTGAGAGAGTCGACCTTGTATGTGAATTAGTTTATTCAATGCTGCTGTAGATACCCTCGCTTAAGGGGATTTCAGAGCACTTTCTCCACACCTTTTATACATTCTTTGGGCTTTTTCATTGTTATTTGGATTCTTCGTTCGTTTTCTAACTCTCATTGCTTAGCGTATCAAAATAGCATGTAGATCAGTAGACTCAATACTGCAAAACTTCCACACTTAAGATGTACTTGGAGAGAGGACTTATTTCTCCTAAATTTTCATACTCCAATTGGGTCGTTTTTCTTTGTTGTTTGGTTTGCTCGTTCGTTTTTCAACACACATTGCGGAGCGAATCGAGATATCATGGGGATCGGTTTACTCAATACTGCAAAACCTTCCCTAGCTATAGATACTTGGAGAGGAAACTATTTCCTCTCATCTTTGATACTCCCATTAGGTTGTTTTTCTTTTATTTTGGGTTTGTTCGATTGTTTCCTTACACTCATTGCTGAGCGAATTGTGTTAGCATGTGGTACATTTGACACAATACTGCAAACCTTTTCCTCTCTTAAAGTGTACTAGGACAGAGGACTACTTTCTCCACGCTTTTGATATCCTCATTGGATCTTTTTTGGTTTGGTTGGCTCGTTCATTTTCTAACACTCATTCCTGAGCCAATCGTTTTAGCATGTGGAACAGTTGACTCAATACCGCAAAACCTTCCCTCGTTTAAATTGTACTTGTAGTGAGGACTTCATTCTCCACCTTTTTAATACTCTTATTGGTTTGTTATTCGTTGTTGTTTGGTTTGTTCGTTCGTTTTCTCATACTCATTGCTGAGCAAATCGAGTTAGCATGTGGATCAGTTGATTCAATACCAAAAAACCTTCCCTCGCTTAAGTTTTACTTTTAGAAAATACTTCGTTTTCCACGTTTTTAATAGTCTCGTTGGTTTGTTTTTCATTGCTGTTTGATTATTTCGTTCGTTTTCTTACATTCGCTACTGAGCGAGTCCAGTTTGCATGTGGATCAGTTGACTTAATACTGCAAAACCTTTTCTCCCTTAAGTTGTACCTGGAGAACGAACTTCTTTCTCTAAACTTTTGATACTCTTATTGGTTTGATTTCATTGTTTTTTTTTATCCGTTCGTTTTCTAACACTGGTTGCTTAGCGAATCGAGTTAGCATGTGGATCAAGTGACTCAATACTGCAAAACTCGCTTAACTTGTACTTGGAGAGGGAATTTCTTTCTCCACACTTTTGATACTCTCATTGGTTTTTTCTTTCTTGTACGGTTTCTTCGTTCGTTTTCTAACACTAATTGCTCTCCAAATCTTGCATATATACCTTTGTTTTTTGAAATTGTTGTTTGGTTTGTTCGTTATTTTTCTGACACTTATAGCTGAGCGAATCGAGTTAGCATGTGGATCAGTTGACTTAATAATGCAAAACATTCCCTCGATTAAGTTGTTCATGGAGCGATTTTATTTCCTCAAAATTTGATGTTCTAATTGAGACAACTGATCAACATGATAGCTCGAATTGCTCGGCAAGGCGTGTAAGAAAATAAACGAACAAATCAAAGAACAATGAAAAAAACCAACGAGAGTATAAAATGTAAGGAAAAAGACGTTCTCTTTCCAGGTACAACATAAGCGAGGAAGGAGAGGAAAAGTTTTGAATTATTGAGACACAGATCAACATGCAAATTGGATTCCCTCAGCAAAGCGTGTTAGACAACGAACGAACAAACCAAATGACAAAACAAATAAATAACCAATGAGAGTATAAAATGTGAGGAAAAAGACGTTCTCTCTCGAAGTACAACTTAAGCGAGGGAAGAGAGGAAATGATTTGAATTATTGAGAGAACTGATCAACATGCTAACTTGATTCGCTCAGCAAAGCCTGATAGAAAACGAACGAACAAAACAAAAAAATAACCAATGAGAGTGTAAAACGTGAGGAAAAAGACGTTCTCTCTCGAAGTACAACTTAAGCGAGGGAAAAAAAGGATTGATTTGAATTATTAAAACAACTGATCAGCATGCTAACTTGATTCGCTCAGCAAAGCGTGATATAAAACGAAAGAACAAAGCAAAAACAACCAATGAGAGAATAAAATGTGAGGAGTATATCGTTCTCTCTCCACGAACAACTTAAGCGAGGGAAGAAAAGGAATGATTTGAAATATTGAGACAACTGATCAACATGCTACCTCCATTCGCTCAGCAAAGCGTATTAGGAAACGAACGAACAAACCAATGAACAAAGCAAAAGACCCCAATGAGAGTATAAAATGTTAAGAGAAAGACGTTCTCTCTCCAAGTACTACATAAGCGAGGAAGGACAAGGAATGATTTGAATTATTCTGACAACTGATCAACATGATAACGCGATTCGCTAAGCAAAGCTTGTTAGAAAACGAACAAACAATGCAGAGAACAAAGATAAACAACCAATGAGAGTATAAAATGTGAGGAGAAAAATGTTCTCTCTCGAAGTAAAACATACGCGAGGGAAGAGAGGGAATGATTTGAATTATTGAGACAACTGACCAACATGCAAACTCGACTCGCTCAGCTAAGCGTGTTTGAAAACGAACGAACAAACCAAAGAACAAAGATAAACAACCAATGAGAGTATAAAATGTTAGGAGAAAAACATTAACTCTCAAAGAGCAACATAAGCGAGGAAATAATGGAAAGATTACAATTATTGGGACAGCTGATAAACATGATGACTCGATTCGCTCAGCAAAGCGTGTTGGAAAACGTACGATCAAATCAAAGAACAAAGCAAGAACAACTAATGAGAGTTTAAAAAGTTAAGAGAAATATATATTTTCTCCAAGTACAACATAAGCGAGGAAAGTGAGGTAATGATTTGAATAATTGAGACAACTCATTAATGTGCTATCTCGAATTGCTCAGCAAAGCGTGTTAGAAAACGAACGAACAAACCAAAGTATAAAACAAAACCAACCAATGAGTGTATAAAAAGTGAAGGACAAAGATGTTCTCTCTCCAAGTTCAACATAAGTGAGAGGAGAAAGGGAATGATTTGAATTACTGGGGCAACTAGTCAACATGTTAACTCGATTCGCTCAGCAGTGCATGTTAGTAAACGAAAGAACAAAGCAAAAAAACCAATGAGAGAATAAAATGTAAGAAGAAAGACGATCTCTTCCCAAATACAACATAATCGAGGAATGACAGGGAATTATTTGAATTATTAAGATAACTGATCAACATGATAACTCGATTCACTCAGAAAAGCGTGTTAGAAAGCAAACGAACAAATCAATAACAACCAATGATAGAATAAAATGTGAGGAGAAAGACGTTTTCCCTTGAAGTACAACATAAAAGGGGGAAGATAGGGAATGATTTGAATTATTGAGACAACTGATCAAAATGCAAACTTGAACCAATGAGAGTATAAAATGTGAGGAGAAAGACGTTCTCTCTCGAAGAACAACATTCGCGAGAATAGAGAGGGATTAATTACTGGGACAACTGGTCAACTTGCTAACACAACTCGCTCAGCAAAGTGTGTTAGAAAGCGATCTAACAAAGAAAAAGCAACCAATTAAATTATAAAATGTGAGGAGAAAGACGTTCTCTCTCCAAGTACAACATAAGCGAGGAAAGAGAGGGAATGATTTGAATTATTGAGACAACTGATCAACATGCCAACTCGATTCGCTCCTCAAGGCGTTTTAGAAAAAGAACGAACAATCCAAAGAACATAGAAAAACAAACAATGAGAATATAAAATGTGAGGAGAGAGATGTTCTCTCTCCAAGTACAACATAAGCGAGGGAAGAAAGGGAATGATTTGAAATAATCAGACAGCTGGTCAACATGCTAACTCGATTCGCTCAGCAATGCGTGTTAGAAAACGAACGAACAAACCACAGAACAAAGATAAACAACCAATAAGAATATAAAATGTGAGGAGAAAGACATTCATTCTCAAAGAACATCATAAGCGAGGAAAGAGAGGGAAAGATTAGAATTAATGAGACAACTGAACAACATGCTAACTCGATTCGCTGAGCAAGGTGTGTTTGAAAACGTACGATCAAACCAAAGAACAATGCAAAAACAACCAATGATAGTTTAAAAAAGCGAGGAAAAAGATATACTTTCTTCAAGTACAACATAATCGAGGAAGAAAAGGGAATGATTAGAATTATTGAGAAAACAGATCAACTTGCTAACCCGAATTGCTCAGCAAAGCGTGTTAGAAAAAAAAACGTAAAAACCAAAGAACACAGGTTAAACAACCAATGAGGGTATAAAATGTGAGGAGAAAAACGTTTTCTCTCCAAAACCAACATAAGCAGGAAAAGAAAGGGAATGATTTGAATTATTGAGACAACTGATCAATGTGCTTACTCGATTCGCTCAACAAAACGTGTAAGAAAACGAACGAATAAACCAAAGAACAAAGCAAAAAAAACAATAAGAGTATTAAATGTGAAAAGAAATACGTTCCCTCTCGAAGTACAACATAACCGAGGGAAGGGAGGGAATGATTTGAATTACTGGGACAACTGGTCAACATGCTAACTACATTCGCTCAGCAAAGCGTGTTAGAAAGCGAACAAACAAACCAAAAAACAAAGCAAAAGCAATAAATTAGTGTATAAAATGTGAGAATAAAGACGTTCTCTCTCCAAGTACCACAAAAGCGAGGAAAGAGAGGGAATTATTTGAATTATTGAGAAAAATGATCAACATGATAACTTGATTCGCTCAGCAAAGCGTGCTAGAAAACGAACGGACAATCCAAATATGAAGGAAAAAACAACCAGTGAGAGTATAAAATGTGAGGAGAAAGGTATTCTCTCTCGAAGTACCACATAAGAGAGGGAAGAGTAGGAATGATTTGAAATATTGAGACAACTGATGAACATGCCAACTCGATTCGCTCAGCTAAGAGTGTTAGAAAACGAACTAACATACCAAAGAACAAAGATAAACAAACAGTGAGAATATAAAATGTAAGGAGAAAGACGATCTCTTTCCAGGTACAACATAAGCGAGCAAATAGAGGAAAAGTTTTGAATTATTGAGACAACAGATCAACATGCAAATTGGATTCCCTCAGCAAAGCGTGTTAGAAAACGAACTAACAAACCAAATAACAAAACAAAAAATAACCAATGAGAGTATAAAATGTGAGGAAAAGAATAAAATGTGAGGAACAAGACGTTCTCTCTCCACGAACAACTTAAGCGAGAGAAGAAAAGGAAAGATTTGAAATATTGAGACAACTGATCAACATGCTAACTCAATTCGCTCAGCAAAGCTAATTAGGAAACGAACGAACAAACCAAAGTACACAGCAAAACCAACCAATGAGTGTATAAAAAGTGAGGAAAAAGATGTTCTCTCTCCAAGTTTAACATAAGCGAGAGGAGAGAGGGAATGGTTTAAATTACTGGGACAAATAGTGACAATGATAACTCGATTCGCTCAGCAGTGCGTGTTAGTAAACGAAAGAACAAAGCAAAGTACAAAGCAAAAACAACCAATGATATTTTATGAAGTGAGGAGAAAGATATACTTTCTCCAAGTACAACATAATCGAGGGAGAAAAGGGAATGATTAGAATTATTGAGACATCAGATCAACTTGCTAACCCGAATCGCTCAGCAATGTGTGTTAGAAAAAAAAACGAAAAAACCAAAGAACACACATAAAACTACCAAAGAGTTTATAAAATGTGAGGAGAAAAACGTTTTCTCTCCAAATCCAACGTAAGCAGGCAAAGAAAGGGAATGATTTAAATAATTGGACAACTGATCAATGTGCATACTCGATTGTCTCAGCAAAACGTGTAAGAAAAGTAACGAATAAACCAAAGAACAAAGCAAAAAAAACAATAAGAGTATATAATGTGAAAAGAAATATGTTCTCACTCTATGTACAACAGAAGCGAGGGAATGATTTGAATTACTGGAACAACTGGTCAACATGCTAACCCAATTCGCTTGGCAAAGCGTATTAGAAAGCGAACAAACAAACCAAAAAAAGCAAAAACACCAAATTAGAGCATAAAATGTGAAGAGAATGACATTCTCTCTCCAAGTACAACATAAACGAAGAAAGAGAAGGAATGATTTGAATTATTGAGACAACTGATCAACATGATAACTTGGTTCGCTAAGTAAAGCGTGATAAAAAACGAACGAACAAAGCAAAAACAACCAATGAGAGAATAAAATGTGAGGATTAAGACGTTCTCTCTCCACGAACAACTTAAGCGAGGGAAGAGTGGGAATGATTTGAAATATTGATATATCTGATCAACATGCAAACTCGAATCGCTCAGCTAAGTGTGTTAAAAAACGAACGAACAAACCAAAAAAAAGATAATCAGTCAATGAGAGCACAAAGGGTGAGGAAAAAGATATTCACTCTAAAATAACAACATAATCGAGGAAAGAGAGTGAAAGATTAGAATTATTGAGACAACTGATCAACATGCTAAACAGATTCGCTAAGCAAAGCGTGTTAGAAAACGTAGGAACAATCCAAAAAAGAAAGCAAAAACTACCAATGAGAGTATAAAAGGTGATAAGTAAGACCTTGTCCCTTGAAGTACAACATACGCGAGGGAAGAGAGGGAATGATTTCAGTTATTGAGACAACTGACCAACATGCTAACTCAATTCGCTCAGCAAAGCTAATTAGGAAACGAACGAACAAACCAAAGTACACAGCAAAACCAACCAATGAGTGTATAAAAAGTGAGGAAAAAGATGTTCTCTCTCCAAGTTTAACATAAGCGAGAGGAGAGAGGGAATGGTTTAAATTACTGGGACAAATAGTGACAATGATAACTCGATTCGCTCAGCAGTGCGTGTTAGTAAACGAAAGAACAAAGCAAAGTACAAAGCAAAAACAACCAATGATATTTTATGAAGTGAGGAGAAAGATATACTTTCTCCAAGTACAACATAATCGAGGGAGAAAAGGGAATGATTAGAATTATTGAGACATCAGATCAACTTGCTAACCCGAATCGCTCAGCAATGTGTGTTAGAAAAAAAAACGAAAAAACCAAAGAACACACATAAAACTACCAAAGAGTTTATAAAATGTGAGGAGAAAAACGTTTTCTCTCCAAATCCAACGTAAGCAGGCAAAGAAAGGGAATGATTTAAATAATTGGACAACTGATCAATGTGCATACTCGATTGTCTCAGCAAAACGTGTAAGAAAAGTAACGAATAAACCAAAGAACAAAGCAAAAAAAACAATAAGAGTATATAATGTGAAAAGAAATATGTTCTCTCTCTATGTACAACAGAAGCGAGGGAATGATTTGAATTACTGGAACAACTGGTCAACATGCTAACCCAATTCGCTTGGCAAAGCGTATTAGAAAGCGAACAAACAAACCAAAAAAAGCAAAAACACCAAATTAGAGCATAAAATGTGAAGAGAATGACATTCTCTCTCCAAGTACAACATAAACGAAGAAAGAGAAGGAATGATTTGAATTATTGAGACAACTGATCAACATGATAACTTGGTTCGCTAAGTAAAGCGTGATAAAAAACGAACGAACAAAGCAAAAACAACCAATGAGAGAATAAAATGTGAGGATTAAGACGTTCTCTCTCCACGAACAACTTAAGCGAGGGAAGAGTGGGAATGATTTGAAATATTGATATATCTGATCAACATGCAAACTCGAATCGCTCAGCTAAGTGTGTTAAAAAACGAACGAACAAACCAAAAAAAAGATAATCAGTCAATGAGAGCACAAAGGGTGAGGAAAAAGATATTCACTCTAAAATAACAACATAATCGAGGAAAGAGAGTGAAAGATTAGAATTATTGAGACAACTGATCAACATGCTAAACAGATTCGCTAAGCAAAGCGTGTTAGAAAACGTAGGAACAATCCAAAAAAGAAAGCAAAAACTACCAATGAGAGTATAAAAGGTGATAAGTAAGACCTTGTCCCTTGAAGTACAACATACGCGAGGGAAGAGAGGGAATGATTTCAGTTATTGAGACAACTGACCAACATGCAAACTCGACTCGCTCAGCAAAGCTAATTAGGAAACGAACGAACAAACCAAAGTACACAGCAAAACCAACCAATGAGTGTATAAAAAGTGAGGAAAAAGATGTTCTCTCTCCAAGTTTAACATAAGCGAGAGGAGAGAGGGAATGGTTTAAATTACTGGGACAAATAGTGACAATGATAACTCGATTCGCTCAGCAGTGCGTGTTAGTAAACGAAAGAACAAAGCAAAGTACAAAGCAAAAACAACCAATGATATTTTATGAAGTGAGGAGAAAGATATACTTTCTCCAAGTACAACATAATCGAGGGAGAAAAGGGAATGATTAGAATTATTGAGACATCAGATCAACTTGCTAACCCGAATCGCTCAGCAATGTGTGTTAGAAAAAAAAACGAAAAAACCAAAGAACACACATAAAACTACCAAAGAGTTTATAAAATGTGAGGAGAAAAACGTTTTCTCTCCAAATCCAACGTAAGCAGGCAAAGAAAGGGAATGATTTAAATAATTGGACAACTGATCAATGTGCATACTCGATTGTCTCAGCAAAACGTGTAAGAAAAGTAACGAATAAACCAAAGAACAAAGCAAAAAAAACAATAAGAGTATATAATGTGAAAAGAAATATGTTCTCACTCTATGTACAACAGAAACGAGGGAATGATTTGAATTACTGGAACAACTGGTCAACATGCTAACCCAATTCGCTTGGCAAAGCGTATTAGAAAGCGAACAAACAAACCAAAAAAAGCAAAAACACCAAATTAGAGCATAAAATGTGAAGAGAATGACATTCTCTCTCCAAGTACAACATAAACGAAGAAAGAGAAGGAATGATTTGAATTATTGAGACAACTGATCAACATGATAACTTGGTTCGCTAAGTAAAGCGTGATAAAAAACGAACGAACAAAGCAAAAACAACCAATGAGAGAATAAAATGTGAGGATTAAGACGTTCTCTCTCCACGAACAACTTAAGCGAGGGAAGAGTGGGAATGATTTGAAATATTGATATATCTGATCAACATGCAAACTCGAATCGCTCAGCTAAGTGTGTTAAAAAACGAACGAACAAACCAAAAAAAAGATAATCAGTCAATGAGAGCACAAAGGGTGAGGAAAAAGATATTCACTCTAAAATAACAACATAATCGAGGAAAGAGAGTGAAAGATTAGAATTATTGAGACAACTGATCAACATGCTAAACAGATTCGCTAAGCAAAGCGTGTTAGAAAACGTAGGAACAATCCAAAAAAGAAAGCAAAAACTACCAATGAGAGTATAAAAGGTGATAAGTAAGACCTTGTCCCTTGAAGTACAACATACGCGAGGGAAGAGAGGGAATGATTTCAGTTATTGAGACAACTGACCAACATGCAAACTCGACTCGCTCAGCTAAGTGTGTTAGAAAACAAACGAACAACTAAAGAACAATACAAAAAACCAATGAGAGTATAGAAAGTGAGGAAAAAGATGTTCTCTCTCCAAGTTTAACATAAGCGAGAGGAGAGAGGGAATGGTTTAAATTACTGGGACAAATAGTGACAATGATAACTCGATTCGCTCAGCAGTGCGTGTTAGTAAACGAAAGAACAAAGCAAAGTACAAAGCAAAAACAACCAATGATATTTTATGAAGTGAGGAGAAAGATATACTTTCTCCAAGTACAACATAATCGAGGGAGAAAAGGGAATGATTAGAATTATTGAGACATCAGATCAACTTGCTAACCCGAATCGCTCAGCAATGTGTGTTAGAAAAAAAAACGAAAAAACCAAAGAACACACATAAAACTACCAAAGAGTTTATAAAATGTGAGGAGAAAAACGTTTTCTCTCCAAATCCAACGTAAGCAGGCAAAGAAAGGGAATGATTTAAATAATTGGACAACTGATCAATGTGCATACTCGATTGTCTCAGCAAAACGTGTAAGAAAAGTAACGAATAAACCAAAGAACAAAGCAAAAAAAACAATAAGAGTATATAATGTGAAAAGAAATATGTTCTCACTCTATGTACAACAGAAGCGAGGGAATGATTTGAATTACTGGAACAACTGGTCAACATGCTAACCCAATTCGCTTGGCAAAGCGTATTAGAAAGCGAACAAACAAACCAAAAAAAGCAAAAACACCAAATTAGAGCATAAAATGTGAAGAGAATGACATTCTCTCTCCAAGTACAACATAAACGAAGAAAGAGAAGGAATGATTTGAATTATTGAGACAACTGATCAACATGATAACTTGGTTCGCTAAGTAAAGCGTGATAAAAAACGAACGAACAAAGCAAAAACAACCAATGAGAGAATAAAATGTGAGGATTAAGACGTTCTCTCTCCACGAACAACTTAAGCGAGGGAAGAGTGGGAATGATTTGAAATATTGATATATCTGATCAACATGCAAACTCGAATCGCTCAGCTAAGTGTGTTAAAAAACGAACGAACAAACCAAAAAAAAGATAATCAGTCAATGAGAGCACAAAGGGTGAGGAAAAAGATATTCACTCTAAAATAACAACATAATCGAGGAAAGAGAGTGAAAGATTAGAATTATTGAGACAACTGATCAACATGCTAAACAGATTCGCTAAGCAAAGCGTGTTAGAAAACGTAGGAACAATCCAAAAAAGAAAGCAAAAACTACCAATGAGAGTATAAAAGGTGATAAGTAAGACCTTGTCCCTTGAAGTACAACATACGCGAGGGAAGAGAGGGAATGATTTCAGTTATTGAGACAACTGACCAACATGCTAACTCAATTCGCTCAGCAAAGCTAATTAGGAAACGAACGAACAAACCAAAGTACACAGCAAAACCAACCAATGAGTGTATAAAAAGTGAGGAAAAAGATGTTCTCTCTCCAAGTTTAACATAAGCGAGAGGAGAGAGGGAATGGTTTAAATTACTGGGACAAATAGTGACAATGATAACTCGATTCGCTCAGCAGTGCGTGTTAGTAAACGAAAGAACAAAGCAAAGTACAAAGCAAAAACAACCAATGATATTTTATGAAGTGAGGAGAAAGATATACTTTCTCCAAGTACAACATAATCGAGGGAGAAAAGGGAATGATTAGAATTATTGAGACATCAGATCAACTTGCTAACCCGAATCGCTCAGCAATGTGTGTTAGAAAAAAAAACGAAAAAACCAAAGAACACACATAAAACTACCAAAGAGTTTATAAAATGTGAGGAGAAAAACGTTTTCTCTCCAAATCCAACGTAAGCAGGCAAAGAAAGGGAATGATTTAAATAATTGGACAACTGATCAATGTGCATACTCGATTGTCTCAGCAAAACGTGTAAGAAAAGTAACGAATAAACCAAAGAACAAAGCAAAAAAAACAATAAGAGTATATAATGTGAAAAGAAATATGTTCTCTCTCTATGTACAACAGAAGCGAGGGAATGATTTGAATTACTGGAACAACTGGTCAACATGCTAACCCAATTCGCTTGGCAAAGCGTATTAGAAAGCGAACAAACAAACCAAAAAAAGCAAAAACACCAAATTAGAGCATAAAATGTGAAGAGAATGACATTCTCTCTCCAAGTACAACATAAACGAAGAAAGAGAAGGAATGATTTGAATTATTGAGACAACTGATCAACATGATAACTTGGTTCGCTAAGTAAAGCGTGATAAAAAACGAACGAACAAAGCAAAAACAACCAATGAGAGAATAAAATGTGAGGATTAAGACGTTCTCTCTCCACGAACAACTTAAGCGAGGGAAGAGTGGGAATGATTTGAAATATTGATATATCTGATCAACATGCAAACTCGAATCGCTCAGCTAAGTGTGTTAAAAAACGAACGAACAAACCAAAAAAAAGATAATCAGTCAATGAGAGCACAAAGGGTGAGGAAAAAGATATTCACTCTAAAATAACAACATAATCGAGGAAAGAGAGTGAAAGATTAGAATTATTGAGACAACTGATCAACATGCTAAACAGATTCGCTAAGCAAAGCGTGTTAGAAAACGTAGGAACAATCCAAAAAAGAAAGCAAAAACTACCAATGAGAGTATAAAAGGTGATAAGTAAGACCTTGTCCCTTGAAGTACAACATACGCGAGGGAAGAGAGGGAATGATTTCAGTTATTGAGACAACTGACCAACATGCAAACTCGACTCGCTCAGCAAAGCTAATTAGGAAACGAACGAACAAACCAAAGTACACAGCAAAACCAACCAATGAGTGTATAAAAAGTGAGGAAAAAGATGTTCTCTCTCCAAGTTTAACATAAGCGAGAGGAGAGAGGGAATGGTTTAAATTACTGGGACAAATAGTGACAATGATAACTCGATTCGCTCAGCAGTGCGTGTTAGTAAACGAAAGAACAAAGCAAAGTACAAAGCAAAAACAACCAATGATATTTTATGAAGTGAGGAGAAAGATATACTTTCTCCAAGTACAACATAATCGAGGGAGAAAAGGGAATGATTAGAATTATTGAGACATCAGATCAACTTGCTAACCCGAATCGCTCAGCAATGTGTGTTAGAAAAAAAAACGAAAAAACCAAAGAACACACATAAAACTACCAAAGAGTTTATAAAATGTGAGGAGAAAAACGTTTTCTCTCCAAATCCAACGTAAGCAGGCAAAGAAAGGGAATGATTTAAATAATTGGACAACTGATCAATGTGCATACTCGATTGTCTCAGCAAAACGTGTAAGAAAAGTAACGAATAAACCAAAGAACAAAGCAAAAAAAACAATAAGAGTATATAATGTGAAAAGAAATATGTTCTCACTCTATGTACAACAGAAACGAGGGAATGATTTGAATTACTGGAACAACTGGTCAACATGCTAACCCAATTCGCTTGGCAAAGCGTATTAGAAAGCGAACAAACAAACCAAAAAAAGCAAAAACACCAAATTAGAGCATAAAATGTGAAGAGAATGACATTCTCTCTCCAAGTACAACATAAACGAAGAAAGAGAAGGAATGATTTGAATTATTGAGACAACTGATCAACATGATAACTTGGTTCGCTAAGTAAAGCGTGATAAAAAACGAACGAACAAAGCAAAAACAACCAATGAGAGAATAAAATGTGAGGATTAAGACGTTCTCTCTCCACGAACAACTTAAGCGAGGGAAGAGTGGGAATGATTTGAAATATTGATATATCTGATCAACATGCAAACTCGAATCGCTCAGCTAAGTGTGTTAAAAAACGAACGAACAAACCAAAAAAAAGATAATCAGTCAATGAGAGCACAAAGGGTGAGGAAAAAGATATTCACTCTAAAATAACAACATAATCGAGGAAAGAGAGTGAAAGATTAGAATTATTGAGACAACTGATCAACATGCTAAACAGATTCGCTAAGCAAAGCGTGTTAGAAAACGTAGGAACAATCCAAAAAAGAAAGCAAAAACTACCAATGAGAGTATAAAAGGTGATAAGTAAGACCTTGTCCCTTGAAGTACAACATACGCGAGGGAAGAGAGGGAATGATTTCAGTTATTGAGACAACTGACCAACATGCAAACTCGACTCGCTCAGCTAAGTGTGTTAGAAAACAAACGAACAACTAAAGAACAATACAAAAAACCAATGAGAGTATAGAAAGTGAGGAAAAAGATGTTCTCTCTCCAAGTTTAACATAAGCGAGAGGAGAGAGGGAATGGTTTAAATTACTGGGACAAATAGTGACAATGATAACTCGATTCGCTCAGCAGTGCGTGTTAGTAAACGAAAGAACAAAGCAAAGTACAAAGCAAAAACAACCAATGATATTTTATGAAGTGAGGAGAAAGATATACTTTCTCCAAGTACAACATAATCGAGGGAGAAAAGGGAATGATTAGAATTATTGAGACATCAGATCAACTTGCTAACCCGAATCGCTCAGCAATGTGTGTTAGAAAAAAAAACGAAAAAACCAAAGAACACACATAAAACTACCAAAGAGTTTATAAAATGTGAGGAGAAAAACGTTTTCTCTCCAAATCCAACGTAAGCAGGCAAAGAAAGGGAATGATTTAAATAATTGGACAACTGATCAATGTGCATACTCGATTGTCTCAGCAAAACGTGTAAGAAAAGTAACGAATAAACCAAAGAACAAAGCAAAAAAAACAATAAGAGTATATAATGTGAAAAGAAATATGTTCTCACTCTATGTACAACAGAAGCGAGGGAATGATTTGAATTACTGGAACAACTGGTCAACATGCTAACCCAATTCGCTTGGCAAAGCGTATTAGAAAGCGAACAAACAAACCAAAAAAAGCAAAAACACCAAATTAGAGCATAAAATGTGAAGAGAATGACATTCTCTCTCCAAGTACAACATAAACGAAGAAAGAGAAGGAATGATTTGAATTATTGAGACAACTGATCAACATGATAACTTGGTTCGCTAAGTAAAGCGTGATAAAAAACGAACGAACAAAGCAAAAACAACCAATGAGAGAATAAAATGTGAGGATTAAGACGTTCTCTCTCCACGAACAACTTAAGCGAGGGAAGAGTGGGAATGATTTGAAATATTGATATATCTGATCAACATGCAAACTCGAATCGCTCAGCTAAGTGTGTTAAAAAACGAACGAACAAACCAAAAAAAAGATAATCAGTCAATGAGAGCACAAAGGGTGAGGAAAAAGATATTCACTCTAAAATAACAACATAATCGAGGAAAGAGAGTGAAAGATTAGAATTATTGAGACAACTGATCAACATGCTAAACAGATTCGCTAAGCAAAGCGTGTTAGAAAACGTAGGAACAATCCAAAAAAGAAAGCAAAAACTACCAATGAGAGTATAAAAGGTGATAAGTAAGACCTTGTCCCTTGAAGTACAACATACGCGAGGGAAGAGAGGGAATGATTTCAGTTATTGAGACAACTGACCAACATGCAAACTCGACTCGCTCAGCAAAGCTAATTAGGAAACGAACGAACAAACCAAAGTACACAGCAAAACCAACCAATGAGTGTATAAAAAGTGAGGAAAAAGATGTTCTCTCTCCAAGTTTAACATAAGCGAGAGGAGAGAGGGAATGGTTTAAATTACTGGGACAAATAGTGACAATGATAACTCGATTCGCTCAGCAGTGCGTGTTAGTAAACGAAAGAACAAAGCAAAGTACAAAGCAAAAACAACCAATGATATTTTATGAAGTGAGGAGAAAGATATACTTTCTCCAAGTACAACATAATCGAGGGAGAAAAGGGAATGATTAGAATTATTGAGACATCAGATCAACTTGCTAACCCGAATCGCTCAGCAATGTGTGTTAGAAAAAAAAACGAAAAAACCAAAGAACACACATAAAACTACCAAAGAGTTTATAAAATGTGAGGAGAAAAACGTTTTCTCTCCAAATCCAACGTAAGCAGGCAAAGAAAGGGAATGATTTAAATAATTGGACAACTGATCAATGTGCATACTCGATTGTCTCAGCAAAACGTGTAAGAAAAGTAACGAATAAACCAAAGAACAAAGCAAAAAAAACAATAAGAGTATATAATGTGAAAAGAAATATGTTCTCACTCTATGTACAACAGAAGCGAGGGAATGATTTGAATTACTGGAACAACTGGTCAACATGCTAACCCAATTCGCTTGGCAAAGCGTATTAGAAAGCGAACAAACAAACCAAAAAAAGCAAAAACACCAAATTAGAGCATAAAATGTGAAGAGAATGACATTCTCTCTCCAAGTACAACATAAACGAAGAAAGAGAAGGAATGATTTGAATTATTGAGACAACTGATCAACATGATAACTTGGTTCGCTAAGTAAAGCGTGATAAAAAACGAACGAACAAAGCAAAAACAACCAATGAGAGAATAAAATGTGAGGATTAAGACGTTCTCTCTCCACGAACAACTTAAGCGAGGGAAGAGTGGGAATGATTTGAAATATTGATATATCTGATCAACATGCAAACTCGAATCGCTCAGCTAAGTGTGTTAAAAAACGAACGAACAAACCAAAAAAAAGATAATCAGTCAATGAGAGCACAAAGGGTGAGGAAAAAGATATTCACTCTAAAATAACAACATAATCGAGGAAAGAGAGTGAAAGATTAGAATTATTGAGACAACTGATCAACATGCTAAACAGATACGCTAAGCAAAGCGTGTTAGAAAACGTAGGAACAATCCAAAAAAGAAAGCAAAAACTACCAATGAGAGTATAAAAGGTGATAAGTAAGACCTTGTCCCTTGAAGTACAACATACGCGAGGGAAGAGAGGGAATGATTTCAGTTATTGAGACAACTGACCAACATGCTAACTCAATTCGCTCAGCAAAGCTAATTAGGAAACGAACGAACAAACCAAAGTACACAGCAAAACCAACCAATGAGTGTATAAAAAGTGAGGAAAAAGATGTTCTCTCTCCAAGTTTAACATAAGCGAGAGGAGAGAGGGAATGGTTTAAATTACTGGGACAAATAGTGACAATGATAACTCGATTCGCTCAGCAGTGCGTGTTAGTAAACGAAAGAACAAAGCAAAGTACAAAGCAAAAACAACCAATGATATTTTATGAAGTGAGGAGAAAGATATACTTTCTCCAAGTACAACATAATCGAGGGAGAAAAGGGAATGATTAGAATTATTGAGACATCAGATCAACTTGCTAACCCGAATCGCTCAGCAATGTGTGTTAGAAAAAAAAACGAAAAAACCAAAGAACACACATAAAACTACCAAAGAGTTTATAAAATGTGAGGAGAAAAACGTTTTCTCTCCAAATCCAACGTAAGCAGGCAAAGAAAGGGAATGATTTAAATAATTGGACAACTGATCAATGTGCATACTCGATTGTCTCAGCAAAACGTGTAAGAAAAGTAACGAATAAACCAAAGAACAAAGCAAAAAAAACAATAAGAGTATATAATGTGAAAAGAAATATGTTCTCACTCTATGTACAACAGAAACGAGGGAATGATTTGAATTACTGGAACAACTGGTCAACATGCTAACCCAATTCGCTTGGCAAAGCGTATTAGAAAGCGAACAAACAAACCAAAAAAAGCAAAAACACCAAATTAGAGCATAAAATGTGAAGAGAATGACATTCTCTCTCCAAGTACAACATAAACGAAGAAAGAGAAGGAATGATTTGAATTATTGAGACAACTGATCAACATGATAACTTGGTTCGCTAAGTAAAGCGTGATAAAAAACGAACGAACAAAGCAAAAACAACCAATGAGAGAATAAAATGTGAGGATTAAGACGTTCTCTCTCCACGAACAACTTAAGCGAGGGAAGAGTGGGAATGATTTGAAATATTGATATATCTGATCAACATGCAAACTCGAATCGCTCAGCTAAGTGTGTTAAAAAACGAACGAACAAACCAAAAAAAAGATAATCAGTCAATGAGAGCACAAAGGGTGAGGAAAAAGATATTCACTCTAAAATAACAACATAATCGAGGAAAGAGAGTGAAAGATTAGAATTATTGAGACAACTGATCAACATGCTAAACAGATTCGCTAAGCAAAGCGTGTTAGAAAACGTAGGAACAATCCAAAAAAGAAAGCAAAAACTACCAATGAGAGTATAAAAGGTGATAAGTAAGACCTTGTCCCTTGAAGTACAACATACGCGAGGGAAGAGAGGGAATGATTTCAGTTATTGAGACAACTGACCAACATGCAAACTCGACTCGCTCAGCTAAGTGTGTTAGAAAACAAACGAACAACTAAAGAACAATACAAAAAACCAATGAGAGTATAGAAAGTGAGGAAAAAGATGTTCTCTCTCCAAGTTTAACATAAGCGAGAGGAGAGAGGGAATGGTTTAAATTACTGGGACAAATAGTGACAATGATAACTCGATTCGCTCAGCAGTGCGTGTTAGTAAACGAAAGAACAAAGCAAAGTACAAAGCAAAAACAACCAATGATATTTTATGAAGTGAGGAGAAAGATATACTTTCTCCAAGTACAACATAATCGAGGGAGAAAAGGGAATGATTAGAATTATTGAGACATCAGATCAACTTGCTAACCCGAATCGCTCAGCAATGTGTGTTAGAAAAAAAAACGAAAAAACCAAAGAACACACATAAAACTACCAAAGAGTTTATAAAATGTGAGGAGAAAAACGTTTTCTCTCCAAATCCAACGTAAGCAGGCAAAGAAAGGGAATGATTTAAATAATTGGACAACTGATCAATGTGCATACTCGATTGTCTCAGCAAAACGTGTAAGAAAAGTAACGAATAAACCAAAGAACAAAGCAAAAAAAACAATAAGAGTATATAATGTGAAAAGAAATATGTTCTCACTCTATGTACAACAGAAGCGAGGGAATGATTTGAATTACTGGAACAACTGGTCAACATGCTAACCCAATTCGCTTGGCAAAGCGTATTAGAAAGCGAACAAACAAACCAAAAAAAGCAAAAACACCAAATTAGAGCATAAAATGTGAAGAGAATGACATTCTCTCTCCAAGTACAACATAAACGAAGAAAGAGAAGGAATGATTTGAATTATTGAGACAACTGATCAACATGATAACTTGGTTCGCTAAGTAAAGCGTGATAAAAAACGAACGAACAAAGCAAAAACAACCAATGAGAGAATAAAATGTGAGGATTAAGACGTTCTCTCTCCACGAACAACTTAAGCGAGGGAAGAGTGGGAATGATTTGAAATATTGATATATCTGATCAACATGCAAACTCGAATCGCTCAGCTAAGTGTGTTAAAAAACGAACGAACAAACCAAAAAAAAGATAATCAGTCAATGAGAGCACAAAGGGTGAGGAAAAAGATATTCACTCTAAAATAACAACATAATCGAGGAAAGAGAGTGAAAGATTAGAATTATTGAGACAACTGATCAACATGCTAAACAGATTCGCTAAGCAAAGCGTGTTAGAAAACGTAGGAACAATCCAAAAAAGAAAGCAAAAACTACCAATGAGAGTATAAAAGGTGATAAGTAAGACCTTGTCCCTTGAAGTACAACATACGCGAGGGAAGAGAGGGAATGATTTCAGTTATTGAGACAACTGACCAACATGCAAACTCGACTCGCTCAGCAAAGCTAATTAGGAAACGAACGAACAAACCAAAGTACACAGCAAAACCAACCAATGAGTGTATAAAAAGTGAGGAAAAAGATGTTCTCTCTCCAAGTTTAACATAAGCGAGAGGAGAGAGGGAATGGTTTAAATTACTGGGACAAATAGTGACAATGATAACTCGATTCGCTCAGCAGTGCGTGTTAGTAAACGAAAGAACAAAGCAAAGTACAAAGCAAAAACAACCAATGATATTTTATGAAGTGAGGAGAAAGATATACTTTCTCCAAGTACAACATAATCGAGGGAGAAAAGGGAATGATTAGAATTATTGAGACATCAGATCAACTTGCTAACCCGAATCGCTCAGCAATGTGTGTTAGAAAAAAAAACGAAAAAACCAAAGAACACACATAAAACTACCAAAGAGTTTATAAAATGTGAGGAGAAAAACGTTTTCTCTCCAAATCCAACGTAAGCAGGCAAAGAAAGGGAATGATTTAAATAATTGGACAACTGATCAATGTGCATACTCGATTGTCTCAGCAAAACGTGTAAGAAAAGTAACGAATAAACCAAAGAACAAAGCAAAAAAAACAATAAGAGTATATAATGTGAAAAGAAATATGTTCTCACTCTATGTACAACAGAAGCGAGGGAATGATTTGAATTACTGGAACAACTGGTCAACATGCTAACCCAATTCGCTTGGCAAAGCGTATTAGAAAGCGAACAAACAAACCAAAAAAAGCAAAAACACCAAATTAGAGCATAAAATGTGAAGAGAATGACATTCTCTCTCCAAGTACAACATAAACGAAGAAAGAGAAGGAATGATTTGAATTATTGAGACAACTGATCAACATGATAACTTGGTTCGCTAAGTAAAGCGTGATAAAAAACGAACGAACAAAGCAAAAACAACCAATGAGAGAATAAAATGTGAGGATTAAGACGTTCTCTCTCCACGAACAACTTAAGCGAGGGAAGAGTGGGAATGATTTGAAATATTGATATATCTGATCAACATGCAAACTCGAATCGCTCAGCTAAGTGTGTTAAAAAACGAACGAACAAACCAAAAAAAAGATAATCAGTCAATGAGAGCACAAAGGGTGAGGAAAAAGATATTCACTCTAAAATAACAACATAATCGAGGAAAGAGAGTGAAAGATTAGAATTATTGAGACAACTGATCAACATGCTAAACAGATTCGCTAAGCAAAGCGTGTTAGAAAACGTAGGAACAATCCAAAAAAGAAAGCAAAAACTACCAATGAGAGTATAAAAGGTGATAAGTAAGACCTTGTCCCTTGAAGTACAACATACGCGAGGGAAGAGAGGGAATGATTTCAGTTATTGAGACAACTGACCAACATGCAAACTCGACTCGCTCAGCAAAGCTAATTAGGAAACGAACGAACAAACCAAAGTACACAGCAAAACCAACCAATGAGTGTATAAAAAGTGAGGAAAAAGATGTTCTCTCTCCAAGTTTAACATAAGCGAGAGGAGAGAGGGAATGGTTTAAATTACTGGGACAAATAGTGACAATGATAACTCGATTCGCTCAGCAGTGCGTGTTAGTAAACGAAAGAACAAAGCAAAGTACAAAGCAAAAACAACCAATGATATTTTATGAAGTGAGGAGAAAGATATACTTTCTCCAAGTACAACATAATCGAGGGAGAAAAGGGAATGATTAGAATTATTGAGACATCAGATCAACTTGCTAACCCGAATCGCTCAGCAATGTGTGTTAGAAAAAAAAAACGAAAAAACCAAAGAACACACATAAAACTACCAAAGAGTTTATAAAATGTGAGGAGAAAAACGTTTTCTCTCCAAATCCAACGTAAGCAGGCAAAGAAAGGGAATGATTTAAATAATTGGACAACTGATCAATGTGCATACTCGATTGTCTCAGCAAAACGTGTAAGAAAAGTAACGAATAAACCAAAGAACAAAGCAAAAAAAACAATAAGAGTATATAATGTGAAAAGAAATATGTTCTCACTCTATGTACAACAGAAGCGAGGGAATGATTTGAATTACTGGAACAACTGGTCAACATGCTAACCCAATTCGCTTGGCAAAGCGTATTAGAAAGCGAACAAACAAACCAAAAAAAGCAAAAACACCAAATTAGAGCATAAAATGTGAAGAGAATGACATTCTCTCTCCAAGTACAACATAAACGAAGAAAGAGAAGGAATGATTTGAATTATTGAGACAACTGATCAACATGATAACTTGGTTCGCTAAGTAAAGCGTGATAAAAAACGAACGAACAAAGCAAAAACAACCAATGAGAGAATAAAATGTGAGGATTAAGACGTTCTCTCTCCACGAACAACTTAAGCGAGGGAAGAGTGGGAATGATTTGAAATATTGATATATCTGATCAACATGCAAACTCGAATCGCTCAGCTAAGTGTGTTAAAAAACGAACGAACAAACCAAAAAAAAGATAATCAGTCAATGAGAGCACAAAGGGTGAGGAAAAAGATATTCACTCTAAAATAACAACATAATCGAGGAAAGAGAGTGAAAGATTAGAATTATTGAGACAACTGATCAAAATGCTAAACAGATTCGCTAAGCAAAGCGTGTTAGAAAACGTAGGAACAATCCAAAAAAGAAAGCAAAAACTACCAATGAGAGTATAAAAGGTGATAAGTAAGACCTTGTCCCTTGAAGTACAACATACGCGAGGGAAGAGAGGGAATGATTTCAGTTATTGAGACAACTGACCAACATGCAAACTCGACTCGCTCAGCAAAGCTAATTAGGAAACGAACGAACAAACCAAAGTACACAGCAAAACCAACCAATGAGTGTATAAAAAGTGAGGAAAAAGATGTTCTCTCTCCAAGTTTAACATAAGCGAGAGGAGAGAGGGAATGGTTTAAATTACTGGGACAAATAGTGACAATGATAACTCGATTCGCTCAGCAGTGCGTGTTAGTAAACGAAAGAACAAAGCAAAGTACAAAGCAAAAACAACCAATGATATTTTATGAAGTGAGGAGAAAGATATACTTTCTCCAAGTACAACATAATCGAGGGAGAAAAGGGAATGATTAGAATTATTGAGACATCAGATCAACTTGCTAACCCGAATCGCTCAGCAATGTGTGTTAGAAAAAAAAACGAAAAAACCAAAGAACACACATAAAACTACCAAAGAGTTTATAAAATGTGAGGAGAAAAACGTTTTCTCTCCAAATCCAACGTAAGCAGGCAAAGAAAGGGAATGATTTAAATAATTGGACAACTGATCAATGTGCATACTCGATTGTCTCAGCAAAACGTGTAAGAAAAGTAACGAATAAACCAAAGAACAAAGCAAAAAAAACAATAAGAGTATATAATGTGAAAAGAAATATGTTCTCACTCTATGTACAACAGAAGCGAGGGAATGATTTGAATTACTGGAACAACTGGTCAACATGCTAACCCAATTCGCTTGGCAAAGCGTATTAGAAAGCGAACAAACAAACCAAAAAAAGCAAAAACACCAAATTAGAGCATAAAATGTGAAGAGAATGACATTCTCTCTCCAAGTACAACATAAACGAAGAAAGAGAAGGAATGATTTGAATTATTGAGACAACTGATCAACATGATAACTTGGTTCGCTAAGTAAAGCGTGATAAAAAACGAACGAACAAAGCAAAAACAACCAATGAGAGAATAAAATGTGAGGATTAAGACGTTCTCTCTCCACGAACAACTTAAGCGAGGGAAGAGTGGGAATGATTTGAAATATTGATATATCTGATCAACATGCAAACTCGAATCGCTCAGCTAAGTGTGTTAAAAAACGAACGAACAAACCAAAAAAAAGATAATCAGTCAATGAGAGCACAAAGGGTGAGGAAAAAGATATTCACTCTAAAATAACAACATAATCGAGGAAAGAGAGTGAAAGATTAGAATTATTGAGACAACTGATCAACATGCTAAACAGATTCGCTAAGCAAAGCGTGTTAGAAAACGTAGGAACAATCCAAAAAAGAAAGCAAAAACTACCAATGAGAGTATAAAAGGTGATAAGTAAGACCTTGTCCCTTGAAGTACAACATACGCGAGGGAAGAGAGGGAATGATTTCAGTTATTGAGACAACTGACCAACATGCAAACTCGACTCGCTCAGCAAAGCTAATTAGGAAACGAACGAACAAACCAAAGTACACAGCAAAACCAACCAATGAGTGTATAAAAAGTGAGGAAAAAGATGTTCTCTCTCCAAGTTTAACATAAGCGAGAGGAGAGAGGGAATGGTTTAAATTACTGGGACAAATAGTGACAATGATAACTCGATTCGCTCAGCAGTGCGTGTTAGTAAACGAAAGAACAAAGCAAAGTACAAAGCAAAAACAACCAATGATATTTTATGAAGTGAGGAGAAAGATATACTTTCTCCAAGTACAACATAATCGAGGGAGAAAAGGGAATGATTAGAATTATTGAGACATCAGATCAACTTGCTAACCCGAATCGCTCAGCAATGTGTGTTAGAAAAAAAAAACGAAAAAACCAAAGAACACACATAAAACTACCAAAGAGTTTATAAAATGTGAGGAGAAAAACGTTTTCTCTCCAAATCCAACGTAAGCAGGCAAAGAAAGGGAATGATTTAAATAATTGGACAACTGATCAATGTGCATACTCGATTGTCTCAGCAAAACGTGTAAGAAAAGTAACGAATAAACCAAAGAACAAAGCAAAAAAAACAATAAGAGTATATAATGTGAAAAGAAATATGTTCTCACTCTATGTACAACAGAAGCGAGGGAATGATTTGAATTACTGGAACAACTGGTCAACATGCTAACCCAATTCGCTTGGCAAAGCGTATTAGAAAGCGAACAAACAAACCAAAAAAAGCAAAAACACCAAATTAGAGCATAAAATGTGAAGAGAATGACATTCTCTCTCCAAGTACAACATAAACGAAGAAAGAGAAGGAATGATTTGAATTATTGAGACAACTGATCAACATGATAACTTGGTTCGCTAAGTAAAGCGTGATAAAAAACGAACGAACAAAGCAAAAACAACCAATGAGAGAATAAAATGTGAGGATTAAGACGTTCTCTCTCCACGAACAACTTAAGCGAGGGAAGAGTGGGAATGATTTGAAATATTGATATATCTGATCAACATGCAAACTCGAATCGCTCAGCTAAGTGTGTTAAAAAACGAACGAACAAACCAAAAAAAAGATAATCAGTCAATGAGAGCACAAAGGGTGAGGAAAAAGATATTCACTCTAAAATAACAACATAATCGAGGAAAGAGAGTGAAAGATTAGAATTATTGAGACAACTGATCAACATGCTAAACAGATTCGCTAAGCAAAGCGTGTTAGAAAACGTAGGAACAATCCAAAAAAGAAAGCAAAAACTACCAATGAGAGTATAAAAGGTGATAAGTAAGACCTTGTCCCTTGAAGTACAACATACGCGAGGGAAGAGAGGGAATGATTTCAGTTATTGAGACAACTGACCAACATGCAAACTCGACTCGCTCAGCAAAGCTAATTAGGAAACGAACGAACAAACCAAAGTACACAGCAAAACCAACCAATGAGTGTATAAAAAGTGAGGAAAAAGATGTTCTCTCTCCAAGTTTAACATAAGCGAGAGGAGAGAGGGAATGGTTTAAATTACTGGGACAAATAGTGACAATGATAACTCGATTCGCTCAGCAGTGCGTGTTAGTAAACGAAAGAACAAAGCAAAGTACAAAGCAAAAACAACCAATGATATTTTATGAAGTGAGGAGAAAGATATACTTTCTCCAAGTACAACATAATCGAGGGAGAAAAGGGAATGATTAGAATTATTGAGACATCAGATCAACTTGCTAACCCGAATCGCTCAGCAATGTGTGTTAGAAAAAAAAACGAAAAAACCAAAGAACACACATAAAACTACCAAAGAGTTTATAAAATGTGAGGAGAAAAACGTTTTCTCTCCAAATCCAACGTAAGCAGGCAAAGAAAGGGAATGATTTAAATAATTGGACAACTGATCAATGTGCATACTCGATTGTCTCAGCAAAACGTGTAAGAAAAGTAACGAATAAACCAAAGAACAAAGCAAAAAAAACAATAAGAGTATATAATGTGAAAAGAAATATGTTCTCACTCTATGTACAACAGAAGCGAGGGAATGATTTGAATTACTGGAACAACTGGTCAACATGCTAACCCAATTCGCTTGGCAAAGCGTATTAGAAAGCGAACAAACAAACCAAAAAAAGCAAAAACACCAAATTAGAGCATAAAATGTGAAGAGAATGACATTCTCTCTCCAAGTACAACATAAACGAAGAAAGAGAAGGAATGATTTGAATTATTGAGACAACTGATCAACATGATAACTTGGTTCGCTAAGTAAAGCGTGATAAAAAACGAACGAACAAAGCAAAAACAACCAATGAGAGAATAAAATGTGAGGATTAAGACGTTCTCTCTCCACGAACAACTTAAGCGAGGGAAGAGTGGGAATGATTTGAAATATTGATATATCTGATCAACATGCAAACTCGAATCGCTCAGCTAAGTGTGTTAAAAAACGAACGAACAAACCAAAAAAAAGATAATCAGTCAATGAGAGCACAAAGGGTGAGGAAAAAGATATTCACTCTAAAATAACAACATAATCGAGGAAAGAGAGTGAAAGATTAGAATTATTGAGACAACTGATCAACATGCTAAACAGATTCGCTAAGCAAAGCGTGTTAGAAAACGTAGGAACAATCCAAAAAAGAAAGCAAAAACTACCAATGAGAGTATAAAAGGTGATAAGTAAGACCTTGTCCCTTGAAGTACAACATACGCGAGGGAAGAGAGGGAATGATTTATTTCAGTTATTGAGACAACTGACCAACATGCAAACTCGACTCGCTCAGCTAAGTGTGTTAGAAAACAAACGAACAACTAAAGAACAATACAAAAAACCAATGAGAGTATAGAAAGTGAGGAAAAAGATGTTCTCTCTCCAAGTTTAACATAAGCGAGAGGAGAGAGGGAATGGTTTAAATTACTGGGACAAATAGTGACAATGATAACTCGATTCGCTCAGCAGTGCGTGTTAGTAAACAAAAGAACAAAGCAAAGTACAAAGCAAAAACAACCAATGATATTTTATGAAGTGAGGAGAAAGATATACTTTCTCCAAGTACAACATAATCGAGGGAGAAAAGGGAATGATTAGAATTATTGAGACATCAGATCAACTTGCTAACCCGAATCGCTCAGCAATGTGTGTTAGAAAAAAAAACGAAAAAACCAAAGAACACACATAAAACTACCAAAGAGTTTATAAAATGTGAGGAGAAAAACGTTTTCTCTCCAAATCCAACGTAAGCAGGCAAAGAAAGGGAATGATTTAAATAATTGGACAACTGATCAATGTGCATACTCGATTGTCTCAGCAAAACGTGTAAGAAAAGTAACGAATAAACCAAAGAACAAAGCAAAAAAAACAATAAGAGTATATAATGTGAAAAGAAATATGTTCTCACTCTATGTACAACAGAAGCGAGGGAATGATTTGAATTACTGGAACAACTGGTCAACATGCTAACCCAATTCGCTTGGCAAAGCGTATTAGAAAGCGAACAAACAAACCAAAAAAAGCAAAAACACCAAATTAGAGCATAAAATGTGAAGAGAATGACATTCTCTCTCCAAGTACAACATAAACGAAGAAAGAGAAGGAATGATTTGAATTATTGAGACAACTGATCAACATGATAACTTGGTTCGCTAAGTAAAGCGTGATAAAAAACGAACGAACAAAGCAAAAACAACCAATGAGAGAATAAAATGTGAGGATTAAGACGTTCTCTCTCCACGAACAACTTAAGCGAGGGAAGAGTGGGAATGATTTGAAATATTGATATATCTGATCAACATGCAAACTCGAATCGCTCAGCTAAGTGTGTTAAAAAACGAACGAACAAACCAAAAAAAAGATAATCAGTCAATGAGAGCACAAAGGGTGAGGAAAAAGATATTCACTCTAAAATAACAACATAATCGAGGAAAGAGAGTGAAAGATTAGAATTATTGAGACAACTGATCAACATGCTAAACAGATTCGCTAAGCAAAGCGTGTTAGAAAACGTAGGAACAATCCAAAAAAGAAAGCAAAAACTACCAATGAGAGTATAAAAGGTGATAAGTAAGACCTTGTCCCTTGAAGTACAACATACGCGAGGGAAGAGAGGGAATGATTTCAGTTATTGAGACAACTGACCAACATGCAAACTCGACTCGCTCAGCAAAGCTAATTAGGAAACGAACGAACAAACCAAAGTACACAGCAAAACCAACCAATGAGTGTATAAAAAGTGAGGAAAAAGATGTTCTCTCTCCAAGTTTAACATAAGCGAGAGGAGAGAGGGAATGGTTTAAATTACTGGGACAAATAGTGACAATGATAACTCGATTCGCTCAGCAGTGCGTGTTAGTAAACGAAAGAACAAAGCAAAGTACAAAGCAAAAACAACCAATGATATTTTATGAAGTGAGGAGAAAGATATACTTTCTCCAAGTACAACATAATCGAGGGAGAAAAGGGAATGATTAGAATTATTGAGACATCAGATCAACTTGCTAACCCGAATCGCTCAGCAATGTGTGTTAGAAAAAAAAACGAAAAAACCAAAGAACACACATAAAACTACCAAAGAGTTTATAAAATGTGAGGAGAAAAACGTTTTCTCTCCAAATCCAACGTAAGCAGGCAAAGAAAGGGAATGATTTAAATAATTGGACAACTGATCAATGTGCATACTCGATTGTCTCAGCAAAACGTGTAAGAAAAGTAACGAATAAACCAAAGAACAAAGCAAAAAAAACAATAAGAGTATATAATGTGAAAAGAAATATGTTCTCACTCTATGTACAACAGAAGCGAGGGAATGATTTGAATTACTGGAACAACTGGTCAACATGCTAACCCAATTCGCTTGGCAAAGCGTATTAGAAAGCGAACAAACAAACCAAAAAAAGCAAAAACACCAAATTAGAGCATAAAATGTGAAGAGAATGACATTCTCTCTCCAAGTACAACATAAACGAAGAAAGAGAAGGAATGATTTGAATTATTGAGACAACTGATCAACATGATAACTTGGTTCGCTAAGTAAAGCGTGATAAAAAACGAACGAACAAAGCAAAAACAACCAATGAGAGAATAAAATGTGAGGATTAAGACGTTCTCTCTCCACGAACAACTTAAGCGAGGGAAGAGTGGGAATGATTTGAAATATTGATATATCTGATCAACATGCAAACTCGAATCGCTCAGCTAAGTGTGTTAAAAAACGAACGAACAAACCAAAAAAAAGATAATCAGTCAATGAGAGCACAAAGGGTGAGGAAAAAGATATTCACTCTAAAATAACAACATAATCGAGGAAAGAGAGTGAAAGATTAGAATTATTGAGACAACTGATCAACATGCTAAACAGATTCGCTAAGCAAAGCGTGTTAGAAAACGTAGGAACAATCCAAAAAAGAAAGCAAAAACTACCAATGAGAGTATAAAAGGTGATAAGTAAGACCTTGTCCCTTGAAGTACAACATACGCGAGGGAAGAGAGGGAATGATTTCAGTTATTGAGACAACTGACCAACATGCAAACTCAATTCGCTCAGCAAAGCTAATTAGGAAACGAACGAACAAACCAAAGTACACAGCAAAACCAACCAATGAGTGTATAAAAAGTGAAGAAAAAGATGTTCTCTCTCCAAGTTTAACATAAGCGAGAGGAGAGAGGGAATGGTTTAAATTACTGGGACAAATAGTGACAATGATAACTCGATTCGCTCAGCAGTGCGTGTTAGTAAACGAAAGAACAAAGCAAAGTACAAAGCAAAAACAACCAATGATATTTTATGAAGTGAGGAGAAAGATATACTTTCTCCAAGTACAACATAATCGAGGGAGAAAAGGGAATGATTAGAATTATTGAGACATCAGATCAACTTGCTAACCCGAATCGCTCAGCAATGTGTGTTAGAAAAAAAAACGAAAAAACCAAAGAACACACATAAAACTACCAAAGAGTTTATAAAATGTGAGGAGAAAAACGTTTTCTCTCCAAATCCAACGTAAGCAGGCAAAGAAAGGGAATGATTTAAATAATTGGACAACTGATCAATGTGCATACTCGATTGTCTCAGCAAAACGTGTAAGAAAAGTAATGAATAAACCAAAGAACAAAGCAAAAAAAACAATAAGAGTATATAATGTGAAAAGAAATATGTTCTCACTCTATGTACAACAGAAGCGAGGGAATGATTTGAATTACTGGAACAACTGGTCAACATGCTAACCCAATTCGCTTGGCAAAGCGTATTAGAAAGCGAACAAACAAACCAAAAAAAGCAAAAACACCAAATTAGAGCATAAAATGTGAAGAGAATGACATTCTCTCTCCAAGTACAACATAAACGAAGAAAGAGAAGGAATGATTTGAATTATTGAGACAACTGATCAACATGATAACTTGGTTCGCTAAGTAAAGCGTGATAAAAAACGAACGAACAAAGCAAAAACAACCAATGAGAGAATAAAATGTGAGGATTAAGACGTTCTCTCTCCACGAACAACTTAAGCGAGGGAAGAGTGGGAATGATTTGAAATATTGATATATCTGATCAACATGCAAACTCGAATCGCTCAGCTAAGTGTGTTAAAAAACGAACGAACAAACCAAAAAAAAGATAATCAGTCAATGAGAGCACAAAGGGTGAGGAAAAAGATATTCACTCTAAAATAACAACATAATCGAGGAAAGAGAGTGAAAGATTAGAATTATTGAGACAACTGATCAACATGCTAAACAGATTCGCTAAGCAAAGCGTGTTAGAAAACGTAGGAACAATCCAAAAAAGAAAGCAAAAACTACCAATGAGAGTATAAAAGGTGATAAGTAAGACCTTGTCCCTTGAAGTACAACATACGCGAGGGAAGAGAGGGAATGATTTCAGTTATTGAGACAACTGACCAACATGCAAACTCGACTCGCTCAGCTAAGTGTGTTAGAAAACAAACGAACAACTAAAGAACAATACAAAAAACCAATGAGAGTATAGAAAGTGAGGAAAAAGATGTTCTCTCTCCAAGTTTAACATAAGCGAGAGGAGAGAGGGAATGGTTTAAATTACTGGGACAAATAGTGACAATGATAACTCGATTCGCTCAGCAGTGCGTGTTAGTAAACGAAAGAACAAAGCAAAGTACAAAGCAAAAACAACCAATGATATTTTATGAAGTGAGGAGAAAGATATACTTTCTCCAAGTACAACATAATCGAGGGAGAAAAGGGAATGATTAGAATTATTGAGACATCAGATCAACTTGCTAACCCGAATCGCTCAGCAATGTGTGTTAGAAAAAAAAACGAAAAAACCAAAGAACACACATAAAACTACCAAAGAGTTTATAAAATGTGAGGAGAAAAACGTTTTCTCTCCAAATCCAACGTAAGCAGGCAAAGAAAGGGAATGATTTAAATAATTGGACAACTGATCAATGTGCATACTCGATTGTCTCAGCAAAACGTGTAAGAAAAGTAACGAATAAACCAAAGAACAAAGCAAAAAAAACAATAAGAGTATATAATGTGAAAAGAAATATGTTCTCACTCTATGTACAACAGAAGCGAGGGAATGATTTGAATTACTGGAACAACTGGTCAACATGCTAACCCAATTCGCTTGGCAAAGCGTATTAGAAAGCGAACAAACAAACCAAAAAAAGCAAAAACACCAAATTAGAGCATAAAATGTGAAGAGAATGACATTCTCTCTCCAAGTACAACATAAACGAAGAAAGAGAAGGAATGATTTGAATTATTGAGACAACTGATCAACATGATAACTTGGTTCGCTAAGTAAAGCGTGATAAAAAACGAACGAACAAAGCAAAAACAACCAATGAGAGAATAAAATGTGAGGATTAAGACGTTCTCTCTCCACGAACAACTTAAGCGAGGGAAGAGTGGGAATGATTTGAAATATTGATATATCTGATCAACATGCAAACTCGAATCGCTCAGCTAAGTGTGTTAAAAAACGAACGAACAAACCAAAAAAAAGATAATCAGTCAATGAGAGCACAAAGGGTGAGGAAAAAGATATTCACTCTAAAATAACAACATAATCGAGGAAAGAGAGTGAAAGATTAGAATTATTGAGACAACTGATCAACATGCTAAACAGATTCGCTAAGCAAAGCGTGTTAGAAAACGTAGGAACAATCCAAAAAAGAAAGCAAAAACTACCAATGAGAGTATAAAAGGTGATAAGTAAGACCTTGTCCCTTGAAGTACAACATACGCGAGGGAAGAGAGGGAATGATTTCAGTTATTGAGACAACTGACCAACATGCAAACTCGACTCGCTCAGCTAAGTGTGTTAGAAAACAAACGAACAACTAAAGAACAATACAAAAAACCAATGAGAGTATAGAAAGTGAGGAAAAAGATGTTCTCTCTCCAAGTTTAACATAAGCGAGAGGAGAGAGGGAATGGTTTAAATTACTGGGACAAATAGTGACAATGATAACTCGATTCGCTCAGCAGTGCGTGTTAGTAAACGAAAGAACAAAGCAAAGTACAAAGCAAAAACAACCAATGATATTTTATGAAGTGAGGAGAAAGATATACTTTCTCCAAGTACAACATAATCGAGGGAGAAAAGGGAATGATTAGAATTATTGAGACATCAGATCAACTTGCTAACCCGAATCGCTCAGCAATGTGTGTTAGAAAAAAAAACGAAAAAACCAAAGAACACACATAAAACTACCAAAGAGTTTATAAAATGTGAGGAGAAAAACGTTTTCTCTCCAAATCCAACGTAAGCAGGCAAAGAAAGGGAATGATTTAAATAATTGGACAACTGATCAATGTGCATACTCGATTGTCTCAGCAAAACGTGTAAGAAAAGTAACGAATAAACCAAAGAACAAAGCAAAAAAAACAATAAGAGTATATAATGTGAAAAGAAATATGTTCTCACTCTATGTACAACAGAAGCGAGGGAATGATTTGAATTACTGGAACAACTGGTCAACATGCTAACCCAATTCGCTTGGCAAAGCGTATTAGAAAGCGAACAAACAAACCAAAAAAAGCAAAAACACCAAATTAGAGCATAAAATGTGAAGAGAATGACATTCTCTCTCCAAGTACAACATAAACGAAGAAAGAGAAGGAATGATTTGAATTATTGAGACAACTGATCAACATGATAACTTGGTTCGCTAAGTAAAGCGTGATAAAAAACGAACGAACAAAGCAAAAACAACCAATGAGAGAATAAAATGTGAGGATTAAGACGTTCTCTCTCCACGAACAACTTAAGCGAGGGAAGAGTGGGAATGATTTGAAATATTGATATATCTGATCAACATGCAAACTCGAATCGCTCAGCTAAGTGTGTTAAAAAACGAACGAACAAACCAAAAAAAAGATAATCAGTCAATGAGAGCACAAAGGGTGAGGAAAAAGATATTCACTCTAAAATAACAACATAATCGAGGAAAGAGAGTGAAAGATTAGAATTATTGAGACAACTGATCAACATGCTAAACAGATTCGCTAAGCAAAGCGTGTTAGAAAACGTAGGAACAATCCAAAAAAGAAAGCAAAAACTACCAATGAGAGTATAAAAGGTGATAAGTAAGACCTTGTCCCTTGAAGTACAACATACGCGAGGGAAGAGAGGGAATGATTTCAGTTATTGAGACAACTGACCAACATGCAAACTCGACTCGCTCAGCAAAGCTAATTAGGAAACGAACGAACAAACCAAAGTACACAGCAAAACCAACCAATGAGTGTATAAAAAGTGAGGAAAAAGATGTTCTCTCTCCAAGTTTAACATAAGCGAGAGGAGAGAGGGAATGGTTTAAATTACTGGGACAAATAGTGACAATGATAACTCGATTCGCTCAGCAGTGCGTGTTAGTAAACGAAAGAACAAAGCAAAGTACAAAGCAAAAACAACCAATGATATTTTATGAAGTGAGGAGAAAGATATACTTTCTCCAAGTACAACATAATCGAGGGAGAAAAGGGAATGATTAGAATTATTGAGACATCAGATCAACTTGCTAACCCGAATCGCTCAGCAATGTGTGTTAGAAAAAAAAACGAAAAAACCAAAGAACACACATAAAACTACCAAAGAGTTTATAAAATGTGAGGAGAAAAACGTTTTCTCTCCAAATCCAACGTAAGCAGGCAAAGAAAGGGAATGATTTAAATAATTGGACAACTGATCAATGTGCATACTCGATTGTCTCAGCAAAACGTGTAAGAAAAGTAACGAATAAACCAAAGAACAAAGCAAAAAAAACAATAAGAGTATATAATGTGAAAAGAAATATGTTCTCACTCTATGTACAACAGAAGCGAGGGAATGATTTGAATTACTGGAACAACTGGTCAACATGCTAACCCAATTCGCTTGGCAAAGCGTATTAGAAAGCGAACAAACAAACCAAAAAAAGCAAAAACACCAAATTAGAGCATAAAATGTGAAGAGAATGACATTCTCTCTCCAAGTACAACATAAACGAAGAAAGAGAAGGAATGATTTGAATTATTGAGACAACTGATCAACATGATAACTTGGTTCGCTAAGTAAAGCGTGATAAAAAACGAACGAACAAAGCAAAAACAACCAATGAGAGAATAAAATGTGAGGATTAAGACGTTCTCTCTCCACGAACAACTTAAGCGAGGGAAGAGTGGGAATGATTTGAAATATTGATATATCTGATCAACATGCAAACTCGAATCGCTCAGCTAAGTGTGTTAAAAAACGAACGAACAAACCAAAAAAAAGATAATCAGTCAATGAGAGCACAAAGGGTGAGGAAAAAGATATTCACTCTAAAATAACAACATAATCGAGGAAAGAGAGTGAAAGATTAGAATTATTGAGACAACTGATCAACATGCTAAACAGATTCGCTAAGCAAAGCGTGTTAGAAAACGTAGGAACAATCCAAAAAAGAAAGCAAAAACTACCAATGAGAGTATAAAAGGTGATAAGTAAGACCTTGTCCCTTGAAGTACAACATACGCGAGGGAAGAGAGGGAATGATTTCAGTTATTGAGACAACTGACCAACATGCAAACTCGACTCGCTCAGCAAAGCTAATTAGGAAACGAACGAACAAACCAAAGTACACAGCAAAACCAACCAATGAGTGTATAAAAAGTGAGGAAAAAGATGTTCTCTCTCCAAGTTTAACATAAGCGAGAGGAGAGAGGGAATGGTTTAAATTACTGGGACAAATAGTGACAATGATAACTCGATTCGCTCAGCAGTGCGTGTTAGTAAACAAAAGAACAAAGCAAAGTACAAAGCAAAAACAACCAATGATATTTTATGAAGTGAGGAGAAAGATATACTTTCTCCAAGTACAACATAATCGAGGGAGAAAAGGGAATGATTAGAATTATTGAGACATCAGATCAACTTGCTAACCCGAATCGCTCAGCAATGTGTGTTAGAAAAAAAAACGAAAAAACCAAAGAACACACATAAAACTACCAAAGAGTTTATAAAATGTGAGGAGAAAAACGTTTTCTCTCCAAATCCAACGTAAGCAGGCAAAGAAAGGGAATGATTTAAATAATTGGACAACTGATCAATGTGCATACTCGATTGTCTCAGCAAAACGTGTAAGAAAAGTAACGAATAAACCAAAGAACAAAGCAAAAAAAACAATAAGAGTATATAATGTGAAAAGAAATATGTTCTCACTCTATGTACAACAGAAGCGAGGGAATGATTTGAATTACTGGAACAACTGGTCAACATGCTAACCCAATTCGCTTGGCAAAGCGTATTAGAAAGCGAACAAACAAACCAAAAAAAGCAAAAACACCAAATTAGAGCATAAAATGTGAAGAGAATGACATTCTCTCTCCAAGTACAACATAAACGAAGAAAGAGAAGGAATGATTTGAATTATTGAGACAACTGATCAACATGATAACTTGGTTCGCTAAGTAAAGCGTGATAAAAAACGAACGAACAAAGCAAAAACAACCAATGAGAGAATAAAATGTGAGGATTAAGACGTTCTCTCTCCACGAACAACTTAAGCGAGGGAAGAGTGGGAATGATTTGAAATATTGATATATCTGATCAACATGCAAACTCGAATCGCTCAGCTAAGTGTGTTAAAAAACGAACGAACAAACCAAAAAAAAGATAATCAGTCAATGAGAGCACAAAGGGTGAGGAAAAAGATATTCACTCTAAAATAACAACATAATCGAGGAAAGAGAGTGAAAGATTAGAATTATTGAGACAACTGATCAACATGCTAAACAGATTCGCTAAGCAAAGCGTGTTAGAAAACGTAGGAACAATCCAAAAAAGAAAGCAAAAACTACCAATGAGAGTATAAAAGGTGATAAGTAAGACCTTGTCCCTTGAAGTACAACATACGCGAGGGAAGAGAGGGAATGATTTCAGTTATTGAGACAACTGACCAACATGCAAACTCGACTCGCTCAGCTAAGTGTGTTAGAAAACAAACGAACAACTAAAGAACAATACAAAAAACCAATGAGAGTATAGAAAGTGAGGAGAAAGACATTTTCTCTCCGAGTACAACATAAGCGAGGGATGACAGGGAATGTTTTGAAAACTGGTACAAATGGTTAATATGTTAACGCGATTCGCTCAGCTAAGCGTATTTCAAAACGAACAAACAAAACAAAAAACAATGCAAAAACCACCAATGAGAGTATAATACGTGGCGAAAAAGACGTTCTCTCTCCAAGTATAATTTAAGTGAGGGAAGACAGGGAGTGATTTGAATTATTGAGACAACTGATCAACATGCTAACTCGATTCGTTCAGCAAAGCGTGTTAGAAAAAGAACGAACAAACCAAAGAACAAAGCAAAAAAAACCAATGAGAATATAAAATGTTAGGGGAAGACGTTCTCTCTCCCAGTACAACATTAGCGAGGAAAGAAAGGGAATGATTTCTATTACTGGGACAACTGGTCAACATGCTAACTCGATTCGCTCAGCAATGCGTGTTAGAAAACGAACAAACAAAGAAAGGAATAAAGCCAAATCAACCAATGAGAGCATCAAATGTGACGATCGAAACGTTCTCTCTCCAAGAACAACATAAGCTAAAAACAGACGAAATGATTTGAATTATTGAGACAATTCATTAACATAATAACTCGATACGCGCAGCAAGAGTTTTATAAAACTAACGAACAAACTAAAGAACAATGCAAAAACAACCAGGAGAATATAAATATAAAATATATAGATGTATCCTCTCCAAGTACAACATAAGCGAGGGAGGAATGGGAATGATTTGAATTACTGGGACACCTGGTTAACATGCTAACTCGATTAGCTTAGCACTGCGTGTTAGAAAATGAACGAACAAACCACAGAACAAAGATAAACAACCAATGAGAGTATAAAATGTGAGGAGAAAGACTCTCAAAGATCATCATAAGCGAGGAAGGAGAGGGTAAGATTAGAATTAATGAAACAACTGATGAACATGCTAATTCCATTCGCTCAGCAAAGCGTGTTTGAAAACGTACGATCAAACCAAAGTACAATGCAAAAACAACCAATGATAGTTTAAAAAGCGAGGAAAAAGATATACTTTCTCCAATTACAACATAATCGAGGGAGAAAAGGGAATAATTAGAATTATTGAGACAACAGATCAACTTGCTAACCCGAATCGCTCAGCAAAGCTTGTTAGAAAAAAAAAACGAAAAAACCGAAGAACATAGCTAAAACAACCAATGACGGTATAAAATGTGAGGAGAAAAACGTTTTCTCTCCAAAACCAACATAAGCAGGAAAAGAAAGGAAATGATTTGAATTATTGAGACAACTGATCATTGTGCTTACTCGATTCGCTCAACAAAACGTGTAAGAAAACGAACGAATAAACCAAAGAACAAAGCAAAAAAAAATTAGAGTATAAAATGTAAAGAGAAATACGTTCTCTCTCGAAGTACAACATAACCGAGGGAAGATAGAGAATGATTTGAATTACTGGGACAACTGGTCAACATGCTAACTCAATTCGCTCAGTAAAGGGTGTTAGAAAGCGAACAAACAAACCAAAAAACAAAGCAAAAGCAACAAATTAGAGTATAAAATGTGAGGAGAAAGACGTTCTCTCTCCAAGTACAACATAAGCGAGGGAAGAGAGGGAATGATTTGAAATATTAATACAACTGATCATCATGCCAACTCGATTCGCTCAGCTAAGAGTGTTTGAAAACGAACGAACTAACCAAAGAACAAAGATAAAAAACCAGTGAGAATAGAAAATGTAAGGAGGAAGACATTCACTCTCAAAGAACAACAGAAGCGAGGAACGAAAGGAAAGATTACAATTATTGAGACAACTGATCAACATGCCAACTCGATTCGCTCAGCTAAGAGTGTTAAAAAACGAACGAACAAACCAAAGAACAAAGAAAGAAACCAACGAGAGAATAAAATGTAAGGAAAAAGTCGTTCTCTTTCCAGGTACAACATATGCGAGGGAAGAAAGGGAATGATTTCAATTATTGAGACAACTGACCCACATGCAAACTCGACTCGCTCAGCTAAGCGTGTTAGAAAACGAACGAACAAACCAAAGAACAAAGCAAAAAAACCAATGAGAATATAAAATGTTAGGGGAAGACGTTCTCTCTCCCAGTACAACATTAGCGAGGAAAGAAAGGGAATGATTTCTATTACTGGGACAGCTGGTCAACATGCTAACTCCATTCGCTCAGCAAAGCGTGTTAGAAAACTAACGAACAAACCAAAGAACAAAAAAAACCAATGAGAGTATAAAATGTAAGGAGAAAGATGTTCTTTTTCCAACTACAACATAAGCAAGGAAAGACAGGGAATGATTTGTATTATTGATACAACTGATCAACATGCTAATGTGATGTATTGTATTGTATTGTATTGTATTGCATTATTGAGTCAACCGATCCATCTCCTAACACGACTCTCAGAGCAACGAATGTTGAAATCGAGCGAAAACCAATCAACAAAGCAAAAAGTCAAGTGACCCACCTTCTTACTTGGCACTCTTAGCAATGAGTGTGACAAAACGAACGAAAACACCACACTAAACAATGAAAATCAATCAATATTAATATCAAAAATGTGGAGAAAGAAGTTCTCTCTCCAAGTACAACTTAAACGAAAAAATGTAATGGAATATTGAAGCAACTGATTCATCTCCTAAATATACTCAATAAGCAATGAGTGTAAGTAAACAAACGAACCAACCAAAACAAAAACCAAAATAAACCAATGAATGTACCAAAAATGTGGAGAAAGAAGTTCCATCTCCAACTACAAGTTAAGCGAGAGAACGTTTGCAGTATTGAGTCAACTGATCCACATGATAACTCGAATAGTTCTGCAAAGAGAGCTAGAAAACGAACGAACAAACCAAAAAAAATTGATAAACCAACATATGAGTGATTCAAAGGTGAGGAGAACGAAGTTCTCATTCCAAATACACCTAGGGCGAGGGAATGTTTTTTGGAATATTGAATCAACTTATTCGCATGTTAACTCGATTATCTCAGCAACGAGTGTTAGAAAATGAACGAACAAACTAAACTACAAACAAGAACCAACCAATGAGGGTGTCAAAGGTGTGGACAAAGAAGTTCTCTCTCCAAGTACAACTTAATCGTGGGAAAGTTTTGCATTATTGAGTCAACTGATCCACATGTTTACTCGATTCGCTCAGCAATGAGTGTTAGAAAATGAACTAACAAACCAAACTACAAAAAAACAACGAATGAGACTATCAAAAGTGGAGGAGAAAGATGTTTTCTATCCAAGTACAACATAAGCAAGGTAAAATTTTACAGTATTGAGTCAACTTATCCACATGCTAACTCGAATCGCACAGCTATGTGTTTTAGAAAACGAACGAACAAACCAAACAACAAAGAAAAACCAACCAATGAGGGTGTCAAAGGTGTGGAGAAATAAATTCTCTCTCAAAACTCATCTTAAGCTAGGAAAATTAATGCAGTATTGAGTCAACTGATTCACCTCCTAGCTAGAGTCTCTTAGAAATGTGTGTAAGAAAATAATGAACAAATAAAACAACAAAGATAAAGATACCAGTGATGATACGAATCAACAAAAAAGAAATCAAAGCGATACGATTGAAACAATTGAACTCCAAACGAAACATCATAATTTAGAGACATTCCAGTGCGACTATCAAAAGTGTGGAGAATGTATTTGTCTCTCCAAATACAACTTAAGCGAGTGGAAGTATTGCATTATTGAGTCAACTGATCCATCTACTAACACGACACTCACAGCCATGAATGTTATAATCGAAAGGAAAACCAAACCACAAAGCAAAATAACCAATGAATGTATAAAAAGTGTGGAGAAAGTAGTTCTCTCTCGAAGTATACTTTAAGCGAGGAAATGTTTTGCAATATTGAGTCAAGTGATCCACCTTCTTACTCGGCACACTCAGCAACGGGTGTGAGACAACGTACGGAAAAACAAAACAAAACAATGAAAATCAATCAATAAGAGTATCAAAAGTCTGGAGAAAGAAGTTCTCTCTCCAAATACACCATAAGCGAAGAATATTATTGGAGGATTGAGTCAACTGATCATCCTTCTATCTCGTCACTCTCTGCAATGAGTGTTAGAAATCGAACGAACGAACAAACCAAAAACAAAGAAAAACAAACAAACGAGAGTATCAAAAGTATGGAGAAAGACTTTCTCTTTCCAAGTATACAATATGCGAGGAAATGCATAACAGTATTGAGTCATCTGGTCCACCTCCTCGCTCGTTTCTCTCAGCAATGAGTTTTGAAATACTATCGAATAAACCAAAAAACAAAGCAAAACAAACCAATTGGAGAACCACAACCGTGAAGAAAGATGTTCCTTCCCCAAATACATTCTAAGCGATAAAAATTACTGGAGTATTCTGTCATTTGTTCCACATCATACCTCGACTTTCTCGGTAATGACCGTTAGAAAAGGAACAAACAAATCAAATAACAAAGCAAAACAAACCACAGAGTGTATTAAAAGTGTGAAGAGTGAGGATCTCTCTACAAATACACCTTAAATGAGGAAAATTATTTTCGGTTTAAGTCAACTGATCCATTTACTACCTCGACTCTTACAGCAATGTGTGTTAGTAAACGAACGAAGACACCAAAAAACAGAGGAAGATCAACCAATGTGTTTATCATAAGTGTGGAGAAAGAAGTTTCCTCTCCAAATACGCCTAATACGAGGAAATGTATAGCAGTATTGAATCAACTGATTCATCTCCTAACTCGACTCTCTCACCAATGAGTTTTCGAAATCTTAAGAACAAACCAAACAACAAAGAAACAAACCAATGAGAATATCAAAAGTTTTGAGAAAGAAGTTTTCTCTCCAAGTACATCTTATGCGAGGGAATGTTTTGCAGTATTGATTCAACTGATCCACATGCTAACTCTATTCGCTCAGCGATGAGTGTAAGAAAACGAACGAATCACCCAAACAATAAAGAAGAACAAACCAATGAGAGTATCTAAAGTGTGGAAAAGAATTTCTCTCTCCAAGTACAACTTAAGCGAGAGAATGTTTTGCAGTATTGAGTCAACTGATCCATAACCCACCTCAACTCTCTTAGCAATGAGTGTTAGAACACTAACGAACAAAAATACAACAAAGGAAAACAAACCAATGAGACTATCAAATGTGTGGTGAATGAAGTTCTCTCTCCAAATATAACTTAAGCGAAGAAAACAAATGCTGTAATGAATCAACTGATCCACCTCCTAGCTAGATTCTCTCAGCAATGAGTGTTAGAAAACTAAAGAACAAACGAAACCACAAAGCAAAATATACCAATAAGAATACGAATGAACAAACAAAAATCAAAGCGAAGCGATTGAAACAGCGGAAACGAACGGAACATCATAATGCAGAGGCAAACCATAAAGTGTGGAGAAAGGAGTTCTCTCTCCAAGAACTCCTTAAGCAAGAAAAAGTATTGCAGAATTGAGTTAACTGATCCACCTCCTAGCTCGACTCTATCAGCAATGAATGTTAGAATACTAACGAACAAACCAAACAACAAAGCAAAAAAAACAATTATAGTATTAAAATTGCTGTGAAAGAAGTTCTCTCTCCAAATACACCTTAAGCGAGGAAAAGTATAGCAGTATTGAATCAACAGATCCTCCATTTATCTCGATTCTCTCAGCAGTGATTCTTGGAAAACGAACGAACAAACCAAACATCAAAGCAAAACAAACCAATTAGAGTATGAAAAGTGTCGAGAAAGAAGTTCTCTCTCCATATATACCTTAAGCGAGGAAAATAATGCAGTATTTAGTCGACTGGTCCACCTTCTAGCTCGACTCTCTCAGCAATGAGTGTAGGAAATATAACGAACAAACCAAACAACAAAGGAAAACAAACCAATTAGAGTATTTAAAGTGTGGAGAAAGGAGTTTTCTCTCCAAGTACACCTTTACACCTTAAGCCAGGAAAAATATTGTAGTGTTGAGTCAACTGATCCACCTTCTAGCTCGACTCTCTCAGCAATGAGTGTTATGTAGCTGCGTTAATACCAACAATACTTCCGAAACAATGCGAGTTGTGACAACAATAGTATCTCGACTTTTGACAATAAAAGTTAGTGTTAAAATGGAAAAATATTACGGAGAGCATGTAACAATAGGTTTTCGAGGTTTAATATTGTATTCCATTTTCTATCTACATCCTTCATCGAGTTATTTTCATTTGAATAATTTTACACTCAGACCATTGAACGACATCATAGCGTATTTCAGCTCTTTAGGTGTTCCTTTTCGTAAATATCTCAACAAATTATGGAAATCATTTCCTTCTCCTGCTGTCTTTCTTTCCTTCCCGTATTAAAAGCCTTCGAAGCACGTTTAAACCTATAAGGATTAGAATAACAGTATGATTCCGGGGTTTAACAATTCAATTGGTAACCATGGCAACATCCTGATAACATGGCAAGATTTCCGTAAAATATGTGTATTAAACGTTTAACATGAAAAATTTCTAACTGTAGGCGGAAAAAGATGAACAGCATAAGATACTGGGTAATTATTTCGTTAAAACGGTTAAGATCTAAAGGTCATTAGTCAATTATTTCTAATTTAATGTTAAAATGAAGATAAGCCTGCACGTCAAAAGGTATCTTAGGGAGAATACATAACATCTCCTGAAGTCGAACCCTGGACGCTTTTCGTAAATGTTCGTTTCTCGTAGCATTTGTATATCCGAGTAGATAATTTCTGCTGAATTTTAAGTATATATCTGCATATTTGATCCAGTTATTCGCGTTTTAATAGCGTGACATGGAACAACCAGCATAGCGTTTTATTATAAGGGGTGGATAAGCAATCTGTAAGTCCATCAATATCTCCAAAATGATCTAGAAGCTATTTCTGCGTGGTGTAATGTATAAGGAATGGCAGTTAGAAATCAACCAAAAGAAAAGCTGCGTCATCAATTTCTGAAGATTCAAAAATCTCTTGATGCTAATTATTCGTTCAGCAGAGTAAGAATTCCAATTTCAGATTCGGTTAAATATCTAGGAGTCGCGATCCATCGTCATCTCTCGTAGAACATCCACATTCGCCGAGTGATAGGTTCCGCTAACAAAAAGGTGGCTTTTATAGGTAGAATAGGTCGAAGTAGCTCCGAAAATGTGAAAGAAGTACGTTATTTAACTTTGGTCCGACCGCAGATCGAATATGGGTCAGCTGTGTGGGATCCCTACGAATAGTGACTCACTAACGAGATAGGCAGGGCAGCTAGATTCGTAAAGGGAAATTACGATAGTAAACAAAGCGTAACGTCATTAATGACAAATCTGAAATGGACGTCGTTAGAGGAACGTAGACTGCATGCTAGATTTAAACTACTGGTAAAATTTATGTCGGAGGGACTAGCGAGTGAGGCCTTATCAGAAGCCTGACGTAACTCGGAAGTCCGGATAGCGAGGATAAGATTCGCGAGATCGATTGTAGGACGGAGCGATATTGAGGATCGTTTTTCCCTAGGACGATAAGAGAACATGATAGGAAAAGATAACCTAGGAAAACTATGGATTTTTTGGTGCACTACACACCCTTCCATCCACCAAAAAGGTGATTTTCAGGATATTTTCAAAGAAAAATTATTTTTAAATCCAATGCATTCAGTTCAATTTGAGGACAAATTGTTAGTTCTCTAGTTCTCCACAGAATATTTTAAACATTTTTGGCGTTTATTTTAATACAACTCCTTAAATTAAAAAGTATATTTTCATTCAATTTTTGATGCATTTACTGTTGTGGTATGAAGCTAATAAGTCCACTGAAGTGTAAGCGTTGCACAGAGTGTTCTCTCGCGTATGTTCAAGCTTCGGACGCGTCTCGCTAGAGGGTGCGAGTGTACATGATCTCACGCACGCATCTCGCATAACTCTTTTATAAGCGGCTCGCCCGGAGACGTCACAAGGTGACAGTCGCGGGGGTGGGGAAGGTCGCGGGATCGCGCTTTGATATCCATCGGCGCCTCGAGCACGGCGCGCGTTGGAGGCGGAGACGGAGTGCTGCGTTCTAGAACGCCACCGCAATGCAATGAAACCGATCCTAGCCCCGTCTCTCTTGTCCTCTCTGTCTGGCCGACGTGCATTTTTATGTATGTACGTCATAAGCATTAATACCAACCTTAAGAATCATTCAAGGTAAAATACATATGAATAAGCTCTTTACAGTACATAGGGCTGCTACAGTTCGAATATTTTTTAAAGGCGCCCTCTCAAACGGAAGGATTTGCCGCGCATTACCATATCATATACTTTCTCTTTATTACTTTTAATCTCAAAATCTTGAAGTAACCAGTGCAGTTTGGGACCCTATAAAAAGAGGGCTTATACTGAGACACTGAAATAATCCAGCGTTTATCCATGTATTCATAATGCATTTTTTCTTATATTTTTATCCATACGCAGCGTCCTTTAGTCTTTATTCTTGTATTTAAATAATTGCTTAATTTATTTATTTATATTACATTTTATTATCTTCATGTCATTTTACATTTATTTGTCGATATATTTATTGGACAACAGAAAACATTTACAGTCAAATTTGCAATTTAAACCATAATATGATATCCATACCGCTCAATAATCCGCAATTTTTCCGAAATCCGTACAACACTTGGTTCCGAGGTTTTCGGATTTTTGAGCTTTGGCCATTATTAAAATTCAATATTATGCGCATAAACTAAAAGATATACTTTTTCGAGAGATTTTCATTCGTATGCAAAATGTATTCTGGATGCCACCATTCATAAAGCGATAAATGTGTACATTTCAAATAAAATTCCGATATTTCTCAGTGACTCTCTTCTGCACGAAACAAAGCTATTAGTATTTTACAGGTTCCAAAGAAACAATCCAATTAACCCTTGGTAAACATTCCAGCATTTTTAAACCATCAACCTGAGTGGCTATTACCCCCCATGGTCGTTCAGTGTTCTTGATTATACATCTTTCCCGATACCATAGGCTACGGCGATGCCAGAGGCATATTTTGGGGTTCGATGAATTATAACCCTGAACTTGATCTAGAGAACAACTGCTCAGCCTTTCACTTAACTTCTCAAGACAAAGAGCTACGAAGAATGTAAAGCATTCACTTGAGTCTCAGGTCGGCTTGCTTCCAGCTATCGCATCGTCGTTCTTCAACGCAACAGTATGACTACTTGCATTCCACTTTCTTCGTAAATGATAATTTCATCTCACTCAAATCATATTATAATGAAATTTCGATAACTTTCCTTTTAATATAGCGAAGGACATCGAATTTTTACGTGATGCAGGTCAATAAAAATATCTGATGCTATGTTCACTTTCGAAATAGAAATTCAAAGCGTGCGAATGGACGGTAACGGTCTCCGCGTTGTGAACGACCGCTAAATGGCGTACACATCCGAAGAACCGTTACGCGTTCTAGTGCGACAGTTTGATCTCAAAAGGCAGAAAACGAAACTGGCTGAGTGAGGGGATAAAGATAACGTTTCTTTTTTTCTTAAGCTCTAAGTTTTCCAAACTGGGTGCCGCGGATCAATGGTGGATATAAAGGGGTTGTAATAGGGTAATTACCCCCTCCCCCTTAAGGGAGAAGATAAATCTTCATTAAAATATTCTTCTCAATTAATTTATTCTATATTATAGACATTCTAGAAATATTTATAAGTATCTAAGCAGGGTATAATATGCTCTGTATATTTATTATAAAGAGACGGTATTATTTTGCATAAATAGGTGTCAGAAAATATATTTGTTTTCTAATTACCCCCCTCCCCCCAAAGCTATGCACGTAGAACCGCCCCTGCTGATAATGTTCATCTTAATATACACCAGTGGAGCCGAACCCTCGGTGATTTTTGTTATGAATTAACGTAATTATTAAAGTGTAGCATTTCTCATTCTTACTTATTTCCACATTTACCAAGGCACATCGGTAAAAGTGCACATTTACCGGGAAATGTACGGATAATACGTATTTCTGGGAACTTAGACTTACATTTACCGAGCTTGGTGGTAAATGTGCACATTTACCGGTAAATGCACACATTTCCCGATTATGTACCTTTACTGTAACATATACATTATCGATCATATAAGGGCTTGGGATAGAAAAACATGGATTTTTATTGTTTGCCGAGAGAACCGCCTTAGAGATCGATGTAAACAAAATATGCGATGTTTTGAGCATTTTCTAGAATTTCTATCTCCGAAACTATTACCTGTAAGTATGTGGTGTCGTGAATTTCCTTGTAGTAAATATTGTACTCTATCCGAATAAAATTTTTAATCTATACCTTACAGATCTTACCATAAGAGCTAGGAAGAGAAAAGTTTGATATTTCATTGTTGCTTGACGGATTCCATTTAACGAGATACGAGTATAAGTTTATTAAAGTAATTATGTAACGTGGAAGTTCTAATTGACGGATTCAGTAAAAAATCACAATTGGGCGATAAATTTTAATAACGATCATTCGTACATAAATTAATTAAAATCCGTCCAGCGGCTTAGGAGATGAAAGTTACGCCGGACGGACGGACAGACCAGACGTGCCCATAAGACTTTCCGCTATTACCGCTTCGCTGGTAAAGAAAGTTTAATAATTCAAATATTTGGAAATGTTGATATACCGTTCGGACAATAATCTTCCCTCTAATAAACAGATTATGGTGCAGTACCAACATATGGATGCGTCCAAACGCTGTGATACCTGCATACATACAAAACCTAGCTTCGGGGGGGAGGGGGGGGAGGAGGTGGAGGGAAATTTCGGTTTAACTTCGAAAGAGTGCCGCGCCTACAAAAAATTGGGAAACATCTCTAAAAAGATAAACCTCCAACTCATTGTACGTTTCGCTGCCACAGTGTAATTATGGTCGCGTCTGACCATCGCGAAAGGATTACTGAAGTATTAATGTAGTTTCGACAGTGTGTAAATTATATAAATACTACTAAAACCAGGAAACGTTTTCCTCGGCTTATTAAAAATATAGATTAATTAATCATAAAAATGTCATCTTAATTTGAAACCTATAATAAAATGTGTATATAAAGTGAGGAAAAGCTGTAGCCTTTGGGTAACATTGCCGTCCAAATAATGTGATTAACTAAAACAGGTTAGGAAAGTGTACAGAGTATCACAGATAGACGCGTTTCGTGCGATGGAGTATTATAAACATAACAATAGATTTGGAACGAACGCAAACCATAATGCAGCGAAACACCATGGCTCAATTGTCTCTCTGTCCACTAAAAACTTCTTCCCCCTTAAGTTGGTGCCTTAATAAACGCATTCACGTAACCTTAGTAAAATGACTAAATACTGAAAAACGATCGATAAAATATCAGAAATGATGTCACGAAAATATTAAATATTTCTTTACTGATTTCTTTTCTAGTCAGTTGCAATAAATCAAACGATCGAAAATTATTTAAAAGCTACTTCACTCGAGTTAAGCAGTTGTAGTATTTACGTTTCCGTTCTTTCCACCCGATTACAAAATGCTGCATGCAAAAGTAAGGAAACAAGAAGGAAACGTACACTCCATTAATGGAATACACACAGATTTCAAAGGCTTCCTTTATGGGAATTTCATATAAAACGGTATCGATAGATTGGGCGATTTTAATATTTTTATCTCTGGAACTATAGGTCCTAATTATATAATTTTTCACTTTTTTTATAAATGTGGTCCTCTATTAGAATAAATATTTTGATCTGTACCTCACGGGTCATATAAGTGCTTGGAAGAGAAAAATATGGATTTGTAATTGTTGTTTGCTGATAGAATCGTCGTATCGACCAATGTAAATAAAATATGTGATGTTATGCTTGGGATTTTTTCGGATTTTTATCTCTGAAAGTGTAAGTCGTAATTACGTCGTCCCGCGGAATTTTCTGTGGTAATTTTATTTCTTTATCCGAATAATTTTTTAATCTATGTATACCTTACAGATCATATAAGAGCGAGAGAGAGAAAAATATGGCATTTAATTATTGATTGACTGATACCATTTAACGAGATACCAACGAGTAGACGTTTATCTAATTGTTTATATAAATGGTAATTTATAACTGACGGATGCAGTTGAAAATCATAATTTGCCGATAAATTTTAATAAGGACCACTAATACTTAATTTCATTAAAATCTGCCCTGTTATTTTGGAGATAAAACATGCGGACGGACGGACGGACGGAGGCGACGTGCCCATAAGCTTCGCTGGTAAAGAAGGACTAAAATAGTAAAAATATTCCATTGTTTAATAATTACGAGGGTTGTTCAAAAAGTAAGTTTACTAGGTTAATTGCCAGTGCATTACGCATAGTAATTTTGTTGGAAGTACAATATTTTGTAAGGCATGTGTGGTGAAACTTTAAAGTGAATCAGGTGTAACTGTTTGTGACTTTTTGTATCCTCAGTTAAACATGACTGCTATCCGAGACACGGTCCAAAGACGAAGTGCATGCTGTGATTCGAATTTTACACGCAAAGAATATTTCTACTGCTTAAATGAATCGCAAACTTGTTTAAGTTTACAGAGAGAATGCTTTAAGTCCGCAAAGTGTATCAAAGCGGTGTAAAATGTTTCGGGAGAGCAAGTGGAGCACCAGCCATGCTGTGCAAAGTGAAATAACAGCAAATTCAAGAGATTATTAAAACATTGAACGTATCAAGAGAGAGAAGTAAGAATTCATGAGTTTCAACCAAATTTCGTTCTCTAAATTGGAACCCATTATTGTTCATGAAAAGCTTGGATTCAACAACGTTGTGCTCGTTGGGTTCCAAAAATGATAATGGTTAACCACAAGACTCAGAAAATGTCCTGCAGTATTACCTTTCTTTAGCAGTATTCCACAGAAGGTTCGCATAGGTGATTATACCTAGATAGACCATCACACACCAGAGTCTAAACAGGCATCCATGGAATGGAATTACTGAAGGTCACTACGAACCAAAAAGTTAAAGATTTTACCTTCAGCTGGTAAGATGATGTCAACAAATTATTGGAACATCAAGGCATTTTGCATGTTGAATTCATGCAAAAGGGGACCACGATAAATGCTATCTCTTATTGTGAAACTTTACCACGACTACAAATAGCTATCATAAAAAAGTTCTGGATTGCTCACTGCAGTTGTGGTGTTCTTGCATGACAATGCAGGTCTCCAAACCAAACATGCCAACTTTTGGAATTGTTCCATTCGGAAGTCATGGGTCATTCCCCCATAGATCTGAACTTGCACCAAGTGACTTCCATTTATTTCCAGCCCTAAAGAAACAGCTCAGAGGTAAACAATTTCAAAAAGATTCGGATGTGGAAGCAGCCGTACGATACTGGTTAAAAACTAAGGACCTTACATTTTACTCGACCGGCATCGAAAAGCTAGTCTCACGCTACGACAAATGCTTGAATCTGTTAGGAGTTTATGTAGATAATTGCTTCTTTAAATACCTGTAACAATTACTTGCTTTGTAAAAATTAAGTTTCTTAAAAATACCATTTTAACATACTTTCTGGAAAACCCTCGTGGAATCACAAAACCCAAGACATGCCTCAAGGGATCGTTTGAAGCATATAATTTAAAAAGTAATTTCAATTAAAATAAATTTTTAATTAATTGTTCCTCTATAAGACCTGCCCGAAATTGGTCCCAGAATGAAACAAACCTCATGCTACTTACACGACTATGAGGCGATATCGACAGAATTGATATAAATCACATGCGTTTCCAAGCCAATAAAGAATTCTACCTGGCACGATTCTTTGCCCCAATTTAGAGACCGTTCGCCGGGTTAAATGCTCAAGCAACACGTCGTAATTTAGAGAAGGAATGCCGCAATGAATGCCAACAAAAAGAAGGCTCCAACTCTGTCACAGCCTCTCGTTAGACGGCGACAAACCGCGTAAATACAACCGACTGTGCGTGACGCCGTACGCGATGGCTGTCCCTGGATCGGAGGCCGAATTTATGGGTGGGGAAGGATTAAATGCGGGAAAGGGGGGAGATGGGGCAACGATTCTGTGGCGTCGCAGCGTCCAACATCACGTGACAACCAGCTTTTAAAAAACAAAAGAAAAAAGATCACGCGACGCGTTTCTACCTGCAGAGGTTACGACGACTGGATGGGACGTGGGTTTGCCCATCCTCGATACTCTCCGGTCTTTCGGCTCCCCACCCTCCTCCTCGCCCCCGCCCCGCCCTTCGCGCCACCGCCCGCTCCAGTTTACCCTTTCGCCCCATACCTCTTCCTCTCCTCAACCTCCATCATCCCCCTCGCCAACCAATCTGCCCCCAAGGAGTCAACCCGTCGTCCTTGCGGGGTCTTCCTCCTCCCCCTCGTTCTTCCCCACTCCTCCTCTCCCTCCTCCTCTTCCCTACGCCTCCACTCAGGAGCCACACCTCACCCGACCCTCCCATCCCGCTCCTCTTCCTCGCTGCATTTCACTACGCCTATAGCCACCACGCCCTGCCTCTCCCTAACATATGACATCCATTCCTTCCTCTGGATCCCCACCCACCCTATTGACCTCTGCTCTTACCCATCTCATAATCCATGGAGACATTCCTACCGCCTCAACCTGAGCTCGGATGAGAAGTGTCAACAACGTTCCGTAGCCTTGTACGTTCTGCGTGGTGCTGAGCTACAAAAAACCGTCAACGGCATACTGTTCAATTTGAAATCAAAATCCACGAAAGAGATTCTACTTTTAAAACGTTTTGTAATTTTTTACATCTGCAGCTCGTGTAGTGTAATTGAGATGGATTTTCGCTCGTTTCCATTTTAAGCATAGTCATCAACTTAACAAGTGCAAACTCCAAGTAACCATAACGTCATTCATTTTAAAACTTTTTCCACACAAGGCTTCTTGTTGTATAATACAGTGATATGATAATAAAGGTCGATTCAAAAAAATTTCAAGTAAAGCCGTGCACCCATTCTTTTTCTCTACCATTGCTGGTGCGCCATCAGTACAAAAACTTTCCAGTTTATTGTAATCGAGGTTCTTTATTTCTAAGGATGATTTTAATTTTCAAACAAATCGGCACCTTTTGTTGTCTCATGGAGTGATTCGAGACTAAAAAGCTCCTCATTTACGTGTAAATCTTAGCTTACTGCCCTTATAAAAATGCAAAGCAGTGTCGCAAATTTCCATAGATTCGTTCTTTGCTATTGAAAAGTATTTTTACTCTAAAGCAAGGTTTGTAATTTGCTTAACAACATCTTTCGCGAATTCTTCCACTCGCCGCGTTATGGTCACTACTGATATCCCTTACTTTTTTTCAATTGTCGAATAATCAAGTCGTGCAGCGACAATTTCAAGTCTGGGTTTTATCAACTCTTCACCAGCTGGAAATGGCTTATTTTTTTAGCAAGAAGAAAAACAATTTCGTACGACGCCTCGAGCATAGATACGCATACATCACTGCACTTCTTAAAAAGAAATTGCCGTTTTTTTAATACACGAAATCTTATTGCGTACATATTCACTGCGTAATTTCGCGCTACATTTTATCCTTTGCCCTTCAATCTGATTCTTATATTTAGTCTCATAATGCCTCTTCCGATCATATTTTTCCAGATTTTTAATTGTGCTACAACACACCAGGCACACAGGTTTACCATTCAATCCCAAAGTAAAAAGAAATTCTTCTTCCCACTCACTATTAAACTCACGGTTACGAACACACTCAGCTTTCCTTTTAAGCGATTTGCACAAACTCATTTTGAGAGTTTAAAACACTACGTTCCGGAAAATAATGACGAAATTGATTTAGTTATAAGTAATATCAAAATTTAAATTATATCGTTGCACAAAATATCAACACTAATTTTAAAGAATCACAAGTTAAATGCACACTAATGCAACACTCAGATTTTGCTACTGAACAGGAGAACAGCTTCAAGCAAACTGACCTATGGAAATACAGAATTAGTTTCGAATCCCTTTACTACCTGGCATTGACCCTCATGTCTAGACTTGTTGCAAGGACAGTAGGACTATGCATTTCGTCACTTTCGCATATGTGCACTTCAGTTGATCCTACCCTTCTTTGGTTAATTTAGTATACCAGAGACTGAGACCTAAAGTTACACATATTTGCCTTTACTTCCTGTGTGGGTATTTATTGTATTTAGGAAAATTTAGGACCTTTCTCTTCTACAACTTTTTCTCTTTCCTGCCACGCCTTACGCCTTTGGCCTTCAATAACGAAAGCACAAGTTTGTAAAGAGAAATTCATAGTTTTTTGAAAGTCTGTTCTATACTATTTACAAAGAACCAGGCGCCCGCCAGGATTGCCTTTTGGCGGAGATCAACCCTTGAGTAAGTACCCATCTGGTTCATACAAATTCCACAGTATAGGGTTACTAAGGGAAAGAATTTAGAGTTTTTAGGGGGCTGAAGCTCGTGAGTACCCCCTCTGAGTGAGCCCCTCCAGGAACTAAGAATTTTCTTAAGGCTCTGCGGGCCACTTAGGAAAGGGTCGAGGGCTACGAGTGGCCCGCGAGCCACAGGTTGCGCACCACTGCATTAAGGGGTAATAGTTAGAAGAACTATTGAAATGGCGATGTCCAAGGTTGCAAATAATGGGGGGGAAATGAATACAATGAAAATATGATAAAATATGAGGATCATAAAACACACTTGAGAACCGATTAAATTATAATATGTGAGTAAATCTAGATTGGAACAGGTTATGTAAAGTTCTGTGAAGAAGGGATGTTTTCGAAGAAAGTATACAAGGGCAGAGTTTAAGAAAATAATTTCAAAGGAAAGAGAAGTCGTGATAGCCTTATAATTATAAGGTTTTCAACTATTAGATACGAATACCTATTTCGATAACTGATAACATTCTTTAATAAATTAAACTTAGTTATGTAATGTATTATGTAATCATCATTTGCGATTATAATTAATTACCTATCTTTAAAAATAGCGATTTGACAGATATCTTAAATTTATAACTTTAAATATATGTTTTAGCGGAAAATCTTGTTCTAAATAACAAAATGACAGTTATAAAGTGTCAAAAATTAATGGATTTAAAAAACTCATTATACTATTCGTATTTTCTAATTTCGTTTAATAAAGGAAAAAACAAGTAAGATACCCTTACTACAATAAGAGGTGATGGCGCGTTTTCTTAAAAGTTTTGACGGTTCTGGTTTGTCTTTCCCTTTAGGAAGGGGACAACCCGCACCGTTGGAATGTGGATCCTCACCAGATCTTCCCATGCGTGAAAACTTCACTCCTCTAACTTCAGTAGTTTGAACACAATACTATGTATTTCAAAGTTTTAGATTTTATTAATTTGTAGCCACCTAGCGTAAAATCTATGAAGTACTTGGAAAATACAATCATTGAAAAATTCATGTATCAATAAGAGCTATTTAATTTCAAAATAATTTTTCAAATAATTCTATTAGTTTGGCTACAATACCATTTCAAATTTTTTAATCATCCGAATTTGAAGACACCTAGCGGAAAATCTATAGACTTCTTAGAAAATTTAATACATAATTGGAAATTTTATAGATTGATAAGAGCTGCTATCAAATTTAAAAGGAATTTTCAAAATGTCTCTTAAAACAAAAAAGTTGGTTGTCCACAGACAGATGGACAGACAGACAGACATAGTGATCACGTAAGCACTTTTTTTCTTTTTAGAAAACGTGCTAACAATCAAATTGACGGCAAAATATCCACCGACGTAAAAAAAATGTTCCATGTTGTCGAAGGGTAATGTCTTTTCGAGGGTATCGCATTGCGGCGCGCCCTCGCCGTTATTTGAAGCATTACTTAAAGGACGTCCCTCTCGCTTCGCTCACTTTCTCTCCCTCTCCACCATATCCACTCCCCCTCCCAGCATCCCTTTTGATTCCCCACCCTCCCCATCCCTCTCCACCCGCTACCCCTCCTATCGTCCCACCTCGTTCCCGACCGATGGACCGTCAAACTAAATGTTGTCCGTCCAGAACTCGGGCAAATGGGACATGAAAACGAGTAGTGCCCAGGAAAAGCGGACGTATTAAGGGATCAGCGCGAAAGGGGCAAGGAGAGAGAAGGAGAAGAAAAGAGAGTGGGAGAGGTGAAAAAGAAAGAGACAAAGAAAGTGGAAAAGAGTTGGAGAAAGGAGCGCGTGTGTGCGTGAGAGACAGAGGTGATATTGGCGTGTCTGAATAGCGTGTAGTACAGGTTGGAGGGGAGGCCACACGAATCTCGACTTAGGCGGGGCCGCCGTTTGGTAAAAATAATCGCCCCTCCTCGGCAATATCTCACTCTTTGTCTCGGCGTAGAACTTGTTCAGGTCCGGTCTGTGTTGTCCGGTACGAGGCGCCAAAACACCAGAACAGAAATAACACTGAAGGAAAACGCGGAAGATTATAATAATTTATCGATTATGGCGTCTAAAAAATACTTGAGTCCATTTGATTCAAGATTAAATTCAAGATTAAATTCCCGCGATGATGTGTAGTAAAGGCCACAGATTAAGAAAAATATTTATGAATACGTCTTTGGAGGCATAATTATATGAATTTTTGGGGTTGGTGAGCAAATTTAATGGAGGGCCCTTTGAAAAGGGGGTTCGCTATGTAATCTGGCATCCTCATAGGTACATTTATTTGTTTAAATTAAAAATATCACAGGTAAAACTAACCATGATATTTAAATATCACTGATACTTCACCAATGAGATGAGAAAATGAACAAAATCTGTGCATTTGCTTTTTGCATTAAAAATCCAAAATATTTCATGTAATTCATCGACAATATTGTTTTTGCATTTCTTATTCTCTGAATATAAAATGCCTGAGAATAATTAATTGTAAGCAAATTATCTCGATGTTTTGAGAATGAGTATTGCAAGTTTTAATTATTAATTTATACTTATTTTTGTATAAAAAGTAAAGATTCAGAATGAATATTTATACAAAAATGAGTCACTCAAAGTCTCTTAAACGTAGAGTATGGGAAGAACTTTAAATGCAGACTTAGAACATTTATATCCTTTTAAATATTATTAAGAGGGAAATTTGAACATCGAACGAAGTCTCTAAAACAAATTAAATTAGCAAGTAACCAACTTTATGTAAGTGGGCCAATAAAAATTAATGGAAAATGATGAACATTGATTATGCTTATTCTAATCTTCTTACAAATAATAACTGCATAAGCGTAGCCTCTTTTTCATTTTTCTGCCATTTTTAAGTCAACTTCATAGGAAAAGATTAAATTCACTGTGAAGCTTATCATTTGGCCTTAGCCATTTCTTTTCAAAGTATAATGAATACTCAGCCACATGGGAGATTTCTAATTACAAACAATACTTACCATATCATCATTTTTCTTCTGACGTATTTTCCATACATAATCTCTTTGCTTAACTAGTATTTTACGTTCCAGGCAATATAATTCAATTATTGAACGTATAAATATGATATGATAATATGATAATGTTACGAATAATAGAAAAATGATAACATGGATCGAATCGTTTTGTGATACACTTCACGGCGAAAAGTTTGAAGTCAGAATTTTCGAGATGTTTATTAAAGTAAACGATTCTGTATAAATATGTGTTTTACCTAAGAAATCAAAAGGAGGGGAAAATGGCGATAAGGAAGAACGCGATAAAGTTGTCGGAAGAGACTTTGAGGCAAGAATTGAAGGAAAATATGGGAGTGGCGTTAGGCCTAAGTGAAGAGCCATGCGAATTTTCGATTATATGAGAGATAGGAAAAAAATTGAAGAAAAGGCAACCGCTCAATACAATTATCATGAAACATTTCGCAATCGGTGGCGACTTTGATGCCGCCAATTTTCCATCAAATTTTGGATAAATAGAACGATGTACCTTAATGGAACGAGTGAGATAAATGAGGACAGAACGACTGAATATAAACTCGAAATTCAGCGGCCTTTCCACTAAATGATAATCCCCATAAAGGTATTATCTAACACATTTTTGCAATTATTGAGATAAACTCTTGCTTAAAAAATACTTTGGCAGATTTTGGAATGATAATTAATTAAATAGTTCGATATCTATTGGCGAGAATTTTATCATCTTGAAATCCAAGCTAATACTTGAGAAATAACATCAACGCCAACTAATTGATACTGTCAGGAATAGCATGCTTAATTTACGATGATTTTAATAATATTAAAGAATGTGTAATTAATTTGTAAGTTATATAAATTTAAAGATAATAAATGACCTATTCATTCAGCTGATTTATTTTTTAATTATTGATCCTAAATAATTCCATATCGTGAATAAAATCTCCACTTCATACGATGCATTATTATAAACAGATAAGTCTTTCAAAATATATAAAATAATAGTATATAAATATAATAATTGTACGATAATTGAAAATTTTCAAAAACAAAATAAATTCTTGCGATCATTAACAGAGGGGAAATACACGCTCGCTTCTTATTCTTCCCTAAAATATGCGGCCATAGAAATGCAAAATATTATCTCAGGTTGAAAAAAACTGCTTACAATGCTAAATATTGTCACAAATACATTTTCTCCGTCATTCACACGTTTCATGGCAACTATTTCTGCTTTAAAATGTTCAAAGTTTAGAATGATTCTAATATATCTGGGACTGATAAAATTCTAATTGGATGGCTTTTTTTTAAATCTCAGTAATCAAAATAAGAGCAATCTTAAGTAAAAATTAAGCAAATTACGAAAATAAAACATAATATTGTACCTGTATAAAATTCATCAACTCTGTACGTATCTTTCGCCGACGCCACTTTAAATTTATATTGTTCCACGGAATGAGACGCATTAACAGAGCAGTTAAGATAAATGTTGAAGTTTCTTTTCTAAAAGCCCAGATATCGTTCAACCTCGTATCTCTATATCAGGTCTCTCCAACTTCATTTCATAATTTTTGCATCAAAATAAACGGTATTTCACGTAATATGAAGGGTCAAACAAAGGCAAACGTGATCCTTGCAAAGGATTGCTTTCTCGAGCATAAGGAACGCGTGGTATGAAAGCATTTCGGTTATCAACGCACGCCGGGAAACGATATCGACGCCCCTCGGAGAAGAGAGATAATCCTCTCTCTTTCTCTTAACCTTAAGATTCGCTGCCATATTGCGGGTTTCCCTATTGAAGGAGGAATCCGCATTCCTCCGCCGGCAATCAGCTTCTGCCGAGAAAAATAAAATCACAAGATCACGATGATTTATCTGTCTTGGCCGTGGTGTTAATGGAATCTGAGAGGGAATTTCTCAACGTCTCGATATGATCTCCGTCGCCGATAATTGCTCGCCAGAGCCTCAACCTTCTAGAAACAAGGCTGAGGTTTACGCCGGTCTTTGGTTCGGTTTTATTTTTGGTTTAGTGAATAATGAAACAAAGTAAAATGAAACAGCAAAGTAACTGGAACGCGATATCATACCACAAAACCGACGTATATATTCGTTTTTTTAAAGGCTATAACTTGTTTATTAAATCATCTTTCGCTCCTAAAAGCAACTCTTTATTACAGGTAATGAACTCAATACCGGTAATTATGACATAATTGAGGCTATGGTCTTTTGAGATAAATCTAAAAACAATGCTACAGCAGTCAAATTTGGAAACGATTAGTGCATACTACTTGGACGACGAAAATATTTAAATGCCGCAACTATTTTTTTGATCATATATTATTATGATCTTAGGAACACATATCACATTTAGATATAGGCCTCTTGAAATATGCAAGGATTAAAAAATTCAATAAGGTTGGTCTAAGGAAAGTTATACTTTCTCCATCTGATATTTACAAATGTCGACTTAATAATACTCTGCTATCTTTCAAACAACTGTGGCAGTTGAATTTCATTGTGTGCTAAATAATACCCTAAACAAAACCGACACACACACACATACACACACATACACACACATATATATAGATATATATATATATATATACTAACGTGGATCTAGCTACCAATATTACCCCAATGACTACCAAATTAACTACACAACCTTTTTTTAATACGGTATGTAGATTTAATTATAATAGCTTCCATGAGTGATTATTTAGAATGTTTCATTTCATGTTTCATTTATATTCCAAAAATATTACCGATCGGCTGGGCCGTGCCTAGAAAATCCATCTCCTGAGGCGAGAAATTATGCGCCTATAATTTTTTAGCCTAGTCGTTAATATACGTGCGTGAGTGCGCGGAGGAATTCCGCTGCAAAAAATGCTACCGGGCAGACCAATACCAACTCAGGACATATCAATATTTAAAATTCGTCTACATGAGGCATAAACAATATCTAAAGCTATTAGGAATGTTTTATTAGGTTTTCACTGTAGTCAAATGTTAGCGTCCTTTTCGAGAGACGCCTGAGGGGGTCGCCTTGCCGTCTCACGTAACTGCACGGCCCTGCCGATCCCTACTTTACAATATTATAAGTTCCAAAAATCACAAAATAACGCAAATTGTTCTACCAGAGTTTCAAAGTAATTCCATGCAACATATTAGTTAATTATGTGTGTTCGATGTATTGTTTATGTTATGTTCCTATTTTTTCTCAAACTCGATCGAAACATACATATATATTTGGGATGATTCATTGCTTATTGAGAAAGAGAGATAGAGAGAGACGACTTTTAAAAGTAAAAGTATATGACATTAGTTCGTTAAGGGGCATTCCATGACAACCGGACCTTTTTTTCTCCATCGATGTCACGAATGTTTACCAAATTGGGATATGTTGTAGGGCTCGTGAAGCTTCACATTAGGTAGAAGCATTTAGCCCTGTAAGTCGTGGTTGCCTCCCAATCAGGCATATTTTTTTTAATAATTGTAGTGGCGGTATATTTTTAAGAGCAATAAATCAGTTAATTAAATAAAGTAATCAGGAAGGAAAATTAACGTATTTTATAAAGTTTTTAATGCTCTTTCACTTCATTTAACGCGCGTTGAGCTAACTCGGAATTTTAATCAAGAAATTCGACTCCGAAAAATAAATTTATATTTTATCAAAAGTATGACCATTTTAATTTTCATCGAACACCTCTTAAAAGTAAGTCCAACATGTATTCATAGTTGCCACAAAACACCAATATGGAGGTATTTGCCGTTGGATTGATACAAAGTAATAAGTATTCCCGCACAGAAGACGGAATGAGCCATGGGAGGGATGTTGTCGGCTGGATGGAAAACAATTTCCAGAAAAGAAAGGAAAAAGAAAGAATCAAAGAAAGAAAGAATATAACAGGCAATAAAATTTTGAAAAAGTATCTTAATAAAAATAAATGTCGTTAAAAAGAAGTTACGAATGTCATCACTTACCAGGAAGTCACTGTTTTCGCTTGCTTTTATTTGGAAACAGGAAGTCATCAGATGCAAAAGAGTATCTCTTGATAAGAAGCCGTCCATCTGCCGTTAGAATAAATGCATGTTGTTCGTAAGTGTGTGGCACTGCCTTTGCTTGGTCGAATCGGTTTTGAAGAAACAGTTTTGCTGTCGTGTGATCTGCCTTGCTGCTATATAAAATTACTGTAATGGTAAGGTTTTCCTTTGCACAGTTATACAGAGCTGATAGCTACAGGCTGGCACAAGCTGCGAGTCTTTTCAGATTTCCTCCGACCCCATCACAAGGCCCTTTCCCATGAGCTGTGGCATGGAAACACCACTCGGTGCGTATGGAAAAATCTTCTTCGTATTGGGAAGCACCGTCAGTGAAGTAAATAATTTTTTTAGGATGGAAGTGATCTTTCAGATAAATTATTAACTACATATTAATGATAGCAATTATTTTTTCTTCGAATCTCAAGCGAAATTAATATGCTAATAAAATGTGGAAATTTTGGCCGGTTAAAACGTTTTGCTGACAATGAGCCAATATTTGGAAGGTTGATTAACTACACATAAACTCTGCTGTATCGATAACTCGGGGACTGGAAAAAATATGGAAAATTTTAACGCCGTTGACGATGGTATTCAGTAATTTCACAGAAGTATTTTTCGACATTTTTGCTTTCGCGGATATAGACCACCTCCTTGCAAACAGAGATAAATTTTCGTTTGTTTCCGACATAGAATAAAGTACGCACCGTACAAAAATCTTGAAAGACATGTCTAAGGCAAGACAATAAAAAATTTACTATGGGCTTGTGTGTTCGTGTTATATGATAGGATAGTAGATCTAGAGATAGGAGGCAGTGGAGAGTGAGAGGAATAACATTCATTTGTAAGAAAGTCTTTCAAGTATTTCATATCTCTATTATAAAGCGCGTCAGTTTAGCTTCGAAGTACGGAAATATAGTATATTCAAATCTTAATTTGCCCACTATAACTACGAGAAATGTCCCTATATCTGTGAAATTTTACATTAAGTTTTTGCAATTCCAAACCTTTGGCATGAAAAAGGTAGTTGTTTCCGTTATATCGCTTACTCGTTAGTAGAGTGTTCGGCTATATTTAAAAATCACATTTCAGTCGCACAAAAAGATAGATGTGAATAATTACTCCCATCATACTTTAATGTGTGTCATACGCAGAAACAAACAATACTTTAGTCAGCTGGATCATAATATCGGTAATGCTAATTTTAGTAAGAACACTCTCTTAGCTAACAAGCTATGATAGAAGCCTTTAACGACAGACTTCCTCTCCCATTAATTTGCACACGATTTGCGCGATCGCCCCAAGTATGGGTCCTACCGGCCTCTAATTGAATAAACAGGAGTTTCGCATGCATGACTCAACATGCTAATACAAATCCAGAGGCGTCTTAAGTTTATTATCCTCCCACCCACAAAGACAAACCCTCCCAGAGAATCACCTTTCCAAGTTTCTTAACAAGCCGACCTCCTCCGTATGCAACACCGATTGCCATTCTCTATCTCTCTCTCTCTTTCTCTTCCCCTCTATCTCTTCCCCTCTTTCTCTCTCTCTCTCTCCGCCGCCTCACTCCCCTCCCCTCCTCCGCGTTTCATCACTCATCTGCTTCGTCGGCTTATCTCGCCGCTGTCCCTTCCCACCCCTCCCCTCGCTCCATCCCTCTCCACACTGCTTTCCCACACGTTACTACCTCATCTCCTGCATCCCACCACTCCTCCGTCACGCTTCCCCCACTCCCACTCGCTCCTGCTCCCTCCTACTCCCTCACCCTTCCTCTCTCACACACCTCGCCCAGCGCCGCTCCTCCTCCCCCCTCCCTCAAGGTGACATTGAGAACACCGGTTCATCTGATCCCGTTAATGCATATTGAAATTCTTCAATCGCCTCTGACACCACTTCCTCACCACGCAACACCTCTCCGAAGAGACACACTACGTAATCGAAAAAAATCTCGCCACTTAGAATCAGGGATAGACTAACCTTTGACGGGAGAGACCGCTTTAAATATTTCGTTTCGTTAGGCTTTTTGAGTGTTTACACCGGTAGTTATTTAAAAATATGCTGTGGCACAATATTAAGAAACGTCAAGTATAAACAGTATTTAAGGTTTAAAACATTACCGGACTTTATGGCTATATATATAGTCTACACTTATCGCTTATTCAATACATCTTTCCAGGTCGAACATATTGTGGTAGTGGTTTGCTAACCAGCGCCCAGATTCCCACCTTCGATCATTTATGCCCTACGATGTGAGTTATGAATAAATAATTTAATCTCAGAAATTGATATTCGACGCCATGTGAGAAACATCACATTCTCGTAGGCAATCGGCGTTAAGCAAATACTCGCGAGGCATTTAATTTTGCCAGATAAGGTTTTACGGCATTCGCGTCGAACCTAGGCAACCTCGTCGACGGGATGACAACCTCACGTTCTTTAAGAAAGAGAGCATCTCCGCGAAGTGCTTTTCATCTATTATATGAAGTCCAATTTGGAAGGCGAAGCGCGACATTATGAGGTGGATGAATGGATTCAACCACCACCGCAAAACTTCCGTGTGCTCCTTGCGGAAACCGCGAACTCACGTTATATCAGCACGATCACCACTTGCTGTGCCTCGAGTGTGAAAGGGACTCTTTAATCTAATATTCCTGGGAAACACAATCTCGGATACTCGAGCAGAAACTGTTAATCTGTCTACTTCTAAGAGTGATTTTAATTCTCTAATAATAGCGCGTGATGTATACTTCAGGAAAGCAATTTCTATACTGTCGAACTTGTGTTACTCGGACATGTATAGCTAAAATTCTCAATTACTTGAGGATGATCATCTTCCTGCCAGTATTCCTTTGTTTAACGACTTGAGTTTTCTAAAATCTTTGTCGACTTCTCTCAAGATTTGAAATATAACGTTGTGACTGTGGTTTAAATTCCTCCATTTTTTTAATTTAGATTTATAATATAAAGTATTAACTAATACACTGTTAGCAATTTTTTTGGTGAAACGGATTCATTCTTCCAACATGGGAGGGTTAATAAATTCTTGCATCCGGAGTGAATAAAAGTCGATTTTAGTTTTCAGTAAGGGTTCATCCATAGAATACGTCAGATAAAAAAATTGAACTTTTTATCTCCCCCTCCCCCCTCGTCACATAGCGTTACAAAAATAATATCTTCCCCTTAAATTGTCAAAATATTTCCAATCCCGCTTCCATATAAAGAAATACAGAATTTAGTTTTTACTCACAAAACATTAATTAGAATATTATTTTAGTTTTACTTGAGTACATTTTAGTATATTACACATAAATTATATTTATTTTTTATTTTTAATAACATTTATTTAAATTCAATAAGAGTACATGAATTCAACTATTTCATTTGCAAAACATTAAAAGTGTAGATTGAAAAAATAATATTTTACCTTTTGTTCAAATAAATTCGATTTGAATTAGATTTATATTCAAATTATTTCTTGTACTTTTCTTGTATTACGTATTCTCAAAAGGATTTTCAAATTTTTCCTACTGAAATTACAGGAAAAGGATTTTCCTGAAAATTTGGAACATCTAAGACATCTTATTGAATTCCCATAACTTCAGATCCTCGCTTTGCCACCATTTTTTGTGGCCGAATATTTTTGTTGGGACATTTTTTCAGCTATTTTTGTGAATATTTTAATGTTATTTAAAACAGTGTTCTTGTAGCACAATAAAAAACAGCACGATTCACACGTCCTTGACGACAAAGTATTGTTAACAGACGGACAAAATGCATCAATAGGCAATTTACGACAAGGTGGAATATGTTTAAATTCATATTTTCCAATGGTAAACTTTTATTGATAAGAAGTTGAGCAAAATGATTGCCTTCTGCTTCACCACTGATTTTCACACCTAAATTCACATAAGCCATCTTTTCATATGAAAGTAGTCTAACATTACTCCAAAATTAAATTTTAGTAACTAATATGTTTTTAATATTTTTTCATCAAATCACCGATTTCAAGTTATCAAAAACCCTCTCCCACATATCGTCACGATCCGTCATAAAATTATCAACCACTTCACTGGAGAACGTGACATAATTTAGGGATGCCCCCTAAGAATGCAGCGACACAATTCTAATATCCTATTGCCTCAATGGATTCTATTTGTTTATATAAGTTCTTTAACAGGATAAATTAGTTAAATATTACATTTTTATCTTCGGTAATTTGGTATCTTAGAGCGTGATAAATCTCACGACTGTGTCATCTTCACCCCATGATTTAATACAAGTGCACAATGGCTGTGACGAATCAATTTGGCCTACATATGCCATTTTGTCTTGCATTTCAATAAACGGGATAAATCGCTTAAATAGATGCTTTCATACATACAAGAAGTTCATTTTATGTTTTTTTCTAAAAGAGCAGTCTTATTTATTTGACTCGAGTATTCCATTTTGGTATAATTCTTCGATGTAAATCCAAATCTCCAAACATTATTTAAATTCATCCAGAGGTAAAGCGAATGATATATGAATGCAGAGAACGAAGGAACACACACACACATGAGTATATCAAATATTCACTAAAACCTCAATAGCTGAGTTTATATTGATTTTTTTATAAATTGGAGATTTTTTCGCGTCAGCATTCATACACGTTAAAATGAACTACGCGGAGTGACCGTTTCAATAACCTTTTGAGGCACGTAATCGAGAATTGAATGTATAATGAATGAAAAAATATTATTAGCTTCACTTTTCTGAATTTAGAATGCTATTATGTGCGCATTTTATATGTGTATATGTTTTTAAACTCCTCCCAGTGCGCTCTAAATAATTTTTATTCGAAAAATATGTATGTACTCGCTTATATTTTCAGAATAAAAAACCTAAATTTTATTTCGTTGTCTGTAGAAAATATTGTTCGATACAAGAAAATATGTTTGGTATAAATAATCTCACGATCAACTGGGATTCCTTTCGATTATATTGCGTGGTCCTTTTCTATTCTACCCGCAACGTATAGCATGAAGGAGAGTGAGATAGGATGGCGGAGGAAGGCTTGGATGAGAGAGGCATTGGGTGGAGAAAGGAGGGATTTAGATAGAGAAAGAAGGAAAGAAGGGAGGGAGAGAGACGAGAAGCATGAGAAAAGAATGGAAGGGATGAAGGGCGAAGATAGTATTCTTCGTTGAGAATCATCGCGGTGACTCACCAAGAGAATCTCCCGAGGTTTCCGTCTCCGAAAAAGGACGCAAGGATTCTCTGAATTGGCGGTCAACGAAAGTGACACCGAGAGCCAACAAAAGGATAGCCAGCGAGAAGGAGAGATTGGGGGTGAAGAGGGGAGGAGAGAGGAGGAGAGAAGAGGAAAGGAGGAGAGGAGAGAAGAGGAAAGGAGGAGAGGAGAGAGGAGGAGAGGGGAGGAGAGGGGATGAGAGAGGAGGAGAGAGGAGGAGAGAGGAGGAGAGAGGAGGAGAGAGGAGATAGGAGGAGAGAGGAGGAGAGAGAAGGAGAGGAGGAGAGAGTAGGAGTGAGGAGGAGAGAGGAGGAGAGAGGAGGAGAGAGGAGGAGAAAGGAGGAGAGAGGAGGAGAGAGGAGAAGAGAGGAGGATAGGAGAGGAGAGGAGAAGAGAGGAGAAGAGAGGAGGAGAGAGGAGGAGAGATAGATAGATAGATAGATAATTGTCTTTATTCGGGCAAAATTTAGACCATAAGGTCCATTCTTACATTGAGGAGAGAGGAGGAGAGAAGAGGAGGAGAGAGGAGAGGAGAGAAAATGAGAAGAGTGGAGAGGAAATGAGAGTGGAGGAGAGAGGAAAAGAGGAAGGAGAGGGGAAAGAGGAAGGAGGAGACGCGCCGTAGGGGGGAGGGGGATACTGGACAAAGGTCCGGGAGGAAGAGGAAGAGGGATAGCCGTTTGTTTATGTTCCATTCTCAGAAATTGAATGCAAACCAGGAGGTAAATATTATTGTATGTACACGCGAGTAGTTATAGTGATTGAGGGCGCAATTATAAGATTTTATCCCTCTTTACCTCAAATTTATAACTGACTATGTCGATCACCCTGCGCTTTTTTTAATCTCAATCAATCGTGGTTTATTCTTTGATAAAATACCTCAACGCAGTTATGCCGAGGAAGCGAAGCAATCGTCGGAGTTTTTTTTGCTTAATAAATCCCTTATCTACTGTGAAGTACAACGGATGATAATTCGGTCCGACGTCAAATGCAGGTATAAGAATCCTCACTGAGCAGCGCAACCCACTCGGCTGGTCTGAGCGATCGCAGGAGGAGATGGGGGTGAAGGGACAAGCAAATAATTGAGAGGGATGAGTGAATTGTTTGGTAGCATTCAGGAGGCGTGGGCGACGGAGGAAGGGAGAAGGCAAGGAAGAAACGGGCGTAAAAGCGGCGTGGAGGGGCGGGGCGGGAGGAGCTAGGAGGAGGTAGGATAGCGAGCGGTGACAGTTTGCGGTGTATCTTTGGAAGGAGGGTGGGAGGGAACGGTAGATGAGGTGGCGGAGGAGGACGAGGAGGATATCTCCTGGCGGAAAGCGGTTTTGGTAGTCAGCCTTGTATGGGTGAGCACGTTGAACAAAAGAAAGTGGACGAAAGAATACGTTCTCCCGCGAGTCATGTCGTAGGATTCTCCGCGTTGCCTCCGCAGTGGCGTTATTTTTTTGTCGACTTTTTTCGTCTATTCTTGTTGGTGACCTTGACTGCTCAGTGTTACTGCCCCTTGGTCATCAGAAGAGACACGCCTCTCTCCATCGAAAACAATCGGCCTTATCTTCCTTCGCAGCTGTTTGAATTTGGATGAAATGAATCCTTCGCACCTTGAAATCCAGATTGTATTTATATGAGTGCACAATAACAAAGCTAATTCCGGTATTTCCATTCAAAAGAGAATTATCGAGATCATCTCGCAGCTGAGATCGAATTCATAGAATATGTCTCTCCAACAGCCATAAACAGCCATTTTATGGCTATTGGCAAGACAGTTCGTCAATACAATAATTCTCTCTTGATCTTCTTAGTTTACTGCTTACCACACTATCACATGATAAAGAATGTTATTTCCTATTTAATTACATACTATAAGGTCTACAAGTCGGTATTCAGTTATGCTGAAAAGGAGTTCTATAATTTAAAAATAACTGATTTCATTTTCCAAAACCCTTGCAGAAAGTCATCCTTGAAAGTGGTTTTATTTGTATCATTTCTCAGAATTTTAATGATATGACATGAAACGATGTTTCAAAATTCTTTCCTATAGAAGCAGTATTCTATACAATGCTACTGAGAGAATTAAATTTTTTTAAACTTCAATTAATTAAAATCGAATCCAGAGACCTTTTTTGATATACGAGTACCGGTTTCAAGAGAATTATTCTCATTGAATTATTCGTCTACGACTGATGAAAAACGGCTCCCCTTTGACGAAAGAAATGATTGCCGAATACAGATGCTTACAAGGCAGGTTTGGTTGTACTTATTTAGCCAAGGAGAATGTCGATTTGTGGCTTTTTCTGACCAAATGCGCTTCTCAATTAGCTGAAAACTTTTCGGTGAGATGAAACGAGCAAATGCACCGTGAGAACATATTTGAAGGCCGATATTTTCCGCAGTGACGAATAAATCAAAACAAGATCTGAGTAAGTTTTCCTTGACGAGTATTCTGATACAGGGGCATTCTAGAAAGAAATAGTGCAGCTGCGGAAATATCAAATGAATAATCTATTAATTATATGATCCCAAGGAGACAAATGTTTCAGTAATATTCAATTCCATTATGCACTTAAAGCATCATTTTAATTTAATGAGCGTGGAAATATAGGAGATTAATATGAAAAATTATGTTAGTTTTGTAATAAAAGAGGCATATTTTGATAAACAGAATATTACCTATATTTAAGAAAAAATGTCTGAAATGACACAAAAACCAACACGAGATTTAAATGATTAGATATTCAAGCGGTTCTCTTTAATGAAATTTGTAGGTCACGCGTTTGACGCTCTCTAATCTCTCTTGTCAATTAAGATCGAGTACTTATCGAATTGAAATCCGTCTCGGTCGACGTGCGAAGTGCTTTGGCGTTTGGATTTTCCTTCGGAACGACTAAGCCTTGTTTTACGTCCAATGCACGTGTTTTCTGCACGGATAAATCGCGGTCGCAAAGAAGGTTTTCGATGAATATTGCCATCCAAGGAAGATCCACAGAATAATTCTTCTGTTAACGTTTGCGGCTTTAATTATTTATTTGCCATTTCTTCATTTCCCTCGAATAATCCTCATATATGACGAAACAGATTAATTAATGCCTACGGCGGGATCCGAGTCCGTAATCTTTCTGGAGAAAGGCAGATTGTCCCGGTATACATATATTATTGAAAAAATATAGCTGATTATTTTTTGTTCAATTACATTTTGTTAAAACAATTGCTAAATAAGCTATGAGATGTGTGGGCGTACCGTATTGTTCTTTTCTGATACATATAGGCTACTCAATATATTAAAGGTATAAACTGTTTCTGTGAATGTCAATTATGTATACACATATGTATACGATTTTTACAGTGAAAGATTAAATAAATAAACTGCGCAATATACATTGCACAAACATTCTCATATACGTATATAAGTTTGGTCGACTGTGTACGCTTATAAAAGAACAAGATTGGAAAGGTGTACTCTATGTCGAAGTACACAGAGTTTCCAAATGCGTTCTTTGAGACTTCATAATGTTCTCAATATTTTTCGCTCAGATGAGAATTTAACGAGAAGCAAGCGAGGTACGTTGTAAAATACATGTAGATCTTCATGTGAAGTAGTCGTAATTATTGTCCGATTTTAACCAAAACTGGAATCGGTAAATTAATTTTAACAAAACTACCCAATACCAAATTTCATCAAAATACGTCTAGCGGTTCCCGAATTGAAACAAAGGAACATTGTAAAATACATGTAATGTGGTCGTAATTTTTGTCCGATTTTAACCAAAATTGGAATCTTTCGACCAATTTTAGCAAAACTCCAAAATACCAAATTTCATCAAAATACATCAAGCGGTTCCCGAGTTGAAACAAAGGAACCTTGTTAACTACGTGCAGGTCATGTAAAGTTGTCGTAATTTTTGTCCGATTTTAATCAAAATTGAAATCGGTCGATAAATTTTAGCTATACTATCTAATGCCAAATTTCATCATAATACGTCCAGCGATTTCAGAATTTTAACATGCGGACGGACGGGCGGACGGAATCGACCTCCCTTATATGCATTAACTTCGCGAAAAAAACGCATAATAACGCTTATAAATCAAAGTTAAACGTATTTTGGCGTATATTTTAATGCCACTGGTCGATATTTAGTAATTTTTTAGTAATTATTTGTGACATCAGGCTGTAAGATTGGATGGATTTTAATCAAAATCCCTATAGCCATTTTTGAGTAAATCGAATTTTGTTTCAAAATATCCTAGAATAAAGTACCCTTCACTGTCGCGCAATATCATTCATCTCTTCAGGGTGTCTATTATGAATGATATTATACATAAATATGACATATCATTCGATTTAATTTAACCGTTTAGGCTGTAATAAGATTATTTAGTGGACGTGACATCATACGGTTTAGGTAAGCTAGCTTAGCGTACATTGTAATGCCACTGGACACCATATAGTAATTTTAAGCGATATATGGCTTACGTATTATTATTTTTGAAATCAAGCTCTACAATTGGACTGATTTTAATCAAATTCTCTGTAGCTATTATTTCTAAAAAATCGCCAAGTATAAACTACTCTTCATTTTTGTGCAATATCATTTTAATGAAAAATTCACTTGCAAAATATGATATAGTGCACAGATACGAGATATCATTCGATTTTATTAACGCGTTTGGGCTCTAGATCAGCGAACAAACCGACAGGCAGACATACGGCATGGCAAAAACCACTTTTATGGAATCAGGGACACCTAAAACGTGTATTTCATAAAAATATCGAGGTCGAATTTTTTCACGATTACAATACTTTCTCAGTATATGAGAAAGTAAAAATACCATGGCAAATTATCAAATTTAAATCTTTCGAAGCGAATAATATCTATTTCGCCCTTTTTACGATCGAAAAAAATCTCGAAATGTTAAAGAGAAAAAATAATATACTTTACAAATGACGTGCACGGCTGGAAAAATCGTAGGATCCGGTGCTTTCGATTCAAAAAATTTAACAGTAAATTTTAATAAATAAATAAACGTTTTTCTCTCATTACAAGATTGTTTGATATTTTTTCGATTAAAAAAATGTAATTCACAAGTACAAATATATTTTTTAGAGAGCGCGGAGCCCAGAGCAGTCGCACCGCAGGCACTGTCATCAACCCGGCTCTGGATATAAATCAACTTCGCCAATGATATCATAACCACAGTTTTACTGCCTCATTTCTGTCAAGTTATTTAATCGTCGAAAAATATTTTCATTTCGCTCTCACGTTTTCTCGTTTGTGAGTTTCTGGCTTGAGAAAAAACCTTCCTCTCTCGTAAATAGGTATCTTGCTTACATATCATGCGTTTAATTTCCCAATTTGGATCTTTATTTAATCACTACTATGATTTAATAACGCAAATTTATCATTTTAATATTATTACCATAGACTTTCTATTTACTGAGGTTACCAAGCTATGATGATGATTTATTCCCCGTTGTCAATGACAACCAGGTGATTCCTTACCACGCAGCGCCCCAAAAAAGCGCATATTTAAATCACATTCGCTTCCCTTGTTTTCACTCAAAAGCCGTTGTTCGCGTAGCAATTAAATATATGTTCCCGATCGGACAATTTCTTATGAGAGCGCACTCGGAATAACTTTCCCTCCCTCCCTTTACCCCATTCCCCTTCTCCTCCTCCTTTCTTCCACAAGCCATCGTTCAACTAAAAAAAAGACCACCACAAAATCCTAATTGGCTACATACAAGTGAAACCAGTCCGTATTTTTTCTTGTCCTGTTTATTCCTCTCAAGTCACGAGGAGCACTCGTAGTACTCTGCCTCTCTTTCTCTCTTCCGTTGTCCGGTGTGCGGCGTCAAGAATGAGAGCATTCGGAGTGAACTAGGGTGGGGCAGCAGAAAGAGAGAGAGGAATGGAAAGGGATAAATTGATGAAGGAAGATGGATAGGAAGAAGATATGTGAGGACAGAACGTAGAAGGTTAAAGAAACAAAATGAGTTGATAAGAGAGGTTCGGGAGAAAATATTGAGAGAGAAAGAGAGAGAGAAAATACTGACCTCCTCAGCGGAAAGTGCATGAGCTGTGTAAAGTCGCAATGTTCGTTCAGAACCTATTGTATTATCGGTGAACCACCACTGATGACGTTTGTCTTGTTGCCGAAATACAGATCTGATTTCACCAACCGTTTTTTTGGCTATCGTTGTAAATATCAGTGGCGTATCTCCCATGAGCCAAAGTTTTTTCTTTAACTCTGATTAATTTTTCGTTCCATAATTAGATTTCTTGTTATACTTAAAACAGCGATCACAAATTGAGTGCCAATTTTTTCTGAACAGCGCGTTCCCATGTACGCGGTGCAGGCGGAGAGGATGGCTCAGAAAACCTTGCCCATTTCCATAAAATCGGCGAACGAAGAATAACTAACAGTTCTTATATCGCTTCTTACATCTCTATTTCTAACACTTGCAATTTTTTCAGTCTCTATGGGCGTCCTTGATGAGTAGTGTTTTTTAAATTGAGTTATGAATTTCAAAACCCCTACCTTTACTAATATGTCGATACGCCATTGATAAATATGATCATAATTTTTATTCCTAAAAATATAAAAACCGAATGAATATTTCAAAATATCGCCTTGACATAAATATAAATTTTATTCAACTTCTTTTTCTCCTAAATCAATCTTTTATGTTGACTTTTTCGAGCAAGAAGAAAAAAAATTAATATGCTCGTAGATAGACATGACGTGTGTGTATAAATGTATTTTTACAACAGTGAAAGTATTTCTTAATTCCTACCTTCGCTACTCTCTTGAAATGAATATGAGTGCTAGATCATTGTAAAAGTTGTATCCATATATTAAAAAATTATTAGTTCTCTCTGGGGTTGCCTCAGAATAATTGCAAAATAAGCGCGAAAATTGAGACATTCAAGTCAAAAAATTATAAAGGTATTCAGAGAATTCGCTCATCATAAGTGGAAGCTATTCCGCTCAGTCGCGGGTAATAAAATCTTGCGGCACTGAAGATCTGGATAACACGGTCGTTGAAAAACCGGTAACACTAAAAGCTGTACCAAAGAAGAATTTAAACATCATTTACCGAGTGTGGGTACGTAATCGTAAAAGTCAAATGGGCGATTCACCTCAGGTACTTTCGAAATAAATCTTCAGAAGCATTATTGACTCTTTTTTATAAAATATTCCGTTATACGTGAATGTTTATCTCTGAGAGAAAATTTTAAACGTAAACTTTTGTATTACTACAAGCACTTTCAAAATATTCGCATCATACTGATAGATTCGACATATTCTTCCATATCACTTCGGCCTAAATAAAGTTTCTTTAATTAATTTATGTGTATTCAACCCAATATTCAGTGGAATTTATTTTTTCAATCCTTTGATATCATCATCATCATAGGTAGTCTGTCCGTAGACAGGTCCGTGATTATTCATGGTTAAACCTGGTTCTCCATATACTCCTATTTTCCGCTGTCCTCTTCATATCTTGATAACTCTCTTTCCCTTTCAAATCGTCTATTAGCTGATACCTTTTCCTACCTCTTTCCCTTTTCCCATCTAGTTTTCCTTCTAACACATCTTTAATCATACTCTCTCTCCTCATGTAATGTCCAACCCAGTTAGCCTTCCTCTTTCTGATAGTCTGTATAATCATTCGCTTCTCTCCTATTCTTTGTAGCACTTCATCGTTTTTCATCCTATCTGTCCATTTTATCTTCAACATTCTCCTCCAAGTCCACATTTCAAAGCTTTCCAAGTATTTGATGTCATTTTTCCTTAGCGTCCATGTTTCTGCCCCATACAATGCTATACTCCATACGTAGCATTTTATCAACTTCTTGCGGATATCTTCCCTTATATTCCCTGTAAGTAGTTGTTTCTTTCTCCTGAAAGCCGCTTTTGCTTTTCCTATTCTAGTTTTGATCTCATCCGTACATTTTGCCTCTCGTGTTATGATACTTCCAAGGTATTTATATTCTGAAACTTGTTCTTTGATATATAAAAGCTCAAAAATTTTAAAATTATTAAATAAATCGCTCTTTTTGATCTATAACTTAACACACAACACATTTAACCAAACCTTATTGGAAAACAACACAACAATTTTAATGGGATAAAATAAACTAGAGATTCGACTATAGAGTGAGTAATCACTATTTACGTTAGCGCAACTATAATAAAATTATTAAATGTATGGAAACATTTACATATATTATTATAAACTTTTATCTATAGTACAAAGCGTGGCTTCTTTGGATATAACCTCATAGCTAATTTCAAATTGTCAATATAAACATATCTCACTACGAAGCACGTATTATCTAACTCTACTGATTATCTAAATCTACCCCTAAGCCGCGGTAGCGGCTTAAACCTAGTGACCATTTTTACTTTGGGTATTAAAATATAAATTTTTTTCGCGCACTTAAAAAAATTTAATCATTTTTTTATTTTACCCATTTAAGTAACAAAAACTGTTTATGAAACGAAAATGTACAAATGTATAAACAGTATACATCATACGTGTACAGTAAATTTTGCATGCTCATGAAGCTTAAATGTGGTTTGTTGAAACTGAAACAATGGATGAGGGTGAAAGACACAATGACAAAGACTAATATAAATATGATAATTCACTTGATTCAAATGATGGCTGCATCAAATTATAAAAAGGTACATCGGTTTCTTTCAAATGAACTCTGGCTCACTGCTCAAAGCAGATATCCAAAAACGCGTACTCGATGACATCAGACTCGGGTTTGAATTATGAGAACAAAGAGAAGTGTCTGAGTTAAATGTTACACAATTTGGGTTTAGTGGCTTATTCTGCTCGCTGGATGAAATCATCAGCTGCCTATTCTCGTACTTTTTTGGGAGTCCATCCAGAGACTCATTCGCACTCAATTAACTCTTTGAGATTTTATCTAATAAATATACAGTAAAATTTCGGTAATGCAAAATTGTTTAATACAAAATGTTCGTTTTAGACGAATAACACTGTAATCCTCTGCGAAGAAGTATTTGTCAACATTTTCGTATTGTAACAAGTTATTTTAAACACAACCATTAGACATTGCTATTAATGTTATCTATTAATATGGCAAAGTAAATTGTAAACTAGTATTGACATTTATTTATTTATTTATTATTATTTATTTATTTATACATTACGCTGTTTGTAGCTCATGTTGTGGTTTACTTTATCTTTAACCCACAAAAATTTCTCCGGTTATCCTTTTAATATATAAAAAATTACAGACATAGGTACACAAAATTGAATTGCACGGAAATGTGTTAAAGGCCCATGTAAATTATTTCCTTTTTTGTAAAAGAAAAAAAAACAAAAATGGATTTGGTTAGTGTGCGTTTATCACAGTCATTGCCTGGCAATTCGAATAGCAGTAAATACATATTTTCTGATAAAATTCTCTATATTTCCAAGCCATGAATTCTTATTAAATATCTAGCTGATCTCTTGATATCTACTAATCTTGGTGTCTAGAGGTTGTTTTATCAACATATACTTTAATTAATTAATATAACATAAATTTCAAGCAATAAGAAGTGTTATGCAATATACAGGAACTTATTTTACATGCTAATAGCTTATCATACTCTATTATTACCTAAATATTTGTTTTCATTATACACAGTTCAATTTGTATCGTTAAGACACTAGCAGATGGAAACGGGTTTTCAGTGAGAATTAAAGTCGAATTCAACTTCAATATCATTGATTAAATGCTACAAATACATATTTTTATCACCACATCTTGTGCAAAAGTGCAATGAAGGATGAAACACATGTCCTTTGAAAAATAAGAGTTTACTCGGTCGGTATTTGTCCAAGTTGCTATGAGAGAGAGGGTATGGGAGGAGAGGGGATAAGAAAAAGAGAGAAGATGAGAAAGAAAGAGAACAAGCAAGCAAGCAAGCAATGCCGGGCCAGACGAACCATAATCGATTCAGTGCCAGATAAACCCATTAATCGAAGACCACTAATGAACCACCGTACTGCATTCCTTGACTTGGCTTCGGTGTCTGCCCTTGCGTACAAATGCGAAGAAACGCGGGCAAATAGAAGGAAGGCGCAAAGAAGACACCACGAGACCGTAACGTGCAGAGAGCGTCCGTTCGTCGTCTTGTCAGACCGCTAGAGGAAATTGGAGGGTTCGTAAAGTAATGAGTTGGAGAGCGATAAGGGGGAAAGATGGAGGGCGTGCAAGGTTGTTGTAACACGGGAATGGGAATCGAATGATGGGAGCATGAAAGCAAAAGAGAAAATGGCGATTGGAAGGAGAGGTCGTAAGACGGTGGAAGGAAGAAGGGAGTGAGGATGAAATTCGAAGATGAAGGGAAATAAAGCGTAATGGATGAGATCCTTTGGTTCGATTCCGAATAAGTGCAAAAATTAAACAAATGATAGCAACCGTGAAATACAACGCTGATGATATGGAAAAGATAATGTCTAATTCAGAATGAGAACAAGTAGTCCAAACCAGTACTAATGCAGGTTGGTTTCCCAAAGTTCACGTCCTGAATTGATTACTTATATAGGCAGTAAATGTTTTAGTATGTGTTAGTCATTCCAAGGAATTCTCATACCATAAATATCATTTATAATTGATACATTCATAATTCATTCATCAATGATAGAGAAAAATGGAAAACAAATTGATAGAGCATTATCAGGTCTAAGATGCTAAAGGTAATGTGAAAATCTCTTTCTGGCATTATATTTTGCATGTATTTTTTTAATAAACGAATTTAATAAATGTTACTGTTTATACTCTAATATGTAGAGAGCAACTGTCTATTGCTGAAGGGTAGTCGAGTGGAAAAGAAAATAACCCATTTGTTCACTCGTCTATACTCAAGCCGAGTTCGGTAATAATCGTCTCCGTGGCAACAATCCGATAAAATGCGATTTAAAACTCAAAAACGCTGTTTTAGTAGAAATTCAAGAAAATACAATCAATTATCAAAATTTGGTGATAATAATTATAATCTACAATACATTTTTCCCTTATAACAGTACAAACCTCGCTCCGACATCACAATTTTAAGATATTTTAAAGTATTTAAGGAAACATGGCTGCACGATGGATTTGAGACTTCCTATGTAGGACAAATAGGAAAAAAACTTTCCTGGAATCGAAGCTGGAACTACAACCTTCGCCAAATAAAATATAGCCACGAGGTGGGCACTGGCAGCGCGAGCCTCATGCCAGGTTTCATGAAAGCCGGTTCATTGATACAAAAGTTGTTAGTAGGGGACACACACATACACAGACAGGACTAGACTATGTTTCCTTTGGAAACCAGCCTAAAAAATTAATTTGTTCTGGAATTTGAGGGAATCTTCTCTGTGCAGTGCACAGTGTGCACCGATAAAACATAAAAATGCTTTTCATCTGCAACCTCTTAATATTTTAACTATTTTCTCTGCAGGAAAGGTAATGGAATTATTTTACATTTTTTAAATTAAAGGTTTCCCTCTCTATGGCGAGATCACTTTGTTCGAATTCGCTATTATGCGACAAACTTATTGCTACCGGATTTCTTTTTATGCGTCTTTGATTCGCTCTTATGCGGTTACGCGACCAGTGCAATACAAATGCAAGAAAGTTCTCCACTACATCACAGGGCGACCATTCAGTCTCTCATTCTCTCTTATGCTTTACGTATAAGTACTACAGTAAAAGAGATGAGACTAGTGAGTATATTGTAGAGTGGAGATAAGACGGAGATTTCTTGTGATACTGTCTGAGCACACTTGAGGAGCTCTGTCTCCTTGCCCGCGGAACTTGCGTTGGGCCAAGACAACCCTCCAGCACTTTAAACCTCCATTATTATGTCACCCACAACAGCCAACACTTGTGCTCGTCTGCATCCCTTTATTGGCGCATATAATTTACAGTGTTAATTGTTTTAAATTTGTATTTAGCGCATAAGAAATCGTTATGGAGCGAAAGAAGAGCGTCTTGGAGGGGAGTTAAGATTGCTTGTGGAACGTACAGTAATCTCTCCATATTCGCGGGTTTCATATTCACGGTTTTGCGTAATCGCGCAGAAAATATTGTAGTAACTTTCAGTATCCGCGGGAGGTAAACTTCACTTATTCGTGGTCGCCAACCTTAAGACACCGTGCGATACAACGTCATGCGCTACACATGCCGCATAAAAGGTGATGCAGTAATATTCTACGCCCATCTATGCATTTGTTCACTCTAAACTTCATCCAAATGCTCTCTAGGTATTGGAAATACATCTTTCCGTTGAAATAATTCGCAAACAATAGATAAAATGGTATGTTATGATCATGATTCCATGGAGTGTTAACTCATTAATGTTCTCTGCTTGGCAATCTGTAATTCAGGTGACTAAGAAGATGTTTATCCAACCCAAGTGAAAACGAAGCAAGCTTAGTTTCGACCCACTTGGAAAGAGATTAGGGAGGTTAGGATGGGAGGAAGAAAGAGAAAGGTAAGGAAGGGAATTTTTCGGTGATTACACAAACGTCACACAGTGTAAAAATGAAATTGAAAAAAACGGTTTATTTGCCGTCCTGCTTAACCCATCGAAGAGAAAGGGTACAAACCCGAAAAAGTTTTTAATGCTGAGGAGTTGGGCTTGTTTTGGAAGAAGATGCCTTCATTCATCACCAAAGAAGAATGTACGGGGTCTGGATTTAAATCAGCTAAAGACAGGTTAACTCTCATCTGTGCCAATGTGTCTGGGGATTGCATGATTAAGCCGATGTTGATTTATCGTTCACTAAATCCTCGTGTGTTGAAAGGGAAAAATAAGCACAAACTACCTGTTTTCTGGCGTTCAAACAAGAAGGCCTGGGGCACCGAAACAATTTTTTATAGATTGGTTTCATAATTGATTTGTTCATGAAGTCGAAAAATATTTAGCTTCAAAAAATTTGGCATTTAAAATCCTCATTTTAAATAATGATCATGATAATCATCCGCAGAGTATTCAATTTGCACATCCGAGCCTCGAAGTTATCTTTCTGACCCAAAATACAACTTCACTTCTCCAAACCTTGCGTGCAAGAGCTACTATACCCGTCGCAAATTCCGCTACATCTTAAATGAAATAGAACGTGACCCAACTATGACTGTCACCGAATGCTGGAAAAATTATACCATTGCACATTGCATACAAAACATTAAGGAGTCAATTAGAGGTGAAACCATTGACTATGAACGAATGTTGGAGAAAATTGTGGAATGAATCTCTCATTAACTTCGATGGATTTCCTTCATTTGATAGAGAAGTGAAGATGATTGCAAGGATGTTACATGATATTGGAGGGAAGGGGTATGAAGATATGCAATCAGAAGAGATAGTAGAACTTAGACTCGCACAGTGGAGAGTTAACTGAAGAGGACCTTGATGATCTTGTATAGTTTACTGATGAAAGTAATGATGTGGAGGAGGATGCGACGACAAAGTCTAAGTTGAATTTCTGCAATTTCAAGCACTCATTCTGTACTTCTTCTTCATGGTCGTAGACGTCGTCAGAACTTTCTGAATCTTGAATATCGCTTGGGTAAAGCCGATTGATTAGATCTGTGGTGGTGGTCTTGATTCCAGGTTTTGTGGAGTAAATGAAAAACTCGTTGGCATTTGGTTGCACTCCATGAGGCAAAAACAACAATAGTGATATCAAATCCGTGTTTCTTCGTTGATCAATTCTAGTTTTCAATGACTTTTGGTATTTCACAGCCAGAGGAATTTTGATTGATTTTAACTCTTGAAATACGTAGATCAAAGTAGCCTCAGCTGTCAGCAAATTCGAGCTTTGTTTGCTCAATTCCAATACCGCAAGTCTAGTACAATTACGATTTCCTTTAAGAAAGTAATGTGATATTCACTATAAAGTAAACTTCCCATCTCTTTCAAAGCAAGATTTATCGAGTCAATAAGTTACAAAAATCGAACAACTGCTGTCACTAGACTAATCCAACAAGTTTTGAAATCTGGAAGCTATCGAAGTGGTTTTACAACCGCCAAATATATTGCGTGATTATAGCAGCACTGGTTCTCTGCTGAAATAATCCTGCCATATTTCGCCATAACACTTGCTCCATCATGTGTCGGGGCAACGATATCTTTGTTAAAAACAATTCCAAATTCCTGCAATCGTTCAGAAACCAATTCTTTACTTTTTCCGATGTGCAACTTTCTACAATTGGTACTAAGCCAAGAACAATTTGTTTTTCTATTGTTTTCAGCGTTATATTTATGTATCTTCTCATCGCAATATCTACCCATTCATCCACTGTGATAGTAAATTTTTCTTCTGATTTAATCCTGCTATCTAACTCCTTTTTAGTTTGTTTTCTTTTCCACGAAAAATTGCATAACACATTTTCGAACCGCAGATGAACTGGTTGGCATTTTGTAGTTGAGATTAGTGACGTAACCTCGAATTGCTTCACACTTAACAATAATATTAAATGAGATTCAATCTTTAGCAGCTCATTTTGATATTATTTCTTCCATTTATTCTCTGGAAACAAAAGATAACATTCCAGAGCTGGTAGCTTTGGCCGTTTTGGCTGGCTGTTGTTGTGGTCCGTCATTATTATCTTTTGTAGAGAGACTTTTGCTCCTCACAGTGATGCCGTGTGTTTTCAAATGATTAATCATCCCTGTTGTATTTCCACCCTTAGTTGAAATCTTATCTACACATCCTTCTACTTCACATTGCGCCGTATCTGAAGATATTTTTTTGAATGAAGCCCAAACTTGAGATTTTTCAGAAGACATATTTGGCCTACAAAGGAAGAATTTGAATTAAAAGTTACTTTGAATTAATTTCTCACTGTACCAAATATCTTCTTGAAATTATAATACATATAGTATAGAAAATGAGACACTTATTGCGCGATGGATGATATATCTTCCCCTTAATACTGGTAATACGTTATTAATCACGCTGATAAGCTAAAAAATGTAATAGAAATAACAAATGCACATTAATTTTTTTCCTATTTTCAGGAAGGATTAACATGCATTGTAAAACTGAATTTTTCGAGTTTACAATATATACTTATTTAAAATTACTAACCATTGACAAAGGGCAATACTGCAGAAATACACTAAAAATGAATGTGGAACGATCCTTCTTCAGTAATTAGCAAGTCCAGACTGGTGGATGCTACGCACACTTTAGATGAACGAATAAAGTTTGTAGACAGCTATAGCAGACGACAAGGCACAAAAAGAGGGAAGGGACTCGCTGTTTTCAAAGACTTAGTAAGGGAATGGAGGGGAGGGTGAGAAGGAAAGAGGGAAGTGATTGTTTTCTTCCAGTTGTGATACAATGTAACTAAACCGTCTGATTTTATAAGAAAGTTGGATTGGAATCAAATGTAAAGCTCACATCTGTTGAAGCCTTCTGTAACGCGAAGGTGAAAACCGTAGTGGCGTTATTTACAGGCATTTTTACCTCTAACGCAGGGCTTTAAAGTAGTTTATTTAAATTTTAAAAAGAATTGTAACTGTAATCTGTAATCTTTCGCTGAAGAAGGGCATAGGCCCGATAAGCTTGCGTGTGTTTTACGTGTCTCTTCGACGCCCCCAGCAGCCTGCCAGCTTGGTCCTCAACTTGGTAAGTGTCCGCTGGGCTTCCCTCAACACCTTGTTGCCACCCTCATCACTACCTTTTCTTTTCCTTTAGTTTATATATATATATATATATATATATATATATATATATATATATATATATATATATATATATATATATATATATATATGAAGTGCTACGAAGAATAGGAGAGAAGCGAATGATTATACAGACTATCAGAAAGAGGAAATTATTTATCACAGGAAGTTACGAAAGAGCTAAAATAAATCGATTGGAGTTTATAGTGCCTATAAGTAGGCCATCATATCACTCTCAACGCCGGTTTGAAATAAAAACAGCCACTTCAAGCATGTTTTACTTTCCACTTCCATTCCTTTAAAACAAAACCAAGGTTCAAAGCAGCCGTATAACTGTAAACTCGGCGGAGATGAGAAGAATACTTTCCCCGAAGAGCGGTACCGGCCTCGCTTCCAACGGATCATTCAACATGAGCCAAGTCCGCCGCTAGAGGCGTTCCTTGCATCTGCCGCGGCGGGTCACCGACCCGAATTGCGAGCTCGACACGACGCCTCGCCGTCTTGAGGAATCGGCGTGCCGGAGGAAAGAAAATCTCTTTGGGCCAAACGATCTTCGCCATTTGGTAGGCGGGATGAGACTCCAGCTAGTCGCATACCTCGGCTTCTCAAAAACTGCCGACATCATCTCATCCATCCACTTGCCCATTCCCAAGTCCTCCTTTCTCTCTCTAACTTTTTCACTTTCCTTTTCGTTCGCTCTCATTCATTCGTCCCCAAAAACACAAAACGAAGCTCCTTTGCTTCTGTCTTCCTGTATTTGGAGTAATTTCTTCATTCTTTCGTTCGTCCCCATCAATGTAATGACTCATTAGTCCATCTGCTTTCGCACTAACGAACCACTATCAAAAATACATATTTGAGAATTAGAAATGAGATTCTTCGTGCTTTAGTTACATAGCTCATCCAACTCCAACTTGTACAGACGATCAATAAATAAATCATTTTTAAGGTAAAGTATATAAATTTTGCAGGATATCCACTGAAGTTACTAATTAATTCAACATATATATATATATATATATATATATATATATATATATATATATATATATATACATTAATACATAGAATACTAACCCAGAAATTACATATATTCCGCAACTAACTGTTGAAAATCAATTGATAGGACCTTAATCAATTACATATTTAGATAAAATGGAAAATCTAGATTTTTGTTGCAGCCGAACTGTTAAACATCAACCGTTTACAGCACCGAATAGAGTTAAATTTTGAAAGAAGACTATTAAACTCGACCCTAAACATAAATATGCTTTAGGGCTTTAATCTACCAGTCTATTATTTAAAAAAGAAAAACGGAACTCTTATACAGCAGCTTAGCTAGAGATAAAAGTAGAGCAGGAAATTTTGACAACGGATACGACAACTAACAAGATAATAGCGTCCGTAAAAATGTCAAGATGCCCAAACCATCGCTTTGCTAACAAATAAACTGCGCAATATACATAGCACAAACTTTCTCATATACGTATATACGTTTGGTCGACTGTATACGCTTATAAAAGAATAACGCTTATAAATCAAAGTAAACCGTAGTTGAGCGTATATTTTAATGCCACTGGTCAATATTTAGTAATTTTTGGCTTAGTTAGTATTATTTATGACACCAGGTTGTACGATTGGATGGATTTTAATCAAAATCCATAGAGCCATTTTTGAGTAAATCGAATTTTGTTTCAAAATATCCTAGAATAAAGTACCCTTAATTGTTGCGCAATATAGTTCATCTCATCAGAGTATCAATTATGAATAATATAATCCATAAATTTGAAATATCATTCGATTTAGTTTAATCGTTTAGGCTGTAATAAGATTTTAAGTGGATCGCGGAGGCGTGACGTCATAGAGCTTAGGTAAGGCAGCTTAGCGTACATTTTAACGCCACTGGACGCCATATAGTGATTTTAAGAGATATGTGGCTTAAATATTATTATTTGTTACATCAGGATCTACAATTGGATTGATTTTAATCAAATTCTCTGGAGCTATTTTTGAGTAAATAAATTTTTTATAAAAAATGTCAAGAATAAACTTATTTATGTGCAATATCATTTGTATGAAAAAAGGTCTGCAAAAGATAATATATTTAAGCTTGGTAGGATTCGCTTTAAGTCGAATAACGTCGATAAACGTCGATTTTTTTTTTATTTCAATATCGATGAAAATGAATAGTCGTCGATCAGCGTCAATTTTCCAACAAGATGGAAAAGTATACGTCCAAAAACTTACTCTGAATTTTAATATTTAAGTCCTTTCTGTTTACTTCTTTCGCGAAAACCGCTTTTATGGACTCAGGGACACCTAAAACGTGTATTTCCGTCAAAATCTCGAAGTCGAATTTTTCCACGATTACAATACTTTCTCAATATACTACGTATATGAGAGAGCAAAAATGTATTCGGCTGAGGTAGATATGGAAAAGTCAGCGGAGATGGTCTAAAAAACATTTGGTAAAGTTGTAGATAAATCAAGGTATTTTCACAGGAGTGGCAACCGAAAATATAAAATGCAACTGCTTTTTAACTCAGAAGGAAAATTGCTTGGAATAAAAACATCTGATGGAATTATCTGAACCAAATGAAAATGCAGTTTCAGAAATTTTCAAGTCGCTTGCATCTTCAGACTAAAAGGAATCTTGTAAACGCGTATGCCGTCTAACTTGTTATCATTCAAATTTGAGAAAAATAACATGAGAAGAAAAATCCGAGTTTTAGAATACCGAGTAATAAAAAAATAATACTGGTGAGAAGATGCCTTCTTCGAGTCGTTCACAGTTCACTTCTATTATTCTATTATTCATTCATTATTCTATTATTCAAAAAAGTGCGTAAACGTTGCTAAAAAGGTTACCGTGGGAGTTATCAAACTGATTGGCTCTATTGATTATAAAGAAGGAAAATCTGATTATAATGAAATGCAATATGGAATTATAATATAGCAGAATTTATTATGAAGGAGGGCAGGAAATGGTTGTTTATACAGTAATAAGGATGAACCGTTGCTATTAATCACTCTTGCCTTTTATACTAAGATTATCCAAAACAGGATTATGACGATAAAGTGTACGATAATAGGTGACTTATTTAGCCACAAAACCTACTAAAAATTCACGATTGACTTTCGTGAAATATACAAATAGCAAATATACATTCTATCTAGTGACAATCATGCCACAGAATATAATAACTATGTTAACCACAGCGTGGTTTTTCATGAAGATGAAAAATATTTAAAATTCTTGCTCTCGTTTCAATTATCGGCTGTTGCAAGAACAAGCCAAATGTCATCATGCCTATCAGATGAATACTTTCTAGATTGTTGCTTAGCTTAATTTATCCATCAAACGCTAAATGTAATTGTCTGTCTTACCTGAACTTTAAATTAATTTAATAAATATTGCCAAGGTTTCCAAGTCTGTACAAATAAATGTCTCATTTGAGATGAGATCGATACTTGAAAATAGCACAATCTCAGAAACTCATCGTCTTCAGTATTTCGAGATTAATATGATAGCAAGATTTTTTTGTCTCCGCCCTATTTCAACATTCACTGGAATCTTTCTCACAGTCAGATCGTAAAAAATGGCTGAGGTCTTTCAAGGTTAGTCAGACAAACAAAGTTAAAATTTTCCGGTGAGTGGACTAAGGTTGTTGGGATGGAGAAAGAGTTGGGAAGAGGTAGGAGAGAAGGAGAAGAGAGAAGGGAAAAGGAGGAGTGACGAAGGAGTGGGAGGGGCGGGAGTGGACGAAGCAGGTTATCTCAGGTATTCTCCCCGAGCCCCAATGGTCTCATTTCGTCCACCTCCAGAGAGCGGTGTTCGCAAGCGATTTTTGGCCCCGCGTAAGGCTAAAAATAACTTATCATAGCCAAATAATTACGAGGTTCTTCGTGCTAGGAGTCGATGACGTCCAATTGACACAGGTTCCAGTATTTGGAAAATGAGCACTGTTACCTCATCAGTCACGATTTTATCCACTTACAGCGTCCGCGTTTTATGCTAGCGGATTATGAAAATAAAATTACTAGGAAATCGATTGGGAATAACATGGAATAAACCTATCCACTCCTGCAGTGTTAATTTAACAGCAGTGACCCGCCATCGGATTGGGAAATTAATCTGAATGAAACAATACTTTCATATACGGATTCGGAGCATTCAAATTCCATTATTTATGTTGAGAGAGATCGGAAATCTGGAATTTAACCGTTTCAGGAAGTTCAACGTACAGCTCTTCCCCCGCGGCAATTCGGTGATTTCAACGATCGGTTAGAGGGAAAAATTGGAATATGCTAATGGAAGACCTTGAGAAGTTCATTCATCATCCGACTGGGAGCACGATATATGCGATCTCATTTTACAACGCCGTTTCAAATGTTATTTTCTCACAAATTATTCAAATCGTCCATATGTTGTACAATTACATCTATAGTACAATTAAATCTATAACGATTTAATTATGCCTTGGAAGTTAGAAATAGTAATTTTAACAAATAAATAAGCTTCTTGTATATGCAAAATAAAATATTTATAATTATTCTACATATATTTCTCCAGAAACAAGGCTAAAAAAATAACAATGAGTTTAATGATTAATTTTATTTTTCGCCAATACCAAGCCCGCTAAAGCAATCTGTTCGATGACAATTTCCGGTTAAATATCGAAGAATTGTTATTAGAAAAAGAAAGAATACTTTATGAAGTCGTCACAATTATGATAATTTGCATATGAATTTGATTATAATAAGTTCTATTCTAGTTTTCATTAACTTGAAAATCCCAATTTTTAACGACGCTACAGATTTTTTCCTTCCTTTCTTTTTTCATGTGAACTTTAGGTCCAATAATTTTATTCTATAACTTTAGTACCTAAAATTTTTTTCAAAATGATTATCCTTTAGTTCTTACTTTGACAAACAGGAGAAAAAAAAATTTCACTTTCCCGTTACTATTCGTAGAATGTGGACTCTATAGTACAAACGCGAGGATTTGCCTTTAAAGGAATCCTTATGCGATATGACACGACACTACCATTTACTTATTACACGAAATAACTATACACAATGTTCTCACAAACTTATGCTTAGAAAAACTAGAAATCATTCAATCAAATTTTTGTAAAGAAATTAATGTTATTAATGTCTTTGTATGTTCCTAACCATTCCGCTCTTATTTCTCTCTTTCCCCAAACCAACCGAATAATTTACTCCCCCTTATTAACTAATTACCTATATTGTGTACTGCAAAACTGGTCACATCGTGTAAATTTGCTTGGAAATCGTGAATAGTTCTATTCTTAAATAAATAACTAGTAGACAGTAGTGTCGTGTCGCTGAAAAATAGCTCATCAGCTTATACAGCGTAGACATTGTTGTTTGAAATGGTTTCAAATGGTAAAACTTTTTCATATTTCCACCTCGAAATGAAACAGAAAACAGTTCATAAAAACTGTTCCCGCCGACTCGTGAGCCGCCTGAATTTGAAACAATTGCGAAAACTAGTCGCAGTTTTGTCAAAATCGACACCATTGCTATTTTGTCGACTTAGTGTAGACTCTTCATTAAACAAGTTGCCAAAAAGTCGCAGTTCTTCGCAAATGCGTCTATGTTACTGGAAGCAACATCGTATATTCTTTCACAAATTTCTTACTGGTATTATTATTTACTCATAAAGCATTTATTTCTTTTGTTATTCTTGCCAAGGACGAAGAATAGTGCATTTTAATGCGGTTATTTTACAACTTCTTTAAACAAGAGTGTAATTGTAACAAATTCAGTTGAATAAATTTGATTTTAGATTTTTAAATACGCGTATTATTCGGGGGGCATTTGGATAAATATGGTACTAATATGGAATATTTTCATAATGTGGAGCCTTCCCAAGTGGATATTTTTTTTTGTTATATTTAACTGGAAACTCCGATACACCCCTGAGATCTGAATAATATTGTGTGTGTGTGCGCATGCGCGCGTGCGTGCGTGCGTGTGTGTGTGTGTGTGCACGCGTGCGTGCGTGCGTACGTGTGTATATATATATATATATACTAGTAGTTGGTGCTTGCATACTGCAAGCATTTCATCTCACCTTGAAAAAACATTTTTCAGACAGATATTTCATCATTACAAAATTTTTTTTCATTCTTTAGATTTCAACTCCGCAGCGATTTTCGTTTTCCCTTATGTAAAAATAATAGTTTAAAAAAATCCCCAAATTTTGAAATTTTAAAATTTTCACACTTTCTCCATTATGGGGTACTAATGCTACACATTTTAGCCTTTTTGTAAACTTGTAGCATTTCTAGAAGTAAAATAATATTTTTCTAATTGTTTAAATTTAAATAATTTTTAACGGCAGCCACAATTCATACATGGTAAAATTGAAAAAATTATTAGTGCAAATTCACTACTCTGTAAATAATTTGAAAATTTCAGCTTCCTAGCTCATCCCGTAGTACCTAAACAGTTATCCATTTGTTTAAACTTTAAGAATTTTTAACTGCCAAACAAATTAAAATATCAAAATTTGTATAATCCCTATTTCGTTTTTTAAGGAATTCTACTTACAAAAAAAATTTCAACTCCGTAGCACATGCGGAAATACATAAACCTTGAAAATTGGTTTAAACAATTGCGAATTTTTAGCGGCCGCATTGTTGCACTTTTTCAAGATTTTCGTTTTTTCTAGTCGATTTTGCACAAAATCCTACCTAAGAAAAAAATTTCGAATCTCCAGCTCCTCTGGAAGTGCCTAAACATTAGTATCCTCCTATATGTTATATCCTCTGTAAGAGACGTCGATATATAATGATAAAATGTTACTCTTTGAATTACAAATCTGATTTTGCTTTAAAAGTTAATATGATAACGTGCCGTCTTTTTTCAGAAACCATTTATTACCTGTGAAATTTATGACCCTGTTAAAGGATTTCGACAAAAATTTGGCAAATAGCCCAAGGACTCCAATGTATTCACTATTTAATCTTTAGTATAGGGAAATGATGTGGATTTTTGAGCACATAATATATATTCAATAGATGATCTCAGAAATAGCGACGATCTTTGGATACTCCGTATGTATTCGTGTGACACTATTTAGTACCTTAAAACTCACATAAAGTTCATTTTAATTCTCACGAGGTTATATTTTTTTAAATGACTACCGATTCGTAATCAGTTCCTTTGGAATAAATTTATATTTACATGAGATGTCTAAAAACATGTGATCACTTATGGTTCTTATGGCCATTATTGTTAATATATAAATCCGTAAATACCTATATTATATCCTCTCTTGTCCATATAGTAAACAACCTTATTTTTTAAGCAACCCAGCATTCCTTTCCTGTTTCTACCTTCCGTCACCTTGCCCTTCTAGAATGCCTTTCCTTTTCTATCACGGTTCTTCGGGTACTTTGACCTCTTATATCATTTCTTACACGCATATCTGTATCAACCTTTTCCCTCCGTCTCTCACCTATCCCCAAATATCTATTTGTACTCCCCAAACTCCTCGCTTCACTCTTCCGCTGCTTTCCTCGCCAGCAACCGCATTTATCCCCAATTCCCCCTCCCACTTTGTGCACCTGGAATGACGAAGGTTGGACCGGCTTTCGTAAATAGCCCTCCCCGCATCCTCCCATCGAACTCCCACTTCTTTCTTACCATGAGTCCCTCCACGTCCCCCTCCTCACCCACTAACCCTCCAACATCATGCCACCACTGAAACCGCACCACTCCAACCGCCACCACGCGCCTTCTTCCCAGACAGTCCATCGCCATCGTATTCTCTACAACCCCTCCCCAACCCTCGCCCAATCCTTTGAATGTCTTTTCGCTCCAATTCCATCATCTCATCCTACCTTCTACAATCCTTGCTACCATTTGAGTTGGAGGGAGTATAGCTGGGAGGGAATGGGTAACGAGAAAGGGTGAGTGCGGGTCTGAGACATTAAGAAAGAGAGGAAAGGGGAAGGAAGATTGCGCGAGAGCATTTCCACGACATGAGAGGGAAGTAAAAATTACTATTTCGAAAAGTGCTTTTTAATGTCACATCGGAACGAATAGAAACAAAAGAAATAGCGAGGAAGGAATTTCGTGAGCGGGAAGAAGAGATAATGAACTACAGTTCCACAAGGTTCTGCTTTGCTGAGACCCCATCATTTGCATTCTCGCTTCGAAACACCAGTTCTCTCCGCGGGTGAAAATAGAATAAAACTATATACAAAATAATTTTAACCTACCAATTTTTATATACTTTTAAATGTACTAAAAAGTAAAACAAGAAAATAATTAAAATCTCCGTGTGAAACTTGGCTCATGTTGTATTTCTTTTTTTTATATTTATTATATCAGGTATCTGCGTAAGAGCTCACAGTACATTTATATTTAGCTGAAAAGCCAACAAACTTTTACATGAAAATTTAATAAATATTTTGTTTTTTTCTTTTTTGTGCACTTAAACATGTGCAAACGTTGGTAGGTTAAAATCGAATTTTAAAGGTATCCGGAATGCTCACCGCCAGCAATTCACCACCGGAAAATTCATCGCCACAAAAAATTCACCTTCGGAAAATTAACCGCCTATTTTAATTAAACGATTAACACTCGAAATCTAGGAAAGCTTTTAATTAGTTAACCATTTTTGATGAATTTCCTAACTAAAAAGATTTGCACGCGCGAATTTATAGTTTTAACCGATTGAACTTTTTATCGACAGATAATACGTAATAATATATTATAGTTACGTTAGTATGGTTAAGATTATATAATATTCAACCATCGTGCAGTGACTTTAACGGTTTTGTTATCTACGCTCTCTAATTATTACTTATGTTAGTATACAGAATGCAGTCGACGGATGCCGATATTACAAGGTTCTCAGAGAATATACACACTCCCCGATCGCCCCTACCTCCAAATATATCTTCCCGTACTCGGTAATTTCTTGGATATTATTAATAAGTATATAATTTCCAGTCGATAGACTACACTAGAAAAGGTTCCTTGGTATTCATTTATTCTTTGCCCGATCTTGCCCACCGGCGTTATTTTCTGTCAAACGATGAAGGATGTGAGTGAAAACTTTGAAATTATAAAATATCAGCTGTGAATTTCCATCTCATGCACAATATGTAAGCAAAATAATCCATATAAGGCAATAAATTTTCCTTGATGAAATTTCCGGTGGTGAATTTTTCATGGCGGTGAATTTTCCGGCTGTGAACTTTCCTAGACCCAATTTTTATATGGTTTAATTTTACACATTTTAACAATCATTTATTTATATCGTAGCAGCTATATAAACAAATCTTAACATCATATATCTGTTTTAAATTCATTATAAATTAATTTTATTGTTGAATATGTTCATAATATGCGTTAATTGTTATTAAAATTAACTGAATACAAAATATTGAACTTAAGTTGAAATTCCCAAAATGTCTCTTGAGGAAGTATCTCAAAAGCAAACGTTGTGTCGAATAAATAACTATCACCCATGGTTTATTTGATATTCAAGACATTAATTTTGATAGTAAACAATGTGGCTGACCACTGGGCAAAGCCCGCAAAATATTTTCGGTAAAAAATAAAATGTTGTCATTTTGAAAAAGATTTTTTACATATCACTTGACACTATCCCTAATTATGAGTTATTTTATTTTCCCTTCTCTGCTTTTCCTAGAGTTTTTGCGTTTTAAATCGCATTTTATCGGATTTTGCTATGGATATGATTATTACCAAACTTGAATTGAGCATAGACGAGTGAACAAATCGGTTATTTTCTTTTCCACTCGACTAACCTTCAGCAATGGACAGTTGATCCATACATATTATCGTATAAACAGTGACATTTTTTAAATTCGTTTATTTAAAAAAAATACATGTAAAATATAATGTCAGAAAGAGATATTGACATTGTTTTTAGTATTTGAAACCTAATAATGCTCTATTAATTTGTTTAACAATTTTTCTCTATCATTGACAAACTATGAATTACAAATGGTATTTATGGTATGAAAATTCCTTTGAATGACTAACACATACTGAAACATTTCCTGTCAATTTAAGTGATCAATTCGGGACGTTAACTTTGGGAAACTAGCCTATAATAGTTCTGGTTAGGACTTCTTGTTTTGAAACGGTTCTGAAATCAAACTCGGGCCGCTAAATTATTGAAAGTAAGATAGCAAGATACTTTCCTGCGGATGTAGACTTTCTAACGATACCAAGTTTTTGGGGGTTCGCAACTCCGATAGATCAAAAAAGGAAACAAATGCACCGAGAAATAAGACACGTACAACTGATACTCTGATAAATGTAAATTTAGATCAAACAAGATAAATTCAACAGAAATAGAAATAATTTTTCAAGTCTCACGAATATCTATATCGTATATTTCAACAATAAATTATCATAAACAAACAGAAATTGCGATGCTGTGAATTTTGCATTCTAATATTAAATTTATTTTCAGAAAATGTTAATTATTATATGTACAAATTGCATATTAACTGGGATGGTACAAGATATTTTTGCGACCTAGGCAAGGTTTGAAAATTATACATATTAATATATATATATACTAAAAATAATAACTTGATAATTGATTACAAATATTAATGTAAAGTCGCTCGATGATGAAACTAACTACAGGAGGCTGATAATTATGAAATTTACATATGGTTGTTTTAGAAAAATAAACACAACTTTTAAGCAAGTTAGATAAAAAATTATTGGGTGATATTGATAAAAAAGCTTTGTTATCAAAAACGATCATCAAAAATAATACATTTTATTGCATCTAGAGTTAGTAAGGAAATCGCACCGTAAATTATAGGGAAAATTTTAACCAATCATAATTTACTACTAAAAGAAAATAGCAAATTCCGTCACTAATTCTTTATTTCAGCCTTTACATATCCTTCGTGTAACAACCATACCCAATGCCCTGGTGTCGTCGTGTTATATCTCTACAATTCCGGCCTTTGTGGTGTCGCTGGTAATGTAGCTGTTAATAGACCTTGAAGTGTATGGGTCATATGCAGATTTTTATAAACTTATAATTCAATGATTTTGTTATTCTTCGTCTTATTTAACACAAAATCTAAATACACAAACCGCAACTATTCGAAAATATCGCAAGCGAATAAAGTAATTTTCCCCACAAATAGCTGTAATTACACAGACTCTTTGCTTTCGTCGCAACTATAAAAATGTGTGAATCTCAATTAATATTCTCCAAGTACCTATTTATTAGTAAAATATTCGAATTTTTAATAAATAATATTGCAATGGAATGGGAGTAAGGCGGTAAAAATTCTGCGATAATTTTTTATGCTATTACATGTTTCTCCCCTCTCTTAGGAACCCAGGACAGCTAAAGAAAAACTTAACAATAACTTAAAAATCATTTTGCTAATTTTCTAAAATGCTCCGTTTGCAAAATACATTTTAACTCTAATGAAACAGAAACACATGCAAGCAGTATTAACGTAGAGGTATAATTTATTGTTATAATTATTCGCAAGGATAAACTTCCGTTGAACTCATCATTCATTTCCTGTAACAATTAGCAAATATTATTATTTTTCGAATTCAGTAATTAGTTGGAGGAAATAATTTCAGAATAGTTGAATCGAAGTCAATTTTTTAATGCTGAGAAAACATCCCTTGATATTCCTATATTCATGTAGATATTATACCTATCAAGTTTTGAAGGAATGGGCAAGAAAAAAAGCACCACTTCCATCGTAAACATTTTCCCTTCGGTCTATTAGAGTTCGTCGCCAACAAATTTTGAAAAGTCCAGCAGTGGTGCGTGAGAAGATGGGTTCCCCTTTGGGCGGGGTAGCTTCTCCCATTAGGTGCGTTCAAGGGCGCCGAAATGCCATCATCTTCATCTCTCAAAGGGACCCTTCTTCTCCCAGGCGACTCGTCTCTACTAGCGGTCTCTTCTTACCCCCTCCTCGCCTCATCTCTCACGCTCTAACGGCCGTCTCCTCCCGATCCTCCCCCCGCGCGGCCACACCCAATCCTGCAACGGCATCTCCGGCGACGGCGGCGGGCGAAGAAGACCGAAGTCTCTGGAATCGGTCCCCGGAAAGGGGCAGAGGAGTGAGAGGAGCGGGGCTATCTGGTGGGAGATGAGGAGGCAAATGGGAGTGGGGGACGCTAGAGCCGACCTTGCCGCTCGGAAATCCTCCACCCGATGTGTCTCTTCTATACGCACACACCGGGAGTATCTGCTGTCAAGGTTACTTTGCGGAGCTGTGGCGGAGGGTGGGGTCGAGGAGGGAGGTAGGGTGAGAAGAGAGGGAGATCGGTGGCGTGGGCACGTGGGAGGGTCCAGCCGTGTCGGCAGGATGGGGACCCATGGAGGGAGAGGGGGAGGGAGAGAGATGAGGTCCCTGCTTCACTGCCCTATATAAACCCCGGTCGGAGGTGCAGATCAGCAAGTCCACCGGCGGATCTCCTACAACCCTCATTGCAGCAGTCAGCGATTTATTCTCGCAAAACCTCAACTCTTCCAAAATGAAGGTTCTGGTAAGTTCCTTAGGAGTGGGGATTTCGGGCCGCGTCGGGACACACTGCCACAGTGAAAAAGCAACTCACGGATAAAAAAAGACTCGCGGCTTCGGAGGTAACACTTTTTACTAAATTTGGTGCTCTCTCAAAGATCTACTCTTCACGGTCTTGGATTTGTCACAAGATTTTTTGATCGTTTGAGAATTCCTGTATCATATCCATATCCTTTTCACGCGGTTACTTCAGCGATACTCCGTCTAAGTTAGAAATCCGTTAAACGCTTAATGATTCTATTAATATTTTTCCAATAATGCCGATCGATTTATGACACACTTTAAACCTGAAACTTAATTTATTATTCTGGATATTAATTTTTTCATTCAAATTTACAAGAGGCAGAACAATCGTTAACTTTTCCCATAGAACTAAATTCATTTTAACTTTAGGATTACATTGCAAGCACCACATACCTTCCATCCTTTGCTCGCCTAACAAATACATAATTTCAAATTTACAAATCACAGCTCCTAATTCCTCAGAAAATCCATTGTCTCCACACACCCACCTCTCATTATTGCTCACGCCATTGTCTCTGAAACATGCCGCCGGGAATTCCATTAGTAAACTTGCCGCAGAAATAGGCCCAACGAGTCTTAGAGGAGTGCGATCGCGCGCCTTTTGGATCAGTGCGGTTTGGTAAACGATCATTTTCTTCTGCGCAAATAATTGCTGTCGCTTTTCGCAATTTTTTTTCATCTCCCTCCATTGGCATATTCTTTCCCATTCGTGGACACTTACTCGCTCCCCTCTCATAATCCATAGCATTTTCCCTCAAAAATAGGACTCGTTGTCTTCAGCAGATCATAATAATCGTGTCTCCTTCATCCTTCCTCCGTCGCAGGTGTGCCTGGCAGTCGCCTTCGCTTGTGCGTCAGCGCAGCTGCATGTCTTCCCCTTCCCTTACGTGCCATTCCCGTACACTGCTTACTCCACCTACAGCGTGGCCCCCGTGGCGACCGCCACGACACAGTACCACGCACAGGATTCTCTGGGACAGTTCACTTTCGGACACGCCGGAGACGGTCAGGCACGCGTCGAGGCTAAGACCATCGATGGAGCCGTCCGCGGAGCTTACTCCTACGTCGACCCCACCGGCAAGCTCATCAACGTGCACTACCTTGCCGACGGCAACGGATTCCGTGTTGTCGGTGCCAACAACCTCCCGGTCGCTCCCGATGTGCCCGCCGTGCCCGCCGCTGACCTTCCCGTCGGACCCGAACCAGTGAAGGACACCCCTGAGGTGAGTATTACAAGGGAGCACTTGGGGAGGAACGATATTCATTTCCAAGAAATTTCAGCAAAAATTGATTCGGTCGATTCCCTTACGAAAAATTTTGTGATAGCCCCCATAAGTTAGTATTTTCGAGTCTTTCCGTGATTGAAATTCGAAAAAAATGCTTTAAAATAACGCTGGATTACCCAATAAATCGTTTTATTAAAACATAAAATTTCTTGTGAAGTAATGAGTGGTTCATTTGGTCTTACATCGTAACTCAGACGCGCAATTTTGTCTGTCGTTTCATCACCCTCGCGTAGCTATAAAATGGAATATGCGAAACATCTTTCAAACCATTTTAGGAATTCAAAGAACTGGCGAGTTTCATAAGTTAAAAGAGAAAGAAACGGAAACCCATTAAAATCAACTTCACTTCAACTGAGTTTGTGACGTTAGTCAAAAAAAAACAATGATACTAATAAGTTTATTTTCACTCCTCGTCCAGGTCACACCTTCCATATAAATCGCCTCATGACTGTTTCCTCAAAGAGGCAAGCGAAAAACCAGGAGGCGACCTTGCAAGGTCACTGCCAAGAGGGTAGAATATCTGACCGCGAGGAAAGCCCCAACGAGTTCCGAGGGAAAATTCTCAGTGACTCACTTGAACGACGCAAGCCCAAATGATAGCGGTCGTGGCCCAGGCGGAATAAGATTCAAATGACTCAAATAAAGCAAAAAAATTGACTTATTGCATCGCAACTTATAAACTATAGTTGCTAGTCAAATACAGTCTTAACATCTTAGACCCATCAGCGTCAGGAAATGTGATAATCTGCTGGAAATCTTTCACAAAATAATATATAAAATGCAGTGATAATTACACTCTACTGACGTCCTTTAGTTGCCTATCGAGACTATGCTTCGTGTTAATCTCTGAAAGACCGCTATAAATTGATTCGCTCGTTTCTGTGGGATATATTTCTCGTGATATCGCGGTGTGGTCTTCGTCAGCTAATCGCTTGAAGTAACGGCTCGTTTAATAACTAAAGACGACGCTCCGTATCTTAGATTACCTCGTCTCGGATTTCCGGTTCTGACCCTCGTATTTGTATCGCCTTCAGGTGATCGCTGCCCGTGCCGACTTCGAGAAGAAATACGCCGAAGCCGCCGAGGCCGCCGCCGCCGCTCCTGATGAGCCCACGGAAGTTGTCGTGTCTCGCCGCCGCCGCAACGTGGCCGTCCCCATCATCGCCACCCCCATCGTCCACGCCGTGCACGCCCTCCCCGCCGTCAAGACCACCTTCAAATACAAGACCCTCGAGCCGGTGGACGCCGCCACCCCCGCCCACACGAAGAAGCTCGAGGTTGCCGAGAAGGAGCACGATGTGATCAGCTACCCCGCCGTCTATCCTTACACCTTCGTCAAGGCAGTGGACGCCGACGAGAAGGTGGAGGATCCCAAGCCCATTGAATTCAAGACCCTCCCGATCACCCCATTCGGCTACTACATCTAAGCGGGAGGCGAGTGCGGAGAAGGAGTAGAAGTTCTCTGTCACTCTCTTATCTCTGACTCGGCAGCCCAAAAACGCGAGCAGGACAACCGCATCTGAAGAACGAACGAACGAAAGGACTACTCTTTCGGAAAAAGCTATGGACGAGGATGACCACCGTGAGCAGTGAAACGCGAATGGAACAGTCGAAAGGATGATGTATTTCAAACTCATTTTTTAGAAGCTCACAATCGTGTGAACCTCTCTCCGCTAAGCGGGGGGAGCTTTAGAAATGTCGACCATTTGTGCCACTGCCACAGGCGAGAAAACCACTTTCTCTCTCTCTCTCTCTCTTCTTCTCTCACTCTCCCTTTCACCCTTTCCCAACTCTCTTAGCTTATTCCACCGCCGAGATTCCGAATCGGCCGTTTCTGAGAGCGCGGCATACTCCCGCACCCCACGATGTGGGGGAAGACGAGGGGACGACGCGCCTCCCGAAAGCGGAATCCGCGGGGATCGACAGCGCGGAAATAGTACAAGAATACTTATTACTCTCTTTATCTCCCTCTGTCGTGTCTTTTGAAATGTATTTTGTCTGAAAATGCGTGCCTGTACGCTCCCTTGTACGTTACCCCTTGCCCTATTACTTGCTCAATAAACGTGTGTATAACGTCACGTAAAAACATTTTGGGTCTTATGTCAAACGAGAACCTCTCCTAATAACCTAAGAACAACCAGAATAAATCAGACGCGCCCTATAAACACCCCAAAATCTTATAGCAAGTGATAGAGATAAAATTTGAGAAATATTACGGTCAAAGAATTAATAGGCTATTTAACTTTAGACTCAATTTATTGCCGAAGCTACACCAAACCGCGAAATTTCTCCTCTTATCTATTTCAAAACGTTTTATTTATTTTCAGTTAAAGATAGAAAGCAAAAAATGGAATATTTATAGAAAACTATGAAAGACATAGACAATATCAATAATCAATCAACAAATATGTAATGTAAGGTAATTAAAAGCGAGAGAGTAAATTGCTAAGGTCCATCAAAAAAGTTTGCAAAATTGTTTGCAATACGGAGTTAGCCTGACCCTTAGTTAATTCGACATCTCTATTGTAATGCTCTCTACAATCATTCCATGGTTGTACATTGCATCATAAGTGTCCTTTACGACAACATCTGTGGGAGTAGGAAAAATCATGGCGTTGACCACAGATATAAATAAATTTAAACAGATATAATTCATATAAAACTGCCCAATAACTAAATTGAAATTTATGCTATATTAGAACGTCGAAAGAGAAAAATCTATTGAAATTTGTCCTTTTTAAAATTAGAAAGAGATATATTTGTATTACTGCCAATAGCCTAGTGACAGGGTTTTGGCGGTTCAAACCGCCCCCGCCAAAGCTCCCAAGGTCATTCTGATTTTAGCGCCTTTAAAATATTAAATATTACTATTATTGATCTAATTTCTATCGCTGTTAGAATCAACAGCCACTTTAGGATACAAAGTTTTAAAAGTTCGTATATATTCAAGTGCATTGAAAAAAATTTCGCCTCCAGCGAGTTACCCGCTCAGCTGAGGCAAAACCGTCGCAAAACCAGGCTACGCCACTGCTTCTATTTAAAGAAGGCAGTAACGATCAAACGCCGGCAAGACTGAAGACAGTAAAATTGCGTATGTCAAGGTCAACTCCCTGGAAACTCCGGAACCTTTCACTCCGGGCTGTAAGTATTGGTTGCGTGGCGCAAGGATAGTTATCTTCGAATTGCCTCTTCGTTGATACAAAACAATGCGAAAGAAAATTAGGTGTTCGTGAAAAATATCACAAATACCTACACACATTTTATTATTTAAACTTTTTTGGCAAAAGTGAAAAGTATCGTGAAAGATATAGGTATCCCACTTATGAATATTTTTCTTTTACGTTTATCAACTCGCCATTTAAAATACTTTTCCTGACCCATTAGTTGGAAGTTATTTTTACTATGAAGGAAAATATTCGTTGAAATTTGTATTCCCTCATATTAATTGGTTTACGGACATTTAAACAAGAATAACATAAGGAATAAGACAAAAAAGTTTAAAAAATATACTGTATTAATAAATAGTACATAAATAAAATGGATTTTGTTCCAAGTTTTTTGTTTTATTTCCTTAATATTAAATTCCACAAAGTTAAGGCTTACTCAGTGAATTATAACAATAAAATATATAAGAATTTTGATGTATTTTTTTAATAGGACCTGATAAAAATAGTCCAAAAGGCTAAAGAAACCTTCCGTTGGAAGCGCTGATAAAATGTAACATCTCACCATATGGTTTGATGTAGAGCCCTGCGAATCTCAAATTATGGAAAGAATCGAATCGCCGTTAAGTATTCGAATCTCGAATCGGGCATTTTTATTTTACTTTTAAGTCTCTCTAGGCTGAAGTGTTTTATTTCTAATCACTCTTTAGGTAGTTATCCAGTTTTTGTTTTTCTGTTTTGTGTCAAGAATCTTAAAAAAAAACACCAAAAAAGTCAGAAATGCTACACAACACAATTACTCCTCAGGGCGGCGAGATGTTTTCGTTACGTTGTATCAGAAAAACTGTACTATGCTTTGTGATCTAATACACATAGCATAGTAATTAGCATATATGGTGAAATAATAACAAAATTACAAGAAAAGGTACGTTTTATTTAAAATAAAACATACAAAGTTAGGATTCTATTTAAAATAATAAATCTTCCTTCTTCTTTGCCCATATCAAAGTCTCTGCATTATGGTTAGACAGATAATATCGCAAGTTGGATAACATTATGCCACCCACCAAATTTACCCGTTCTGATGAAGTGTTTGTAGCCTGAATTGCCAAAAAATCTCTTCCAACTTTTTCCAAAAATGCGTAGGGTCTACTGTTCTCTTTGCAGTAAAATAATGGGTCAGTATCGCGGTCCATCACAGATTGTTTTGTGTATTGATGTATTTTATCCTGAAGTGTGGACATTTTGTCCATTTTTTAAGATGCTTCTTTTTGCGAGTCATTACTTTTTAAAAATAAAGTATTTAAAAGGTTGTCCTATTTTGCTTCGCTGTTTATGCATCCAGTGTTAGCACAATTACCTCTTCGTCTTTTCCGTCTTGTCGGAATGCATCTCCTAAATCTGAAGTGAATTCTTCCAAAAATGCTTTATAGTATTTGTTTGGTTTTCCGTCAATAAGACGAGTTTAAATCTTGGTTCAAGAAATGTTGCTGCCATAAGGTGGGCACTGGTACATATTTCGATCGCCCTGTTTGTGTTTGTAACTTGGGGGGGGAGATGGAGATGATCCAAATGACAAAATTTCTCCGACCAGTACCTATTTAGAGTATTACATTATGATGGTTAAAATTAGACCAATAAATTAATAAGAACATATAAAACTTTCATTGGTCGATATATCGTCTGCCGATTCGAAATTTACAAATCGTTATTTGCGATATCGAATCGAATCTTTAAATTCGATTCGAATCGAATCTCGAAGCTTCGCAGGGCCCTCGTTTGATGTTACATTTTATTCGAGGTATCATGACCGCATTAAGTATTAATCCGAATCTCGGAATAAAATTTGTTATTAATTTCATTGTGATCCAGTCGAACGCATTTTCAAACTCGAGATAATGTGCATATGTGGTTCTACTTTTGAAAAGATCACGCATCCACTCTGAACAATCGGGTAATCGCAAGCACCTAGGATAGTTTTGAAAACACGTATTTCTTAGCTCTTTTGAGGTTTTTGAAAATATATTTGCCGAGCTAATGGTGGTTGTCGAAATCATCACGTTTGGCAAAATTTCTAAGGAACGGAGTGAAAATACAAAAAAAAGAAATATCGTTTTCTGTTTGCACAATGAACTTTTTTTGCACTAACTATTTTTTGCTATTTAACTCGTCAAATTAACGATTAAAATATACTTCTTACTTTGTATACTTTCTTTACTCTAAGTAAAAGATAAATTAATATTTTATTAAATTCGTTATTGAGTGTTTTCTTTAATATCGACATTTAAAAATTTAAGAATTTCGAAATAAAGGTAAATTTAAATCAACAAATTGAAAGGCGGAAAACTGCCAGCCATATATGTAAGTAGTAATTTTAAGCGTCGATATTCGTCGAAAACCTCTCGGGCAAATAAACGATATTAATCTTCGAATTAAAAAAATAAACGTCGAATCCTACCAAGCTTATTTATCGGTTTAAAACTTCTCATTCCATAAACGAACCAAAATTTTATAATAGCAATAAATATTTTTATACCACTTGATAAAAGATGGGTTGGATATTTTATGAGCATTCTAAACAGAATGCGCCGAATAAATTACAGCAATAATTATAGTGATTGTGGGGTGTTACAGCATATGAAAGGATATTGCGCAATCTATCAAAATAAATTTTACGATCTGTTTTGATGATGTGTTGTACTGATTGTGATTATAAGTACAATAATTATAAATATAACCGCGGTTTGCAAAGTTCTATTTTATTTCGCACCGTTCATATATTAATACGGAATTACCTGTAGTTTAGGCCACCACCGTCAAGTTTATTTGAGGGGATGCAGTGCATCAGGAAGTCCATAACGTAACTAATATTTCCTGTTTTTGGATGTTGACGTCGTTATAAGTTTACGCCGTAGTTTTAAATCAATTGCATTATAAAACAATCCACTGATTCTCTTTAGAAGCACTAAATTAAAGTTATTATTATATACAGTTCATCAACCCCATAATTGAAAGGAGTAACGTTCTTTTATTTAATAACATATATCGCGTTTTAAAATCATGATGTCATCATATGTATACGTCTTTGGTTGAAATCAATGGGACAACAAGAATTTCCCTATTAAAAAGCATTAAAGCGATGCTATTATAATACGGATTGCCAATTCCCATTGAAAAGAATTGTCCTGGTTGCTATGGTAGCTGAAGTTCTTTATTGTTGAGCATCTGCTTTTTTCGATTAAAAACATATTTCTTCGTCAATTCGGCACCGATTTGAATTAAGTCTTCAAAAATAAGAAACCTCTTTCTTTTAGCTATATAGAGTATTTTTCGTCCCGAGTTTCGATCTGAATTATAACTAATTTAAAAATGCAGATTAATGAAACCCTGCACAGATTTCCATATTTTTCTTATGAAGTATCGAAATGGAATATTTGGGTTAAAAATACCACACTAAATTTTTTAAATTTTGGAATTTTCGATTTTTCTGGTTGGTTGTACCTAATAACCTATCATCCTACCAAATTTCAGATCCCTGGCATATCTAGAAGTACCTTAGGTTTTATATCATATATATCATTATATATCGACGACTCTTACAGACATCATATAACATATAGGAGGATACTAATGTTTAGGCACTTCCAGATGTGCTGGAGATTCGAAATTGTTTAAACAAATTTTCAGGGTTTAGGCATTTCCAAATGTGCTACGGAGTTGAATTTTTTTTTAGAAGTAGAATTCATAAAAAAACGAAATAGGGATTATACAAATTTTGATATATTAATTTGTTTGGCAGTTAAAAAATTTTAAAGTTTAAACAAATAGATAACTGTTTAGACATTACGGGATGAACTATGGAGCTGAAATTTTCAAGTTATGTACAAAGTAGTAAAGTAGCTCAAAAAAATTTCAATTTTACCATACATGAATTTCGGCGGCCGTTAAAAATTATTTAAATTTAAACAATTAGAAAATATTATTTGAAGTGCTACAACTTTAAAATTTGGCTAAATGTGTAGCATTAGTACCCCATAATGGAGAAAGTGTAAAATTTTTAAAATTACAACATTTGGGGATTGTTTAAAACTATTATTTTACATTTGGGGAAAACGGAAATCGCTGCGGAGGTGAAATCTTTAGAATTAAAAGAACATTTGTAATGATGAAATGTCTGTCTGAAAAATGAAGGTTTTTTCAAGGTGATATGAAATTCTTTCAGTACGCAAGCACCAACTACTAGTCATTATATATCGGCGACTCTTACAGAGGAGGATATCATTCTATATAGACGTTCCTTACAGAGGAGGAGGAGGATATAACATACTAGTAGTTGGTGCTAGCATACTGCAAGCATTTCATCTCACCTTGAATAAACATTCATTTTTCAGACAGACATTTTATCATTACAAATATTCTTTTAATTCTAAAGATTTCAACGTCGCAGCGATTTTTGTTTTTCCCACATGTAAAAATAATAGATTAAAAAAATCTCCAAATGTTGCAATTTTAAAAATTTTATACTTTCTCCATTATGGGGTACTAATGCTACATATTTTAGCCAAACTTTAAAGTTGTAGCACTTCTATAAGTAAAATAATATTTTTCTAATTGTTTAAATTTAAATAATTTTTAACGGCCGCCGCAATTCATACATGGTAAAATTGAAATGTAAATTTGTGTAAATTCACTACTCTGTAAATAATTTGAAAATTTCAGCTTCCTAGCTCATCCCATAGTACCTAAACAGTTATCTATTTGTTTAAATTTTAAGAATTTTTAACTGTCAAACAAATTAAAATATCAAAATTTGTATAATCCTTATTTCGTTTTTTTAAGAATTCTACTTATGAAAAAAATTTCAGCTCCGTAGCACATTTGGAAATGCCTAAACCCTGAAAATTTGTTTAAACAATGGCGAATTTTTAGCGGCCGCATTGTTGCACTTTATCATGATTTTCGTTTTTTCTAGACGGTTTTGCACTAACTCCTACCTAAGAAAAAAATTTTGAATCTCCAGCACATCTGTAAGTGCCTAAACATTAGTGTCCTCCTATATCCTCCTCCTCCTCCGCCTCTGTAAGAGTCGTCGATATATAATGACTAGTAGTTGGTGCTTGCATACTGCAAGCATTTCATCTCACCTTGAAAAAACATTCATTTTTGAGGCAGACATTTCATCATTACTAACATTAATTTATTTCTAAAGATTTCACCTCCGCAGCGATTTTCGTTTTTCCCACATGTAAAAATAATAGTTTAAAACAATCCTCAAATGTTGCAATTTTAAAATTTTTACACTATCTTCATTATGGAGTACTAATGCTACACATTTTAGCCAGATTTAAAGTTGTAGCATTTCTAGAAGTGTAATAATATTTTTCTAATTGTTTAAATTTGAATAATTTTTAACGGCCGCTTCATTTCATATATGGTAGAATTGAAATGTTTATTTGTGCAAATTTACTACTTTGTAAATAATTTGAAAATTTCAGCTTCCTAGCTCATCCCATAGTACCTAAACAGTTATCCATTTGTTTAAACTTTAAGAATTTTTAACTGCCAAACAAATTACAATATCAAAATTTGTATAATCCCTATTTCGTTTTTTTAGGAATTCTACTTACAAAAAAATTTCAACTCCGTAGCACATGCGGAAATACATAAACCATTAAAATTTGTTTAAACAATTGCGAATTTTTATCGGCCGCATTGTTGCACTTTTTGAAGATTTTCGTTTTTTTTAGTCGGTTTTGCACAAAATCCTATCTATGAAAAAAATTTCAAAACAACTTAAAAATTTGGCTAAAATGTGTAGCATTAGTACCCCATAATGGAGAAAGTGTAAAATTTTAAAAATTGCAACATTTGGGGATTGTTTTAAAATATTATTTTTACATGTGGGAAAAACGAAAATCGCTTCGGAGGTGAAATATTTAGAATTAAAAATATGTGTAATGATGAAAGATGAATAATGAATGTTTTTTTATGTTGAGATGAAATTCTTGCAGTATGCAAGCACCAACTACTAGTATGTTATATCCTCCTCCTCTGTAAGGAACGTCTATATACTAGTAGTTGGTAGGAAGTAGTAGGAAGCTGCAATTTTCAAATTATTTACAGAACAGTACATTTGCACAAAAAACATTTCAATCTCTCCATATATATATTGCGGCAACCGTTAAAAATGTTTAAATTTTAAACAATTAGAAAAATATTATTTTACTTCTAGAAGTGCTACAACTTTAAAATTTGGCTGAAATGTGTAGCATTAGTACCCTATAATGGAGAAACTGTAAAATGGCAATATTTGGGGATTGTTTTAAACTATTATTTTTACATGTGGGTAAAACCAAAATCGCTATTGAGGTGAAATCTTTAGAATTAATAGAATATTTGTAATGATGAAATATCTGTCTGAAAAATTAATGTTTTTTCAAGGTGAGATGAAATGCTTGCAGTATGCAAGCACCTTCTACTAGTATCCTATATCCTCCGTTAGAAGCAGCTATTTATAATAGACTAGCTGAAAATACCCGGTGATGCCCGGGCTACACCAGACGTTTTCGGCGAATAAAATTATGTGTCATATGGTAACACAATCATTTCAACTTTTGCGCATTTTTTCATGTTCATAAAAACAATACTTTCCCCTATACTACATATAGAGAAAGTAAAAATCATATAAAATACAGACTGACCGACAGACATCATCGCGAAAATAGTCAAAACGTGTTCAGGGGACCTCAAAACGTGTATTTCCGTTGAAATCTCGAATTCGAATTCTTTCATGAAAACAATACTTTCTCTATACTACCTATATCGTGAAAGCAAAAACTAATTCTGAGATATCTCTGATACCTATCATTTGAGTAGGAAGGGTCCATGGAGGTCCGGAGGGAACGGGAGCATATGTGAGAGTAATAGGATTTCGAGTTCAACAATGCAATCGGTTGGCAAGGCGACTTCTTACAAACGCCAAATTTTGCAAAATGTGATACGTTAAATTCGAGAGATTTTGATTTGAAGGCGATAAAAGACGATATGAATAAGAAGCTATTGTCATTTTTCTTTAATGCAGTCCTAATCCGGAGATTGAAGGTCAATTATGTGATTTTTAAAAAGCAAAAGAAAATAAGCTTGCAGGTCGAAATATCTATTTCTCCATGTTATCTTATGGGGAATAGAAATCATTCTCAGGAATCGAACCCGTGTCGATTTTGGGAAAATAATTTCGTAAATGGCTTTTACTTTAAGAATCGAACATTCTCACCAAATGACAATCTTATAGCTACTCGGAAAGTTTTTTAAAATAGCTTTACAGTTCCACTTTCCCACCCACCGACGACGAAGTCATTTTTATATATTAGATGCACTGTTGATGAATTATATCAAAATGAATGATTGGACATTGAACTTCGCTATTAGATGATAGATGGTTTCCTTGGGTCTAGTAAGAATCGAGGTTCTGATAATTAATCTCCGAACAAAGAGTTCATAAGAGAAGGGAGCTGTGAGAGATGAAAAGCGTGCGGTTATAAGAAACTTTGTGCAATGCACCGATTTTATTATAATTTAATTACTCGACATTTTCTAATTTTGAAGAGTTGTCATTAAAAGCTAAGAAAATTTTAATAGGAAAATTTTAAATTATCCTTTAGAAAAATTGAGTTTATCTTATAATAACAAAATTTAAATGAAAAAGAAACTTGTAAATTTCCTTTAAAAAGTTTAATCAAAAAACTTTTTAGTGGAAATTTACGTTTCTTTTTTCATTTAAATGGAATCTTTCCACGAAGTAGAGCCTTCCCAAGTGGACTTTGGTAATAACAAAATGTTTTGAATTTTTGTTTTTCTATAAGTCCTCAACAATCAAACGGAATTACCACAGATAGCTTGGAATATTTATTTAAAATAGTTTCGGATAAAAATATTGAAGGGTAGGAGTTAAATGAAAACAAATTTTTAAAAGTGCGAATAAAAATTTCATATGGGTATACATACACAGAAACATAATATATTATATTTTTATATTAAAATAACAATACAATGAAACCATTGCATTGAGATTTTGTAAATAATTAATTATAAGGAAATATGTGAATTGCTCAACCTTCAAAGAGTTCGCAATGATGAAAATGTGAGGATAGCTTTACTGTCGTAAACCGTTAGAAAAGCCTAATTTATGAATCGTACATGACAAAGAAACCCGTATGTCTTATAAAATTACATTCTCTTAAGTTAGTTTCCCACGATGAACTACTTTCAAGGACTTAACGATTTAAAATGCACAATACTTTTTGTAAGCAAAACAATTTTTAGACCCATTACAAAAATAGTGAATATTTCGTTCAGTTTTCCCCAATAGTAACGAAATTTGAATTTTGAGATTTTCGACGCCAAAATTTCTTTTCGTGACTCTTTCCAGATGGATCTGGCCCTTTTATATCAATGAAATTCGTTCCAAGCGTTAGAATGGTAACTTTATCATCGCCCAGCGATTACAACGACATCCAAACTGTAGGAACCACAGGATTTCAAAGCGACTTGTTAATTTACGTAGAAAGAGGTTCCGGCCCTTCCTCCGGTATTTAAAAAAATGAAATTAAAGAAATGCTCAGAGCCTCGAGACTACTATAGATGTCGGTGGAGAGGCGATCACGGCCTTTCGCTTCTGAATCGCACTAAGGAGCTTCTTTCTGGGCCCTAGAACGATTCCCGCCAGCCTAAGATCCTCATCGTCTGCCTCCATAAGGGTGTCCAGTTTGAATCCCGCCCGGTGCAACGCGGCTCCCTCCCTCGCCAATCCCCAGGCCATCAGAAAAGCGTCCAATGGAGTCAGTTCCTCATCTTCGTCAATCTCCGGATCAGCTGATGTGTTGTCTTCTTAAATAAAAATTGTATGTATATTTTTCAAAAGCTGTCCTTTCATCATTATTGAAATATATGTATGTACCGATAACCCACCAATCAATTTTAATCGAACACAATTAAAATATCGGCTATAATAGTCCGAGAGGCTGATTAGCCATAAGTTCCATACAAACAGACAAATAATTAAAATATGAGTTAATCTCTTTAAGATTAAAAAAAAATTATTTTGTGCTAAAAACAATTCAATTCAAAGTTTTGAATTAAAATCGAAATTTAATATTTTAAAGTTTTAAAGCAGGCCACTCCACCGCGTGAAATTTGAAGGAAGCTATAAAAATCTTTATAAAAATGACAAAAACTGAAGGTATATACATGCATCAAATAAAATAACGTTTTTAATCATTTCTTATCTGCAGAGTTCGTACATTGTGAAAAGAACGTACTCCGAAAAAAATTCCCAATTATCCTCAATTTACAATTAAACATTGAATATAAAATTGAACCGAGAAATCATCTAATGCAAGGAATTTTTATAATGTTCATAATTTTGTTATAATAAAATTTTTTTGGAAATAATAATAAATGATTAAATAGTCAAATAAAAGCGTCCATCAGATATAAAAATTCTATGTACGTAGTTGGATTCTCGTTCTCTCCTTCTATTGTTAATGGAGAATTTAATTAAGAGAAATATAGTGCCTGTTCATGGAACAGGTATAACAAAATCCATTATTAGTAACTCAAAAGACTAGAGCAGCGGTTCCCAAACTGTGGAAGACTAGTGGTACGTGATGTTCTCTAAATAGTTCACGAGAATTATTATAGCTGATGAGGGAAACTCTACTTTTTATTAATTTGGGCAAATAAATTTTTTTTACTTTTCTTAATATTTTATAACTTGTTTTGTTCATTTAAATACTGTCACGACTTTTACACCACAATAAAAGTTACTTGAAAATTTCTACATATTTTCGAGATAGATTAAACAGAAAGCGGTATTAATTTTAGTGAGAGGTACATAAAAATCATTTTGGGACTAGAGTACTCAAATCCGCATCATATAACGAATTTATAACTTGGCATGAGCGACTTTATTCTTTTTCAACTATCGACTCTAATGGTTCACGAGAATAATTTATCTCTGAACATGCATTTTTAACCTCGTTGATTTATAGGTTCGATAAAACCTACTCCGCGTTCTCGCCCAACTTACCTACGCCTCCAAGACTCTGTGCCCTCTTCCTGAGATCGCGCTGCAGTCTTCCGAAGAGAGTCTTTGCCGAAGGGGGCGATATGACAGAGTTTTGCCTGTATCAATGAAAGGTCACAGAGATTATTTCGGTTAATGTGGACTCGCAGATTTGACGTAATGCTAAACGACATGAGTTAAATATTATGAACATGTGAAACAACTGAAAAAGTTCATTAATATTCAGCAAAATAGTTTCATTAATTTTTTTATTGTTAAATAAGCCCATTTCCTGCGCAATCCCTTATTAACGAGCTAGGCATATCTGCACTTCATATAATTCATAATTTTGCCTCTAATTGCATTTTATTGCCAGGAAATGTATGTATTGGAAAAAATGTAAAATTAACATTATAAAATTGCCAATGAAAGAGTAAATATCGTAAAGATAATTGTCTTGTTGACAATACTTCTTGAAGGGCTTTGGTAGATTAACGTTTTTGCTCGAACATCGCCACGAAGCGAGAGCGCGCAGCGTTCTAAAAGATATTTTCGTGACAGTAGAAGAGACCCTCTTAAATTATCAGTGTTATCTCAGTAAATAAATTGCAGACAACCACTTATTAAGGTCACAACCGGGCACAGATGAGGGCGAACTTGGCAGCCGTCCGGGTCCCAGGAACAGGGTGATGGGCGGAGCGGACTCGGGACGACACATAAATTTCTTCTTCTCAAAGGTGTTCATGTAATTATACAGCAAGACGTGTCGCCCTTTACATCCGGTTTCTGGGAGAATATATTACTAGAACCGATTGCTATGGAACTTTTTTAACTAGTGAGAAATCACGACTTATTTTGGGTGTTTATTGCGAATAAAATGTTTCTATTATTTGCGTAACTTAATTACCGAGCACAGCGTAAGTATACGCAAAACAATAATAATATTACGACGAAGTAATGAAGACTTGCCAACATGAAAACAGATCAAGAGTAGATTAAAAAATGGTTTACAAAACATTTGTTGGCTTTGTCTTTGCCTGTTATTATCTGAAGAAGGGATCGAGTGGAATTCCGCTCAGAGTTGGACCGATGCCGATGTTCCGTCTTAAACGTTCGTCGCTATGGCAGCTTTGAATTCGCTAAAGGTTTAACTTAAGTCGCATAACGAGGACCTAAAAGAAAGGTTATTTCAATTTTCCGTGCATTAGAATGTTTAGATTGACGTAGGTGAATTTTAGGCTTACAAAATTGGGATGCGTACAGAATAACATAGTGAAAGTGGTATTTGACTGTCGTATGACACAAAATGGAGCGTCATTGAATCATTGAGTGAGAAATGGGCAAAAGATGTTTGCTAAGCGGTCTCAAACACGTAATCTGTCAGTATAATGCGGCAATCCCATTGATTCTACCGTCAGTAGGAGGAAAACGAGAGGATCGTAGGGCGAGATAGGGGTGCGAAACATTATCAAAACTTCTAATATCCAGAAATCGTGCGAAATTTTGTTTTTTAATTAAAATATACACAATTAATACTGCTGTACTGAAGTTTCAGCCGAGTACATAGACTCCTTATTGAGACATACGACCCATCGTGTATTTTTAAATTATTTATTTTGGCCGCAATGCAATTCGAGTTTGAGACCTCCGATCTATGCAAATACTTACTGCTTCGTAAGGAAGAAAAGATGTTATATAATAGCAATTATAAGGAAATGGGAATCTCATAGATTTTCAAATTGCTTCAGATAAATACAGATATATAGTGGGAAGCGCGGTCATTTTGTGTTGTTGTTGTGATAAAGATAATATTTGTTTTATATATTTTTTTTTTAATATTGTTTTGGGTGTATCCCATGTAAAGGCCAATGAGCTGTTTTTGGACCAAAATAAATAAATAAATAAAATAAATAAATAACAATAAGAGAAGCTCATATGATAAATGCAGGCACACACATGCGCAGGTGTGCCTATGCGGTACACTTACGGCATGAAATTTTCTGCCTTTCGGAATTTGTTAAATCTGCGCAGACTCTTAGATAGTGGTGGTAAAACGTGAAAGCAATGCTCTGAGAACCACTTCGCCTTCAATGTCAATTTGTTGCTGAGCATTTTCTTCGCCTGTTACCAATTTTAAAAACTAGTATCTAGTTTTCTAAACGTCTACTTCCACCTGTAATTTCTTTATTCTTATTATATCTATCTATATATCTATTGCGAAATATTTAACTTAACAAAGACGACATCAGATAGAGGTAAATAGTTGAAACTATTCGTCATCGATAATAGTGTTTCTACCGCACGCTAGAAATTATTTCGTAATCACTGATATGTCTGATAAATTAGATAGCTCCAATAGCTATATATTTTATTCATATCAATGCTAGCATTTCAATCATCATTGTTTCAATATCTTATATATATAGGATTTTCTTAAAGAAAAGACTAACCAATCTTTTGTATTAATGAAACTTCATTAGCATATGTAGTAATTCAGCCCGCGATAGTATTTTATGCGATCCTCAGAGCTTTAATGAAAAAGCTGAAGTTAATACGGGCAATTTTATTTTTTTGTTAGAATAATGGGAATAATACTTTTCTATTTTGACGATAAAAAATTGTTAAACTTGAATTTTTTGTATATAATAGCACAATCTCTTGGGCATGCCCCGTCGGAGCACTCCCAAATACGATTGTGGCCCGGCTCTTTAAAAGGTTTCACGCCTCTGTGCTGCCCTTTTATAAAATAATATCAGAACAACCCGTTCTTTGCCATGGGTATTTATGATTAATATCTTCAAAAACTTCCATTGGTAGGAACCAATCATCTTTCATGATATATATGGCAACACTTTATTTTCTTCGAACTAGACAATTTTTTTTTTCAATACTTCCTCATAGCCTATGTTGATGGTCTTGCTACTTGGCGAAAGAATATACAAATTATTTTCGTTACTTACTTTTGAGCATGCTACGTAAAAGAAAATCAATGTGCATGTAAGTCGGTCCCGACGACTTTTAGCAATTGACCTTGGCCTTATTAAAAGCCATTGTAAAACAAACTTGTATCGAATATTGAAGATGTTTGAATACAAAAGGATAGCCGCTGAGAATAATATTGACACGTAATATAAAAACACTGTCCTTTTTCACATTCTGTCAAAATAACTGATTGAATAAAATGGGTATTTAAACTAATAAAGAATGGAAAAACCTCCTTATAACAAAAATAATAAAAAGGAAGGAAGTACAAATATGCAGGTTTAGGGGAATTACTCAACGCCAGAGACCTTTTGTTTACTCACGTTTAAACACACATGCAATAAACTACACACGTGTTATTCCTCAATACGCATTTCGAAATCAATGATTCCATCTCCAGTAGGCCGATCGTAAAGACCAAATGGCGGTTTTAAGTTGGAGCTAGCATACAAGTTCAATTACAAAGTTCTGGTATACCTGAATTCTGCAGCTATATGGCTGATGCACCAACCTTTAACACCAATTTATAAGGAGACATCACTGGAGGGTACTGTGAATTAAAACATTAACCGTCTAATTTCGTCCACATTTGTTAATGTAGCAAAAGAGTTATAAACTCTTTATTCATTAACAAATTGATTTTAAACAGTATTTCTCAACCGATGGGCTGCAAACGGATTTGAGGTACGCCAAGAAATTTTTGAGAATATTTAATATTTGTTAATATTTAAGAACTGTCGCAAAAGTATACCAAAAACTTAATATTTTGTAAAAAGCAAATTTAATAAAAAAATAATGAAAATTGTAATTGATATATTGATATATAGATGGGCCGCAAATAATTTCCAATATTCATAAATAAAGTAACTTGGTAAAATTTCTACAATACTTTTATTATTTATCTAGATTTCGACGGTTTGCGTCATCTAGATATTATGTGGGTCATATTTTAAAAAAGTTTGAGAAACCATTCCTTACTAGACCAGTGAGTGGAGCCACCATTTCATCTTTGGGAACAAGAATAACTCTTTCAAATAACCATTAAACTGAATTTTTCCTCAAATGATAAATTAATAGATAAACTTTTGATTCCAGTCCGATTTAACCACATCTCCCAAATTTTTGCATTCCAATTTCGCCATTTATAGCTGGAATATTTTAATGAATTATTTGCAACAGTAATCCCGCGAATTCACCAGCTGTATAATTCCATTTTTAAATAAACTCTCATGTGTGCTGAGAGTCTCCATTTTTCTACTTCCCTACATATAAATGCCGATTATTTGCATGCATTTACCTCATAACCTCTACTACCTCTAGGAATAACTGGAAGAGTTAGACAAAAATCACCTGATAATACATATAACTCTACCCATAAGGCTGTAATTTTCTCTGATGCGTATTCATTTATAATAACCGACGTTAAATATCAATTTTTGTTTATAACGACAAATATAAATATCAATCATAACTGTCTGAAATCGGCAACAAATGTGTTGGCATGAGGAGGAAAAACTTTTTATTCCAAAAATTTGAAAAGATTAATTTTGGACAAATTCTACCCATATTTGAAATCTGATGGTGAGAAAATGAAAATTCATTCTTTTCTCCATTCTTGGCTTCAAGTCCTGAGTTAGTACGGTGATTATCAATAACTTTAAAATGCATACTATAATTATGTTACACCTATTCTCATGTTAATTTAAAAATGTAAAAAGAAAATAATTTTTCAAATAAAAAGTAAATAAAATCGCTTACAAACCATATCACCACGATCCACTTTTTTGCTGTTAAATGATACTTCCCTCGTGTTTCTACGTTCAGCAGTTTTTGAGTTATAAAATCACTTACATACTTATAATTTACTATATAAATGTATATGATTTGTCTGGGATAATATACCGCATTCCATGTCACTCATCTTTCTGACTCACCTGAAAGCGACTTTTCCAAACCCAGGCCTCTCGAACATACTGGTGCTATTGCTATGGAAGACTTCGTCTTCTCCGTCGCTGCCCAAGGGATCGATGCATTGCTCCAAGCTGACGATGCTGCGTCCTACATCGGATATCGACATGTCTGGTTGTGACATGGAACGTTGATGGATGTCGCCAAAATTTGCGGTAGATCCGAAATATACGGAACACTCTTCCAAACGAGGCTCTGAAAATTTGAATTGAAATGTTTAAGAATGCGCATAATCACTTGTAACTGTATAAAGTTGAGTCATAAATGAACGTTAACTGTTTTTTACTTTCTAATACCGATGAAAAAACTTCTTTTTCAAATAGATGCTTTTAGTTTGTTGTCGCAAGTAACGACTTTTACATGCTAGGCCTTGCGAAAACTGTTAGACATAATCTTTACCATTTGTACGTGATTTCATATAATTTTCACGACAGCTAAAACTTTTATATCTTTGTGTTACTGAATCTAGGTACCATTCCTCACCTTTAATATGCAATGGTATCATCTAAATTAATAATAAGGTAAATAATGTCTCACGCCTTATCAAAAATCTTTATAATTTGATTTCCGATATGAAAACACGAAATAAATTTCCTGCCTACGAAAGTCTGTACTTGATCCAAAAACATGAAATTCACACAATATAGTCAATATACTGAACCTTATTTGAACCAAATTAACAAAGGTTGAAAATGTTTTGAAGACTTCTAGGGGCGAAATGATTCTGGATTTAAAATTCCCAAATATTTTATTCGATTATTTCATGAAGTCGAAAAGATTTTAAAATGCTATCCATACCTTGAACTAATGATTAAAATACTTAGGTTTTGATCTATAGATTTGGCAGCTTTGCAGTCTGAAAAACGCTAATCATTGGCAAAATCATCACCCGACGTTACTAAAGGAATGATATCTTTTCCACTACACCTTGGTGATAACAAATACTAATTCATATTTTGTCTCTACTAATGTGATTTTATAAGATTAAAAACGCACCCCATTTATCTTGAATTAGGAGCCTCAGTGCTACACGATAATTTACTTAACGGATTTCATTCTCCTAAATAATTTTGAATGTTATTTATCAGACCTTTTATTGTTCTCGGGCCAAAATCACAATTGATTGTACGCGTTAATGCAAAAATAGGCACACGATAACGGCGAAAAGGCTTTAGATTACATCGAAACACTTTTGATTTGAAATGGCAATAATCACTCAAATTTCAACTTTTAATGACTTTTGTTTTCTTAGCAATCCCAATGGCGAGTCTTTTCTCAGTAAAATTTATTAAATTATGTTCTTGTTTATGCAGAAATATAACTTCTAGGTCATTAAAGAATTTACACCACAATAGGATTCGTACTTTATGGATTTAAGCAGCTTAGCACTTTAAAACACGCATGGGCATTATATCCATGCTTTATATGCTCAATTTATCCTGTTAGCGGAGTTTATGTTCTTGATTCAAAAGAATTTTTTAAATATTTCTAGTTTTGTCACATTTATACCATTGAAAATCCCAGTTTAGCATATTGTTCATAATGCACCATACATTTACATTGGTGGCAACTTTTCCACACAATAATTACTTTGTATAAGCGACTTGAACCGAAAATCCACGTTAATTCAGCAGTGGTCGCGAAAATTTTTGATCGGGTTTGGTCGCGCGGGGCGTGTAAATAGGCCCCACGCCAAAATTGTTGAAAATATTGTAAAATTAGTACTCATTGTTTTTTTTTATTTTTAGCTGTATAGGAAGTAATGAGATATATAGTTTGTTTTACATAAATATTTTGTATACGATGAGCCATATTCGATGCATCTGAGTTGCTATCATTTTAGGCACGTTTTGCTTCCAGCATAAGCGCCTATTAGCGTCGGTTTGTCCGTCCGTCCGTTCCTCCGAATGTTCGTTGTCGGCTTTTACCAAACGGATTTTTATAAAATTTTATATTAAGAACTTACAATAAAAGACAATAAGAAAATCACAAAAATAAATCACATAAGCCAATCAGGGGTACTGTTGACAAAAAAATGAACCTTCCGTTATATTTCGTAAATGTTTGGTCAAATTAAAATAGTTTTCAAATAAACTTGTATAACTACAGTCAAACTCGTTTATAGCGAGCACGGTTGTAACGAGTTCACGGATATAGTGAGCAAATGCTACCTCCAAGATAAGTTTACGAGCATTTACATACAAATATTTCACGTATATAACCAGCACGCTTCACGGATATATCGAGCAAACTTTGACCACTTCTCACTGTCTCAAACGCGGCGGCGGTCAGCCCCTTCAATCCTCATAGTGACCCAAAATATGTAACCTTGTGTTCTTGAGTCCAGCCTCTACACCCTATCCCTCGGGGAGGTTGTTGTTAAAAAATAATCCCTTCGTCCAAACCAAGAATGCCCAACTTGCAGGTACAGTGGCACTCGCGGAGGTCTTTGTCCTCTCCACCCAACCCCCAGCACTTTTACAGCCAGGAGGTTGTGTTTGGAAGGGGGTAAGGGGTAAGGGCATGTACAATGGCGCCCACCCCCGTCGCTCAGCCGAATGCACCCAACACCCTTTCCCACGTAAAGATGGGAAATCCCACGTTTAATCCGTCTCCTCATTAACTCTTCCTGGAATTGGTATGCTCACAGTTTGCAAAGAAAGTTCGTAGCGTTGATCACAAAAATCAGTTGAGATTTTGCCCTTGAACGAGTAACATGTAAGTACATAAAAGGAAGTGTTTGTCTATTCGCGAAAAAGTTGATATTATTCGAGAGTTAGAACTTGGTAAAAAAATGTTGAAGTGTGTAAAAAATTTAATTTATCGTCGTCTACGGTTTCAACCTTATGGAAAAACAAAGAAGCATTTTATCTGCACTAGAGAACAACCTAACAACGAACAAGAAAATAAGGAAGTGCGACTTGGGTACTGTTGATCAAGCACTTCTGGAGTGGTTTAAGAGGCAGAGAAATGCTGGTTTCCCCATCAAGGTACAGGCAGATAAATTTGCAAAACAGTTAGGACACGAGAACTTCACATGCAATAACGGGTGGCTTGATCGTTTTAAAAATCGGCATAACATTGTTTATGCGAAAGGCCCTGTTAGCAGATTAAAAAACGCCAAGTGAATGGGTGAAAAGTGTTTGGGAGGAGTGTCGAAAAGGTTACAGAGAAGAAGACATCTACAATGCCGACGAAACTGGACTGTTTTACAACATGATGCCTGATGCAACGTTTAAATTCAAAGGTGACAAATGTGTTGGTGGCAAAAGACCTAAGAATCGTTTAACAGTTTTAATGAGCGCAAACATAAATGGGACTGACAAAAAAACTTTTTGTTATTGGTAAGTCACAAAAGCCACGTTGTTTAAAAAATGTAAAGAAGCTTCCCGTTGAATATGCAGCTAATAAAAAGGCATGGATGACTTCCAATATTTTTCAGAAATATGTAAGTCAGTGGAACAACGAGTTACGGAGGAAAAATAGAAACATTCTACTCCTTGTCGATAACTGTCCTGCGCACCCACATATGCAGGAGTTATCCAATGTAAAACTGGTGTTTTGCCTCCAAATGCGACTTCTATTTTGCAGCCAATGGACATGGGGATAATTAAAAGTTTTAAATGCCATTTAAAGCGATTTTTTGTTCTATAGTTGATTGAAAGGAGGGAAAGAGGTTTAGATGGCAACGACTCTGTATTGGATGCAATTCATTTGATGACAGATGCATGTTTCACCTACGACGATCATAAACTGTTTTCGAATGTCTGGTTTAATATCGGGAGAATTTTCGATTGATAACCATAACGTTGATGAAGATCAGAATGGCTTAAAGAAAATGGAATTGCAAATTTTTACCATGTAAATGACATTGACAATTTTGTTCATGTTGATGATGATTTGATTACCAGTGGAATTCCTACGGAGAGTGAAATAATAGAGACAGTATAAAGCACAGCAGACAGTGATGAAAACAATGTTGAATGTGTCGAAGACACAATCCTTACTCAGGATGCCGTGGAAACATTAAATGATTTTTTTTTAAACATTGACATTTCCGATGGTGTTTTTAGTGCACTAAGTGTAATAAGAGGAAACTTCAAAGTGAAATCTATGAACCAGGCTACTATTCAAAGTTATTTTTGTAAAAAGGGGAGTGATATGTACGTATGTTTACTTTAAATTTTCTAGTTTATTCTCATTTTTAGGTTTTTTCATAAATTTACTAAATAACCTTTCTGTTTATATATTCACTTTTACTTCTTATGTCTTATTTCACCATACGCATGCATGCTTTTGCCTTCACGGATATTAAGTTTAACGGCTATAACGAGCAAAACTAAACGGTCCCGTGGCACTCGTTATAGCCGAGTTTGACTGTAGTAACGTAAAGTATTTCATTTCCTATATATTTTTATCGTAGGAGTAGCCGTTATAATCAAAATTGAACAAGAAAGTCGTAATTCGCTTTGAACTTATTGTTAGAAAAATTCATGCATAGCTACCTAGTTGTTGTCAACGTAAATAATCTTATTGATTACTGAAGTAAATAAGATCTGCTATAATTACAAAATACATTTAATTACTTACGCGTGCATGACAGATTTTGTAAACGGAAGAAAATGATTTCTCTACGGCGAAGAAAAGAACATAAACCTAAATATTACAACTACTGAACTCAAGTGAGGTATGTTTTAAATAATTTTGTATTGTTCGGTTGATTAAAACTGATCAGAAAATAAATCACTAAATATAAATAGAATATTTCCTGGAATCATTTATGATATATCGTTTTGCAGTATTTGGTCATTAAAATTACGTAATATGTTTATTGATGCACCAACTAAGGGGGGAGAAGAAATTTTTAATAGACAAAGTTACATTCTGGTGGCGGTGCTTTGCTGTTTAATGTTGTGTTTTCGGTCAAATTATATAGTGTAGTTTCAAATACTCCATCGCATGAAACGCGCCAATTTGTGATACACTGTACACTTTCCTAACTTGTTATTCACCAAGTCGAATAATACGGAAGGTGAAATGCTACTATAATAATGAAACCCTTTGAAAGTACGAAGCGCTCGTAAAACATAAACAAAATAAAAAACAAACACAAACGCTGATATTTATCCAGTAACTTTCAAAATGTATTCTAAACTTTGTTGAACAAGGGAAATACCATTGATTTTAGCACGAAACCTACTGCACCGCCACGTGAATATTTACTCAATTCGACAAAATATTGAATAAGTCAGGAATTTTTTATAGAGAAAACTTCTCAGCACTCTGAAAAGTTATGCGGAAGAACTGGAGGAAAAATCATTGAAAAACTATAGCTACGAAAGCACCTGGATGGAGTAAAAAATTAACCTGCGCGAGCACTGCCGCTGATATTTACTCCGAGATTTATATATTTTTCTTCCGCTTTGGATTTCAGGAGTTACATATGTTTAGCGCTTTAGATCAAACACTTTAAGATTGGCTTCAAATATTTCGTGGAGCGGTAACTAAATCGACATTTTGGCAAATGAACAGACGCATTTCTGCCGTCATAACAACGCCCAACACTAGTCGAGTCGTATGCAAAACAGATGTGCAGTTGTAGAAAATCCCTGCTTCTGAAGTAATTTGAGGATAAGGAATACTGTACCCGTCACAGTCGTCATAAATCGGCAGTGCTCTTGGCGAATTTCGGTCCAAATTCCACTCGAACGATACTCACCGGCCGAATCGCCCCTTTTCAATCTCCTCTCCCCACGTGCCTCCTGCTCCCTCTTCTTCTTCATCTTCTTGTAGACCGGAGACTTTGCGTTCCTCAACTTGTCCCACAGTTGGCGGCCTCTGTTTTCTTGCGTTCCGTCGGCTTCGTCTGGGGTCGGCGATCCGTCTCCTCCGCCGCCCTCCCCGTCTGCCGTTTCCTCGCTGTTCCCTCTCGACAGCGTGCCTCTGCTCGCCTTCGTGGCGGTGGATACCGTGCTCCATCGCCTCCGGAAGAGCGACAGCGTGCTTCCAGTAAGCGTCGTCATGGAGCTCCTTCTGGAGGAGGCCGGAGTTACGCTCGGCGCGCCGATAGTACTCTGGACGCTCGAAGTGCTTGTGTGTATGCAGCTCGATTCGGAGGAGGTAGAAGCGTTTCTGAAAGAAGGGAAGCGCTCCTCGGCCTTTTTCTTTGCCCTTTCCTCGCGCCGCACCGTCTTCCGGCGATTGGAAGCCATCTCCCGGTCCATGATCCCGTCGAGGTAGCGCAGCACCTGCTCTCTTCCCAGACGCGCCGCCACTACCTTCGGACTGTGGAAGTTCGCGTTCAGGTCCCATGGGTTCTCGCCGAGCGCCACCAGGAAGGCGACGATCTTTAGGTGGCCCCCAGCGGCGGCGTGGTGCAGGGCAGTATTGCCGGCCGCGTCGCACTTTCCCGGTTTTCCACTGAAGGAGAGTAAAGGTAAATGATGCTGCTCCTCAGAAAAATAGCTACATCAAACGCTTTGACGGCAAGAGGTTGGTATAAAGCGTTTCAACAAATAATGACCAGATTTGACACGCTTGCAGGAAGGATCAGATAGAGTCGCGGTGTTGGTGTTTGTAGTGTGTTTAAGTATCATACCGTCGTTGCTCAAAATTATCAACAGTATTCATGCAATATCTCAATATAGCAACAAGCAATGGCAAGCAGGAGCGCAAAGTTGTACAAATGGTCAACAACAGTTTTCATGGCACACTCTTAATCCTTTAGCACACCGACATTAAGTCCCGGGGCGTTAGGTACGGATAATGCAGTGGGAATTGCACTTCTGCTTGTCGTCCAACGCATCGACCTGTACAGAACTGATCGAAAAACTATTTAAAATCGCGAATGTATCAGTTGAGCAATGTATAGATTCCAATAAGTACATATTCATTCTACAGTGGTATGGGCTTTCAAATACAACAAATCCCAAAACTGGGATGTAAAATATTCCTTTCCGAGAGTGTTACAAATTTTGTTCAACTTCTGAGAAGATCCTATATTTTGTTAAACAAATACTGATATTTTTACTCGGATGATTTTCATGCCACTAAATGCAATAGACAACAAATAAAATTAATTTGATATTGTGTCCGATTCGAAGGTACTGAAGCCATTTCCTCCTGCATTCAAGAAAGTAGTCCTGGTAAAGGAAGATCTTCAAAAATTTTCTTGTTTCTTCTCTACCTGGTCTAATTTTTCTTGAAATGATTTATGAAATACCTCCAAACTCTAAAAAAACAACTCGGCCATTTCTATTGATTTAAACTTGTCTTTAGTAAAGCACCCAAATATCGGATGGTCATTTCAAGCGATGACCCTTGATTCTATTCGTTTACACAGTTAATTTTGATTGAATTATTACAAAAACTTTTACGGACATAACAAATTTGATATCTGCCATTGCTGTGCACGACGGACTATGTTAGAAGAAATTGGCTTTAATGTGGTGGGATATTGGCTATGATCTGTGAGATAATTTTTCGATTCATCCCAAGTATGTGGATTATTTTTGTAGCAATTATCCTAACCGTAGACCCATAGAAATGAGTCCAAATGCGACAGATCTACCAATTTTCATGCTTAGAATTATTTCTCTGCTAAAAGTTATTATTGGAATTCATGATTCTCATTTAAATGTTCAACCTGTAGAAACGCCCATTATATCATTTTAATATGTAGCCAATTTATTGCTTAGTTCTTGAGCTATGCGTTGAGAACCGCTGGTGTATGTTATAATATATTAATTTAATAATGTCCTACCCAGCAAAGAATTTCCAATTCCAATATAATTTTGAATTTTTATTCTTAAGTCGTGACCCTTTGTAAGATACTGAAATTCCTGCATCTCTGTGCATTCCTCTAATAATCATATCGTTTCTCGTTTTCTTTGATAAAGATGCAGAGTAGTAAAAGGCGACATATTTAAGTACACTTGTTCCGTCGATTACTCCCCGTAAATTTTGTTCCCATAATAATAAATTAATAATAACGTGATGTATATGTTGTTTATTATAATATATTATTATTATAATATAACCATTATGACAGTCAATTATTAGTTTTCTACGGTTGGTTTCGTATATATTAATTAACTTTTGAACGGAGTAGTTATAGATAATTAGCTATTTTAATTATTCCCTTATGTATTTCTAATGAATTAATCGATTCCCAGTAAAAATCTACCAAAATGCATGTTCTACGGTACCTTTACATTCAGAAACGTACCCTAGACCGATAAGAAGCCTAAGGGCTGACAGGCGTCCGCAGAACGCCGCCCAATGGACGGGGGTCATGCCATCGTTGTCTCCCGTGTTGCAGTCCTTCTCCGTCGCCTCCATCAATATGTTTAGGATCCCATCTCGGGCAGCCCTGAGGAAAAGAAGAACGCCATTTGCTTGTAAAATAGGCACATTGACCTAGGATATCTTTCTAAAATTCTCCTCTGTAGGTAAAAAGAACATTAATGGATAAAGCGGACCAATCTCTGGCAGTTCAAGAACCATCTCGCTGAAACTTGAGCCTAGATCCTTGCCTAATACGTCAGTATAAGCTACGTAAAGAAAGTTTGGAAACCACTGAGATACAACAGAGTTTTACAAACTTTACGCTCCGTGAACGGGTAGGATGACGACATTAGTAGCTGCAACACTCTACAAAAATATCTTCTGATGAAAGTTTCCCTAATACGTAGAGTCATGAATGGCAGAAGAAAATAACTAACCTAATAGTTGAATTCAGTTCCCGTTGTGATTTCTTCCACTTGTTCGGGTTCCGGCAATCCATCGGAAAATGCATTGGAAATCACATATCTAAATCATTCAGAATGCTCAACAAATATAATTGAATGGAGCGAGATCCTTAGCACATCCGCTTCGAGCGGAGTTCGTCCCGAGCGTGGAATTCCGTCGCGTCGACGGCCACTGCCGTAAAAGGGGCGACGCCTGGAATTGCAAATCGCGTTCGCCAAATGATAATGGGAGGGAGGCGACGAAATATTCGTAATAGGAGGCTTAATAGATCCGGAAAACCCGGAAACAGAGCAGCTCAGTTGGGCGACGCCCTCGCTTGGCACCGTCTTAAAAAATATTCCAAGGCCAAGAACGTCGTCAACTCTTCACACCATACAGTCACCAAGATCTCCAACGAAAAACATATAATCATATTTGGTCCAGAAAATCTCAACAAGCGCAGGAATATTACGCTGAGGAGAAAGTCTTAAGTGTGAATTTGATATTTTTTTAGTGTGTGCCATTCGCAGGAGAGCAAGAATGCTCGTAAAGGATATAAGCGTTGCATAAAAGGTAGAAATATCGGATTCGAGGTTACTCAAAAATGTTTACATAAGGAAAATAGAAAAATAAAAGTTCACGTTACGACTTTGGTAGATTATACTAAAACGGCTGAATGGATCGAATAATTGGTTAATTTCCAAGAAGATTCTCTACTTTGTAGATGGCCCATGTTTAATAGTACTGTTCCATAACTTATTTAGTAAAATTCGCAATAAGAGCTAGGAAATTCATTGTTTAAATTCAAAAGAAGCGTTCTATTGTCAGAGTTACTTCAATATTTATGACTTTTTCCACTGGATCTATCGGAATTTTAAAAATAAGTACTTTGGTTTAACCTATATTTGTTTACCCCTGTAAATCTTATAATACCAACGCTTTAAAAAATTACCTAGAGCTAATTCTCAGTAGTAATAGTATATAAATACCTGTTTTCGTTACAAGATAATCATCTTCAAGATTAAATCTCAGTTGAATATGTGTACATTGGGAAGGATCTCAAAACTTAACAATGTCACTATCGGTCAAGTATCTGGGAAGTCTGAGTTCTAAGGAAAATTATAGGTCTTGTCCAGATACTTACGTTGGAAGAAAGAGATCTTTGAACTAGGAAAACGTTTGAAGGCATCACATATTGTTTTCAAATTTTGTAGAAGGGGCTCACTATCAGAAGCAGTCTTTTAATCTCATTTTCTAAATATCTTTCGCTAGACCACTTGAGTCGAAGTCGTGACAAAAACGCCATTAAGAGGAGCAAATATCAAAAAGGCCTCAAATATCCGTATCTAATCTGGCGCTGAAATGCAAAACAAACATAACCTTTTCATGAGTTAATTACTTTTAATTGCAAAAACAACTGGAATAAAGCTGAAGGGAGAATAACGATGGTATTATAGTAGTTGATATAGGTGAAGCAAAGAAATAGAGACAATGAAACAATATTTGTATTACAAGACCATTTTGATGTAATATTGCTGAAGTTTGTCATAAATCACAACATGTAAGCCCGGCCCGACAGAGGGTAGCAAAAAAGGGCACTTTATTGGGAACGCATAAAATTAACAAAACATGTGTAATTAAATAATGGCGAATGCAGTTTCATAACACTCTTACCTATTGCCTCTGATGGCGTATTAAGGAAGACATAAAAATACGGTTGACCAGTATAGTGTTACTAGTACACATATTTAGTCGCCCCAGCAACTTCCAAAAAAGGCAGAGCCACAGAGAGAAGGCAACTCATGTGCATTACTCGAAAACTTCAATTTACATCTCTTCATGTGCGTCTCCCCGGCACCCCGCCGGCTATTCAAACGGTAAGTGTCCACTGTGCCTCCTGTGGCAATTATTCGCCACCCATATATCATTTTACCTTTTCTCTTCCTCAAACGAGATAAATTGGTTTAGAAAATCAACTTTTTGTTTTCAAGTTCAGCCTATATTTAGAATATAGAAGAGTTAATGTATGTACTTTCTCATGATTCAAATAATAAATTTAGTCTCTATTGAATCACTGCTAAAACCCATGATATGGGCGTTACGTTAAAAAATTAATCTACATCACAAGAGTAATTTGTCCCATATCATAATTTTTATCACCTTCCGCTTTGTATAAAACGAAAAATTCCAATATAAAATTCCAGATCTGTCATTCCGGAACGCTCGAATGTGACGCCGCTCTTAAAGAGCGGGAGGTTTGAGAACTATTTACGACAAAATGTGTACGATATATTCTTTTATTATCGGTTGTTTACTTAACGACAATGAAGAAGGTATGCAGATACAACTTATTAATTACAAGTGATTTATAGGCACAATTTATATTTACTGGCGCATTTATGATAAGGTAGGTACGTTTTTACAACAGCAAATATTGCGTGAAATTTGTTTGATACAATAAATGAAATGAAAATGAATATGCGTAGTATTGTAATAACGAAATCGCTCCAAGCGACAGCAATTTGCCATTCATTCTCAAGCGACGACAATTTCCCATCATTCCAGCTTTTGCCGTTACAATCAACAAAGCTCAAGGTCAAACTTACTATCATGTTGGTATCTATTTGACAGAGACCGTCTTCTCACACGGACAGCTGTACGTTGCATTGTCAAGATCAAAAAGTCGAAACAACATCAAAGTCTTAATTAAGGAAAATTATGCACAAGGCCGACTGCTTGGCACTGATGAATGGTTTACAAAGAACGTTGTTTTGCAAGAAGTCTTCCAAAATTAATGAATAACAATTAGATTTGAGTTTGCTCACAAACAATTTTTTTTTTAATATACAATCATCGCTGCTTTTCAGGACTACTGCAATAATTCCATCCTAGGACGGGTTATCGGCTAGTTAGCATATATTGATCATTACTAAATTCTTGCATGAGTAAATTAAACTCTCTCTAATTGCACAAACAAGAGAATTTAATGTAATGCAATTCTCCTTCAAACAAAATATGCCCCTTAAAAAAGGTAAGGAGGCACCAAAAATGAACGCAGCGCGTGATGTACAATACGCCATTTAT